>CM062235.1:35820758-37144098 GCA_031216185.1 Syzygium aqueum | reverse complement strand
TTAATTAGTGGGAGCTGTTTAGTCTTGTGTTGCTCTTATGAAATTTGTATATGATTTTGTTACATTTTGTAACATTTGGATATGTATCAACTTTTTGCATTTAATGAGGTATTTGTGAATGTAATTTTATCACATTGAGTACATATATATATTTGACGAAAATCTCGAGGCATTGTGTAAACCTTGAGTACAGGCTAGGGGCATTCTCCTGATCGATATGTCTTGTTACGCATAAAGAATAGTTAACTATAAGGATAAGACATGTGTAGGTTCATTGGAACCATGAAGGATATTTTCTGGTGACACATTAGGTTTTGTGACACTTGAGAAGAGAGAATTTAGACTAACAAATGGACAACATATGAAGTATCACTCATTATGAGGTATTGTCCATTTACCACAATATTATATTGAATCCATATCAGTAAAGTTGAAAGCACTAGTGACCATGAAAGGCTCTGCGTTAGCACATGTAATTACCGCTATGATTCGGTGTTCGAGACTTTATGGGATCGGATTGACTATTAAGAATAATTTCTAGACCAATATAACCATGCGCACATAGTTCTGTTTCAATTAATATCGCTCAAGTGAGAGAATGTAAGAATTTCCTAATGTGAGCTTCATTAATTGAAATTAATTAAATTAATTTGGTCTAATAAAGGTGGGTGAGATATGTGGGTTATTAATAAGTCTAATATGAGGCTAGCTAGTGTGGGCCGAGTACAGCCCAGCCCATAATGAGAGGGCCCATGGTCAGAAACTTTATAAATAGCGCTCAAGTCCCTCCCCTAACCTAATAATGTACAATGACTCACATACGGATTTAGAGAGTAATTTCTTCTCGTGAGTGGCAATCTCATTAGGCCAGTGCCCGACGAAGGGTAGAGGGGAGATGCACTTGAGTTCGTGTTCGGAAACCGTTACAAATTCCGCGTCAAGCTCGATGGATTCCAAACTAGGTACGCGAATCAATAATTTTTCCATTTACGTGATTCGGTTTCTAATTTTGGTGATCCTTGGTGTACCATTTTCGTGGCCAACATCGCCATCATAATCCCCTTCCATACTTTCCACCGTTCTTATAATGTAAGGCTAAGACTAAACTGATTGTGGACACTCTATAGCTCTTACTTATTGAGCTCTAATTGTTACCTCTTTGTTATGCAGGAACCAAGGCCAGTCGCTCCTTTTTCCTAGGACAGGAAAAGGCCGTGCCTGGTGTTAAAGCTACAACCCCACAAGCAGGCCGAGAAGAGTAATGCGTACTCCCTCTGCAGCCTCTCAAGCAGACATCCTTCCAATCGAAGACAACTTCAGCTACCTGATGGCTTGGAGAAAAGGTTTACTGGAATGTCGGTTTTGGGGAAAACCTATCATTAAGGGGATAGGAGAGAAAACTCTTCAGGAGGAGAGAGCTATAAGGATAGGAAGCATTCGTCAACTGACCCACCAGACTACACATTTCTTCACTTTTAAAACTAGTTGGCTTTTCGGTGTTTGTTAAAACTCTGTACCTTTAAGTGCTCCATCTCTGTTAGGCTTTCTCTGGGGTGTGTTAGGATGTGGTTCATACTTCCCAGTGACTAGACAGCACAGGGGTTCAAAAAAGGAAAGTTTCCTAATTGGAGTAGGTTTCCTATTTTGAATTAAATTATTGCTTTTATATATACACACATTATTTCTCTTGTGATTGTGAAATGTAACGGAGAAGTGCAATGTGCTAATTATAGTGAAATCCTGAATTGGTCGTAATCCTAATTTAAGGGTGAATCAAGATAAACTTTGAGTCTCAAATTCTCTTTCTCGCTTTTACTCTCTATTTTCTTTGTGAAATTCGGTGTATCCTAACAGGGTGTTGATCAACCCGAGTGGAATTTGCGGACAATGCAAATCTCATCTAGCCCATCTCCGTGAAATCCAAGTTGTCCACCGTTTTCGCAAGGCCAACCAGTTAGCAAACCGGGTTGTCAGGGCCAAAAGAATTGAAGCCCTCCCTTGTAATTGGTTGTCTAAACCCTTTCTTTGTTGTTCGAAAATATTTAGCTGAAGAAATGAAAGCAATGTGTTCGACCAAAAAAAAAAAACCAAAGTTCTTGACTCCGTTTGTTTTGTAGAAAATGAATAGTTTGGAAAATATTTTTCTAGAAATGATAGTTCGTATCGCTTGAAATAATCAGTCAATCAAAACTGTTTTTATTACCGACTACAATTTATGTGAAAATATTTTTATGTACAATTAAAAAAAATCATTTATTCATTCTTATATCGTTACAAGCGATCATTTTTAAAAAAAAAATTTTCAAATCATCTATTTTTCGGGAAACAAACAGAGCCTTTGTATTCTTTGACAATATTTATAGCTCAAGACAAAGATTATCTATTTGCTTTGTGAATGCACTTTCTCTTGCGAAATCAAGAATAAATTTGTTGTAGTTGTGTCTTCTTATTTTTTTGATAAATTGATTTAACTTTTTAGTTAGTTGTCATCGTATTTAATTAGATTACCTCTATCTCGTGGAGTTGACAGGACGAGCATATAATTGATATCCTTTGGGAACAGGCCGTTGCCAACATTTTTGGTGACAGGTTTTGTGAAACCCTCACACAAGATAGTTGATGATCTACAATCTCGCGACCTTTACTCACTTTTAATGTATATTGATGAGCAAAGATTTCTAGAATATTAATGCAACTTGGGTATTTGTAGAAATAAGGGTTAATATCACGAAAAACCCTAAACCGGTACACCTATAACAATTTTACCCCGAACTATTTTTGTTATCATAAAAAACCCCAAACCGATACACATGTGACAAATTTATCCCGAACTATTTTTTTGACCACCAAAAACCCCAAACTGGTATACTTGCGATAATTTTATCCCGAACTATTTCTTTGATCACCAAAAACCCCACACTGGTACACTTGTGACAATTTTACCCCCGAACTAATTTTTTGACCACTAAAAACTCCAAACTGGTACATTTGTAACGTATTTACCCTCTGTTAGTGTCCGTTAAATTATATTAATATCACAAAAAATCACAAATTGGTAAACTTGTGACAAACAGAGGGGTAAAACTCAAAACCGGTACATATGTCAATTACCACGTGTCATTAAACTTAGTAATTTGACAGTAAAATTTAATAGAAACTAACGGAGGGTAAATTTGTTACAGGTGTACCAGTTTAGGATTTTTTATGGCCAAAAAATTAGTTCGGGGGTAAAATTATCACAAGTAGACCAGTGTGGGATTTTTTATGGTCAAAAAAATAGTTCAGGGTAAAATTGTCACAGGTGTACTAGTTTAGGGTTTTTTGTGATCAAAAAAATAATTTGGGATAAATTTATCATAAGTATACCAATTTAAAATTTTTCATAATATTAACCTTACAAATAAACTTATAGAGCCTTTATATCAAAGTTGATGCCGTGGTTGCTCACTTTTTCCTAACGGCAGCAATCGACCAAAAGCTCAGAATCTTTGACTGAGTTAAAGTGATCAATCAATTCAACTTGATTGGCACTCCTTATTTAGACATTAGAGAATCTTTATTTCTCAAATTGGTATCACCACGTCCTGCCCCCAAAACGTCACCCAGCCTGCCTCCGCTTCAAAATATTCATTTCGCTTTGTTAAAAAAATAAAATAATTATCCAAAAAGTTGTAAACCTATTGTATGGTGGCCAATTCAGCTCTAAACTTTTCAATTTTACCAATTTAATTCTAAATAATTTGATAATTTACCATTTTAGTCCCAAAGTGCCAATATAGTCCAAAAAGCTATTATTTGGAATGATTAGCCAGAATGACTACATTGGCAAATCGTCAAAAAGTTTAGAACTAATTTAATACAATTGAAAGGTTTAGGACTAAATTAGTCGTCATTCAATAGGTTTTTGGCTTTTTGGATAGTTTTCTTTTTAAAAGCTTTAGAATATGTTTGAGGGCTCAAATTATTCTAACATAAAAAATTATGTATATTTCGTGAAAAATGAATGATTCGAAATTTTTTTTCCTAAAAACGATCGCTTATATTACTTACAATAATGAATGAACGATAAATATTATCATTGTCTAAAAAAATCATTTGAACATAAATTATTATCGATTTTATTGATTAATCATTTCAAGCAAAGTAATGAATCATTTTTAGAAAAATATTTTTCAAACGTTCTATCTTTCTTGAATCTAACAAAGCCTAAATAATCATTTTGGAGAGAGCACAAATAGCTCAAAGACCTCTGTGCTTCCTTTGTTTGCCGTAACACTTTTGTACCCGTTGGGACACTGTTGTCTTTTCAGGTACGAGGTTTTTGTGTTCGGCCTCCATTGATGTAATCTGTGCGTTGGAAAGTTATATACTTCTTACTTTAACAAAAAAAAAATAGCTTAAAGACGAATGAAGTCAATCAATTCATTCGGTCAACGAGTGGTACATTGCCAGCTCAGCATCTCTAGGCAACGTGCCACGTTCATGGTCGTTTTGGCTAAAATAATGCGGGAGTCACGTGATCTCTCACCTTACCTTCTTTTGCTTTATGGGATATCCACATGGAAAATTATATACGATTTTGGCTCCGTTCGTTTCGTGAAGAAAGTGACGTTTATGAAAAATATTTTCTGAAAAGTCATTTTCAAAAAAAAATTATAATATTTTTAAGTATTCAATTAAGATCTGAAAATGAATTGAAAAATGTTTTTCGACGTTTGGTGCCAATTTGATTTTCTGGGAAAAATTACCAAACAATTTGAATTTTTAATTTTTTTATTTTAAAATTATTTTAATTTTTACATTTTCTATTTTCTTTTTCTAGTTTTTCTTTTACACCCACAGCTTATTCTTCCCCTCCTCCACCTCCATCCTCTCTCCGCTGGCCGCCTCCACGAAGCCTTGCAGTTACGCAGATTTCGACGACTGATTCACATTCTACTCCCCATTCCTCGAGAAGTCGTTGTTCGCTCCTCTGCTTGGCCTCAAGTTCCACGGCATCCTTCGCTTTGGCTTCTTCATTGCCCTCGCCGCTGCTCTTGCTGTTGTTGCTGCTGCTCCTGTGATTAGTGCTGACGATGTTGATTTTAAACGTCTCTCTCTCCCATCTAGAGCCCGATGCCTGTTTCTACAGTGTATCGAGGACCGGCGAGGAGGTGAGCACGGAGCAATTGTTGAGGGTGCGATCCGAGTGCTGGAGGGCGCAATTGTGGTTTGTGTCGTCGGGAGGAGGGGAGTCGCCAGAGGCAGAGGGACGGCGGTGCTGGCGATGGCGCCTCCCCATCGCGGGAAGATCGGCAAGGGAAGTTGTGGTGAGGAAGAAGCAAAAAACCAAGAAAGAAAAGGGAAAAAAATTTTAATTTAAAATTTAAAAATTAAAAACTCAATTTTTTAAAAAGATAAAGAAAAGAAAAAATAGAAGAAAAAAATAAAAATAAAAGGAAAATGTGTTAATCGAAAGAAAATGAAGTAAAAGAAGAAAAGGAAAATGTTTTCCGCAATCTTAAAAACAGAAAATGTTTTCCTTGCTTTTGAAAGCATTTTTTTCATTGATGGAAAATATTTTTCATGACTAATTTATTTTTTATGAAATAAAAGCCAAAAAATTGAAAAAATGCTTTTTTGAAAATTATTTTTCATAAAGCGAACGAAGCCTTTATATAAAATTAGATGCATTTTCCGTCTCCATATTTTTATGGTTTGCATTCTAGCTATTCTTAAAAAAGTTATCATTCTAGCCACGTGTCACCCGTAATCTTCTCAGGAAATCCCCTGATGCGATGTTGTCAGCAACTATTCAACATCGGGATTTCTAGTCTCTTGTCTTTCACCCTTCCCCAAGTTTCCTGCCCTTTGCTTCAGCTTCAGCGAATCATTTTCCCAAAAAAAATCAAGACCATGCGCACTTCAGTTATTTCCGGTTAAAATTTACCGGATATACTCAATTAACAAAATGTGAAAGATTTATGATTCAATTGATATAATAGAAAGATTTAAAACTGAATTGGTGAGAGTGCAGTAAATTCAAGCTTTTTTTTTGGACAATTTTCCGATTTCAAATAGACATACTGCTTATTAACAATGTAGTGAAGACAAAGTCCCTTATTCTAGTTGTCTGATATAGCTCCAATATAAGGAGGTACTAGTGGTGCTATTTTTTTTTCTATTAAAATTATAGGAAAAAACGGAGGAAGGTACATGAAAAAACGAGCTTCTTATTCCCCAAAACCATTTAAAGCTCCAAAAATCACCAACCCATAATATTTTCCTTTTCTTTTATTATTATTATTATTTTGTATGTGTAACTATCTTGTTGCGGTTCAAAACGCAGTAGAAAGTTTTGAGGGACGACAAGGACACATTGATCATGAATTTGACGGATTTTTTCCGTTATGAGGGCTGTATTTTCTTGAAACAGTTATTTTTTAGTTGATATTAGCAAGTCAGCAAGAGGATCCTGCCAAGAACCTTCGTTGGAAAACTTCGTTTTCTCGTTTTATTTTGGGCCAAGCACGTGAAAAGCTTGACATCGACTTTTGTGTTTCCTTGTTGAAACCAAAGTCGAAAGCTATCACGACCAAAGACTTTGTTGTTTATCCACAATGACATTGTCTTTGCGTACTCAGCATGAGGAGCAGAATGTTCACCTCATTTTCCCTAAGGTGTCATCCTATTTCTTGATCAGGATAGACGATGTCATACTTCATTTTCACGTGGTACATTCGAGCGACCTCGTTGATCGGAGAAGTTGGCTTGGAAATGTGATTGGACATCTAATAACGAAATTTTGCCATATACATTCAGAAGATAATTTCTGGCCTACTGTTGCTTGCAGGAAGTCAAAGATTGGAGGCAGATTCTTGGTAATTTAATTGAAAGTTCAAAGTGTTACTATTGACGCGTGAATGGTTTCGTTTGACCCTTGAAAGGTAACCCAAATGAAAAACCAGTTTGTAAACTAGTTTTGATAAATCTGGCTCTGTGGTTTAAGATGGTCCAAGTCAACTTTATGGACCTTTAATGGTCTTCGCCAATGCACATACTTTCTTAGACCTTTATCTCCTCCCGAAACTTGTGCAACTTCTCGATCTCGTCCTTTTGGCGGATTTTCACCAATCAATTGGGCGGAAATTGAACGATGAAACTTGTTTTCTATTTTCGTTCAACTTGATGGTCTTCTTAACTCAAAGAGACTATCTTGATCGTGTTCATGAAATCGTAGAAGACCCTTCCCTGTTCGTGTCCATTACAACAATTTCTCTTGTGATAAAAGAAGATCATCATCAATCGCATGGCCAAAGTCAAACAGTCAAATACACAAATCAGCATCACCCAGCCTGTCTCGGCTTCAAAATACATGGCTTCACTTAGGTCAAATTGTTCCAATAGAAAATTTGGCTCAAAGGTTGAAAGAAGTCGATCAATTCACGCAACGACTTGTGCATGTTGCCAGCATTGCATCTCTACGCAACGGGTGATGCACGGTGTCACTTTGGATAAAGGAATGTAGGTGTGAAAACGATCTCTCACGTTACCTTCTTTTCTTTTCTTCCTATACATGGTCTCCAAGTTGAAAAATTATACGACATCATTTGAGAATTGATTCGATTTAATTGAGGGTTAGTAACACTGATTTAAGCATTGTCGAATCTTTATTTCTTTGGTATTGATATCATCTTTTTTAACAATGAAAAGATCCATTTTAATTATGCGAATCAATGACCCTTGCAGGAACTGAGTTGGTTGTATCCGTCTAATTCTTATGCACGGGCCAAATTCTAAACCGCTAAGCCAACATCATGAGATTCTGTTTTAGGAAAATACTAGACTTACCAAGATTTAGTTTATACAATTAATTTATTAAATGATATACAGGGCCATGATTGATTTTGGTTTATAACCGGTTATTTAGAGGATCACTTGCAATCTAACATATCTCCTAGAAAAACAGTTTTGTAAACTTGCTTTAATAAATCTAAATCTATGGTTTAGGGTTTTAACTTTTCTTACATGTATTACTTTTCATCTTTTGATCAATACACAGTTTTGTTTGATCAATCCGGACAATCGTTTGCAAAATTATTTTCATTTTTGGACCACGAATTCGAGTATTATATTCCCACTCGATATAGCAAGTTAGCAAGAGTTTCCTGCCAAGAACCTTCCTTGGGAAGTTTTGTTTTGCCTTTTATTTTGGGTCAGCATTTGAGAAGTTGGTACTGACGTTGATAGAAAGTCCTTCCTTCAGTCCCTCGATTAGCTCTTCATCCAGCATCATTCTCTGCCTTTAGTTAGTCAGTCAAAGAGTACGAATACCAGCTCTAGCAGAATAACAAAACCACCATATTGTATACATCCCCCACCCCCGAGCATAACCTTATTTATACCATTCCAACCCCACACCGAAATAGTGCTTTACACCTATACATCCAATCAATTGCTGCACCTCAACGCATTTTTGGGGGAAACTAGCTAGCTCTAGGTTCGTTGTGGAGCTTGTTGCTTTTCATTATGTTTGGAGCAGGTGCTTGCAGGGGAAGATCGCATTTCCATTTCGAATGGTTCAATCCAACCAGAAAGTACACCTACGGCTACCTTGTTACATTTTCACCCTAGTCAAAGTCTTCATTGTGGTATGTGCCAATAAGACCACTGGAGCCCTTTATTTCCTTGTGGTGAACAAAAATCCAAAGCTATAGTAAAATAGAAAATCAAAAGCTACTTACATATGCATAGCACCAATCGCCGAAATTGGCACTTATGCTTTAAAACCACAAAAGCTAAACCCTTTGAAAGAATAACGAAAAAACAGAATCTTGTCATTTCGCACAATATTAAACCACCGATAGGGAACAAAAGTTAATGTAAACCCAGCTTTTCTTATTAAATAAATGTTTTGGTAGCTAGTCTCAACAAAATCCCAAGCTAATAGCACATGTTTTCGAACTCTGCATTAGGTGATCATGACTATAGGAAAAAATTTGTGCTAGAGACATGCTCGAGTGACGACATTTACACACTATTTTGTAACAGTAGTCATGTATATGATTAAATATCGTTTTATATGATATACATTTATGGCAATTATACACAAACGGTACAAACCTCGGGAATTCTAATCTAACAAAGCAAAACAATGTTAGTTTAACTCCCAAGAGTGTAAAATTTCGTGGTCGGGAGTTGACCGTCACTTTTTCATGGAGTGATTGGAAGGTCTTCTGATCATATCTCATTTTGAGTTTGACCAGACAAGACGAAAAGTTGGACTTTGGCGTGGTACCGTGTCTACAACGGATGGGTATTGGTTTAACAACAAGAAAAAGGAACGTGACAAAAACAAAAGGCGAACATTGATTGATAAATTTATCTCACCAATAACGTAATGAATCGGTTACATCGTGTCAATCATATAATCGATGCATAAAGTACTCTTTCTTATATGATTGGTCCCTCAGAAAATCACAAACTTAAAATATGTCATCCTCATGGTCACCTAACGTGTTGTTAGGTTCAGAAGAAATAGAAAAGAAGACACGCAGATTTTTTACATGGAAAACCCTTTCCAAGATCAGAAAGGGAAAAAATCACGGTGCCGCACTAGTCAAGTTCTTTAGTATCAACATCTGCATAAGAATTCAGGGTTACAAATTTACAAATATAAAAGATACTGCCTTAATATATGTCATTAATAATAAAAGCTTTAAGCCTTAATAATACCTTTCTCTATCAGACTCCATAAATCCATCATGTATATCTAGGCCTGTCAAAATGGGTCATAAACTAATTTCTTAATCCGTATATCAGTAAATGGGTCATAAATGGATTAGTTATAGGTATAAACATAATATATGTATTAAATGGGTCGTAAATGGATTATAAATGGGATTGTAACTCATTTAAACTCAATTCGTTTCTCTCACCTTATTTAATCTCACGCTCACTCACTTTGGACTCTTATCTAAGTTTGGGTATGAGTTTTCTTAAATTGAATTAAATATAGAAATGTTTGAGCAATATAGATCAGTTTGGATATAGGTCGGGTTGGATATAGATCATTACATTTGCATTACATAAAAATGAGTTAAAACAAATTAAATAGGTTTATTTAAATCGGATTATTTTCAACCCAATATGATTCACCCTTTTGACAAATCTACGTGTATTTGCTGTCACCGACCTAAGTGGACGACATACTGTAAGCATCACTGTCTCCTAAAAGACAAATACATATTTCTATTTGGCTTGAAAAGCGCCCTGCCTTCCTTTTAGGGTTGGGGATGCGATGTCATGCAATATATTATATTTGGTAGTGAAATTTCCTGCAATCATAGGATTCGGCGAGACCCACGTTCGTGTTTGTCTTTGTGTGGTTTATGAGCTAGGAGGGCTTAGAATTTTAGTTTTTCTCATTTACTATCAAATAATAGCTGGCTACTGGGTATGGTGTATCATATTTGACTTGACTTTAAGGGTTGGCGACTGTTGTCGAACTCTATTCATACTGATAACTAGGGAAGGGGGCATTATATTTGACTTGACTTCATATTCAATTCATCAAGAAAAGGTAAATAATTTACAATTCTTATAATTATACTTACATTAGAAAATATTAGATGGTCCAACCCCTCCGCATCAGCATAGCCCGTATGACTCCATGTCAATTGCTAGGTCCCACATGATCTTTGTTCATTTCTAACATCCGCGTCCTCTAAATTACGAAAACATATTCTCTCTCTTCTCTTTTTTTATATTGAGAAATGTTTATGTGACTGTACTAAATGTATTGTGAAAAAAACAGCATATTTTGGGCTAAAAAAATAAATTATTAATTATTAAAAATTATTGTGAGATCCACTCCTTCAAGAAATATTATGTTATTCTTTTCTGTTTTTTTTGGTCTGTTATTATAACGGTAGCCTAAAAACTGTTATGCTATCAAATTTCTACTATAGGCAGAAATGTTAAAGAAAAAAGAAGATACAGAACAAGGGGGCAAGACCAAAAGAAAGTTACCCCAATGCTTACTCGACATTTCTGCTATAAATCAGGAGCAAGACCAATCCGTTCATCGGCCTTAGCCAAAAATGAATTCATGCTTCGTCATCTCCCTCTGTCTCTCCTCCTCCTTCTCCTTCTTCTTCATCAACATTTTCAGTACCGAGGCTGCACCCGCATATCTGTTTCATGATTGCCCAAACACCACCCTCTTCACTCCCAACTCCACCTACCGATCCAACCTCCTTATCCTCCTATCTTCCCTCTACTCCGCCGCCGCCAGCAGCGCTGACGGATTTGCCAATGCCGCTGCCGGCAAAAACCCTCCCGACCAGGCCTACGGGCTCTTCCTCTGCCGCGGTGACCTTGACAGCACCACGTGCAGCCACTGCATGGCCACCGGGAAACGGGATATCCTCCAAAGATGCCCGAACCAGCGAGTCTCCGCAATCTGGTATGACCAGTGCATGTTGCGGTACTCGAACCGATCCATCCTCTCGGCCATGGAGCAATCGCTGGATTGGATTTTCTACGGCATCGGGAACATCACCGACCCAACCCAGTTCATGCAGCTTCTCGGAGAAACCCTGAATGACATTGCCATGAGGGCTTCAGCTGGCGGGTCGGGGAAGAAGGTTGCGGCGGCAGAGGCAAACTTCACGAGCTCACGGAAGCTTTACGCACTGTCGCAGTGTACACCAGACTTGACGGAGTCCGACTGTGTCAAGTGCCTCCAGTTCGGGATCGCTAATCTGCCTCAGGGGAAGCAAGGTGGGAGGTTGCTCGGCCGTAGCTGCAACTTGAGATACGAGCTCTACCCCTTTTATAATGCCTCGGCCCTGCGATCGCCGGCCCCTCCCGCACCTCCGCCTCCCTCTCCCGTGACTGGACCTGACGGTACATGTATGTTTGCATAGCTTGTTTCCTCCGTCCTGACTCTCCTTTTTTTATTAGGGTAGGTCGGATTTTCCATGTCAGCGGTGAAAAACTCACTTTATTAGTCTGGCAAGATTGCTCCCTTATCAAATTACTCCATCACTTTCTCTCCTCCCCCTCCGTTACTGACAGCAACAGATTCTCTCTCTCTCTTCCTCCATACTTCTCGTTTCTTCTTCTTCGTTAAGAGAAAAGAGACTTGCCAACCTCACCGTTAGAGTAATTAAATATTAAATTATACATTCATATAAAAATTTAAATTTTTAGAACAATTGACAGTAGTTCCATAAAATCTTACACTGGCCATGGCCTGGCCAGCCGCAATGATCTGGGCGAGGCCAGCCCCGCCATCGGACCCTAGGAGGAACTGCGCCTTGAAGAAGTTGAGCTTTGCGGGAGGGACAGTGGGAATGGGGAAGCGCATGGTGCGAGGACCAGCGTCTGAGGCTTCGTAGTGAGGCTCGCTTCCACGGATTTAGTCCAGTGGACCAAATAATAGCTACTTCTGTTCGCGTTTGTCTCTTTGTTACTAGAAAAATTACTTTGCGAGTTGACGATTGCCATTTACACAACTCTTCTCGCTTTCATTTGAATCAAGATTTTGACGTTAGCCGTATCAATGTCCCACCAAATTAGTCATAGAGGGTCGACCATCATATAATTATATGATTATTCTTTAAAGAAAACGACGTGATTGATTGATCGATTGAATTCATGAGCTGATGACACTCGAGGATCCATAATGCCCCCGACATGTACGCATCGAGTCCATTTCTCATCTTCTTTCTTTTCATTTCATTTCCTATTATCGTTTGATAGAAAAAAATCATCTTTCCCTTTGGATTCCATTTATTTCAAAAAATATCTTTATAAAAACAAGCACTCATATCACCTACAAAAATTAACAAATGGAAATATTTTCATTGATCACGAAAATTTCAATAATTTCCATTAATTAATTATTTTAAGTGATGCAAGCGATTGTTTTTAGAAATATATTTTCCAAATTATTTACTTTCCGCAAAATAAACGGATCCTTAATATATTTTAAAAAAAAGTGATGATTTTCGTTCATCAAATTTATCAATAAAATTTAGTTTTTTTAACTCTATAGGAAAATCTAACCTTTTCCAGTCATAATCCCATGTACTGATGCCATTAAGATATGGTTGCTCATATGCAGGCAAAAGCATTAAATTTTCTGCGATAATCATCGTGTTCGCCCTTGCTGTCTTCACAACCCTGGTGTTTCTCTTCCTCGTTTGGTGTATCCGTCGGAAGAAAGCGACCAAGGCCCATGCGGTCGTCCAAGGAGATCAAATCGGTACGAAATATGTACCGCTGTCATCTAATTGGATAGAATGATGAAACCGTGTGCGTTTACTGTTCTATGCTTTCAGTGAATTGACCATCTCGTGTGGTTAAGTCGTGTAGGCCTAATTGAAATTACAAACTCCGAGCCCTTGCGGTATAATTTAGCCACCATACTAGTTGCCACAAACAATTTCTCTCCTCAAAACAAGTTGGGTAACGGCGGATTTGGTGAAGTTTTCCTGGTACTATTACTTATGGCACTTGAAAGATCTTTTGTTTAAAAGAACTTGAAGATCTTTGATTTGATAATTTTAATAAGTTGTGATCAGAAGCTACTCTTGTACTCAAACATCAAAATATCAACCTTTCAGGGTATGCTTCTTAATGGAGTCCTAATAGCCGTGAAGAGACTATCTCAAAGCTCGAGACAAGGTGCCGAAGAATTTAAGAATGAAGTCATGCTGCTACCAAAGCTTCAACATCGAAACGTCGTGCAGTTGCTCGGGTTCTGCTTGGAGGGTGTGGAAAAAGTGCTTGTCTATGAGTTTGTGCAGAATAAAAGTCTCGACTACTTTTTATTTGGTATGTAACCTTTTTGATATATTACTAAGCTATTACTTTTCATGATGAGGGGAATATGTGATTAGCCTCAGATTATATTCAATGTTTCCCTGTCTTTTGGAACCTAAAGTTGGTTCCTTGCATAAAGTCTGTTCAAGAGGATTTATCAACCACAACTACCCTCATTTCAATTTTGCATACATCCAGATCCTGAAAGAAGTAGGCACTTGAACTGGTTGACACGTTTCAAAATAGCATGTGGGATTGCTAGAGGAATGCACTATCTACATGAGGACTCTCGAATTCGGATCATCCACCGTGATCTGAAATCAAGCAATATCTTGTTGGACAGTGAAATGAACCCAAAGATTTCCGATTTTGGCATGGCAAGGATTTTCAAAGCCAATCAAACACTAGCAAGCACCGAAAGAATTTCTGGGACGTAGTAAGTATTGTTGTGCTTTGTTCTCTCCTTTTTGAGGCTTATCTATGCCTAAATTGTTGATGTATATAATGGTTTGTAGTGGGTACATGTCACCTGAGTATGAAATGAATGGGCAATTCTCAGTGAAGTCCGATGTCTATAGTTTCGGTATCCTACTTTTGGAACTCGTTAGCGGTAAGAAGAATGGTTCTTTCTACGAAGAAGAAGGCAGTGGAGGCATTGCTATCTATGTAAGTTGCACAAATCGACTCTATAACTCTAAATGAAAATCGTTAAACTAAGCGAATTCCACACATTGAGAAATTGCTTTCAATGAATTGTTTCTAGGCCAGGAAGAATTGGAGGGGCGGTACGCCGCTGGTAGTGTTAGATCCCACCATTGGAGACGCGTATTCAACAGACGAAGTTCTTGGATGCCTCAGAATTGGTTTGCTGTGTACTGTGGAAGATCCAAATCAAAGACCCACAATGGCGAGCATAGTCTGTGAGTTGAGCAGCCACCCTATTAACTCTTGAATTGCCCCAACGACCGACCTTCTTCCCCAGCAGGACACAGAGACAGATGGAAGAGCTGCAATCGGACAAATCCACCGGGAGGTCTATCACGACATGGTACAGAGTGTCTTCTCTTTGAGGCGAATCACGTTTTGATCCTCTCGACATGGAAGGTTGTTTATATTGATATTTTTATAAGTATATGCGGTTTTATTGGATAGAGAGAATAAAAGTTCTTCCTTATCTAAAGAAGTGATTAATTGGAAGGGACTAGATTTTCGCTTAATTGTCGTGATATTTTTTTATAGTGCTTGTCATGATATGTGACAATATAATCTGCACTGCTTTATCGTGAGTCGAATTTTTTCACCAAAACCAAAACTTTGTGTTCCAAATCCATGATTTCGAGCTAATTCATCAGTTTTTAGGCATGAAAAACAAAACGGTGGGTTCTATCTCTTAAGTGAGAATTCATTCGCTTTTTTGGGTCATTTAAAAAATGAGGGTACTTTTGTCATGCGTGTACTTCATGCATTTATTTTTTTGTGTGATTTGGCTGGAAGTATTTTCAAGGACAAAATTTTTAATGTGATTGAATAGAACAATAGAAAAATTTCCAAGTCGAATATCCATGATCTTGTCATTCCGAATAATAATAATAATAATAATATTATTATTATTATTTAATGCGATTGAAAAGAACTATAGAAAAATTTCCAAGTTGAAAATCCATGATCTTGTCATTCCGAAAAATAATAATATAATAATAATAATAATTTTGAATTTGCTTTTCAATATATCTTTGGTTATTATCTTAAAAATCTCTTTGACTTTCCAAAGCTCCATTTGCCAAATCCTCGTAAATTATTCTAAGACATGCACGTGATGGAGACCTATCTTAAATTTTTCTCCTCTCAACATTCTTTCATGCCTTGTTTTAATAAGATCAATACTTTAACCTCAACAAGGTAAGCGAAATCATTGGAGAAGACTCTCACACCGATTGGTCTTTGACAAAATCTTTTTTGACCTGAGGCGACAAACGTCAGATTTGTACCGACTGGCAGCTACAAACTACTGCTTTCGTTGCAAAAATGAATGATCTTGTCGCCTTTGGTTGGATTGGCTATAAAGATTTTCTCTGAACATGAGAGAATACAGTATCAAATTTTTTTTATGTATTCGCTTTGTACAAGGACTGTCCATTTGTACAGGAAAGTTGTCACTCTTGATATCTAAAGGTTGAATTTATGTTACATGTACAACAAGTGAGTTACCATTTGAAGCATTTAATTCAACAAATGCTTGCTTTTAGATTAACCAAATAAAAATACAACTTTGATTGATGTTAGGAAAGTTCATCGAAAAATATTATTATTTAGAGTTAATACCACAAAAAATCTCAAAATGGTATATTTGTGACAAATTGACCGCAAACTAATTTTTTAACCAACAAAAACCCTAAATTGGTACATTTATGATAAATTTACCCTCCATTAAATTGAATTAGTACAAAAAAAAACACAAAGTAGTATACTTGGGATAAACAGAGCATAAAATCCCAAACTAATTGCCACGTGTCATTTAATTAGGTAAATTGATAGTAAAATTAAACGAGAACAAATGGAGGGTAAATTTATCACAGGTGTACCAGTTTAAGGTTTTTCGTGGTAATAATCTTATTATTTAACAGCTTCAATAAAAGACCTGTACCCACCCATGGGTTGCTCGGTTGGTTAGGGCGTACTTGGGATTGTGTGGTTAGGCGCACTGGTCCCAGGTTTGATTCCCCAGCTGAGCACTTGTGATTTAAGTGGGGGGGCCATGGCGGTGGGTTGCTGTGCTAGTCTCCCCCGAGGAATAGTCGAGGTGCGCGCAAGCTGGCCCGGACACCTTGGTTACAAAAAAAAAAAAGAACTGTGCATGGATGGTCGGTGGAACTAAAAGGATTGGCAATTAATGTGATCAATCATCTTAGTTTGGACAAAGTACTGGGTGAAAGGTGAATAGGCTGTCTTCTCACATGAATGTGGATTTCAAGGGGCATGTAAATTCTGAAGCACCTGACAATTGCTCCAGATCAGAGGCATCCGTTTCGTTGGAAAAAAGAGGAATGGGAAACCCTCAATTTTTCCTTACATTCTCACGCATCGCGGGCGACCGAATACATTGTCTTCCCTTGGCAGCATTCTTGACGACAGAATAGTCCAACTCACTCCGCATTATTGAGCTCTGGAGGAACACTAGATTCTGTAATCGACTTCGCTTCAATGACCAAGGCTCGTGCTTCCATTTGCTGGGAGATGGCCAATCTCTTACTTGGTTAATCTCGAATAAGACAAGGCAAATTTTAAAATAATATTATACAATATACTCTGGAAATTCATATCAATTGTTTGAAGTAAGGATTGATACCATGAAAAATCATAAATTAGTACATTTGTGATAAATTTACTCCAAATCAATATTTTGACCACAAAAAACTCTAAATTGATACATTTGTAAAAAATTTACCTTTCGTTAATTTGGATTAGTACCACGAAAAATTACAAACTAGTACACGTGTGACAAATAAAGGATAAAACGTCAAACTGATACACCCGTTAACTGTCACATGTCATTCAACTAAAAAATTTGACGATAAAATTTAATGAAAATTAATAAATGGTAAAATTATCACAGGTATACTAGTTTGTGATTTTTTTGGTCAAAAAATTAATTTGAAGTAAATTTGGCACAGGTGTATTAGTTTGAATTTTTCACAGTATTAACCCTTAAAGTAATTACCAAATCATAGTGGACTGGTCATAGACAAAGATAAAGCGTGTTATCACAGAAGTCAAGATCAACCCGATTGGATATATGTTAGTAAAACTGACTTTTGTACATGGAATCCATTTAATGCAATGACCATCAATGAGATAATTATTTTCTTTGCCACATAAACAACTTTTTAAAGAGAGATATTCTAAAATGTACTTCAATTATATCAATTAGATTTATCATAGCTTTAACTCAGCATGGACATCACGTATAATTGGAAAAGTGAATTTGTGTGGTGACCTGTTAAGAGCTAAAATCTATTTGTTATGTCTTTATCAAGCTTCAAGGAAACAAACTAATTTGAACCAAAAGAAAAACGAGCGCGCATATAATCTACAGGTAAATAAATTGATTAAATTAAATGTTGCATTTAAAAAGTAATTGATATAATTATATTAGTCTTATCGATGTGTTTATTTTCGTTCTTCGTATGTGGTACTATCATTGGCCAAAACCAGACGTGGCTTTAATAAAGTGGATCCAACAGTTTTTTTTTTCCTAAGTTTATGCCAATTTTTAATCGAATTATCTAAAGTTATTATCACATGTATTATCTATAATACGATCTGGCTTTGAAAATAAAATAAAAAAACCACGCAAAGCGTGGGCCAGAGCACTAGTTTCTAAGTACTAATAACACCATATGTAACGCGAATGATGCACAGACTTACAATATATCGTCATGTATGAGACTGAACGTAATTACGAGGTGGAATCCACGTATAAGATGTTGAACGAGGTTTGCAAGGAGATGGTTATGTTGATGCTGTACTCCAACATTCATTGCGAAAGTGTCGGTCTCTCACCTTTGGCATAACAAAATTGGAGCGTTGTTGAAGTTTTTAAGGACTACTTGCAGGTTTTCACTGATGCGATGGTTGCTTTTTCGTCCACGGTTTGACACTTCCTAGTTCTAGGAATCGGTCAACGCAGGATGACTTACTTGGAAATCCTTCTCAAAGCCTTTGACATTTCACAGCCTCTTCTCAAGCTGCTTCTTTTATTGCTTGAGGACAAGTAGCTATACGGTTCTTGGAGGTTGTTCCTTTCGGCAAACACCTCTTTAGAGAAAGACATCTTATCAGCTTTTCCTTAATGTGAAGCTCTTTTTCGTTTCGTGGTTCGGCAAGACAGGGCTGTAATTGCTCGCCTTTAGGAAAATCGTTCTATGCTACAGTAATTACCCATCAACCAAAGCTACTAAACAGCAGTCGCTTTAGATCGAATCACTATGTCGTGGCCTCTCGATGCCAACAACCACCACAAGGTGGTCACTTGAGTTCGGTTATTGTTAGAGGGGGAAGCCAAATGCTTTTAAGGGCTTTTTTTTTTCTTTTCTTTTGTCTTTTAGGTTAAAAGCTACACTTCATATATCAGCTATAGATGGACAGTAGTTGTCACAGGGCTGTGAAGAAAATAGAGAGAAAAGAAATGTGAGTTTTTCTTTGTAAGTGTTCTTAATCTCTTTATGCCTTGATCTTGAGAGAAGATTATCATTGTATTCCTATTTTTTTTTGAAATCCAGTGGATTTGCAGAGTGTCTCTGCACGAAGGTGTAGCCCAAGTTTGGTAAACTTCAATAATAAATTTTCTGCTATGTTTTTCCAATTTTGTTCTTTTGTTATTATTTGTCAGTGTGGATTGTTTGCTTGTGTTATTTTTTTGGAATTGGTGTGGGATTCCTAACAACTGGCATCAGAGCCTCGGTTAGCTAATCAAGAACATCGAGGGTTTTTCGGTGACACAAGCAATATGGCAGAAGATAAAATCATAATCGATAAATTCAATGGGCAGAATTTTGAATGGTGGAAACTCTAAATTGAGGACTATCATTATCAAAAAAGATCTCTATGCATGTTGACACCTAAATTTTGGCGATCCAGTTAGTTATTCATTGTATAAAAAATTAGGGATCGATCACAGTCCCTAGACAAAAAATTAGTTAAATTATATATAGATTAGGAGCATTTGAATTAGTATTTAGGCCCATATAATTGCATTTACATTGGACCGGTGGCGGATGACTCAAGTCGATGGCTCTGAACTTAATGAATTATTCGAACTAAGCCCACAAGAGAAGCAAAATTTTGCCAAGCCCATGCACATCATAAGAGGCCAAAAATTGAAATGCCAAGCGGAAACTATTGAATAATTGGGTAATTTTGTTTGATATTATCACAATTAGATTTGATAAGAGAAAAGTTTTCTTTTAGGGGAAATATGGTATATCTCTTAAGATCTTTAAAAATTGGAAAGTTAAAACCTGAATTGCACTCTATATAAAGGCTCATAGGTTCACGATCAGAAGGGGTGGCCACACAATTGAATATACATGGCCATTAGAGAGAGAGGGGTCGGCAATTCAATTCTTAAAGCATACTAGAGAGGAACTAGTTGACAAAGAGAGGGAGAGGGAGAGGCCTCGGGTGAAGCTTTCTTGTGGCTGAGAGCCCTCGCGCCAGCCACTTCCTCGTTGCTCGCAACCACCACCAGTACTACACTAGCCCTGCCGATCCTTACTGCAGCCCCACGGCTGTGAGACGGCGTCGATGGAGTTGCTTGACCTACACCGAGCTGCTGACCTGTGCTGTTCTTAGCTTGCACTTCCCGTGCCAATCGACGAAGCCACCTACTGCTGCTCTTGGCCTGATCCCCTTGCTTCTTTTGCTGTCTTGCCGCGATGACTTCAGCCCAACATCCCTGCACGACCAGACCGATTTTGCCATCGAGCTATCTTCCACACGGTGGGTTGCAATCACATCAGTTTTTCTTTAAACGATTTACTCGAGTTTTGTTGCAGACTATCTACCTGACACACGCCGAGTCATCGAGGAACAGACAAGTGAAAAATTTGATTGTTGGGCTTTGAGAATCACAATTGAATAATCAAAGAAAATCGTCACAAGAGCAATCAGATTCGGTCAAAAGTCGAGTGGTTATCAAATTGGTCAAAGTAAAAGACCAAAGAAAATTTTTTTTTGGGATCACTCGATTTCTGTGGAGCTTACCCCACTAACGACCACCACGAGCTGTCACCGGTCCCAAACTAGTCCCAAACAGTGAGCCACCATCCATCGAGTCCCGTAATCCGCAAATCCCAATTCGGTGTCGAGTTCGAATTTGGAAGTTATCCGCAAATTATGTAAGAATTTTATCCGATATCAATTCAAATATGTCATTGCCTAATTTGTGGATATTGCAATCTTAATTGGATCTATGAATGGTATACCACATTGGTAAAATATTTGAATATTCCCCAAGTTAGAAAACTTTCCTAACTTAACAACATGCCGGCAATCCGATCTCTAACCATAGCCACTTGGATATGATTGTCAATTTATTTTGTTTCCAAATTCAAACAAAAAACCTTCTATCAATATCCATAACCACTTGGATATGGTTGTTGGTTTATTCTGTTTCCAAATTTAAACAGATATGATAATTTTTGCACATTGCGTGGCTGTGATTTGATGATGAGTGTTTATCTATGTTTAGAATAGACTTTTGATAGATAACTTTGCATGTTTAGAGTAAATTTTACTTGCTTTCCTTGAATAGATTAGGATAGTTTTGGTAGGAGTCTCGTTTAAATTGATTCCATAAGATTAGAATTATAGTCTAGTTTAAATTAGGATATAACGTAGATTACTTCCTAGTCTAGATTAGATATTATTCTAATCTTGATAGTTTATTTAGGGTAATTTTCAATTCCGAATTTAATTAAAAAAACCAAAATACATTGTCTTAGAATAGATTAGGTTTCTTTCCTTAGTCTAAATTGCATGTTTAAATGATGACATTTGCAATTACGAATTTTAATTAAAAAATACAAAAATATATCATTCCATGTCATATAGAATTAGATTCATAAACTGCATGTCATGTTAGGTTTAATTAATTAAAAGTTGCATGTCATGTTAGAACAAAACGTATTTTGTACGTCATTGCATTTAGAGTAATCGCATTACATGCATTGTATATATGTTAGTTTTCATTTAAGTAAGAGAAAATTCTAAAAAAATATTAAGTGAAATTACGTGTTAATTAGAAATCATATTTAGGACGTCAATGTGATTTGCTAAGCTAACATTACAGATGCTTACATTGCTTCGAGGCAACTAATTCCTCTCTTTCCTTGCAATTTATTTATCACTTTGATTATTGAGTGTTAAATAATGATTGCGCATCTGCATGATCACCTCACATGTTAGAAGATAATAAAATCAATCCAAGCTGCCTATCCAAAATTGTCATAAAAAGAAAATGTATCGAAAGGGAGTTAGAGTAACCTAACGTAATCAAGTCCCCGAATCCATAATCTCTAGTTCGTAGAAGTAAAGTAATTCTCCTGATACTTTAGTTGGGTTTCTAATCGACCCACTGTAAACTAATTAGTGGCGACTCCTAATTGAAAATCATTTGGATGTTAAAAACTTGAATTATAAGTCGTGAATTGGTATGTGTTTGGGAGAGTCCGAGCTAAGTTTAAGCTTAGTAATTCATTAGCCAAACCCTTAGGTGGTGCACTCCAAGGTTAAGTCGCAACAATGCAACACTTGAGTGTTGGAAACTTGAAACCACGGAAATGGATCTTATAATAGAATCGGGATGGAAAATTCTTGATCCAAGGCATTAGGTGCGATTCGTTTAAGGCTGATGAAAAAGATAGGATACCACATCGCGAAAGAAAAACTTGCAAAAGAAGCCGTGGATTTTCTAACGTATATATATGAGAAGTCTTCTACATCAAATCAGATATTTTTGCTGAAGAAGTTGGTTAACATGAAGTTATCTGATAGAGTTTCTGTGGTAAAGCATATTAATTATCAGATAGCTTTCCTTTTTTGGAAAACTACAACATCGCAGTGCAGGAAACTTCAAGCACCATGAAGGATGATTTGACTCTGGATGATGCAGTGAGCAGCATCATAGATTAAGAGATGCGAAGGAAAGTCCCAGGTGGAGATAATTTTTTGGTATCTACGTCTTCGATGACATTAGCAGTGTAGAACCGTGGGAGAAGTAAAAGTATAAGCAAATTCAAGGAGCGTGGTGGGTCGCAATCAAATGGAAAGAGAGAGGCTACAAAGATAAGGGCTGGTTTTGTGACCAGACTAGGCACCAGAGGTTTCAATGTGAAGCCTACAAAAAGAAGCAGTGGGATGAGAATCAAGGAGTTAATGTGGTTAGTAATGAACCTTTGCTAAAGAACTTGTGTTAATCTGCAAGGTTTTATTTGACAATAGACAAGTGGTTTATTGACTCGGTGCCTTTTTCCATTGCACCTCGTAAAGAGATATATTTGCTGATTATACCAATGGAGATTTCGGGCAAGTGGTTGTGGGAAATGACCACATGTGTCTAATTGTTGGTAAAAGAAACTGTGATTGTGAACATCTCAGGTGGAAGACATCTAGATTTGCGTGAAACCAAGCATATTCTAGAGATGAAGAAAAATCTGATCTCAACTAATAAACTTGATCAAGAAGGTTTGATAACAATTTTTGGATGCAGAGAGTGGAAAATAATCTTGGGAGGGGGGGGGGGGCTAGAATAGTAGCAAAGGTAAAGCGTACGATACACTTTACCTTTTCCAATGAGACAATATCAATGATATGGCTGCAAGTACAATGGCTATAGGTAGTTTGTCATTATCGTTTGGGACATCTTAGTGAAAACCCTTGAGCACAATATGCAATCTTTATCAATTTAAGACGCAATGAGCACATCATATGTGATTTTATGCAATTATGGGTTTTAAATGGGCTTGGCCAAAATTTCATACTCTTATAAGCTTAGTTAAGCTAATTAAAGATCACTTGCCTTTACTTGAGTCCATTGACCACCACCAGTCCAATGAAATATATTCCTAAAGACTGCATGCAATTTTTAATGAAATTAATCCCTAATTTTTTATGTAATTAACTACTAAATAGGATGCCAAAATTTAGGTGTCAACAATGAGTTATGATAATTTATTTATAAAAATGCATAGTGAATGTTTCATCTGCTTAGAAGAGATGTATTAGCCACTAAGCCGAGGTTGCTCATTTCACATGTTTTACTTGCTTTTCAAGTTCTTCAGTTAGCTGCAAACAGGATGAGAGCGTTTACATTATCAGCATCAACATTCCAGCCATGAACGTTATGGTTCCCAAATCAGTCAATACACGCTCATTCATTTGACTTCTAACGTCGGCCACATATTCGACCATCACCTATTCTCAACTACCAAACATTTGACATTCAAAATCGCAAGATAAGAGGACCGAATAGAGTAAAGTTCAGAGAAGCAAGCCAACGTGAATGTCTCAAGAGATTGACGTTTCAAGCATGGACTTCTATCATTTCCTCATGCGCAAGGCGTGGAACGCACAAAGAAAATCTCACACTCAGACCTGGTTTGACGATGAAAATAACGCTCAACAAGTAACAAAGAGTTTATAATGATGTGAAACTTGCTTATACGCACTTAAGAACAAATGGAAATCAGCAAAGCCTGTGCACGGGCTGACTTGGGCATATTGTCAAACACGTAGTGAGCAAGAGTCGAGAATGAGACATTGAGCATTTTTTAAACTCGAACCCAACACAAATCGTGCCCTGGCCAACCGCCTCGATACCTCCGAGCCGAGATCCTCGGGCATGGGGGCTCGGGACCAAGAAGGGGCTCACCGGAAACACGAATGCCGGGGAGTGGGGTGTTGGGGATGTCGGCCGGGAGAGGTCGTCGGCCAAGGTCCGGACGCAGTGGTCACCGGAGGATACCTCGTTCGTTCTTGGCTCGCTTCTCACTCTCGCAGGATCTCTCTCTCCAATTTTTCACTGTCTCCTGCTTGCTCTCCCAAATCTCTCTCTCTCACTCCGGCTCTTAAGGGCCACGGCAGGCGCGCATGGGCATGGCTTCCTGCCACCGCCAGCTGCCGTGGCTGGCTTGATCCCGACGGTCTGCCCCTGCCTCTGCTCTGCGTCCTGCCCCTGTTCCGTCGTACCGCCTCCCTCTGGACTTCTCAGAGGCGTGGAGGATGCAAGAGGATAGAAGATGGGCTGGGCTAGGCTGGAACAAAAAGAAAATGAAGCAGGGTTGGGCCAGGCCCAGACAAGAAGAGAAAAGAAAAAAAATAAGGGGCCGGATTGGACCGGTCCAATTGAACCGGGTCGAATCGGCCAGAATTTTTTTTATACTAAATTTTAATAAACCCCATTACTATTAATGCAAATGCTCCTAATGTTTATACATCATGAAATTTAATGAAAATATATTTTTTTAGGGGTTAGAAATTAATTCTTAATTTTTCTATGTAATTAAACCCTAAATGAATAGTCAATATTTAAGGGTCAACAGATCATAAAATTGCTCAAATTTCTCTTTGGTAAGGATCCATATCATATACCATCCATCATTTACACGTCGTTGAGTAGACTACATGATAGAGGAAGAAGTTATTACTAAATTAAATCAATTGTGATATTAAGAAGCAATGAAAACAACTAGTAGTAGAGGTATTCGGCAAGGAGACCCGCTTTCTCCATACCTCTTTATCCTGGCCATGGAATTATTCTCCGGTATTCTTCAATCCAAAACCAACTCTCCGCAATTTCATTGGTTCTGGCGCTGCAAAAAGACCCGCATTTCTCACCTCTTTTTTGCGGACGATGTTCTAATTTTCTCTGAAGGTCACCTGAGGTCGGTGCAAATTATCAAGGAATCGCTCGATCTCTTCTCCAGCTGGTCGGGCCTGCGACCAAATTGCACTAAGAGCAACCTTTTCATCTCAGGGGGGAACTCGACTCTTCAAGACCAATTACTTCAAATTATGGGGTTTCAATTAGGCTCTCTACCTTTCCGTTACCTCGGAGTTCCAGTCATCTCCTCTAGGCTTCGAAAAAAGGACTGTAAGATCCTCATCGACTCAATCACAGCCAGGGCACATTCTTGGACTCAAAGGTTTCTATCCTTTGCAGGAAGACTACAACTTATTCGGTCAGTTCTCCACTCTATACAGGTTTATTGGGTTTCCATCTTCTCTCTTCCTCAATCGGTATTATCTTGTATAGAGACTATCTTGCGACAGTTCCTTTGGAAGGGTCCAGAGTTAGGTGTTGGGGGGGGGGGGGGGGGCTAAGGTGGACTGGTCTAAAGTGTGCCTATCGAAAGAAGAAGGTGGCTTGGGGATTCGGCGACTCTTGGATTATAATCGGGCTTTCACCCTAAAGCATATATGGCTTCTTTTCTATGACAAAGAATCCATGTGGTGCAAATGGATCCACTCAAACTTCTTAAAGACCAACTTTTGGGTGGCCTCCAAGCCTACCCTTTGTTCCTGGACATGGAAGAAAATCCTGGACTTACGCACTACGGCAAAGAGTCTCTTCCGGTGGAGAATTGGCAGTGGCCACTCTATCTCGTTATGGTATGACTGGTGGCACGACAAAGGTCCACTCTACCTTATATTCAACAATGTTGAGATTTATCAGTCAAGGATTCCTAGAAACACTTCACTTCGGGAATTCTTTGATGGCTCTTGGGATCCTTCCTTTGTGCTTAATTCCATGTGTACCTGGTCTGAACCCCCACCTACCTTTACTGATGACACTGCTGATAGTCTCACTTGGCTTCCTCTCACCACGGGAACCTTCACGGTATCTTCCGCATGGAACCATCTCAGAAGACGAAGTCCCCTTGTTCCATGGCACTCGTTCATCTGGGATCATCATATACTGCCCTGTCATGCCTTCATCATGTGGTTAATCTCTCTTAATCGGCTTCCTACGCAGGTTCTTCTACTTCAAAACCGAAGATTAGACTCCGCTTCTTGTCCTTACTGTTGCTCTACGCCGGACTCGATTAATCATCTTTATTTTGAATGCCCCTCCACTAGCAGACTGGCTTCTTTTTGGGCCACCAAATGTAGCCTTCCTTGGCGCAATCGACCCTGGCGAGACCACATTCTATGGGCCATTCAGGTTTGTGGCGGTTCCTCATTCTCGGACTGCCTCTCGAGGTTCTCCTTTGGCGCCCTTGTTCATATTATTTGGACAGAACGGAACAATGCTTTATTCAGAAACAAGGCTATATACCTTCCGGCCATTCGCAAACACCTTCTAAAGGTTGTAAAAGATAAAGTCTTCTCCTTGGGTCGGATACAGGATTGTCCCAGAAACCGGATCTTTCAAAGGAGATGGGCACTTCCTTCCTCTATCTTTGATGCGGACCGGGCGCCTCCCTAGTTTGTCTGGCTATTTTCTTGTTGCCCTCGGGCCTTTTGTATAGTTTGCAGGACCGTTCCTGACCCCTCCTTGACACTTGTGTCTTCTTTGGGTCGGGCTCGGTTTGTGCTTTAGCTTGTATTTGGTTTTGAAAAGTATTATACACATTTACCTTTACCAAAAAAAAAAAAAAGAAAACAACTAGTCCTACATTAAAAACACAAACCACATGCCATTTGTTGTAAAATCAATGCAGAACACTAGCGGATCTTGCAATTAAATTAATGTGAGAAAACAAAATCACCATAGAATTTAAACAATGAACAATAAAAAAACATCAAATATTTATGTGGTTCAATCCGATGAGAAGAGCTCACATTCTCAAATATTTCACACACTTAAGTTATAGCTAAATTCACGGTGTTTACAAATAAATAACTTATAAAAGGTGTGGGCTCACACGAACGAGGTCATTAACCAAGTGGACTGAGGGATAGGATGGACGGGGAGGATGGAGGACAGCTTTTGCCATCGTACAAATACATTAAGGTCCATTCCGAAATGTTAAAGCAGCACGGGCTGGGGTTTTAGGCCATCGCTATTCACGGGAGCATGGAATACAGCTTTTGCCCTCGTACGAGGTCATTAACAAAGTCAAAAAGGGTAGTTGCACTCTTTCTTGCTCCGTCGCGTTGACAGCTAAAAAGCCAAGTCGACATATGTATCCACGTTGTTAGATTATACAAGGAAACCATTTTAGGGTCAAGTTAATTGTACTTTACATTAATTATACTTAAGTGTAATTGTATTCTCACCTCATATATATGTGTGTGTATGGCTATTGTCATTTTGCAATACACAAAATATTACATTCCCCTCTTTTTCATCTCAATTCTCAACTTAATATCCAAGGTGATCGTCACAACGCTAGCCGCACATGCCATGTCGCTCATAGTTCTCCACTGAGACCGAAGCCTTTAGTTATTATTTGACACGCTTCCGCTACTCATTTCAAAAAATAGACATTGCCATCAGATTCTCTGCACTCGAGCAGACCAGATCATGAAACTTTGTCGCCAACGGATGCCGAAATATACAGATAAATAAATAGGGAAAGAAAAAAAAAACCTCATTTTCTTATGTTGTAAGGTTTCTGGTTTTTTTTTATGGCAATCGACTAATTTCTCCGATCATGAAAGTCCTCTGATTCCATGATTATCGAATAGGTAAGTAGGTGTAGGTGTGATGCCTCTAGAGCCACCCCAAAGAAATTGGCCTTCATTCAAACTCGAATTGAGATGATCTTGTTGAAAGCATGTAAGTTTAGCTAAAAAAGTTGAAAGCATGCAAAACCGCGGAATTAAATAACGAAGAATATAATTTAGTCGACGTCAATTCACGGAGGGAAAAGAAAACCATTTTAGGGTCAAGTTAATTGTACTTTACATTAATTATACTTAAGTTTAATTGTATTCTCACCTCATATATATATGTGTGTGTATGGTTATTGTCATTTTGCAATACACAAAATATTATATTCTCCTCTTTTTCATCTCAATTCTTAACTTTGTATTCACTGTAATCGTCACAACGGCCGCTGTACAAGCCATGTCGCTCATAGTTCTTCACTGAGACCGAAGCCTTTAGTTGTTGTTTGACACGCTTCCGCTGCTCATTTCGAAAAATATACATTGTCATCTGTTGGAGAAAGATCCGATTTGATCCTTGATTCTGATTCTAATCACGAAGATTGAGGATTAATTGATGCAGTCAATCGGGATTAATTAGGAAAATGTATCTCGTATATTCTTTATTTGATCTTCTCTTTGTACTATAAAATTTGGCATGTACATGTACAGAATACATACAACAAGAACATTTTCGATATTTCTTCTTCCTTTACATTTTCTGTCACCATCAGATTCTCTGCACTCGAACAGATCAGATCATGAAATTTTGTCTCTAACGAATGCCGAAATATATAGATAAATAAATAGGGAAAGAAAAAAAAACCTCATTTTCTTATGTTGTAAGGTTTCTGGTTTTTTTTATGGCAATCGACTAATTTCTCCGATCATGAAAGTCCTCCAATTCCATGAGTATCGAATAGGTAAATAGGTGTAGGTATGATGCCTCTAGAGCCACCCCAAAGAAATTGGCCTTCATTCAAACTCGAATTGAAATGATCTTGTTGAAAGCATGTAAGTTTAGCTAAAAAAGTTGAAAGCATGCAAAACCGCGGAATTAAATAACGAAGAATATAATTTAGTCGACGTCAATTCACGGAGGGAAAAGAAGATGAGGTCACATGCCCTTGTCGACTTTCTTTTTTTTTAATTTTTTTTAAATTTCTAAAATCTCCTTTTCTTTTTGGGTTAGAGTTGCAAATATAAGTGGTAAAATGAGGGCCATCTCGATCCGCGGTAGATTGGATGTATAGTGTACCATTAAAAGAAGGGTTAATACCATGAAAAACTCCAAACTAGTACATTTATGATAAATTAACTCTAAACTAATTTTTTGACCACCAAAATTTTCAAACTGATACACATGCAACAAATTTACCCAAAACTAATTTTTTTACCATAAAAAACCTCGAACTGGTCATTTTGTAACAAATATACCTGCCGCTAGTTTCCGTTAAACTGGATTAATACCACAAAAAATCACAAACAGGTGCACATGTGATGAATAGAGAGTAAAACCCAAAATTGGTACATCTGTCAATTGATGCATGTCATTTAACAAAGTAATTTAAGATTAAAATTTAACGAAAACTAATGGAGGGTAAATTTGTCAAATGAATGCAAGTTTAGGATTTTTGGTAGTCAAAAAATTAGTTTGGGATAAATTTATCACATGTGTACCAGTTTGGGGTTTTTCTTGGTATTAACCATTAAAAGAAAGTAATAAAGAACCAAGTTAATATAAGAGAATGTATCCTTGAATTGCTCGGGATGCACTCTAAGGATAAAATCCAGAATGCACCAAGCTGAAACAAGAGA
Source organism: Syzygium aqueum (assembly GCA_031216185.1). NCBI lineage: Eukaryota > Viridiplantae > Streptophyta > Magnoliopsida > Myrtales > Myrtaceae > Syzygium > Syzygium aqueum. Next base: position 37,114,317 of record CM062235.1, on the reverse strand, counting down.
GTGAGTCCTTAAGATCGTTCGAGAAAGTAGACCAATCAAGGTACGCGAAAGCGAGTGTAGGCACTAACTTACTGCTAAAACAGAAAAAATAAATAAATAAATAAAAGGGTGTGGAGGGGGGGATGACAGGGATACTGGTGATGCTTATAGCTTTGAATTTTTCATCAAATAACTGCAATAGGATAATGAATGATGCTTCGTATATTGAAATGATTCATAACATTGGTTTATAAAGTAAGGTGCCATCCTTTCATATAGTATTGTAGAAACTAATAAATTTTGTAAATCACAATTCTGAATTTTGTAAATCAATTTCATAAATCAATACCAATTTGTACGTTAAACATCGATATAGTCAAGGTTTGGACTAAAAGAAACGGAAAATTTTCAATCGCATCTGCCAGCTCTTTCAAATGGTGCAAATACTTTATTGAAATAAAGTTCGAAATGTTCCAAACGACCCTTGTAAAGGACAAACCAAAATTGTTAACATATGAAATGTATTATGCATGGTACTCAAATAATTTAAGGATTTTGAGTAAAGGACTGCGCACCGAACTTCATATCATATCAATAAAGAAAATGCTCTATAAGAAAGTTAACTTTCTCATCCTCACATTGAATAAGGATTTGCAAGTGCTCTTGAAGCATAAAGTCCCATTTACTAAAGATGGACAAGAACATTATGCATCAGGTGTACTTAAGATTTCTTTCACAGGCGACTATCGTGATAGTGATTGTGTCCTCCGGCAACCAACATTCGATGGTCACCGTGATTTCTCGAGCTTGATCATGTGATCTAGGGTTTTTTTCTTTAGATATGTGGAGGACGGTCTCAACTGACCACCAGTTACCGACCCGCATTGCGTGCTCAGATGATCACCGCCTAAGATCACAATGGGTCGAGCCTCCTAAGCACGTGTTCAGGTGGTGCTCGTGTGATCCCTTCCTCACCTTGCTATCCTTATCCGGTCATGAGCATTGAGCGACCACCACGCGGTGATCACCAAACTCAAGCGACCACCGTGTGGTTGTTGGTGGCCTCTGGCGGCCACGACATTTTCGTCAGATCCCAAGCACTTGCTGGTCGGTGGCTTTGATTGATAGTGAGCACCTTTTTCTTTTGAAAAATTTTCTTACCTCTTAATTTAACCTTGATTGATAGTGAACGCCTATAGGTGAAGGTTTTGAAATTGCTCGCAATGCGTGTGAATGTACAAAGATTTGTTGAGTTGTTGAGGATTTAACTACAAATTTTTATGGTAATTACATTTTCGTCTTTCAAATATAATTTTTAGATGATAATAAATTCAATTGAAATGGACATAGGTGAAATGTAAATGGGTTCTTTCTAAGAAAAAGTAGGAACTCTTTTTTTTTTCTGTTACATAATCTACAGCACTATTTAAAAAGGTTTTTCCGACATTTTAAGTGTTTCCAACTCAGTTAGTTTTTTTTTATTTTATTTGGGCATGGTAATATCTAATAAAATCATAAATCATATAGATGCTAGATTTTATACGTCATTAGATTAGGCACATGCATTATCTAAAGTATATCAAAAAGATTGCATTGCATTTAGTTTAGATTACTTTCATGCATGTTGTCTAATTTAGAAATTCATATCTTAGGTGCTTTTGGAATCATGTAATAACCTAGGAAATTACCTAATTTAGGGTAGGATTTAACATAAATTATTTCCTAATTTAAACTAAGTCATCATGTAGATTTAGGCAGTTTCCTATTTTAACTCATAAAATAAATCTACAAAATAGTGCTTGCAAATCTCGTGTGGAATTAGTTAGTTCATCAATGCATGTTAATTTAGAACTCATACAGAGATAGCATTTAAATTAATTCACGCTTATTTCAAAGAAAAACCCAAAAAGAATTAATTACATTAGCCTAGGTCATGCATACATCACATCATTGTTTGGTCTTTAGTTAACGTTTCGTAGAATATTTGATGCGTGAGATGATAATAAAGTTTCGCTTTTGAATCGCTTAGCGCATCAAGCTTTTTGCCCCTTTGCTAGCAATTTATTTATCGCTTTAATTATTGAGTGTTGAATTCCTGTTTGCACGCTCGCATGATCACCTATCACATATTAGTGGCTAAAGATTTAAATCGATCAAAATTGCTTGCAAAATATTTTTGAAATAAAGAGAAAATGTATTGAAAGTGCGTTAGATTTATTTAGCGTAATCAAATTTCACATCCATGAAATATCTGGTTTACAGAAGTAAAATGTTCTCCTACATTTTACTTGGATTTCTAATATATACGTAATAGATTTGTGGCAATTCCAAAATGAATTGATTTGAATGTTTAATTGATTAAATAAAAATCCTAAAGTTGTGATTGGTATGGGCATGGGAGAGTCCATGCTAAGTGTTTACCTAGTAATCCATTAGCTTTCGTTGGTGGCTCACCTCTGGGAAGGTCGCGACGAAGCCAAGTGGAATTTGGGATGTAACATTAGAACTCTCGGTGCACTTCTACCTAGAAATCATTTCTTTTATATATACAATGTGACTAACTTTTGACATATTATAGTGAGTTTCAATATTATAACATGTTGGATTTATGGTCTCGGCAGAATAAAGGCATCGTCTCAAAAGCAAAAAATCTCATCTTAAAGACTACATATAGAGCCCTATCTTAATCGTAAATTATCATTGGCGGTTAATAGCCGATAGGAAATGGGAATTTGGGGTCAACGTTACACTTAGGAGTTTAACATACTGTTGATCCGTTCATCAGGAATCATTCAATTCGCAAGTTCTTGCCTTTGCATTTCAATGTCTTTTATGTTGAATTATTGCTTTTGGGAATAGGAGAATATAATTATTCAAATCTCAAAACAATATAGAAAAGTTGTACATCGGCGAATCTACATGTCCACCATTACATATTATGAAAATCTTAGATTAAGTAAACAATAAAACACAATTCGGACGTGCTATCGTTTATTAAAAATGAAAATCACCTGATATATCTTAATTTTGTTGGCTTTGTTTCACGACATCAATTTGCGGGTGCGAGGGTGAGCTTTGACCAGGGCCAGAAGAGTCCGTGTTGGAATATTCTATTGCTTCCTTTCGTTGTTGTCCTTATCTTCTCCAATCTTCTTTAAAAGATAAAATATTATATCATATACTCTGAACTTCGTACCAATTGTCAAATATATAATAAACTTACTTTAAGCCCCCCCACAAATGTTTGCTGTTAAGATCGAATGAGGACGTCGAAAACATCCCACGCTTCCCTTTTGGAACACCGCTTCGAATCGTGCAAACACAAGTTTGTCCAACCTAATGACGATTACCTAACAGATTATTAATCCTAAAATATACGTTTATAAATTTGATTTACAGCTTTCAGTTACGGTTCGTTACATAGGAGTGGGCGTTGCTTCTATTGAAGATAAATATTTAATCTAATCAAACCTATATATATTAGTAAAACCGACTTTTGTACATGGAATACATTCAAAGCAATGATCATCAATGAGAAAATTATTTTGTTTCTGCATAAAATTGGATAGAGAGAGATATTTTAAGAATATGTAATTCCATGGAATTTATCATAAATTTTGACTCTTTACTTTTAATTCATCATGTGGTCCGATCAAGTTGCTTCCTAAAAAGACCAATGAAAAAGCAAGTTAATTGCGTTCTCAACGGGTAAATTACATGTAATGCAAAAGTAAATTCATATAGTAACATGCTCAGAGCTATCATCCATTTATTATATCCTCAATCCAATTTCATGAAAAAAAATATGTATGTAACAATTATATATTAATAAATTGATAAAACTGAATTTTGCAATTAAAAAGTATCCGATGTAATTACATCTGTCTTATTGATGTGTTCACTTTCGTTCTTCTTGCGTGGTACTACGATTAGCCAAAATCAGACGTGGTTTTGATAAACCTATTGCACATTAATTGTTGTAAGGAATTATTGGGGAAAATTATCCAAAGAGTCACAAACCTATTGTATTTTAGCCAATTCGATTCTAAATTTTTTAATTTTGCAAATTAAATCCTAAATATTTTCGCATTTTGTCAATTGAATCCATCCGGCCAATTATAGCCAACCGTCTTACATGTCTATTGTCTTCCTCTGTGTGTCTCGTCAAGTAAGTCCAAGTCTCGCGTTTGTGTCGTGCGCATTTATGTTTCCCTCGTATGTGAAATTCTAGCGTGAGATTTTGTACGCTCATTGAACGTGTGAATGTCTTTTTCTCTTTCCTAAGACCTTCTCCCCTTTTTAACGTGAGTACTTCTTCTTTATATACGTGGGAAGGTTGACCTCCACTGTCCTCACAATATTCAATGCCTTTTTTCTCTTTCCATTTTTGGCCATGCAAATATACGAGGTTATGAGGTATTGACAAGGTTGAGGATATAATTACCGGCGGTGGCTTTCTCGTCATATAAAAAATTATGGTAGGAATTTCTAGTCTAGCTCAATTCCAACTGAATGGTTCAAATGTTCCGTTATTACAAATTACTTCATGAAGTTCATCAAAGAAGTGTTGGAATTAGGCAGGAGCCTTTCCTCCGAGAAGACGAACAAACTCTACTTTGCCAGATCAATTAGTTTTCATGGGTATGGTAGGACTCAGCTCTGAGTTAATTCGGGCTCAAAGGAAATACAGTTGATATATAGGATTATTACCCCATGCTCCTATCTAGATCTGTCAAAATGGGTTTTAAACCCATCTATGACCAATTTAGAAAATAGATGGGTCATATATGGATTACTACAATTTTGAAAAGCCTACCTTAAATGGATTTTAAAATTTAAAGCTTAAGATAAATCGGTCTAAATGATTTGAGTTTAGAACCCATTTCTAACCTATTAGGCTCACACACACACTCTCTCCGTCTTTAGCCTTATAAAAATATATATATTTTTTAAATTGAAATTGTAATTTGTTTTATTTTTTCTTTTCTTTTTTTTTCTTTTTTTTTTCTTTCCCTTCTTCTTCGGGTGATCGCCAACCACAGCGATGGCTGGCTATCGGCCACAAGTAAGGGACAAGTGTGCCAAAGGCCTGCGAAACTCGAGCTCGCAGATCTGGTGAGGCTGAGGCCTCATCGTTCTCGAGCGAGGCTTGAGCTCAACCTCATCGAAATCAAGTGAGCTTGTCCCTCCCCAGTGACTGGTGGTCAACTATTGCCATGGCCGACGACTGGCCAAAGAAGAAGGGAAAAAAAAAGAAAAAACGAAAAAGAAAATATTAAAAGGAGTGCACGAAGGAAAATCAAATTATATTTTCATACCAAATGACGAAAAATATTTTCTAATTCATTTTCAAGTTTGAACCAAAACTGGAAAATATTGTCATTTTCTTGAAAAATGACTTCCTAGAAAACATTTTCTAGAAATGTCACATTTTCCGCGAAACAAACGGAACACTAGTTTTAAAAATATATATTTATATATATAAATTATCCACTAGATTTGTATTGCATGGAAGTGTTTTAGCAATATAATTTTAAAAAAATCATGAGATACAAGTTTTCCTAAATTTGGTTAAATATAAAAGTGTTTTAACAATATGGATCAGGTCAGATATGAGTTACGTATGGGTCAGGTTAGGTACGGGTTAAGAAATTTACATTACGAATAAATGAATCATAAACGAGTCAACAGGTCAATTTGGGTCGGGTCCCACACATTGAACAAGTCTGTCTAATCATTCTCTTTTTGGCAATAAAGTCCTTGTTGGATGCCGCAGGTATCCAACGCCATTCAAGATAAACTAAATTTGGCTAAACGTGCTTTATACCGCATTCTAATATCTTCGTTTCTCTTACCGTGAATTCTGAATAGATTACAATTTGTATAATTAGGGATTAATTTGTTAGAGAACTAGGATTGGGGGGTGATGATAAAACAAAGTTAATGCAAACCCAATCACCAAGCATTATGACTTGATGCCTTCCCAGACTTTGATTGCTCTTGTTTGACGCCCTCCTCGTGCCCCCCCCCCCCCCCCCAATCTTCTCAGGAAATTCTTATATGTGACGTTGTCGGCAACTACCAAATTTCCGCCTTTTGCTTGGGCGAATCATTTTCCCATATCTAAACAATGCGCGCATAAGCTATTTCCGCTAAAATTGATCGATTGGATAGATTCAATTGACAAAAAGTGAAAAGGTTTATGACTCAATTGACAAAATAAAAAGGATTAAAACTGAATTAGCAAAAGTACGATAAGTTTAAGATTTTTTGGATAATTTTCCAGTTCCAAATAGATAGACCGCCTATTAATGATGCACAGAAGACAAAGTCTGTCAACTAATTTTCTAGTATTATAGAATAGATAGTCCCTTATTTTAATTGTCTGATATAGCTCAAATATAAGGATGTACTAGTAATACTATTTTCTTTCCTAAAATTATAGAAAAAACATAGGAAGGTACATGAAAAAACGAGCTTCTTGTTCCCCAAAACCATTCAAAGCACCAAAAATCACCTAACCCATAAATATTTGCCTTTTCTTTTCCGTGATGTTCTCATACTTGAATTGTTATTATTATTGTTTTCTATCAGTGGGTTTCTTGCTGTGGTTGAAAACGCAATAGAAAGCTTTGAGCGACGATAAGGACACATTGATCCTGAATTTGATGATTTTTTCCGTTATTAGGGCTGTATTTTCTTGAAGCAGACTTTCTTTAGTCAATATAGTAAGTTAGCAAGAGGATCCTGCCAAGAACCTTCGTCGGGAAATTTTGTTTGTCTTTTTGTTTTGGGCCAGCATTTGAAAAGCTGGTATCGACTTTTGTGTTTCATTGCTGCAAACGGAAATTGAAAGCTATCACAAGCAATGGCTTTGTTGTTTGTCCATATTGACTGATTTCTCATCATGAACTTTGTCCTTGCGTATTCAGCAAGAGAAGCATATCGTTCATCTCATTTTCCCTAAGGTGTCATCCTATTTTTCTTTATTAGGATAGGCGAGGTCATACTTCATTTCATGTTGCTACATTTGAGTGACTTGCTGATTGAACAAGCTGGCTGGGAATGGGATTTGACATCGAATAACGAAATTGCCATGTAGATTCAGAAGATAATTGCTGGCCTACAATTACTTGCAGAAGAAAATCAAAGATTGGAGGCGGATTATTAGTGAGTCAATTGAAAGTTGTTCGCGACAAAACCATTGACGCGTGCATGGTTTTGTTTGACCGTTGAAAGATACCAAAATGAAAAACCAGTTCGTAAACTAGTTTTAATAAATCTAGCTCTGTGGTTTAAGATGGTCCAAGTCAATCTTATGGACCGTCTTTAATGGTCTAGCCATATGGATATACTTCTTCCTCGCTTAGACCATATCTACTCACGAAACTTGTGCAACTTCTGGATCTCATCCTTTTGGCAGATTTTCACTAATCAATTGAGTAAAAATTGAACGACAAAACTCGTTGCCTATTTTCGTTTGACACAATGATCTTCTTAACTTGAAATAAATATTTTGATCATGTTCATGAAATTGTAGAAACTCCTCCCCCATTCGTGTCCATTTTGTAGTCAATCAATAGTGCCTATATTTCCTGTTTGGGCTTAGACATTGAATTACAACAACTTCTATTGTGATTAAAGAAGATTATTATCAATTACATGGCTAAATTTAAAAGTCAAATACTCGAATCAGCATCACCCAGCCTGACTCGGCTTCAAAATACATATTTTACTTAAGTCAAATTATTCCAACAAAAAAAATAGCTCAGAGACGGAAGAAGTCGATCATTTCATTCAACGATTTGTGCATGTTGCCAACGTTGTATTTCTGCGCAACGAGTGACGCACAACGTCACTTTGGATAAAGGAATGCATGAGTGAAATGATCTCTCACGTTACCTTCTTTTACTTTCCTTTACATGGTCTCCATGTAGAAAATTATACTACGACTTCATTTGAGAATTGATTCGATTTTATATAGGGTTAATACCATTGATTTAAGCATTGTTGACTCTTTAATTCTTCGGTTTTGAGATTATCTCTTTTAACGACGAAAAGATCCATTTTAATAATGTGAATCTATAACCCTTGCGGGAACTGAGTTGATTGTATCCGTCTAATTCTACTGCACAGGCCAAATTCTAAACTGCTAAGCCAACGTCATCGGATTCTGTTTTAGGAAAATGCCAGACTTACTAAGATTTAGTTTATACAATTAATTTCTTAGATGATATACATGGCCATAATTGATTTTGGTATATAACCGATTATTTAGAGGATCACTTGCAATCTAACATATCTCCTAGTAAAACAGTTTTGTAAACTAGTTTTAATAAATCTAAATCTATGTTTTAAGGTTTTAACTTTTCGACATCTATTACTTTTCATCTTTTGATCAATAAACAGTTTTGTGTGATCAATCTGGACAATCGTTTGAAAAATTGTTTTCATTTTTGGACCACGAATTCGAGTATTATATTTCCACTCGATATAGCAAGTTAGCAAGAGTTTCCTGCCAAGAACCTTGCTTGGGAAGTTTTGTTTTGCCTTTTATTTTGGGCCAGCATTTGAGAAGTTGGTACTGACGTTGGCAGAAAGGCCTTCCTTGAGTCCATCAATCAGCCCTTCATTCAGCATCATTCGGTGCAGTCGGTCAAACAGTGCGAATACTAGCTCTAGCAGAATACCAAAAGCACCATACAGTATACATCTCCCACTCCCCAAGCACAACCTGATTTATACCATTCCAAACCAGCGCTGAGACAGTGTTGTACACCTAAATGTCCAGTCAACTGCTGCGCCTCAACGCATTTAAGGGGAATCACTGCTTTTCATTATGTTAGGAGCAGGTGCTTGCAGGGGAAGAGGGCATTTCCATTTCAAATGATTCAATCCAGCCATAGGTTCACCAACTTCACCCAAGTCGAAGACCCCATTGTGGTATGCGCCAATAAGACCACCGAAAGCCTTTATTTCCTTGTTGTGAACGAAAATCCGAAGCTATACTAAACTAGAAAATCGAAAGTTATTTACATCGCATTAAGATTTTTCCCTAAAGACCAAAATTAGAAAAGAGAAATCTCTTTAATAAGAGTCTGCTAGCCTAGCGTTACTGCTATGCTATATTTGTAACGGTGCTCTTGTGGGACTCATCTTTGGCAATCGGAATATAAAGCTTCCAAAATTAATTGCCAAAAATGGCACTTATGCTGTAAAACCACAAAAGCTATACCCTTTAAAAGAATAACGAAAAACATAATCTTATCATTTAGCACAATATTAAACACTTATAGGGAACAAAAGTTAATGGAAACCCAGCTTTTCATATTTAATTTATGTTTTGGTAGCTAGTCTCACCAAAATCTCAAATTAATAATGGTACATGTTTTCAAACTCTGCATTATTAGGTGATCATGACTATAGCGAAATATTTGTGCTAGTGACATGCTCAAGTGAGGATATTTACACACTTTTCATGATTAAATGTCCTCTTATATAATATACAGTTATAGCAATAATACACAAACGGGGCAAACCTCGGGAATTCTAATCTAACAAAGCAAAACAATATTTCCTTAACTCCCAATAGGATTTCGACCAAAAAAAAAAGTCCCAATAGGATAAGATTTCGTGGTCAGGAGTTGACCGTCGCTTTTCATGGAGTGATAGGACGGTCTTCGGAGTATATCTCATTTTGAGTTTGACCAGACAAGATGAAATGTTGGACTTTGGCGTAACACCGTGTCTGTCATTTTGAGTTTGACCAGACAAAGATGAAATGTTGGACTTTGGCGTAGTACCGTGTCTGCAACGGACGGGTATCGGTTTATCAACAAGAAAAAGGAACGTGATAAAATTTAAAAAAAGGCAAAAATTGATCGATAAATTTATCACGTGAATAACGTAACAAATCAGCTACACCATGTCAATCGTATAACCGATGCATAAAGTACTCTTTCTTATATGATAGGTCCCTCGGAAACATTGCAAACTTAAAACAAGTCGTCCTCACGCATAAGGTCACCTAATATGTTGCTAGGTTCGCATATCTTCGAAGAGAAAAAATAGAAAAGAAGACACACGGATTTTTTACGTGGAAAAAATCACTGTGCCACACTAGTCAAGCTCTTTAGTATGAACATCTATATTAGAATTACAAGCTTCAAGGTTGTGGCTTTACAACTACAAAAGATATTATCTTGATATATAGCAGGAGTTAATGACATACATAATTATGATGAAAATTACATATATGTCATTAATAGTAAAAGCTCTGAGCCTTAATAATACTTTTTTCTCTATCGGACTCCGTAACTCCATCACGTGTATCTACTATCACCAACCTAAGTGGACAACATACTATAAGCATCACTGTCTTCTAATACACAAATCCATATTTTTATTTGGCTTGAAAAGTGCGCCTTCATTTCAGGGTTGGGGACGCGATGCATATATTATATTTGACTGTGAAATTTCTTGGTTTGAAAAGACAAAAGGTCCCACTCGAGCCATCGTAGGATACGGCAAGACCCACGTTCGTGTTTGTCTTTGTGTGGTTTATGAGCTAGGAGTGCTTAGAGCTTAAGTTTTCTAATATATTATTAAATAATAGCTAGCTACTAATAAGGAGGACTGTTGTTGACTTTTTTGATGAATCTTATACCGACAAATAGGGAAAAGGGCATTGTATTTGACTTGACTTTATATTCAATTTATTAAAAGAGGTAAGTAATTTATAATTTTCATTAATTATACTTACATTAGAAAATATTAGATGGTCCAGACGTCAGCAGCCCCATTCGATGAATGACATATGATGCCACATCAGTTGCTGGGTCCCACTTTCTCTTTATTCATTTCCACATTGGCGTCCTCCAATTAACGAAGACGTACTCTCTCTCTTCCTTATTTCCTCAGCTCATCGTACCCCGCAAGATTGGGACGTGTGAGTGTAGTTTACGTAATGTAATGGGTACTCGACAATGCTACTATAAATCAGGAGCAAGTCCAATCTGTTCATCAGCCTTTGCCAAAAATGAATTCATGCTTCATCATCTCCCTCTGTCTCTCGTCCTCCTCCTTCTTCTTCATCAACATTTTCAGTACCGAGGCTGCACCCGCATATCTGTTTCATGATTGCCTAAACACCACCCTCTTCACTCCCAACTCCACCTACCGATCCAACCTCCGTATCCTCCTATCTTCCCTCTCCTCCGCCGCCACCGGCAGTGCCGATGGATTCGCCAATGCAGCTGCTGGCCAAAACCCTCCCGACCGGGCCTACGGGCTCTTCCTCTGCCGCGGTGACCTCAACAGCACCACGTGCAGCCGCTGTGTGGCCACCGGGAAACGGGATATCCTCCAAAGATGCCCGAACCAGCGAGTCTCCACAATCTGGTATGACCAGTGCATGTTGCGGTACTCGAACTGGCCCATCCTCTCGGCCATGGAGCAATCACCAGATCGGGTTTTGTACGATGACATCAGGAACGTCACCGACCCAACCCGGTTCATGCAGCTTCTTGGAGAAACCCTGAACGACATTGCCACGAGGGCTTCAGCTGGCAGGTCGGCGAAGAAGGTTGCAGTGGCAGAGGCAAACTTCTCGAACTCACAGAAGCTGTACGCACTCGCACAGTGTACACCGGACTTGACGGCATCAGACTGTGTCAAGTGCCTCCAGTTCGGGATCGCTAATCTGCCTCAGGGGAAGCAAGGCGGGAGGTTGCTCGCTCCGAGCTGCAACTTGAGATACGAGCTCTACCCCTTTTATAATGCCTCGGCCCTGCCATCGCCGGCCCCTCCACCTCCTGCTGCAGCACCTCCAGCTCCCGCTCCGGTGACTGGACCTGAAGGTACATGTGTGTTTGTATAGCTTGTCTTCCTCCGTCCTGACTCTCCTTTTTCATTAGGGTAAGTCTGATTTTCCATAAAACACTCCATTCATTAGTCGCGACGTGGCAAGTAGGTCCCACTTATCATATTACTCCACCTCTTCTCTTCTCCCAGGATGTAACTTACTACTCTTGGAGTTGAAGAGCACTGACAGTAACACACTCTCTCTCTTCTTCTATACTTCTCTTTTCTTCTTCTTCGTTCAGAGAAAAGAGACTCGCCAGCCTTGCTATGGCCTCGTCTGCTGCGGGCAAAGGCGGCCTCATCCACGGCCGCGATGGTCTGGGCGAGGCCAGCCTTGCCATGGGAGCTCTTGAGGACCAGCGTCTGTGGCTTCGTAATGAAGCTGGCTTCCATGGAGTTTGAGCTTTGAAGTTGCATAGCCTCGCCAGATCTGGCGAGGGTGCCGCAACCCTCGCCCGCGGCCGGCAAGGGCTTCGCGGCCCTCGCCCTAGGGTCGGCGACCACCCTTGCTCAGTGGCCAGCGGAGGTCGCTGGCCCTTGGCTAGTGTCCAGCAGCCCCGCCGGCCCTCTGAAGTAAAAAGGAAAAAAGGAAAAGAAAAGAAAAGAAGGAAAATAAAAGGTAATTTGACCCACCCGTAGGTGGCGCAGTTGGTTTGAGCTCTCCCGCCATCGCAGGAGGTGAGCGGTTCGAAACTCTGCGTCGCTAGCGATTTAAGTGGGGGGTCCTGGCGGTGGGTTGCTGGGCTAGCCTTCCTCTGGGTTTAGTACCGAATAGCCTGTCGGGCGAAAGGGAGGTTCCCGGGTCATAAAAAAAAAATAAAAAAAAAAGGTAATTTGAAGTGGAGACAGTAAACGGAGAAGTAACAGGGAGAGAGAGTGGGTCAAAGAGAGGAGAGATACTTTGAAAAAATTCATCAATGAGATTTAGTTTTTTAACTCCACAGGAAAATCTAATTTTATTCTAATTGAGGACTATCATGTTAATTAGATACTCTCCTTTCATCTATCTCTCTCTCGTAAAATCAGAATACGAACACCCACAGACAAGTATAGAGTATTATTATATTACATTGACAAGTAAAAATATCCTTAAAAATGTAAATAATTAACGCACAAAATAAAATTTAGAAGGTAAGAAAAATTGAGATTGTAATGCTGAATTTTGTAAGTATCCTTCCTCAAATCTTTCTCCACGAATAATAGAAATTTGGATTTTATTCTTATACAATCTCTCGACATCATCTTTTGGAAAGGGAATTCATAATGGGATGGGCGACAGAAATATTTAATTTTTCATTATCAGATTAGATTATTTAGATCACAATTGGTAAAATGTCGTTTTTACTCGATCAATGGTTATTCTTATACATTCTCTCAACATCATTTGTTCTAGACATTTGCTCATAAGGCGCACTCTTTTCGTTTTTCTTCATTTTTCACGTTTGCTCTGGCCTATGGTAGCAATTCGAGATATGGTTTGCACATATGCAGGCAAAAGTAGGGGTGAGCAACTTGGACCGCCCAAACCGGGACCGGACCGGACCGGACCGGACCGACGAGTTTGGTCCGGTTCTCGAGACTATTGGTCCGGTTCCCGGTTCCTAAAAGCGGAACCGGTTTTCGGGCGGTCCGGTTCCCGGTTCCGAGGGGGAACCGGACCGGACCGGACCGACCGGACCGGACCGACTATTTAATATATATTTTTGTTATTTTTTTCTTTAAAAAAATTAATAAAATGTGAACTAAACTCTAAGTAAACTTCATTATCATAAATTCATTGATAAAAAATAATAAAATGTGAATTAAACTCTAAGTGAACTTCATTGACATAAATTTATTAATAAAAATTAGTAAAATGTGAACCAAATCTTAAGTGTTTGACAAAAAAAAAACCCTAAACTCTAAATAACCGGTTCCATTGGACGGGACCGGAACCGGACCGGACCAACGGTCCGGTCCGGTTCCCGGTCCTAGAACAACCGGTCCGGTCCGCGGTTCTCAAAATTGGGAACCGGTTCTCTCGGTCCGGTTCCCGGTTCCACCTTGGAACCGGACCGGACCGGGAACCGCTCACCCCTAGGCAAAAGCAATAAAACTGTTGTGATAATCATTGCGGTCAACACAACCCTGGTCTTTCTCTTCCTCGTTTGGTGTATCCGTCGGAGGAATGCGACCAAGACATTTGCTGTCGTCCAAGGAGATCAAATCAGTACGAAATATGTACCATTATCATCTAATTGGATAGAATGATGGTACCGTGTGCGCGGGATTTACTGTTCTATGCTTTCGGTGAAATGACCATCTCGTGTTGTTTCGTCGTGTAGGCCTAACTGAAATTACGAACTCCGGGCCCTTGCCGTATAGTTTAGCCACCATACTAGTCGCCACAAACAATTTCTCTCATCAAAACAAGTTGGGTAACGGCGGATTTGGTGAAGTTTTCCTGGTACCATTACTTATCGCACTTGAACGATTTTTTGTTTAAAAAAAATTGAAAATCTTTGATTTGGTAATTTTGAAAAGTTGTGATCAAAGCCACTCATGTGTACTTAAACATCAAAATACTAACCTTTCAGGGTACGCTTCTTAATGGAGTACTAATAGCCGTGAAGAGATTATCTCAAAGCTCAAGACAAGGTGCCGAAGAATTTAAGAACGAAGTCATGCTGCTACCGAAGCTTCAACATCGAAATGTCGTGCAGCTGCTCGGGTTCTGCTCGGAGGGTGTGGAAAAACTGCTCGTCTATGAGTTTGTGCAAAATAGAAGTCTTGACTAGTTTTTATTTGGTACGTCATCTTTTCAATATATTACTAAGCTATTGCTTTTCATGGTGAGGGGAATATGTGATTAGCCTCAGATTATGTGCAATGTTTCCCTATATTTTGGAACCTAAAGTTGGCTCCTTGCATAAAGCTTGTTCGAGAGGATTTTTCAAACATAGCTACCCTCATTTCCATTTTGCATACATGCAGATCCTGAAAAAAGTAGGCACTTGGATTGGTCAACACGTTACAAAATAGCATATGGGATTGCTCGAGGAATGCACTATCTGCATGAGGACTCTCGAATTCAGATCATCCATTGTGATCTGAAATCAAGAAATATCTTGTTGGATAGTGAAATGAACCCGAAGATTTCCGATTTTGGCATGGCAAGGATTTTCGGAGTCAATCAAACATTGGCAAACACAGAAAGAATTGCAGGGACTTAGTAAGTATTGTTGTGCTTTGTTCTCTCCACATTGAGGCTTATCTATGCTTAAATTGTTGATGTGTATAATGGTTCGCAGTGGCTACATGTCACCTGAGTATGCAATGAATGGGCAATTGTCAGTGAAGTCCGATGTCTATAGTTTTGGTATCCTACTTCTAGAGCTCGTTAGCGGTAAGAAGAATGGTTCTTTCTACCAAGAAGAAGGGAGCGAAGGTATTGCTATCCATGTAAGTTGCACCAATTGACTGTATAACTCTAAATGAAAATTGTTAAACTAATCGAATTCGTCACATTGAGAAATCGCATTCAATGAATTGTTTCTAGGCCTGGAAGAATTGGAGGGGCGGAACACCGTTGGCAATGTTAGATCCTGCCATTGGAGACGCTTATTCAATGGACGAAGTTCTCGGATGCCTCAGAATTGGTTTGCTATGTACTTTGGAAGATCCAAATCAAAGACCCACAATGGCGAGCATAGTCTGTGAGTTGAGCAGCGTCCCTATTACTCTTCAACTGCCCCAACGACCGGCCTTCTTCCCTAGCAGGACAGAGAGACTGATGGAAGAGCTGGAATCGGACCAATCCACCGGTAGGTAGATGCCATTGTCGATCAATGAGATGTCGGACCAATCCACCGGTAGACTGGTATGAACCGCGATGTGAGTGGATCTTTTGTCATGATAGTCTTACAAAGACCTTGATCATAAGATCCTTCGCATTCCCACTGAGATCATCTATGAGCAAAGAGCAAACACCTAAGTCCTGTATATCTAAAAGTACAAAGTGTCTTTTCTTTTAGGCTAACCATGTCTTAATCCACTGGATATGAAAGGTTGCTTATATTAATATTTGTATGTGGTTTTACTGGATCGAGGAATAGAAGTTTTTTTTTTTTTTTTTTTTGATGACCCGGGAACCTCCCTTTCGCCCGACAGGCTATTCGGTACTAAACCCGGAGTGACGCTAGCGCAGGACCCACCACCACGGCGCCACACTTAAGACTCCCTAACGACTAGGCTGGGGTTCGAACTCTGATCCCTTCGTGGGGGGACCAGAGCGCAAGCCAACGCAGCCGCTGAGGAATAGAAGTTCTTCCTCGTCTAAAGCAATAATTAATTGAAACGATTGGAGTCACTCAATAGTCATGATTTTCTCACGCTACTTTTCATTATATATGATAACATATATTCTTTCGTACATAATCCACACCGCTTTGTTGCTGTCAAATTTCCGCAAAAATTCCTTTGCATCACCTGCCTATTTACAAGATAATAACGGGCGGTGATTGGTAATGATGAAAAGGCAAGCAACTTCACACGAATCCTTCCATTCATATTTCCCCATATGTCTTCCACAAAATAAACACCTCTCTCTCTCTCTCTCTCTCTCTCTCTCTCTCTCTCTCTCTCTCTCTCTCTCTCTCTGAGATCCGAGATCTTAGCGGTGGCCTACAAGGAGTTGAGCTAGTCGATTAGCTCCTCCATGGCCGGAAAGTGCTCAAATGGTTCTAGTGTTGAGTAGCAAGATGAGATGATGAGGGAGGGAGGGAGGGAGACTGCGAGATCATAGGCCGATGGCCAGATAAGTGTAAATTGAATAAACACGCGTTAATTTTGTAATAACCCATAAAGGGTTTACTTACAAAGTAATGTATAATTCCATGAACTCAGTGGGTCCATGTTCCGAGATTGAAGGGTCACAGACCTTGTCAATGACCTGCACAAGGCCAAATAGGTGCTAAACGTGAATTTTTACAAGAGAAATAATATGTAGAAAATTACAAAAATAAACATTTACATCAAGTAAACTGATCTTTGTTAGAGCTTATGTTGGAGTTTTACTTAAAGTGGATCCGAATACCTTCATAAAGGTTTATCTCTCAATTAAAAGAAAACATGAGAGATACGATTGTAATATTTTTTTATTCATAATATGCGTACATGCAATATTGGTATGTAATGCGACAACTTAAAACATGACAGTAAGGAATTTTAGCCTTACAAATCCCCTAATATTGGTATTAATGACCTGTTTTTAATCGGAACGAAATTAACTTATATTGGTGTTAAAATGTTCATCAAAATATTATTTGACAGCTTCATAAAAAGAAACTGTGTATGGATGGCTGGTGGAACTAAAGGAATTTGCAGCCAATGTGATTAATCATCTGAGTTTGGATGAAGTGTGAAAATGCTTTGTCTTCTCATATAAATTTGGATTTCAAGGGGTATATTCCGAAGCAACTAACCATTGTTCCAGATCACAGCCATGTCTTTCGTTGGAAAAAGGAATTGGAAACCCTCAAATTTTTCTTACATTCACACGCAGTGCGAGCAATGGAATATATTATCTTCACTTTACAACGAAGACTCCTCTGTCTGTCTGTCTCTCTCTCGCATTCCTTATTTGAATTTCATTCGATTTGACCATATTTGTTGCCAAGTGAATGATAAGATTTGACTTGTTCTTTCCAGAGTGAGCTTAGCCAGGAAGTAATTGCATTTTTTATAAAGGGGTCTTGCTAGCCTGACGTTGTCGTTAGACTGAATTTCTAACGGCGCTATGTTGACCACAATTTTCATTCCGTAGGCTGTTTAATTGCTTCTCATAAAAAGTAGAACGGTTCCCTTGTAGAAAATGGAAATGAAAAACCATTCTTTGTAGTATGATCCTTTTTTTATTTAATTTTACTCGACATTTTGTTATATTAAAACGTCATAACTCTTATAATATAGAAATATTTACATTGTATGACATTTTGCTCTTGACAAACGTCGAAATATCTATATCTCATAAAATAAAACAAGAAAGTTATGATAGTCACTCGGTTACAATAATACGAAATTATTTGTAAATAAATTTTCTCATACTTTATGATGTGTTGCACTCGATTATAATAAAGCATTGTCAACGGTGGTGCAAATTCGTAAAATGAAACAAATATTTTTTGATATCATGGATACTTGATTACGATCAAACGTAACAAAATTGTAGTAGAATATTGTAAAGTGAAGGAAAATATATTTAATGATCTTTTGTGCTTGGTCACATCCTACGACCAATATTTTTAAGGGTTAAAACTCCGAAAAATTTCAAACTAGTATATTTATGACAAATTTACTACAAACTAATTTTTTGACCATGAAAAACCACAAACTGGTATACCTATGATAATTTTGCTCCGAACTAATTTTTTGACCAAGAAAAATCCCAAATTGGTACACCTATGACAATTGTATCCCTAACTAATTTTTTGACAACTTAAAACTCCAAACTGGTATATATGTAACAAATTTACCCTTTGTTAATTTTCGTTAAATTTTACTATCAAATTGCTGAGTTTGATAATAAATGATAGTTGACAGGTGTACCAGTTTGAGGTTTTACTCATCTATTTGTCATAAGTTTACGAATTTATGATTTTTCGTGATATTAATCAAATTTAACGGAGGATAAAATTGTCACAAGTGTATTAGTTTAGAATTTTTTGTGGTAAAAAAATTAGTTTCGATAAATTTATTATAGGTGTATCAGTTTTAGATTTTTGTAGTCAAAAAATTAATTCAAAATAAAATTATCATAAATATATCCGTTTGAAATTTTTTATAATATTAATCAAATTTTAATCTTTTCTTCCTATTTGGGAGGATATCGGTGGGCCCAATAGACTCTTTTTTGCACACCAGTCCTCCTAAACGCGTGTAAGAGTTCTGACTTTTTCGCCCCTAGGCAAACTGGCAGATGTAAATCAATTTGTCGGATCCATGTTTTTGAAACTGCAATTATTCGAGTACGTGACATCACCTCGCTTGGCTTTTCATGACATCACGTCACTTATTATTGTCACGACACCCCTAGACTTGATCACGTCAAAAAAAGATTTTATTTCCTGCAACTTCCACACACATCTAATTGGTAAGTCACATGAATGGACTGTTGAAATTATGGGATAAATTGATGGGTGAATGAATGAGAAATTGATACTCAAATAACACCATTGAGTTGGAAGTAGAAAGTGAAAAAACATTAGTCCCACATTGGAAAAGAAAGAAGGCTATAGAGTGTTTTACATATAGTTACACTCATTTGAAGTGATAACTATCATAGCACAAATACTATACCTTGCGTGCAGGCGCAGGGGGGTGCAAATTTGATGCCCAACGAACTGAAACTTGGGTACGAGTGCACGTCCCGTGTACACGATTGCAGGACCGAAAAATGGGCCTCGCAACGGGTCCAATTTTGCTTGCCTTCTTACTTATTTTTTTTTCAACTCAAACTGTTACAAATTTGTAACGTATGATTAATAGCACGTTAAACTGTGTTGTTATAGAATTAATTTTATAACATCAAGCTATTACGGAATTAATTTTGTAACGACAGATTTAATCGACCGTTATTCTCGACGTGTATTGATTTTGTAAGCCGTTATTATTCCCGAAATACTCTCCCCTCTGTTCTATTTATCGAAATCACTCTTTCTCTGTTTGAAGATATTCTCTGCGTTTGCATTGTTTGCGATAGTATTCGTTCCCAAAATTTGTTCAAGTTCGCCGGAAACTTTGAAAAATTGATTACTTCTTAGCCGTTTGCCGTTATATCCTAAGAGACAGACGTTCGCAAAACCTCAGGCTCATGCTAGAGGGAACGAATCTGTTTTAAGGAAATTGTGTCAAACACAAGTCTCGGTATTCATTTGTATCGATTCTATTTTTGTTATTGTAATTTCGTTTTCTTTACAATTATATATTGTTTGTAATTTTTATACTGATGCCAATTTGAATTGTATGCTCAACATGGACATCACATACGTTTGATTTTGATTAGGTTTTGTGCCGGCAATTTTCATAATTTGTTCCCCACCAATTGGAAGTATGGCTAAAGTACCCTCCTCCAACCAGGATTAAAGGAAAAAATTGTTTTCCTTTTTCATTTTACACAAAAGGACTTCCTCCTTGTTTAAGCATACTACATAACATGTGTAAGGTCCAAATCAATATTTTATGTTCATCTTCAAAACGAAGGATTTATATAACGTACACCATCGTGTATCCAACTCAGCATGAGAAAGAAG
This sequence comes from Syzygium aqueum, assembly GCA_031216185.1. NCBI lineage: Eukaryota > Viridiplantae > Streptophyta > Magnoliopsida > Myrtales > Myrtaceae > Syzygium > Syzygium aqueum. The sequence continues at coordinate 37,094,188 of CM062235.1, read as the reverse complement.
AAGAGTTCTATGACTTCGAGTTTATACTCAAGGCCGCTCAAGGCTGCGAGCAGGACGATGATGACCAATGTTGGCGTTAGCGGGGCTACGATTTTGTTTGTTTTTAGTTCTTCTATTTTGTTTATTGTTTCACGAATCTTCAAATTTGTTTTGATTATTTAAGAAATTTACTACTTATTTAATCAACACGAGTTTTTCCCTTGCTAACTCATTTTTTTGGTTGGCAACTAAGCTTTTCAAACGTCCATGTTAACAATAATCGATCGGAAAAAATAAGAGATTAACCTAACCAAAGGACGAATGATGTGACTTTCTAAAGAAGTACATGGACGGTTTTGAGGAAAAAAAAAACAGAGGAGTGGTTTTGAATTTCAAGTAAAAGTAGAGAATCCCTAGTGAAATTATCCCCAGTGAAATTATCCCCTAAGATGTTCAAGTGAATAGTGATTTTGCTATAGCGTCTGAATGAGTAATAAGCTAACTTCGAAAAAAATATTGCATAGTCTATGGACTATATAAATTAAATCGATCTATACTATTGATCATGTGAACCCACGATGGAATCAAAGCAATTATTCAAATGATATTAATTTATATGGTATATAAAATATACGATAACTTTTCGGCTAAGCTCACTCTAAAAAGAAGAGTTCAAACCTTATCATTTCAATTTTTTTTAAAAGGCTACTTCATGCATATATGGTAAAAACCTAAACGCAAATAAAATGTGAAGCTCAAGAAGCGCTACAAGAAAAACATCCTGAGACGACAAAATTTTTTGCGACGAAAATGACTTTTGTCGCCCAGGTTACCCAAAGTTTTTTGTCGCCTTAGGTGCAACGCCTTAGGATGAACCAATTTGCAAGTTAACTCTAGGGGAAGTTACTGTTGTCATTGATTCGATTAAAGAAGGGATTTTTTTTAACCTACGGTGACAAAACTGAATTTTTCTCGCCTTTGGTCACTTCAAAGGAGACAAAAATAAAAAGTTTTCGCGTTTAGTGATGATGACCTAAGGCGACAAACATCAGATTTTGTAACAGCCATAAACCTTCGGGGTTTAGGAATACTAATAATTTTGTCGCCTTAGATTTTTCTAAGGCAACAAAAATGAATGACCTTGTCGCCTTTTGTTGGATTGGTGACAAAGATTTTCTTTGAACATGAAATAATATAGTATAAAATTTTTATATGTAGTCGTTATGTACAAGAACTGCTGAGTTATATATGAAAGTTGTCACTCTTGATATCTAATGGTTGAATTTGTTACATATACAACAAGTGAGTTACCAATTAAAGCATTTAATTCAACAAATGCATAGCATTGAGGGTATTATAGTCTTCTAATTATTTTTATTCTAAAAGAACCCTTGCTTTTAGATTAATCAATTAAATTAAAAAGTTGTCACTTTTGTGGAATGAATTAATTGATGAGCGATTAGAAGAAGTTCTCTGTGTTATATCCGCAAAAGTCGGTTATATATATGAGCTTCAAACATTTCTTTTAGCTAGCTAATAGGTTGTAAGTTATCACATTTATATATATTTTTTTGTATATTTGTTACAAATATAATTAATTTCGTTATTGGAAGAATGAATCGTTTACAGTTGATGTATGACAGAATAGAAACTTTGTTGCCTTAGGCGTACTCTAAGGCGACAAACGTTAAGTCATTTGTTGCCTTACGTATATGATAAGGTGACAAAATTGATAGTTTTTATCGCCTTAGATAAACCCTATGGTGTCCCATGAGCACTCACATAATCAACGGTTGGGATGTTGCCACATCACTCTCTATCCTTTTCCAGCAACCCAAGACCTTGTAAGCTTTTTTCTCACAGAGGAAAATCCTCCTTCATCCATCACTACCCTTCGCTCAACATCACCATTGCCGCTTTGGAGCACCATCATCGTTCTACAACCTAGACCGTTCCACCACCAGCATAGTCACCATCGATGCAGCTGTTCCAAACACCATTATCACCATCACCACCATTGGCAACAAGAACAAACTCTCTCTCTCTCTCTCTCTCTCTCTCTCTCTCTCTCTCTCTCTCTCTCTCTCTCTCTCTCAGTTGACAACCAAGGAGGTGGCGACAATTGGGTCTAGCTAAGCAACATAGGCTGGAGCAATTTGTGTTGACTGCATATTCTCATACACGCCCAATTTTGCACTTTGAGCCAACCTGGCCTAGGCAAGACCGGGCCTCCAATTCCATGACCTACTCTCTAGTCGTGACTAGAGAGAGATATGAGATTGACAAACAAATCGATGCAGGCCACCATAGTGTGCCGGGGTTCCAAAACTTACTAGAATTAAGCTAGATTGCAATACTCGTACGAACGATTTTGGCCTCTCTGGGTGTAATCGTGCGTTTGTGAAAGTAGCCCGTGCCACTAAAGCCACCATCATGGTAGGTCCAGGGTTAGCATTTGCATTCGCATAATTTCTTGATTTTGTGTTTTGTCACGCAAACGCGACGACATGGGCCATGCCCTGTGTTGGAAACAGTCTACCTTTTGAAGAACTTGTATTGGTCTTCTTTCCTTTATTGTCCTTATCCTATTCAAACTCTACTTCAAGTTTTTCTCCAGAGCATCATGAAAATCCAACCATGACCTCCGTAATTCACCTCACTCACAATCACAGAGGACGACTTATACTTCTCATCTTCAACTATGAAGCTGACGCAGCCTGCGACCACCATGTTTGCATAGCCTCCTTCAATCCCTCCTCCTTGTCTTTGTCTTCCTTTTTTCCTTCTCTGTCTTCACATCCTAACGTTCGGCATGATGATTATCACTGCTAAGATACAGGTGTTGACACCTAAATTTTGCTCAATCATTTAAGGTTTTATCGCATAAAAAAATTAGGGTTTAATTTTTAATCTGTAAACCAAAAATATTCTCATTAAATTCCATGGCATATAGACATTAGGCACATTTATAATAATAGGGCCTATTAGGACATATTTGTGTAAAAAAAAAGTTTTTCCGGGTCAGGTCATTCGGCTCATTCTTTTTCTCTCCCTTTCCTTTTATTGCGAGCGGCCTTTTTCCCTTCTCCTTTTAATTTTTGCGTGGGCTGGCCCATTTCTCCTGAGTTCGGCCCACGCGCTGTTCACCTCCCCCCCCAATCAACACTTCTGGGCATACGGGGGAGGAAGCAGAACGCGGGAGACAGAACAGAAGCGAACAGAGGCCAGAACGGAGCAGAGGCTTGAGGCATACCGGTGCGATCCTCGGGACGGAATCAGGCCAGCCGCGGCAGGCTGACGGTGGCAGAGGCCATGGGCGCCTGCTGGCCGACCTTAAAGCCGAGAGACCAATCGAGATCAAGGGGGGTGGGGACGAAGAGAGAGAGTTCGACAGAGCGACAGATCCAAGAGAGAGATCCAAAGGAGAGAGTGAGTCTTAGAGCCAGAGAAGGTGAGATCGAGATTGAAGGGCCGTTCGTTGGCGACCGCCGTGCCTCAGCTGTGGTCGACGACCTCTCCTTTCACGGTAGGTCTCGTCCCCAAGTTTCCGTCGGGTCTCATTTGGCGTGATTCGGGGTCGATTTCCCGAGGATTTCGGCTCGGAGGCGCGCAAGGTGACTGAACGTAGTTCGATCTATCAAGTTCTCCATCGTTTGCCGCCGCCGAGCCGGATAGGGAGTGCCGCAACGGCGACCCCCCTCCCCTGTTTTTTTTCCTTTCTTTCCCTGTTTCGGTTTGTTGATCCTCTCTTCATGGGTTCACTGGCCGGAGCTCGCGGCCGTTCAGCTTGTGCGAGTTTCGGCCCGTGACGCCTCATGTTTGTTCCTACTTGTTCTTGGGTCCCGTATTGAGAATCTCAGTCCGTTTAAGGCTCGATTGAGTTGGAAATCTTCCGTTATTGTGGCACATTCCAACTGTTCGATATAATGTCCCAAAGAGCTTCTTCTTCACATTTGGCTGGCAATGGCAGGACGAACGGCGGCTGAACGCAGGTCTGGCCAGTGGAAAGATGAAGCTCGGCCATGCAGGCCAGGCGAACATGAGCCAAGTGGCAGCCGAGCAAGGGCTCGGCTGTACAACTGCAAGCCCCGATCGCGGAGGTTAGGGCATGCCAAGTGGCGGTCTAGTAAGGGCTCGGCCAGACAACTGAAAACCTCGGCCGTGAAGGTTGGGGCTCGGAGGGGCCGACGCTTCGGCAGGCCGACAAAGACGCGTCTCATCGGGCAATGGCACCAAACACGGCGTCGGGCGGTGGCCGTGGAAGGCGAGGTCCTGGGCATAGTGTGGTGGCTGCAAACCAGATCAGGTGACTTAGGGTGGCAGCCGGGAGTCGGGCCGGAGGCCACGGCCGGGTCGGGTGCATGGGTCATGACCAGGTAGGGTTTGCGAGTCAGGCCGGTCTTAAGTTATTAGGTTTTATTTGGCCTTGGGCTGAATTTAGGTTTATTAGATTTTAGAATTCTTTTAGGTTTTGGGTCATTTCGTAAGTGGGCTGAATTGGGTAAGTTGAGCTGATGGTATATTTAGTCTTTTATTCTTAGTGGGGGTGTTTTATTTTTGAATTGTGGGTTTATTTCAAATTGGGCCCTCATAGAGCCCACCTCACGGTGGACCTAGGCTGGCACACCTGGGTCGGTCCAGATCCGGGTCAGATGTGGAGATTCGACCCGGGTTCGATTTTATATTATTTTAATATTAAAAATTTTTAAAAATCAAAAAAAATTATTTGGACTTTGGAATTAGTTTTTCTTGCCCTATTATATGATTAGAGTCATGTTTAATTGCATGTTGTTTGGTTCACGCACTTTAAATTGCATATTTAATTTAACCTCGAACATGATTGACTATGCATGTTAGGTTCAAGTATTGACGGTTGCTTCCCTTAACTTGATTAGAGATGGAATTTTGAGACTCCCAGTTAGTGAGAACATGTTAGGCGGTAATTGAACAAGGTTAGGTACCGAAATGGCACTAATTGATTAATTAGTGTAATCAAGTCTCGTACCCATTGAATCTTTGGTTCGTAGAAGTGAAGCATTCCTCTCGTGCTTCACTTGGGTATCTAATCGATCCACTAAAAATTGATTAGTGACGACTCATAAATGAAATTGATTTGCATGTTAATAACTTAAACCTAAGTTGCGAATTGGTATGGGCCTGGGAGAACTCGAATTAGGTTTAACTTAGTAATCCATTAACCTAACCTCTTAGGCGGCGGGGCCGGTTCGAGGAGGTTGTGACAGCTTGGCGACTCCGCTGGGGACTTGAATAGAATTCTTAGTGGACTTAGGCCGTTTATCTTGTTCAATTATGCCCCTAATGTGAATGTTCTTACAATTGTGAGTTATAAGATAATGAGTGATTGTTGACCCCTTATTTTGCAAGTTTGGGGTTTGGGAATGAATGTTTATTTTTTCGAACTCTTGAAGTGTCATTTGTTTATAAATTGTTGTGCATGCTTTAAATGTTTTAGCACTACACTATTGCACACACAACCATACTGCCGAACCTGGGCCGCGATATGATACTTTAGGATGGTGTTAAGAAAGATACAACCTCGAACGCGAGACTGCGATGTAGAGGTTGCCTTTCTTTTCCCCGAAAATTCTCTCTTGGTGTTATAAGTATTTATCTTTGTCCGCGAGACCGTGTGACTGTAAGATATTCCTTTCGACTGAGCCGAAGTTAAGAGGACCTGACATCAAAACGAGACTGCGATAGTCATATCACCCTCTTAGCTTCACTTTGTTAAGCTGTCTAGAGTAGGAATTATCCACACGTTACATTCGCATGTTTATGTAATTGAAAGTTTATCATTCATTGTAAGTATGGTTTCTCTCTTTACTTGTTTACTTTTGGTTGAAACTTTCATTTTTGAAATTCATGGAAATCAATCGAATGCCCTAGGTAATCTAAGCTTATAATTGAAAATTTCGGGCAATCACTCTTGACAGTAAGCCTAGAGCATAATTCTCAAACATCTCCAATTTTGCCCTACAAAATAGATGATCTTGTCTAAATTTTCAATAATGGGCTTAAGTCACATTTTGTATAAAAATTCTTCCAAGTCAAGATTGTATTTTGGGGCGTAAAATTGAAATCACAGTTTCAACAAAATTTTTTCTTGTTCACATTCCGTAATTGGAATTCAAATCACATTTTGTTTATTTTTCTTAAAACAAGAATTGTCTCATCTTTCCAAAAACCGAAATCACAAATTAGTCTATCACAATTGATGCCACATCTTGCGCATGAAACTTTTGGAATAGAATGGGCATTCGATTGATAGCCACTGATGTCTCCTCTTACTATGAAATCTTGGAGAAATACCAAATCCTCACAAATAGAGACCATGGGGCACGTATCGTCGCCTTGCTTTTGTTATAAGAGGTGGCTTCATTGAGAGATCACTTTTTTCATTCACGTACTGACGTTATCTTCCTTGTGAAGGTTATACGGAACGACCCTTCTTTGGAATCTTCTCGCTCGACCACACCAATAAGTGGACTTAGAAGCTAGGACGAGATTTGTTTATTGCACTCTTCTATGCAAGAGTATTTGTACTTTGTAATGGTCTTTATTCTTAGTAGGAATCATGTTTCGCTTTTTGGGCATTGATTGTGAACCCAATTGAATGTTTTTGTAAATCATGCAACTCAAATTCAAGGTCATATGTAGCTTTTTGCTTTGGGTCCAATTGGAGATGCTGCAATCTACCCATATGGATTAAATTTCCACGGAGACTCGGGAGAAACATTATGGGATGGTAAAATGTCGTCGTTCCAATAAGAACTTCTCATGCAGTAATTGACTTGTTTTTCATTTTCTTTCATGAAAATAGGTAAAATGAAAGGGTTGTTCGAGATTGGCATTCACTTTCCCTACAAAACAAAAGTGTGGGCCCTTTGAACTTGAGGCGCATGCAGCAAGGCATGAGCGTCGAAGGAATTGCGTCGTAGAGAGTACAAAGTGATTCTCATTGTACTTGCCAAACGAATAACAGAAAAAAAGAATCATTACTTACAATGGGTTAGCAATGAAGTTGGCAGGTCTAGAAGACATGATTTCTTGAAGTTTCAAAGTATACTGTCCATCTTCTCGAACTCCATAAGTAATCTCTTGGAATACACATTGGATTGGCGTTTGATTCATGCAAACATTTGCATGATGAAGTCTGCTTGCATCCTTGAGATATTAAACTGAAATAGAGGCAGCTTCTAGATTCAAAGCAACTAAGGCTTTAGGAAATGGGTGCTCATGCTTGGGGATTTTTGGGAAGAATCCCCGATAATTTTGAAAGGACTGGCTCCTTGTAGGATTTGGATTTGGGTCGTAATGATTTTTCCAGCTTTCCATCCAGTTCGAGGGAGCCTTGTACTTCTAAAAAAACTCAATTTATCTCATTGTATCTGCCTCCACTTCTCGCGAGCTTGTTTGAGTCAAATATGGTGAACTGTAATGCATTGGAGCGCATGTACGACTTGACAAATGTGGATGGTTTAGATGGACCTGGACTTTACTAATTGCAACAATTTAGTTGATGTCCTTGGTCTCCATGAAGCCTCTAAGGCATTTTATTTTCTGGGTGGTTGCAAGGCATGCATCCTAGTAGTGAAGAGAAGAATTGAAAAGGTTGCTCCAAAGCATTTGGACAACTTGAATATCGCTGGGAGTGAGATTCCACGATGGTTTCATCAGAAAGTTTCTCATTGGAGGAATAATTTTTATTGTTGAGGTATCTCTGAACATTGTAAACTAGGGAAACTTTCCACTACTAGCAATCGTGGAAATTAGAAGAAGGCTTCTCAGGTGTGAAGGTCTGATATGCACCACGACATTGTACTTGATAGGGTCCCCGACACAAGTGAAGACCAGCTTTACTTGATTATATTTCCAAAATTCGAGCCAATGGTTGGGAGCTTAAAAAAGGAGATTGCAAATTTGATTAATGGTAATAGATCATCACGATCTCTTACGCTTGCCTTGAAGCAATATGGAAAAGGCTAGTCTCCCACTGATGAAAGATGGAAGGACTTGCGGCTCTTGGCATAGACTATGATACCCGAGTGTTCATAAAGGGGCTCAATTTCAAGAATCCACTAAGCCTTTACGCTTCACCATTTTCAGAAAACGAGTCCGAGGAGGGATGACATCTGAACAATCCTAAATTTGAAATTTGACCTTAGGGTCACATTTGTGAATCCACTTCTTTCTTCAATCGTCAATGTGGATGAAGAAATGCTCTTAAATTTTGTGCTTCGGGGTAATCTCCATTGTTTTCAAGGCAGAATCCATAGAAATTTCTCATCTTGGAGAATCTCATATCAATTTGACAACCTTCTCAAAAGAAGAAATGTGCGAAGATTCCTCGGCACCAAGGCTACTTCCTGGGTCAGTGACGTCTATAACTCATGGGAAGCTCTTTGACGGGTCCACATATATGGATGTCGACTATTCAAACGATATTGTCAAAAGACAAGAAGAGGAATGAGCTATGATCCATTTGGAATTGTTGAACATTAGTAGCTATAATTTTTGCGCCTTCAAATAGCTTCTCAGCATTTAATCCAACGTGGAGATGATTATTGGTGGTTCGCGAAATGATCCTTCAAGGCGTGGATGTATACGAGTAAGAATCGTCATCAAATGGTGCCCCTAAGTAAAAGATGAAATAATGTGTTTGACCATGGCGACAACAACTTCTTCCAAGAAAGCATGATGAAGCAATACACATTGAAGGGGAGTGTACTTGATCATAGGGGCAACGCCTCCCGTCAACAAATCGTGACAAAACCATCCAATTTAGCACAAAAGGATGTATCGTTCCTAAATTAAGTTCATTCGAGAATGAAGATAACATGTTTCATTTCCTTTTTGCAAGGTGATAAACAGGGCATGTCACTGAAAGGACTGTAACTCTCACCCATTGTAATGCCCCCACCTTAGGGTCATAAACGTGACGTCCCATTCATTATTATCTTTCATTACACACAAGCAGAAGCATATCTTGGGACAATCACAATCAATACACACAGCGGAAATAAGAAAAGAAGCATCATGAGTCAACTTTATGTTTACAGTGCATGCAAACATATTTTAACAAGCCCTTCGAGCCATGACAAACAACACATATTTTCATAGCCGACTATAATTAACAAAACTTGACTTGGGTTATCTTATACCCACTACGGCTTCTCGTTCCTCGCTTCTTCACCTCCACCCCGGTCCCGTCCGCTTAGCAATCTCACATCTCACCAGTGGCTTTATCCCAGAGCTAGCCCCCCCGCACTGCCAAAGCACTGTTAAACCCACATAGGGATCAACCCATTCTCCATTCGCGTAGTGATACCACGCCATGTACAGATGAGGCACCAAGTCGATTAGGCCCTCATCGAACATCATAAGCGTCGTGATTCGGCGGTAGGCGCGGTCTTCTCTGACAGTTATCACGGTGAGCACTTCCGCTCTATGCTCCACGGGATTGCCAACGTGGGCTGGGGGAGATGCCATCCTACGGACTTGAAAAAGGGAAACAACGGGGGATGAGTTGGGGAGACTCAGCAAGTGAAAACACTAATATCAAGCAAGGACGAGATAATCGTCATTCACACAAATCGATTCTTACCGTACCGGCACCAACGACAATTCAAATAGCAAAGTCATGCTACGAAACCAACAAAACAAACAACAAACGTGAGTATCACACTTGAACATCATTAGATAAAAAAGAACGAACAACCATGGAACCAAGAAATGGGCCAACCAACCCATATTACAACGTATTGTAACTTCCTTTCGCGATATTAGGAATTCACTTACTCAACAACGAACAAACTAGGGAATGAGCTAGAAACGGGTGAGCTCGGGAAAATTTCGGCTTTCTCCTTGCTTCCTTCTTGCTTGGCCGAGCAACCTAGGCCTACAAGGCCAAGCTGTGAGCTGTTGGGTAGGAAACAAGATGAAACACAAGCCGGTTCGAGGTTGGTTTGGGCATGAGCTTCTCGGCCTAATTGAGAAAAACAAGAAACAAAGGAAGAAGAGGATGAAGAAGTTGGCATCAGATAGGAGAGGGGGGGGGTGATGTCTTGCTATTTAAAGAGGGCTTGGAAGACACTAGAAACCCTAGAACTAAACCAATAATGGAGGCCTCTTAGTCAAATTTCATGACAACCTTTATTTAATGTCATTAATGGACTAAGCCTCTTAGTCAAATTTCATGATGGCATGTATTTAATGTCATTAATGGACTAAAATGATGAAGAAGTCAACCTTATCTTCTTCTCATTGGCCCTCTCTCTCTCTCTCTCTCTCTCTCTCTCTCTCTCTCTCTCCTTGGCTGAATGGCCTTTGCTTAGGTCATGGCTTAGGTCATCAAGGGATTAGGTCACGGCTTATGTCACTAAGAGATAAGGTCATTTATGCTCATTTATGCACAAAGGCCAAAAGCCATGATGAAAACACTAAGCCATTTAATGGCTTTAATTGTGGCCTTTATCTCGGTTTCCCCCTTCATATGACCTCCAATAAAAGTGTAACATATATCATTCGAAAGATCATAATGTGTAATTTAAATCACCAGAAAATATCAAGTCAAAATTTTAACGTTCTCGTATAGAAAATGCTGAATCTTTGAAATCTGACAAAACCGGATGGCATTACACTGTTCACGAAATCGGACTTGAAAACATAGTAAATGGACTTCGAAATTCTCAAATTTGAATATGTCATAAATAAGGCCTTAACAAACATTTTTCATGAAGAGCACAAAATCTGAATATCTCCGTAAACACTATTTTTAATAGCTCAAAGACAGACTAAAAATAGTTCATTGGAACAGAATTCTTGTTTCTCAAAGTAAGTTCTGTCCAGAATTCAACTCATCTTGAAAAATTCCCAAATTTATATACGTTAGAGAAAAGGAAGTTCTCAACAACTTTTGTGAAGGAAACTTTCCAAAATCATCTCAGAAAAGCTTGTAGAAAATAAATAAAGTGTGAAAATCACCAAAATACCTATTCTGGGCAGTTTTACACGGTCCAAAAATCAGGCCATCGTACCACTCATATCAACTCCAAAAATTCTGAAATTAAAATATGTAAAACTTCAAGATGTTTGGAGACACTTTCAAGAAGAAAGTGTTTAAAAATTCGGATTACAAAAGTCTCCTTAAAAATAACAAAACAAAGGAGTACAAGGGATCCGAGCTGGGTTTTCCAAAACAAGAATAAAACTAGGTTTCAATTGAAAAACTATCAAATTTAATCCATAGACATTTCCCAGGGACTGAAATTGACGATTTTACACCCATGATGCATGATAAAGCGGAGTCATTCGATTCAACACAAAAAAGAGTGTATCGTTCCTAAATTAGTCCAATTCAATTTTGGGATCGAACTAACATGTCTCATCTCTCTTAGACAAAGGCGCACATTGACCGCGGAGGCAACACCTCCTACCAAGGAAACATGCAATAGATGGGGCAAAGCGTCCAAGGGACAATATTATCAAATATCGAAATAGTGCCGAAAAGTCAAGATAAAGAAAGTGGATGAAGAGAGTTGCCAAACATATACGGAAGTGAATTCAAATGAAAGGAGTAGTCAAACACTTAAGAATGCAAATTCAAATGAAGGGAAACATCAAAGATCTGAAGGACAAATGCAATCGAAGGGCAATGTTGTATCGTTCCCAATTTTTCAATCCTTAAAGGGTCTTTAACTAATGCCGTCCTTCTTATTCTTTATAGGGTTACTAGGTCATCGTACCACAGGCAAGTATCCTTCTTCCTAAAATCAAAGGTAAGTCAAATGGAGAATTTTCATGGCATAAAAAAATCTTTGATGTTTTTTAGAAATAGCAAACGCTAAAGTGGGAATTAAAAGAGCAAATTTACGCAAAAGTTTGGAATGTGGTTTCATCCAAAAATTGCCTTTACACTTGACAAATCATTCATTTTGAATCAAAATTCCCTATGAAGATTGATCAATTCATGATGAACTCAGCAAAATGAAAGGGAGATGTTAATTATGCCAAGTGAGAAATACTTAAGATGAGGTAAGGCAAACCATTCCCAAACACGTCCTATAAACACTTTGGAGCGAAAAAAAGAAACTCATGTTGTTTAAGGACGAGAGATTCATTCGCGAATAGTATATAGATCGAAATGAAAAGAGGCATTTCCTTCTTATATCCTATGCACTACAAGTGATCATAGTTAAGCTCATTTGAGCATTTAAATGTGAAGAATTCTCAAAATAACCCTGTCACGAATCACCCCACAATTGGGGCAAATTTGGAGATTTTGGTTAACATCATTTGGTGAAAAGATGAGAACGATTTTTTTGCTCTCACTGGTATTAATCTTTTTATGGTAACTTTAGGTAAATCTTTGTGGAAGCTTCAAATATCCCAAAATGAAGAAGAGTATTCATTTCTCTACCCAAACACTCATACCTTTTATTCAGTCAAGTTGAGCCTGAATATTCATTTCTAAAGCCCAAGTGGTGATTATCTCCCTATACTGGGACAAATCATGCGATTTATCAAGATAATGGATACTCATGAGACAATGTGAAAAACATTTCGAAAGTCCTAAAAGCTAAAAAAAAAAATCAAAAGTCAAATGAAAACTAATGGGTATGAAAAAGCAATGTGCCTAGTAAAAGCAAAGCCAATGCCCATTAAAACAAAAGAGAGAGAGAAAAAGTAGCATCAAGAGAAGAATTCTTTTGTGAGGAAAAAATGTCAGAAGCAAAATGCCTACATGAAAAGAAAATCATTGCTAATACAAAAGTCATTAGAGAAAAGAGCGAAGCTCTTGTATTGAAATGATTAGCCAATGAACTTTTGAGACAAATTAGATTTCAAAAGGTAAGTGTCCTTGAAAAGATTGGATGATATGGTAATGATGTCATGGTGATCACCAACTTTTGAATCCCTTTTGAAAATTTATGAGCCTTTCGAGCCTTTTCCTAAACTAATGTTATAACCTTCTCCAAAGTCTCTTCGGATTGAGATGGTCTAAACAAAAATTTGGATTCTCAAACAAGCTATCGCTTGAAGAAGTGGGGGCAAAGTTATCTTATCTCATCTTAAGGTTTCTTGACTTGTAAACTTGATGGAGATGCTGATTGACAATTATTTCATTCCTTAGCCGATAATGCTCATCTATTGTTGAAACTGTAACCAATCCTACATTACGATCCTTTAAAAGACCTCTTAAATCGGTCAATGTGTACTTATTGCAAATGATTCTCAAAGCCCTCGACAGTGGTCATGTGAGGTATATTAAGTGATCAGATTATTTCCCACATTAATGGATGAGATCAAGCAGTCTTCTTGAGAGCATGTGAGAAGCCCTTTTCCGATTATAGAGCTCTTGTTTGACATGTTTAATAAGCCCTTTTCATGAATTAAGATCATTTTGACAAAAGACTTTCTCCTAAGGGAATTTGATGATTAATGACGTCTTTCAAGCCTAAAGGTAATTTTGCGATATTGAAAGATGTTGAATACTTTCCAAATAATTGAATCTATCCTGAATTGCTCATACGATCAATATTTTCTTATTGATGATACCCTTTTGATATTGTCTCTCATGACACGTAATCAAATGACATTGATCTCGTCTGGTATGCCTTCATTACCAGAGCATTTGGTATAACACATTCCATTAAATGTGTAGTATCCATTTTGGAATCTTTTGATCGACATGTACGGCAAGCTCTAATAGTTCGAAACCATTCTTACATAAGAAGTCTTCCCCACGTGAGATCGTGCTTTCTGAAGGTTTGTGCGTTTGTCCTTAAACCACACAATCCAAAGATTTATGCATTTATTGCATAACACACTGATTTCAAAAGGTTCCGGGTTTTTCCTTAAACCCTAATTTCAAAAGATTTTGAGTCTTATCTTGAACTCCGATTTCAAAAGGTTATGGGTCTTTCCTAAAACCCTGATTTCAAAAGGTTCCAAGTCTTTCCTTAAACCCCGCTTTTAAAAGGTTTTGAGTCTTCCCTTAAATCCCAATTTGAAAAGGTTTCGGGTCTTACTTTAAACCCCGATTTCAAAAGGTTTTGGGCCTTTCCTAAAATCCCAATTTCAAAAGGTTTCAGGTCTTCCCTTAAACCCCGATTTCAAAAGGTTTCGGGTCTTACCTGGAGCCCTGATTTCAAAAGGTTCTGGGTCTTTCTTAAAACCCTGATTTCAAAAGGTTTCGGGTCTTTCCTTAAACCCCAATTTCAAAAGGTTTTGGGTCTTTCCTTAAACCTCGATTTCAAAAGGTTCCGAGTCTTTCCTAAAACCTTGATTTCAAAAAGTTCCGAGTCTTTTCTTAAACCTCGATTTCAAAGGGTTCTGGATCTTTTTCTGAAACCTTGATTTCAAAAGGTTCTGGGTCTTCCCTTAAATCCCGATTTCAAAAGGTTCTGGGTCTTTTCGTGAAACCCTAATTTCAAAAGATTTCAGGTCTTCCTTTAAACCCCGATTTCAAAAAGTTATGGGTCTTTTCCGAAATCCTGATTTCAAAAGGTTCACAGGTCTATCTTTAAACCATGTTTTTTACAACATAAAGTCCTGAGTAAAAAACCTTAGGCACATAAAGTCCTAAATGAAAACCTTAGGCATTAAAATCCTAAGTGAAAAATATTAGGTATTCAAAATCTTGAGTGCAATTTGCCGTTCATAAGGTTTTAGTCCCTAGAGGTACTTTTAGGATTTTAGTCCATAGTTGTTCCTTCGAGCTGTTGTTCCTATTGCTGTTCATAGGGTTTTGGCCCCTAGGCGGGATCTTAGCTGTTCACAGGATTTTAGTCCCTAGGCAAACCTTCGACGTTCATAGGGTTTTAACCCCTAGGAATTCCTTCAAGCTGTTATTCGTATTGCCGTTCATAAGGTTTTAGCTCCTAGGCGAGATCCTAGCTGGTCACAGGACTTTAGACCCTAAGCTAAATCTTCAATGTTCATAGGGTTTTATCCTTTGGGCGTTCCTTCAAGGCGTTGTTCCTATTGCCGTTCATAGGGTTTTAGTCCATAAGCGGGATCATGGTTGCTCATAGGGTTTTAGTCCCTAAACAGAATCTTCGACATTTATAGGGTTTTAGTTCCTAGGCGTTCCTTTAAGGTGTTGTTCCTATTGCCGTTCATAGGGTTTTAGTCCCTAGGCGGGATCTTAGCAACTCATAGGATTTCAATCCCTAGGTGAAATTTCCGACGTTTACAGGGTTTTAGTCCTTAAATGTCAATACAAGTCTCTTTTTCTTTGCACGGTGAGTTTCTGTAGCCCCGAGCACCCCTTCGACCTGGCAAGCTTTCGCAGCCCAGAGTCCTTTTCTTTGCACGGTGAGCTTCTGCAGCCCGGAGCACCCTTTCGACCCAGCGAGCTTTCGCAGCCTAGAGTCTTTTTCTTTGCACGGTGAGCTTCTATAGCCCGAAACACCCTTTCGACATGGCGAGCTTTCGCAACCCAGAGTCTTTTTCTTTGCAAGGTGAGCTTTTACAGCCCAGAGCACCCCTTTGACCTGACGAGCTTTCGCAGCCCAGAGTCTTTTTCTTTGCACGATGAGCTTTTGCAGCCCCGAGCATCCCTTCGACCTGGCAAGCTTTCGTAGCCTAGAGTCCTTTTCTTTACACTGTGAGCTTTTGCAGCCAAGAGCACCCCTTCGACCTAGCGAGTTTTCGCAGCCCAGAGTCTTTTTCTTTGCATGGTGAGCTTCTGCAGCACAGAGCATCCCTTAGACCTGGGGAGCTTTCGTAGCCTAGAGTCTTTTTCTTTGCACGATGAGCTTTTACAGCCTGGAGCATCCTTTCGACATTGCGAGCTTTCGCAATTCAGAGTCTTTTTCTTTACACAGCGAGCTTCTAAAGCCTGAAGCACCCTTTCGACGTGGCGAGCTTTCGCAGACTAGAGTCTTTTTCTTTACACGGTGAGCTTTACAGCCTAGAGCATCCCTTTGACCTGGCAAGCTTTCGCAATTTAGAGTCTTTTTCTTTGCACGGTGAACTTCTGCAGCCAAGAGCACCCCTTCGACCTAGCAAGCTTTCGCAGCCCAGAGTCTTTTTCTTTACATGATGAGCTTCTGCAGCCCGGCGAATCCCTTCAACCTGGCAAGCTTTCATAGCCTAGAGTCTTTTTCTTTGCACGATGAGCTTCTGAAGCCCAGAGCACCCCTTCGACCTGACGAGTTTTCGCTGCCTAGAGTCTTTTTCTTTCTTTGCACGGTGAGCTTCTGCAGCCCGAAGCATCCCTTCGACCTTGCGAGCTTTCACAGCCCAGAGTCTTTTTCTTTGCACGGTAAGCTTCTGCAGTCCGAAGCGCCCCTTCGACCTGGCAAGCTTTCGCAGCCTAGAGTCCTTTTCTTTGCACTGTGAGCTTTTGTACCCCGGAGCACCCCTTCGACGTGGCGAGCTTTCGCAGTCCATAGTCTTTTTTTTTTGCACGATGAGCTTCTGCAGCCTAGAGCACCCCTTCGACTTGGCGAGCTTTCGCAACCCAGGGTCTTTTTCTTTGCACGGTGAGCTTCTGCAGCCCAGAGTACCCCTTCGACCTGGTGAGCTTTCGCAGCCCAAAGTCTTTTTCTTTACACGGTGAGCTTCTGCAGCCCGGAGCACCCCTTTAGCCTGGCAAGCTTTCGCAGCCCAGAGTCCTTTTCTTTGCACAACGTGCTTTTGTAGCCCATAACACCTTATTGACCTGGCGAGCTTTCGTAGCCTAGAGTTTATTTCTTTATATAGTGAGACTTTATTTAGCCAAAAGCCCATTCTTACACGGTATGGCGGGTATAAAAAAAATCCAATCATATCTCATGCATCTTTCCATGCCCTCTATAAACACAATTTAAGTGTCTTTTATCTTTGAAAGGAACTTCTTCGAGCTTCCCTTCAAAGATGGGCAGTTGTTGACACCTAAATTTTACTTAATCATTTAAGGTTTTATCGCATAAAAAAATTAGGGTTTAATTTTTAATCCATAAACCAAAAATATTCTCATTAAATTCCATGGTATATAGACATTAGGCACATTTACATTAATGGGTTTATTAGGACATATTCATGTAAAAGAAAAAATAGTTTTTCCGGGCCAGGTCAATCGGTTCATTCTTTTTCTCTACCTTTCCTTTTAATGTGCTCGGCCCTTTTCCCTTCTCCTTTTAATTTTTGCGAGAGCTGGCCCATTTCTCCCAGGCCCAGCCCACGCACTATTCACCTCCGCCCCAGTCAACACTTCTGGGCATACGGGGGAGGAAGCAGATGAAGTAGAACGCAGGAGATGAAACAGAGGCCAGAATAGAGCAGAAGCTAAAGAGGCGCGGGGCAAACCGACGTGATCCTCGGGTCGGGATCAGGCCAGCCGCGGTAGGCTAGAGGTGGCAGACGCCATGTGCGCCTGCTGGCCAGCCTTAAAGCCGAGAGACCAATTGAGATCAAGGGGGGTGGGGACGGAGAGACAGAGAGTTCAATAGAGGGACAGATCCTAGAGAGAGATCAGAAGGAGAGAGTGAGTCTTAGAGCCAGAGAGGGAGAGATCGAGACTAAAGGGTTGTTCGTCGGCGATCGCCGTGCCTCAGCCGCGGTCGACGACCCCCCGTTTCACGGTAGGTCTTGACCCCAAGTTCCCGTCGGGTCTCGTTTAGCATGATTCGAGGTCGATTTCCTGAGGATTTCGACTCAGAGGCGTGCGAGGTGATCGGACATAGTCTGATCTATCAAGTTCGCCATCGTTTGCCGCTGCCGAGCCGAATAAGGAGTGCCGCAACGGCGACCCCCCTCCTCTGTTTTTTTTTCCCTTTCTTCCCTTGTTTCAGTTCGTTGATTCTCTATTTACAGGTTCACTGGCTAGAGCTCGCGGTCATCCGACTCACATAACTTCCGGCCCGTGACGCCTCATGCTTGTTCCTACTTGTTCTTGGGTCCCGTGATGAGAATCCCGATCCATTTAAGCCTTGATTGAGTTGGAAATCTTCCGTTGTTGTGGCGCATTCCAACTATTCGATATAATGTCCCAAAGAGCTTCTTCTTCACATTTGGCTAGCAATGGCGGGACGAATGGCGACTAGACACGGGTCCGGCCAGTGGAAAGATGGGGCTCAGCTATGCAGGCCGGGTGAACATACGCCGAGCGGCGGCCGAGCAAGAGCTTGGCCGTACGACTGCAAGGCCCAACTATGGAGGTTAGGGTATGCCAAACGGCTGCCGAGCAAGGGCTCGATCGCACGATCGAAAACCCCAACTGCGAAGGCTAGGGCTCGAGGGGGCCGGTGCTCCAGCAGGCCGACAAAGACGAGTCGCATCGGGCGATGGTAGTAGACGCGGCGTCAGGCGGTGGCCGTGGAAGGCAAGACCCTGGGCGCGGTGTGGCGGCCGCGAATCGGGTCAGGTGACTCAGGGTGGCAACCGGGAGTCGGGCCGTAGGCCGCGGCCGGGTCGGGTGCGCGGGTCATGATTGGGTAGGGTTTGCGAGTTGAGCTGATCTTAAGTTGTTAGGTTTTATTTGGCCTTGGGCTGAATTTAGGGTTATTAGATTTTAGAATGTCTTTTAGGTTTTGGGCCATTTCGTAGGTGGGCCGAATTGGGTAAGTTGGGTTGATGGTTTATTCAGTCTTTTATTCTTAGTGGGGGTGTTTTGGTTTTGAATTGTGGGTTTATTCCAAATTGGGCTATCATGGAGCCTACCTCACGGTGGATCCGGGCCGACGCGCCTGGGTCGGTCTAGATCCAGGTCGGATGTGGAGATCCGACCCGAGTCTTATTTTATATTATTTTAATATTAAAAATTTTTAAAACAATTAAATTTTTTTTTGAAAAATAAAAAATATTTGTTGGGACTTTGGAATTGATTTTTCTTGCCCTATTATGTGATTAAAGTCATGTTTGATTGCACGTTGTTTGGCTCACGCACTTTAAATTGCGTGTTTAATTTAACCTCAAATGTGATTGACTATGCATGTTAGGTTCAAGTATTGACGGTTGCTTCCCTTAACTTGATTAGGGATAGAATTTTGAGACTTCCAGTTAGTGAGAACACGTTTGGCGGTAATTGAACAAGGTTAGGTACTAAAAGGGCACTGATAGGTCAATTAGTGTAATCAAGTCCTTGTACCCATTGAATCTCTAGTTCGTAGAAGTGAAGCATTCCTCTCGTGCTTCACTTGGATGTCTAATCGACCCATCAAAAATTGATTAGTGGCGACTCCTAAATGAAATTGATTTGCATATTAATAACTTAAACCTAAGTTACGAATTGGTATGGGCTTGGAAGAACTCGAGCTAGGTTTAACTTAGTAATCCATTAGCCTAACCCCTTAGGCAGCGCGGCCGATTCGGGAAGGTCACCACAACGGGCAACTTCACGATCGCTGGAAACTATACTGAGAACCGCGAGCTCCTCCTCTCTTCTCTCCCTAGCAACATGGTTTTGAATGGCGGGTTCTCCTCAAGGAAGGTAGGGAATGGCTCAGATGTCTTTATGTGTTCAGTTTCTACCGAGGCGACTCTTCGAACGACACTAGCATCAAGTGCATAAGGGCTACTGCTAAAGATTTGATGGTCAAGTGTCCAAACCAGAAAGCTACATACTCAAGGGGACAGTAAATCCTCCGTGCTTTATCCGTTACTATGATATTCCTATGTATGGCGTGAAGTAGACATTTCTGACGCTAAAATTTCATCGTGTTGTTGACATCCTGACGGATCATGATCACTTTGATCAGATATGGAGAAACTTGACAGAGGCGCTGACGGATGTTGGAGCTCAAGTTTGCGAAATGGAGCGAACTTCCAGACCATGTTCATGCTATTGCAGTGCAGCCCCAATTTGTCCCGGGTTGATTGCCGGAGTTGCTTGTGGGAATACATTAATGATTATCAAGGATGTTGCCACAGAAGACTAAGCGGTCCGTTTACAAGCCAAGCTGCATTTTCCCATGGGACTTGTACCTGATTCTCGACTTCGATCTCGGCATTCCGCCACCATCTCCATAGCCACCAACTGCAGCCACCATGAGCGGTCCTTCTGTTCCTTAGCCTGTAAATGCCCAAGTCACCAATGGTTGGTTCAATTTTACAGTTATTAGTGATTTAAAATTCATGAATTACAATTCTTATTCAGAGTTCTCACCTACTGCGTGGGATAAAGTCTTATCCGATATACATGAAAATGCTAGTTTGCATGTATCAAAGGCCCGTTTGAATTGTTATTGCGAAGATCACGGTATCAAGTTTAAAAAGATTGTTCCAAAAACACCACAATAAAATGGGGTTGCGAAGAGAATGAACCGGATAATTAATGATCGGATACGTGTCTGCTTTCTTATGTGAAGTTGCCTAAATCATTCTGGGGTAAAGCAATGAGAACACCAGTGGACTTAATTAACCTTTCTCTATCGATTCCTCTTAAGAGGGATGTTCCACAAAGAGTCTAAAGATGTTTCATCTAATCATCTAAAAGTTTTTTGTTGTAGGGCATTTGTGCTTGTTCCAAGAGATGAAAGATCTAAGCTTGATGACAAGTTTAAGCAGTGTATCTTCTTAGGTTATGGATATGAGGAGTTTGGCTACAAATTATGGGGTCCAGTTGCAAAGAAAGTTATTAAAAGTCGAGATGTGATTATCATTAAGCATCAAACCATTGAAGACATCAAGTGGGAAAAACCAAACTCTACACTATAGCAATTCACAAATTCAAACAAAATTAAAACCAAACCTTTTTCTAATTAAAAAAAAGGGTTACTTCATGCATAAACGGTAAAACTCTTAACGCCACATAAAATGTGAACCTCAAGAGGCGCTACAAGAAAACAACCTAAGGCGACAAATTCTTCTTTTGCGACAAAAATGACTTTTGTCACCTCAGGTTACCCAATTTGTCGCCTTAGGTGCGACCTAAGATAACAATCATAATTTTGTCGTCTTAGGATGAACAAAGGTGGCAAAAACGAGTTTGGTCCCCTTAAGTAAAACTTAAACGACAAAATTAGAACTTTGTTGCCATTAATTCAATCAAAGATGGGATTTTTTTGAACCTAAGGCAACACAAATAAAAAGTTTTGTTGCCCTTAGTCATAAACAATGAGGACAGGGAGCGACTGGAGCTTTCGGGATTGATGGGGCCAGACGAGTTGCCGCGGCGTCGAAGGAAAATGAGAGACGCCCTAGGGCTTCTCGAGCAGACGGCTGGGATTCACGCATTGAATTGGATGGTCCGCATTTGTCCATCAATCTGGGGGAATCTAATGGCCATAATCAAGCCACGTCAGCACCCAATTATAAAGGATCCTATGGCTCATGAAATGCCACGTCATCAGCAAAGGTTAGCGGGCAAAATTCAAAATTCAAAAATAAATATTGTGAATACTGCAAACAACCACGCCATGCTATGGACACATGCTAGAAATTACATGGGAGACCAAATGATAAAGACAAAAAGGAAAAAGAATTTTCTGCTTATTAGGTCTCTGCGCAAAAAGTTGATGAAACACATCAAATAATTACTCAAGAGCAATATCATAATATTATGAAAGCTTTGAGTCAACTGAAGACTAGCGACAACAATGCAAGTTTCTCAGGTACCATTCTTCACAAGATGAATTCAATATCAGCTGATGCATGAATAATTGATTCAAAAGCCAGTGACCGTATAATTTGCGATGAGCATCTATTTTCCCATGTTCATAGAAATTCACAATCCTCCATATCTGTGCGTCTACCAAATGGGAATGTCACCTATGTTTCTAAAATTGGCATTGTTCGTCTTGGTCCCAATCATATCCTTAAAAACGTCCTACATATTCCTGATTTTGAATTCAATCTCCTATCTGTCTCAAAAGTTTGCAAGGACAATTCTTGTCGTGCCATATTCAATTCGGAGAATTGCTTCTTTCAGGACCATTCGACTGAGAAACTGATAGGCTTGGGTAGTATTGCACAAGGACTATATTTTTGGATGGACTCTCCTGGAGATTTAGCTTTACTAAATAAGAGCATTTCTTGTAATGTGACCACTAGTAATAAAAATCTCCTTTTTTTTATCAACGCGTGGGTCATAGTACACGTTTTCCTCATCCAAAATGTCACATTTGTCCCTTGGCCAAACAATCTCGAGCATCTTTTCCAATAAGTACATCTCGAGCAACGAATCCTTTTTTCCTTACTCCATATGGACATCTAGGGTCCCTACCATACCCTTCATCATGACAGATCTCATTTCTTCCTCTCGATAGTTGATGATTATACCCGCGCTACCTGGAATTTCCTTATGCAATCTAAAAGCCAAACCTTTTCTTACATGTCAAAATTTCTCTCTTTGGTCAGAAATCAATTCGATAAATTTGTCCAAAGAATTCGTACAGATAATGGATGTGAATTCTTCACTCCTGATTGCATATCGTTTTTATCTTCCTATGGAATTCTTCATGAAAGTTATTGTACTTACACTCCACAACAAAATAGAGTTGTTGAACGCAAGCATAGACATCTCTTAGAAGTAGCTCGAGGATTAAAATATCAAGCTTCAATTCCTGAAACTTTTTGGGGAGATTGTGTAGTCACGTCATCTTATCTAATTAATCACATGCCAACTCGAATTCTTAATGGCTGAACTCCCTTCGAACTACTTTATGGAAAAGAGCCGGACATTGATCACCTTCAAGTATTTGGCTATTTATGCTATGCAGCAACCATGTGGCCTCGGGACAAAATGGGACCTCGAGCCACTCAATGTATTTTCATGGGATATCCTTCTCTTCAGAAAGGATACAAGGTTATGGAAATATCTACAGGGCATTTTTTCATAAGCAGGGATATTATATTTCACGAAGATATATTCCCATTCCAAGAGAAGACTTCCTCATCCGATTCATCTTTATCATACCGCCATCAGTTCTTAACAAATGAGGATTTGTCAATGGCTCCTCAATATGTCCTTGTTGCACTAGAACCACCTACACAAATTATGAAGGAGTCTTCAAATCAAGCAGTGGAATCACTAGCAATATTATCTAAGGATATTCATTCACCTACATCACCTATGGAGACTTCACCTCCACCACAGCTTGCCCAAGAATTCTCTCCAGAAGTATCTGAACAATTGCCAGTTGAGTAACCTCGACGTTCTAAACGGCATATTTGTCCACCTACATGGACAAAGGACTACATATGCTCTGCAATGAGTTCACTAGGTACGCGGTATTCTATTTCCTCATATGTCTCTTTTAGTAAATTATCTCTAGAACATATGTGTTGCATTAGTCGCATTTCGGAAGAACATGAGCCACCTTCATATTATGAAGCTGCACGTGATCCTCGATGGCAGGATGCCATGGCATCTGAACCTAATGCCCTCATGGAAAACCACACTTGGGATATTGTTCCATTGCCCTCACATTGGAAGCTAATTGGATGTAAATGGGTATACAAAATTAAGTTCAAAGCCGATGGCTCTATTGAACGATACAAAGCTTGTTTAGTTGCTAAATGATTCACACAACAAGAAGGCTTTGATTATCATGAAACCTTTTCTCCAGTTTCCAAAGAGGTCACTGTACGTTCCTTCTTATCAATTGCTCCCATTAACGATTGGCCATTACATCAGATGGATGTACATAATGCTTTTCTGCATGGAGATCTCAATGAAGAAATCTACATGGAACTTCCACAGGGTTTATGCAGACAAGGGGAGTCTCAAGTATGTCGTCTCCGTAAATCCTTATATGGGCTGAAACAAGCTTCTAAACAATGGTATGCCGAATTCACTGAAGCACTCACAAATGTAGGATTTTAGCATTCCAAACATGATTATGCTTTATTCACATGGACTGCAGGTACTTCATCAATATATTTTTTAATTTATGTTGATGACATACTTATCATGGGAAATGATGACTCTCGTGTTGAAAAATTCAAAGAGTATCTGCACTCTTCTTTTCACATCAAAGATCTGGGTCTTCCCAAATATTTTCTTGATATTGAAATTGCTTGATTCGACAAAGGTATCAATCTTAGTCAACGAAAATTCATCTTGGAGATTGTCAGGATGTAAACCGACCGCTATACCAATTGAGTAGAACACAAAATTAACGACACACGAGTATGATATGGGTTCATCTGCTTCTATCAAGGATCCATTACTTAAGGATCATTCGGGATATCAGCAACTTGTTGGGAAACTGATTTATCTCACCATGACAAGACCTGGCATATGTTATGCAGTGCAAATACTCAGCCAATTCATGCATAGTCCGAAACAATCTCACATGAATGTAGAATTGATGGTAGTTAAGTATTTAAAAGGGGTGCCCATGACTTGGTATATTCTTGTCTTGTGATTACAACACGAAGATGACAGCTTACTGTGATACAGACTATGTTACTTGCCCGATGACCAGAAGATCTATTACTAGTTTTTGCATCTAATTGGGAAAGTCCTTGATTTCGTGGAAAACGAAGAAACAATCCACTATGTTGTTGTCATTAGCTGAATCCAAGTATTGAGTCATGGCAAAGACTGCCTATGAAATAGTGTGGATATGAGGACTGCTCTTGGATCTTGGAGTACAACTCAATGGACCAAGTGAACTATTTTGTGATAACGATGCCGCACTCAAACTAGCGACAAATCCAGTCTTCCATGAGAAAACAAAACACATAGAAGTTGACTGTCATTTTACTTGAGATAAGATTTGAGAAGGGATTCTTGTGACAAAAGGAATTGGAACTATGGAACAACCTGCAAACATCTTTACTAAGCCACTATGTCAAAGACAACATGCATATCTACTAAGCAAGCTAGGTGTCATCGACATATATAGGCCACCAGCTTAAGGGAGAGTGTTGGAGATATGATTTGATATTATTGGAGATTCTGATATCAATATCAATTGGAGACTAATTGATTTAATCGATCCTTGATTAATTTGATTATGGTCTCTTGTCTATTGATTCCTCTTTTTCTTTCATTTGTACACTATAAATAGACTATGTACATGTATGCATGAGATCAATACAATACAATAAAAAATTCTCCAATTCTCTTCAATTCCTGTCAATATGGCACTGTCTCGCAAGCAGTAACGTAATGCCCAATGCATCCACAAGAATAGCAATAGGGTGGAAGGCTTTCGTATCTGAAGTCCACCCATAATTTCTTGTAGCCAAAATTAAGAATAGTTCCTGACTTCAAGGGGCAAGCCAAGTTCAAGTAGACTTTGGCTTTTCCAATTTTGTGGGGATTGTTGCCTCTAGACTTGATTTTTACTTCCAGCACCGTGCCTATTTTGGCTGCCACCTTGTGTATCACTTCTTCGGTCAACCTCCCACAGGGTAGACCCATAAGTTGAACCCAGAACGCGCAGTGGGTGAACTCGTAGCAGTGTTCAGGGTATCCTGGTCGCATTGTCGGAGGACAAGCAGGTTGCTGGAGAAAGACCACAGGCCAGCTTCCAGCATTCTTATTTTTTCAATTTCTGAGTTAAATTTGAAGGAAAAGAACCCTGGCTCTATCTGAGCGCACTCCATTAAATCCACCTTCCATGCCCTTCTCATCGTGGACAGAAGGGCCTGAAAATTGTCATTTGGTTTCGAAAATAGCATCCCATAGATCGTTAGTTCGCAATCCTTTTTTTTTCCCTCAGCTAGTATTCCATCTTCAACCACCGCGTTCACTTTCAGACCATATGTTGCCTAGCCTTTTACTTAGGGCAACCAAGCGAGCCTCGCCATCATAATCCCCTTCCATACTTTCCACCATTCTTATGATGCAAGGCTAAGACTAAACTGATTGTGGATACTCTATAACTCTGATTTAGTGAGCTCTAATTGTTACCTCTTTGTTATGCAGGAACCAAGGCCAGTCGCTCCTTTTTCCTAGGACAGGAAAAGGCCGTGCCTGGTGTTAAAGCTACAACCCCACGGGCAGGCCGAGGAGAGTAATGCGTTCTCCCCTACAGCCTCTCAAGCAGACGTCCTTCCAAGCGAAGACACTTCAGCCACCTGATGGCTTGGAGAAAAGGTTTACTGGAATGTCGGTTTTGGGGAAAACCTATCACCAAGGGGATTGGAGGGAAAACACTTCAGGAGAAGAGAGAGCTGTGAGGATAGGAAGCGTTCGTTAACCGGCCCACTAGACTACGCATTTCTTCACTTTTAAAACAAGCTGGTTTTCGGTGTTTTGTTAAAACTATATACCTTTAAGTGCTCCATCTCTGATAGGCTTTCTCTGGGGCGCTGATCAACCTGAGTGGCATTTGCGAGCTCTTATTGCAGAATGTAGATCTCATCTAGCCCATCTCCATGAAATCCAAGTTGTCCACCGTTTTCACGAGGCCAAACAGTTAGCAGACCGGGTCGTCTGGCCCAAAGAATTGAAGCCCTCCCTTGTAATTGGTTGTCTAAACCCTTTCTTTGTTGGTCGGAAATCTTTAGCTGAAGAAATGAAAGCAATGTGTTCGACCAAAAAAAAAACAAACCAAAGTCCTTGACTCTGTTCGTTTTGCTGAAAATGGATGATTTGAAAAATATTTTCCTAAAAATAATTTCTCGTATCGCTTAAAATAATTAGTCAATCGAAACTGTTTCATTACCAACTACAATTTATATCTAAATATTTTCGTGTACAATTAAAAAAAATTCATTTATTCATGCTTATATCGATACAAGTGATTATTTTTAAAAAAATATTTTCTAAATCATCTATCTTTCGGGAAATAAACGAAGCCTTTGTATTCTTTGACAATATTTATAACTCGAGATAGAGATTGTCTATTTGCTCTGTGAATGCATTTTCTCTTGCGAAATCAAGAATAAATTTGTTATAGTTGTGTCTTCTTTTTCTTTATTTGATTGATTTGACTTTTTAGTTAGTTGTCATCGTATTTAATTAGATTACCTCTATCTCGTGGAGTTGACAGGATGAGCACATAATTGATATCCCTTGGGAACAGGCCATTCCCAACAATTTTTGGCGACAGGTTTCGTAAAATCCTCACCAAGGAAAGTCAATGATCTACAATCTCGTGACCTTTACGCACTTTTTAATATATATTGATGAGCAAAGATTTTTTAGAAAATTAATGCAACTTGGGTATTTGTAGAAATAAACTTATAGAGTCTTTATATCAAAGTAGATGTCGTGGTTGCTCACTTTTTCCTCACGTCAGCAATCGGCCAAAAGGTCAGAATCTTTGACTGAGTCAAAGTGATCAATCAATTCAACTATCCAAAAAAATATTCATTTAGGCATTACAGAATCTTTATTTCTCAAATTGGTATCACCACGTCACGCCCCCACAACGTGGCCCAGCCTGCCGCCGCTTCAAAATATTCATTTTACTTTCTTAAAAAAATAAAATAACTATCCAAAAAGATGTAAACTTATTATATGACAGTCAATTCAATCCTAAATCTTTTAATTTTATCAATTTAATCCTAAACAATTTAATGATTTGATACTTTAGTTCTAAGATGCCAGCCTATTATTTGAAATGTTTGGCCGAAATGACTATATTGGCAAATCGTCAAAAGATTTAGAACTAATTTAATACAATTGAAAAGTTTATGATTGAATTAATCACCGTTCAATAGGTTTAGGGCTTTTTGCACATTTTCCCTTAAAAAAGCTTTAGAATATGTTTGAGGCCTCAAATTATTCTAATATAAAAAATTATGTATATTTTGTGAAAAATGAATGATTCGAAATTTTTTTTTTGTAAAAACGATCACTTATGTTGCATATAATAATGAATGAACGATAAATATTATCATTGTCTGCAAAAATCGTTTGAACATAAATTAATATCAATTTCATTGATTAATTATTTTAAGCGAAGCAATGGATCATATTTAGAAAAATATCTTTCAATCATTCATCTTTCGTGAATCTAATGGAGCCTATATAAATAATCATTCTGGAGAGAGCACAAATAGCTCACAGATGAATGAAGTCGATCTATTCATTCGGTCAAGGAGTGATATATTGCCAGATCTGCATCTCTAGGCAACGTGTCACGTTTGGCGTCGTTTCGAATAAAATAGTGCGGGAGTCGCATGATCTCTCACCTTAACTTCTTTTGCTTTATGGGATATCCACATGGAAAATTATATACGATTTTGGCTTTGTTCGTTTCGCGAAAAATGTGACGTTTATGAAAAATATTTTCTGAAAAGTTATTTTTCCGAAAATATTTTTTAGAAAGTCATTTTTCAGAAAAATGACAATATTTTCCGGTATTCAGCTAAGACCTGAAAATGAACTGGAAAATATTTTTCACCGTTTGGTGCCGACTTGATTTTCTAGGAAAAATTGCCAAAAAATTAGAATTTTTAATTATTTTAATATTTAAAATTTCTATTTTTTGTTTTACACCCACAGCTCCCTCTTCCCCTCCACCACCTCCTCCTTCCTCTCTCTGCTGACCGCCTCCGCGAATCCTCGCAGTCGCGCCGGTTTTGACGACTGATTCACATTCTACTTCTTTTCACCCTGTTGGACCAGGATTAACCAGTGCAAACGCTTCGTGCGACCCCCCGTTCCTCGAGAAGTCGTTGTTCGCTCCTCTTCTTGGCCTCAAGTTCCACGGCATCCTCCGCTTCAGATTCTTCGTTGTCGTCGCCGCTGCTCTTGTCGTTGTTGTCGCCGGCGACGTTGATTTTGAGCGTCTCTCTCTCCCTTCTAGAGCCCAATGCTTGTTTCTACAGTGTATCGAGGACCGACGAGGAGACGGGCGCGGAGCAGTTGCTGAGGGCGCAATTGTGATTCGTGTCGTCCGGAGGAGGGGAGTCACCAGAGCCAGAGGGATGGCGGCGCTGGCAGTGGCGCCTCCCCATTGCAGGAAGGTCAGCATGGGAAGTTGTGGCGAGGAAGAAGCTAAAAACCAAGAAAGAAAAGGAAAAAAACAATTTTAATTTTAAATTTAAAAAATCGATTTTTTAAAAAGATAAAAAAATAAAGAAATAAAAAATAAAAATAACAGGAAAAATCTGTTATTTGAAAAAAAAAATGAGGTGACAAAAGATATGGAAAAAGTTTTCCACAATCTTAAAAACAGAAAAACTTTTTCCTCGCTGCCGAATGGGTTTTTTTCATTGATTAAAAATATTTTTCATGACTAGTTTATTTTTTGTGAAATAAATACTGAAAATTTTAAAATGTGTTTTCCTGAAAGTTATTTTTCGTGAAACGAACAGAGCCTTTACATGGAGTTAGACGCATTTTTCATCTCTATATTTTTATCGTTTGCATTATAGCTATTCTTAAAAAAGTTATCATTCTAGCTACGTGTCTCCCGTAATTTTCTCAGGAAATTCGCTGATGCGATGTTGTCGGCAACTATTCAACATCGGGATTTCTAGTCTCTTGGTCTTTCTCCCTTCCCCAAGTTTCCTGCCTTTTACTTGAGCGAAACATTTTCTCATAAAATCAAAACCATGCACACATAAGCTATTTTCAACTAAAATTCGCCGGATATATTCAATTAACAAAAAGTAAAAAGGTTTATGATTCAATCGGTGGAATAGAAATATTTAGAATTGAATTAGCGAGAGTGCAATAGATTTAAGATTTTTTTTCGACAATTTTCCAATTTCAAATAGACAGACCGCCTATTAACGATCTAGCGAAGACAAAGTCCGTCAACCAATTTTCTTCAAGTATTATAGAATAGATAGTCCCTTATTTTAGTTGTCTGATGTAGCTCAAATATAAGGAAGTACTAGTGGTGCTACTTTTTTCTTCTCTAAAATTATAGGAAAAAACGGAGGAAGGTACATGAAAAAACGAGCTTCTTATCCCCCAAAACCATTTGAAGCACCCAAAATCACCAACCCATAATATTTGCCTTTTCTATTATTATTATTATTTTGTATGTGTAAGTTTCTTGTTGCGGTTGAAAACGCAGTAGAAAGTTTTGAGGGACGATAAGGACACATTGATCTTGACTTTGATGATTTTTTCCGTTATTAGGGCTATATTTTCTTGAAGCAGTTTTTCTTTAGTTGATACAAGAAAGTCAGCAAGAGGATCCTGCCAAGAACCTTCGTTGGAAAACTTTGTTTCTCTTTTTATTTCGGGCCAAGCATTTGAAAAGCTTTTTTTTTTTTTGGTAAAGGTAAGGAATTGTATTACTTATCATAACCACCATTTGCAACATAAAACCAAGTACACCTGTCAACCCAACAAGGAAAATGTCCAAGAGGGGAGAGGGATGGCTTAGCAAGGAAAACTATATAACAAGCCAAAAGAGGCCAAAAAGGCTATGAACAAAAGGCAAAAAACCCTAAGGGTTTGCTGGACTGACTTCGAAGATCGATTGAGAGAGACCTCAATTCCTTTGCATCTTCTGATTGGAAGGAATGGCAGGAATTGTACCCATGGACATGGCTTTGTCTTTTACCACCTTAATGAAGTGCTTGCGCATACCCGGAATGAAGGCAGGTTTGCTTCTGAAAATGGAGTTATTCCGTTCCATTCAAATGATGTGACATAAAGCCCCAAGCATTTGAAAAGCTTGATATAGACTATATTGAATATTTTCATATAGTATATGGATTAAATTGAATATGTACCAAAAGTTTAGGGACCAAATTGAATAAATTAAAAGTTTAGGGATCACATTGAATATTAGGTTAAATTTCATAGACTATATTGAACAAATTAAAAGTTTAAGGATCAAATTACACATTAAGTTAAAATTCAGGAATTGTTTATGTCTTTAGCCATTTTCCCTAAGGCGTCATCCTATTTCTTGATTAGGATAGACGATGTCGTACTTCAGTTTTCATGTGCTACATTGGAGTGACCCCATTGATCGGAGAAGTTGGCTGGAAACGTGATTTGACATCAAATAACGAAATTTGCCATATACATTCAGAAGATAATTGCTGGCCTACAGTTACTTGCAGAAAATCAAAGATCGGAGACAGATTCTTGGTAATTTAATTGAAAGTTCAAAGTGTTCGTGACAAAACCATTGACGCGTGAATGGTTTTGTTTGACCCTTGAAAGATAACCCAAATGAAAAACCAGTTTGTGAACTAGTTTAGATAAATCTAGCTCTGTGGTTTAAGATGGTCCAAGTCAACTTTATGGACATTTAAAGGTCTTCGCCAGTGCACGTACTTTCTTAGACCTTATCTCCTCCCGAAACTTGTGCAACTTCTTGATCTCATGCTTTTGGCGGATTTTCACCAATCAATTGAGTGGAAATTGAACGACGAAACTTGTTTTCTATTTTCGTTCGACTTGATGGTCTTCTTAACTCGAAGAGACTATCTTGATCGTGTTCATGAAATCGTAGAAGACCCTCCCCTGTTCGTGTCCATTACAACAATTTCTCATGTGATAAAAGAAGATCATCATCAATCGCATGGCCAAAGTCAAACAGTCAAATACACAAATCAGCATCACCCAGCCTAACTCGGCTTCAAACTACATGGCTTCACTCAGGTCAAATTGTTCCAATAGAAAATTTAGCTCAAAGACGGAAAGAAGTCAATCAATTCATGCAACAACTCATGCATGTTGCCAACGTTGCATCTCTACGCAACGGGTGACACACAGCGTCACTTTGGATAAAGGAATGCCGGTGTGAAAACGATCTCTCACATTACCTTCTTTTCTTTTCTTCCTATACATGGTCTCCACGTTGAAAAATTATACGACTTCATTTGAGAATTGATTCGATTTTATTGAGGGTTAGTAACACTGATTTAAGCATTGTCGAATCTTTGTTTCTTCGGTTTTGAGATAATCTTTTTAACGACAAAAAGATCCATTGTTGACAAAGGAAAATCCTCTTTCAACCATCACTACCCCCCACCCAATGTCGCCACCGCCGCACCGGAGCACCAGCATCGCTCCTCACCCGAGACCCTCCGCCACCAGCATTGTTGCCACCAACGCAGCCTTTCCAACCACCATTATCACCATCACCTGAATCCTCCATCGGCAACCATTATCACCATCACCTGAATCCATCATCGGCAACAAACACAAACTCTCTCTCTCTCTCTCTCTCTCTCTCTCTCTGTCTCTCTCTCTCTCGGGTTGGCCACCATGGAGGTAGTGGCCGCTGGGTCTGACTAAGCAAACATAGGCGTGAACGCAAAGGTAAGAAGCAACGGATTGAGCAATTTGTGTTGATTTGCTTATTCTTACACATGTCCATGCTGCCATTTGGGCCGACCGGCGTCGGGTGAGACCGATGTGCCTCTAAATCCATGGTCTACACTCCAGTTGCGATCTAGAGATCCGAGATTGACAAGCAAATCGATGCAGCCCGCCTTAGTGCCAAAGTTCCAAAACTCATCCGCATAAAGCCAGATGCACGCGATGCTCCTACAAACAACTTTGGTCTCTGAGTGTGACCTCGCGTTTGTGGAATGGTAGCCCGTGCCATTTAAGCCACGACCGTGGTATGTCAAGGGTTAGCATTTGCATTTGCATTTGCATAATTCCTTGATTTTGTGTTTGTCACGCAAACGCGCTTTGACATGGTCTTCTTCCTTTATTGTCCTCATCTACTTCAATCTCTATCAACGACTTTTTTAATCCAGGCATTACCAAACTCCAACGATGTCCTCCACAGGGGACGACACGTGCTTCTCATCTTCAACAATGGAGCTGAAGCAGCCAGCGACCACCATGTCTGCACAGCCTCCTTCAATCCGTCCTTTTCGTCTTCGTCTTCCTTCTGTCCTTCTCTGTCTTCACATCCTATTGTTCGAACTCTCCCACGCTCAACACTGCTACGACACGGGCAACTTCACGGCCACCAGCGACTACGCCAAGAACCGTGAGCTCGTCCTCTCTTCTCTGCCTAGCGATATGGCTTCGAACAGCGGGTTCTACTCGGGGAACGTAGGGAACAGCTCGGACGTTGTTTACGTGCTCAGTTTCTGCAGAGGCGACTCTTCGAACGATACATGCTTCAAGTGTATAAGCTCTGCTGCTGAAGATTTGATGATCAAGTGTCCAAACCAGAAAGCTGCGTGCTCCTGGGGGTCGGGGAATCCTCCGTGCATCATCCGTTACTCTGATGGTCCGATGTACGGAGTGAAGCAGACAATTCCGACATTAGGCTATTATAACACCGGCGACCTCCAGATGGATCAGGATCAGTTCGATCAGATATGGAGGAACTCGACGGAGGAGCTGGCGACAAGGGCTTCGATGGGGACATCAGAGCTCAAGTTTGCGGCAGGAAGCACGGCATTGCCAAACTTCCAGACCTTGTTCTCACTGTTGCAGTGCAGCCCCGATTTGTCTCAGATTGATTGCCAAAGTTGCTTGTGGGAATGCATAAATGATTATCAAAGATGTTGCCATGGAAAACAAGGTGGCGGTATTAACAAGCCGAGCTGCATTTTCCGATGGGACCTGTACCCGTTTTTCAACTCCGATTTCGGCAATCCGCCGCCATCTCCACCAACACCAACTGCAGTTGCTGAGGCCGACCCTGCTGCTCCTCCACCTGTAAATGCTCAAGTCACCAATGGTTGGTTCAATTTTGAGGTTACTGCTGATTTTAAATTTATGAATCACAACTCTCATTCAGAGTCCACGCCTGCTACGTGGGATGAAGTCTTATCCAATACACATGAAATTGCTTGTCCATGTATAATTGGGGATTAGTAGGGCCCAATGTTTGGATGTCCATGCTATAGAAACAATCATTTTAATTTGAAATGCTAGCAACCATGAGTTTCAATTTCAAATTGGATTAAACGCATTGCTTGATGTTGGCAGGTAATATCACAAAGTCATTACGCATTGTGGTTGCTGTGGTAGGTTTGGCAGTGCTCTTCGTAATGGTTATTGTCTTCGTGTGTAGATTTATTAGAAGGAGAAGAAGTAATCCATGGAAGGTCTCATCTGGTTAGTGGATTTCTCGGTAGTTTTGTGTTCTGCATTTTAGTTGTTATTGAATCACTTCGTATCAAGCTTAGCACAAGGATTAAGTAGTGAAGGAGGGAGAAAGGCGTGATTATGATTTATAAAACCAATCCTACATTTTTGTTAAATAATTAAAATGCCCAACTGGTATGCTAAGAACAAGAAAATTTTCACTGTTTTTTCTGATCGGATCCTAGAGATGTCATGTTGATTGCTCTGCATTTTCTTCAGCAAAAGACGAGGTCAAAACTGCTGAAAGCTTACAGTTCAAAATAAGCGAGATCAGGGTTGCCACAAATTTCTTTTCAGAAAGCAATAAGCTTGGAGAAGGGGGATTCGGAAAAGTGTATCGGGTAGCTGGAAAATTTTTGTAGAAGTTTATTTGGGATTTACATAGCTACATGGAGATAAACGTTGTTTCTTGCAAATGAAAATTTGACTGCAGGGCAAGCTCGAAAATGGACAAGACATTGCCGTGAAGAGGCTTGAGGGGTGTTCTAATCAAGGTCAGCAACAGTTCAAGAATGAGGTCACTCTGCTGGTCAGACTTCAGCACAAAAATCTGATTAAGCTCCTTGGGTATTGCTTGGAAGAAGGGGAAAGACTTCTTATTCTTGAGTTCGCACCCAATTCAAGCCTCGAAGGATTCATTTCTGGTACGAACTTGGACGTTCAAATTTGTCGCTTCCATTTCAATGATAGTTAATGTACTGATTGGACAGATTTTTGCATCAAACCATTTGGTAGTACTTTGCATTGCACGCAGAACGATTAAGGACCCAAATGATGTTGATTTTACAGATTCAATCAAACGATTGTTGTTAACTTGGAAGAGGCGTTTCAATATAATAAGTGGAATCGCTCGAGGACTTCTTTATCTGCATGAGGATTCACACCTTCGGATCATACACTGTGATCTGAAGCCTGGCAATATCCTACTGGATGAGAACATGAATCCCAAGATAACTGATTTTGGCACGGCAAGGCTATTCGTTTTGGACCAAAGTAGAGCAAATACTACACGAATAGCAGGAACTTTGTAAGTTTCAAATAAACTTATCTAATGCTCCCTCACCTGTTTCCACCTTTCTAGGAAAGTATACAATGATAACAAGCACCAATTTCAGTTTCCCCATTGATGATTCTTGGATCCATTTGTTTTACGTGTAATAGTGGCTATATGGCTCCTGAATATGTAAGACATGGAGAGATCTCTACGAAGACTGATGTGTACAGCTTCGGTGTAGTGGTATTAGAGATCATCAGTGGCAAGAAGAATACATACTTCAGCAATTCGGGGAATTCGGAGCACCTACTGGGCTACGTGAGTATAAAATTGTGGAATTTTTTCCAGCAATTTAGTTAGTGAAAATCTATGATACTTCTCCTTGCGCATGTGAAATTACAAATTCCATTTACTTGCTTTTGCGACTGTGTACTGCAGGCATGGAAAAATTGGAGAAAGGGAACACCTGTTCGCCTGATAGATCCGATGTTACATGGGAGTTCGAGAAGTGAAATGTTAAGATGCATCCACATTGCTTTGTTATGTGTTCAAGAGAATGTAGCAAGACGGCCTACCATGGCTTCGGTGGTTTTGATGCTCGGGAGCGAGAGCACGACCCTCCCAATGCCAACACGGCCTGCATATCTGACAGATGTCAGTGGTAGAGAAATGTCGATTGCAGCTGTTCATCGCTCATCACCGACATCAATAAACGAAGCTTCCATGACGGATCCACACCCTAGATGATATTATTAACAAAGGATCGAAGCTGAAAGTGGAAGTAAGACGATGCGAGCTCTAGTTAAGATAAGTTTATGCTTTTGAAAGGTCTAAACTCTTTGGCAAGTTCATCAGAAATCTAGCTGGAGAATATGTGGTGGAACGGTAAAAAATAGAATGGAAACTCTTGTTTATTTTTATAATATGAGGGTATAGACTCATGGACCCGTTATCTGGAAATCCACGGAACACCCTGCACAGCACACAAACCAATAAATACTTAAATTGAAGCTTTTGATATAGGCAGTTTGCTCTAAAGAGTTCATTTTTTTTTTAAGAAAATACTTCAGGATCGCATATGTTACTTCATCATCTAACATGATGTACAAATCAAGCTGTTCAAGTAATTTATTAGCTTCTCTCTCCTCCATAATAACTGGTATTCACGATCAAATATAATCTCCGAAAGCCATTTTTTTGTTGCTCCACACTACATAACAATATGATGTACTGATATCTTCTCCCAACGGAGTGTAGGGAAATAGCAAAACTAAGAAAACGAAGTTGATTTTCTTATTTTCAGAGGGCGGGCATCCGCCACCCGCCATTGCCGGACGGCCCTCGCTAATGAGCTATGGAGAGCCCGCCCCCCTCTCCAGTTATGCGCGTTAATGCCACTGCTCGGCCGCGTGCAATCATTCATGAAGCTTTTTAATTAGCAATGTGTCAACATAACAAGAAGAGCAAACTTGAACACGAAAAATGAAAATACACAGATGCACCAATTTCTAGCCAAAACAAGAAAAACCGCAAAACCCATCTCTCCTTCCTCACGGCCATCCCGCCCCCCACCACCCGGGTGACGTGCATCTCCCGGCTTTCGCCGTCGACATTGCTGTGAAAGGATCGTAGAGAACTCAATAGCAAACTTTTATGATCAGTGGTTATTAGCCAACTGGAAATCGAAATTCAGGGTCAAGGTTACACCTTAGGAGTTCAATATACGGTCGATCCATTCAATTTGCAAGTCATTTTCCTTTTCATATCAGAAGTCTTCTACGTTGAATTCTTTCTCCGGAGACTTTGCGGTCGTCCTTCTGCCGTATCGCGTGCTCTCTCATTTCCACCGGCACTACCCATTAGGCTTCTTTGATTCTCGGTCAATCCGTCGAAACCTAAGGAAATATCTGAATTTCAAAAAAAGTATCATGAATAAATTCCGTATAGTTCCTTACCAAAAAAAAAATAAATTCCGTATAGTCCAATTTATATGTCGACCATTACATATTATGAAAATCTCGTACATTTAGAATTTGAAAAAATCAAAGCGCGTATCCGACAATACTAAGAAATTCCTCTACGGTTCAGTCTCGTCACGCAAAAAATCAACTTTGAATATTCTACTGTTTCCATTTCGTCATTGTCCTTTGTCTACTCCCACTCTCTATCATCGGGTTATAAGATGATGTTATATAATATACTCTGAAGCTTCGCACCAATTGTTTAAAGTGAATATGAAATCATAGTGGACCGCATGGTGCATTATTAGTGGAGTTCATGTTATATAACAGTCAAACGTTATATTTTAGTTTATTTGCTTTGTTCCGCATCATCTATTTGTGAGGAAAATTATTCAAAAAGTGATAAACCTATTGTACTTTTGCTAGTGTAGTCCTAAACCATTTAATTTTACCTATTATGTCATAAATATTTTCACGTTTTGTCAATTTAGTTCGTTCCGTCAATTTTAACAGGGACGTGGACGCCAGCCATCTTATGTGGCACAGCTGGTGAGTCTCATCGAACTTAGAAGAAGAAAAGGAAAAAGAAAGAAAGAAAAAAAATTAAAAGTTTCTAAAAATTAAAATATTATTAAAAATA
Organism: Syzygium aqueum; assembly: GCA_031216185.1. NCBI lineage: Eukaryota > Viridiplantae > Streptophyta > Magnoliopsida > Myrtales > Myrtaceae > Syzygium > Syzygium aqueum. Next base: position 37,056,725 of record CM062235.1, on the reverse strand, counting down.
ACCAACGTCAGTGTCAACCATTCTATGTGGAATTACCGGTGTTCACATCAGCGATTTCCGATTAAAATTGATCAGGTGGACTCAATTGGCAAGACGTAAAAGAATTTACGATTTAATTGGCAAAACTGAAAGATTTTTTACTGAAATAGTAAAAACGTAATATATTTAGAACTTTTTAGATAATTTTCTCCCTATTTATGGGTGTGTGGGTGAATAATAAAATTCTGATAACAAAACACCAACGATAGACGTGTTATCACTAAGTCAAGACCAACGATACGTAAGTGGGCATGATGATTCATGCAGAAACAAAAAATATTATCAATAATTCGAGAGGAGCGGAAAAGTCGGTCTTTGATGTAACACATCGTTGAGCGTAATTGAATATTTCACATAAAATATTTATAAGCTGGGCTCTATATCGCGTGCTTTCTAAGCTATAGAGCATTTAAAATGCTACCGTGATGAATCAACGTACCTCACAAACTTATGTCAATGATAAACGTGTCCTCACATAAGTCAAGATCTACGACAACACACTTACGTGGGCAGGAAAAATTACTAAAAAAGTCACTAATGATGTCAATTTAGTCCGAAATTTTTTTTTTCAACTGAGTCCTAAACATTTTATATTTATAATAATTTAGTCCATCGGATCAATTTTGATAAAAAATCGCTGACATAGACGTCGGCCGTCCTATGTGACATGCCAGATGCTAACATGGACAATTTTAAATAATATTTTAATATTTTTTTGTTTTTATTTATTTTTCCTTTTTTTTTCTTTTCTTTCTCTTTTTTATTTCCTTCCCTTCTTCCTCCAGCAACTGGCCAAAGGCGAGGGCCGGTGAGATCCGATGAGGTTGACCCCTATGTGGGCATGATAATCATGTAAAATGAAATTATTAACAATTTTAGACGAGTACAAAAAATTTAGTATTCGAGGGAACATATATATAGTTTATTATTAATCATTGCACATAATTGAATATTTCATATATTAATAGGGGCAAGTGTTCAAAATCTAGGTAAGTACGAGTTTGAGCAGACATTATTTTTTGAACAAGATTTATAGTTTAGTATTATCCCTACGCAAATAATTTGATTATTTATTGAAAATATGATGTTAACCAAACTCCGTACCTCGATTTTGGACCACCGCTTTGAATTCGTTCAAACACAAGGTTTTCACCTTAATGACGATTATCAAACGAGTGAGAGGGTAAATTAAAAAGAAAAGGCTAAGGATAACAAATGTAAAATCATTTCTCAATTAGGCTCCGTTAGTTTTTTGGAAAATAAATGATTTGAAAAATATTTTCTTAAAAATGATTATTTATACAGCTTAAAATAATTAGCCAATGAATTTTTTTTTCCATTATCGACAACAATATATATTAGAAGATTCTCGTGGACGATGACAATATTTTCTTTCATTTATTTTTTAAGCAATACGAATGTTCATTTATATGAAATGATTTTCAAATTATTATTTTTTTGCAAAATAAACGGAGCATTAGTTTTTTGATTGATTAAGTTGGAAGGTTCTCTTACTCATTAAACATTTCAAGTTAATTGTCGAGAAAGAATACTCTCTCTCTGGGGGGTTGACCACCATGGAGGTAGTGGCCGCTGGGTCTGACTAAGCAAAAATAGGCGTGAACACGAAGGTAAGAAGCAACGGATTGAGCAATTTGTGTCGATTTGCATATTCTTACAGATGCCCATGTTGCCATTTGGGCCGACCGGCCTCGGGCGAGACCGATGGGCCTCCAAATCCACGATCTACTCTGTATCGGTGATCCAGAAGTCCGAGATTGACAAGCAAAGCGATGCAGCCCACCGCGGTGCCGAAGTTCCAAAACTCGTTCGCAATTCCGCATAAAGCTAGATGCACGCGATGCTCCTACGAACAATTTTAGCCTCTGTCAGAGTGACCTCACGTTTGTGGAATAGTAGGCGGTGCCATTCAAGCCGCCACCGTGGTATGTCAAGGGTTAGCATTTGCATTTGCATAATTCCTTGATTTTGTGTTTGTCACGCAAACGCGCTTTGACATGGTCTTCTTCCTTTATTGTCCTCCTCCACTTCAATCTGTATCGACAACTTTTCTGATCCAGGCATTGCCAAACTCCAACCATGACCTCCACAGGGGACGACTCGTACGTCTCATCTTCAACAATGGAGCCGAAGCAGCCAGCGACCACCATGTCTGCACAGCCTCCTTCAGTCCCTCCTTTTCTTCGTCGTCTTCCCACTGTTCTTCTCTGCCTTCACATCCTAGCGTTTGAACTCTCCGAAGCTCAATACTGCTACAACACGGGCAACTTCACGGCCACCAGCGACTATGCCAAGAACCGTGAGCTCGTCCTCTCTTCCCTGCCTAGCGAAATGGCTTCGAATGGCTGGTTCTACTCCGGGAACGTAGGGAATGGCTCGGACGTTGTTTACGTGCTCAGTTTCTGCAGAGGCGACTCTTCGAACGATACTTGCTTCAAGTGCATAAGCTCTGCTGCTGAAGATTTGATTATCAACTGTCCGAACCAGAAAGCTGCGTGGTCCTTGGGTACAGAAGATTCCGTGTGCATCATCCGTTACGCTGATCGTCCGATTTACGGTGTGAAGCAGACATTTCCGACATTTAACTATTACAACACCGGCGACCTCCAGATAGATCAGGATCAGTTCGATCGGATATGGAGGAACTTCACGGAGGAGCTGGCAGTGAGGGCTTCGATGGGGACGTCAGAGCTCAAGTTCGCGGCAGGGAGGACGGCATTGCCGAACTTCCAGACCTTGTTCTCGCTGTTGCAGTGCAGCCCCGATTTGTCTCAGATTGATTGCCAGAGTTGCTTGTGGGAATGCATAAATGCTTATCAAAGATGTTGCCATGGAAAACAAGGTGGTGGTATTAACATGCCGAGCTGCATTTTTCGATGGGACCTGTACCCGTTTTTCAACTCCGCTCCCGGCAATCCACCGCCATCTCCGCCACCACCAACTGCAGTCACCAAGGCCGACCCCGCTCCTCCTCCACCTGTAAATGCCCAAGTCACCAATGGTTGGTTCAATTTTAAGGTTATGCTGATTTTAGATTAATAAATTACAACTCTCATTCAGAGTCCGCGCCTGCTAGGTGTGATAAAGTCTTATTCGATACGCATGGAATTACCTATCCATGTATCAATGGGGATTAGTAGGGCCCAATGTTTGGATGTCCATGCTATAGAAAGAATTGTTTTAATCTGAAATGCTAACAATCATGAGTTTCAATTTCAAATTCGATTAAACGCATTGCTTGATGTTGGCAGGTAATATCTCGAAGTCATTACGCATTGTGGTTGCTGTGGTAGGTTCGGCAGTTCTCTTCGTGATGGTTGTTGTCTCCGTGTGTTGCTTTATTAGAAAGAGAAGACGTAAGCCATGGAAGGTCACATCTGGTTAGTGGATTTATCGGTAGTTTTGCATTCTACATTGTAGTTGGTATTGGATGACTTCTTATCAAGCTTAGCATAAGGATTAAAGTAGTGTGCGAGGGCGAATGGTCAAGATTTTGGTTTATATTCCCCTTCAGAGAGATGGCGCAGAATCTAAAACCAATTCTAGATTTTTATTAAATAATTAAGAGAGCCCAAACGGCATGTTGAGAACAAGAGAATTTTGATTTTTTTTTTCTGATCGAATTTTGGAGATCTCATGTTGATTGCTCTGCATTTTCTTCAGCAAAAGACGAGGTCAAAACTGCTGAAAGCTTACAGTTCAAAATAAGCGAGATCAGGGCTGCCACAAATTTCTTTTCCGAAGGCAATAAGCTTGGAGAAGGGGGATTCGGAAAAGTGTATCGGGTAGCTGGAAAAAACAATTTGTCAGTGTTTATTTGGGAATTACATCACTACAAGGAGATAAACGTTGTTTCTTGCAAATGAAAATTTGACTGCAGGGCAAACTTGAAAATGGACAAGACATTGCTGTGAAGAGGCTCGAGGGGTGTTCTGATCAAGGTCAGCAACAGTTCAAGAATGAGGTCACTCTGATGGTCAGACTTCAGCACAAAAATCTGATTAAGCTCCTTGGGTATTGCTTGGAAGAAGGGGAAAGACTTCTTATTCTTGAGTTCGCACCCAATTCAAGCGTTGAAGGATTCATTTCTGGTACGAATTTGGACGTTCAAATTTGTCGCTTCCATTTCAATGATAGTTAATGTACTGATTGAACAGATTTTTGCATCAAACCATTTGGTAGTACTTTGCATTACACGCAGAACAATCAAGAACCTAAATGATGTCTATTTTGCAGATTCAATCAAACGTACGTTGTTAACTTGGGAGAGGCGTTTCGGTATAATAAGTGGAATCGCTCGAGGACTTCTTTATCTGCACGAGGATGCACCCCTTAGGATCATACATCGTGATCTGAAGCTTGGCAATGTTCTTCTGGATGAGAAGATGAATCCCAAGATAACTGATTTTGGCACGGCAAGGCTATTTGTTTTGGACCAAAGTAGAGCAAATACTGCACTAATAGCAGGAACTTTGTAAGTTTCAAATAAACTTATCTAAAGCTCCTTTGTCTGTTTCAACCTTTCTAGGAAAGTATAAAACGATAACAGGCACCAATTTCAATTTCCCCATTGATCATTCTTGGATCCATTTGTTTTACATGTGGCAGTGGCTATATGGCTCCTGAATATGTGAGACATGGAGAGATCTCTGTGAAGACTGATGTGTATAGCTTCGGCGTAGTGGTATTAGAGATCATTAGTGGCAAGAAGAATTCATACTTCAGCACTTCGGGGACTTCGGAGGACCTACTGGGCTATGTGAGTATAAATTGTGGAGTTTTGTCCAACAATTTAGTTAGTGAAAATCTATAATACCTCTCCTTGCGCATGTGAAATTACAAATTCCATTTACTTGCTTTTGCGACTGTGTACTGCAGGCATGGAAAAATTGGAGAAAAGGAACACCTGTTTGCCTGATAGATCCGATGTTACATGGGAGTTCGAGAAGTGAAATGTTAAGATGCATCCACATTGCATTGTTATGTGTTCAAGAGAATGTAGCGAGACGGCCTACCATGGCTTCGGTGGTTTTAATGCTCGGGAGCGAGAGCACGACCCTCCCAATGCCAACACGGCCTGCATATCTGACAGATGCCAGTGGTAGAGAAATGTCGATTGCAGCTGTTCATCGCTCATCACCGACATCGATAAACGAAGCTTCCATGACGGATCCACACCCTAGATGATATTATTAACAAAGGATCGAAGCTGAAAGTGGAAGTAAGACGATGCGAGCTCTAGTTAAGATAAATTTATGCTTTTGAAAGGTCTAAACTCTTTGGCATGTTCATCAGAAATCTAGCTGGAGAATATGTGGCGGAACGGTAAAAAATAGAATGGAAACTCTTGTTTATTTTTATAATATGAGGGTATAGACTCATGGACCCGTTATATGGATATCCATGGAACACCCTGCACAGCACACAAACCAATAAATACTTAAATTCAAGCTTTTGATATATGCCGTTTGCTCTAAAGAGTCCATTTTTTTTTACGAATATACTTCAGGATGGCATATGTTACTTCATCATCTAACATGATGTACAAATCAAGCTATTCAAGTAATTTATTAGCTTCTCTCTCCTCCATAATAACTGGTATTCACGATCAAATATAATCTCGGAAAGCCATTTTTTTGTTGCTCCACATCACATAACAATGTGATGTACTGATATCTTCTCCCAACGGAGTGCAGGGAAATAGCAAAACTAAGAAAACGAAGTTGATTTTCTTATTTTCAGGGGGCGGGCATATGCCACCGGCCATTGCCGGACGGCCTTCGCTAATGAGCTATGGAGAGCCCGCCCCCCTCTCCAGTGATGCGCGTTAATGCCGCTGCTCGGCCGCGTGCAATCATTCATGAAGGTTTTTAATTAGCAATGAGTCAACATAACAAGAAGAGCAAACTTGAACAAGAAAAACGAAAATACACAGATGCACCAATTTCTATCCAAAACAAGAAAAACCGCAAAACACGTCTCTCCCTCCTCATGGCCATCCCGGCCCCCACCACCTGGGTGATGCGCATCTCCCGGCTTTCGCCGTCAACATCGCTGTCAAAGGATCTTAGAGAACTCAATAGCAAACGTTTATCATCAGTGGTTAATAGCCGCTGGAAATCGAAATTCGGGGTCAAGGTTACACCCTAGGAGTTCAATATACGGTTGATCCATTCAATTTACAAGTCATTTCCCTTTCATATCAGAAGTCTTCTATGTTGAATTCATGCTCCGGAGACTTTGCGGTCGTCCTTCTACCGTATCGCGTTCTCTCACGTTCCCACCTGCACTACCCACTAGGCTTCTCTGGTTCTCGGTCAATCCGTCAAAGTCAAAGATAGTTTCCCACTTTTCTTTTTTTTTGGTTTTTTCCCAGCAATTATGCTGTAATAATCCTAGTATTCTTTTTATAAGAATAGATTTCTAAGCTGATAAGAAAAATATTGTCCATCCCAAAGATCATCCTCCCGATGGAATTTGCAAGTAAAACGTACCTTTTGTTTTACTGCCCCATCGAAACTTAAAGAAATATCTGAATTTCAAAAAAAGTTTCATGAATGAATTCTGTATAATCCAATTTATATGTCGACCATTACATATTATGAAAATCTCATATATTTAGGATTAGGAAAAATCAAAGCGCGTATCTGACAATACTATGACGGAGTGAAAAAAATAAAATTCAAACTTGTCACGCAAAAAATCAACGTTGAATATTCTACTGTTTCCCTTTCGTTATTGTCCTTTCTCTACTCCAATCTCTATCATCGGTTATAAAACGATGTTATGTAATATACTCTGAAGCTTCGTACCAATTGTTTAAAGTGAATATGAAATCATAGTGGACCACATGGTGCATTATTAGTGGAGTTAATGTTATAGAACAGTCAAACGTTATATTTTAGTTTATTTGTTTTGGTTTGCGACACCTATTTGTTAGGAATATTATCCAAAAAAGTCTTAAATCTATTGAGATTGTGGCCAAACTTGAAAGACAAAAAAAGAAAAAGAAAGAAAGAAAAGAAAGAAGAAGAAAATAATAATTAAAAATTTTGAAAATAAAATAAAATATTATTAAATATTATCCACATTAACGCTAGCCGTTCTATGTGGCACTACCAGCGTTTACATCGGCGATTTCCGGTTAAAATTTGTTATATAGACTCAATTGTCAAACGTAAAAAAGTTTAGGATTGAATTGACAAAATGAAAAGATTTAGAATTGAATTAGTAAAAGTAAAACAAATTTTAAATTTTTTAGATAACTTTTCTGTGAGTGAATAATTAAATTCTGAGAAGAAGACACAGCACACGATATTCTTTGACCAGGGCCATAAAAATCCGTGAAGCTAAAAGTCAACTTTGAAGATCCTGTTGTTTCCTTTCGCTATTGTCCTAATCTACTCCAATCTCTATCATCTTTTATATATAAAACTTATACTCTTGACCTTCGTACCAATTGTTTAAAGTATATACGGAATCGTACTGGGCTGGTGTTAGACAAAGATAAACGTGCCGTCACAGAAGTCAAGATCTACAACAACAGACTTACGTGGACAGAGAAAATTATTAAAAAAAGTTATAAATCTAATTTAGTCCAAAACCCTTTTTTCGGTCAATTTTGGCAGGAAATCGCTAATATGGACGCCGGCCATCCTACATGGTGCACCCACTGCTGACATTGATAATTTTTAATAATATTTTAACATTTTTTTCGAATTTTTATTTAATTTTCATTTATTTTTATTTTTCACTTTTTTTCTTTTCTTTCTCTTTCTTTTTTTTGTTCTTTCCTTCTTCCTCCGGTGATCGGCCAAAGGCAAGGGCCGGCGAGGTCGACCCTATGTGGGCATGATAATTCACGTAAAAAGATATTATTAACAATTCGAGAGGAGTAAAAACAATTTGGTATACGAGGGGACATATATATAGTTTATTATTAATCGTAGCGCATTGTTGAATATTTCATATAATTATAGGGCCAAGTGTTCAAAATCTAGGTAAGTAGGAGTTTGATTTATAGTTTAGTCTTATCCCTACACAAATAATTTGATGTTGATATTGAAAATATGATGTTAACCAAAGTCCATACTTCGCTTCTGGAACACCGCTTTGAGTTCGTTCAAAAACAAGTTTTTCAACCTAATGATGATCATCGAACGAGTAGGTGGAAATTTAAAAGAAAAGGCTAATTATAACATCCTTAAAAGCGTTTTAAGACTATTGTCAGTTGATAAGTTTGAAGGTTCTCTAGACTCATTAAACGTCCCAACTTACTTGTCGTGAAAGAATAATGTAGGCGTTGTACTCCACCCCTCGTAGCAGAAGTGTCGGCCTCTCATCATTCAAACAAGAAGATTGGAGTGTTGAACTCTTTAGGGACTTCTTGCACGTTTTCAAGGATGCCATGGATGCTCGGTCCAGCGATCATCTGTCAAGCAACCGCCCGTTTTATTCCTATATAAGATGTCAGTGAAATTGGCAAACAATGAGGACGGTTCCTTCTTCGATAAAGCGATATTGGCAATGAAGGCAAAATCCCTCAAATGGCATAAGAACGTTCCACCTATTTTTTTTGTGTGTAATGTCTTGGATTCAAGGTTCACGTTGAAGGAACTCGTGAACTCTGCTTGTTCCACCTTACCAAAAAAAAACACTCTGCTTGTTCCATATTACGAACATTTTGGGTTATGTGAGGTGGTCCAAATTGAGTAGATATTGGCTATGGTGGGGAATTGGCTCTAGAATATGTAAAATGCATATACCAATCGATTCCATATGACAAACTCCACCCTATGGATGGAGATGGCGCGCTCGTTGAATAGTGCCCAGAAAATTGTATGTTCATTGCTCTGTAAAAAAGAAATATATCCCACTGGCTTTCTCTGTCATCTACAAGTAAGGTTGAGATATACCTGAGGACGAACTAATCTAATTACATTCTAAAAGTTAGCAAAGACAACATCAACATTTTGAGGTTGGTGACTGAGCAAAGTTTCGTGTTTCCCCATTCTTTCTACCATGGCTCGTGACTTGCTCCCCTCACGGTGTCCATGGTACTTCGAGTTCGCCTTCAGTGCTAGCCGATAGAGAAATGTGAAAGACAATAAGAGCAGCTTGACTGTGAGAAATGTGAAAACGGATGGCAAAGAAAAAGGTTCATCTGGCCTCCATTCGGTTCAGACTTTTCTCAGAAAGTAGAAATTTACAAACGTTGAATAATACTTTCATCAAAAAGTATTCATTTGACCTCCTTACGGTCAATCACTCGTTTTCTGGCAAAGAAAAAGAAAGATTTAATGATTTCAATGGTATTGAAATTCAAGCCGCCCCAGCCCCCACCCCAAAATAATAATCGTGGACGAAATAGATTTCGACGAAGCAACTTGTGTAGGAGCTACACTAACTACATATTCACAAATTATTAGCCCATCGATATTAATCTAAGAAAGATCCGAAACACCAAAGAAACGGGAAAGAAATGTGTCCTCTTGTTATATTATTTCGACAGTCCGCCCATGTTGTGTGTGTCCAAGGGACACCATTTGCTCTAATAAGAAGTGTGTCTGAAAGACATCTTTTGAAGAGGTGCGGAAGAGTTTCTTAAAGGCAGCTAAGATAACTTCCTAAAAATGAGAATTGATAACAAGAAATTTAGAACTCTCTCTCTCTCTCGGTGCAATAAGGATTCCGTATCTACTTAGAGAAGGCAATCGGCATTAACGCTGTGGAACAAGAATATTTTTCCTGTGATTGTATTTGAACCAATGTGAAGTAGATTTGTTCATCGATTGCTGGTGATTCAACATACGATCCTAGAAAATTGGTTCGGAGTGCATCGAACAGGGTAGTCGATTCTCCCATTACACGCTTCCCTAAAGGAAATGAGTGTATCTTTATTAAATATTCTGAACACTCCAAAGGGTACGTGTTCATAGGTGAACAAGCTGATGGAAGTGTGACTGAAATGGAATCACGATATGTCACATTCTTGGAGAACAATTTTCCTAGTAAAGGTGAGATCGATAAGGACTTCCAATTACATGAGATGGAAGATCCCGATAACACACCCACTAATGTTATCAAGGGAAATACAGATTTGCCTCAACATACAAGATCTAGTGGGAGTGTAGCGTTGCCTAACGAACTGAATTCTCAAGAAATTTTGTTGTGTAAAAGTAATCGTAAAAGTATTCCCTATTGTCGATTTGAGATTGAAGGGGAAGCATTTATGATTGCTTCACAAGACGATGCGGAGTCTAAAACAGTTCAAGAGGCTCTCTCATCTCCTGATAAGAAAGAATGGAGAAAAGCTTTGGAAAACGAAATTGAGTCTATGAGGACAAATCACGTTTGGGACTTGGTCGATCTACCACCTGATCGCAAGGCTATTAGAAATAAATGGGTTTTCAAGATTAAACGAAGGGCGGATGGATCCATTGAAAAGTATAAGGCTCGCCTTGTGGCGAAAGGTTATACTCAACAAGAGGGTATAGACTATGAGGAAACTTTTTCACCAGTTGTAAGATTTGCCTCCATATACCTTATCTTAGCCATTGTCGCACATTTGGACCTAGAATTACATCAAATGGATGTAAAGACAACATTTCTCAATGGAGAACTAGATGAAGAAATCTATATGAAATAACCGATAGGTTTCATTGCTGAAGGTCAAGAGTATAAAGTTTGCAAGCTTCATCGCTCAATTTATGGCCTTAAGCAATCGTCTAGATAGTGGTATTTTTATTTTCATCGAGCCATAACTTCTTTTGGGTTTACGATGATCGAAGAGGATCACTGTATGTATATCAAATGGTCCAAGGATAAATTTATGATTTTATCTCTTTATGTGGACGATATTTTGTTAGCTGAGAATGACAAGGGTTTGGTTATAACCATAAAAGAATGGTTGTCCTCTAATTTTGAAATGAAGGACATGAGAAAAGCTACATATATATTGAGAGTTAAAATTGAAAAAAATCGATCAAAAAAACTCATTGCTATGTCACAAGAGTCTTATACAATGAAGATTCTCGAATGCTTCAATATGCAACACTGTAATCCCATTGATACCCCTGTCATGCTAGGCGAAGGCTTGAGTACTAAGATGTATCCTAAGACTTCAAAAGAAAAGAAAAAAAATGGTAACTGTTCCTTACGCTAGTGCTGTCGGAAGTTTGATGTATGCTATGATGTGTACTCGACCCGACGAGCCAATATTAATTAAATCTTGGTCCAGCACATTAGAAAGCAGTTAAGAGAATCCTGAGATACTTGAAAGGTACTATGGACTATCGACTTTGCTATCAGGGGAGTAATCTATGCTTATTAGGATACTCTGATGCTGATTAGGGAGGAGACCTAGATGAGCATAAATCGACGTCTGGATATGCGCTCTTACTTAATGATGGGGTAATTTTTTGGAATAGCAAGAAACATACATACATAGCTTTATCCACGATGGAAGCAGAATTTATTACATGTTCTGCTATAGTGCAAGAAGTAGTATGGCTAAAACGTTTCTTAAAAAATTTAGCCATTGTCACTGATGTCCCAAGATCAGTGACAGTATATTGCGATAGTCAAGCAGCCATTGCCTATGTGAAAGATCCCAAGTATCATGGTAGGACGAAACACATCGACATAAAGAATAACTTCATCAGAGATATAATAGTGCAGAAGAAAGTAGTCCTGCAATATATTTCAACCAACAAGATGGTTGCTGATCCATTTACGAAGGCTATTCCAAGAGACGTGTTCTTGATCCACAGGATGTCTCTAGGACTACATAGAATGTGATTATGATATGTAATATTGTTGAGGATCACTAAATTATGTGTGTATAAGTATTATACTTGTTTGTTAATGAATTGTTGTTTTATAAATTAGTACAATGTTATGAGACTAGCATAAACACACATATATTGTTGAAAGGTATGTCACCAAGCAATGATTGGCTCACTCACATGAGCAATCACCTCAAACGCTATAGTGAGCGGGTTGAGATGAGATGATATGTACTATAAATGCTGGAAGAGCAATTTAGTATATAAAATAATTTAATGTCGCCTTGATCGGAATCAAAATGAGGTCTATTATTCATATGTGATAAGACCGAACATGATAGTCTCATAATCATGTATGCCTAAAGGTAGCCGGATGCGAGTACTAAATTGGGCCTGTGGAAAGGGAGCTGATATAGCACTCAGGCTAAATATGAATACATGAGAAGCATGTGATTATGTTTAGGCTAAGATTCGTATAGTGGATATGGCTAATAAATGACATATGCTCTTATAGAAAGAGAAATCCACTATAGCATGTAATTCATACTACATGTGCTTTATTTGACCAATAAGGGAAATGAGTACAATTATTCCTATTTATTCATCGTGTGAGTCCTTAAGGTAATTTATAATTTATCTTACTTTGTGCCCTATGTTACTTCTAACTATGTTCTTGAAGTAGAAGATCAATGTTGCTACTTTAGTATGTTGTCAACGATCATGAATAGATATGGCTTTATGAGACGTGTCTAGGAAAGCAGTTGTTTCGAAATGGAGAGAGACATGAGTGCGAAGGAAGATTATTGTTGTTTTACATCTATCACATGTGTTTACTAGTCGACCAATTATTTCACCTTTAATGGCTTTTGGAAATAATTGTAAATACATGGTGTTCTTCAGAAAAAGTCAAGTATAGCCTTTAAGGGATAGATATACTTGGAATGACGTAACAAAATATGTCTGGGACACCGTGATACATCAATTATTTATTTATTTTTGGGGTTGTAGCCATTATATTGTCCTTAACAGGTGCATAATTAGAGCTTCCAAGTGCATATGTACTCACTGGTCGCACGGCTTTCTTGCCAGTATGAATTGTTTCTAAGGTAGATGAATGTTGAATGCCTTACGTTCTTAATAGAGCATCATCAAGTCTATCATGTGCGAGTGGGAGATGTTATATTATTTCGTCAGTCCATCCATGATGTGTGTGTTTAAGAGACACCATTTGCTCTAATAAGAAGTGTGTCTGAGAGACATCTTTTGAAGAGGTGCAAGAAGAGTTTCTTAAGGGCAGTTAAGATAACTTCCTAAAAATGAGAACCGATAACAAAAAAATTAGAACTCTCTCTCTCTCTCTTGATGCAATAAGGATTCCGTATCTACTTAGACAAGACAATCGATATTAATGCTGTGGAACAAGAATACTTTCCCTGTGATTGTATTCGGACCAACGTGAAGTAGATTCGTTTATCAATTGCTGGTGATTCAACATACGATCATGGAAAATTGGTTCGGAGTGCATCGAACAGGTTAGTTGATTCTCCCGTTACACGCTTCCCTACACCTCCAAATCTCCTGCTCTTGCTTGTTCTCACCTTTGTTTCCACCATTAATACACAAGCTTTCTTCCCAGCGCCCCACTGTGGTTCGACTGACAACTTCACCACCAACAGCACCTACCAAACCACCCTCCTCTCCTCCATCTCCACCACCAACTCCTTGCCCCTCACCTACGGCTTCTTCAATGACTCTGCCACCGTCTCTGGCGCCTCTCAAACCCTGTACATCATCGGCTCCTGCCGCGGCAACCTCACTGCCAAGAGCTGCCGCACCGGCCTCAATGCCTCGACCTCTAACATCCACCGCCTCTGCCCCTCCAGAAGGAGGCGGTGCTCTACAGTGGGAACTGCACCGTTCGGTACTCAAACGCCTCGATCTTTGGCATGGTCATGACCGACCCTAGCAACCTGCTGTTCAACGTGAACAACGTCACAAGCCCGGACACGTATAACGTGGCACTGCAGCTGCTGCTAGACGATCTGCGCGGCAAGGCGGCAGCTGGTGACTCGCTGAGGAAGTATGCAACGGGGAGCACATCAGTGAATTTTTCCACCAGCTACGCAATGCTGCAGTGCACGTCGGACTTGATAGAGCAGTAATGGAACGATTGCCTATTGATAGTCATCGCGAAACTCAGGCAGTGCTATGTCGGGAAGTTAGGAGTGAACATCATGGCACCAAGTTGCCAATTCCGATACGAGACCAATGCTCAGTTCTTTGACCCTGTTGGCGAGCCACTTCCGCTGCCCCCGCACAGCGGCCACTGGTGGCCGATGCGCCGCCTCCACCACCAGGTACATTGGTTCTTGTTTGGGAGTTAGATACTAGGCGATTATGTCTCTTTCTTCTATAATTAATTATGCAGATTCCACGTGAGATTTACACGATCAATCGTTCAAATGAGTTTAATCTACATGCTTTTTAGATCGTGCAAATTTTTTTTTTGTTTGGATCGGTACATTGGATAAATTCTTTGTTGCAAGAAAGTAAGTATGCGTTGGTCCATACTTTCGGCCAAAGAAGATGTGGGTTCATATCTCTCATCTTTGATGCATCCACATGGCCATTAGCCAACTATTACAGCCAGTTCATTGATGTGCAATTCATGGCATACAAAGCTCACAAGCCGTCGTATGAGAATTTAAAATTGAATAATAAAGTGAGTCTAGGCTAAGGATAATGAATCGGCAGCAGATCTTCACTGCTTCTCATCATCCTGTACCACTGTTCATAAATTAACATAAATGCAAAAAGTTTCTTAAAAATAAAAGAAAAGGGTATGAAAATTGCGAAGGCATAATTGAAACATTGGCGACACGCACTTGCATGAGATCTTAAGAGTTTTTTTTTGGGTCGAAGAGATCTTAGATTATTACTAGGATTTTATAACATCCGAAGTCAATGGAAAAGAGAGGCTAAAACTTACCTTAATTGCGTTTGATCGTCCGAAGATGAAGTTACTTATGATAATGTTGATTAGTGATATTAGACATTCTAAGAAGTTTTGCCCAAATCCTATCACTAAATGGCGTGGCGAATTTTTATTGGGGTTTGAAATAAGTGCAATCCCTGCATTTAATAATCGACAACCAATAAAAAATCGGAAAATCACTTAATAAGAGGGTTCCAATAAGTTCTCTTATTACGTATAGCATTTCTCTAGATTGAGTTGGGAAAGAAATTCCTCTTTATTATTTATTTCTTATATTTGGCATATACAGAAAATAGAGATATATACTACTCTGTTACGGTTCTTCTAACCCAAATTAGCAAAAAAATTGTAATTAATTTTGTCCTTTCCTTTTTATCCTTTTCGTTGGTGGTCCTCATGTATATAGTGGTCCCATATGTGCACATGGGGAGCATCTAATAACTCTGCAGAAAGTTTTGACCAGAACATTTGCAAACCTGGTTGTTCCTTGCTCCACTCGGTTCCTATAAACCATTGCACTGTCATTACCCAGATTTCCGTAAGAAATTCACGAAAGTAATGGACTTGAAGTTGAAAAGGTAAAAGGTTAAACACAAAAACTTTAAATTATGGAGAATAATGCGATCTTTCTGAATTGTTAATACTCTCCAACGAGACTTGGCAATGATCATAAAAATAATGTGCCTCTGCTTTTGCAGGTGGAAAGAGCAATTCAACGAAGACTGTGATCATTGCAGTCGCCGCAAGTGTTTCTGTGGTACTTTTTATCGGCGTTGCCATGCTCCTGGTAGTGAAAAGGAAGAAGCAGCAGCCCAGACAAAGAGTTGAAGGTGAGTCTTTATCTTTTTCCATTGGAACAGCGACAGTTCATGAGGTTAAAACGACCATGAAAATAATTGAAGTTAACTAATTGTAATGCTTTTGCACCAGCACAATAGTGACAATTAGGCCAGTGTTTTTTTTTTTTTAACAAATTGGGTTGAGAATTCCAGAACATGGAATTGATATTTCGATTTTTACTTACATGCACTGCTCGTACCTGTTCATGTGCGCATTTCTCATTATCAATTGTTGACATTGCCCGATTAAGCAGGCCAAAATAGCAAGTTAATTAGTGACGCGTGCAGGTGCAATTATACATACTAAAAGTTTGTGAACGTTTCATTACGAAAACTATGAAAGGACAATGATGTTTGCTCTGAATGACCGTGTTTTTCTCTTTCTAGATGAAGTTGAGGATGAAATTAGCACGGCGGAGTCACTGCAATTTGATTTCAGGACTATCAGAGCTGCAACTGATAACTTCTCTAATTCCAAGAAGCTTGGACAAGGTGGTTTTGGTGCGGTTTACATGGTACTAATTAACAAAGCATCTAATACTCTTTTGAATTGCTTCAATTAGATATCGATACTCACAAGGACCAACTTTGATGAAAATTTAGGGTTGGCTCTCCAATGGACAAGAAATCGCAGTGAAACGGCTGTCGCGGAACTCTGGCCAAGAAGAAGTAGAATTCAAGAATGAGGTCATGTTACTAGCTAGGCTACAACATAGGAACTTGGTCAGGCTCCTAGGTTTTTGTCTGGAAGGAGTCGAGCGGCTTCTCATTTACGAGTTTGTGCCCCATTCAAGCCTTGATCAGTTCATTTTCGGTATGTTTCTGGGATTGTCATTCCTGAAATCAGATACTCATGAAATGATTAAGGGACGTCTAATAGAATGTGATTTTCAACAAAATGTGTAGATCCCCTCAAGCGTGCGAATCTAGACTGGGATAGGCGTCACAAGATAATAATGTGTGTTGCTCAAGGACTGCTTTACCTACACGAAGACTCTCGACTTCGTATCATCCATCGGGACCTCAAAGCCAGCAATGTTTTGTTGGACTTAGACATGAATCCTAAGATATCGGATTTCGGTATGGTGAGGCTATTTGAGTTGGACCAAACTCAAGCAGAGACAAACCGAATAGTGGGAACCTAGTAAGTGCTACAACCTCCTATATTTAATCCTTACCAAAATAACAAAGGCAAACTATAGAGCCAATCTAGACAAAAAAAAAAACTATGGGGCTAATAAAATGGACTTATTTTGATGAACAGTGGATATATGGTGCCAGAGTATGTGATGCATGGAAACTTCTCTGTCAAGTCCAATGTCTTTAGTTTCGGAGTAATGGTTTTAGAGATTGTGAGTGGTCAGAAGAACAATCTTTTCCGTGTGGGTGATAACACAGAGGTTCTTACAAGCTATGTGGGTATAAAAACATACCTTCTCATTTTGCATAATGTTTCGGAGATCAATTTGCTCAATGTTGATCAAATGCTTGCAGGTTTGGAAGAGTTGGAGGGAAGGAACAATATCAAACATCATCGATCCCTCTATATAACTTCTGGTTCAAGTACCGAAATCTCAAGGTGCATCCACATTGGTCTATTATGTGTACAAGAAATCGTGGCTAACCAGCCAACAATGGCCTCGGTCCTGCTGATGCTTAACAGCTGCTCAGTCACTCTCCAAGTGCCGTCTCAACCTGCATTCTTCATACACAGTGGCGCTGAATCGGATATTTCTTCTATGCAAGACTATAGTTCGAGGGTATCTGAGGCCAACAGATCAAGAAGCAGATCGAACAACCACTAAAAAAATGAGGTCTCTGTCCACTTAAAAAATGAGGTCTCTGTGACCGAGCCATATCCACGGTAGCCTCGACAAACGGGAGATCAGCATGCACTGCACACTAATTTTCATGTTTGTCATGGTTTTCGGATCATCAAATGACATTCTCATGATTTAATCCTTCCTATTATTGAGGAGTTAGATGGCTTCATTGGCTTGGGATTGATGCCAGACTCATAGAATGTTGGAAGTGAAGGATACTCTTAAAAGGTCATGCCTTACCCTACTTGTGTAAAGACAAGAACAGCTAGAACAGCTTGCTCTTCCAAAGCTAAAAAGGTCTGATTAAAGACATGTGGATTCAAGCCACACGTGCAGGCGCGCAGTTAAACCTTTATCAAATTTTGAATTGTGAACATTTTCGTGCCAACGGTAGTCTACAAATACATTGATTTTGTGTGAAAACATTTGCAACTTTTATTGGATGGGGAAGTTGAGAAGATAATTTAGCATTACTGTACCTTTTCTTTCGAAAATAAATACTCTAACATCAAGCAAAAGCTTGGTCTTCGGATCCTAAAGACAAGAGACAGACAAATCAAAGCCTATTTCTTATCTCTGTAACTAGGCTAAAAAACATCATATTTTAGTACAACGCCCATTGCAAACGAATATGTCTACATTTTAAGCTTAGGCGTGCCACATTTTCTTGGTTCGATTGTGGTTACTTACGGGGACCTTTTTAAGTGCACCAGGGAATCGATTCTTTGATTATATTTGGTCGTAATTGTCGCGACCTTGCCAAAGGGAAAATTAATTGATTACTAAGCCCAAAAACTTAGCACGGACTCTCCTAAGCCCATACCAACCGTAATTTTCCGATTCTGATTTAATCAATTTAACATGCAAATTAGGGATCGACCACGGCTCCTAGCAAAAATAATTATCATTAAATTGCATATTCTTTTTAGGAGCATTTCATGGCATATAGATAAATTCATAAAAAAATCATTTAATTAGACTGGCGGTGGATTAAGGTTCTGAGCTTAATTGAATTATATGGATCGAGCCTGTGAGGAAGAGAAAAATTCGGCCATGCCATGAGGAGTGTTGGTGGCCGAAAATTCAAAAGCTAAAATACAAGGTTCTGAGCTTTCATTGAGATAGTTTTAGCCCATATGATTGGGGCTAAAATTTATTAAGAATTTTGAGGTTAATTGAGGTCATAAGCGAAATTTAACTTGGCCAAGCCCATGCACCTTGCCTTGGCTGAAATCTACTAGAGAGGGGAGGCTTTATTGAGTTTAGTTTAGTCAAAGTCAGCCCGTTAAAGTTTAATCAATGAAAGGCCTTGGGTTATTAGAGCCCAGTGCACTAATAAGGTCTAATCATGAGAAACTACTGCACCTCGGGACTCATCAACGACCTTGCTGTCCTCATCAACGACGATCCACGAGCCGAGCTGCTGGCCCGTCGAGTTGCTATCCAAACGGAGACCAGCCTTGCATAGGCAAGCTTCAGCCCCGTTGCCCATACTTGCTAGTTCCCTGGCGTTAGCCATGATGACGAGCTCTAGCACTGTACTGAGCACGCCAACAGCGAGACCCTTGCTACTCTCTCTCCCGACGCTATTGCTCTCTGTCCCGACGCCTGCTGCTGATCCCCTCCTCCGAGACAAAGACGGTGCTTGTCTCTCTGTTTTACAGGTTAACCGAGAGTCCCTACCAACCACCCATGGCCATAATCGATGGAGGCCGAGCCATACCGCATGCCAGCAACGCCCCCACCACGAGCATCCTCATAGTGAGCAGTCCGACACTACAAAACAATACTGGATTAGCGACGAAATTTGCGACGGAAATTTTGAAAAAATCCTTCGCAAATCGAATTTGCGAAGGATTTTATGACGGAAAAAATTCCGTCACTACTAGCGTGTCGCAAATTTTTGCGACGGAAAATTCAAAAATTTGTCGCAAATTTGCGGCGGAAAAAAATTCGTTGCAAGTTAGCCACGAATACAATCTGTCGCAAATTTCATCGCAAATATTTCGTTGCAAATTTGCGATGGATTAAATCCATCGCAAAATTCGTCGCAATTTCGTCGCAAATTTCATCACAAATTTGCGACGAACTAAATCCGTCGCAAAATTCGTCGCAAAAATCCATCGCAAATTCGTCGCAAATTTTGTCGCAAAAATCCGTCGCAAATTTCGTCGCAAAAAATCCATCGCAAATTTCGTCGCAAATTTGCGACAAACTCTATCCATCGGAAAACTCGTCGCAAAAATGTTGGAAAATTCGTCACAAATTGCATCGGATAATTCGTCGCGAATTTCATCGCAAATTAGCGATAAACTTTAATAAAAGCAAAATTCGGCTTAAAATATTCGTCGTTATTTTTACATCATTTCGAATATAAATTATTGTTCATATCAATCAAAGGAGACAATGACATATAATTGAAACAGAAAAACGAACAAACCATACAATATGACAAACCAGCCACAATGACATATAATTAAAACAAATAACAGAATGAAAGTTTTATAGTCTGACATGATGCTATTTGATATCCAATCTTACAATACATTTAAAACATGAACTAAGAGACGGGACAACCATAGAAGACGCAAAAAAAAAAAAAACCATACAGAAGAAGACGCAGCCTTGGTACGATGGCAGGACACCAAAAGTAGTCATCTTTGTCGAGACCTGAGGAAATGTCGATACATAAATCAGTCCACAATATAAAAAAAAACGTTTATGCATGGATGTGGAACTAACTAGGTGTAAAATAACACAAATACGTTTCAGAACGAACATAAATGTTCATACATATGAATATGAGTGAAGTTATGAAAAACCAAGATTGCTTACCTAAAAACGTCAACTACAAAGCCTGGAGAAAATCATCATCATCACCATCATCATCATCAGCAGCAACATCAGCATTCCCGGCATCAATGTGTTAGTCATCATTGTGCCCATCACCTATTGGATTGGCTGAAAGTATAGGAGAACCGTAATTACGATTGATGTTAAGGTGTTGCATAACCATTCTCATTTGTTCTTCCAAGTTATGAATTCGTTCATCCTTCTGAACAAGTAAATCATTCAGATGATTCACTTCTTGGGTCAATTGCTCATCTGGTCGTGACCTCCTTCGACCAGTCCCATCGAATGATGAACTTCCAGGACTATTCGGCATGAACATCCTTGACAACGATCCCAGCCCAAATATTTTCCCTTTTTTCAGCCCACCCGTTGCCTCCATCCATAATGCCATATTATCAACTGGTGGCCGGGACTTAAGACAATCATCACTAACACTAGCACTGCTCATTACAAGTTCATCATATTTGTCCTACATTAACAATGTAGATGAAAATAAAACTACTATATATAATATATATATATATAGACCATCAATCACCAAAGCATTTACTAGAGTTCATTATAGTTTACATATAAGCCAAAGCATAACTTTACATACCTTAACAGCTTTTGTTCGATCGCCAGTCCATGTCTTATCTTTCTTTGAAATATGCGTTCAAATGTAGCTGCAAATGTCGGTTCCGTCTCCATTTCATGTGCCTACAAAATGTAAACTTGAGTAATTGAATTAAATTAACTTATAACGTATTTAACAGACTTACTAGTCGTTTGCGATGCTCCGCAATGTTGATAGAGCCCCCAGCATATGTGGCTGACCCATCACTAGAACTAGAAGATCGATTCTTCTTATTCTGCTTACAGAGTTGTCGACTCTGTTCAGATGCCCAAAATCTGTTAATTGCCACCCAATTGTCAGCTGTAAAGAAAGACGGCTTCGCTTGCTTGCTCTTCGCTCTATTCATGACATTTCGCATAAAATCACTTATTTCCTTATCGAAAATTCTTCTCACTTTATTGTTTTCCGCTTCCTCCCATTTAAACTTTCGCTTCAATGAATAAAAACACAAATTAAAAATTATTATGATGTTCACATATTCATAACTATGCACCAGACACATATAGACAGATTTTGTAAAGTTCATGTCGGGGAAAATATCCGGTCCTTTAGGTATAGAAAACTACAGAGTTGTTCTGATCCCTTTACATCATTCTTGACCATCAATATATTACATCAAACTTAATTGATGAGAAAATAAAATATGTAAAACTTACCTTGAACTCATTCTACCACATTTCTTTCGCTTCTGGTGGAACACTTCTGTAATTAATATACTCTCCCATCCAAAAGTTTCTTACTATTTTATTCAATTCTTTCACAACAGACGTAGCATCCGTAAATCTGCATTCATACGAATATTGTGCAACATGGACAATTCAATTGACATCAATATCTAAAGCTCTAAATATGACATATACTAAAATAAAAATGAAGCACTTACGAATCTCCAAATGGGCATATGAAGAATCGGTTATCTTCTTGACCTCTGTTTCCGTCAATATTCGATTGTTTCGCCGAATAATGAGGTGGAACGGAAGGAGAGGGAGCTAAAGGAAATTGAACTGGAGAACGTTCAGTTCGCATGTGGTCAAGTCCCGTAAAATGTTGTTGAGTGTGGGAGGAAGGACCAACGTGCCCATATTGTGACGGATCATATTGTGGTTGAGGATTAGATGCCGGGATAGGAGAAGAGGAAAGGGATGGGGACGAGAACAAGGATGAGGAATAGCCTTGTCTTCTAGGCATGTGACCTCCACGTTTATACTGACAAGTAGGAAGGTTATGCGAATATGTAAAGAACTATTGACACGTATTACGAACACATAATGATATACATGACGAAGCTTACCATTTTGATAGAAAGACTGAGAAAATGTTTCATTGAAATGAGCCAATGTCGAGTGTTTATGACGTGCAATTTCCTACAAATAAATATACTATGAATCCCATTCATTTTTTATATGAAACATCAATGTATGAGCATAATATGGGTGGCCACTGGTATCAAACATCACTATATGAATCGCATTTATTTTGATTAAATTTTTTTACCACGTACAAAAATTTTAATTTCACTGAAAGTGAGTGGCCACAAATATTCTAAGTCATTCTATAAAGTTTTGTAAGAAATAAATTATTATTATTGTTAAATTTTTTTTGAGACCTAAAAAAAATTTCACTAAAAGTTGATGGCCACCGATATTCTAAGACATTCTGTAAATTTTTGAAATTTTAAAATTTTAAGAATTTTTAAATTATTATTTTTAATATAAAATTTTTTCCGTGGAAAAAAATTTAATATTACTAAAATTGTGTGGCCACAGGTAGTCTAAGCTATTAGATAAAGTTTCCCAAATTTTAGTCATTCTTTATTTTAATAATTTTTAGGGCACGTTAAAAAAATTAAATATAACTAAAAGTGGGTGGCCACAGTTATTATAAGCCATTCTGTGAAATTTTGGAGATTTTTAAATTCTAATTTTTGTTACCATCTAAAGAAATTTAAATTTCACTGCAAGTTGATGGCCACATGTTTTCTAGGCAATTCTGTGTAATTTTTTAATTTTATATTTTTGTACTTTTTCTTCACAAAAAAAAAAGAATTTCCCTCACAATGGATGACTATATTTATGTTAAGCCATTTTATCAGGTTATGGAAAGTTTTAATTTTTTAATAATTTTTTCCCCGGAACGTTAAAAATTCTAAATTTCACTGAAAATGGGTAGGCACTATTAATTTTTGCAATTTTGTGATATCATGAAATTTTAGTTGGTTAAAAATTTTTAAAAACTTTTATAGTCAAATTTTATATTTGTTGTCAACATATACCGTTTTTTTAATTTTCCATAATTTTACAGGAATTTTTATGGAATTGTTTAATTTTCAAGCATTTTCTGTGAAAACGCTTAATCAATCATTCTATCATCATTTAACGCTTAATCATCCACGAAATAAATAAATTAAATAGTCGACCATCGATTAAAGCCACATGCAATCCTGAAATCAACCTGTAATTTAACCAATTAAACGTAATCTTAAATAATCCCTAAACAAGTCCGACTAATTACCTAATTATACTAACTATGGGTTAAAGAGTTGGCTTACTTGGTTTAATGACAACAAAAACCGGTAGAATAGGCAGTGGCGATCCCGGCACGGCTGTGGGTGACGGCGAGGGCAGCGGCGGCGATGGTGACTATGGCGTCGGCGGCGGCTGGCCGGCGGCGACGGTCGCTGTGCTCCGGTGCGGGCGGCAACGGGCGGGGGCTGCTCCGGCTCGAGCCTCGACGGGCTGATGGTGAACGGCGAGGGTGACGGCGGTGGGGGGCGGGGAAGGGGGCCGGGGGGGGGGGGGGGGGGCGGGGGCGAAGGGGTAGGAAGGGGGCCGAGGCGAGGGCGAGGGGGCGGGGAGGGAGGCGGGGTTGGGGGTCGAAGGGGCGGGGCAAGGGGCGGGCTGATGGCGGCGAGGGGCAAGGAGGGGACGGAGCAGGGGGCGGGCTGGCGACGGGGGCGGGCTAACGGTAGCGGGGGGTGGAGAGGGGGCGAAGGGGCGGGGCGGGGGCGGGGGCGGGCTGGTGGCGTGGTGCAGGCGACGGGCAGGGGGCAGCACGGTGGCGAGGGCGACTAGTGACGGGCAGGGGGTGGCGTGAGGGCAAGGGCGACCGACGACGGGCAAGGGACTCGAGGGCGGCTGGCTCGCGGCCGGCGATGATCGAGGGGGCCTGCGAGGCTTGGCGGCGATGGGTGGGGCAGTTGCGACGGCGATGGCATCAGGGACCTGCGCAGATTTGACATGCGCAGAGAAGGGGCGTCGGAGAAGGAACGGCACAAGTACAAATCTGGTAAATTTGCGATGGAACTATGATGTTCATCGCAAATTTGCGACGGACACCGTAGTTCGGTCACAAATTTGCGACGGCAGTATAATGACCGTCGCAAATATTTCACCGACAAAAATTTACGACGGACATTATAGTGCCGTCGCAAATTTGCGACAGACTTAGTACGTCTGTCGCAAATTTGCAGCGAAACTATAATGTCCGTCGCAAATATTTCACTGACAAAAATTTCCCACGAACCTACAAAGTCCGTCACAAAGTTGCGACGGACCTCGAATATCCGTCGCAAATTGCGATGGAAATAAAAAATCCGTCGCAAATTTCGGGTGAAAAATTCCCTCGTAAAATTTGCGACGAACAATTGGAGTGCCGTCGCAAATTTGCGACGGACAATTTTAGTCCGTCACAAATTCCGAGCGGTGTAAATTCCTGTTTAAATTTGCGACGGACCACTTCATTCCGTCACAAATTTGCGACGGACCACTTCAGTCCGTCGCAAATTTGCGACGGATAATTTTAGTCCGTCACAAATTTCGAATGATTCACAAATTTCGTCTGGTGGAAATTCTCTCGTAAAATTTGCGACGGATAACAGTGGTTCGTCGCAAATTTGTGATGGACGACTCAAGTCCGTTGCAAATTTCCGATGGATAATTTTAGTCCATCGTAAATTTCGAACGGTTCGCAAATTTCATCTGGTAGAAATTCCCTTGCAAAATTTACAACAGACGACTCAAGTCCATCGCAAATTTGCGACGGACCAGTGTTATCCGTCGCAAATTTGCGATGGACGACATAAGTCCGTCACAAATTTGCGACGGACCAGTGTTATCCGTCGCAAATTTGCGACGGTCAGGTTTACGTTTTGCAACGGAAAAAAATTTGCAAAATTTGCAACTGACTCAGATCTGAGTCTGTCGCAAATTTCGACCGGTAAATATTCCCTAGCAAAATTTGCAACAGGTAGGTCTGAGTCCATCGCAAATTTCGAACGGTAGAAATTCCATACGCAAATTTGCGACGGACCAGTATATTCCGTCGAAAATATTCAACGGATAGGTTTTGAGTCTATCGCAATTTTGCACATACTAAATGATCATTGTAAATTTGTGATGTCTTTTTTTTGGTAAAAAATTTAGCGTCTCATTGATTTGGGTCCTAAATTTGCTACGTCTTTTTTTCGGTCCAAAATTTTGCAATGGAAATTTGAATATTGAAAATGTTAGGGCATGTTAATAATATTTGACTTGTTGTTTTTTTCAGTCTGAAATTTCAGATGATACATTAAAATAGAAAGAATAATCGACAATAACAATAATAAAAAAGCACAATAACAATAATAACAAGAACAATAATGATAACAGTCAAAATAGCACTTGTAGCATTAATAATTACACATTTGTAGTGTTTTGTGACAAAAATGTTAATCTTCGTCTTCGGCTTCATCTTCGTAATCGTCTTCGTCTTCGTCCTCGTCTTCGTTATCTGTCTGAAAATCAGATTCAGAACATTCTTGTACATTTAATTCGCAAATTTCAGTTAGATCCACATCTATCATTGCTCCACACGGATCTCGTAAAGTTGGTATGTTATATTCCTTAATTTCAACTGTGTTACACACTTCCTCTTGTTGGTAGGCTCTTTCCTTCCAGTGTTCCTCAATTTTCCTCCGTGTTTTGATTTTACATACTGTCTACCAATCAGTTTTGTCATGTTTCAAACTAGGATATGATACATAACATACTTGAATTGCTTGTTATGTCAAGACAAATCATTTATACTTCATATACCTTTTCTTGTCATTTTTTTAACCAAATTGAACTTCGTATGCACCTTCATTCTTTTGACGGGATCGAACCACGTGCACTTAAATAACACAACCCGCATCATTAATAGTCCAGGGTACTCTATCTCTATGATTTCATCCAACAAGCCATAAAAATCATCTTGCCAATTGTCGCCATTGGATGACCGAACAGACACACCACTATTCATTATGGATTTTCTCATTCCATATTCTCGAGTATGAAAATTATATCCATTTATGAAATATGTTGTCCAACTTCGAACTCTTAACTGTGGACCCCATGACAGATAATATAGCAATCCTTGCCCTCTAAATTTATCATACTTACTGTGAACCTAAGGTTATACATGCAAAGTTAATAATATATATTTTACTAAATGATGTATATAATTTTAATAACTTGATTTTGATCCACAGGCAACTTACATATGTCTTGAATCATGCTGCAAATTGTTCATTACACAAACGGTCAAACTCATTTGGTTGTAGTCCAAACATTGATGTTTGGAAAATCCTAATATTAAAAACCATATCATTATTAGCAAATATTTGACATGCAAAACATATATTTACAAATTTACACTTACTTGAAGTATGGCTCGACTTCTGGGCAGTTTAGTAAAATATAAGTATGGGCTGCATGCAATTCTTCGCCTGATAAGTAACGAAACTGACATGCGCCGCTTGGTCGACCCAGATAATTGAAAATAGAGAATGCCGTGCAATTGGAATCAATGGGGCCCTCATCATTTCTGCCTGCTCTTCGCCTCTTGCTCTGAACGTGCAACTCAAAATAGTATGATGCAAATGTTGTCACTTCTTCCACAATATATGCATTACAAATTGAAGCTTCAACACGTGCCTTATTCTTCATTTTTTTTTTCAAATGATATAAGAATCTAGTTGAAATAAAAAGAAGCTTATCGGAATATATCATATGATAAACTAATTTGAACAGTATTTTAAAAAAAAATCATTACCTCTCAAATGGATACATCTATTGAAATTGGACGGGACCTGCAACTTTGGCCTCATAAGGCAAGTGAACTAAGAGATGCTCCATCGAATCAAAAAACGCCGGAGGAAATATCCTTTCTAAGTTACAAAGAATAATTGGAATATCTCTCTCTAGTTTTTCCATGTGCGATGCTTTTAATACTGTTGAGCAAATATCATGAAGGAAATTACTTAATTCTGTAATGGCTCCCCATACAAAGTTCGGTAGAACTTCCTTCAAAGCTATTGGAAGTAGTCTTTCCATCAAGATGTGACAATCATGACTCTTCAAACTTGTCAACTTGCATTCATTCAAATCAACACATCTCCCGAGGTTCGAAGCATATCCATCAGGAAACTGCACAGATTTCAACCATTGACAAGGAACTCGCCTCTGCTCCTTATCCAATGTATAAACTGCTTTCGGTTTTAGTTTCCTGCTGCTTGTATCCACAGCTAGTATTGGCCGATCGCAAATATCTCTCATATCTTTTCTTGTATTCAAGCTGTCTTTTGTTTTTCCGGCGACATCTATCACAGTATTTATGACATTGTCGAAAACATTTTTTTCTATGTGCATGACATCAAGATTATGATGAACAAGATGGGCCTTCCATTATGGTAGATCCCAAAATATACTACGTTTTGTGCACTTATGTGTACTTCCATACGCAAAAGTCGTGCCGTACGGGTTCTCAACAACGGTTGGAAAGTCCTGCACACGTTTCCAAATTTGATCGCCGGTCAACCTCAATAGTGGACGCGTTCTTTCAGTCCTATTCTTGATGAACTCTTTCTTATTCCTTCTGAAAGGATGATTTGGCGGTAAAAATTGTCTGTGACAGTCAAAATAGTTAGGCTTCTTTCCATGTTTTAATCTAAATGACTTTGACCTCTCTAAACATATCGGACATCCTAAGATCTCAACTGTACTCCATCCAGATAACATTCCGTAAGTTGAAAAGTCATTTATTGTCTAAAGAAGGGTAGCCTTTATTACAAATGTTTGATCGGTAGAAACATCATACGTAGGAACACCTTCAACCCAAAGCCGTTGTAACTCCTCAATCAATGGTTGCATGTAAATATCTATCAACTTTTTCGGATTTTGTGGCCCTATCACGATCAATGTCAAAAAAATATAAGGTGTCTTCATGCACATACCAGGTGGAAGATTGTACGGCGTTAAGATAACTGGCCAGCATGAATAACTTTTTCCTGTTTTCCCAAATGGAGCAAATCCATCGACACAGAGACCTAATCTGATGTTTCGAGGCTCCATTGCAAACTCAGGGTATGTTTTATCAAAATGTTGCCATATCTCCGCATCTGAATGATGACACATTAGACCCTCTTCTGTTTCATGATTTGCATGCCAAGTCATGTGTTCAGCAGTGGCTTTAGACGCATGAAGCCTTTGTAATCTGGGGATTAAGGGCAAATAAAACATTTGCTTGCATGCTCTACGCTTTTGATTACGACCCGGCCTCCGGTTAATCTTGTACCTAGGTTGGCTACAGAATTTGCAAGATTCTGCATTTTCATCATCTCTCTGATATATTATATAACTCCTACTACATACATCAATTTTTACAATCGGAAGACTTAAATTATCCACTAGCTTTTTCATATCATAAAAATCACTTGGCATGTTGTTATCATGAGGCAATGATTCTCGCATTATTTCAACAAAAGAGTTGAAGCAATCCGCAGACACATTATGCTCTGCCTTGATATTTAATAGTTGGGCTGTTACCGATAACTTAGTGTGAACCTCACAACCTGCCCATAAATGTTCATCTGCTGCTTTCAACACATCCCAGAACTGATTAGATTGAAAAATTTCATTATACACATTCTTCTCAAAACTCGTTACTCATATATCTTCCAATTGTGAAGCATGACTAGTATCCAATTGTTCACATGTAGAAGTAAAACTAGTACTTGCATGATTTGATTATGTGACAAAATTATAACTAGTTGCATCAATCACCATCCTCTCGTATGGGTTCAATTGCTCATAATAGCCACATTCTTCCCTAACTGAAAATTGATCACTTCTTCCATATCTTTCATCAGATATAAATGGTTCACCATGGGAAGTCCAATTATAATAGTTCAGAGTAAACTCAAATCTAGTCAGGTGTTCTCTAACTTAAGCACACACAAGAAATTTATCATTACCGCACTTTTTACACGGACACCTTAACTTATTTCCATCCATAAACTCATATTTACTACTAGCAAAGTCTAAAAATAGTTCCAACCCAGTACGAAACTCATCTGTCAATCCTTGATGTCCAGGTAAGTTCTTATTATACATCCAAGCCCTTTCTCTTTGCATTGTGTCTGTAGTAAAATAAAAAATTCTGGTAAAATATTTACAATATCATATCATATCTATTGTTCTTAATTAAAACTATAAAATTTTGGAAATTATAATTTTTGTTATTCACACAACTATTAATATGAAATTGCAAAAATAGAAAAAATTACAAAGTAAAGAAGACTTACCCAAATATTTGACTGAAATATTGATAGGACAAAGTGATCAATTTGATGAGAATTGTAAAGTCCACTTGGATTGCGAGACCTTCAATTAGGCACAAACCCAAAAAAGAATAATCACTTAAGAATTATTTTTTAATAATTTTTAAAGTATGATGGAAATGGAATTCATCCGTCGCAAATTTGTGACGAATAAATGAAAATTCCGTCGCAAATTTGCGACGGAAACTAGGATCCGTCGCAAATTTGCCACGGAATTTTCATTTATTCGTCGCAAATTTGCGACGAAAACTAGGATCCGCCATAAATTTGCGACGGATAACAATTTTCGTCGCAAATTTGCGACGGAATGAGGTATCTATCGCAAATTTGCGACGGAATTTTCATTTATTCGTCGCAAATTTGCGACGGATACCTTATTCCGTCGCAAAATGGTGTGGCCATTCGGCTCATCCGAAGGCCGGCGAGGTGTCACTGGTCGCCGGTGGTTAAACCGGTGATGCAGATACGAAAAAAACACAAAAATAGTGATGAATAGTGATGAAGCTAGCAAGGACGAATAGTGACGAAGCTAGCAATTTTGCACTTACCGGTACAAAAAGCTTCACCGAGATTAATATGTGCGTGCGCGGATTTTGCTAATTTCAGAGATATGAAAGAGGGAGAAAAACGAGAGAGAGCGAGAGAGAGATAGTGATTGTATGTCATGGGTTGATAAACTACGAATTTGCGACGGATGTGTGTTTTCGTCGCAAATTTGTGATGGACGTACTTTGCCGTCGCAAATTTGCGACAGATTTTGCGGTTGTATTATTTTTCGTCGCAAATTTGTGACGAAATTTTTTCCGTCGCAAATTTGCGACGAACTTTGTGACGTATTATATTTTTCGTCGCAAATTTGCGACGGAAAAAATTTCGTCGCAAATTTGCGACGGATTATTTCCATCTCAAATTTGCGACGGAAAATATAATACGTCGCAAAGTTCGTCGCAAATTTGCGACGGAAAAAATTTCGTCACAAACTTCCGTCGCAAATTTCATGTTTTTTTGTAGTGCGAGTAGAGGAGCCCCTCATCAAGAGTCCATCGGGGCTGAGCACCTCATCATCATCGAGAGTCCATTGCCGGCTGCCGTCCCGTAGTTCACTAGTCACAAAGTTGGAAACCAAATCTTCCAAATTAGGTAGTTATCTCAAACCAAATTTGAATGTTTGATTTTTTTCCTAATTTGATGATATTGTGATCTAACTTGAATTCTTGTGATTCAAGGCATATCCAATTATGATTATTTCCTAATTAGACAAGGTGCACATTGTCAGTAGTTCGATCTATAACAATGGGATAGGATTATCGACCGCATAAAATAGACAACTTAATCCTTAAGCCCTAGGATAAGGGTAGTTTTATTTGTCACCTAATTTGAGTTGATTGAATGATGTTTGAATATTTAATGCTTATCTTTTCTGATTTGCTGATTATCTCTTGCCATGAACATTTATCAACGTTTGATTTGTTTCCTATGCAAAAAATATCAATAAAGATTGCATAACATTACCATTTTATGGCATTTGGATAGAGCACAACCGACAACGGTTTCAAAACAAGTTAACTGACATATATATTATTTTGGCTAATGTGTGTAAAAATGTAAGAGGTAGAGTGAGGGATAAAAATACCACAAGTGCCATAACTTTTGCATGGTACTCACTTAAGTGCCATAACTTTTTTTTTTTGATCATGTGAGTATCATAACTAATATATGGCACTCAATTAAGTGCCACAACTATTTGTCTGATCATTTAATTGCCATTTAACTTTTTAATTGATCACTCGAGTAACATAACTTTTTAAAAATATTCACCACAAGTGCCATGCTATGTCAAATTTCTGGCACTTGGATGAACTTTTTGAAAAAAATTTGGCACTTAAGTGGTTGATTGAAAGTTGTGACACTTAAGTGAACGTATTTTTAGAAGTTATGGCCCTTTAATGGTTGAAAAAAAAGTTATGGCATTTAAGTAAGCGCCATATCAAAATTATGGCACCTGTAGTATCCTTATCATGGTAAAGTGAAGCTACAAAAATTAGATTTTCCCCAACAAATGTTGTATTGGCTACTAAATGAAAACTTCCTACCTCCATCTTTTTGAATTATCATCACTATTTGTAATATTGGGGGATGCCCCTAAGCTATTATACTTCATCTGTTTCATAATATTGATATTTTCAACCAAAGAAAAAAAGAACACAAGAAAATTGGCATCATTTTATCGTGAGGTTGTAAAGTGGTTTCCAAAGGTAATATTAAGGTATGTATTTGGTATATTTAAAAATAGAGGTATATAAGTGGTTATCTGTAACGGCCTGAATTTCGACGTAATTCCGGGATCAATAAAATTAGCATCATTTTGCATTTCATTTTAGCAAGTCTCGCCCAGAGCTGATCACTCTCGAGATACTAATTAATGGGGTATGGCTAACTGGGAAAACGGTACGTGGACCAGGGACCCGATAGTGAATCGGACACCGATCGCGAGAAATGATAAGGGAATATTTTGGGCCCGACATGGGCCAATCTTATGAAAAGTGATGGATTTAGTTTGGCCAAGGCCAATGATGTACAATTGGATCACAAGTGATTCTGCACGACCGAAAGTACAAGTGGCCAACCAGTCCTGAACTTGAACCGAACGATCGCGACCTCTGGGACTAATGATAATTTTTCATCCTCTCAATGATCGGGACCGTCATGACTCGGATAACCCTAAGTCGATACGCGTAACCTCTAAACAGCCGCCCGTTAGTGAGAGACCCTGAAATTGGAAATTTAGTGAGTTTTGATCACGAAATTGGACTCGGACTTCGATGTCGATTTTCGAGGGCTTGTGCGACTATTTTCGCGATTCCGATATCATATTATGTTGGCCACACACATTTGAGGTTGATGCGGGCAAAAAATGGAATTTCGACCCGGGGCCGAAAAATTACGATTTTGCCCCTAGGCCTATTTTTGGGTATTCCGAATTTTGGGAATTTTGAAAATTGATTTTGGGGATTAATTGTGGACAAATATCAGCCCCAAAAGATTAGACCAAAACACCCTTAGATATTTTGGTTTGGAACAATGTGGACCAAGTATTAGAGGGGCAAAATTGGAATTAAGGGAAAAGTTGATCAAACCTTGAACCAATTATAAATTAGTCTCTCTCTCTCTCTCTCTCTCTCTCTCTCTCTCTCTCTCTCTCTCTCTCTCTCTCCATTCGGTCATTTCCCCTTCTCCTCCCCCCTCCCTCACCGAAATCCCCTCCTCTCCTCTCTCCCTCACCGAACCATCTTCCCCTTTTGCTCGGCCGTGAGGATCATCGCTGGAGCAAGCCGCCACGCCGTGCCATTGCCGTACGCCGATCGCCGCCACTGTGAGCCGCCGGCTAGCTGTTCCCCCTTCCCGCTTTAGCCGAGTTAGCCTAGAGTTCGGGTAAGTCAAGCCCTAAACTCTATTTAGGATATCGGGTATTAACGGACTCGTTTAGACGTGGTTTAGGGTAGTTTAGGGGTTGATTGAGGTGTCGATCGTGGTTGTTGGTGGCTTATCATGGCTGTTAGTGGCTGTTGCGTATTGGATTAGACGTCTGGAAATGAGTTTTGGCGGTTGAAATTGGGTAAAAATCAATTGGAGTTCGAATTCGTAAGGTTTAGTGTGATTCTCGGATTTGCAGTTATTGTACCCATTCGGATTGCTATTTTTGTAGAGAATTTTTTGGGCCGAATTTGAGGAAGTTTTCTTCATGAAAGTTGTTCCCAACATCCTGACGTATAGCATATTTTTAATTTGGGATTTTTGGAGGCCATTTGGTTAGCACGAAAACCCATTTTTAGACCGTATGGAAACTACCCGGAACACTGTTCATCCCGACCTCCGAGTCTGTTCGAATTTTTATAAATTTTTCAAGACCCATTTTCAAATTACTTCCTTCACAAAACTCGCTGGAGACATTTGTGACTATGACATATAAAAATTTCAAAGCTTTTTAAGGTGATTTGTGTGTTGAAATGAATGTATTTTGAGGACAAAACAATCTATTAGAGCGAACTGATTTTGGTCTGATTTCGAAGGACAAAAAGGAATGGTTACAGATTGAACCGGATTTCGTGTTCTCCATAAGAAATGTTTATCAAGATGTTTTTTATGACATATCCAAATTTATAATTTTTTGAGTTCGTTTACTATTTATTTTGATAGGATTTCGGTCACTGTATAAACTGCCCAAATTTACCTTGATTCTATGGATGTTCATTTTCATGAGCAAGAGATTGTGTGTGACCGCGTGCCAAGTATGTGTGGTCGTGTGGTGCGATTGTGTGCCGATAGTGTGTGGCCATGAGGCGTGATGGTGTGATGGTGCATTGAGTTCGCGTACCAAGCATGGGTGAACGTGTGGTGTTCATGTGGCAAGAATGTGTATTTGTGAAGTGTATGCGAAGTGTGCGATTGTGTGTGGCTGTGTGGTATGAGTGGAATAAAGGTACGGGAATGTAGGATTGGTTGGAAACGGTCCGTCTTGAGGCGTGTACGTTTACGCGAGACAATGTCGTCCCTGACGAGGTGACGATGCCCAGCCCAACGAGGTGTCGATGCTTGCTGATATCAGAAGACCATTGGCCTGATGCGTTTTACGTGGGCACAGTAGTGGTGGAAGAGTTGAGAATGAGCGGGAATTGGCTTGAGGTGCGAGATTTGAGAAAGTGACGCATGGTGTGAGTTAGTATGCGAGTGTGATTGTATCGCGTGATGTGATGCTTAATTATGGGGTAGAAACTGCTAGGCACGGTATGTGACGTGCCCAAGTGGTTTCTGTCGTATAATTGAGGCACGCGCGCGTTTGTGATGTATTGCTGTGATGTGCTAGCTAGATTATGGTCTAACGTGCAGGAACGTGCATGAAGAATTCCAGGTAGGTTCGTGTGTGATTGTTAGATTGATTGATCATTGTGTGAGATGAGCGTTCTGTTTGGCGATATGTGATAGCCTAGGTGGGGTTTAGGGTATGTGCTTATTGAGATGTGATCTCACAGTTGTTTCAACCAACACTTCCAGAACCCCGATCTGAGCAATGAACCTTCCGCCGCCGCCGCAGCGTTTTGTAATACCGTTGCACATCGACATTAATGTGGTAGAGTACCCGATAGACGAGCAGGAGACTTAGGAAGATTCAGATTCAGAGGACGAAGAATCAGACTCGGAGTGAATGCCAAGTAGAGGGCGTAAGGGCAAGTGTAAGTGTTGTAGAATAGGCTTTTGAAGCTTACTATTTTAGTGATAGGGTAACCAGGTTATCAATCCGTTTTGTTATCGGTGGTATGTAGTGTGGCGGTGCAGTGTGCTTGTATATATGTGATTTTGTAAATTGTGGATATTATATAAGTTTGAATGAGAAATGAATTTGTGCATTCTCTTTTATTACTTCGGTTATTATCGTCTGGGTATTGGTGGTTTCCACTGTTGATATAAATCTCTGATAAGTTTCATTTGGGTCGGCGATACCTTAGGATGTCGCATCATTCGACCAGAGAAGTGTGTCGCGTGCTCAAAGGGGTTCGGGGCATGACATCCTTGTTGAATTGGTATCAGAGCGAGGTCAGCTCGATTTAAGCTGGTCGAAATTTGGAGTGATAAGGAGTAGAGATCCTTGGGTAGTAAATTAGGAAGACCTTAGCGAGTCGTAGGGCGGAGTAAGCTACACGTGCCTCTAGATTGTTTGTTGTGATTATTGGGTGAATTGAGTGTTATAATGATTGAAGTGCAAGTGCGGCAAGACCTGAGGTAAGTATGTGTACCTCCTTGATTGAGGTCTTGTGTTGTTTGTGATTAGTAGCATGCTGAGTGGTTGATTGTAGTTGTGCTAGTTACCTGCCT
Source organism: Syzygium aqueum (assembly GCA_031216185.1). NCBI lineage: Eukaryota > Viridiplantae > Streptophyta > Magnoliopsida > Myrtales > Myrtaceae > Syzygium > Syzygium aqueum. The sequence goes on along the minus strand of CM062235.1, from coordinate 37,021,247 downwards.
AGGACCTTAGACCGATTTAGCTTGGTTTAGGTCTCTAATTCCCGAGTGGAATTATAGCAGGTGAGTGTGTGGTAATAGAAACTTGTAAGGATGAACTTGAGAGGTAGGGGTATAAAGGGACAACCAAGTTATGAGAGCCAAGTAGTAATAGACCCGTGAGTGGATAGAGTCGTGAGGACACTCGAGGAAGTGTGGTAACCTTATAGGTAGGCAGGCTCAAGAGCGAGCTGCCACTAAAGCTCAGGCTATTGAGACTATTACAGATGCTGCTATTGGTAGTAATGAAAGTCCTGATTAAGGTCAAGGAAATGCGAATAGATAGATGCATCAATTGGTTGAACAGTTTCTAAAATCAAAACTCCAATTTGATGGGAAAAAGGTGATCCCGAGATTGCATCACTTTCAGTAGAGGAATTGGAAAAGACCATTAAGGTATCGAGGTGCAAGGAGGAGGAAAATGTGACGCTAGCAGTCCACCAGTTACAAAGAATTGCAAGTAATTGGTAAGAAGCCACTGGAAGAAGAGTGTTTCCTACTGGTATCGCTCCGATTTGGATTGTGTTTGTTAAGGCCTTCAAAAGAAAGTACTTCCCCGAGTGGACTCGAGAACGAAAGTTGGTTGAATTCATGAGGTTCCATCAAAGACAGATGATAGTGGACCTGTTTGAGGCTGAGTTTGCTAGGTTATCCAGTTTGCCCCAAAAGTAGCGAAGGACCCACTGAATAGGGCCTGGAGGTTTCGTGATGGATTGAAGCCGGGCCTCTATAGTCAGGTGATATTGCTGAGTCTGAAGGACTATAATGAGATTTGTGGACAGGTCTAAGCAATGGATCATGATGAGATAGAAAGGGCTGCCACTTTTGTGGATAGTAATTAAGAAGAAATGATCGACCTAACAGATCTGGCTATGTGTGATCTTGATGTAATTATGGGCATAGATTGATTAGTCAAACCAAAATGCCGTGATGGATTGCAATGGCTAGGTGATTCAGTTTAGTAAGGCTAGACACCCTAAATCCGAGTTAGTAGGGATTTGAGAAAGAACCTCGTTCCCATGAGTTTTTCTAGTAAAAGCAACCAAGTGGTTGGATGAGGGTTGTTAAGGTTGCCTAGCAAGTGTGGTGGATTTGACTACAGAGGAAGTGCAGCTAGAGGACATAGTAGTAGTGTGTAATTTTCCCGATGGTCAATGTTATTTGAGAGCACATGGACTAGAAGGTGCCACCTGGGAAAGCGAAGGGGCAATGTGACGTCAATACCCCCATTTGTTTGAGTGGAGGAGTTGGATTGCAAATTTTAAGGACGAAATTTTTGTAAGGGGGGAAGAGTTGTAACAGCTTGAATTTCGACGTAATTTCGGGATCAATAAAATTAGCATCATTTTGCATTTCATTTTAGCAAGTCTCGCCCAGAGCTGATCACTCTTGGGATGCTAACCAATGGGGTATGGCTAACTGGGAAAATGGTACCTGAACCAGGGACCCGATCGTGAATCAGACACCGATCACGAGAAATGATAAGGGAATATTTTGGGCCGACGTGGGTTGATCTTAGGAAAAGTGATAGATTTGGTTTGGCCAAGGCCAACGATGTACAATCGGATCACAGGTGATTCTACACAACCGAAAATGCACGTGACCAACCAGTCCTGAACTTGAACCGAATGATGGCGACCTCTAGGACTAATGATAATTTCTCATCTTCTCAATGATCGGGACCGTCATGACTCGAATAACCCTAGGTCGATACACGTAACCCCTAAACAGCCACCTGTTAGTGAGAGACCCTGAAATTGAAAATTTAACAAGTTTTGATCACGAAATTAGACCCGGACTTCGATATTGATTTTCGAGGGCTTGTGCGACTATTTTCGTGATTTCGATGCCATATTATGTTGGCCACACACATTTGGGGTTGGTACGGGCAAAAAATGGAATTTCGACTTGGGACCGAAAAATTACGATTTTGCCCCTAGGCCTATTTTTGGGTATTCTGAATTTTGGGGATTTGAATTTGGGGATTAATTGTGGATAAATATCAACCCCAAAAGATTAGACCAAAACGCCCTTAGATATTTTGGTTTGGAACAATGTTGACCAAGTATTAGAGGGGCAAAATTGGAATTAAGGGAAAAGTTGGTTAAACCTTGGACCGATTATAAATTAGCCTCTCCTCTCTCTCTCTCTCTCTCTCCCCATTCGGCCATTTCCCCTTCTCCTCCCCCCTCCCTCACCGAAATCCCTTCCTCTCCTCTCTCTCTCACCGAACCAACTCTCCCTTTGCTTGGCCGTGAGGATCATCGCCTGAGCAAGCCGCCACACCGTGCCATCGCCGTGCGCCGATCGCCGCCGCCGTGAGCCGCCGACCAGCCGTTCCCCCTTCCCGCTATAGTCGAGTTAGCCTAGAGTTCGGGTAAGTCATGCCCTAAACTCTATTTAGGATATCGGGTATTAACGGACTTGTTTAGACACGGTTTAGGGTAGTTTAGGGGTTGATTGAGGTGTCGATCGTGGTTGTTGGTGGCTTATCATGACTATTAGTGGCTGTTGTGTATTGGATTAGACGTCTGGGAATGAGTTTTGACAGTTGAAATTCGGTAGAAATCAATTGGGGTTCGAATCCGTGAGGTTTGATGTGATTCTCGGATTCGCGGTTACTGTACCTATCCGGTTTGCTATTTTTGTAGAGAATTTTGTGGGCCGAATTTGAGAAAATTTTCTCATAAAAGTTGTTCCCAACATCTTGAAGTATAACATATTTTAAATTTGGAATTTTTGGAGGCCATTTGGTTAGCACGAAAACCCATTTTCAGACCATATGGAAACTGCCTGGAACACCGTTCATCCCAATCTCCAGGTCTGTTCGAATTTTTATAAATGTTTACATACCTATTTTCAAATTACTTCCTTCACAAAACTTGCTGGGGACATTTGTGACTATGACATATAAAAATTTCAAAGCTTTTTAAGGTGATTTGTGAGTTGAAATAAATGTATTTTGAGGACAAAATAGTCTATTAGAGCGAACTGATTTTGGTCTAATTTCGAGGGACAAAAAGGCATGGTTGCAGATTGAACCGGATTTTGTGTTCTTTATAAGAAATGTTTATCAAGATGTTTTTATGACATATCCAAATTTTATAATTTTTGGAATTCGTTTACTATTTATTTTGATAGGATTTTGGTCACTGTGTAAACTGCCCAGATTTACCTTGATTCTATGGATGTTCATTTTTATGAGCGAGAGATTGTGTGTGACCGCGTGCCAAGTATGTGTGGCTGTGTGGTGCGATTGTGTGCCAAGAGTGTGTGGCCATGAGGCGTGATGTTGTGATGGTGCATTGAGTTCATGTGCCAAGCATGGGTGAACGTGTGGTGTTCACGTGGCGAGAATGTGTATTTGTGAAGTGTATGTGAAGTGTGCGATTGTGCGTGGCCGTGTGTATTTTTTGCCGTGTAGTATGTGTGGTATGAGCGGAACGAAGATACGGGAATGTAGGATTGGTTAGAAAGGGTCCATTCTGAGGCGTGTACGTTTACGCGAGACGATGTCGTCCCTGACGAGGTGACGATGCCCGGCCCGACGGGGTGTCGATACTTGACGAGGTCAGAAGACCGTTGGCTTGATGCGTTTTACGTGGGCGCAGTAGAAGGAAAGTGTGTATAGGATTCCGTTCTGATGCGTGTACGTTTATGCGAGACGATGCCGTCCTTGACGATGTGACGATGCCCGGCCCGACGGGGTGTCAATGCCTGATGAGGTCAGAAGACCATTAGCCTGATGCGTTTTACGCGATATGGTAGTGGTGGAAAAGTTGAGAATGAACGGAAATTGGCTTGAGGTGCGAGGTTTGAGAAAGTGACGCATGGTGTGAGTTAGTGTGCGAGTGTGATTGTATCGCATGATGTGATGCTTAATTATGGGGTAGAAACTGCTAGGCACGATATGAGACGTGCCCAAGTGGTTTCTGTCTTATAATTGAGGCACATGCACGTCTGTGATGTATTGCTGTGATGTGTTTGCTAGATTATGGTCTAACGTGCAGGAACGTGCATGAAGAATTCCAGGTAGGTTCGTGTGTGATTGTTAGATTGATTGATCATTGTGTGAGATGAGTGTTCTGTCTGATGGTATGTGATAGCCTAGGTGGGGTTTAAGGTGTGTGCTTATTGAGATGTGATCTCATGGTTGTTTTAACCAACGCTTTCAGAACCCTTATCTGAGCAATGAACCTTTCGCTGCCGCTGCAGCGTTTTGTAATACCGTCGCACATCGACATTAACGTGGTAGAGTACCCGACAGACGAGCAGGAGACTTAGGAGGATTCTGATTCAGAGGACGAAGAATCAAACTCGGAGTGAAGGCTGAGTAGAGGGCGTAAGGGCAAGTGTAGGGGTTGTAGAATAGGCTTTTGAAGCGTACTATTTTGGTGATAGGGTACCCAGGTTATCGATCCATTTTGTTATCGGTGGTATGTAGTGTGGTGGTGCGGTGTGCTTGTATATATGTGATTTTGTAAATTGTGGATATTATATAGATTTGAATAAGAAATGAATTTGTGCATTCTCCCTGATTACCCCAGTTATTATCGTCTGGGTATTGGTGATTTCCGCTATTGATATAAATCTCTGATAAGTTTCATTTGGGTCAGCGATACCTTGGGATGTCGCATCATTCGACTAGAGAAGTGTGTCGCGTGCTCGAAGGGGTTCGGGGCATGACATTATCTTTTAAAAATGAGATTTTTTTGGGTACTTTTTTATATAAATTTAAATAATATATTGATAGAAAAAAGGACAGTTTTGTTTTAGGTGTAAATATGTGAATATCATTACATAGATGAGGTACAAAAGCTCAAGACAATCTCTCAGCATTACAAAAAAAAAAGACTAATTATGCGAGAAGATGGAGGAAGGAAGCTTCCATACAATAGCCAACAAAATATTTGCTTGAGAAGGCCTACAATTTTGGTAGAGTGATGCCTTACCCCTTATAGCCTTATGAATCTTAGCTAACAGAAGATGAGCCTCAATTGACTTGTTTTGAAATCGTCTGCGGTTGCATTCCATCCAAATGCAATAGATAGTTGTTAAGAAAGATAGCTTTAGGAGTCTTGCCTCTAAGTTTTTGCTCTCGGTGGCCCTGATCATCCATTAAAGTTTTAAGTTCCAACATCCTACTGAACACCAAATTCCGTTTTGTGCCAGGATACTGCGCCATAAGTTACCAGTCCAAGTGCATTCAAAGAATAAATGGTTTTTGTCTTCTATACCGGTCATGCAAAAATTACACTTAGTATCAACCGAAGACAACCATTGTAATATGGCTACTGTCGTCTGTAGCCTATCTTTACAAACAAGCCAGCTCATTAAATTATGCTTGCTAATACCACTGGTCCAAACCAAATGATACCAGTCCGTGGCCGATCCCTCCTACCTGAATTCATTGTATATCTCTTTGCAGCAGTATATTTGACTAGAGAGGATATGTGTTAAAGCAAGTCTCAGCTTGAGAATACATCACCAACTCCAAGCCATATTGCCCTTTATTTCGAGTTGCATAATATGAGTACCTCTTTATTTATTGTGATGAACCCAAGTACTCCATAGGGATGTCGTCGGAAGATTGATGAGGCTCCGGAGCATGCGGCCCAACAATACTCTATTCCAGAGTTTTAGATCGAGCAGGCCTAGTCCTCCTTTTTTTGTTGTGCACGCTACTTTCCATGCAACTTTGTGGGATCTATGAGTTTCTGCATTTCCTGCCCATAAGAACTGCCTAATCTTCTTTTCAATCTCGTAGATAGTTTGCTTTGGAAGAAGAAACATTTGCATCCAGTAAGTGCAAAATGGAATAAAGTACTGATTTGGCCAACTGAAGTCGTCCTGCGCGGCTAATATGATTCATGCCCCGTCCATCTATTTTTTGGAAGATCTTTTCCGTCAGACCTTTGCAATCCGCGTGCGTTAGCCTTCGCGTAACAAGTGGAACACCAAGGTATCTAATAGGGAGAATGCATGTGGAGAAAGGCATGTGATCTGGTATAAGCAGTTTTTCATCCTTGAACAACCTAGAGAAAAAGATATGGCATTTGTCTAGGTTAAACTTAAATCCTGTAAGAGCCGCAAAAACATCAAGAGCATCCACAAGACAAAGGACGGAGTTCACATCCACATGGGCAAATAGGAGTAGATCATTAGCAAAGCATAAGTGAGTAATCCTTTGTAGTTTATAACGTCAATGGAATTTAAAAGATGATGTAGAAATTTTGCCATTGATAATTCTATTAAAAATTTCCGTAACTAGGACAAAGAGGTAGAGAGAAAGGGAGTCACCTTGTCGTAATCCATTGGAGCTTTCGAACTACCCAACTTGTTCACCATTGAAGTTAATTGAGAACCTTGGGGTAGTAATGCATTGATTTATCATATCAATCCAATACCGAGGGGTATTAATTGCTTTCAAAACCCCAAGGACAACGTCCCACTTTACCATATCATAAGCCTTCATGAGATTAATTTTGATTGCCACCCTTTTACCTTTATTGCCCTTATGGTAGTCGTGCAAGAGTTCTTAGCACAGTAGAATATTCTCTAAAATCTATCTTCCCTTAATGAAAGCAATTTGGTTGAGGCCAATGATCGAAGGAGAATACAGGTTATCCTTTCTGCATGTAGCTTTGATATGATTTTATATATAACATTGCAGCATGAAATAGGCTTGTACTCCTTAAGGTAGCATGGATTTAAAACCTTAAGTATAAGAGAGATCAATGTAGAATTTACTGATTTTATCATTCTCCTTGAAGAGAAGAATTCCATGATAGCATCTTCAATGTCATGTCTAATGATGGGCCAAGTTTTTTTTGTAGAAAAAGCTGATATATCCATATAGACCGAGAGCTTTGAAATCGTTGAAACCCTTGAGGCCTCTGAGAATATTTGCTCTCTGAATAGACAATGTGGTGAATAGATCACTAACATCTTCATGAAATAGAGATGTGTACCTGTCACGCGGGATGTGATTATGACCGGAGTTGCCAAGTAAGTGGCGGTAATAGGATATTATTATATCCCTGAGAATCCCCTCATCGGTAATAATAGAGCCATCATCAAGTAACAGCTGATTAATACTGTTCTGAGCACTTCTACATGTCATGTAAGCGAAGAAAATCTTGCTGTTGTTATCTCCCTATTTAAGCCATAAATTTCTAGATTTCTGTTTAAGGACTTCTTCATGGTTGCTAAGCACAAGGAGCTGTTCCAGTTGTGTCTTTTCTTCGTTCCAAGTGTTGGGGTTATAGGGTTCCAGAGCAAGCTTCCGTTGAATCTGCTATAGGCTTTCCCTAGCTTCCTTTACCTCCAAATGCAGGTCACCAAATTGAGATTTGCTCATGTGCTTTAGTTGTCGCTTCAAAGCTTTAATTTTCTTCACCACTATAAACATTTTGGATCCTTTGATTTCTTGTTGCCGACAAGTGTCTACCATGTGCAAGAATTGGGGCTATTGGTCTAGAAATTAAAGAATTTGAAGGAGGATTTTTTCCTCCTAGTAGTTGGGTCAAGATGCACCAAACATGGGGAAGTGGTCGGAAACAACCGGAAACAAAATTTAACCGAATAGTGATTATATATGTTCTGCCAATCCACATTGATTAGGACTCTATCAATTCTACTTGCTTTTAGATTACCATATGCCCTTTTGTTAGTCCAAGTAAAGTGAGGGCCTATGGAAGGAGGTTCAATTAGTGCAAGCTCCTCAATCATGGTGTTTAGATCCTCCGTACCAGGAGTCCATCAAGCAATGGAGCCAATCCGTTCATTAGTATCCCTCGTTTCATTGAAATCACCCAATAGTAACCAGGGTAGATTTCCGGAATTAGCAGTAGAGAAGGTTACCATGTCATGCCACAAAACCTTGCGTTCAGCTTCACTATCACTTCCATATATCACAGGTAGTAGAAAAGAATCATCTCCAGGTTTTTCAATGAGACAGTGTATGGCTTGTGCTGAGACCTCCATCACCGTTAGGCTGAGAAAGGACGGTTTCCACAAGATCCAGATTCTACCCAGACAACTACTCATATAGTTATGAGTGTAATTCCAACCTCAAAATCTACTTTTAATGACAAAATCAGCATTCATCTCGTTTATTTTATGCTCAATCAAAATAAGAATATGAGGATCTTGAGACAAAGCAAAATCCACAAGCTCCTTTTGTTTGGGGCTACGATTAAGGCCCCTCACATTCCAAGATAGGATATTCATAGATCAGGAGGTTCTTCCAACCCACCCCCATCAATCCCAGGTAAGACAACAGAGCAACTAGAATTGTTTGAGTGGTCATCTACTTCCAGTAATGTAAATCTATTGCTAGAGGTCATTGAGTTGAGCGTACCTCTATTTCCCTTGTGGGATCCTTTTTTCTTACCACCAACTGGTTTGAACTCAGAAGAAGTTGAAACAGGTTGGGCAGCAGTAGGAACAACTAGCTGAGCAACCGAGGCATCTGAATTGGGCAGTATAGCGGAGGCTAATCCAGAGGGTACAAAATTGTTCTGGGCATCAAATCTCGATGATTCCGACCTCAAATTAGTAGAAGGGGCACAATTTTTTTGGACTTTAGGGACCCAGACTTCTTTACTAATCATAGTATAATCCTTATGACCAAAGCAGTTACATTTTTTACATTTGGGTGGAATCCAACTGTAGTCAACAGTCACCTCAAAGACCTCGTCCTTCCCCATGTCAATATCAAATTTATTTGGAAATGAACTATTAAAATCTATGAGGATGCATACCCTAGAATACGAAAGCCGCCGTTTTTGTTTAGTGGCCTTATCCATTTTCTGCACCATTATTGCGTTGTGAGATTTATAGCAAGTGTAAAAGATTGACTAGAACCGATTGGATTCAATTGGAACTAAAATAATTTGATTCAAAAGTATTTTCAAGACTTGATCTAATTTAATTTGAGATTATTATGCAAATTGGATTTAACTCGGAGATTTTCCTTCACGAGATCTAATGCAAAATTGATTTTCCAATCTTACATATTGACACCATAGAAAAATCCTTATTAAAAACTATTTCAATGAAGAGAGATTTTGCTTTTCTTTTGCCAGCATATTTATCTTTCATCACTTTATTTAACTTTTTTCATTACCATCCTCCAACTAAATTTTAAGGAACACTTGGCTTTTCTTAGATGGGAAATATTTTGGGTTCTAAGAAAAACATAGGCTCTATCCTCTAGTCTACGTATGCATACACACATGCATGCATGTGTACATACATACACACATACATTACTCTAACACATGCAAAGCCAATCTTATGTACGTACGGATTCAATATGGTTTTTTGTTTACATTTCTATATTCAGTCACTATCTCATGTAATGGTTAGGTTGGAATTTGATGAGGGTTGAAATGCGGGAATATACAATTGAAAGGAAAATAAAAGATTTAAAAAGATATAAGTTCGGGATCTCCTGATTTAATATATGCAACAAATTAAAGTTTCAATACGAGAGCTATATCCTTCATCTTGACTTCACCCAAGCAAAGCTAGCGTAGCAAAAACTTTTCTTGTACAAAAACGATAGCGCTATCCAAAAAGTAAAGTTTTAAAAAGAAAAACTCGTGAAGAAGGCATTAGAGTCCCAATCATAGAAGGCAACTTCTCCGCTAAGGTTTGGTGTACAGTACCGCATCTTTAAATATAAAAACAAACAAAGCGACCTTCAAAAAGACCAACATGCCACAAAACAAGCTCATTCAAAGAAAAGAAACTTGAAAGATGGAGCGGCAGTTTGATCTTCTCTCGCAAGATGATCTCTTCTTATCATTATTGTTTGATGGCCTTGAAGTATCAGATTCTGATTATGCCCAAGAGTTGCAATTTCAGGAGCTTTTAGAAGTCTCCTGTGTGATGAATATGAATCCTTCAGAAAGAAATACTGGGCCTTCCTCGTCTTTAGTGGTTGTGACTGAGGCAAACCCAAACAGGAGTCAGATGAAAATCATAGACCCGGCTGAGGTAGGTGTTCAGAAAGATGGTGGTGAGTCATCAGAGAGCTACTGTGAGATTTGTGCAGAGAGAAAAGAGGCCAACGAGATGTTCAGGATGGGGACCGTGTGTTCTCACACCTTTTGCACTCTCTGCATAAGCAGGTATGTAGAGACCAAAGTCCTGGACACTGTCACCACCATCAAATGCCCAGGAATGGAGTGTCAGGGTGTCCTACAGATTAATTCCTGCAGGCAAATCCTCCCTGAGAATGTTCTCTACTTGTGGGAGAAATCGCTGTGTGAGGCGATGTTTCCTGAGTCGCAGAAATTCTATTGCCCTTTCGAGAACTGCTCAGCCCTATTGATCAAGGACTATGATGGTGGGGAGGTGATTAGAGAGAGTGAGTGCCCATATTGCCACAGGTTGTTCTGTGCCGAGTGTTCCGTGCCGTGGCACGCCGGCGTGTCATGTGAGGAATTTCGGTCACTGAATGAGGATGAGAGAGGGAGTGAGGATCTCATTGTGAGGGAGCTTGCAAAGGAAAAGAAATGGGGGAGATGCCCCAAATGCAAATTTTATGTGGAGAGGACTGAGGGCTGTGCTCACATCACTTGCAGGTTTGTGATGCCTTCACTGAAAAGAATCACTTGCTTGCGAATCATTTATCAAAGATAAATCAAGAAGCTTGACACGTTATAGCTTCTTTGTTGAGACTTTTCTGAAATCCTATAGATGTGGCAGAGTTGTTGCTTGTGTGTAATTGGCGAAACTGAATTTACGAGCGATCTACCATTTTTTAAAGGAATTGTTATCGATTATGGCTTCAAATTTTAAATTTCATAAAAGGTAGATGAACTCATGATAATGTAATTCAAGTACAAGGTCTAAGCGTATTTCATCAAATTGTAGTGATTATGATACTCTTGAATACAGCGTGAAAGCTGCATTACTAGGCAACGGTCAGTATGTAGTTTGATAATTAATTGTAAGACGTTTCATATGTCATCAAGCCTTATTAGTGATATTCAAAGGTACACTGTCTTTACATAATAAGCAGTGCGGCCACTTTGCTTAATTATGTCAATCTCTGGTACTGAAAATCGTGCTGGTTAGTGTTTTATTATGAATCCTTTGGCAAAGAAAGTGGTAACTGAGTTTGCGAATGTTCAATTGTTCATACTTTCTACTTTTGGTGGGCTATATTGTTGTTCCTTGGTGGTTGCAATTGCAGGTGCGAGGTTCAGTTTTGCTATGGATGTGGATCAGAATGGACTCATTCTCATGGTGGTTGCACAAGAAACTGAGAAGCAAAAGGCACAGGAAAGAAGGCCTAACCGTGTAATGTGATCAGTTGTATCTGAATTTATCATTGATAAGAAATTGCAGTCAAGTAGCTATGTGATGGATGTTTTTTGGTGAAGCAATATACAGTGTATGGATAAACCTGCTCTTATGTTTATTCGAGGTGTGTGTTGTTCATGTTTGAGCTTCCAGCCACCAGTTAATCTTTTTTTCCAATAATATCACTGAAAGATCATTCAATACAAGTCACAGCCACAAATACTACTCATTCAATACAATTCCATATGTTTCTAGAATTCTTTCCCACATCAATCTTGTGGCTAGTTTGAATGTTTCATTATTATCATCAAAATAGACCGTGCCTTATGCTTTTTAAGAGTTTATTTTGTTGCTTAAAATGTTTCTATAAACACAAAGTAGAATCATTTGCTCTTCCTTGAAGCAACAGAAGTAAATGACAGTATGAACACTTCACCGATGTTCCTAAGATCTACCATTGCATCTGAGTGTTGACAAGAATTGCGCTATGTTTAAAAATTTTGGATCATTTTATCCTTTGGTCGGGGTTTGACAATGGTCTTTCTGGCCCCGCCTCAACATCTAGTCTCCAATATACATTGTCCGTATTGGTTTTAAGTCTCTTACTCATTGATCAAAAATACTCCTTTTGCATTCACTAAAATGTACCCAAGAACAAAGATTCTACAATAGCTACTCCTTTCAGCAGAAGTAGCTGAGCTTACACCTTTTGTTGATTACTTAGTTAAAAAAAACAAAAATTTCCTGACTATACTATACCATTTCACACTGCTAACTGTTTATGCCTCCACTTTTCACCAAGTCAAATTGTATCGTATTTCAGTATCTCAAGACCAAAGTAGACCGGGAAGAGCATCAGTTAGATATGTTTGCATTCTACCGCAATCTCAGAAGAACAATTTTACTGATTGTGTTAAAGGCGCTCACCCAAAATTACTCATAATCTATTACACACGCATATATATATATATATATCATCAGTCAAGGAGATCAAGAATCTAAATTAAACTTAGTTTAATACTTAAAGGCAGTACGAAAGATGTTGAAATTTGGCTCTAGTGTCGCAGGTTGCATGCCGAACGCTTATCATATTCCATCGATGAAGGTACAAATATGTTAGAAACAAATGGTGGAGGCTGGCCTTTAAGAGAAGGAATCTTTTCTTTGAGATCGCTTTTCCATTTTTCAACACTAGAACGCTTCTGGGTGAAGCTAAGACTTTTCTTTTCCTCCTTATAGCTTTAATCCTTTTCATTTTGGCCTTCGTATGACCTATACGAATTAAAAATCACAGTGCTCGTCTGAATAATAGGAGATGAGTTATGGTTCAAGTACCGCCTTCAACTGTTTATGTTTTTATTTAAACATGAGTTATTGTTCAAATCTCACGAGGTCTATGGCACCATCAAAGTCCACGTTCAGTGCTACTCGACAGATTATGAAAGTCCACGTTCAGCTTGACTATGAAAATTGTCGAAATGGCTGTCTACTAGCCTGATTGATTTTTGCAAGAATTGATTCGGGCCGAACATGCCTAAAGTGAAGAAGAGGGCAACCACCATTTCTCATCCGAATCATGGTGAGGGACCAACTGCCGAATACACCGAATGTTTTAGACATTTTCTTACATATATAATTTGTTTTTAATCGTTATTAGGACACTTGTACATGTAAATTTTTTTTAAAACTTTGAAGATGCACTTGTATTTATTCGTGTTTAATTGAATAATTGATTCCGGCTGAACATGCCTAACGTGAAAAAGAGGACAACCGCCCATTTTTATCCGAATCATGGTGAAGGATCCAGTGCCGCATACACCGGATGTTTTAGACATTTTCTTCGGTATAATTTGTTTTTAATTGTTATTAGGACACTTGTACGTGTAATTTTTTTAAAAAATTTGAAAGACATACTTGTATTTATTCGAGTTTAATTGAATAATTGTTTTTCATTACGTTTCCTTCAAAAAAAAAAAGCTATATATGGGTTCTAGGTCTTATGACCACCCCCATATTTCATTTGCAAGGATTACTTGTGTAATTTCGTTTAATACCTCTGCAAATTGAAGATCTTAAACTCCATTGAGAAGTCGTAGTACCTGCGCAAGAAATGGGTTTGATCAAACAGACAAAGTCTTGTCTTGCATGAAAATGCATGGTAAAGGACATGGAGCTCATTTGCATGTTAAAGCATTGACTAGTGGACGCGTGGGGAAGATTACTTAATAAGTTTTAAACTTTGTCTATCCACACCAATTTAGTCATAAATTTTTCAATTTTCTAATTTAGTTAAAAATCTTTGCATAAAATTCCAATAGTCCTTTCGGCCAATTTTTATCAGAAGTTGCTGATGTAGCGGTCCACATATCGCCGATTGTCCTATGTACCATGCCAACAATTTAACGTGGACAAATTTGCTCAAAACAACATCATTTCTCATTTCTTTTTCTCTTTTTTTACCGTTCATTTTCTTGTTTCTTTTACTATCCATCTTTTTTGTTTCTTTCCTTTTACTTGATCTTGCATATCAAATTTAGACAATGTGTAACTAGAAAAAAGATCCTCTCAGCTCTCTTTGGATCAATCGTCCACAGCTCTACCCGCTTATCAAGAGCTGTTAAATAATGTCTTGAATTTAAGCGCGTGCATGATATGTCTATCTTGAATTCAATTGTGGCCATGAGAAGTGGATATAGATCAACAGTTAAGTTTCACCGCATATTAGTTGGAGCCGTTAGATGAGATTCTTGGTCTTATCTATTTTTTCTTGTTAAAGCACAAGAGGAATAGATAAGAATATCTCCTTCTGTCTAAAAAAGAGCAACCACCACAAAGACTCCAAACTATGCATACCGTGACACAAATACCTCAAACTTTTGTTTTCTCAAAAAACCCTAAACTTGCCCATTATGACTCAAATATCCTTGACTTTTTTTGTGTCATTAAAAAACCGAAACTTATACTTGTGTGACATATATACCCTCTATTTAAATTTCATCTAAGGTATATCTGCACACTGGTATAAGTTTGTGATTTTTTATTACACAAAAAAAGTTTGGGGTATTTGTGTTACAATGGGTAAGTTTAGGGTTTTTAGTGACAAAAAAAATTTGGAATATTTATGTCACAATAGACCTAGTTTGGAATTTTTTGTGGTATTAACCCTTATTTATAAGGCAAGTGGAAATCGTATTCTTTCTTGACTGGTCAAAGCTGATTTGTTGACTCACATATATAAATATGCCGTGTGTGAAGATTTTCTTCGGAGAACCTACAAAGAACTTTAGCGAAGACTTCTTTGAACAACCATACGGGAGATTTGTGCCACGAGTTTTATGTTCAAATTGAGTGGTTTATTTATTTGTAGACAGTTGAGTTTGAGTGTAATTTAGGTGTGGGAAACACTTGAACCTATGAGCCATTGTAATTTTGATAATTCGATTACAGTGAAAAATTTGTTGTTAGCTCTTTTCATAAAATAGATATCTATATTTGGACCGAATCACATAAATCTTTTGTGTCATTATTATTCCTTATTTATTTCTCTAGTGATTTCTTATTTATTTAAATTGCAAGATCTTGTCGGTTTCCGCATTAATAATACAACAGCAGCCATGGCCTTCTTCGCCTCCATACTCTCCAAAATCGAAGAGTTATCCACTGGATAACTAAATCGATGCCTCGGCCTCGTGCTTTTCTCTCCCAAATCACTTCCACACCCATTCTCATGCTTTGAATCGGATGGTCCCTGCCCATATCGTCGAGCTTGAATCTAATGTAGGTGCGAAGCTGATCATCCCCCGAAGCCGAAGTCCTCGAAGCGTCCAGAAGGTCCGCTCTCGAACGATCTGGCCCATGTCCTCTGGGATTCAAAAATTGACAGTGCAGTGGTGCCCATCGCGCGGGGTGGCGAACGCTTGCGACACTTAAAGTTTCTAAGGAAAGTCAATGTGGGGGTTGTGGTTAGGGTTTTGGAGGTGGAACTGTCATTTCCACGGCTTGTTCTTCGATGTGAGTTCTCTGTGCATCGAGGTGGTTCTCCATTTCGTTCGTGATTGGAGATTCTGATCATCGTGACAAAAATAAAACAGGAAGATGAACAATAAAAGATTAAAAAAAAGATGAACAGTAAAAGGAAAAGGAAAGTATAATCTGAAAATTTCATAAAGTTACTCTTCCACGGCATTTTGAGCCACCTCTTGACAGTGTGAGAGCCACATCAAGAATTATACTTGTGCAACCATCTATATATCGATAGGATTACCTATATGGTACATATCATTTGATAGTAAATGTTTGATCTATTATTATTAGCATTGCAGCGGAATCATGTACCTAGAAATCATCTACTTTTTAATTTGCAGGGTTACTAACTTTTGATATAAAAAAAAGTATGTTGCAATGTATAGTAGGCAAAGTAAGGACTTTACAACGGGAAAAGTAAGTTCTTCGCACTTAACCCTAAACTTTTGTCATTGGTGGTTAATAGCCATTTGGGAATCATACAATGTACAGTCCATCCATTCATTAGCAATCATACAATTTGCAAGTTCTTTCTTTTTCATTTCCGAAATTTTTTATGTTTGAGTTATTGCTCACGAGACTTTTGGGTCGTCCTTGGTTTACCAAATCAGATTTTCCCATTCCATTCATTAGCAATCATTCAACAACTTCTAATTTTAAATTATGGAACAGGAGATTTAAGTGAAAGTTTCCTCTTACCAAACAAAGTAAAATATAAAATGTCGTGTCAACATTATTTTTCGACGTACCTTTCCATTACATATATATATATATATATATATATATATATATATATATATATATATGAACTTGCTTCTTAGAGTCTCGAATTGCTCATTACTTGGAAATCGCCGGTCGTCTTATTATATTTACAAAAGACAGAGATGTAGTAAAATAAGTCAATACTTATCCAAGACTCAAATGTTGCCCCTTGAGAAACACGACAATTTTGCAACAACTCTACAACAGTGATAATTTTTCGTAAGATATTTCAACATATTTACTTTCTTAAGATTAAACCCTTCGTTTATGTCATGTGATTTTCATATATACTCAAAATTCTTTAGGTCATTTAGTATGACAACGCTCTTTAAAATGGTATTTTGGCCACCCAACCCAATAATTGATCTTTTAGGGTAAAATTAGTGAGGTGGATGATGGCTCCAGCCTTTCATTCTTTAAGGTATTACAAGACGTAACTTTTTGTTATCCTGACCGTATTCTTATATCAATGTAAATTTATATCTCAAGTCAAGGTCTTGACACCTTTGAAACAGTGAAGTAAGATGCCGATCCAAATGGAAAATTACACACGATTTTTTTAAATATCTTATAAAATAATATGTCCTCAAACCAATAATATCTGGGGCCTCCGCCCCTATATAAAATGATTCAACACACTTTGTTTTGCAATCTATCGATCCCCGTAGTCATATTATCTGGGAAACGAGCCAGTTGAGTACTACTTCTATCAAAGAAAAAATGGATCCTCCAAATCTCCTTCTCTTGCTTCTTCTCCTGTTGGTTTCGACCATAAACGCCCAATTTCCAGCGACCTACTGTGGTTCGACCGGCAACTTCACCGCCAACAGCACCTACGAAACCACCCTCACCACCCTCCTCTCCTCCATCTCCACCACCAACTCCTTGTCCATCTCCTACGGCTTCTTCAATGCCTCCACTGCCGTCTCCGGTGCCTCCGAAACCCTCTACCTCTTTGGCCTCTGCCGCGGTGACTTTACCGCCGTGGGCTGCCGTGCCTGCCTCAGTGACTTGGCCTCTGACATCCGCCGCCTCTGCCCCTTCCAGAAGGAGGCACTCCTCTACTCCGGGAACTGCATCATCCGCTACTCGGATGCCTCGTTCTTCGGTGCAGTCACAACAGAACCCAGTTACGTGGCGAGAACCTCTAATAATGTCTCGAGCCCAGACATGTACGACGCAGCAATGAGGAAGCTCCTGAACGGTCTGCGGGCCGATGCGGCGGGTGGTGGCTTGCTGAGAAAGTACGCATCAGGGAACGAATCAGCAGGGCCTGACATGATCTACGCATTGGTGCAGTGCACGCCGGACTTGACGGAGCAGCAATGCAACGACTGCCTGGTGATAGGAGTCCAAACGATCAGGGATTGCTGTGTCATGTACACAGGAGGACGGTTCATGGTGCCAAGTTGCCTGATCCTGTACGAGACCAATCATCGGTTCTTCGACCCGGTCAGTGAACCACTTCCACAGCCACCAACGTCAGCGCCATCGCAGGACGGATATGTGCTGCCTCCACCACCAGGTATGTAGGCTCTTGTTCAGGAATTAGGTACACGGCGTTTGGGTCTTCTTCGTTTTTCTATAAGATTATGCAGGTTTCGAGTGATATTCACACAATCAATTCTTCATATGAGCTTAATCTACATGCCCTATAAATCAAAAAACTTTTGTTTATAGATATATGCTCAGTAGGTCATGTAATTTTAACTGATAAATGCTCTTTGACAAAAAAGAAGGTACCGATTGGTCCATATTTTCGGGAAAAGAAGACATGTTTAATCATCGATGCATTTACATGGATACAAGTCAACTATCACAGTCAGTTCATTGAATCACAACTTATGGCGTTCATAGCTCACAAGCTGTCTTATGAGATTGTGAGTCTAGGGTCACACTGGTTTTTTCATTAGCAGTGATCACCACCACAATGGTGGTCACCTCCATTGCGGTCTTCTGCTAAGATGATAAAATCCATTGTTGGTGGTCCGCATGTGTATATTGGTCCCATATGTGCACATTGGGACCGCTAGTAACTCTGCAAATTTTTGCAAACTTGCATCGGATGTTCCTTGCTCCACTCTGTTTCTGTAAAACATTTCACTGTCTTTACTCTGATTTCCGTATGAAATTCATGAAATTAAAGAATTTGAAGTGGAAAAGGCAACCGATTATCCCTAGAAACTTACAAATTTAGACAATAAAGTGATATATTCCAAATCTTTTTAGATGAAAATTGGTAGGATGACAAAATCCAGAAATATGAATAACTTTCCCTTAACTTACCAGAGAACGGCGCGATGTATTTTTCACATCGTAATTTGTGGTGCGTATCTGTTCTTGTTATATCTTTGCAACATGAATCTCATTTTCACAGTCGTAATCAGTGAGCAATGATCATAAACATAATGTGCCTTTGCTCTTGCAGTTGGAAAGAGCAATTCGATGAGGACTGTGATCATTGTGGCTTGCGCAAGTGTTTCTGCACTACTTGTCATCGGCGTTGTCGTCATTATCCTGAAAATGAAAAGGAAGATGAAGCAGTCCAGACAAAGCGTTGAAGGCGAGCCTTTATCATTTGGCATTGGAATAGCAACTATTCATGAGGTTAAAAAAGATCATGAAAATAATTAAGTTGACTAATTACTATGATTTTTCACCAGCAAAGTAGTACGAGCTGCATCGCTTTGAACAAATAGGCCAAAAACTTTATAAGGGAGGGTTTAGGGTTCGTTAGTAACGCCTACAGGTGCAATTATATATACTAAAAGTTTGTGACACTTTCATTATGAAAACTATAAGGTAATGATACTCGCCCAGAATGACCGCATTTATGTCTTCCTAGGTGAAGTTGTGCATGAAATTAGCACGGCAGAGTCACTGCGATTTGATTTCGGCACTATCAGAGCAGCGACAGATGACTTCTCGGATTCCAAGAAGCTTGGACAAGGCGGTTTTGGTGCTGTTTACAAGGTAATAATTAACAAAGCACATTCACTACTCCCTTGTGTTCAAAATTTCAGCAACCAACTCGTCAAAGATGACAACAATATAATACTCTTCGAAATGCTTCAATGTACCAATCAATACTCACAAGGACATACTTTGGTGAAATTTCAGGGTCAGCTCTCCAACGGACGGGAAATTGCAGTGAAACGGTTGTCGCAGAATTCTAGCCAAGGGCAAGTAGAATTCAAGAACGAGGTCATATTACTAGCAAGGCTACAACATAGGAACTTGGTCAATCTCCTAGGTTTCTGTCTGGAAGGAGTCGAGCGGCTTCTCATTTACGAGTTTGTGCCCAATTCAAGCCTTGATCAATTCATTTTTGGTATGTTTCTCGGGTTGTCATTCCTGAAATCAAATACTCATGAAATGATTAATGGATGTCTTATAGAAAGTGACCCCTTCAAAATGCATAGATTCCCCAAAGCGTGTGAATCTCAACTGGAATAGGCGTCACAAGATAATAATGGGTGTCGCTCGAGGGATGCTTTACCTACACGAAGACTCTCGACTTCGTATCATCCATCGGGACCTCAAAGCCAGCAACATTTTGTTGGACTTAGACATGAATCCTAAGATATCGGATTTCGGTATGGCGAGGCTGTTCGAGTTGGACCAAACTCAGGCCGAGACAAATCGAATTGTGGGGACCTAGTAAGTGCCACAACCTCCTAGAGCTAACGATTACCAACAGAACAAAGCAAACGATAGAACTAATATGGTTGACTTATTGTGATGCATAGCGGATATATGGCGCCGGAGTATGTCATGAATGGAAACTTCTCCGTCAAGTCAGATGTGTTCAGTTTCGGAGTGCTAGTTTTAGAGATTGTGAGTGGTCAAAGGAACAATCACCGCATGGGCAATGACATGGAGGTCCTTATAAGCTATGTGAGTATAAGAACATACCTTCTCATTTCGCATAATATTCCGGAGATCAATCTACTCAATCTTTGTTCGATGTTTGCAGGTTTGGAAGCATTGGATGGAAGGATCATTATCGAACATCATCGATCCCTCTATAGCTTATGGTTCAACTACTGAAATTTCGAGGTGCATCCACATTGGTCTACTATGTGTACAAGAAAACGCAGCTAGCCGGCCAACAATGGCCTCAGTCCTTCTCATGCTTAACAGCCATTCGGTCAGTCTACAAGTGCCGTCGAGACCCGCATTCTTCCTACACAACGGCATCGAATTTGATATGCCGTCCACGCAAGATTACAGTTCGAGGGTATCTGAGGTCGAGAGATCAAGAAGCAAATCAAACCAATTCTCAAAAAATGAGGCCACCATGACAGAGCCATACCCACGGTAGCCTTGGAAAATGGGAGATCAGCGTGCCTCTGCATTACTTTTTGTGTTTGTCGTTGTTTTCGGATCATCCATTTACATTCTCATTATTTAATGCTTCCTCTAAATTATTGAGGAGTTATATGGCCTCATTGGCTTGGGATTACATCCAGATTCATAGGATGTTGGAAGGGAAGGATACTCACCAAAAGTCATGCCTGACGGTACTCGTGTAAAGACAAGAAATCTAGAACAGCTTGCTCTTACAAAGTTCATGTTGGACTATGTTATTTTAGGCGTGATTTTAGTCAATCTCCTTCTTGGTGGTTTGGTTTAAACAGATACGTAAGATACACAGAATGTTTCTAGCTGCCAAGAAAATAATGAAAATTTGCCTCCGATTATCTACTTAGTCAAATTGGTTCCAACATTTGAATGCTTTTCAGATGGTAAAACCACTTCCATCTTATCATGTATTTACCCTTTTTCTTATACATGTAAGTTTCATGGACTGAATTTGTTGGCTTCCCGTCCCCTGTATTACAGAAACTATCCAGGTCTTTTCCTCTCGTGGTCCATCCGATTATAATCAAAATATACAGTAGTTTACCGACATATTTTATGGGTTAGGTAAGACGACCAGTCTGAACTCTTGCGTTCCCATATACAGTGTTTTTTTATAGTTTGACCGCGATATAATCTTCCTGGCATGAGGCGTGTTTCTCGGTTATGGGTCCAGCATATCAAATTTTCAGATCTAAATATTTCATTTACTGATATAACTTAGGTAGTTAAGCAATGATGTCACGACTGATATATCTCCCATAAGTGGTGCATTTGACTCTTCAATAAATGTTTTTTTTTGCATCGGTCCATATTTTTTGTTTTTTTCAATTGACCGACACATTAAATTAAGTTTACCCTAGCTGCAAGAAGGTTGAGATTCTATGTACTATACTTGTTGCTATTGGAAGTTAGTTCTGTTAGCACATGTTAAAATATATCTCGAGTTTGAGCCCGATTATAAAAGTTTCCAAATTCAAGTAGATTTTGTATTTTAAATAGGTTACCTAATTGAATGGTTTCCTAGTTGGAAAGCGTTTCCTAATTGGAGAAGGTTTCCTATGAAGATATTTCCTAATTTGGATCCAATTTTTGTCTGTAAATAAGAACGGGATGTTACTTGTGAAAAACATCAAAGAGGAGTTTCTGCTAGGGAATTACACTTGAAGAGATCCAAGTGTGTTGTAGTCAATTAAATTCTTGTGGTAAGAATTTGTATATAATTCTTTTGTGAGATTAAGAGATTATTTTGTGAGGAATTGTGGGGCTAAATACTAGGTGAGTTACTGGGTGTAATTAGGGATTGGGAAACACTTAGAGTGTTCACGTAACTCGAGTGTAGTTGTAATTTCTGTTATATTGCTTGATCTATAATAGAATTCGTTGCAGCTCTCCCATGGACGTAGGTTACTATAATTGAACCACGTAAATTTGGTGTCCAATTTATTTTCTTGTTCTGTCTATTTTATTGTTCAATCGCTTGGCTTCCGCAACAACACATTTAAAAAGTATGCATCAATTGTAATTTATCCAAGAGGTCATCAATACATGATGTTGCTTAAGCTTCGGCAACATTATATCTTTTTACTACGCCTCATATTGCTTAATTATTTCTCCGATTGTGCCACTGAGGAGGACTTGAAATTCGAAGATACAGTTCAGAAGAACTGAGACTGCGACACTTGCCTCAAGTTTGAATGAGCCATTGATTAAGCCTTGAGCTTTTACTTCTTGATGTTTTCGAAGCCAAAACTTGACTTACGTAAGATTGATTACCAAAATTAAATCTCAGTACATAGCTCGAGTTCAACTCGAACTGGAGCTGAAGAGCTCAACTTTGAGCTTGAACTCGAATTTGGAGGTACGATACTTAAAAGAATAAGATATGTGATACACTTAGGGGATTTGCGGACCCGTTATGCGATTGGACGAACCGGCGGGCTTGAAGTCAAAGATGTTGGATTAAGCTCAAATGTGGTCGGCTGAAGCGAAACGACGTGCTGATCAATACTCATAACCTTTGGCTATGATTAATGATGAATTTTCGCGATCTGGGGTCATTTAGATGGTTTTTTTTAAATTATTTTAGTAATTTTCGAATTAAGGGCATTTTTGTAATTTTTGCATTTTTTTTTGTCATTAGGGTTAACATCCTTTATAAATTTATTTTTAGGATTTGAGAGGTAGTAGACTTTGGATATTTTGATAGTCAATCAACTGAGAGAACAGTTTGTTCCTCTTATCGTTTTGATTCTTTTGTTTAGCCTAATTTCTATCGCGCTTTCGGCAACAATTGGTATCAGAGCACAGGTTGCTTGAATCAATGGCTGAACAGAATCGTGGTCGTGGACGGCGGGCTCGTGGTGGTCGGGGGCGTGGAGGCACTCCTGAAGCAGACGACCAACCGCATCTAAGAGATCTGCAAGACGTAGAAATTGAAGAACAGAAAGACGAATCCAGGATTTGGAGCAACAACTTGCGAATGCGAGTTGGGCGTTCAATCCAAAGAAGAAGCAGAATCTGAGGATCCATTGATTGATGAAGAGGAGGACGTAAACCCTTTCGGGGTTTTGAACCAGGGGCGGAATTGAGGAGTACGACCTGAAAATCAACGCTCTTCTTAAAATTTCGGGATGAAGATCGAGATTCCCGAATTTAATGGTAAGGCTCATCCTGATGAGTTTATTGATTGGATGCATACGGTAGAACGGATTTTTGATCTTAAAGACCTAACTGAGGGGCAAAAAGTGAAGTTAGTGGCTATTAGGCTGCGAAAACATGCTTCGATTTGGTGGGAACACATGAAAAAGTAACGCGCTAGAGAGGAGAAGCCGAAGGTGGATCGCTGGGAAAAGATGAAAAAGTTATTGCAAAAAAATTTTTTGCCTACCCATTATAGGCAAGAGGCATTTATTGAGTATCATAACGTCAAGCAATGTGATAAAACAGTTGAGGAATTTACAGAAGAATTTGATCGCTTGCAGATGCATTATGATGTGGCGGAGGAAGACGAGCAGACGATTGCACAATATCTAGCAGGGCTACGATATGAGATCTCTGATGTTGTCCAATTACAACAATATTGGACTTATGAGGATATGTGCAGACTAGTCCTAAAGGTGGATGAACAGTTTAAAAGAAAGAGCAGTAAGTCCAAGTGGTCTAGCAGTAGTTCTAAGTGGACAGGCAATAGTTCCAAATGGTTAGATAAAGAGTCCCGGGGGAAAGTAGGGAGTTCTTTGGCCCTGGCAGCAGTTAAGGGCACTGGTTCAAAATTTGCAACAAAAGGAGAGCAGGGTGGTGCAGAATCTAGTAGGGGAGGAGTTGCAGGCAAGCGATGTTTTAAGTGTCAAAGACTCGGGCATTTTGTTGCTGATTGTCCGAACCAACAGTTTGTGACGCTTGTAGATCAGCCAACTTTTGATGAAGACCCAACTTATGATGAATCTGATGGAGAGCAAGCAGATACGGATCTAGATCCGGATGACATTATCTATGTCGATTCTGGTGAGTCTTTAGTTGTGCGTCGGGTTTTAAATATTGCTGAAGTAGATGATGAATCGTGGCTCAAGCATAATATCTTTCATACTAAGTGCACTAGTGGGGGAAAGGTGTGTAGTATGATAATTGACAGAGGAAGTTGCGAGAATGTAATATCTACCACTATGGTAAAAACGTTGGGGTTGAAAACTGTCAAACATCCTCAATCATATAAGTTGTCATGGCTTAGGAAGGGGAATGAGGTAAAAGTGAGCAAGAGGTGTTTAGTGCAGTTCTCGATTGGGAAGAAATATATTGATGAAGTATAGGGTGACGTAGTTCTAATGAATGCTTATCATATTTTGTTAGGAAGACCTTGGCAGTTTGACAAGGAAACACAGCATGACGGATTCAAAAATACATACACCATCAAGAAGAATGGTCGGACTATTACTCTGGGTCCTTCAGATTTGAGAAAAGAAGGGAAAAGTAATCTACTTTCCAAATTAGAGTTCCAGAAGGAAGCGGTGAATGCCCCAGAGCTTTTTGCTGTTGTAGTCATGGAGCAGAATCTTGATAGTCCAGCAATTTCAACTCAAGTTTTGCCTATACTTGAGGAGTTTGCTGATGTCGTACCAGAGGAATTGCCACTTGGATTGCCACCCATGAGGGACATTCAGCATTGTATAGTTCTCGTTCCAGGAGCTACTATTCCTAATAAGGCAGCTTACAGAATGAATCCTAAGGAGCATGAGGAGATGTAGAGGCAAGTACAGGAATTATTAGAAAAAGGTGCAATTCGAGATAGCATGAGCCCTTGTGTAGTGCCAGCTTTGTTGGTTCCTAAGAAAGACGGGTCGTGGAGAATGTGCGTGGATAGCAGAGTTGTTAACAAGATCACGATCAGGTATCGCTTTCCTATCCCGCGATTTGATGATTTAATTGATCAACTATATGGAGCGACTATCTTTTCGAAGATAGACTTGAGGAGTGGGTATCATCAGATTAGGGTGCGTCCTGGAGATGAGTGGAAGACCGCTTTTAAAACTCGAGATGGTCTGTATGAGTGGATGGTGATGCCTTTCGGGTTATCTAACGCACCGAGCACTTTTATGAGACTGATGAATTAGGTGTTTCGTCCTTTTATTGGCTAGTTTGTCGTCGTATATTTCGATGATATTTTGGTTTATAGTGCATCGACTGATCAACACTTACAGCATTTGAGAAGGGTGTTCGAGACATTAAGGGAGCAGAAATTGTATGCTAATACCAAGAAGTGTCACTTCTTGACTGATCGCGTGACCTTTTTGGAGTATATAGTAACTAAGAAGGGCATTCATATGGACCCAGCTAAGGTTGAGGCTATTACAAATTGGGAGATTCCGAAAAATATTCATGAGGTACGTAGCTTTCATGGGCTTGCGTCTTTTTATCGGAGATTTATTCGAGATTTCAGAACTATTATTGCACCTTTGACGGATTGTCTAAAAGGAAGTAAATTTGTGTGAACTAAGGAGGCAGAAGCTACCTTTCAATTATTAAAGAAGAAAGTGACTGAAGCGTCTATTCTCGTGTTTCTTGACTTTAATGAGATTTTTTAGGTGCATTTGTGATGCTTCAGGTGTTGGTATTGGGGGTGTCTTTAGTCAAAATGTAAACTTGTAGCATTCTTCAATGAAAAGTTGAATGAGGCGAAAAGGAAATATTCAACTTATGATAAAAGAATTTTATGCTATTGTGAGGAGTTTGGAGCATTGGAGACACTATTTTATTTGAAAAGAGTTTATCTTATTTTCTGATCATAAAGCCTTGAAATACATCAATGGGCAGCACAAATTGAACGCAAGGCATGCAAAGTGGGTGGAGTTCCTTCAAGTTTTCAATTTTTCCATCAAGCATAAAGCAGGAGTGCTAAATAGTGTGGCAGATGCATTGAGCAAAAAACACTCTTTGCTGTCTACGATGTAGGTAAAGGTTCTAGGCTTTGATACTTTTAAAGAATTATATGTTGATGATCCTTATTTTGGAAATATTTGGAGGAAGAGCAAAACGGAGCCTTTTCGGCAATTTCAGATCGTGAAGGATTACCTATTTAAAGGTAATAGATTGTGCATTCCTCAATGTTCTTTGAGGGAATCTATTATTATTGAGGGACATGTAGGCGATTTAGCTGGGCACTTTGGCCCGGATAAGACGAAGGCCTTGTTGAGTGAACATTTTTATTAGCCTCGGATGGAGCGTGATGTGACACGTTTTATAGAGAGGTGTAGGGTATGTCATGTGGCAAAGACCAAGAGTACTAATGCAGGATTGTATATGCCTCTACCTGTTCCAATTGCACTGTGAGAGAATATCAGTCTTGACTTTATCTTGGGTTTGCCAAGAATGCAGCGAAGTAAGGATTCAATAATGGTGGTTGTTGATAGGTTCTTGAAGATGGCCCACTTTGTCCCATGTAGCAAGTCATATGATGCTTCACAGGTCGCTCGATTGTTTCTGCAGGAGATTGTTAAGCTGTATGGAATTCCTAAGTCCATAACCTCATATCGTGATGTGAAGTTTGTGAGTCACTTCTGGCGCACTCTTTGGAGGTACATGGGTACAAGTTTGAATTTTAGTTCATCTTATCATCCTCAGACTGATGGTCAAATTGAAGTTGTCAATCGAAGCTTAGGGAATTTGCTACGGAGTTTGATTGGAGATAATCCGCGATAATGGGACTTGGCATTGCCTCAGGCAGAATTTGCATATAACATATCAGAGAACCGAACTACAGGCAAGACTCCTTTTGGGGTGGTTTATGGGCGTAATCCAATTACTCCATTAGATCTCACACCAATACCAGTTCTTAAGCAATTTAGTTTGGAAGCTGAAAAACATGCAAAACATATCAAAGAGCTACATTCTTAGGTCCATAATCAGATCAATAGGCAGAACATGAAGTATAAGCAACGCGTGGATATGTACAAGAAAAGAGTCGTCTTCAAGGAAGGTGATCTAGTTTGGATTCACCTTAGGAAGGAACGATTTCCAGCGGGTAGGTTTGGCAAGCTTCAAGCTAGAGCTGATGGACCCTTCAGAGTTTTGGAGCGAATTAGTGACAATGCTTACAAGATTGAATTGCGGGTAAATATAATGTATCTAGAACTTTTAATGTAGCAAATTTGTCACCTTACTACACTGAAGAGAAAGAAGATCCCGAGGAGATTGACGACGACAATGAAGGCGAAGCAGATTCGAGAATGAATCTTTCTCTAGCAGGGGAGGATGATGCACCTAGGGGACCGGCGGACCTGTTATGCGACTGAATGAACCGGCGGGCTTGAAGTCAAAGATGTCGGATTAAGCTCAAATTTAGTCGGCTGAAGCGAAACGGTGTGCTGATCAATACTCATAGCTTTTAGCTATGATTAATGATAAATTTTCGCGATCCGGGGTCGTTTAGATGTTTTTTTAATTATTTTTGTAATTTTCGAATTAAGGGTATTTTTGTAATTTTTGCGTTTTTTTTGTCATTAGGGTTAACACCCTTTATAAATTTGTTTTTAGGGTTTGAGAGGCAGTAGACTTTGGATATTTTGATAGTCAATCAATTGAGAGAACAGTTTGTTCCTCTTATTGTTTCGATTATTCTGTTTAGCTTAATTTCTATCGCGCTTCGGCAACAATATGTTTTTTGTACTTTTCATACGAATTTAAATAATTATTAAACGAAAAAAGGACAATTCTTCCACGCCATTACAGTGTTGTGAGATTTATAACAAGCGTAAAAAGATTGACTAGACCTGGTTGGATTCACTTGGAACTGAATTTTCTTTTTTAGAAATATTTTCAAGTCTAGAATAGATCTACTAGAAGAAGCGCTTGAAGAAAGGAAACATTATGACTCACTTACCTTCAATGAAGCATTGGAGAAGGGAAATTAAGTTATCTACGCAGATCAAGGAGAATCTCTAATCTTTCATTTGGGTCTTGAATACTACTCCTAGTAAAGAAGGCATATGGCTTCACAACAACATTTGTCACGCTAGATGCACTTCTCATGAAAAGGTGTGATGATATCATTGATGGAGGAAGCTGTGAGATTGTAGTGGCTACAATAATGGTGGATAAATTGTACCACAAGATGGAGAAACAGCCATAACCTTACAAGCTTGCTTGGCTTAACAAAGGGAATGAGGTTAGGGTTAATAACAGATGTCTTTTTCAATTCTCTATTGGAAAAAAAAATAAAGATGAAGTACGGTATGATGTTATTCCTATGGATACTTGCCATTTGCTTCTTAGGAGACCTTGGTAATTTCATAGGAAAGCCGTGCATGATGGTGACTAGAAACATATTTCTTTTGTTCCATTAAATCCATCCATAACCCACAAAATTCAACCTGGGGAGGGAAACACGAGTATGGAAAACCTTCTCTTGAGTGAAACACAGTTTGAGAGAACCATTTACATTCAAAAGATTGAATTTTCCTTGCTTATTGGTGAAAGCAAAACAAATTAGAAAGAGTGTTCCCCACATCGTGAAATGTGTTCTTTAATGAAAAAGCTTGAATGATGTGCTTTCAGCACTAAAGAATTTCATAGATTTCAAGCAAATGTTTATTTGATTTGTTAAAGAGTCTGTCCGAGAAAACTTATCGAAATTAAGTGTAATGGCCCCATCTCGGGGTTATTAGTGCAACATCTCATTCGTTATTATCTTTGACTAAGTACAAGTAGAAGTAATTAATTTGGGACAATCACAGTCAAAACAAACAATGAGATTATGACAAGCATCATGAGCAAACCTTATTTTCCTTGCTTATTGGTGAAAGCAAAACAAATGAGAAAGAGTGTTCCCCACATCGTGAAATGTATTCTTTAATGAAAAAGCTTGAATGATGTGCTTTTAGCACTAAAGAATTTCATAGATTTCAAGCAAATGTTTATTTGATTTGTTAAAGAGTCTGTCTGAGAAAATTTGTCGAAATTAAGTGTAATGCCTCCATCTCGGGGTTATTAGTGCAACATCTCATTCGTTATTATCTTTGACTAAGTACAAGTAGAAGTAATTAATTTGGGACAATCACAGTCAAAACAAACAACGAGATTATGACAAGCATCATGAGCAAACCTTGTATTAATATGTAACATCCTTATCTTACCCTTGGAAACCAGGAAAAGCATAACAAGCCATTTTACTTAAACATCTTTTACAAGCCCCCCCCCCCCCCTTTTTTTTTTTTCCATGGGCCTCTCCTATATACAAATCATATTACAAGCGAATGCTGAGGTTACTCTTAGCTCCTTTATGTCATCCTCCATCTTACATACTTGAAAAGGAAAAATAATGGGGGATTAGTCAAGGAGACTCAATGAGTAAATTCACTAATACTCGCGTAGGATGATGTCTCGCCATTATACTAGCGCATACAAATATTTTCCCCATCTTATGTCAATGGCAAATCAATAACAAAGGCTTTTATCCTTACTCTAGATATGTTTACATGGAAGCTCACCTTTATCTAGTCATATAAATTCGGCTTATCAATAAACACACATACCAGCACACATATAGAATTTACATACCGGCACACATATAGAATTCACATATAAGATTCATGTATTGTCATCTCGGCTCAACCAGGGCATCCCGATTCAACCGAGGCATCCAGCTTCATACTAGGCATCCTAACTCAATCAAGACATCCTGGTTCAACTGAGGCATCCCGGGGCTAGCTCACCCGAGGCATCCGAGCTCAACCAAGGTATCATAGCTCAATTAGGGCATCCCGGCACTAGTTTATCGAGGCATTTAGGCTCAACCTAGGCATCCTAACTCAACTAAGGTATCCCAGCGCTAGTTTACCTAGACATAGCCGCCAACACTATGTGACAGCGGTATTCTTCTTTTCATTTAGTGATCACACATCATGGATCGCATAAACCGGTTTATTATCTTGATGTCATTAATCCATGCAATCAAACCCCATGCTTGTGTAATCATGATCTCTAGAACATTCACCTAACATGCGGGTCGCGGTCGAGGTGATATGGCTTGGTCCGCCATGCCGAGTGTTGGCTTGGAGCCGAACTTGGCCTAGATCTACACATCCCACTATAAACCCGTACCAAGCCGAACTTGTCCCGTAACACTACAACATGAGTACAAAACCATACGACACTCCGTTTCATGACTCGTACGTGCCTTGACTTATGATTATGAAGCAAAACAAGAAGCATTCATGCAACCATCGAGCATCACAAACACGGTCACTACTCAAGCCAAACTTGTAACAGCACATCACATCCTCTTATAAATCAACAAGCATGGATGAGAACATCGAGCATGGCAACAAGCGATGCGTGCAACATCGAGACAAATAACAACACACAAGTCTCGACAAAGTTTGGGTGACAACTCAAGTTAACAACGCATCATAACTTCCCATCCCATGCATCAATGTGGTTTTTAGTTTCGTTCGTAATTGGAGATGCTGATCATTGTGATGGACAAAGAAAGAAAGAAAGATGAACAATGAAGGGTTAATACTAATAAAAATCTCAAATTGGTACATTTATTACAAATGTAGCCCAAACTACTTTTTGAGACATCAAAAACCTCAAACTAGTACAAACAAGCTTACCCCAGACTGATATGGATTTTCACATGGACTTGCCATGTTAATTGAGTTATTGTCATATGTCATCATGCTCAGCAATTTCATGATAAAATTTGACAAAAGCTAATAGAGTGTAAATATGTCACAAGAGTACCAATTGGGGGTTTTTGGTAACCTAAAAATTAGTTTGGAGTACATTTATCAAGAGTATACCAGTTTGGATTTTTGATCACTCAAAAATTAGTAGAGGTAAATTTGTTACAAGTATACCAGTTTGAGACTTTTCGTTGTATTAACCCAACAATAAAAAATGAAAAAAGAGGAACAGTAAAACAAAAAAAGAAAATATAATCTTAAAAATTCAAAAAATTACTTCTCCACGTCGTTTTGAGCCACCTCTAGATCGCATGAGAGCTACATCTAGAATCATACTTGTGCAACCACTATATATAAAAATGTCACATTATCCTAAATTGATATGGATTTATACGTAAGCTTGCCATGTCAATTGAGTTATTATCATATATCATCCAGCTCAGTAATTTCATTGCAAAATTTGACAAAAACTAAAAGAGTGTAAATATGTTTCAAGAGTACGAGTTAGGGGGTATTGGTAACCCAAACATTAGTTTGAGAAAATTTATCACTCGTGTACTAATTTGGATTTTTGGTCACTCAAAAATTAGTAGGAGTAAATTTATCATAAGTATACTAGTTAAAATTTTTTTATTGTATTAAATAAACAACAAAAGACAAAAAAAGATGAACAGTAAAAGAAAAAAAGAAAATATAATCTAAAAAATCCAAAATTTTACTTCTCCATGTCGTTTCAAGCCACCTCTTGATCTCGTGAGAGCCACATTTAGAATCATACTTGTGCAACCATCGATATATATAGTATAAATCATCCGATAGTAATGTTTGATATAGTATTATTAGCATTTCTGATCTCTAGAAGATGTGGTCGATTACATGTACAGTCGGTGATGTGTTTACGCCGCGACGTGGTGGTTGATTTACTAATAATATGTGTGGATTCATCTGGATTGGGGCGAATAAGAGAACAAAATCTTAGAACATAAGGGTACTGTGGGAGCTAAGTGGAATTTGGGATGTCACACAACTATCGTGGCACTTATACCTAGAAACTATTTACTTTTAAACTTACAGGGTTACTAACTTTTGATATAAAAATGTACGTTTCAATATATCGTGGGGAAAGTAGGTTTTTTCCACATAACCCTAGACTTTTATCATTAGTGGTTAATAGCCAATCTGAATAAAAAATTGGGAATGATTTTCCACTTAGGAGATCAAAGTACGTTTCATCCGGTCATTAGCAATCAAAAAATTTGCAAGTTCTTTTTTTTTTCATTTCCGAAATATTTTATGTTTGAATTATTGCTCAAGAGACTTTTTGGTCGTCCTTGGTTTACCATATCAGATTCTCCCATTCCCACTAGCATAACACACTGGGCTTCCCGTTTCAAATTTTGGAATACGAGATTTGAGTGGAAGTTTCCACTTACCGAACAAAGTAATACAAAAATGTCACATTACCATTATTTTTTTACTTTTCTTTCTTTTGGTGCAGCATGAAGTCTGGACCAGCTTTTGCGCATTTGAACTGGCCCACTTCCTCATGCGATCTTAAGGATGCGCTCCCCCACATGGGATTGACTCGTTCCGAACTTTATTCTTGGAGTGCTTTAAACAAAACTTGAAACAAAAATCACAAGAAGATGAACAAATTTCCTTAACACATTGTTAATCATCTGTTGAGAAAACATCATCTTTAGTAAAGATTTCTCCTGTAAAGATTCCACATTGCTTGGCAATCGCCGGTCGTCTTTGCTTTTCTATTATACTTGCAACAGACAGACTCGGCAGAGGCGTCAATGCTTTTCTATTATTCTTGCAAAAGAAACTCCTTTTCTGATGTAATTGCATAGGACAGAGACTCCGTAGAAAGGTAACTTTGCTTTTCCATTAAAGTTTATGCTTCTTGGTTACTCGAATTGCTCATTGCTTGGAAATCGCGGTCCGTCTTATAATATTTACAAAAGACAGAGACGCAGTAGAAGGAGTCAATACTTATCTGACACTCAAACGTTGCCCTAGAGAAACATGATAACTCTGCAACAACTCTACAACAGTTTGGTCATCCGGGCTGATGTGGGTTGTGTTTTTTTTTTGGCTGAAATATTGATGGAAGTGATAAATTTTCATAAGATATTCCAATAAATTTACTTTTTTAAGATTAAACCCTTCGTTTGTGTCGTGTGATTTTCATATTTACTAAATTCAAAATTCTTTAGGTCATTTAGTACGACAACGCTCTTTAAAAATGGTATTTTGCTAACCCAAACCAATAATGGATCATTTAGGCCAAAATTAGTGAGGTGGATGATGGCTCCAGCCTTTCATTCTTTAAGCTTTTACAAGATGTAACTTTTTGTGATCCCTGAACGTACTCTTATATCTATGTGTAAATTTAAAACTCAACTCAAGATCTTTTCAACTTTGAAACAGTGAAGCAAGATGTCGATCCAAACGGAACAGTACACACGATTTTTAAATGTCTGATAAAAAAATATGCTCTCAAACTAATAAGGTCTCAGGCCTAGTGTGCCTGGCATGGGGCCGCCCCTGTATAAAATTGATAGCACTATCCAAAAAGTACAACTCAAAATGAAAAACTCCTGAAGAGGGAATTGAAGTCCCCAATCGCAGAAAGCAACTTCTCCGCCAACAAGCCACAAAACAAGCACATTCAAAGAAAAGAAACTTGAAAGATGGAGCGGCACTTTGATGTTTTCTCGCAAGATGATCTCTTCTTATCATTATTGTTTGATGGTCCTCAAGTATCAGATTCTGAAAATGCCCAAGAGTTGCAGTTTCAGGAGGTTCTAGAAGTCTCCTGGGTGATGAATATGACTCCTTCAAAAAGAAATATTGGGTCTTCCTCTTCTTTAGTGGTTGTAACTGAGGCAAACCCAAACAGAAGCCAAATGAAAATCATAGACCCGGTTGAGATAGGTGTTCAAAAAGATGGTGGTGAGTCATCAGAGAGCTTATGTGAGATTTGTGCAGAGAGAAAAGAGGCCAAAGAGATGTTTAGGATTGGGACCGAGTGTTCTCACACCTTGCTCTCTCTGCATAAGCAGGTATGTGGAGACCAAAAGTCCTGGATAGTGTCACCACCAAATGCCCAGGGTCGGAGTGTGAGGGTGTCCTATAGATTAATTCCTGAAGGGAAGTCCTCCCTGAGAATGCTCTCTACACGTGGGAGAAATCGCTGTGCGAGGATATGTTTCTAGAGTCGCAGAAGTTCTCTTGCCATTTCAAGAACTGCTCAGCCCATTTGATCAAGGACTATGATGGTGGGCAGGTGATGAGAGAGAGTGAGTGTCCATATTGCCACAGATTGTTCGGTGCCGAGTGTTCCAAGCCGTGGCACGCTGGCGTGTCATGCGAGGAGTTTTGGTCGCTGAATGAAAATGAGAGAGCGATTGAAAAACTCATTGTGAGGGAGCTTGCAGAGGAAAAGAAATGGGGGATATGCCCCAAATGCAAATTTTATGTGGAGAGGACTCAGGGTTGTGCTTACATCACTTGCAGGTTTGTGATACGTTCACTGAAAAGAATCACCTGCTAGCGAGTCACTTATCAAGATTAATCATGAAGCTTGACACATTACAGCCTCTTTGTTAAGACTTTTCTGAAATCCTGTAGACGTGGCAGAGTTGTTGCTTGTGTGTAATAGGTGAAACGGAATTTACAGGGGATCTTCCATTTTTCAGAGGAATTGTTGTCGATTGTGGCTTTCAAAATTTAAATGACATAAAAGGCAGAGCACAAGGTCTAAGTGTTTTTCATCAAATCGTACTGGTTAAAATACTCTTGAAAACAGTGTGAAAGCTGCATGACTAGGCAATGGTCAGTATGTAGTTTGATAATTAAGCACAAGACATTTCATCGATCATCCAGCCTCATCAGTAATATTCAAAGGTACACTGTCTTTATATAAGAAGCACTGTGGCCACTTTGCTTAATTCTGTTGGTCACTGGTACTCAAAATGGCGCTGGTTATTGTTTTATTATGAATCCTCCAGCAAAGTTACCGGTACCTGAGTTTGTAAATGCTCAATTGTTCATACTTTTCTACTTTTTGTGCGTTATATTGTTGTTCCTTGGTGGCTTGCAATTGCAGGCACCAGGTTCAGTTTTGCTATGGTTGTGAATCAGAATGGACTCATTCTCATGGTGGATGCACAAGAAACTGAGAAGCAAAAATCACGGGAAAGAAGGCCTAACAATGTTACGATCAGTTGCATCTATATGTTGGCGTGACCTGTATTTCCTACAAAATAGGGATTTTTTTTTTGTTTTTTCCTGATTTATTGATATGCTAGGGTTATCCTCTATATTGTATATAAGAAAGATTGTAATGCTGTATAGTATGATTCAATATAAAGAAAACTATTCTTCTACATGGTATCAAAGCCTAGGCTTGCTCCTTGTGAGTATTGTACGTTAATCCCTGACTACGGCAGTCCTGCTCACCAGCGAGTGGGCTGGGGGTTTGGAGGCAACGCCCTCGAGAAAAAAATTTCTACTTGTCTTCTTCATTGCGCCGTTGTCTCACGCCGGCCGATTTCGTCTCGCCCGATCATGCTTGACATTGGATCCATGGCGGATGAAAACCCTAGAGGAGTAGTGATTTCCCACTGAAATCAAGGGGGGAATTCGACCATAGAAGCGTTCTTGGAGAATCTGACCACCAAACTGACTCAGATTCTGACTTAGAATCAGAATTCTCCTCCTCCACCTCCAGCACTAACACCATAGAATGATTCGGCTTCATCTCAGATTGCGATTAAACTAGATGGAACCAACTATGGCTTATGGTCTCAAGTTGTCGAGATGTACATCACAGGCAAAGACATGCTGGGGTATATCAATGGAGACCTTCCTCAGCCTTTGCCTACAGATCCTGATTTTTGGAAGTGGAAAACCGATGACTCAACTGTGAAAGGATGGCTCATCAATTCCATGGATCATGCATTGATTGGCAATTTTATCAGATTCCCTACTGCTAAAGTTGTGTGGGATTACTACCCACTTGGGTGGCACTGCTGGAGCGGGCGCTCTTCCTTTCGCAAAAGGTTAAGCGTTCGAATCTTGGGCGCCGCAAGGTGACTTAACTGGTGGCACGTGTGTGGTGGCTAGTACATGTCGCCCCCAGAGTTTACCTCCCGGCTGTTGGCCGTGCGGGAGTTCCCTGGGTTACCAAAAAAAAAAGTTGTGTGGGATTCCGTAGCTATCACTTTCTTTGATGGCACCGATACTTCCTAGGTGTATGATTTAAAGCGCTGGGTATCATGACTCAAGCAAGCTGGCGAACCAATAAAAAAATACTACAATGATCTTCAAGAACTCTAGCGTGAAATTGATTTCTGCATACCTAATCCTATGGTGTGTCCTGCAGATATTGAGCGCTACAATAATGTTGTTTAAGAGGATAGGGTTTACCTTTTTTTGGATGGACTTGATGACCGTCTCGACAAGGTTTGTGCAGATGTCTTGCAGATGCAACCTTTCCCCACAGTTGAGGAAGCCTACACAAGAGTCCGCAGGGAAGATGTACGCCAAATCGTGATGCTAACCAATGCCAATGGCTTTCCTACGGGCACAACAATGGTCTCACAGGGTAGTATTATCATGTAAACTTGCCAAGTCAATTGAATTATTATCATGTGTCATCTAACTCGGCAATTTCATTGTAAAATTTGACAGAAACTAAAAGAGTATAAATATATCACGAGATTACAAGTTAGGGGATTTTGGTAATCCAAAAATTAATTTGGGATAAATTTATCATTCATGTACCAGTTTGGATTTTTGATCACTCAAAAATTAGTAGGGGTAAATTTGTCACAAGTGTACTAGTTTAGGATTGTTCATTGTATTGACCCAACAACAAAAGATAAAAAGAAAAAAAGATGAACAGTAAAAGGAAAAAAAATCCAAAAATTTACTTCTCCATGTCATTTTGAGCCACCTCTTGATCGTGTGAGAGCCACATTTAGAATCATACTTGTGCAACTATCAATATATATGGTACAAATAATTTGATAGTAAATGTTTGATCTACATTTGTAATCTCTAGAAGATGTGGTAGATTACATGTGCAGTCGGTGATGTGTTTACCCCGTGTCGTGGTTGATTTACTAATAATATGTGTGGATTCATCTGGATTGGGAAGAATAAGAGAACGGAATCCTAGAACATGAGGGTACAGTGGGAGCTAAGTAGAATTTGGGATGTCACACAACTCTCGTGGCACTTATACCTAGAAACTATTTACTTTTACTAATTTACAGGCTTACCTCCCGGTTGTCGGTCGTGTGGGGATTCCCTGGATTATAAAAAAAAATTTTAATATTAAAATATGCGTTTCAATATATCATGGGCAAAGTGAGTTTTTGACATTAGTGAAAGTAATTTTTTTTGCACATAACCCTAAACTTTTATCATTAGTGATTCATAGCCAATCTGAATAAAAAATTGGGATTGATCTTCCACTTAGGAGATCAAAGTACAGTTCATCCAATCATTAGCAATCACAAAATTTGCAAGTTTTTTTTTCTAATTGCGAAATATTTTATGTTTGAATTATTGCTCATGAGACTTTTTGGTCGTCCTTGCTTTACCATATCAGATTCTCGCATTCCCACTAGCATTACACACTAGGCTTCTAGTTTTAAATTTTGGAATACGAGATTTGAGTGGAAGTTTCCTCTTACCGAACAAAGTAACGTAAAAATGTCATGTTATCATTATTTTTTGACTTTTCTTTTGTTTTGGTGCGACGTGAACTCCGAACCAGCTTTCTCGCACTTGAACTGGCCCACTTCCTCATGCCATCTTAACAATGCAGTCCTCCACATCGGATTGATTGATTCATAACTTTATTCCTAGAGTGCTCTAAACAAAGCTTAAAACAAGAATCACAACAAGATGAACAAATTTCCTTAGCATCTAGTCAATCATCTGGTGAGAAAACATCATCTTTAGTGAAGATTTCTCCTGTAAAGATTCCGCATTGCAAAAGAAACTCCTTTTCTGTTAAAGTTGCAGAAGACAGAGACTCCATCGAAAGAAGCCTTTGCTTTTCCATTAGAGTCAATGCTCCTTTCGAGACTCGAATTGCTCATTGCTTGGAAAATCGCCGGTCGTCTTATTAGACTTGCAAAAGACAGGGATGCAATAAAAGGAATCAATATTTTTTCGAGACTCGAATGTTGCCCCCCGATAAACACGACGGCTCTGCAACAGTTTCGTTTACATTTAGCTTCTGTTTCGCATTAATAGAATTTTGGACTTCGTACACACATGAGTCACGTTGTCGTGCACATCCACCGGCCACAAAAGACAAACGAGGGGGGGTCTCTCTCTTCCCGTACACCTTACACACCCAAAAAGAAAAAGGGGAGTTCAGCCACCTTCAACGCAAAAGAATTGTGCCCTTTCCTTTCTTCTCCATGGACTAACACATCAAGGGGGTCTGTTTCTCCCTCCTTCAACGCTTTTTCACAAATAAAGGATCTCGGCCCGGAGGCGGTGAGAGGCGGAGGCAGCAGCTCGACTCGTCCCGAGCTCACCTTGTAGCTGCCGTCTTCGAGACAGGTAGGAGTCTCCATGATTAATCGCTCGTTCCTACGAATCTCTTTTGCTCCGCTCGGTTCTAGTTGAGGTCGAAGCCTAGATGTAGTTCCCTTCATTACCATATGCTTTGGACTAGAATGAGATTTTTTTTCCTCTGATTGTGCGCTTTGTTTGATGTCCTCGTTTGAGTCGAGCCGTGAATCGCATTTGTAAATAGCTTTCATTCATTCCCAGTCAATCACACTTAACTTGTTTGACAAAATGCTCATGGAAACTCTGTACAAGATAGTTTCATTTCCTCTTGTCATCCGAGACGTATTACCATGGATTACATCCCGTTAATCGGTCCCCGAGTCATTTCCACGATCAAATGCTTTACTGTTTCATGCTTTGTGGCCAGCAATGACGGTCTGGTGGTAGCATCCGGCAAATAGCGATGGTGATAGTATCCGTCGATGGTGGACGCTCGGTGTTTAAAAAAATGTTTGGTGATGGAATATGTTGTTCTTGGCTTAAAATGAGATAATGAAAGTGCGATTGTTGAATCTGTTTTATTCTGGAATTGATATGGGATGTTAAGGTTTCTGGGCTCTTGTTTGTGTCTGAATTTGGGCTTGGTTTGATTTAGCTGGTTTGGGGCTAAACCTAGCTGTTACAATAATTGGGGCTTTGCTCAAGGTTTTCAGTTTGGGCTTATTTTGTTCTGGCTTGAGTGAAACCCTGTTTGTTGGCCTAATTTTTTCTTGTGTCCATGACCCCAGATTCGTGTGACAAGTTGCAGCCCATTTTTGGACTGGGCCTTAGGGCCCTGCCCGAGTCTCTATTTTCAGATTAAAAATTAATTTAAAAAAGAGATTTAAAATTTAAAAAGAAATTTCGAAAAAATTTCAAGATTAGGGGAAGGCTTGGAAATTAGATTTTGGGTAGTCTTTCCAAAAAAACGTTTGAAAACCTTCGCAAATTGAATCCAAAAATTGAAAAATCTTTTAGGGCTTTACAATAGGGTTTGATTGCTTTTCTTTTTATGGACGATGCTAGATCAATGGTTGTTTATTTCTATTGTGATTATTTGATCGCGCATTTTAATATGTCGATTGTTATTTTCTATCTTAGCATGGTTAGGATGAAGTTTAATATTTTCGATGGGTTATCCTGACACGTTAGTTAGCATTTGGTTAAGTTTAGGTACCGAAAGGACACTAGTTAGATAACTAATGTAATCAAGTCTCCAATCCTTAGAATCTCTGATTGCGCACGTATCGAGATGACATTCCTACGTCTCGATTAAAGTTTTTAGCTAACCATTGATTATGGCTAGCGACGACTCTTATGAATGCATAGTTAAGAAAAACTCACATCGCACGAGGTGTGACTTGGGAGTGTCACTGTTCTTGGATAGACGAGCCTTTTGGTTTGTCCTTCAAACGAACCAATCGATGTTCATGTTCATTGACAAATACCTTTTGGCCTATGCTTATACATATGTTTCCCCTCCGATCAGGACGGGTAGGTCATGACAATGTGATTTGTATATTTTTTTTCCGCTGAAGTATTGATGACATGATAAATATTCTTAAGATTTTCAACAAATTTACTTTCTTAAGATTAAACCCTTTGTTTGTCTAGGGAACGAGCCTGTTGAGTAATACTTTTATCAAAGAGAGACACGAAACAACCCGAAAGTAAATGGATCCTCCAAACCTCCTTCTGTTGCTTCTTCTCATGTTTGCTTCCACCATAAACGCCCAATTCCCAGCGAGCTACTGTGGTTCGACCGGCAACTTCACTGCCAACAGCACCTACCAAACCACCCTAACCACCCTCCTCTCCTCCATCTCCACCACCGACTTCCTGTCCCTCTCCTACGGTTTCTTCAATGCATCTGCCACTGTCTCCGGCACCTCCCAAACCCTCTACGTCTTTGGCCTCTGCCGCGGCGACTTAACCGCTGTGGGCTGCCGCGCCTGCCTCAATGCCTTGGCCTCCAACATGCGCCGCCTCTGCCCCCTCCAGAAGGAGGCACTCCTTTACACCGGGAACTGCATCATCCGATACTCGGACGCCTCATTCCTCGGCACAGTTGCAACAGAACCCACCTACGTGGCGAGAACCACTGACAACGTCTCGAGCCCAGAAACGTATGACGCCGTGATGAGGAAGCTTCTGAACAGTCTGTGGGTTGAGGCGGCGGGTGGCGGCTCGCTGAGAAAGTATGCATCGGGGAACGAATCAGCGGGGCCTGACATGATCTATGCATTGGTGCAGTGTACGCCGGACTTGACGGAGCAGCAATGTAGCGACTGCCTGGTGATAGGTGTCCAGACGATCAGGGAGTGCTGTGTTAGGTACACAGGAGGACGTTTCATGGTGCCTAGTTGCCTAATCCTATACGAGACCAATCATTGGTTTTTCGATCCGGTCAGTGAACCACTTCCGGCACCGCCACCTTTGCCGTCACTGTTGCCATCAGGTATGTTGGCTCTTGTTTAGGAGTTAGGTACACGGCCTTTGGGTCTGTTTTTTTTTTTTTCTATAAAAATATGCGGGTTTCATGTGAGATTCACACAATCAGTTGTTCATATGAGCTGAATCTACATGCTCTATAAACCATTCAATTTTTTTCTTTTTATATATGCTCAATTTCTTTTTGTCAATATATATGCTCAGTTCATCATTTGATTTTATTTCTTTTCGGCAAAAGAAGATATGTTTAAATATTGATGCATTTACATGGCCACTAGTCAACTATCACAGTCAGTTAATTGAATCACAACTTATGGCAATCATAGCTCACAAGCTGTCGTATGTATATGTTGCTTCACACAGGTTTTTGTCATTAGCAGTGGTTTCCACCACAATGATGGTTACCTCCATTGCGGTGTTCCTCTAAGATGAGAAAATCCATGGCTGGTGGTACCGCATGTATATTCCGGTCCCATATGTGCACAGTGGAAGCGTCTAATAAATCTGCAAAAAATTTCTAAACTTGCATTGGATAGTTCCTCGCTCCACTGTATTTCTGTAAACCATTTCACTGTCTTTACTCTGATTTCCACAAGAAATTCGTGAAAGTTATGAAATTGAAGTCGAAAAGGCAACCAATTATCCCTAAAACTTAAAATTTTGAGAATAATACCATATATTCGGAATCTTATTAGACGGGTAGCTTGACGAAATCCAGAAATCTGAATAACTCTACCTTGAGTTTTCAAAGAACGGCACGATGTATCTGTCACATCGTAATTTGTGTTGCGTATCTGTTCTTGTTATATCTTTGCAAATGTGTTTCGTTTCCACAGTCGTAATGGCGCTTGAGTAATTTCTGCAATGTATTACTTAGTAATTAGTGAGCAATGATTATAAACATAATGTGCCTTTGCTCTTGCAGTTGGAAAGAGTAATTTGATGATGACTGTGATCATTGCGGTCGTCACAAGTGTTTCTGCCCTACTTGTCACCGGCGTTGTCGTGCTCCTGAAAGTGAAAAGGAAGATGAAGCAGCCCAGACAAAGTGTTGAAGGCGAGTTTTTATCCTTTTCATTGGAACACCAACTGTTCATGAGGTAAAAAAAGATCATGAAAGTAATTAAGTTGACTAATGACTATGATTTTGCACCAGCAAAGTAGTAAGCGCTGCATCACTTTCGACAATTAGGCCAAAAACTTTATAAGGGTTAACGGTTTAGGTTATATGAGTAATGCCTGCAGGTGCACTTGTATATACTAAAAGTTTGTGAAACTTTCATTATGAAAACCATGAAAAGATAATGATGCTCGCTCTGAATGATGCGTTTTTGTACTTTTAGGTGAAGTTGTGCATGAAATTAGCACGAAGGAGTCACTGCAATTTGATTTCAGCACTATCAGAGCGGCAACGGAGAACTTCTCTGATTCCAAGAAACTTGGACAAGGCGGTTTTGGTGTTGTCTACATGGTAATAATGAACCGAGCACCCCTCTACTCTCTTGTATTCAAAATTAAGTATCCAAATAGTCAAAGATGACATCAATTTGATACTCTTCGAAATGCTTCATTGTACCAATTGATACTCACATGATACTCACAAGGACCTGATTTGGCAAAATTTCAGGGTCAGCTCTCCAACGGACAGGAAATCGCGGTGAAACGGCTATTGCAGAATTCCAGCCAAGGGGAAGTAGAATTCAAGAACGAGGTCATGTTACTAGCTAGGCTACATCATAGGAACTTGGTCAGGTTCCTAGGTTTCTGTCTAGAAGGAGTCGAACGGCTTCTCATTTACGAGTTTGTGCCTAATTCGAGCCTTGATCAGTTCATATTTGGTATATTTCTCACGTTATCATTCGTGAAATTAGATCCTCACAAAATGATTAATGGTAGTCTTATAGAATGTGATTCCACCAAAATGCATAGATCCCTTGAAGCGGGCAATTCTCAACTGGGATAGGCGTCACAAGATAATAATGGGTGTCGCTCGAGGGATGCTTTACCTACACGAAGACTCTCGACTTCGTATCATCCATAGGGACCTCAAAGCCAGCAACATTTTGTTGGACTCAGACATGAATCCTAAGATATCAGATTTCGGTATGGCGAGGCTGTTCGAGTTGGACCAAACTCATGCTGAGACACACCGAATCGTGGGGACCTAGTAAGTGCCGCAACATACTAGAGTTAATGCTTATCAAAAGAACCAAGGCAAATTGTAGAGCTATTATAATGGACTTATTGTGAAGCACAGTGGATATATGTCGCCAGAGTATGCAATGCACGGGAACTTCTCAGTCAAATCAGATGTGTTCAGTTTCGGAGTGCTGGTTCTGGAGATTATAAGTGGTCAAAGGAACAATCATTTCCGCATGGACGATGACATGGTGGTCCTTACAAACTATGTGAGTATACGAACATACTTTCTCATATTGCATCATATTCCAGAGATAAATCTGTTCAATGTTTGTCAGATGTTTGCAGATTTGGAAGAATTGGAGGGAAGGATCAATATCGAACATCATCGATCCCTCTATAACTTCTGGTTCAAGCACTGAAATTGCGAGGTGCATCCACATTGGTCTACTATGTGTCCAAGAAAACATGGCTAGCCGGCCAACAATGGCCTCAGTCCTTCTCATGCTTACCAGCCACTCGGTCACACTCCAAGTGCCTTCGAGACCCGCATACTTCATGCACAGTGGCATTGAATCTAATATGCCGTCCATGCAGGATTACGGTTCGAGGGTATCTGAGGTTGAGAGATCAAGAAGCAAATCGAACTAGTTCTGGAAATTGAGGCCTCTATATCAGAGTCGTACCCATGGTAGCCTTAGAAAATGGGAGATCAACATACCCTGTGCATTACAACGGAAACTAGCCAGGTCTTTCTCTCTCGTGGTGCATCCTATTATAATCACAATTAAACTATAGTTTACTGGCATATTTTATGAGCTAGGTAAGACAAGACTAGTTTGAACTCGTGTTCCCATATAATGATAGTGTTATTTATAGTTTGACCGCGATATAATCTTCCTGGCATGAGGCGTGTTTCTAGGTTTTGGGTCCAGCAATTCAAATTTTCTGATCTAAATATTTCATTTATTGATATAACTTAGGTAGTTAATTGATGGTGTCACGACTGGTATATCTCCCATAAGTAGTGCATTTGGTTGCGTCGGTCCATTTTTGTTTTTGTTTTTTTCAGTTGACCGACTCATTAAATTAAGCTTGCTCCAAGAAGATTGAGATTCTAAGTACTAGGCTTGCTATAGGAAGTTTGTTCTATTGGGACATTTGGGAAGTGTGCATCGATTGTAATTCGAGGACGCAGCTCAAATAAACTTAGACTGCGACACTCACCTCGAGTTTGAATGAGCTATTCATCAAGCCTTGAGCTTTTACTTGATGAAATGTTTTAGAAGCCAAAACTTGACTTTCGTAAGATTGATTACCAAAATTAAATCTCAGCACATAGCTCGAGTTTAACTCGAACTGGAGCTGAAGAGCTCGATTTTGAGCTCGAACTTGAATCTAGAGGTATGAAAAATAATAAAAATATATGTTACTTGCACTCTCAATATCCTATACTTAAGTTTGGTTTTGAATAATTGTTATGGATGTATGGAGGTGCTTTTTCTTTCTTGTTTGGTATTGGAAATATACACTTTGAGATTATATAGATATTAAGATACTTATATAGCCGATCGGGAATTGAAATTTGGGGTAGATCTTCCACTTAGGAGATCAAAGTACGGTTCATCCATTCATTAGCAATCATTCAATTTGCA
Source organism: Syzygium aqueum (assembly GCA_031216185.1). Lineage (NCBI taxonomy): Eukaryota > Viridiplantae > Streptophyta > Magnoliopsida > Myrtales > Myrtaceae > Syzygium > Syzygium aqueum. The sequence continues at coordinate 36,976,732 of CM062235.1, read as the reverse complement.
AGTTCTTTCTTTTTCATTTACAAAAAAAGTTTATGTTTGAGTTATTGCTCGAGAGACTTTTTGGTCGTCCTTGGTTTACCATATCAGATTCTCCCATTCCCACTAGCACTGCACACTAGTCTTCTATTTTTACTATTATGAAATAGGAAATTTAAGTGGAAGTTCCCCCGACCAAACGAATTAACACAAAAACGTTGTGTTAACTTTATTTTTTGGTATAGCGGGTCAAGTGAAGTCCGGATAGCTTTCGAGTATTTTAACTGGTCCATTTCCTCGTGCGATCTTAAGCACAGACTACCCCACATCGAATTAATGCATTCGTGGTTTTTTTTCCTGTTGTGTTCTCGACAAATCTTGAAACTAAAATCACGAGGAGATGAACGAATTTCCTTGCCAATGCCTTGTTAATCATCTTGTTGCGAATAATAGCCGAGTGAATCGGATAAAATAGTTGGAATGAAGGAAAGGAAATCGAACAACAGATTTACATGATTCGATCCAAATATCAAAACATACGTCTATGGGAAGAGCAATATGAAATTTTACTATAGAAAACAAGCGATACAACGGATATTATAATCACTCGAGCACCTAAACACTCTCTCGGTATTTCTCAGCCCCAAATTACACTCAATAACTTACTCAGTATTTAGCCATCACAATTCCTAGTGAAATCTCACTCAAGGAATTATATAGATTGTACTCGCAAGAATTTAACTAGCTAAATTACTCGGGTGTAGTTATAACAAATAAATCCCTCACGAGAAGAACTCTCTTTTTTCTCGGCCACCGAATGCAACTTGGCTCACGCCTCCGTTGGATCTCCCTCTTTTATAATGCACAAGAGATGGTCTACATCATTCATTGGCCATCATCATTGCACTTCACCTCCTCTCTCTATGTGAAGAAGTCCCACTCGCATGCTATTCTCTTTCCACTCTCACAGGATTCAACACCAATTAAGACTCAGCCGAATAAAACAAAAGAAAAGGCTCCTATTTGCATTAAACGAAAGCAGCAACGGTGCCCTCCATTTTCATGGCATGCATGCACACATTAATGAAGAAGAGAAAAAATGGGCGTACATGCAGAGAATATCCATTGCACTTTCTTCACACACACCAACTCCAATGTTTTCTTTGTCTTCGTCTTCTTCCTTTCTTTCACATGCGGAGAATTTAATATGGGAAGTATGGCCGGCGAGCTTAAGAAAATCGTAGACGATCACAAAGGTCCAACAAGGACTTAATTTTCTCTAGACAAACTTGCCCCTTTTCCAGTGCAATTGCAGAAAGGAGTCTTTTGCCTTTCCGTTAGAGACAATGCTTCTTCGAGGCTCGAATCCCTCGCCGGTTGTCCTATTGTACCTGCAGGAAGACACAGAACTCCTTCGAAAGGAGTCCTTGTCTTTCCGTTAGAGTCAATGCTTCTTCGAAACTCAAATTCCTCGCCGGTTGTCTTATCGTACTTACGAAAGATAGAGTCACAGTCTAAGGAGTCGACACTTTCTCGAGACTCGAATGTTGCCCACTGAGATGCACGACAACTCTGCAAAAGTTTGGTGATTGTTGACACCTAAATTTTGGAAATTCAATCAGTCATTCATTGCATAAAAATTAGGGATCGATCCCGGTCCCTAGAAAAAAAAATTAGTTAAATTGCATATAGATATTAGGAGCATTTCATTGATAGTTAACTAAGCTCATATAATTTGCATATTTATTGGACCGACGGCGGATGGATTTAAATGAATGCCTCCGGACTTATCAAAATTGGACTAAACCCACGTGGATTAAAGACTTTTACCTAGCCCATTTATTTTTGCGCAAGGGTTCCTACACTTGGAAAGAATTTTCGTAAGTTCACGATCTAGGAATATGCGATCAAGAGCGACATATAAATCGTGCGAAAGACGGTTTAGGCATGGAAATCTTGGCTGAAATATAGACAATATTCTGATTTGGTGAGGGAAGAAGACAAAACAAATATGTGCGAGAGGGGAGAGGAGGAAAGAAATTGCATAGCTAGATTGTGCAATATGTGGTTGGAAAGAGGAAAAAATTATATATTTTCTTTCCTTGGTGGGCTCCATTTCTTGGCGTATAAAAAAAGATAGCACAATGCGTGGATGGGGCTTTTTCTTCTCGATTCTGATCAAAGGGGGTCTGATAATCTGAAAATCAGAATTTTCAGGGAGAGCACAAGATATCCACGGCCGCAAAGAAGACGAACGCGAGAAACAAGAGGGAGCTTGCAGAGGTCAAAGGGGGTCTTTTGCTGAGAGGTTCACGAAGAGAGACATTGGCAATAGAGAACAAAAAGAGAGGGGCTGGTCTTTTGAGGCTCTCTGACAACACTTCAAAAAAAAGAGACAAGAAGAAAGCATGCCGTAGAGAAAGCGTTGAAAAGCTTGAAGAGAAGAGGAGGGGATCCTTGGACTAGAAGTACACGCACGAGTCGTTCAGCAAAGGGGGCTTCTCTCGCGGCCGCCGTTCGTGCCCTTGGAGGCCCTTTGACGAAGTTCAACTTGATTCAAGCCTCAACAACGAGGTATTCCATTCTCAGAGACGAGCCAATTCCATCGACGATAACAATTTTTGACGCCGCGCCGCTTGTCGCATGCCATCACCGTTCGTGCATCGCCGCCACCGCACGCCACCGCTGCTCGTGCACCGTCGCTCGTACACCGTTCCGATCCGCGAATTCGATCCCGATCCGAGTTCAAATTTGGAATTATCTGCAAATTAGGTAAGTGAACATTATCCAATAATTTTCAGAATATTTAGATTCTTAATTTGGAGTGTTTGAATATTTTGTAATTATCATGTGGAATATTAGATATCTTAGGATAATGTTTACGATATCCGCAATATTTTCAGAATATTCAAAATTAGGAAACTTTCCTAATTAAGCAACGTATCTGGACGACTATCTGACTTTAACCCTAAAGTCCGATACGCGGTGGTACGGAAAATCATTATCCCGTTCATAACCACTTGAATACGATAATGATTTTAATTCGCTTTCCAAATTTGAATGATCAATTATCCGTTAATATCTATAACCCTTTAGATATGACCGATAATTTGATTTTTGTGCCTAATCCGAGTTTGAAACAAATTTGGCGGATTGCGTGGTTGATTTGAGTTTGATTGTTATCCTTGTTTTGATTGTTTTCCTTTTCAAATAAAAGAAAACTCGAAAAGAATTATGTTTCGTTAGGATTTTTGCATGTTTAGATTTTAAATATATCCCGAAGGATGAGATGAATATTTAATTTAAATTAGGACCTAAGGTGGCATGTTTCCTAGTTTAAATTAAGTATTGTTTTAATTCTAATGGATTATTCACGTTTTTTTTAATTCCGAATTTTCAAGAAAATCCAAAAAAGAGAATGAATTGCTTTAGGGTAAATTAGGATAGATTGCATTTTAATTTAAGCAATTTTATAATTCCGAATTTTACATAAAAAAATCCCAAAAATAAATCATTCTAGGGTAGATTAAGTCATCATAGATTGCATGTTAACTTAGGTATTTTTGAATTTCGAATTTTAAACAGAAAATACTAAAAATAGAAGTCATTAAGTTGCATGTTATTTTAGGCATTTTCATTAATTCCGAATTTCATTTAATTCCGAATTTCTTTAAAAAAAATACAAAAAAATACATCATTGCACGTCATTAGAATTAAGTCACGTCGTCGCATGACATATAATTTGCATGTTAGGTTGCATTATTTCGCATGTCATATTTTGCACGTCATTGCATATAGACTAGATTTCATTTAAATAAGTGAAAATCCAAAAAAAAGGGAAATTGAATGAGTGGCTTTGTTAACTAGTGTTGACACATAAATTTTGGCAATCATTTAGTTTAATTTGCATAGAAAATTAGGGATTAATTTTAACCCCTAAACAAAAATATTTAAATTGCATAACATATAGTTTAGGCTCATTCTAGTTTAATTGCATTTTTTTTTCTTTTTTGCATCGGACCGGCGATGGCGAGCGAGCTTAAAATTCATCGGACAAAAAACGGGACGCTCGGGAATGCACGGGCTCGGAATTTCAAGACGAACGGGCTTAGTTGTTTTTAATTTGGGCTTGATTTAGTTTGTTGAATTTAATTAATTCAGCCCAAGTTAAGTCAGTCCATTTAAGTTTAATTAAACCTAAGCCCACTAGGATTAGAAAACTCATCTAACTTGACCTAGATTAGTGATATATATACATGTTATTAGGTCAGAATGAGGAGGGAGGTCATAATTTTCAGATCAGAAAGTTCAGAGAGAACAAGTGAGAGAGAGAAAAGGCCGGCGATCACCCTCCACGTGCACCACCGCCCTTGCCTCGCCGGACCGCCGTGCTTCGCGTGCTGTCACCCTCTGGCGTCTTCCCCGCCGTGCCGCCGCCCGCGGCGCCGTGCAGCCTCGCCGCTCGCCGTCCTCGCCTGAACAGCTTCTGTTCGTGCTCGGTGAAACCACCACCGCCCGTGCCGGAGCCCGCTGAACGCCTACAGCCACCGTCCCTGCCGCAAGTCACCGCCCCGGAGAAGCCCCTGCACTAGTCCGCGTTGAAGACCTGCTGATTATGTTCTTCTTCGTCCACTTCCACCCAAAATCGCTCACTCCACAGAGCTTATTTGTGGAAACTCAAAACACGAAAGTTGTAGATCTACGAGTCCTTGATCTGTGGCTTTTGGAATCAGGTCAATCCGACGTGTATTGAGGAAGTTACGCCCATTTTTCCGAAATCGTGCAGTCCTGAAATTTTCTGCTCGCGTCCCTCACCGACCGGAGAGCCGTCCACCGCCGGAGCTCCCCTCACCGACGCCGTTCACCGCCAGACGCAGCTGCTGTCCCGACGGTGCCGTGAGTCCGCCGGTGTAGCCATTGCCCGTACCGTCGTCGCTCGTCGCAATCCGATCCGCAATCAATCCCGATCCCGAACCGAATTCGAAATTTGGAGGTTATCCAAATTAGGTAAGATTATCCGGTAAATTTTTCATAATATTTGAATTTTCTAATTTGAGTACTTTGAATATTACATGAATATCACGTCGGTAATTAGATATCTTTAGGATAATGTTCTAGATATCCGCAATATTTTGAAATATTCAAATTGGGAAAACTTTCTTAATTTAGCAACGTATCTGGACGACTATCTGACTTTAACCCTAAAGTCCGATACGCGGCGGTACGGAAAATCACTATCCTATTCATAACCACTTGAATACGATAATGATTTTGATTCGTTTTCCAAATTTGAATAATTGATTATCCGTTAATATCTATAACCCCTTAGATATGACCGATAATTTGATTTTTGTGCCTAATTCGAGTTTGAAACAAATTTGGCGGATCGCGTGGATAATTTGAGTTTGATTGTTATCCTTGTTTAAATTGTTTTCCTTTTCAAATAAAAAGAAAACCCAAAAAAATTCTGTTTTGTTAGGATTTTTGCATGTTTAGATTTTGAATATATCCCGAAGGATGAGATGAATATTTAATTTAAATTAGGACCTAAGGTGGCATGTTTCCTAGTTTAAATTAGGTATTGTTTTAATCCTAACGGATTATTCACGTTATTTTATTATTCCGAATTTTTAATCAAAAAATCCCAAAAATAAATCATTCTAGGGTAGATTAAGTCATCATATTTTGCATGTTAACTTAGGTATTTTTGAATTTCGAATTTTAAATAGAAAATATCAAAAATAGAAATCATTAGGTTGCATGTTATTTTAGGCATTTTCATTAATTCCGAATTTCATTTAATTCCGAATTTCCTTAAAGAAAAATACCAAAAATAATTCATTCGTCCGTCATTAGAATTAGGTCACGTTGTCGCATGACATATAGTATGCATGTTAAGTTACATTATTTCGCATGTCATATTTGCACGTCATTGCATATAGGTAGATTTCATTTAAATAAAGTGAAAATCCAACAAAAGAGAAATTGAGTGATTGTTTGTTAACTAGAAATCATATTAGGGTGTTTGATGTGATTTTCTAGCTAACAACGCAGATGCTTGCTGGATTTGAGGTAAGTAATTTCTCCTAAGCTTGCAATTTATTTAATGCTTTGATTTCTGGGTGTTAAATTGGTGGTTTGCGCACCCGCATGAACACCTCACATGTTAGTGACATAGGTTAAAATGGATCCAAACTGCCTGCCAAAATATTTTTGAAATGAAAAGGTACTGAAAGGGCGTTAGACTAGATCTAGCGTAATCAAGTCCCCGAGCTTAGAATCTCTGGTTCGTAGGAATAAAACATATCTCCCTATGTTTTATTTAGGTTTCTAATCAGCCTACCATAAAATGATTAGTGGCGACTCCAAGCATGAAAATATTTGTACGTTAAAGACTTAAACCCTAAGTTGCGAATTGGTAGGGCTTGGGAGGGCCCGAGTTAAGATTAGTCTTAATAATCCATTAGCCCCGAAAAAAAATGATAATTTTTTTTAGGGTCGCGACAGCTTGGCGACTCCACTGGGGACTTGAGTTAAAACTCTTAGTGGACTTAGGCCAATTTTTCATTTCAAAAAAATAATTTTTGTTTGGCAGCGAGGATCCCAGGTACGTCCCTAACATTTAAGGTGTTAAATGTTCTTGCAGTATGGGAGGTATAAGGGGAGGCGTGATTGTTAACCCTTGTTTTGCAGGGAGGTGCTTGAATGTATGGTTTAATTTATGCACGAAGCGCTGTTTGATATAACTTGCTGTGCATGCCTTACATTTACACTACACCGCACACACTACCCGCTGCCGGACCTGGGCGGCATAGGTTTAGGATGGTACTGAGACAGTGGACACCTCGACCAAAACCATTTGGTACGGGTCGCCCTCCTCGGTCCCGAATTTTCTTTCAAGGTGTTATTGAGTACCCACCACGGTTGTATTCCACTCAACCCGGGTCGGCTCTTTGACTAAGCCGGAGTCAGGGGAATCATAGCCTAACCACCACCATGATTGGTTTAGCTCGGTAATCCTCGCGTCTCTATTTTGCAAGCCAGAGTCTAGATAGAAATCGAACCTCACATTTCATGCGTGTGTCTCTGTGATTGCCATTTTTCCTACCCGGTGAAGTAAGTTTTTTCTGCAACTCTATCTCGCAATCTATTTACCTTTCGTTCTTTTCTTTGGTCGGTCCATGACGTTAGGTCGGTCACGAGTTTTGGTCTATACACTATGGGAGTGTCAGACATCCGGATTCTTGATGTTCCTAAGGACGAGCTCCGTGCCTGGTGGAGTCTACTCAGTTCGACCAACCGCAAGTTAGTGGAGGGCCATATCGGAAGATTGCTCCCTCTACTGGAGATCAAAGTCTGTACCGGCCTCGTTCGCGCATTAGCCCATTTCTGGTGTCCCGAGAGATCCACATTTATATTCGGTAAGCATGAGCTCACCCCGACTTTGGAAGAATATAGTGTGCTCATTGGAAAATCTTTGGAGTCGGAGTTAATCACACTACCTTTGGGAATCGATTCCACCTTAATGTTGGCTGAATTTCTGAGTGTCGAAAAACATGACTTAGAAAAAGTTTTGAAAGCAAACCGTGGATCATGCCATTTCTCATTCTTGAGTCAATGTTTCGAAAAAGCCACACCCTTTCAAAAGGGCAGAGTCTTTTTACCAGCATTTTTCGGGTTCGTCATTTTTCCTTGTTGCAAGAACGCATGTAACCCGTCAATTGCATGGTTAGTCCAACAAATCTGTCTTCAAAAGAATTTCGTCAACACCATTTTAGCTGAAACTTTCATTTCTCTTACTAAATTTAAGAAAAATGGTGATAAGACATTTCATGCACCCATTGAGCTATTGCAAATCTGATTTTTGTCTCACATAAAAGGGTGTGGCGATTTACTCAAAATTTTCGAACTCAGTGATTCTAGTCATCCCATTTTGAGCTATAAAGAAAAACAAGAGAACGCACCAGATTATCATTACTCCGAGTGGATCATTTTTATGAAAAATGCTAGACCCCAAGGTTTCCAATGGCATGCTAGTTGGTTCAATGTCGAGGAAGCTCGGCTTACGTGTAATGGTGTTGGACCTGTGCCACTTTTGGGTTTTACTGGCGCCATCGAGTACTACCCCGCCAGAGTGTCCCGACAGTACCAGATTCTCCAAGGGCTCCCTCCGGCGTTACAACCTGAGCTCCTCCGTGTCGATTTCGCCGACAATGACAAAGACCACGAAGGGACGGTAGCTCAACTCAACAAGATGTGGAAGAAGTGTCGTCTCCTAAAGATAGCCCGACCCGAAGGAGAACTAAAAGGGGAGCAGAAGTCTTACTTCGCAACGACCAAGTACATTCGTCAACACAAGATCCCTCAGGAGATACGCCCGACGATACCCAAGGTGCCTCTCAAGTCTGCCAACCGCTCGGAGAACAACCGCCTCAAAAGGAAGGTCGATGAAGCTGAAGAGAAGGCAGCCAAGATAGCTCGGGCTTATGAACAGCTGAAGAAGGATGTCGCCTCCCATATGTCTATGGATCAAGCTAAATAAAAAATGAGTCGGAGCTTGAAGTTGTTTTTCTTCATTTCCATTTCAGTTTTAAATTTGCTTAGGAATTGCGTCGTTTGTTTCAGTTGGATTTCAAGTCATTAGTCGATGTAAAAACTTTCTTCATCTCAATAAAGAGGTCTTTTCAATTCAAAGCGGTTAGACCAATGTCATGGATCGGCATGTGATTTTGCTTGACACTTACATATGCCCTGTTTCATTTTGCAAATTAGGTAACTACGGACCGATCACGTTCCCCTATTCGGACGCGGTCAAGAGCTAGAATGGCCGATCAAACTGAGTTGCAAGAACGTGTTGACGGTATGGCAGACCAGATCAAGCAACTCGCCGTCGCCATGCAACAAATGACCGCCGAGATCAAGGCTCTTCGGTCGATCCCTGTTCCAACATCCCCTGAAGTATCAGTCCCGAAGCATATAAGCGCAAAGAATGTCGATGTCGAGGATGAAGATGAAGAAATTCCCGACCTGGAGGATGACCCCGTCCAGATTATTGTCAACAAACCTAAGCCTGATGAGCGGGTCAACAAGCTCGAGGAGAGAGTTAAGCAGTTAGAAGGTTCGCAGGATTCGCCCTCGATTGATTTGTCCATGTACTCACAAATCAAAATCCCGAAGAAATTCAAAATGCCGAGTTTTGACAAGTACAATGGCACCACATGTCCAAAAGCTCACCTGCAGTTGTACCACGTACAAATGACCTCCTACGTTGACAACAAGCTTATGATGATCCATGCGTTCCAAGCAAGCTTGACCGGCCCTGCTTTGCACTGGTACCTCATGAAAAAGATCAATAGCCTCAAAACCTGGAAGGAAGCTAGTGAGGCGTTCCTGAAGCAATACCGGTTCATAACAGACATCATTCCTACCCGTGATGATCTCGAGCATGCTCAAATGAAGAAGACCGAGTCTTTCAAAGACTATGCCATCAGATGGAGGAATATAGCCGCTCAGGTCGTCCCGGAACCTATAGACAGTGAGCTGAAAAGGATATTCGTGAAAACTCTCCCGTTCGAGTACCGTAATCGAATGGTCGCCATTCCGGCTGATAACTTCAATCAGCTCATCCCCATAGGCGAGCAGATTGAGATAGGGCTGAAAGATGGGTGGTTTGCGGAGCCCTCCTCGTCAACCAAGAGATTCAATGCAAGAAAGGAGGAGGAGCCGACACCTGAAGTGAACGTGACCTATACCCAATCGGGCCGGCGGAATGTTAATCCTGCCTCGCCAATTCAAGTAGCAAAAGCTCAGCAGCAAAACACGAGTCTTCAACCGTTTCAGAGGAGGAACAACAAGAGGCAATTCACCCCCCTCCCCGGATCATTGTCTCAAGTATTGGCGGTGCTCCGGAAGAGAGGCTTGCTTACTACCGAGCCAAAGCGGCCCAATCCCGAGAAGTTCTATAACTATGACCCGTCGAAGAAATGCGATTATCACATGGGCGAGCTGGGGCATTCAACCGACGATTGCTACGCCCTCAAGCACCAAATTCAGAATCTTCTCGACACGAAGGCGTTCTCATTCCAACCCGCTAAGCCGAATGTTCAGAGTAACCCGCTCCCCGATCACGCGAGCAATGTGAATGCCATATTCAGCTTCAATGCTGGTCGAATCAAGAACGTCAGGGTACACACCACTGACGTCTATGGTGAGTTGGTAAAGGCCGGTTATTACCCAAGTAATGAGGCCATTTTCCCTGGCTATCATGAAGGAAAGAATCTCAGCGATGGTGGAAGCTAAGATGATTGTTTATGCCGACCATACCGGCATCGTGTCCACTATCTCCGAGGTCATCATTAACTGGGACGAGGAGCTCGCCACATTAAACCCCGAGAAGGACAAGTTCGATCCTTTACCTGAAGACATGCCTCCGCTCGAAGACGCGATCGATGATGAAGAGATCGTAGAAAGCATGCCTAAAGCTCATCAAGAAAAGGAAGTGATTGACACTCTGAGGCAACCGAGCGGCAAGTTTGATTACTATGTGAAATACTCGGCGCCCCCGAGCTTCTATGTTGATCCCCGTGACATTGTCCCTGACGGATGGGGAGGTATGGACGATCCAACGTCTCTAAAGACAGAAGATCCCGACGATGCGATTGAGGGAATCACTACCCTATTCGACGACATCTTCATCGGAGCTATCGAAAAAAGACTGTTAGAGGGAATGGGCACTGGCCCACAAGAGTAAAACCTTTAATTTTCCGCACATTCCCCTGAGTGGGAATTTTTACTGCTTTTTAGGATTTGCCCCGTCTCGGGTGCTGCTTTTCATTTCCGTTTCTAGGTTTTGATTGTTGTAATTTCCATTCAATAAATGTAATTCATTTCGAAAAATCAATGAAATTACAAATTGTTTTCAATTTTGAGGGCATGTTGAGGTACATCAAACCAGCCCCGTGATGATATCCAACCGATAAAAGAAAATATGGTCCAAGGAGAATTTTGAGGCCTGGGCTTCTTCATGCTTCCTCGTGTTAAAACTTTTTTGAAATGAATTTCAGAAAAACAAAAACAAAAATTTACAAAAAAAATGTAATGCTTAGCCCTGTTTGTCCTTCTGAATCCCTTACTTTATGTTTCAGGGGCAATCTCATGACACATGACGGTATGGGAACGGTCCAAAATGATGAATCATATGCAGTCGAGCTTGATCCTAATGATGCCGGTGAACTTGACGATTCCTCAGATATTCACCGCGATCTAGAGCGACATGAAATGTCCAAAGTCCTCACATCAGATCAGACTGTCATCGTTAATATGAGTGATTCCGGAGAATCAAAGAAGTGAAGAGAAGGGCAAATCCCCCTGAGAGTGAGATGAAATGCCCGATCCAGTTGTCACATGAGTAGGTAAGTCTTTCAACCAAAAAGTGCGTCAATGACACTTCAAGGTAAATGATTTGGTCCTAAGGAAAGTACTACTAGTCTTTCCCATTCCTGGGGGTAAATTTGCCTCAAACTACATCGGTCCGTATGTAGTTAAGAAGGTACTTCCCGGAGGTGCTTTGATTCTCGCAGAGATGGATGGTCGTGTGTTTTCCAATCCTGTCAACTCTGATGCTGTGAAGATGTACTATCCTTGATAAAACTTGTCATTTTGCAGCAAAAGTTTTCCAATGCTTGGTTTTATGTTCTGAATTGCAAACATTTCACTGATGAATAAATGATTTCAATGAATTTCATGTCAAGTTGAACTGTATGCATTGGTTTTAAATTCTACATGGTCATTTTGTCCATTTGCATTATCAATTTCAAAGGGGAAATCTCTCATGACAATTTGATAACTCATACAAAATGAATTGAGTGTGTCGAATGAGGTACATCGGGACGATGAAAGGCGAGCCCTATCCTATACACTGTCCCATGCAAAAAATCCCCAGCAGTTGAGTGGAAAAATTTCATGTCTGCAAGGTAAAGAGTTTTCTCGCAAAAGGTACGGCGACCGAAATGACAAGAGGCATTTCATTTCCCTATCTTAAACACAAAAGGAGTATCCATTGTCTCGCCACTTTGAGCTTAAATGCATGGAGAAATTCTTTCAAATTACCCCTGTCAAGAACCACCCCACATTGGGGCAAACTGGAGTAAGTCAGTAACATAAGGTGAAAAATGAATAGAAATTTTCTTGCTCTCACTTGCATCAATCTTCGAGTGTTGCTTTTTCAGATGAATTCATGTGAAGTTCAAGTGCCTTAGGATGACGAAGAGCATTTCTTTCTCTACCCTATACACACTTTTATCCTTTGCTAAGCCCAATTGAGCCTGCAAATTCGTTTCATACAAACCCAGTTGGTGATCATCCCCCCACACTGGGGCAAGGCAAAAGTCATCATTGTTCAAGCAGCATATCAAGAGCATTGATTGAAGACAAAAAGTTTCTGAGTTCAAACAGCGAGTCAATCAATCAGTCAGATAGGCTATGTGTTTACATTGTAAGCAGTCAAAAAAAAGAAGAGGAAAATAGGGGCAAGAAAAGCAGTGTGCCTGGTAAAAGCAAGGCCAATGCCCAATAGAAAATGCCAAGATGCGGCATATCAAAATCCCCAGTGGACAAGTCTTAGAGAAATCAAGTAATGAACTCTCGAAGCCAATGGAGTATTTACTGAGAAGAAAATCTCTGGTGAAGAAGAAGGCCGGTGACAATGCCAAGATGATCACCAACTTATTCACCCCAATCATATATTTTGAGCCAAATGATCCATTCATTTCTCAACCCATGAGCCTAACCTACGTTACGTCCCTTGCAAAGTCTCTTCAGATTAGGGCACTTGAACTAACGTAGAATTTCAGATGTTTATAAGCTTAGCTCGAAGAAGTGCAAGCAAGTCTATTTCTATCTCATTTTGCAGGTTTCTTGACTTGTAAACCCGGAGACAATTGCAGAATATTTTCTTTGAATGGCCTCGACTCGAAGAGTCCCCTTTGCTAAGCCATTGACCAAGCCCATGATACAGTCCTGATAAAGACCTCTTGGATTGGTAAGGTCGTACTGTTTGCGAGAATACTTGGACCCTTGTCGACATGATGACGGTGAGATGAAGTGATTCGCATAAATCAGCCTTTTTTGATAAGAATGAGAGAAAAGCCCTTTCAGACCGAAGGTTCCTCATTCGACATTTTCAAGATATCCGCTTGTGAGTTCGGATTGTCTTATCATGATTTTTCCCCAACGAAGTTTGTAATGCCGATTTGACAAAGCTATCGTGCATGAAAAACCAGTTGAAATCATAAGATATGAATATATGTGTTCTGAAATGTTCAAGAATGCATATCATATGTTGTTTAAAGTTGTGTCTAACAGAAGATGCACCCTCGAGAGTCGAAGATATCACCAGGTAAGTATATCTCTATATCCCTAACCTGTACGAGCAATCGTCAGGTCCCATATTTGATCATTTTGTTGCAATCTCTAGATGCCTTTGATGATGTGCAGGTGTCTATTGATCAAGCCTTTTCAGGTACCTCTGATGATATCCAGGTACTCTCTCAAGGAACCCTCGAACATTCGGGCTAGCCCTGCTGTTCACCAAAATCATTGTTTTCGTACAATATCGAGAAGATTCCCCCACTACTCACCTATGAGTCAAGGATATAGGTGAAGTGGCCAAATCTTTACAGGTATCTATGGAGATGTATAGGTATCTTGTAAAGGTCGGAATTTTTCTAATCTGAGGTATTCCCCCGCTACTCACCTATGAGTCAAGGATATAGGCGAAGCGGCCAAATCTTTACATATGAGCAGGTATATGTAAAGGTCGGAATGCTTCTTTAATCTCGAGTATTCCCCCGCGGTATACCTATGGCGATGTATAGGTACGGCGGCCAAATCTTTATAAGTGCCTATGGCGATGTATAGGTATCTTATAAAGGTCGGAATACTCTACCCCTCCTGGATATTCCCCCGCGACTCACCTATGGCGATGTATAGGTGGCGCGGCCAAATCTTTATGAATATCTATGGCGATGTATAGGTATTTCATAAAGGTCGGAATATTCCCTCAACCCCCAGGTTTTCCCCCGTGTCTCACTTATGGCGATGTATAGGTGACACGGCCAAATCCTTACGAGTACCTATGGCGATGTATAGGTATCTCATAAGGGTCGGAATATCCTATTTAGTTCCCCCGTGACGCACCTATGGCGATGTATAGGCGTAGCGGCCAAATCTTTACAAATACCTATGGAGATGTATAGGTGGTTTGTAAAGGTCGGAACGTTTTTACACTTTTTTATCTCACGAATCCAGGTGATGGTTGGATACGTTGAGCTTTCTTCCTGTGATTTGACTTAATTGCAGATCACCGACATTCATCAACAGTTTATCAGGCAATACCTATGGGACTGAGCCTAGACATTTGCCAAACAACAAACAAAGTTGAGTCGTACCTCGAATTGCATTATCTCGTACCAGTCAGGTAAGTAATTCCAGATATGTTTTCTTTTCATGTCAGCATGCATCATTTCTTAATGCATTCAAAATGGGACTCATAGTTCTGACAAAAATATCATTCATTGCATCTGCATGGTTGAAAATTAGGTATCATTTAATCTTTGAATGCAACTTCTGCGAGCTCACCTTCAAAGAGGGGCAGCTGTTGACACCTAAATTTTGGCAATCATTTAGTTTAATTTGCATAGAAAATTAGGGATTAATTTTAACCCCTAAACAAAAATATTTAAATTGCATAACATATAGTTTAGGCTCATTCTAGTTTAATTGCATTTTTTTTTCTTTTTTGCATCGGACCGGCGATGGCGAGCGAGCTTAAAATTCATCGGACAAAAAACGGGACGCTCGGGAATGCACGGGCTCGGAATTTCAAGACGAACGGGCTTAGTTGTTTTTAATTTGGGCTTGATTTAGTTTGTTGAATTTAATTAATTCAGCCCAAGTTAAGTCAGTCCATTTAAGTTTAATTAAACCTAAGCCCACTAGGATTAGAAAACCCATCTAACTTGACCTAGATTAGTGATATATATACATGTTATTAGGTCAGAATGAGGAGGGAGGTCATAATTTTCAGATCAGAAAGTTCAGAGAGAACAAGTGAGAGAGAGAAGAGGCCGGCGATCACCCTCCACGTGCACCACCGCCCTTGCCTCGCCGGACCGCCGTGCTTCGCGTGCTGCCACCCTCCGGCGTCTTCCCCGCCGTGTCGCCGCCCGCGGCGCCGTGCAGCCTCGCCGCTCGCCGTCCTCGCCTGAACAGCTTCTGTTCGTGCTCGGTGAAACCACCACCGCCCGTGCCGGAGCCCGCTGAACGCCTGCAGCCACCGTCCCTGCCGCAAGTCACCGCCCCGGAGAAGCCCCTGCACTAGTCCGCGTTGAAGACCTACTGATTCTGTTCTTCTTCGTCCACTTCCACCCAAAATCGCTCACTCCACAGAGCTTATTTGTGGAAACTCAAAACACGAAAGTTGTAGATCTACGAGTCCTTGATCTGTGGCTTTTGGAATCAGGTCAATCCGACGTGTATTGAGGAAGTTACGCCCATTTTTCCGAAATCGTGCAGTCCTGAAATTTTCTGCTCGCGTCCCTCACCGACCGGAGAGCCGTCCACCGCCGGAGCTCCCCTCACCGACGCCGTTCACCGCCAGACGCAGCTGCTGTCCCGACGGTGCCGTGAGTCCGCCGGTGTAGCCATTGCCCGTACCGTCGTCGCTCGTCGCAATCCGATCCGCAATCAATCCCGATCCCGAACCGAATTCGAAATTTGGAGGTTATCCAAATTAGGTAAGATTATCCGGTAAATTTTTCATAATATTTGAATTTTCTAATTTGAGTACTTTGAATATTACATGAATATCACGTCGGTAATTAGATATCTTTAGGATAATGTTCTAGATATCCGCAATATTTTGAAATATTCAAATTGGGAAAACTTTCTTAATTTAGCAACGTATCTGGACGACTATCTGACTTTAACCCTAAAGTCCGATACGCGGCGGTACGGAAAATCACTATCCTATTCATAACCACTTGAATACGATAATGATTTTGATTCGTTTTCCAAATTTGAATAATTGATTATCCGTTAATATCTATAACCCCTTAGATATGACCGATAATTTGATTTTTGTGCCTAATTCGAGTTTGAAACAAATTTGGCGGATCGCGTGGATAATTTGAGTTTGATTGTTATCCTTGTTTAAATTGTTTTCCTTTTCAAATAAAAAGAAAACCCAAAAAAATTCTGTTTTGTTAGGATTTTTGCATGTTTAGATTTTGAATATATCCCGAAGGATGAGATGAATATTTAATTTAAATTAGGACCTAAGGTGGCATGTTTCCTAGTTTAAATTAGGTATTGTTTTAATCCTAACGGATTATTCACGTTATTTTATTATTCCGAATTTTTAATCAAAAAATCCCAAAAATAAATCATTCTAGGGTAGATTAAGTCATCATATTTTGCATGTTAACTTAGGTATTTTTGAATTTCGAATTTTAAATAGAAAATACTAAAAATGGAAATCATTAGGTTGCACGTTATTTTAGGCATTTTCATTAATTCCGAATTTCATTTAATTCCGAATTTCCTTAAAGAAAAATACCAAAAATAATTCATTCGTCCGTCATTAGAATTAGGTCACGTTGTCGCATGACATATAGTATGCATGTTAGGTTGCATTATTTCACATGTCATATTTGCACGTCATTGCATATAGGTAGATTTCATTTAAATAAAGTGAAAATCCAAAAAAAGAGAAATTGAGTGATTGTTTGTTAACTAGAAATCATATTAGGGTGTTTGATGTGATTTTCTAGCTAACAACGCAGATGCTTGCTGGATTTGAGGTAAGTAATTTCTCCTAAGCTTGCAATTTATTTAATGCTTTGATTTCTGGGTGTTAAATTGGTGGTTTGCGCACCCGCATGAACACCTCACATGTTAGTGACATAGGTTAAAATGGATCCAAACTGCCTGCCAAAATATTTTTGAAATGAAAAGGTACCGAAAGGGCGTTAGACTAGATCTAGCGTAATCAAGTCCCCGGGCTTAGAATCTCTGGTTCGTAGGAATAAAACATATCTCCCTATGTTTTATTTAGGTTTCTAATCAGCCTACCATAAAATGATTAGTGGCGACTCCAAGCATGAAAATATTTGTACGTTAAAGACTTAAACCCTAAGTTGCGAATTGGTAGGGCTTGGGAGGGCCCGAGTTAAGATTAGTCTTAATAATCCATTAGCCCCGAAAAAAAATGATAATTTTTTTGAGTGGCTTGCGACAACTAGAAATCATATTAGGATCGTCTGTATGATTTTTTCGCTAACAATGCAGATGCTTGCTGGATTCCAGGTAAGTTGTTCTCCTAAGCTTGCAATTTATTTACTGCTTTGATTTCTGGGTGTTAAATTGGTGGTTTGCGCACCCGTATGAACACCTCACATGTTAGAAATTAAGTTAAAACGGATCCGAACTGCCTGCCAAAATATTTTTGAAATGAAAAGGTACCGAAAGGGCGTTAGACTAGATCTAGCGTAATCAAGTCCCCGGACTTAGAATCTTTGGTTCGTAGGAATAAAACATATCTCCCTATGTTTTATTTAGGTTTCTAATCAGCCTACCATAAATTGATTAGTGGCGACTCCAAGCATGAAAACATTTGCATGTTAAGAACTTAAACCTTAAGTTGCGAATTGGTAGGGCTTGGGAGGGCCCGAGTTAAGTTCAATCTTAATAATCCATTAGCCCCGAAAATCGAAATTTTTTTTTAGGGTCGCGACAACTTGGCGACTCCGCTGGGGACTTGAGTTAAAACTCTTAGTGGACTTAGGCCAATTTTTCATTTCAAAAATAATTTTTGTTTGGCAGCGAGGATCCCAGGTACGTCCCTAACATTTTAAGGTGTTAAATGTTCTTGCAGTACGGAAGGTATAAGGGGAGGCGTGATTGTTAACCTTTGTTTTGCAGGGAGGTGTTCAGATGTATGGTTTACTTTATGCACGAAGCGCTGTTTGATATAACCTGTTGTGCATGCCTTACATTTACACTACACCGCACACACTACCTGCTGCCGGACCTGGGCGGCATAGGTTTAAGATGGTACTGAGATAGTGGATACCCCGACCAAAACCATGTGGTACGGGTCGCCCTCCTCGGTCCCGAAATTTTCTTTCATGGTGTCATTGAGTACCCACCACGGTTGTAACCCCACGCAACCCGGGTCGGCTCTTTGACTAAGCCGGAGTCAGGGGAATCCTAGCCTAACCACCACCATGACTGGTTTAGCTCGGTAATCCTCGCGTCTCCATTTTGCAAGCCAGAGTCTAGATAGAAATTGAACCTCACGTGTCATGTGCATGTCTATGTGATTGCCATTATCCTACCGGGTGAAGTAAGTTTTCTAATCCTATGCTTTGCAATATACTTACTTTTTCGTACATTTGGTCGGTTCATGATAAGTGAGTCAGTCATCGTGCTACTTGAAAAACACTTTAAACCGGCGGTTTCAAAGTTTGTAATTCAATGCTTCATAGTTAATAAATTGGGCGTTTGACCATTGTGATGGGCCGGTCACATGAAATCATTTTGCTTGCTGCAAATTCATAGAAAATTTTTCTTGTTTTGAGGGCAAGTTGAAGTATACCAAACTAGCCCGGTGATGATATCCAACCATGAAAAGAAAATATCATCCAAGGAGAAATTCTGAGGGCTGGGCTTTCTCATGCTCCCTGAAAAAAAAAAGACTTTTCGAAAATAAAAGCATTTTATTACTTTTAAAAAAAACATTTCAAAGCATGCATCAAATAAACCCTATTTGTTTATTTGACTCATTTACTTCATGTCTCAGAGCATAATTCTCCAGCTTATTGTGATGAGGAATTGACACACCAAGTTCTATTGATGATGAACCTATGGGGCAAAGAATCATCACCTACTTGGGCATGATGCTATCTCCAAAGAGCGAAAATGAGTGCTCAACAGTAGGGGATGACGAACTGAGGGGCATGTTAAACTTTGATGATGATAATGGACTGACAAATCCGATATAGATAATGTCATGGTTCTAATTGGAATTTTCTAAGTCTCAATTCACATTTGCATAGTATCCAATTCATGCACGTTTTCTTGTGCAGGGGCAAAAGCAAAGATGGAGTGTTCATGTGTCCATCCTTTCCAAATAAGGGCAATCAAAGGACTCTCATTCCTAGGACACTCTTCTTGTTTGATATTGTTGAGCGATGACATGTTCTTGAAATGGATATTATGCTTCTCATGCATTTAATGAAATTTTTTGAATTATGAACCTTCGCATGCCTAAAGCCGATAGGTATTCAAAATACTGATATCTTTCGAAAGAGGGTTTTGCATGATAATTTATCTGTTTAACTCACCAAGTTCATTAAGAATGATTCAAATGGACAATTTAATGAATGATGTGGCATTATTTGAGTATGCTAAATGAGATGTGTCGGGATGATGAAAGGCAAGCCATATCCTATACACCGTCCCCTATTCATATACTTGTGAGATGAGTGAAATATTCCATGTCCACAAGGTAAAGGGTTATCTCGCGAAAGGTACGACTTTCGAAATGACGAGAGGCAATTCACTTCTCTATCCTAAACAATACAGGTTATCCATTGTTTTGCCACTTTGAGCCTAAACACTTGGAGAAGTTTTTTTTTCAAAGTACCCCTGTCAAGAACCACCCCACATCGGGGCAAACTGGAGGTAAATCAGCATCATACGGTGAAAAGAGTAGAAATTTTCGTGCTCTCACTTGCATCAATCTTCGAGTGTTGCTTTTTCAGATGAATTCACACGAAAGTTCAAGTGCCTTAGGATGACGAAGAGCATTTCTTTCTCTATCCTATACACATTTTATCCTTTGATAAGCTCAATTGAGCCTGCAAATTCGTTTCTTAAACCCAGTTGGTGATCATCCCCCACACTGGGGCAAGGCAAAAGTCATCATTGTTCAAGTAGCATACCAAAAGCGTTGATTGAAGACGAGAAGCTTCCGAGTTCAAATGGCGAGTCATTCAGTCAGATATAGCTGGCCAGTATTTATATTCCCAACAAAAAAGAAAAAAAAAAGAAAGGGCAAGAAAAAGCAGTGTGCCTGGTAAAAGCAAGGCCGATGCCCAATGAAAAATGTCAGGATTTGACATATCAAAATCATCCCCAATAGAGCAGTAATCCTGCAAGTCTCAAAGGAATCGAGTGATGAACTTTCGAAGTCAATGGAACATCTACCGATGAGATAATATCTGGTGAAGAAGAAGACCGGTGACAATGCCAAGATGATCACCAACTTAGTCACCCCAATTACACCATATTTTGAGCTTAATGATCTATTTATTTCTCAACCCATGAGCCTAACCTACGTTACGTCCCTTACAAAGTCTTTTCAGATTAGGGCACTTGAACTGACGTAGGAATTCAGATGTTTATAAGCTTAGCTCGAAGAAGTGCGAGCAAGTTTATTTTTATCTCATTTTGCAGGGTTCTTGACTTGTAAACCCGAAGATGATTGCAGAGTATTTTCTTTTAATAACCTCGACTCGAAGAGTCCCCTTTGTTAAGCCATTGACCAAACTGACATTACGGTCCTGACAAAGACTTCTCAGATTGGTAAGGTTGTACCGCTTGCGAGAATACTCGGACCCTTATCGACATGATGATGGTGAGATGGAGTGATTCTCATAAAATAGCCCTTCTGAATGAGAGTGAGTGAAAGCCCTTTCTAACTGAAAGTCTCTCATTTAGCATTCTTAAAAATCCACGTTACGAGTGAAAATTGTCTTAATGATAATTCTCCCCAGTGGAAATTTGGTGATGTAAATATGGTAAAACCATCATGCATAAATCTCAATTGAATTGATGAATTCTGAAATGTGTGTTCTAGAGTAACCGTGATTGCTAATCTCTTTGATGAATACATATGTGTTTTTGCTCTAGTCATGTCCAACAGGTAATGTTTCATCGAAGACTAAGAGTTCCCGACGCTCGAGTTGCTATCTCGAATTCGTCTAAATATTTTCAATATTCAAAATACCTGATTGTAGTTTCAGGTATCATTTCCGAAAATCCGAAGAGAATTTTCGATCTTATTAATCATATCTGATTGTAGTTTCAGATATCATTCTCGAAGATCTGAAGGGAATTATCGAGCCCATTCAAATATCTGATTGAAGTTTCAGGTATTATTTTCGAAAATCCGAAGGGAATTTTCGATCCTATTAATCATATCTGATTGCAGTTTCAGATATCATTCTCGAAGATCCGAAGGGAATCATCGAGCCCATTCAAATATCTGATTGAAGTTTCAGGTATTATTTCCGGAAATCCGAAGGGAATTTTCGATCCTATTAATCATATCTGATTGCAGTTTCAGATATCTTTCTCGAAGATCCGAAGGGAATTTTCGAGCATATTCATATTTGATTGCAGTTTCAGTTTCAAGTATCTTCTCAAAGATCCGAAGGGAATTTTTGAGACCATTCAAATACATGATTGTAGTTTCAAGAATCTTTCTTGAAAGTTTGAAGGAAATTATTCGATACCTTTTATCGAAAATCCGAAGGGAATTTTCGACCCATCTCATCTCAAGCATCTTCTTTGAAAATCCGAAGGGAATTTTCGAGTTTATTTCAAGTCTTATTTAGAAAATCCGAAGGGAATTTTCGAGCTTTCAAATACTGTTGGGAATTCCAGATACTTGGTGGGTTTTCAAAAGCTGTTCCATACCCCAAGTTTGCCTTCCCAAATCTTCAGGTAAGTAAGTGCAGGTATGTTTTCTATTTTTACATTAGCATTAGCATCCACATATCACATTAGAAAATGGGTGTGGGCTCATTGAGATCCCATTTACTCAACAAAAAGATTAATTTTTCTCATTGCATTTGCATAGTCAAAATTTAGGTATTATTTTGTCTTTGAATGAAACCTCTTTGAGCTCCCCTTCAAAGAGGGGCAGCTGTTGACACCTAAATTTTGAAAATTCAATCAGTCATTCATTGCATAAAAATTAGGGATCGATCCCGGTCCCTAGAAAAAAAAATTAGTTAAATTGCATATAGATATTAGGAGCATTTCATTGATAGTTAACTAAGCTCATATAATTTGCATATTTATTGGACCGACGGCGGATGGATTTAAATGAATGGCTCCGGACTTATCAGAATTGGACTAAACCCGCGTGGATTAAAGACTTTGGCCTAGCCCATTTATTTTTGCGCAAGGGTTCCTACACTTGGAAAGAATTTTCGTAAGTTCACGATCTAGGGATATGCGATCAAGAGCGACATATAAATCGTGCAAAAGGCGGTTTAGGCGTGGAAATCTTGGCTGAAATACAGACAATATTCTGATTTGGTGAGGGAAGAAGACAAAACAAATATGTGCGAGAGGGGAGAGGAGGAAAGAAATTGCATAGCTAGATTGTGCAATATGTGGTTGGAAAGAGGAAAAAATTGTATATTTTCTTTCCTTGGTGGGCTCCATTTCTTGGCATATAAAAAAGATAGCACAATGCGTGGATGGGGCTTTTTCTTCTTGATTCTGATCAAAGGGGGCTCTGATAATCTGAAAATCAGAATTTTCAGGGAGAGCAAAATTTTCAGGGAGAGCACAAGATATCCACGGCCGCAAAGAAGACGAACGCGAGAAAAAAGAGGGAGCTTGCAGAGGTCAAAGGGGGTCTTTTGCTAAGAGGCTCACGAAGAGAGACATTGGCAATAGAGAACAAAAAGAGAGGGGCTGGTCTTTTGAGGCTCTCTGACAACACTTAAAAAAAAAGAGACAAGAAGAAAGCATGCCGTAGAGAAAGCGTTGAAAAGCTTGAAGAGAAGAGGAGGGGATCCTTGGACTAGAAGTACACGCACGAGTCGTTCAGCAAAGGGGGCTTCTCTCGCGGCCGCCGTTCGTGCCCTTGGAGCCCCTTTGACGAAGTTCAACTTGATTCAAGCCTCAACAACGAGGCATTCCATTCTCAGAGACGAGCCAATTCCATCGACGATAACGATTTTTTACGCCGCGCCGCTTGTCGCACGCCATCACCGTTCGTGCATCGCCGCCACCGCACGCCACCGCCGCTCGTGCACCGTCGCTCGTACACCGTTCCGATCCGCGAATTCGATCCCGATCCGAGTTCAAATTTGGAATTATCTGCAAATTAGGTAAGTGAACATTATCCAATAATTTTCAGAATATTTAGATTCTTAATTTGGAGTGTTTGAATATTTTGTAATTATCATGTGGAATATTAGATATCTTAGGATAATGTTTACGATATCCGCAATATTTTCAGAATATTCAAAATTAGGAAACTTTCCTAATTAAGCAACGTATCTGGACGACTATCTGACTTTAACCCTAAAGTCCGATACGCGGCGGTACGGAAAATCATTATCCCGTTCATAACCACTTGAATACGATAATGATTTTAATTCGCTTTCCAAATTTGAATGATCAATTATCCGTTAATATCTATAACCCTTTAGATATGACCGATAATTTGATTTTTGTGCCTAATCCGAGTTTGAAACAAATTTGGCGGATTGCGTGGTTGATTTGAGTTTGATTGTTATCCTTGTTTTGATTGTTTTCCTTTTCAAATAAAAGAAAACTCGAAAAGAATTATGTTTCGTTAGGATTTTTGCATGTTTAGATTTTAAATATATCCCGAAGGATGAGATGAATATTTAATTTAAATTAGGACCTAAGGTGGCATGTTTCCTAGTTTAAATTAAGTATTGTTTTTAATTCTAATGGATTATTCACGTTTTTTTTTAATTCCGAATTTTCAAGAAAATCCAAAAAAGAGAATGAATTGCTTTAGGGTAAATTAGGATAGATTGCATTTTAATTTAAGCAATTTTATAATTCCGAATTTTACATAAAAAAATCCCAAAAATAAATCATTCTAGGGTAGATTAAGTCATCATAGATTGCATGTTAACTTAGGTATTTTTGAATTTCGAATTTTAAACAGAAAATACTAAAAATAGAAGTCATTAGGTTGCATGTTATTTTAGGCATTTTCATTAATTCCGAATTTCATTTAATTCCGAATTTCTTTAAAAAAATACAAAAAAATACATCATTGCACGTCATTAGAATTAAGTCACGTCGTCGCATGACATATAATTTGCATGTTAGGTTGCATTATTTCGCATGTCATATTTTGCACGTCATTGCATATAGACTAGATTTCATTTAAATAAGTGAAAATCCAAAAAAAAGGGAAATTGAATGAGTGGCTTTGTTAACTAGAAATCATATTAGGATCGTCTGTATGATTTTTTCGCTAACAATGCAGATGCTTGCTGGATTCCAGGTAAGTTGTTCTCCTAAGCTTGCAATTTATTTACTGCTTTGATTTCTGGGTGTTAAATTGGTGGTTTGCGCACCCGTATGAACACCTCACATGTTAGAAATTAAGTTAAAACGGATCCGAACTACCTGCCAAAATATTTTTGAAATGAAAAGGTACCGAAAGGGCGTTAGACTAGATCTAGCGTAATCAAGTCCCCGGGCTTAGAATCTCTGGTTCGTAGGAATAAAACATATCTCCCTATGTTTTATTTAGGTTTCTAATCAGCCTACCATAAATTGATTAGTGGCGACTCCAAGCATGAAAACATTTGCATGTTAAGAACTTAAACCTTAAGTTGCGAATTGGTAGGGCTTGGGAGGGCCCGAGTTAAGTTCAATCTTAATAATCCATTAGCCCCGAAAATCGAAATTTTTTTTTTGGGTCGCGACAGTGATCCTGGTTGATGGGGTTTGTGTGTTTTTTTATGTCCGCTGAAGTATTTATGACGTGGTAAGTTTTCATAAGATATTTCAACAAATTTACTTTCTTAAGATTAGACCACTTGTTAAATTCGTGTACTTTTCATATTTACTAAATGAGCTAATATTACTAAAAACTTTAAACTATGCTCACTGTAACATAAATACCCTGAGCTTTTTTTGTACAACTAAAATCCCTAAACTTGCTCATCGTGACACAAATACCTCAAACTTTTTTTTTGTTTCATAAAAAACCCCAAACTTATAGCCAAGTACTAATATAAAGGGTATTTATGCCACACATATATAAGTTTGGGTTTTTCATGACATAAAAAAATTTAACGGTATTTATGTCACAATTGGCAAATTTAGGGTTTTTTAGTATAACGAAAAAAGTTTGAAGTATTTGTGCCACAGTGAGTATAGTTCAAGATTTTTTGTGGTATTTGCCATTACTAAATTCAAATTCTTTAGATCATTTGGTATGGCAATGCTCTTTGAAAATGGTATTTGGCCACTCATTTCGAATCCACCCAACCAAATAATGAATATTTTAGGACAAAATTAGTGAGGCGGATGATGGCTCTAACCTTTTATTATTTAAGGTTTTGCAAGATGTAAGTTTTTGTGATCTTGAACGGATTCTTATACCAATGTAAATTTAAAACTTGCAACTTTTAAACATTGAAGTTAAGTTGTCGATCTAAAAAGAAAAGTACAAAGGATTTTTTCAAATGTCTAATAAAATAATAGGCTCTCAAACTAATAATGTGTCCGATCTAAAGTGCCTGCTCCTATATAAAATAATTCAACTCAATTTGTTTTGCACCCTATGGGTAGTCATATTACCTAGAGAACGAGCTTGTTGAGTAATAATTCTCCTATCGAAAAAAATGGATCCTCCAACTCTCCTTCTGTTGCTTCTTCTCAGGTTTGCTTGCACCATAAATGCCCAATCGGCATCGACCCACTGTGGTTTGACCGGTGTTGACACCTAAATTTTACCGACATTCATTTAGTCGTAATTTGCATAGAAAAATTAGGGATTAATTCTTAACCCCTAAACAAAAATATTTAAATTGCATAATATATAGTTTAGGTTCATTTTAGTTTAATTGCATTTGCATCAAATTGGCGATGGCAATCGAACTTAGATTTTATCGAACGAGACTCGGCTCGCTCGGGATGCTAGGGCCGGGAATTTCACGTCACGTGGGCTTGGTTGTTTTAATTTGGGCTTAGCCCAAGTTAATGCAGCCCATTTAAATTGAATTAAGCCCTAAGCCCAAGTCTAAGCCCATTAGGTTAATTAAGCCCATTTAATTTGACCTAGATTAGTCTATATATACATACTTTAGGTCAAATTATAGGGGGGGTCACAAAGTTTTCAGATCAAAAAATTTTCTCGAGAGAGTGAGTGAGAGAAAGAGAACGCTGCTCCGAGTCCTCCGCCGCTGCTGCTTCCACGTTCTTCTTCACCGAAAGCTTTTCCCCCACGTTGAATGATCCTTGGAGCCTCACTGGTCCTGCCCCGAACGTCTACCGCTGCTGCTGTGGCTTCTGGCCTGCATGGACGAAGACGCTGGTGATGCTCTGCTGCGTTGACCCATCCACGTTGAAGACTCTTCACTAACGTCTCCCCATAGTTCCGAAGAGACCAGTCCAGCTCAGCATCAGTCAACGTGCGTATCTTTGGCATCTCCTTGTCTGCAGCCTCTGTTGCCGAAGAACAGATTCGGTCCTTCCTCGCCCGAGGAGTCCCTGCACAAAAACGACAAGAGGAGAAGTTCACGCCCCCTACACAGTCCACCGTGAAATCTTGAAGTTAAGCAGCCGAGAACGTCAAAGAGGAAGACACCCGTGCACTTCACCAGTCCATGCAGCAAATAGATCGACAAGTCTTCTAGCAAAGCTTCAGTAACGTGGACTGTGACATCCTCGCCTTGAAGACTTGATCGAGTTGAAGCCCGGTGACCAATCAACGGCAACATCCAGCAGCATTCCAGCCCGTCACGAAGACATTCCAACGTGATTGAAGCCCCCGCGACGTCCTCACGCAAGCTTCCACCGAGACCACTCTCGGTTGAGAACCGAACCAAGCCGTGAAGACCATCCTGTCCGTGAGCCCTGCCGGACGTCCACGCCGCACCAAGCACACCGGTGCCGAGCCCCGCCGTGTCCCGCCGTCGTCGTCCCGATCCCGATCCGCGATTCGAAATTTGGAATTATCCAAATTAGGTAAGTCAATATATCGTGAATATTCCTTTTCAATATTTAATTTCCTGATTTGGACCGTTTGAAATATTGCATGAATATTCTGTGGATATTCAATGAATATTTGATTTGCATGTTTGAATATTCTATGAATATCATGTTGGGAAATTAGAGATACCCGCAATATTTGAAATATTCAAATTAGGAATCGTTTCATAATTTAGCAACGTATCGGGACGACTATCCGACTTTAACCCTAAAGTCCGATACGCGGCGGTACGGAGAATCATTATCCTATTCATAACTATTTGAATACGATAATGATTTTTATTTGCTTCCCAAATTTGAATGATCAATTATCCGTTAATATCTATAACCCTTTAGATATGACCGATAATTTGATTCTTGTGCCTAATCCGAGTTTGAAGCGAACTGGCGGATCGCGTGGTTGAGTTGAATTGATTGCTACCTTTGCTTGTTTAATTGCTTTCTTTTTTTAAATAAAACAGAAAATTTTCAAAAAAATATCATTTAGATTTAAATTAGAATTTCGCATGTCTAGGATTTTTGAATATATCCCGAAGGATGAGATAAGTATTTAATTTAAATTAGGACTTAACGTGGCATGTTTCCTAATTTAAATTAAATATGGTTTTAATCCTAACGGATTATTCACGTTATTTTATTATTCCGAATTTTCATAAAAAATCCCAAAAAATGGTGAATTGTTTCATGTTTTATTAGGATATATTGCATTTTAATTTAAGTAATTTATAATTTCGAATTTTTAATCAAAAATCCCAAAAAGAAATCATTCTAGGGTAGATTAAGTCATCATAGAATGCATGTTAACTTAGGTATTTTTGAATTTCGAATTTTAAACAGAAAATACCAAAAATAGAAAGTCATAGGTTGCATGTTATTTTAGGCATGTTTTTTCATTCCGAATTTCATAAAGAAAAATACCAAAAATATGTCATTCTTTTGTCATTAGAATTATGTCACGTCGTCACATGTCATATAGTTTGCATGCTAGGTTGCATTAATTCGCATGTCATTAATTGCACGTCATTGCATATAGATTAGATTTCATTTAATTAAAGTGAAAATCAAAAAAGAGAAATTGATTGATTGTTTGTTAACTAGAAATCATATTAGGATGTTTGATGTGATTTTCTAGCTAACAATGCAGATGCTGCATGGACTTGAGGTAAGTAATTCCTCCAATTTGCAATTTATTTAATGCCTTGATTATTGGGTGTTAAATTGGTGGTTTGCGCACCCGCATGAACACCTCACATGCTAGTACCTAAGCTAAAATTGATCCAAACTGCATGCCAAAAACATTTTTGAAATGAAAAGGTACCGAAAGGGCGTTAGACTAGATCTAGCGTAATCAAGTCCCCGGACTTAGAATCTCTGGTTTGTAGAAATAAAACATATCTCCCTATGTTTTATTTAGGTTTCTAATCGACCTACCATAAAGTGATTAGTGGCGACTCCAAGCATGAAAACGATTGCATGTTAAGAACTTAAACCCTAAGTTGCGAATTGGTAGGGCTTGGGAGGGCCCGAGTTAAGATTATTCTTAATAATCCATTAGCCCGGAAAATCGAGCAGTTTTTTAGCCGGTCGCGACAGACATTCCGACGTGATTGAAGCCCCCGCGACGTCCTCACGCAAGCTTCCACCGAGACCACTCTCGGTTGAGAACCGAACCAAGCCGTGAAGACCATCCTGTCCGTGAACAATACCGACAAGACGCCACCGCCGTTGCTCAGCCACGACTGGTCCTCTCGGTGTCGCCATCGCGCACCGTGCCGTTGCCCTGCCGTGAGCTACCGTGCCGGAGCCCCGCCAAGCACCGCGAGCTGCCCGCTCCTTCCGTCGTCGTGAAGCCGCGCCGTGAGCCTCGCCGGTGTCGTCGACGTCACACTCGCCGTTATCCCGATCCGCAGTCGATCCCGATCCCGAGCCGATTCAAAATTGGCAGTATTTCAAATTAGGTAAGTGAATATATCATGAATATTCCTTTCAAATATTTAGTTTCCTGATTTGCATATCGGAATATTTTGTGAATATTGCATGAATATTAGATATCTTTAGGATAATGTTTAGAATATCCGCAATATTTTGAAAATATTCAAATTAGGAAAACTTTCCTAATTTAGCAACGTATCGGGACGACTATCCGACTTTAACCCTAAAGTCCGATACGCGGCGGTACGGAGAATCATTATCCTATTCATAACTATTTGAATACGATAATGATTTTTATTTGCTTCCCAAATTTGAATGATCAATTATCCGTTAATATCTATAACCCTTTAGATATGACCGATAATTTGATTCTTGTGCCTAATCCGAGTTTGAAGCGAACGTGGCGGATCGCGTGGTTGAGTTGAATCGATTGCTATCTTTGCTTGTTTAATTGTCTTTTTTTAATAAAACAGAAAATTTTCAAAAAAAATCATTTAGATTTAAATTAGGGTTTTTGCATGTCTAGGGTTTTTGAATATATCCCGAAGGATGAGATAAATATTTAATTTAAATTAGGACTTAACGTGGCATGTTTCCTAATTTAAATTAAATATGGTTTTAATCCTAACGGATTATTCACGTTATTTTATTATTCCGAATTTTCATAAAAAATCCCAAAAAAATGGTGAATTGTTTCATGTTTTATTAGGATAGATTGCATTTTAATTTAAGTAATTTATAATTTCGAATTTTTAATCAAAAATCCCAAAAAGAAATCATTCTAGGGTAGATTAAGTCATCATAGAATGCATATTAACTTAGGTATTTTTGAATTTCGAATTTTAAACAGAAAATACCAAAAATAGAAAGTCATAGGTTGCATATTATTTTAGGCATGTTTTTCATTCCGAATTTCATAAAGAAAAATACCAAAAATATGTCATTCTTTTGTCATTAGAATTATGTCACGTCGTCACATGTCATATAGTTTGCATGCTAGGTTGCATTAATTCGCATGTCATTAATTGCATGTCATTGCATATAGATTAGATTTCATTTAATTAAAGTGAAAATCAAAAAAGAGAAATTGATTGATTGTTTGTTAACTAGAAATCATATTAGGATGTTTGATGTGATTTTCTAGCTAACAATGCAGATGCTGCATGGACTCGAGGTAAGTAATTCCTCCAATTTGCAATTTATTTAATACCTTGATTATTGGGTGTTAAATTGGTGGTTTGCGCACCCGCATGAACACCTCACATGTTAGTACCTAAGCTAAAATTGATCCAAACTGCATGCCAAAAACATTTTTGAAATGAAAAGGTACCGAAAGGGCGTTAGACTAGATCTAGCGTAATCAAGTCCCCGGACTTAGAATCTCTGGTTCGTAGAAATAAAACATATCTCCCTATGTTTTATTTAGGTTTCTAATCGACCTACCACAAACTGATTAGTGGCGACTCCAAGAATGAAAATGATTGCATGTTAAGAACTTAAACCCTAAGTTGCGAATTGGTAGGGCTTGGGAGGGCCCGAGTTAAGTTCAATCTTAATAATCCATTAGCCTGAGAATCGAATTTTAGCTCACTTTCAGCTCTCGACTCTCTCTGAGGATTTCTGATCTGAAACTTATGACGTCCCCCCTATAATTTGACCTAATATTATGTATATATAGACTAATCTAGGTCAAATTAAATGGGCTTAATTAACCTAATGGGCTTAGACTTGGGCTTAGGGCTTAATTCAATTTAAATGGGCTGCATTAACTTGGGCTAAGCCCAAATTAAAACAACCAAGCCCACGTGACGTGAAATTCCCGGCCCTAGCATCCCGAGCGAGCCGAGTCTCGTTCGATAAAATTTAAGTTCGATTGCCATCGCCAATTTGATGCAAATGCAATTAAACTAAAATGAACCTAAACTATATATTATGCAATTTAAATATTTTTGTTTAGGGGTTAAGAATTAATCCGACCTTTACAAATTACCCATATATCTCCATAGGTATTTGTAAAGGTTTAGCCGCTGCGCCTATGACCTTAACTCATAGACACGTCACGGGGGAACTAAGAGGATATTCCGACCTTTACATATATCTGCTCATATGCAAAGATTTGGCCGCTTCACTTATATCTGCTCATAAGTGAACTGCGGGGGAACACCTGGGGGTTGAAAGAATATTCCGATCTTTACATATACCGTTTATATGCAAAGATTTGGCCGCCATGTCTATATCTGCTCATAGACATGTAACGGGGGAATATTTGGGATAAGGAGAGTATTCTGATCTTTACATATACCGTTTATATGCAAAGATTTGGCCGCCATGCCTATATCTGCTCATAGACATGCAACGGGGGAATATCTCGAGATTAAAGAAGCATTCCGACCTTTACATATACCGTTCATATGCAAAGATTTGGCCGCTTCACCTATATCTGCTCATAGGTGGGTAGCGGGGGAATCTTCTGGAGATTGTAACAATCTGATTTTGGTGAACAGTGGGACTAGCCCGAATGTTCGAGGGTTCCTTGACAAAGTACCTGGATCTCATCAGAGGTACCTGAAAAGGCTTGATCAATAGACACCTGCACATCATCAAAGGCATCTAGAGATCGCAACGAAAATGATCGAGTTTGGGACCTGACGATTGCTCGTACAGGTTAGGGATGTAGAGACATACTTACCTGGTGATATCTCTGACTCTCGAGGGTGTGTCTCTTGCTGGACACAGTCTTAAGCAACACGTAATATGCATTCGCACTATCAAGAAACACATAAACACATGCACTATGAATTCAACTTTTTCATGCACGATGATTTTGTCAAATCGGCATTAGAAACTCCGTTGGGGAAAAATTATGACAAGACAATCCGAACTCACCAACGGGTGTCTTGAAAATGTCGAATGAGGGACCTTCAGTCTGAAAGGGCTTTTCTCTCATTCTCACCGAAAAGGCTGATTTACGAGGATCTCTCCATCTCACTATCATCATGTCGACAAGGGTCTGAGTATTCTCGCAAGCGGTACGACCTTACCAATCCAAGAGGTCTTTACTGGGGACTATAACATGGGCTTGGTCAATGGCTTAGCAAATGGGACTCTTCGAGTCGAGGCTATTGAAGGAAAATACTCTGCAATTGTCTCCGGGTTTACAAGTCAAGAACCCTGTAAAACGAGGTAGAAATAGACCTGCTCGCACTTCTTCGAGCTAAGCTTATAAACATTTGAAATTCTACGTTAGTTCAAGTGCCCTAATCTGAAGAGACTTTGCAAGGGATGTAACGTAGGCTAGGCTCATGGGTTGAGAAATGAACGGATCATTTGGCTCAAAATATATGATTGGGGTGAATAAATTGGTGATCATCTTGGCATTGTCACCGGCCTTCTTCTTCACCAGAGATTTTCTTCTCAGTAAATACTCCATTGGCTTCGAGAGTTCATTACTTGATTTCTCTAAGACTTGTCCACTGGGGATTTTGATATGCCGCATCTTGGCATTTTCTATTGGGCATTGGCCTTGCTTTTACCAGGCACACTGCTTTTCTTGCCCCTTTTCTCCCCCTTTTTTTTGACATACACTGCTTACAATGTAAACACTGACCAGCTAATCTGACTGATTGACTCGCTGTTTGAACTCGGAAACCTCTTGCTTTCGGTCAATGCTCTGGATATGCTGCTTGAACAATGATGGCTTCTTGCCTTGCCCCAGTGTGGGGGATGATCACCAACTGGGTTTGTATGAAACGAATTTACAGGCTCAATTGGGCTTTGCAAAGGGTAAAGTGTATATAGGATAGAGAAAGAAATGCTCTTCGTCATCCTAAGGCACTTGAACTTCACGTGAATTCATCTGAAAAAGCAACACTCGAAGATTGATGCAAGTGAGAGCAAGAAGATTTCAATTCATTTCATTCCACCTTAATGCTGATTTACTCCAATTTGCCCCGATGTGGGGTGGTTCTTGACAGGGGTAATTTGAAAGAATTTCTCCATGCATTTAAGCTCAAAGTGGCGAGACAATGGATACTCCTTTTGTGTTTAAGATAGGGAAATGAAATGCCTCTTGTCATTTCGGTCGCCGTACCTTTTGCGAGAAAACTCTTTACCTTGCAGACATGAAATTTTTCCACTCAACTGCTGGGGATTTTTTATTTTTCTCACTGGGGATTAATGCATGGGACTGTGTATAGGATATGGCTCGCCTTTCATCATCTCTATGCACCTCATTCGACAAATTCAACTCATTTCACATAGGTTATCAAATTGTCTAAACAGATTTCCTCCCTTTGAAATTGATAATGCAAATCGACAAAATAACCATGCAGAATTTAAAGCCAATGCACACATTTCATCTTAATTCTGAATTGGTTGGGAATCATTTATTCATCATTAAACTGTTTGCAATTCAGAGGTATAAAACCAGATACTGAAAAACTTTTGCTGCAAAATGTGAGATTTTATCAAGGAAAATACATCTTCACAGCATCAGAATTAACAGGGGTAGAGAACTCACAACCATCCATTTCTGCGAGAATCAGGGCACCCCCGGGAAGGGTTGCCCCTATCTTTACCTCTTTGGTTTCTGGAATGACTCAGATTGACGGTGATAGTTTGGTCTGCCGTCAGGACTTTGGGTTTTTCATACAGCTCTAGATCACGCTGAATATCAGAGGAATCATTGAGTTCGCCAGCATCATCAGGATCAGGCTCGACGGTGCATAATTCGTCGATTTGGACCGTTCCCATACCCTCACGAGTCACAAGATTGCCCCTGAAACATAAAGTAGGGGATTCAGAAGGACAAACATGGGTAAACATTGCAAATTTTTTTGTAATTTTTGCATTTTTACTCTTTTTGTTTTGTTTTTGAAATTCATTTCGAAAAGGATTTAGCACGAGAAAGCATGAAGAAGTCCAGGCCTCAGAATTCTCCTTGGACTACATTTTCTTTTATCGGTTGGATATCATCACCGGGCTGGTTTGATGTACCTCAACATGCCCTCAAAGTTGGAATAAAACTTGTAATTTCATTGAATCTTTTGAAATGAATTACATTTATTGAATGGAAATTGCGACAATCAAAACCTAAATGCGAAAATGAAAAACAGCACCCGAAAAAGGGGCAAATCCTAGAAAACGGTAAAAATTCCCACGCAGGGGAGTGTGCGAGAAAGTAAAGGTGTTACTCTTGTGGGCCAGCGCCCATCCCTTCTAACGGTCCTTCCTCGATGGCTCCGATAAAGACGTCGTCGAACAAGGCAATTATCCCCTCCATGGCATCATCGGGGTCTTCTGTCTTTAGAGGCGTTGGATCATCCATACCTCCCCATCCGTCAGGGACTATGTCACGAGGGTCGACATAGAAGCTCGGGGGCGCCGAATACTTCATATAATAGTCGAACTTGCCGCTCGGCTGCCCCAACGTGTCGACCACTTCCTTCACTTCATCAGCTTTAAGCGTGCTCTCTACGATCTCTTCATCATCGGTCGCGTCTTCGAGCGGAGGCATGTCTTCAGGCAAAGGATCAAGCTCGTCCTTCCCGGTATTTAATTTGGCGATCTCCTCGTCCCAGTTAATGACGGCCTCAGAGATTGTAGATACGATGCCGGTGTGGTCAGCATAAACGATCATCTTAGCTTCCACCATTCTTGAGATCCTTTCTCCCATGATAGCCAGGGAAATGGCCTCGTTACTCGGATAATAACCGGCTTTCACCAGCTCGCCGTAGACCTCAGCAGTGTACACCTTGACGTTCTTGATCCGACCAGCGTCGAAGCTGAATATGGCATTCACATTGCCCGCGTGATCAGGGAGCGGGTTATTCTGAACATTCGGCTTAGCGGGTTGAAATGAGAACGCCTTCGTATCGAGGAGGTTCTGGATTCGGTGCTTGAGGACATAGCAATCGTCGGTTGAGTGCCCCAGTTCGCCCATGTGATAATCACACTTCTTCGACGGGTCGAAGTTGTAGAACTGCTCGGGATTGGGCCGCTTTGGCTCGGAAGTCAACAAGCCTTTCTTTCGGAGCACAGCCAATACTTGAGACAGCGACCCGGGGAGAGGGGTGAATTGCTTCCTGTTGTTCCTCCTCTGAAAAGGCTGACGGCCTGTATTTTGGTGCTGAGCTTCTACTACTTGAATTGCTGGAGCAGGGTTAGTACCCCGGCGGCTCGATTGATTAAAAGCCACATTGACTTCAGCTGCCGGTTCTTCCTCCTTCTTTGCACTGAACCTCTTGCTCGACGAAGACGGCTCCACAAACCATCCGTCTTTCAACCCTATCTCGATCTGTTCGCCTATAGGGATGAGTTGGTTGAAATTATCGGCCGGAATGGCCACCATCCGATTGCGGTATTCAAATGGAAGAGTCTTCACGAACATTCTCTTTAACTCACTGTCGATGGGCTCGGGGACAACCTGAGCGGCTAGGTTTCGCCATCTGATGGCGTAGTCTTTGAAAGACTCGGTTTTCTTCATTTGAGCACGCTCGAGATCATCACGAGTAGGAGTGATGTCTGTAATGAACCGGTACTGTTTGAGGAACGCCTCACTGGCCTCCTTCCAGCTT
Organism: Syzygium aqueum; assembly: GCA_031216185.1. Classification (NCBI taxonomy): domain Eukaryota; kingdom Viridiplantae; phylum Streptophyta; class Magnoliopsida; order Myrtales; family Myrtaceae; genus Syzygium; species Syzygium aqueum. The sequence goes on along the minus strand of CM062235.1, from coordinate 36,941,177 downwards.
TTGAGGCTATTGATCTTTTTCATGAGGTACCAGTGCGAAGCAGGGCCGGTCAAACTCGCTTGGAATGCATGAATCATCAGAAGTTCATTGTCAACGTACGAGGTCATTTGCACGTGGTACAACTGCAGGTGAGCTTTCGGGCAAGTGGTGCCATTGTACTTGTCGAAGTCCGGCATTTTGAACTTCTTTGGAATTTTGATCTGCGAGTACAGAGACAGATCGACCGAGGGTGAATCCTGCGAACCTTCTAACTGCTTGACCCTCTCCTCGAGCTTGTTGACTCGTTCATCAGGTTTGATTTTGTTGACGACTATCTGGACAGGGTCATCTTCTAACTCAGGCATATCATCATCCTCTTCGAGGTCAACACTCTTTACACCTTTATGCTTCGGGACCAATACTTCAGAGGATGTTGGAACAGGGATCGACCGAAGAGCCTTGATCTCGGCGGTCATTTGTTGCATGGCAACGGCGAGTTGGTTGATCTGGTCTGCCATACCGTCAACACGTTCTTGCAACTCAGTTTGATCGGCCATTCTAGCTCTTGACCGCGTACGAATAGGTGAACGTGATCGGTCCGTAGTTACCTAATTTGCAAAAATAGAGCATGATAAGTATGAGTCCTCAAAACGATCGGTCCATGACTCAGTCAATCGTCTCTTTTATTCCCATTTTTCATGACATTTTTCATTATTCCATGTATTTGTGAAAATGGTGGCAAATTTCTTAGGAAATAATGACTTATGACAGATCTGAGGAAAATAATGATAGCAATTGAAAGTAAATTTTTCAAAGCTTTATTTTTTCCTTTTTCTTTCATTTGAAAAGAAATTCAATGATCATTGCTTTCAAAAATTATGACCGACTTAGACTTATCATGGACCGACCACATGTACGAAACATAAATAAAGTGCGAGAAAAAGGGTTCAGAACACTTACTTCACCGGGGGAAAAATGGCAATCACATAGACATGCGCATGAAATGTGAGGTTCGATTTCTACCTAGACTCTGGCTTGCAAAATGGAGACGAGAGGATTACCGAGCTAAACCAGTCATGGTGGTGGTTAGGCTAGGATTCCCCTGACTCCGGCTTAGTCAAAGAGCCGACCCGGGTTGAGTGGTGTACAACCGTGGTGGGTACTCAATGACACCTTGAAAGAATATTTCGGGACCGAGGAGGGCGACCCGTACCAAATGGTTTTGGTCGGGGTGTCCACTGTCTCAGTACCATCCTAAGCCTATGCCGCCCAGGTCCGGCAGCGGGTAGTGTGTGCGGTGTAGTGTAAATGTAAGGCATGCACAGCAAGTTATATCAAACAGCGCTTCGTGCATAAATTAAACCATACATTCAACCACCTCCCTGCAAAACAAAGGTTAACAATCACGCCTCCCCTTATACCTCCCATACTGCAAGAACATTTAACACCTCAAAATGTTAGGGACGTACCTGGGATCCTCGCTGCCAAACAAAAATTATTTTGAAAATGAAAATTGGCCTAAGTCCACTAAGAGTTTTAACTCAATTCCCCAGCGGAGTCGCCAAGCTGTCGCGACCCTAAAAATTTTTATCAATTTTCTCGGGCTAATGGATTATTAAGATTGAACTTAACTCGGGCCCTCCCAAGCCCTACCAATTCGCAACTTAGGGTTTAAGTTCTTAACATGCAATCATTTTCATGCTTGGAGTCGCCACTAATCAGTTTGTGGTAGGTCGATTAGAAACCTAAATAAAACATAGGGAGATATGTTTTATTTCTACGAACCAGAGATTCTAAGTCCGGGGACTTGATTACGCTAGATCTAGTCTAACGCCCTTTCGGTACCTTTTCATTTCAAAAATGTTTTTGGCATGCAGTTTGGATCAATTTTAGCTTAGGTACTAACATGTGAGGTGTTCATGCGGGTGCGCAAACCACCAATTTAACACCCAATAATCAAGGCATTAAATAAATTGCAAATTGGAGGAATTACTTACCTCGAGTCCATGCAGCATCTGCATTGTTAGCTAGAAAATCACATCAAACATCCTAATATGATTTCTAGTTAACAAACAATCAATCAATTTCTCTTTTTTGATTTTCACTTTAATTAAATGAAATCTAATCTATATGCAATGACGTGCAATTAATGACATGCGAATTAATGCAACCTAGCATGCAAACTATATGACATGTGACGACGTGACATAATTCTAATGACAAAAGAATGACATATTTTTGGTATTTTTCTTTATGAAATTCGGAATGAAAAACATGCCTAAAATAACATGCAACCTATGACTTTCTATTTTTGGTATTTTCTGTTTAAAATTCGAAATTCAAAAATACCTAAGTTAACATGCATTCTATGATGACTTAATCTACCCTAGAATGATTTCTTTTTGGGATTTTTGATTAAAAATTCGAAATTATAAATTACTTAAATTAAAATGCAATCTATCCTAATAAAACATGAAACAATTCACCATTTTTTTTGGATTTTTTTTATGAAAATTCGGAATAATGAAATAACGTGAATAATCCTTTAGGATTGAAACAGTATCTAATTTAAATTAGGAAACATGCCACGTTAAGTCCTAATTTAAATTAGATACTCATCTCATCCTTCGGGATACATTCAAAAACCCTAGACATGCAAAACTCTAATTTAAATCTAAATGATATTTTTTGAAAATTTTCTGTTTTATTTAAAAAAAGAAAACAATTAAACAAGCAAAGATAGCAATCGATTCAACTCAACCACGCGATCCGCCACGTTCGCTTCAAACTCGGATTAGGCACAGGAATCAAATTATCGGTCATATCTAAAGGGTTATAGATATTAACGGATAATTGATATCCAAATTTGGGAAGCAAATAAAAATCATTATCGTATTCAAATAGTTATGAACAGGATAATGATTTTCCGTACCGCCGCGTATCGGACTTTAGGGTTAAAGTCGGATAGTCGTCCCGATACGTTGCTAAATTAGGAACGTTTCCTAATTTGAATATTCTCAAAATATTGCGGGTATCTCTAATTTCCCAACATGATATTCATAGAATATTCAAACATGCAAATCAAATATTCATTGAATATCCACAGAATATTCATGCAATATTTCAAACGGTCCAAATCAGGAAATTAAATATTGAAAAGGAATATTCACGATATATTGACTTACCTAATTTGGATAATTCCAAATTTCGAATCGCGGATCGGGATCGGGACGACGACGGCGGGACACGGCGGGGCTCGGCACCGGTGTGCTTGGTGCGGCGTGGACGTCCGGCAGGGCTCACGGACAGGATGGTCTTCACGGCTTGGTTCGGTTCTCAACCGAGAGTGGTCTCGGTGGAAGCTTGCGTGAGGACGTCGCGGGGGCTTCAATCACGTTGGAATGTCTTCGTGACGGGCTGGAATGCTGCTGGATGTTGCCGTTGATTGGTCACCGGGCTTCAACTCGATCAAGTCTTCAAGGCGAGGATGTCACAGTCCACGTTACTGAAGCTTTGCTAGAAGACTTGTCGATCTATTTGCTGCATGGACTGGTGAAGTGCACGGGTGTCTTCCTCTTTGACGTTCTCGGCTGCTTAACTTCAAGATTTCACGGTGGACTGTGTAGGGGGCGTGAACTTCTCCTCTTGTCGTTTTTGTGCAGGGACTCCTCGGGCGAGGAAGGACCGAATCTGTTCTTCGGCAACAGAGGCTGCAGACAAGGAGATGCCAAAGATACGCACGTTGACTGATGCTGAGCTGGACTGGTCTCTTCGGAACTATGGGGAGACGTTAGTGAAGAGTCTTCAACGTGGATGGGTCAACGCAGCAGAGCATCACCAGCGTCTTCGTCCATGCAGGCCAGAAGCCACAGCAGCAGCGGTAGACGTTCGGGGCAGGACCAGTGAGGCTCCAAGGATCATTCAACGTGGGGGAAAAGCTTTCGGTGAAGAAGAACGTGGAAGCAGCAGCGGCGGAGGACTCGGAGCAGCGTTCTCTTTCTCTCACTCACTCTCACTCGAGAAAATTTCTGATCTGAATTATGACGTCCCCCCTATAATTTGACCTAATATTATGTATATATAGACTAATCTAGGTCAAATTAAATGGGCTTAATTAACCTAATGGGCTTAGACTTGGGCTTAGGGCTTAATTCAATTTAAATGGGCTGCATTAACTTGGGCTAAGCCCAAATTAAAACAACCAAGCCCACGTGACGTGAAATTCCCGGCCCTAGCATCCCGAGCGAGCCGAGTCTCGTTCGATAAAATTTAAGTTCGATTGCCATCGCCAATTTGATGCAAATGCAATTAAACTAAAATGAACCTAAACTATATATTATGCAATTTAAATATTTTTGTTTAGGGGTTAAGAATTAATCCCTAATTTTTCTATGCAACTTACGACTAAATGAATGTCGGTAAAATTGAGGCGTTCCTCAAACAGTACCGGTTCATTACAGACATCACTCCTACTCGTGATGATCTCGAGCGTGCTCAAATGAAGAAAACCGAGTCTTTCAAAGACTACGCCATCAGATGGCGAAACCTAGCCGCTCAGGTTGTCCCCGAGCCCATCGACAGTGAGTTAAAGAGAATGTTCGTGAAGACTCTTCCATTTGAATACCGCAATCGGATGGTGGCCATTCCGGCCGATAATTTCAACCAACTCATCCCTATAGGCGAACAGATCGAGATAGGCCTGAAGGATGGCTGGTTTGTGGAGCCGTCTTCCTCGACCAAGAGATTCACTGCGAGAAAAGAGAAAGAGCCAACAGCTCAGGTCAACGTGACCTATAACCAACCGAGCCGGCGGAATGCTAATTCGACCCCGGCAATTCAGGTGGCTGAACCCCAGCAGCAAAACACGGGTCTTCACCCTTTTCAGAGGAGGAACGTCAGGAGGCAATTCACCCCTCTCCCCGGTTCGTTGTCCCAAGTACTGGCAGTGCTTCGGAAGAAAGGTTTACTCACCACTGAGCCGAAACGGCCCAATCCTGAGCAGTTCCGTAACTTCGACCCGTCAAAAAAGTGCGATTATCATATGGGTGAGCTCGGACACTCGACTGACGATTGCTATGCCCTCAAGCAGCGGATTCAAAGCCTCCTTGATACGAAGGCGTTCTCGTTCCAACCCGCCAAGCCAAACGTCCAGAGCAACCCGCTCCCTGATCACACGGGAAATGTGAATGCTGTATTCAGTTTCAATGCTGGTCGAATCAGGAACATCAGGGTGTACACAACCGAAGTCTATGGAGAACTGGTGAAGGCTGGCTATTACCCGCCTAATGAAGACATTTCCCTGGCTGTTATGAGGGAAAGAGTCTCGATGATGGTGGAAGCAGGGATGATTGTCTATGCTGACCATACTGGCATCGTCTCCACTATCTCTGAGGTCGTTATCAACTGGGACGAGGAATTTGCTACATTGAGCACCGGGAAGGACAACCTCGATCCTTTGCCCGAAGACATGCCACCGCTCGAAGACGCAACCGATGATGAAGAGATCGTAATAAGTATGCCTGCGGCTGATGAAGGAATCGTGATCGAGATACCTCAACCTTATGAGTACTCAGACAATAAGGCGGTCCCTTGGTCTTACAGTCTTGACGTTGATCTCGTCACCAGATCCGGGCGTGCATATGGCCAAGCAAATGTTCAACCGGCGAAACCTGTCACCGACGAAGAAGCTAAGGAGTTCCTGGCTGTGATTAAAGCCAGTGAGTACAATATAGTGGAACAATTGCGCAAGATGCCCGCCCAAATCTCCCTTCTTGAACTTCTCCAGACATCTGTCAAACACCAGAAAGCCCTGATGAAAGTGCTGAGCGAAGTCCATGTTCCGGAGACGATCGATCACGAAAGATTGGAGGAGTTCGTGGGTTCCATACTTCTCAAAGACCTTATCGCCTTCTCGGATGAGGAATTCCCTCTAGAAGGCAGAGGGCACACCAAAGCACTATACATCTCTGTCAAGTACAAGGCCTCGCACATAGCCCGGGTGTTAATCGACAATGGTTCAGCCCTGAACATCTGTCCTCTGGCGACTTTACACCGCCTCAAGGTAGACCCTTCGAGAATTAGTTCCGCGAAAACCTCTGTGCGAGCCTTTGATGGAACGAAGAAGGAAGTAATGGGAGAAATTCACCTCGACATACAGATAGGGCCGACAGTGTTCAACATCCTGTTCCAGGTTATGGACATTCCCACTGCATTCAACTTCCTGTTGGGTCGTCCATGGATTCATACTGCCGGAGCTGTGCCGTCCAGTCTTCATCAGAAGGTGAAGTTCGTGGTGGAAAGGAAGTTAGTCACGGTGCTTGGTGAGGAAGAGCACCCAATCTACCATGCGACGGCTATCCCCTATCTCGAACCGGATTGCAAGGTCGAATCGAGCTACCAGTCGTTCGAACTCGTATCGACCATACATGCGTCTAGAGGATCGTCGCCGCCCGTTCCTGAGGTGTCGAATGCTGCGGTAATGGTTGGGAGAGTAATGGTGTCTCGCGGCTTTGTACCGGGCGAAGGCCTTGGCAGGGATGGTCAAGGTATCCGCCAACCGATCGAAGTTTCTCAAAGATCCCGCACTTCTGGATTGGGATATCAGGGGTCGGCTGTACCAAACAACGTAAGACGTGGTCGAGGTCGAGGTCGAGGAGCTGAGCATGATAGACAGCAACCCAATGAAGGGTCGAGCGGTGAAGGACTCGGGCGTAGTAGGTTGCCTCCACACATTCGCACCACATTCCCGGGTCCTGCAAGAATGATGCATGAAGAGAAGGAAGTGATCGACACGCTGGGGCAACCTAGTGGCAAGTTCGATTACTATGTGAAGTACTCGGCACCCCCAAGTTTTTATTCGGATCCCCGCGACATTGTCCCTGACGGATGGGGAGGTATAGACGATCCAACGCCCCTAAAGACAGAAGACTCTGACGATGCCATGGAGGGAATAATTGCTTTGTTCGACGACGTTTTCATCGGAGCCATCGAGGAAGGACCGTTAGAAGGGATGGGCGCTGGCCCACAAGAGTAACACCTTTACTTTCTCGCACACTCCCCTGCGTGGGAATTTTTATCGTTTTCTAGGATTTGCCCCTTTTCGGGTGCTGTTTTTCATTTTCGCATTTAGGTTTTGATTGTCGCAATTTCCATTCAATAAATGTAATTCATTTCAAAAGATTCAATGAAATTACAAGTTTTATTCCAATTTTGAGGGCATGTTGAGGTACATCAAACCAGCCCGGTGATGATATCCAACCGATAAAAGAAAATATAGTCCAAGGAGAATTCTGAGGCCTGGACTTCTTCATGCTTTCTCGTGTTAAAACCTTTTCGAAATGAATTTCAGAAAACAAAGCAAAATAAAAAACAACAAAGTCAGAAAAATTTACAAAAAGAATGTAATGCTTAGCCCTGTTTGTCCTTCTGAACCCCTTACTTTATGTTTCAGGGGCAATCTGGCGAAATATGAGGGTATGGGAACGGTCCAGACCGAGGAGTTATGCACTACCGAGTTTGATGTCGATGATGCCGGAGAACTTGATGACTCCTTAGATATTCAGCGTGACCTAGAGCACCATGAAAGACCTAAAGTCCTGACGGCAGATCAAACTATTACCGTCAACTTGAGTGACTCTGGAGAGACCAAGGAGGTCAAGATAGGGGCAACCCTTCCCGAAGATGAGGCCAAACGCTTAGTCCAACTGCTGAAAGACTACCAGGACATCTTTGCCTGGTCGTATGCCGATATGCCGGGTTTAGACTCTTCCATTGTGGAGCATGGCCTGCCTACTAATCCGGGCATGCCACCCAAGAAGCAGAGGCTGCGGAGAACTAAGCCAGAGCTTTCAAAGAAAATTGAGGAGGAGGTCATGAAGCTCTTGAAGGTGGGATTCATCGAAGTCACCCAATATCCTACCTGGGTGGCAAACATCGTTCCAGTCATGAAGAAAGATGGCCGAGTTCGGGTTTGCATCGATTATCGCGACCTGAACAAGGCTAGCCCTAAAGATGATTTCCCATTGCCGCATATAGACGTTCTCGTGGACAGTACTGCTGGATTCGAACTGTTTTCTTTCATGGATGGTTTCTCGGGCTATAATCAGATAAGGATGAAAGACAGTGATAAAGAGAAAACGGCATTCATCACTCCTTGGGGTACATTTCATTATAAGGTCATGCCCTTCGGCCTTAAAAATGCCGGGGCAACGTATCAGCGTGCAATGGTAGCCCTTTTCCATGACATGATGCATAAAGAGATCGAGATTTACGTCGATGACATGATTGCTAAGTCCCGACTTGGGGAAAGTCATGTTGTCACCCTGAAGAAGCTGTTCGACCGACTCCGTGAGTTTAAGCTCCGTCTCAACCCGGCGAAATGCATATTTGGAGCGACGTCGGGCAAGCTACTCGGGTTTGTAGTAAGCAGTAAGGGCATTGAGGTCGACCCTTCCAAAATAAAGGCTATTTGCGAGCTGCAACCCCCGTCGACTGTGAAAGAAGTACGCAGCCTCTTGGGCAGACTAAACTATATAGCCCGGTTCATTTCCCAGCTCTCTGAAACTGCTAAACCGTTCTTCAAACTTCTAAGGAAGAATGCTCAGGTAGAATGGGATGATGATTGCCAGGAAGCATTTAGAGAACTGAAGCAGTACTTAGTGAAACCTCCAGTGCTAGTCCCACCAGTGCCGGGCCAGCCCTTGATCTTATACCTCACTGTTCATAGCGAGTCTCTGGGAGCAATGTTAGCCCAGAAAAATCTTGAAGATGGAAAAGAGCGTGCCATTTACTACTTGAGTAAGAAGTTTACTATCTCGGAGTTGAACTATCCTGAGGCTGAGAAGACTTGCGCTGCACTGGTATGGGTGCTCCATAGGCTGAGACAGTATACATTGCATTACCAGACTTTGCTCGTGACAGAGAATGACCCCATCAAGTATTTACTCGATCAACCGGCGTTAGTAGGGAAGCTGGCCAAATGGCAAATCTTAATTTCGGAGTTTGATGTTCAGATGATGCCACAAAAATCAGTCAAAGGCCGGGTAATTGCTGATATATTGGCCGAGAATCCTGGAACCTCGGATGATGATGGATATTCCCCAGAAGACCGTATTCTGTTGATAAAAGAAGACACCTGGACCATGTTCTTCGACGGAGCTGTAAACCTAGCTGGTTCTGGTACTGGGGCAGTCTTAATATCCCCAGATGGGCAGCATTATCCAGTAGCAGCGAAGTTGGTGTTCCCATGTACCAACAATATAGCCGAGTATGAAGCTTGTATTCTCGGACTTCAAGCAGCAGTGGAAATGGGGATAACCAAGTTAAAAGTGTTCGGTGATTCCGCCTTGATCATTCTCCAGACTGTAGGAGAGTGGAAGACAAGAGACGCCAAATTAGTGCCGTATCATGAATACCTTGAAGAAATCATAAAGGAATTTGAAGACATTTCCTTCGAGTATTTGGCGAGGTCCCACAATCAGTTCGCTGATGCGCTAGCTACGCTGTCTTCCATGCTGCAAGTGACCGGTGGAGTAGAGGTAGAACCCTTGAAAATCGAAGTCCTAGCAAAACCGGCCTACTGTATGGTTGTGACTGGAGAACCTGACGAGAAGCCATGGTATTACGATATCATGAACTATATCCAGAAGCAAGAATTTCCTGAAGGAAGCACTCCAGCCGACAGGAAATACATAATGAAAATGGCCTCGAAATTCTTTGTCAGTGGTGAAAAACTGTACAAGAGGTCCTATGATTCGATTCTGCTAAGGTGTGTAGAAGCAGCTGAAGCTACCAGAATCATGCAAGAGGTGCACGAAGGAATATGTGGTCCTCACATGAATGGCCACATGCTAGCCAAGAAAATCATGAGATTGGGTTATTATTGGCTCAGTCTTGAAGGTGACTGCATCCAACATGTTCGGAGATGTCATCGTTGTCAAGTTCATGGGGACAAAATAAATGTTCCTCCCACGGAGTTACATCAGCTGTCCGAGCCGTGGCCTTTTTCAATGTGGGGCATCGATGTGATTGGCCCTATTAAGCCCAAGGCGTCGAATGGACACCGTTTCATCTTGGTCGCAATCGATTATTTCTCCAAGTGGATTGAAGCGGCATCCTATGCTAATGTCACTGCAAAGAATGTTGTGAGATTTATCAGGCGAGACATAATCGCTCGCTATGGCGTTCCCGAGGCTATTATCACTGATAATGGGACGAATTTGAATAACAAGTTCATGGACCAGTTGTTCGATGAGTTCAAGATTCGTCATTTGAATTCATCTCCCTATCGTCCACAGATGAATGGAGCAGTTGAAGCCGCTAACAAGAACATCAAGAAGATCTTGGCTAAAACGGCCGAGAATTATCGTGACTGGCATGAGAGATTGCCATTTGCATTGATGGCATATCGAACTTCCATCCGAACCTCTGTCGGTGCGACCCCTTTTTCTCTGGTGTATGGCATGGAAGCCGTTCTGCCCGTTGAAGTGGAGATCCCTTCCCTGCGTGTTTTATCCCAAGTGGAGTTGTCTGAAGCGGAATGGATTCGACAAAGACAGGAGCAGCTGAACTTGATTGATGAGAAGCGGTTGAAAGCCATTTGCCATGGTCAAACCTATCAGCAGAGGATAGCTAGATCCTTCAATCAAAAGGTGCGTCCCAGACACTTTGAGGTAGATGATCTAGTCCTGAGGAAGGTGCTGCCAATCTTCCCTGTTCCTGGAGGTAAATTCGCTCCAAATTACATGGGTCCATATGTGGTTAGAAAGGTACTTCCCGGAGGTGCCCTGATTCTCGCAGAGATGGACGGTCGTGAGTTCTCCAACCCTGTTAATTCTGATGCTGTAAAGATGTACTATCCTTGACAAAGCTTGACATTTTGCAGCGAAATCTTTCGTGTGTTTGGTTTTACTCTGAATTGCAAACAGTTTAATGATGAATAAATGATTCCCAACCAATTCAGAATTAAGATGAAATGTGTGCATTGGCTTTAAATTCTGCATGGTTATTTTGTCGATTTGCATTATCAATTTCAAAGGGAGGAAATCTGTTTAGACAATTTGATAACCTATGTGAAATGAGTTGAATTTGTCGAATGAGGTGCATAGAGATGATGAAAGGCGAGCCATATCCTATACACAGTCCCAATTTATTAATCCCCAGTGAGTTGAGTAGAAAAAGTGAAAAATCCCCAGCGAGTTGAGTGGAAAAATTCCATGTCTGCAAGGTAAAGAGTTCTCTCGCAAAAGGTACGGCGACCGAAATGACAAGAGGCATTTCATTTCTCTACCTAAATATTGCAAGTTATCCATTGTTCAACCTCTTTGAGCCTAAACATTTGGAGAAATTCATTCAAATTACCCCTGTCAAGAACCACCCCACATCGGGGCAAACTGGAGGTAAATCAGTATCATATGGTGAAAAATGTGTAGAAATCATCTTGCTCTCACTTGCATCAATCTTCAAGTGTTGCTTTTTCAGATGAATTCATGCGAAAGTTCAAGTGCCTTAGGATGACGAAGAGCATTTCTTTCTCTACCTTACACACATTTTATCCTTTGTTGAGCCCAATTGAGCCTACAAATTCATTTCATATAAACCCAGTTGGTGATCATCCCCCACACTGGGGCAAAGCAAAAGTCATCATTGTTCAAGCAGAGTATCAGGAGTGTCAACTGAAGACAAGAGGCTTTTGAGTTCAAACAGCAAGTCATTCAGTCAGATTAGCTGGTCAGTGTTTACATTGTAAGAAGCATGTGTCGAAAAAAAAAAGCAAAAAAAAAAAAGAGAGAAAAAAAGGGGCAAGAAAAAGCAGTGTGCCTGGCAAAAGCAAGGTCAATGCCCAATAAGAATGTCGGGATATGACATGTCAAAATCCCCAGTCAAGGAGTCTCAAAGGAATCAAGTGATGAACTCTCGAAGCCAATGGAGTATTTACTGAGAAGAAAATCTCTGGTGAAGAAGAAGGCCGGTGACAATGCCAAGATGATCACCAATTTATTCACCCCAATCATATATTTTGAGCCAAATGATCCGTTCATTTCTCAACCCATGAGCCTAGCCTACGTTACATCCCTTGCAAAGTCTCTTTAGATTAGGGCACTTGAACTAACGTAGAATTTCAGATGTTTACAAGCTTAGCTCGAAGAAGTGCGAGCAAGCCCATTTCTATCTCATTTTGCAGGGTTCTTGACTTGTAAACCCGGAGACAGTCACGGATTATTTTCTTTCAATGGCCTCGACTCAATGGCCTCGACTCAAAGAGTCCCCTTTGCTAAGCCATTGACCAAGCCCATGTTACAGTCCCAGTAAAGACCTCTCAGATTGGTAAGGTCGTACCGCTTGCGAGAATACTCAGACCCTTGTCGACATGATGATAGTGAGATGGAGAGATCCTCGTAAATCAGCCTTTTCGGTGAGAATGAGAGAAAAGCCCTTTCAGACTGAAGGTCCCTCATTCGACATTTTCAAGACACCCGTTGATGAGTTCGGATTGTCTTGTCATAATTTTTCCCCAACGGAGTTTCTAATGCCGATTTGACAAAATCATCGTGCATGAAAAAGTTGAATTCATAGTGCATGTGTTTATGTGTTTCTTGATAGTGCGAATGCATATTACGTGTTGCTTAAGACTGTGTCTAGCAAGAGACACACCCTCGAGAGTCAGAGATATCACCAGGTAAGTATGTCTCTACATCCCTAACCTGTACGAGCAATCGTCAGGTCCCAAACTCGATCATTTTCGTTGCGATCTCTAGATGCCTTTGATGATGTGCAGGTGTCTATTGATCAAGCCTTTTCAGGTACCTCTGATGAGATCCAGGTACTTTGTCAAGGAACCCTCGAACATTCGGGCTAGTCCCACTGTTCACCAAAATCAGATTGTTACAATCTCCAGGAGATTCCCCCGCTACCCACCTATGAGCAGATATAGGTGAAGCGGCCAAATCTTTGCATATAAACGGTATATGTAAAGATCGGAATACTCTCCTTATCCCGAATATTCCCCCGTTACATGTCTATGAGCAGATATAGGCATGGCGGCCAAATCTTTGCATATAAACGGTATATGTAAAGATCAGAATACTCTCCTTATCCCGAATATTCCCCCGTTACATGTCTATGAGCAGATATAGGCATGGCGGCCAAATCTTTGCATATAAACGGTATATGTAAAGATCGGAATACTCTCCTTATCCCGAATATTCCCCCGTTACATGTCTATGAGCAGATATAGGCATGGCGGCCAAATCTTTGCATATAAACGGTATATGTAAAGATCGGAATACTCTCCTTATCCCGAATATTCCCCCGTTACATGTCTATGAGCAGATATAGGCATGGCGGCCAAATCTTTGCATATAAACGGTATATGTAAAGATCGGAATATTCTTTCAACCCCCAGGTGTTCCCCCGCAGTTCACTTATGAGCAGATATAAGTGAAGCGGCCAAATCTTTGCATATGAGCAGATATATGTAAAGGTCGGAATATCCTCTTAGTTCCCCCGTGACGTGTCTATGAGTTAAGGTCATAGGCGCAGCGGCTAAACCTTTACAAATACCTATGGAGATATATGGGTAATTTGTAAAGGTCGGAACGTTTTTACACCTTTTTATCTCACGAATCCAGGTGATGGTTGGATACGTTGAGCTTTCTTCAGGTGTTTTGACTTAATTGCAGATCACCAAAATTCATCAACAGTGTATCAGGCAAAACCTATGGGACAGAGCCCAGACATTTGCCAAACAACACTCAAAAGTCAGAGTCATGCCTCGGATTGCATTATCTCACTTCTGTCAGGTAAGTAATTCCAGGTATGTTTTCCTGTTATGTCAGCATGCATCATTTCTTATTGCATTTGAAAATGGGACTCACAATCCCGACAAAAATATCATTCATTGCATTTGCATGGTTGAAATTTAGGTATCATTTAGTCTTTGAATGCAACCTCTGCGAGCTCACCTTCAAAGAGGGGCAGCTGTTGACACCTAAATTTTACCGACATTCATTTAGTCGTAATTTGCATAGAAAAATTAGGGATTAATTCTTAACCCCTAAACAAAAATATTTAAATTGCATAATATATAGTTTAGGTTCATTTTAGTTTAATTGCATTTGCATCAAATTGGCGATGGCAATCGAACTTAAATTTTATCGAACGAGACTCGGCTCGCTCGGGATGCTAGGGCCGGGAATTTCACGTCACGTGGGCTTGGTTGTTTTAATTTGGGCTTAGCCCAAGTTAATGCAGCCCATTTAAATTGAATTAAGCCCTAAGCCCAAGTCTAAGCCCATTAGGTTAATTAAGCCCATTTAATTTGACCTAGATTAGTCTATATATACATAATATTAGGTCAAATTATAGGGGGGTCATCATAAGTTTTCAGATCAAAAAATTTTCTCGAGAGAGTGAGTGAGAGAAAGAGAACGCTGCTCCGAGTCCTCCGCCGCTGCTGCTTCCACGTTCTTCTTCACCGAAAGCTTTTCCCCCACGTTGAATGATCCTTGGAGCCTCACTGGTCCTGCCCCGAACGTCTACCGCTGCTGCTGTGGCTTCTGGCCTGCATGGACGAAGACGCTGGTGATGCTCTGCTGCGTTGACCCATCCACGTTGAAGACTCTTCACTAACGTCTCCCCATAGTTCCGAAGAGACCAGTTGTAACATCCCGAAATTCGACTCGATCTCTGGAATGAATAAAACGAGTATTATTCGATATTTCATTTTCGTAAGTCTCGCCCGGAACTGATCACTCACGGGATACTGACCAAATGGGAATGGCCAACTAGGATTAGGCACGTGGACTAGGGACCCGGTCGTGAGTCAAGCCCGACTTAGGGTAACGACGAGGAAGTATTTAGGGCCAGTGTGAACCGATCATCCGAAATGGACGATTGCGTCATTGGAACTAGTGATAATTCCTCTCGTTCCCTCTCTCTCGAGCTCGCCACGATTCGGACAACCCGAGGTCGAAACGTTTGAATCCTAAAAGGCCGCCCGTTAGTATGAGATTTAGAAATTTGAAACTTGACGATTCGATCGTGAAATTTGATCCGGACATCGAGAACGATTTTTCGTGAATCTCGGGATGATATTCTTAAAGACGACGTCAAATTAAGCTGGCCACGTATATATAGGTCTGGTAGGGTCGAATTTTGGCGAACCGACCCGGTACCGGAAATTTAGGACCGTTTTGCCCCTATGTCCTTTAGAGTTCCGAATTTTAGGGGTTATAGGCTTAGCCCTAGGGTGTGACACTTGTCACACTATCCCTTCCCCATGAGTCATGATTAGAACTAATCCCCCACTCAACCTATTACCCTTCCCCATGAACCCCAATCATTTTCCCCAAAAACCCTTCATCTTCCACTCACCCTCTCTCTTTCCTCTCTCTCACTCGGCACCCTCTCTCTCTCTCTCTCTCTCTCTCTCCCATCCGCATCTCTCTCTCTCTCCGCTCGACCTCACGCCACCGCCCGCCGACCGCCGGAACAGCCGCGCCGTCCACGCCGTGCACGGTGCACCGCCGTGCGGTTGCTGTTCACCGCCGTTCGCCGGAGCCGCTCGCCGCCAGCCAGCCCTCGCCGTTCCTCTCCATTGCTGTCCGCCCCTCCCGGTTCTGTTTCCCTTCACCGGAACAGACCACCGCCGCCGAGACCGAGCCACCACCACCGCGCCGTCGCCGGAACGCCGCTGTTCGCGCGTCACCGCCGTGCGCCGCCGTGGACAGCCGCCGTCCGGAGGCCCTTCAGCAGCTCGCCCGGCCTCCTCTCACCGTGAACAGCCGCTCAGCTGACCGTGAGCCGCCGCCCGAGGCTGCTGTGGTCAGCCGGCCGCCGCTCGCCGTCGCATCATTGGGAAGTGTGCCGCCGGTTCCACCGTGTACCGGTGATCGGCCGCCGTTCCCCGTCGCCCGAGCATCGGATTGAGGTGGGTGGAAACCTCTAAACCCTAGTTAGGACAATTATGCATATTAGCGGGCCTAGGGTATGGTTGATAGTCAATTAGGGACGAGATTAATGGGTTATTATGCTGTTTTAGAAACGAACTATAGGTCGGGAGCATGCTGAGTATTGGCTGTCCATGTGGGAAATTAATGGGATTAGGTTGGATAAAATTTGAGATCAAATTGCATAAGTGCCGGGAGTGCCTAGATTGATCTATTGTTGGCTGAGTTGTACTTGAATATGCTCAATTATATGTGCATTGCCATGTCGCGTGTTCATGGGACCGATTAGTGTGACGAGTGATTGGCCAATAATTAGCGTGCATTATATTGCCTAAACATGTGATTAACGAGCCCTAAAGCCTTGACATGCAAGATTGTCTTGTAACGATTAATTGGGCTTGTTAGTATGTTGATTGGACATGTCGTGATTTGAATTGAGCATGTTGCACTATAAGTGGGCGAGTTCTTGATAGCATTGAGCACGCTGTAATACTCGTTGACTTTGGCATGAATTGGTGATGCACCTTTGTAAATTGGATGTTCATTGTACATTACACCAACATTCGTGTGCGGAATTGCATGGCTACACATTACGCTTGCTGAGTATGAAGCATTATGGAAATTGTGCGAGAATGCGTGTATGCCATGGATTGTGATCACCTAATCATGCCCTGATGCGTTTACGCGGGGTTCAGATAAAACCGGTTGTGTGAATGTGTGATCACCTTCGCCCTGATGCGGAATACGCGGGGTGTGCCGTCCTCATGCACTTTGGAGCAGGACGATGCCCGGTACGCCCGGAAGACAACCATCCTGATGCGTTTACGCGGGCTCTGGTTTGTAAAGGAGATCGGTGTTGCGCCTGATGCGTAAGGACGCGGGCTAGAGACACTGGGCCTGGGGCGTCTTTACGCTGGCCACGGAGTGTTGTGATTGATCTTCGGATCGGACCTTCGGGTCGGGCCTTCGGGTCGAGATAATGAACTAAACGGATAACGTGTGATGCATAGTGTCTGATTATATATTGGAATCCGCCGGACATGGTATGGGACGTGTCTAGGTAGATTTCACCCTATAATCGGAACACGAATGGAAGTTATGCCGGGATGCCATAGAAATTGGATTGTGGGCATGGCATGTTAGTAGCATTTGCATGCATATGAATGCATGAGTTAGCGTGCTGAATTGTGTGACTCGGTGATCCATACTTGGAATTGTCACGAAAGGTCTTGAGCATACGTGTGACGTACGCCTGGTCGAGGATGCCGCTTGTGATTTGTAATATTATGGATTATCTAACCTGCAGGGTCATTGATATGTCGATTTGGGCCGACGGGCCTAAGTCATTGTTATATACGCATGCTGTTTGTTTTCCCGTCAGGAGATGCATGTTAGCCTAATTTAGGTTTAGGAGTTTTCACTCACTGAGAAGTGTCTCACGGTTTTCATAACCCAACCTTTCAGACCAGCGCCCATGAACCGACCGCCCATTCCAATCCGCTTCGGGATCCCTATAGAATATGAGCATACGGTGGTTGATTTCCCGGTGGCGAACAATGAAGTTTACATAAGGCATTACACCATGATTACCGTAGATGTAGGTACGACACATCCCGAAGTCCATGAGTATGTAGCCTGGTGTTTTCGAGACCGTTGGGGAGATGAGTTCGGACCCCTCCGCACGATGGACGTTCCATTCACCATAGAAGGCCAGCTTGATCCACAATGCCCGAGCGGCGAGGTCGTGGATTCCGATACGAGTGTGGATGAGACTATAGGTCCTTTCGCCTGGTACGAGCCTGCCGAGGATGAGGAGTTGGGTGGTATAGATCATGAGTTCCCGATGGAGGATCCAGCAGTCGAGGACCCGGTAGCGGAGCCTATGGAGGTTGACGAGGCCGAACCAATGGACACCGAGGAATCCGAGGAGGAGGCCCCTAGCGAGGATTCAGAGTTACCAGACAGCCCGTCCGAGTCCGATGGGTCAGATCCGGATTGGGAACCCTAGGCTAGACTTAGTCGGTTTTGCAAGGGTAGACACCTTTTTGGATTTTGGATCCTTTTTGTTTAGCCGTTGGTCCCCCTTGCTACTAGCCTCTTGACCCACCAGCAGTACTCTTATATCGTGCTTGTCTCAGTTGTAGTTGTTGTTGTTGTTTTTGAATTATTGTAAGGATGTTTCAGGCAAATTTTGGGATTATGGATGTGTACGTTACCTCAGTGTTCTCCGTGTTGCTTCCCATGTTCTCATATATATATTGTCTGGGTGTTTCTCTCAAGTTTTGCTTCCGCATGTGTATTATGAATTGTTTGGGATTTGGGTCGACGACGGCATGTCCTGGGACGTCGTACTATATCGACCATCGTAGCTGGAGCGGGGTGTTGCGTGCCGTGGAGGTCGGGGCGTGACAACCCCCTCTTCCGAATTGGTATCAGAGCAAGGTCAGCTCGATCCAACTAGGTCGAGTCTTGGAGTGATAAGGAGCGCTGAGACCATGGGTAGCCACCTAGGATGACTTCGTGTGCTGCGTGCATCTCCTGACAATGCGTGATGATTTGGCGTATATTGCTATTATGACCCATGATGTGCAGGTGCGGCAGGACCTGAGGTGAGTATGTGAACCCTTGGGTGATGTATTGATTAGTTCCTGTTAAGCCGCATGCTGATTGTCTGGTTGTTGTCTTGAGACCTGCCTAGGACTTAGACTGGATAGATTGGTTTAAGTCTCTAATTCCTTAATGGAATTATAGCAGGTAGTTGAGCGGTCAAGTCGTCAGGATGAGTAAGAGAAGAGGAAAGGAGTCGCAAGGACAGTCTAGTGAGGGTGCCCGCGAGGCTAGGGACCCTAGGTTCGATGAGGTCATGGAGACCCTTCGTGAGATAGGACATATCTTCGGACTGCAGGCGCAAGAAAGAGCCGCAGCCCATGCCCAGGCTGCCGAGGCTGCAGCGATCGCTGGGAATGGAGGAAATCATGCCCAGCAGGGGCAAGACCACCCAGCTGGGGCTAGACAGATGCCCCGGTTAGTAGAGCAATTCTTGAGAATGAAACCGCCAAAGTTTAATGGTCGTGGTGACCCTGAGGCTGCACCAAGATGGGTGGAAGAGCTGGAGAAGACCTTCAAAGTGTTGGGATGCAATGATGAGGAAAAGGTAACGTTGGCAGTGTACCAACTCCAGGATGGTGCTAATGACTGGTGGAGTGCCTCAGAAGGAGGAGTGTTCCCAGTGGGAACGGCCCCAACTTGGACTGTTTTTGTGGAGAACTTCTATGGGAAATACTTCTCTGAGAATGCCCAGGAGAAGAAGCTGACGGAGTTTATGAGGTTGCGTCAAGGTCAGATGACTGTGGACCAGTATGAGGCTGAATTTGCAAGGCTGGCAAGGTTCGCACCGACTATGGTTGCGGATCCAAGGGACAAGGCTCGAAGGTTCCGGGATGGACTGAAGCCGGATCTTCGGAGCCAGATTCTGTCGCATGACATCAAGGAGTATGGAGAGATGTTCAGGAGAGCTCAGATAATTGAGCGGGATCAGCAAGAAAGGATGGCCGCATCTGGATCGCGGTTTGTGCGAGGAAAGGATAACCGCCGCCTGGGAAAGAAGCCTATGACAGGCAATCGGCGATTTGTCCCCCCTATCAGAAGGAATATCGGGAAGCCAGCTGCCCCGCCTGGGAGATTTGGACCATGCTTCAAGTGTGGGAGCACGGAACATCAGATCCGCAGCTGTCCACAGGCACATCCCCAGGATCAGCAGCGAGCACCTCAGCAGTATCAGCCCCGACAGCAGTACCAGCCCCGACCAGGAAATCAAGCCGGGAATCCCCCACCGGCGAATCAAGGACGACCGCCCGCTCAAGGAAGGGTTTATGCTGTGGCGCGTGGAGAAGCGGAGAATGCGCCGGGCGTGGTCACAGGTACGATTTCCTTATGTGGCCATACCGCTTATGCACTGTTTGATTCAGGGGCAACCCATTCTTTCATTTCGGAGCAATTTGTTAAGTTGATTGGCTTAGTACCAGTGATGTTAGAGATTTCACTTTGTGTGACAACGCCGATGAATGATAGGGTGTTAGTTTCCTTTGGATGCCCTGGTTGTGAGGTAAACATTGGGGGTGAGGATGAGAGTATCGACTTGGTAGTGCTAGCCATGTTCGATTTCGATGTGATTATAGGGATGGACTGGTTAGTCCGACAGAAGGCTGTAGTGGATTGTAGCAATAGGACGATCCGGTTTAATCCTGATGGACGTCCTAGCTTCGAATTCCGGGGGAACCGAGGAGGAACCTCGACCCCATGGATATCTTCGTTAGAAGCAAGTAAATTGCTGGATAATGGGTGTGAAGGTTATCTGGTGGATATTGTGGACCCGACCATGGAGGAACCTAAGTTGGATGATATACCGGTTGTGTGTGATTTTCCCGAGGTCTTTCCTCAGGAATTGCCGGGTTTACCGCCCGACCGGGAAGTGGAGTTCGTTATTGAGTTAGCACCCGGGACTGAACCGATATCGAAGGCCCCGTATCGAATGTCCCTGTCCGAACTAAAGGAGTTGAAGGTTCAAATGCAGGAATTGCTGGACAAGGGTTTCATCCGCCCTAGTGCGTCTCCATGGGGAGCGCCAGTCCTGTTTGTGAAAAAGAAAGATGGGACTCTAAGGCTATGCATAGATTATCGGCAATTAAACCAAGTGACAGTGAAGAATAAGTACCCTCTCCCAAGGATCGACGACTTGTTCGATCAATTGCAAGGAGCCTCGGTGTTCTCCAAAATAGACTTGAGGACAGGCTACCATCAGTTGAGGATCAGAAAGGAGGATGTTCCCAAGACTGCCTTTAGGACGAGGTATGGGCATTATGAGTTTACAGTGATGCCTTTCGGATTGACAAATGCCCCAGCCGCTTTCATGGATTTGATGAACAGGGTGTTTAGAGAGTTTCTGGATCAGTTTGTCATAGTGTTCATCGACGACATTTTGGTATATTCGAAAAGTCCCGAAGAGCATGAGGAACACTTGATAAAGGTACTACGGACCCTAAGAGAAAATGCACTATATGCCAAGTTTAGCAAGTGCGAGTTTTGGCTCAGCCAAGTAGGGTTCCTCGGCCATATCATTTCTGGAGATGGAATTTCTGTGGACCCGACTAAGATTGAGGCTGTAACGAAGTGGCCTAGGCCAACGTCGGTGACAGAAATAAGGAGTTTCCTAGGTCTGGCTGGCTATTACAGACGCTTCGTGGAAGGATTTTCTTCAATAGCCATGCCTTTGACGAAATTGCTGAAGAAGGAGGCAAAGTATGTCTGGGATGACAAGTGTGAAAGGAGTTTTCAAGAGTTGAAGCGTAAGTTGACGACCGCTCCAGTGTTGACCATTCCATCCGGACCAGGAGGATTTGAGATTTACAGCGATGCTTCATTAAGAGGACTCGGGTGTGTGCTCATGCAACATGGGAAGGTGGTGGCATATGCGTCGCGCCAGCTGAGGCCTCATGAGATGAATTACCCGACGCATGATTTGGAACTGGCAGCGATAGTTTTCGCGCTTAAGATTTGGAGGCACTACTTGTGCGGGGAGAAGTTCCAGATTTTCACGGACCACCAAAGCCTTAAATATCTGTTCTCGCAGAAGGAGTTGAATATGAGGCAGCGTCGATGGATGGAATTATTGAAGGACTATGACTGCGACATTCTGTATCATCCGGGTAAGGCGAACCGTGTGGCGGATGCTTTAAGCCGCAAGTCGAGTATGGCTCATTTATTAGTTAAGGAGTGGACGTTATTGGAAAAGCTGAGGGATTCGGAGTTTAAGTTCGAAGTAAGTCGGGTGTCCAGTTTGTTCGCGACATTAAGAATCGAACCAGAGGTTCAGGTTAAAATCAAGGAACTGCAACCTTCGGACCCCGAGATTCAGAAGATTATGGAAATGGATGCGGCAAAGAGGAAGCCCGATTTTCAAGTATCCGCGGATGGAATTTTAAAGTATCGTGGCCGACTTTGCGTGCCGGATGATGAAGGACTTAAAGATGAAATCCTGAGCGAAGCTCATCGGAGTCAGTATAGTATCCATCCGGGTAGTACAAAGATGTACCAAAATCTACGTCAACATTATTGGTGGAATGGCCTGAAGAAGGATGTGGCTAAGCATGTGGCCAAGTGTCTGACGTGCCAGCAAGTGAAGGCACAGCACTGCAAGCCAGGTGGTTTGTTACGACCTTTAGAAATTCCCGAGTGGAAGTGGGAGCATATTACGATGGACTTCGTGACGGGTTTACCACGAAGCCAAAGAGGACATGACTCGATTTGGGTCATAGTGGATCGTTTGACGAAGTCTGCACATTTCCTGGCGGTAAGGAAGGATTTGGAATTAGAGAAGTATGCGGAGTTATATGTGCGACAAATAGTGCGTCTTCATGGAGTGCCAGTGACGATCACCTCGGATCGTGATCCAAGGTTTACGGCCAACTTTTGGAAGAGTCTACAAACGGCCTTAGGGACAAGATTACAGTACAGTACAGCCTACCACCCGCAGACAGACGGTCAATCTGAAAGGACGATTCAGACCCTAGAGGATATGCTGAGAGCTTGTGTTCTGGATTTCCAAGGCAAGTGGGAAGAGCAACTGCATTTGGTAGAGTTTGCCTATAACAACAGCTATCAGCAGAGTATTCAGATGGCGCCTTTTGAAGCCTTGTATGGTAGAGCCTGTAGGACGCCACTATGCTGGGACGAAGTTGGTGAGCGAAGTATCGCGGGACCGGAGCTAGTTCAGCAAACGATGGAAGTAGTAGAAGTTATCCGGGATAGGCTAAGGACTGCTCAAAGTCGCCAGAAGAGTTACGCCGACAGAAGGCGACGACCCTTGGAGTTTCAAGTAGGGGATCATGTGTTTCTCAAGGTGTCGCCAATGAAGGGATTATCTCGCTTCGGCAAGAAGGGAAAGCTTAGCCCAAGGTATGTCGGGCCATTTGAGATCCTAGAGAAGATTGGAGATATGGCTTACCGACTAGCCTTGCCTCCCAACCTATCCCAGGTGCATAATGTTTTCCACGTGTCGATGTTGAGAAAGTATGAGCCGGACCCGACCCACGTTTTAAGGTACGAAGAAGTAGACGTGGACGACAGAGTGACGTACGTGGAAAAGCCGGTCAGGATCGAGGACAGAAAGGACCGAGTGCTAAGGAATAAGACGATCCCGATGATCAAGGTAGTTTGGGAGCACCATGGAACGGAAGGAGCTACTTGGGAAAGTGAAGAGGCCATGCGACGTCAATACCCCCAGCTGTTCGAGTAGGTTAAAGTGGGTTTTAAATTTCGAGGACGAAATTTTTGTAAGGGGGGAAGAATTGTAACATCCCGAAATTCGACTCGATCTCTGGAATGAATAAAACGAGTATTATTCGATATTTCATTTTCGTAAGTCTCGCCCGGAACTGATCACTCACGGGATACTGACCAAATGGGAATGGCCAACTAGGATTAGGCACGTGGACTAGGGACCCGGTCGTGAGTCAAGCCCGACTTAGGGTAACGACGAGGAAGTATTTAGGGCCAGTGTGAACCGATCATCCGAAATGGACGATTGCGTCATTGGAACTAGTGATAATTCCTCTCGTTCCCTCTCTCTCGAGCTCGCCACGATTCGGACAACCCGAGGTCGAAACGTTTGAATCCTAAAAGGCCGCCCGTTAGTATGAGATTTAGAAATTTGAAACTTGACGATTCGATCGTGAAATTTGATCCGGACATCGAGAACGATTTTTCGTGAATCTCGGGATGATATTCTTAAAGACGACGTCAAATTAAGCTGGCCACGTATATATAGGTCTGGTAGGGTCGAATTTTGGCGAACCGACCCGGTACCGGAAATTTAGGACCGTTTTGCCCCTATGTCCTTTAGAGTTCCGAATTTTAGGGGTTATAGGCTTAGCCCTAGGGTGTGACACTTGTCACACTATCCCTTCCCCATGAGTCATGATTAGAACTAATCCCCCACTCAACCTATTACCCTTCCCCATGAACCCCAATCATTTTCCCCAAAAACCCTTCATCTTCCACTCACCCTCTCTCTTTCCTCTCTCTCACTCGGCACCCTCTCTCTCTCTCTCTCTCTCTCTCTCCCATCCGCATCTCTCTCTCTCTCCGCTCGACCTCACGCCACCGCCCGCCGACCGCCGGAACAGCCGCGCCGTCCACGCCGTGCACGGTGCACCGCCGTGCGGTTGCTGTTCACCGCCGTTCGCCGGAGCCGCTCGCCGCCAGCCAGCCCTCGCCGTTCCTCTCCATTGCTGTCCGCCCCTCCCGGTTCTGTTTCCCTTCACCGGAACAGACCACCGCCGCCGAGACCGAGCCACCACCACCGCGCCGTCGCCGGAACGCCGCTGTTCGCGCGTCACCGCCGTGCGCCGCCGTGGACAGCCGCCGTCCGGAGGCCCTTCAGCAGCTCGCCCGGCCTCCTCTCACCGTGAACAGCCGCTCAGCTGACCGTGAGCCGCCGCCCGAGGCTGCTGTGGTCAGCCGGCCGCCGCTCGCCGTCGCATCATTGGGAAGTGTGCCGCCGGTTCCACCGTGTACCGGTGATCGGCCGCCGTTCCCCGTCGCCCGAGCATCGGATTGAGGTGGGTGGAAACCTCTAAACCCTAGTTAGGACAATTATGCATATTAGCGGGCCTAGGGTATGGTTGATAGTCAATTAGGGACGAGATTAATGGGTTATTATGCTGTTTTAGAAACGAACTATAGGTCGGGAGCATGCTGAGTATTGGCTGTCCATGTGGGAAATTAATGGGATTAGGTTGGATAAAATTTGAGATCAAATTGCATAAGTGCCGGGAGTGCCTAGATTGATCTATTGTTGGCTGAGTTGTACTTGAATATGCTCAATTATATGTGCATTGCCATGTCGCGTGTTCATGGGACCGATTAGTGTGACGAGTGATTGGCCAATAATTAGCGTGCATTATATTGCCTAAACATGTGATTAACGAGCCCTAAAGCCTTGACATGCAAGATTGTCTTGTAACGATTAATTGGGCTTGTTAGTATGTTGATTGGACATGTCGTGATTTGAATTGAGCATGTTGCACTATAAGTGGGCGAGTTCTTGATAGCATTGAGCACGCTGTAATACTCGTTGACTTTGGCATGAATTGGTGATGCACCTTTGTAAATTGGATGTTCATTGTACATTACACCAACATTCGTGTGCGGAATTGCATGGCTACACATTACGCTTGCTGAGTATGAAGCATTATGGAAATTGTGCGAGAATGCGTGTATGCCATGGATTGTGATCACCTAATCATGCCCTGATGCGTTTACGCGGGGTTCAGATAAAACCGGTTGTGTGAATGTGTGATCACCTTCGCCCTGATGCGGAATACGCGGGGTGTGCCGTCCTCATGCACTTTGGAGCAGGACGATGCCCGGTACGCCCGGAAGACAACCATCCTGATGCGTTTACGCGGGCTCTGGTTTGTAAAGGAGATCGGTGTTGCGCCTGATGCGTAAGGACGCGGGCTAGAGACACTGGGCCTGGGGCGTCTTTACGCTGGCCACGGAGTGTTGTGATTGATCTTCGGATCGGACCTTCGGGTCGGGCCTTCGGGTCGAGATAATGAACTAAACGGATAACGTGTGATGCATAGTGTCTGATTATATATTGGAATCCGCCGGACATGGTATGGGACGTGTCTAGGTAGATTTCACCCTATAATCGGAACACGAATGGAAGTTATGCCGGGATGCCATAGAAATTGGATTGTGGGCATGGCATGTTAGTAGCATTTGCATGCATATGAATGCATGAGTTAGCGTGCTGAATTGTGTGACTCGGTGATCCATACTTGGAATTGTCACGAAAGGTCTTGAGCATACGTGTGACGTACGCCTGGTCGAGGATGCCGCTTGTGATTTGTAATATTATGGATTATCTAACCTGCAGGGTCATTGATATGTCGATTTGGGCCGACGGGCCTAAGTCATTGTTATATACGCATGCTGTTTGTTTTCCCGTCAGGAGATGCATGTTAGCCTAATTTAGGTTTAGGAGTTTTCACTCACTGAGAAGTGTCTCACGGTTTTCATAACCCAACCTTTCAGACCAGCGCCCATGAACCGACCGCCCATTCCAATCCGCTTCGGGATCCCTATAGAATATGAGCATACGGTGGTTGATTTCCCGGTGGCGAACAATGAAGTTTACATAAGGCATTACACCATGATTACCGTAGATGTAGGTACGACACATCCCGAAGTCCATGAGTATGTAGCCTGGTGTTTTCGAGACCGTTGGGGAGATGAGTTCGGACCCCTCCGCACGATGGACGTTCCATTCACCATAGAAGGCCAGCTTGATCCACAATGCCCGAGCGGCGAGGTCGTGGATTCCGATACGAGTGTGGATGAGACTATAGGTCCTTTCGCCTGGTACGAGCCTGCCGAGGATGAGGAGTTGGGTGGTATAGATCATGAGTTCCCGATGGAGGATCCAGCAGTCGAGGACCCGGTAGCGGAGCCTATGGAGGTTGACGAGGCCGAACCAATGGACACCGAGGAATCCGAGGAGGAGGCCCCTAGCGAGGATTCAGAGTTACCAGACAGCCCGTCCGAGTCCGATGGGTCAGATCCGGATTGGGAACCCTAGGCTAGACTTAGTCGGTTTTGCAAGGGTAGACACCTTTTTGGATTTTGGATCCTTTTTGTTTAGCCGTTGGTCCCCCTTGCTACTAGCCTCTTGACCCACCAGCAGTACTCTTATATCGTGCTTGTCTCAGTTGTAGTTGTTGTTGTTGTTTTTGAATTATTGTAAGGATGTTTCAGGCAAATTTTGGGATTATGGATGTGTACGTTACCTCAGTGTTCTCCGTGTTGCTTCCCATGTTCTCATATATATATTGTCTGGGTGTTTCTCTCAAGTTTTGCTTCCGCATGTGTATTATGAATTGTTTGGGATTTGGGTCGACGACGGCATGTCCTGGGACGTCGTACTATATCGACCATCGTAGCTGGAGCGGGGTGTTGCGTGCCGTGGAGGTCGGGGCGTGACACCAGTCCAGCTCAGCATCAGTCAACGTGCGTATCTTTGGCATCTCCTTGTCTGCAGCCTCTGTTGCCGAAGAACAGATTCGGTCCTTCCTCGCCCGAGGAGTCCCTGCACAAAAACGACAAGAGGAGAAGTTCACGCCCCCTACACAGTCCACCGTGAAATCTTGAAGTTAAGCAGCCGAGAACGTCAAAGAGGAAGACACCCGTGCACTTCACCAGTCCATGCAGCAAATAGATCGACAAGTCTTCTAGCAAAGCTTCAGTAACGTGGACTGTGACATCCTCGCCTTGAAGACTTGATCGAGTTGAAGCCCGGTGACCAATCAACGGCAACATCCAGCAGCATTCCAGCCCGTCACGAAGACATTCCAACGTGATTGAAGCCCCCGCGACGTCCTCACGCAAGCTTCCACCGAGACCACTCTCGGTTGAGAACCGAACCAAGCCGTGAAGACCATCCTGTCCGTGAGCCCTGCCGGACGTCCACGCCGCACCAAGCACACCGGTGCCGAGCCCCGCCGTGTCCCGCCGTCGTCGTCCCGATCCCGATCCGCGATTCGAAATTTGGAATTATCCAAATTAGGTAAGTCAATATATCGTGAATATTCCTTTTCAATATTTAATTTCCTGATTTGGACCGTTTGAAATATTGCATGAATATTCTGTGGATATTCAATGAATATTTGATTTGCATGTTTGAATATTCTATGAATATCATGTTGGGAAATTAGAGATACCCGCAATATTTGAAATATTCAAATTAGGAATCGTTTCCTAATTTAGCAACGTATCGGGACGACTATCCGACTTTAACCCTAAAGTCCGATACGCGGCGGTACGGAGAATCATTATCCTATTCATAACTATTTGAATACGATAATGATTTTTATTTGCTTCCCAAATTTGAATGATCAATTATCCGTTAATATCTATAACCCTTTAGATATGACCGATAATTTGATTCTTGTGCCTAATCCGAGTTTGAAGCGAACTGGCGGATCGCGTGGTTGAGTTGAATTGATTGCTACCTTTGCTTGTTTAATTGCTTTCTTTTTTTAAATAAAACAGAAAATTTTCAAAAAAATATCATTTAGATTTAAATTAGAATTTCACATGTCTAGGATTTTTGAATATATCCCGAAGGATGAGATAAGTATTTAATTTAAATTAGGACTTAACGTGGCATGTTTCCTAATTTAAATTAAATATGGTTTTAATCCTAACGGATTATTCACGTTATTTTATTATTCCGAATTTTCATAAAAAATCCCAAAAAATGGTGAATTGTTTCATGTTTTATTAGGATAGATTGCATTTTAATTTAAGTAATTTATAATTTCAAATTTTTAATCAAAAATCCCAAAAAGAAATCATTCTAGGGTAGATTAAGTCATCATAGAATGCATGTTAACTTAGGTATTTTTGAATTTCGAATTTTAAACAGAAAATACCAAAAATAGAAAGTCATAGGTTGCATGTTATTTTAGGCATGTTTTTTCATTCCGAATTTCATAAAGAAAAATACCAAAAATATGTCATTCTTTTGTCATTAGAATTATGTCACGTCGTCACATGTCATATAGTTTGCATGCTAGGTTGCATTAATTCGCATGTCATTAATTGCACGTCATTGCATATAGATTAGATTTCATTTAATTAAAGTGAAAATCAAAAAAGAGAAATTGATTGATTGTTTGTTAACTAGAAATCATATTAGGATGTTTGATGTGATTTTCTAGCTAACAATGCAGATGCTGCATGGACTTGAGGTAAGTAATTCCTCCAATTTGCAATTTATTTAATGCCTTGATTATTGGGTGTTAAATTGGTGGTTTGCGCACCCGCATGAACACCTCACATGCTAGTACCTAAGCTAAAATTGATCCAAACTGCATGCCAAAAATATTTTTGAAATGAAAAGGTACCGAAAGGGCGTTAGACTAGATCTAGCGTAATCAAGTCCCCGGACTTAGAATCTCTGGTTCGTAGAAATAAAACATATCTCCCTATGTTTTATTTAGGTTTCTAATCGAACTACCATAAAGTGATTAGTGGCGACTCCAAGCATGAAAACGATTGCATGTTAAGAACTTAAACCCTAAGTTGCGAATTGGTAGGGCTTGGGAGGGCCCGAGTTAAGATTATTCTTAATAATCCATTAGCCCGGAAAATCGAGCATTTTTTTAGGGTCGCGACAACCGGCAACTTCACCGCCAATAGCACCTACCAAACCATCCTCACCACCCTCCTCTCCTCCATCTCCACCACCAACTCCTTGTCCCTCTCCTACTGCTTCTTCAATGCCTCTGCCGCTGTCTACGGTGCCTCCCAAATCCTCTACGTCTTTGGGCTCTGCAGCAATGACTATACCACCGTGGACTGCCGTCCTTGCCTTGATGAAATGGCCTCCGACGTCGGCGGCCTCTGCCCCCTCTAGAAGGAGGCACTCCTCTATGCCGGGAACTGTATCATCCGGTACTCGAACACCTCGTTCTTCAGCACGGTCACAATAGAACCTATCTTCATGTTGAGATCCTCTGACAAAGTCTCAAGCCCGGACACGTATGACAAAGCAATGAGGAAGCTCCTAAATGGTCTGTTGGCCGAGGTGGCAGGTGGCAGCTCACTGAGAAAGTATGCATCGGGGAATGAATCAACGGGACCTGACATGATCTACGCGTTGGTGCAGTGCACGCCGGCCTTGATGGAGCAGCAATGCAGTGACTGCCTGCAATAGGTGTCCAGAATATTAGGGAGTATTGTGACATGTACACAAGTGGATGGTTCATAGTGCCAAGTTGCCTGATCCTGTTCGAGACCAATCATCGGTTCTTTAACCTGGTAAGTGAGCCACTTCCATTGCCGCCGCCGCCGCCACTGCCATCACAGGAGGGAGATGTGCTGCCTCCACCACCAGGTATGTTGGCTCTTGCTCAGGAGTTAGGTAAATAGCCTTTGTCTTTTTTTTCCCTCTAAAATTATGCGGGTGTGCATGAGATTCACACAATCAATTCTTCATATGCACTTAATCTACATGCTCTATTAATGATAAAAAAAATGTTATTGATATACGCTTAGTAGATCATATAATTTTATTGAATAACTGCTTTTTGGCAAAAAAAGAAGGTATCGATTGGTCCATATATTCCGCAAAAGTAGATATGTTCAATCTATGATGCATCTACATGGGTACTAGTCAACTATCAAAGTCCGTTCAATGAATCACAGCTTATGGCATTCATTGCTGGCCCAAATTTGCTCGGGGCCACCATTGGCGGCAAACTTTGTCGGCCTTGGCCTCGGCCAGACCTTGGCGAGGGCCTATAGTCAAATTGCCTGCAGTCAGTGAGGGTTGCCAGTCCCTAGCCGGAGCCTGACAACTGCCATCGGCCATTCCCCATCTTCGCCGCCTAATTTCTCAACCCCTTTCTTTCTGTTTAATTCAGCTTATTTTTTTAAATTTAATTTAAATAAATTTGTATTCAAAATCATATTTGAACCAAAATGACGTAGTTTTAATCACATCATTGCCACGTAGGAGAGAGAAAATATTAAAAAAAAACATGTCAACATTTTTCATTAGTCAAATTGGACGATGTTAACAAAATGACTCGATTGTATTAATTTGACAAGTTTTTGGACTTAATTGCACTTTTTGTAAATTGTAAGACTAAATTACACTTTCGTAACAAGTTTTAGGACTTCCAATATACTAATCCCAAAAAAATGTGTGAAAGAGAGAAGTATACTGTGGAGACTGAAGGAACCACCGTGGGTTGTTTTGGCATTTTAAGTTTTGAAGGCAAGGATAAGCAAATGAAGGCGTGGAAATAGCGGCCCCCTTTTAAAAGGGTATTCTTCAGTTTAGTTACTCTCCCGCTATGGATTTCCTTGAAATTTAGATTATTGCTAGTTAAAGAATAAAAACTAACCTCTTCTTATCGTTGCTCATATAGTAACCTACCCATTCTACCTCACTTTTACCTCAAAAACTCATTTTTATGGTGCATTTGTTATTTATTATTTGTGCCCCTTGTCCTTGAAAAACATTAAACATGCCATGTCATATCCATGTCGGGTTTTTAGTGGCAATTTTGGGCGGAACCATGACTGAGGGTATATGTGTCACACGGTACAAGTTTTGGGTTTATTGGTGACACAAAAAAAATTGGGATATTGGTGTCAAAATGGCATAGTTTAGGATTTTTTATGGTTTTTCCTCAAAGAAAATTAAGGCCGGTCACCCAATCACAGTTTATATAAGTAGAATAATATATATATATATATATGTAGAACTAACGACCTTTCCTTCAAAGGCATTAAACTGTGAAAGACTTCATTATATAACTAGAAATTAGATTCTACAATGGAGAATGAAGACGAGGTACTTGGTTGCTGACTCAAGTGTGGATCAAATTGAAAGGCAAATTAAACACAATCCACATCGGAGTCAAAGTCCATGTCTAAGTCTGGCCAAGGAATCCCAGCAAGCCCAACTCGATGTAGGGTTCATAAAGAAGACCAAAATTGGATACTTATATGGTCAATGTGCATAAGGGTTTTCTTAGAGAGATTTAAGCCCATGGGCTCGTGTTCTCCAGCGGCGGCAATAATCATAAGTTATTTTTCTCCCTATGAATTTTCTTGATGAAATATTGTGAGAGATTGTGCGTAAACACAATTAGGAATTTATTGGTTATAATTTAGGGTTGGGAAATACTCAAGTGTTGTAGTGATTGTAAACTTTGTATGGTTTCATTATTGTACCTGTCGCAACCCTAAAAAAATTTTCTTCTTTTTTGGGCTAATGGACTATTAAGATTATTCTTAACTCGAGCCCTCCCAAGCTCTATCAATTCGCAACTTAGGATTTAAGTTCTTAACATGCAAATGTTTTCATGCTTGGAGTCACCACTAATCAATTTACGGTAGGTCGATTAGAAACCTAAATAAAACAAAGGGAGATATGCTTTATTCCTACGAATCAGAGATTCTAAGCTTGGGGACTTGATTACGCTAGATCTAGTCTAACGCCCTTTCGGTACCTTTTCTTTTTAAAAATATTTTGGGAAGCAGTTTGGATTCATTTTAGCTTAATTACTAACATGTGAGGTGTTCATGCGGGTGCGCAAACCACCAATTTAACACCCAGGAAAGCATTAAATAAGTTGCAAGCTTAGGAGAATTACTTACCTCGAGCTAACGCAAGCATCTACATTGTTAGCTAGAAAATTACATCAATCAACCATAATATGATTTCTAGTTAACAAGCAATTCACTCAATTTCTTTTTTTTTCTTGGATTTTCGCTTATTTAAATGAAATCTAATCTATATGCAATGACGTGCAAAAATGACATGCGAATTAATGTAACCTAGCATGCAAACTATATGTCATGCGATGACGTGACATAATTCTAATGACGGATGAAATTCGGAATAAAAATATGCCTAAATTAGCATGCAACCTAACGACTTCTCTTTTCGGTATTTTCTATTGAAATTCGGAATAATAAAAATACCTAAAATAACATGCAACCTATGATGACTTAATCTACCCTAGCATGACTTATTTTTGGGATTTTTGTGAAAATTCGGAATAATAAAATAACGTGAATAATACGTTAGGATTGAAATAATACCTAATTTAAACTAGGAAACATGCCATCTTAAGTCCTAATCTAAATTAAATACCTATCTCATCCTTTGGGATATATTCAAAAATCCTAGACATGCAAAATTCTAATTTAAATCTAGCTAATATTTTTGAATTTTTTATTTTATTTGAAAAGGAAAGAAATCAAACAAATAAATATAGCAACCGATTCAAATCAACAACGCGATCCGCCAAATTTGTTTCAAACTCGGATTAGGCACAAAAATCAAACTATCGGTCATATCTATAGGGTTATAGATATCGACGGAAATCCGATTTTATCTTAAGATATCTAAATATCCACATAATAATCACGAAATATTCAAACATGCAAATTAAAAAAACTAGATATTTGAAAAGAATATTAAGAATATATCCACTCACCTAATTTGAAAATAATTCCAAATTTCGAATTGGATCGGGATCGAGTACGGGCTTGCGGATGACAGACGATGGCGACTGCGAGGACGACGCCGGTGGGGTTGCTGGGCACTGTTCCGACGAGACTGTGGCGCAGCTTCGGGAGGCAACAGCTGTGGACGCTCGACGGTGCAAGTCCGGTTGTGCGGCTGCTCCGGCGAGAGACTATTCCGGTCAGAAACAAGGGCGTCGGGAGGTGCGGCAATAGCAGTAACGTCAGGCGGTGGCTCACGACGGCAGGGACGGCAATGCTCGGTAGCTGGAATGAGCGTGGCTCTCTGGCGTGCAACCGGGACGTCGGAAGGCCTTGAACAAGCGCAGCTAACAGCGGCACCGGCGATCAGCGAGGGGGTCTAGCGGGAAGAAGCAGCGATGGTGGTTGGTCCGATGAGCAGTGATGGTGAGGCTGCTTCGGTGAGTTGTTCTGGCACAAACGTCCAGTGGCTGGCGGCTGTGGCGGGTAAGCGTCGATCCGTCACGGCAGGGGATAAGCAGCTCACCGGCGAGACAATGGCATGTTCAATGGCTTCGTTGGCAGCGGCGGTGAACGGCGCTGTAGGGCGGTGCGCGGCGTCGTGTGCCTCAGGCGTGCGGTGGATGGCGATGGCGATCAGCAGGCTTCCGGTGAGGAGCAGGGTGGGACACAGAGGCTGGCGATCGGCGAAGGGCTGCTCTGGAACAAAAGCTGCGATGCCGGCAGGAGAGAACGCGACGGTGGCGATGTCGCGACAGGCGACGACGTGGCGCGGCAGCCGTCGGGAGGTGTGACGTGCACGGCGGAGCTCAGCCTCTCCCTCTCTCTCTCTTTCACTTTTCTCTCTAAATTTTCTGATCAACAAAATTATGTGTTCCCCCCTCTGAAATTCTTACCTAATTATGTTTATATAATGCTAATCCTAGGTCAATTAGGTGGGCTTTCTAATCCTAGTGGGCTTAGGCTTGGGGTTAGTTTTAATTAACAACTAAATGGGCTGAATTAACTTAGCCTTTAATTAATTAAACTCAACATACTAAATTAAGCCCAAATTAAAACAACCAAGCCCGTTTGACTTGAAATTCCCGGCCCTTGCATTCCCGAGCGAATCGAGTTTTGTTCGATGAAATTTAAGCTCGTTCGCCATCGCCAATCCGATGCAAAAATATGCAATTAAATTAAATGAACCTAAAATATATGTTATGCAATTTAAATATTTTGTTTAGGGGTTAAAAATTAATCCCTAATTTTCTATGCAAATTGCACTAAATGGTCGGTAAAATTTAGGTGTCAACAGCTGCCCCTCTTTGAAGGTGAGCTCGCAGAGGTTGCATTCAAAGATTAAATGATACCTAAATTTCAACCATGCAAATGCAATGAATGTTAATTTTGTCGGGATTATGAGTCCCATTTTTTAATGCATTAAGAAATGATGCATGTTGACATGAAAGGAAAACATACCTGGAATTACTTACCTGACTGGTGCTAGATAATGCAATTCGAGGCACGACTCAAACTTTGTATGTTGTTTGGCAAATGTCTAGGCTCAGTCCCATAGGTATTGCCTGACACACTGTTGATGAACTTCGGTGATCTATAATTAAGTCAAAACACATGAAGAAAGCTCGACGTAAAATAAAAATGTAAAAATGTTCCAACCTTTACAAACTATCTATACATCTCCATAGGTGTTTGTAAAGATTTAGCCGTTGCGCCTATATCCTTGACTCATAGGTGCGTCACGGGGGAACTCAAGAGGATATTCCGACCTTTAAGATACATATACATCTCCATAGGTATTCATAAAGATTTGGCCGCTTCACCTATATCCTTGACTCATAGGTGAGTAGCGGGGGAATACCTGGGGTTGAGGAATATTCCGACCTTTAAGATACCTAGACATCTCCATAGGTATTCATAAAGTTTTTGCTGCTTCACCTATATCCTTGACTCATAGGTGAGTAGCGGGGGAACATTCGGGATGGGAAGAATATTTTGACCTTTATAAGACACTTATACATCTCCATAAGTACTCATAAAGATTTGGCCACTGCGCCTATATCCTTGACTCATAAGCACGTCGCGGGGGAATATCTCGAGATTAAAGAAGTATTCCGACCTTTACAAGATATCTATACATCTCCATAGATACTTGTAAAGATTTGGCCGCTTCACCTATATCCTTGACTCATAGGTGAATCACGGGGGAATCTTCTTGAGATTGTAAAAATCAGTGATTTGGTGAACAAAGGGGCTAGCCCGAATGTTTGAGAGCTCCTTGACAGAGTATGTAGACATCTTTAAGGGTACTTGAAAAGGCTTGATCAATAGACACCTGAACATCATCAAAGGTATCTAGAGATCGCAATAAACTGATTCAATATGGGGCCTGACGATTGCTTGTACAGGTTGGGGATACCTAGATAGTCATAGGCATCCAAGGGATAGAGATATACTTACCTGGCGATATCTCCAACTCTGAAGGTGTATCTCCTGCTGGACACGGTTTTAAGCAACATGTAATATGCATTCGCACACTATCAAGAACACATATACACATGCACTATGAATTCAACTGGTTTTTATGCACGATGGTTTTGTCAAATCGGCATCACAAACTCCATTGGGGAAAAATCATGACAAGACAATTTTAACTCACAAATGGATGTCTTGAAAATATCGAATGAGGAACTTCCGATCCAAAAGGGTTTTTCTCTCATTCTCACCAAAAAGGCTGATTTATGAGAATCTCTCTATCTCACTATCATCATATCGACAAGGGTCCAAGTATTCTCGCAAGCGGTACAACCTTACCAATCTAAGAGGTCTTTGCTAAGACTGTAACGTGGGCTTGGTCAATGGCTTAGCAAAGGGGACTCTTCGAGTCGAGGCTATGGAAAGAAAATACTCCGCCATTGTCTCCGGGTTTACAAGTCAAGAACCCTGCAAAATGAGATAGAAATGGACTTACTCGCACTTCTTCGAGCTAAGCTTGTAAACATCTGAAATTCTACGTTAGTTCAAGTGCCCTAATCTGAACAGACTTTGCAAGGGATGTAACGTAGGCTAGGCTCATGGGTTGAGAAATGAATGGATCATTAGGCTCAAAATGTGTATGATTGGGGTGAATAAGTTGGTGATCATCTTAGCATTATCACCGGTCTTCTTTTTCACCAGAGATTTTCTTCTCGGTAAATGCTTCATTGGCTTCGAGGGTTCATCACTTGATTCCTTTGAGACTTCTCGACTGGGGATTTTGATATGTCACATCCTGACATTTTTCATTGGGCATGGACTTTACTTTTACTAGGCACACTGCTTTTTCTTGCCCTATTTCGCTCCCTTTTTTTTGGCTGCTTACAATGTAAACACTGGTCAACTATATTTGACTGATTAACTTGTCATTGGAACTTTCAAGGATCTTCATCCTTTATCGGCATTCTGGATGTGCTGCTTAAACAATGACAACTTTTGCCTTGCTCCAGTGTGGGGGATGATCACCAACTAGGTTTATATGAAATGAATTTATAGGCTCAATTGGGCTTAGCAAAGGATAAAATGTGTGTAGGATAGAGAAAGAAATACTCTTCGTCATCCTAAGGCACTTGAATTTCGCGTGAATTCATCTGAAAAAGCAACACTCAAAGATCGATGCAAGTGAGAGCAAGAAAATTTCTATCCATTTTTCATCCTATGATACTGATTTACCTCTAGTTCACCCCGATGTGGGGTAGTTCTTGACAGGGGTAATTTGAATGAATTTCTCCAAATGTTTAGGCTCAAAGGGGCGAAACAATGGATAACCTGTACTGTTTAAGGTAGAGAAATGAAATGCCTCTTGTCATCTCGGTCGCCGTATCTCTTGTGAGAGAACTCTTTACCTTGCAGACATGGAATTTTTCCACTCAACTCACTAGGGATTAATGTATGGGATGTACCTCATTCGACACATTCAATTCATTTCGCATGAGTTATCAGAGTGTTTAAATAGACTTCCCCTTTGAAGTCAATAATACTGATTGATAAAAATAACCATGCAGAAATTAAAGCCAATGCAAACATTTTAGTTTGAAATTGATTGAAATCATTTATTCATCATTGAAATGTTTGCAATTCAAAGGTATAGAACCAAACATTGGAAAACTTTTGCTGCAAAATGATAGGTTTTATCAAGGATAATACATTTTTACAACGTCGGAATTAATAGGATTGGAGAACTCACAACCATCCATTTCTGCGAGAATCGGGGCACCTTCGGGAAGCACCTTCTTAACCATATATGGACCGATGTAGTTTGGAGCAAATTTATCTCTGGGAACGGGGAAAATTGGTAGCACCTTCCTTAGGACTAGATCATTTACCTCGAAGTGTCTTGGACGCACCTTTTGGTTGAAAGATCTAGCTATTCTCTGCTGATAGGTTTGACCATGGCAAATGGCTCTCAGCCGCTTTTCATCAATCAGGTTCAACTGCTCGTGTCTTTGTCGCATCTATTCCGCTTCAGACAACTCCACCCGAGATAAAACTCGCAAGGAAAGGACTTCTACTTCGACAGGGAGGACCGCTTCCATGCCATACACCAACGAAAAAAGGCTTGCACTGACAGAGGTTCGGATGGAAGTTCGATACACCATTAGCGTGAATGGCAATCTTTCGTACCAATCACGATAGTTTTCAGCCGTCTTGGCCAGGATCTTCTTAATGTTCTTGTTAGCAGCTTCAACTGCTCCATTCATCTGTGGACGATAGGGAGACGAATTTAGATGCCGAATCTTGAACTCATTGAACAACTGGTCCATGAACTTATTGTTCAAGTTTGTCCCATTATCGGTGATAATAACTTTGGGGACACCATAACGAGCGATTATGTCTCGCCTGATGAATCTTACAACATTCTTCGCAGTAACATTTGCATAAGACGCGGCTTCAATCCACTTGGAGAAATGATCAATCGCCACCAAGATGAATCGGTGTCCATTCGATGCCTTGGGATTGATTGGGCTAATCACATCGATGCCCCATATTGAAAAAGGCCATGGCTTAGATAACTGACGTAACTCTTTGGGGGGAACATTTAACTTATCCCTATGAACTTGACAGCGATGACATCTCGAAACATGTTGGATGCAGTCACTTTCAAGACTGAGCCAATAATAGCCCAACCTCATGATCTTCTTGGCTAGCATGTGGCCATTCATGTGTGGTCCGCATACCCCCTCGTGTACTTCTTGCATGATCTTAGTAGCTTTAGTTGCGTCTACACACCTCAGCAGAACTGAGTCATAGGATTTCTTGTACAGCTTTTCACCACTGACAAAGAATTTTGAAGCCATTTTCATTATGTACTTCCTATCAGCCGGAGTGCTTCCTTCAGGAAACTCTTGTTTCTGGATGTAATTCATGATATCGTAATACCATGGCTTTTCATCAGGTTCTCCGGTCACAACCATACAGTAGGCCAGTTTTGTTAGGACTTCGATCTTCAAGGGTTCTACCTCTACTCCACCAGTCACTTGCAGCATGGATGATAAAGTAGCTAGCGCATTAGCGAACTGATTGTGGGATCTCGACAAGTACTCGAAGGAAATGTCTTCGAATTCCTTTATGATTTTTTCGAGGTATTCATGATACGACACTAATTTGGTATCTCTCGTCTTCCATTCTCCTACAGTTTGGAGAATAATTAAAGCGGAATCACCAAACACTTTCAACTTGGATATCCCCATTTCTACTGCAGCTTGAAGTTCGAGGATACAAGCTTCGTACTCGGCTATGTTGTTTTTTTTTTTTTTGGTAAGGTAAGAATGTATATAACTTTTCAAATATACCAATACAAACTAAAGCGCAAACCAGATCCTGACCTACTATAGTCAAAAGGATGACTATATAAGGTCAAGAGTGGATCCGCAAGAGCTATACAAAATAAGGTAGAAACAGGGAAGAAGCCAGCAGGGGCTTACAACAAGGAGAAAACTAACCAATCCTAAGATTGGGGACAACCACCCGACAAAACCACGGCCAGACAAAGATAGACAAGGCCGAGAACTAGGAGCTATTCCTATTCCTTACGAAGATCGTAGTCGGAAGATCCCATTTCCTCTGCATAACACGGTTGCTAGGGTTGTCATCAATTCCTCCCATCGAGATGGCCTTGTCCTTGACGACTTTGACAAGATGTTTGCGCATGCCCGAGATGTAAATAGTCTTGTTCCTGAAAATAGCGTTGTTCCTCTCGGTCCAAATGATGTGACATAATGCGCCAAAGGAATACCTGGAGATTCGGTGTGTGAACGAGCCTCCACCGCAAACATTCATTGCCCAAGCAATGTGATCATGCCATGGTCTATTTCGCCAAGGTAGGCTGCATTTGGTTGCCCACATAGCAGCTAATCTGTTGGTAGATGAACATTCAAAGAATAAGTGATTTATCGAATCAGGCACCATACCGCAGAAGGCGCAAAGAGCAAGGTCAATCCTATGATAATGAAGGAGGAATATCTGAGTCGGTAGCCGGTTCAGGGAGATCAACCATAATAGGAATGCATGGCGCGGAGCAAAATCTCGGTCCCATATGAAGGAGTGCCACGGAACAGGTCGACCTTTCCGTCGTATATGGCTCCATGCAAGGGCAACCGAGAAGGTTTTAGCGGGATGAGGGGTCCAGCAAAAAGAGTCCTACTCATTGTTGGAGAAGATCGGGGGAGGATCCCACCAACTCAGAATAGTGTTGAGGGTGTTTGAAGGTTGCCAGGAATCCTCACAAAAAGTCCGAACCGATATGTCTCGTGGGATGCGAAAGGAAGGGATGATAACGTACTCGGCTATGTTGTTGGTATACGGGAACACCAACTTTGCTGTCACTGGATAATGCTGTCCATCTAGGGATATCAAGATTGCCCTAGTGCCGGAACTAGTCAAGTTCACGGCTCCATCGAAAAACATAGTCCATGTATCTTCTTTTATTACCAGAATGCGATCTTCTGAAGAATATCTGTCATCATCCGAGGTTCCGGGATTCTCGGCTAACACATAAGCAATTACTCGACCTTTGACTGATTTCTGTAGCATCATCTGGACATCAAATTCTGAAATCACAATCTGCCATTTGGCTAGCTTCCCTACCAAAGCCGGTTGATCAAGTAAATACTTGATGGGATCATTCTCAGTCACGAGCAATGTCTGGTGATGCAATGTATACTGTCGCAGCCTATGGAGAACCCATACTAGTGCAGCACAAGTCTTCTCGGCTTCGGGATAATTCAACTCCGAGATAGTGAACTTCTTACTCAAATAATAAATGGCTTGCTCCTTTCCATTTTCAGGACTTTTCTGGGCTAACATCGCTCCCAGAGACTTGCTATGAATCGTGAGATAGAGGATCAAAGGCTGCCCCAGCATTGGCGGGACTAGCATTGGTGATTTTATCAAGTACTGCTTCAGTTCATTAAACGCTTCCTGGCAATTATCGTCCCACTCCACTTGAGCATTCTTCTTTAGAAGTTTGAAGAACGGTTTAGCAGTTTCAGAGAGCTGGGAAATGAAACGGGCTATGTAGTTCAATCTGCCCAGGAGGTTCCGTACTTCTTTCACGGTCGATGGGGGTTGCAACTCACATATGGCCTTTACTTTGGAGTGATTGACTTCAATGCCCTTACTGCTTACTACGAACCCGAGTAATTTGCTTGAAGTTGCTCCGAATATGCACTTCGCTGGATTGAGACGGAGTTTAAACTCACGGAGTCGGTCGAACAGCTTCTTCAGGGTATCAACATGACTCTCTTCGGGTCGAGACTTGGCAATCATGTCATCGATATAGATCTCAATCTCCTTATGCATCATGTCATGGAAAAGAGTCACCATTGCCCGTTGATATGTCGCCCCGGCATTTTTAAGATCAAAAGGCATGACCTTATAGTGGAACGTTCCCCAAGGAGTGATAAATGCTGTCTTCTCCTTATCGCTGTCCTTCATTCTTATTTGATTATAGCTCGAGAAACCATCCATAAAGGAAAATAATTCAAATCCAGCAGTATTGTCTACCAGAACGTCTATGTGCGGTAATGGGAAATCGTCTTTAGGGCTAGCCTTGTTCAGGTCGCGATAGTCGATGCAAACCCGAACTCGTCCATCTTTCTTCATGACTGGCACGATATTTGCCACCCAGGTAGGGTATTGGGTGACTTCGATGAATTCGACTTTCAAGAGCTTCATGACCTCCTCTTCTATCTTCTTTGAAAGCTCAGGTTTGATTCTCCGTAGCTTCTGCTTCTTGGGTGGCATGCCAGGATTAGTAAGCAAACCATGCTCCACAATATAAGGGTCTAAACTCGGCATATCGGCATACGACCAAGCAAAGATATCATGATAATCCTTCAGTAACTAGACTAGACATTTGGCTTCATCTTCGGGAAGGGCTGCTCCTATTTTCACTTCTTTGGTTTCTCCGGAATCACCCAAGTTGACAGTGATATTTTGATCTACTGTTTGGTTTCTCCGGAATCACCCGAGGAACGATCGAGTTCTCCGGCATCATCGGGATTAAGCTTAGCGGCACATAATTCATCGGATTGGACCATTCCCATACCCTCATGTGTCGCAAGATTGGCCCTGAAACATAAAGTAAGGGAATCAGAAGGACAAACAGGACTAACATTACGCATTTCTTTGTAATTTTAATTTTTTTGTTTTTATAATTTTTTTGTGTTTTTGTTTTTCTGAAATTCATTTCGAAAAAGTTTTAACACGAGAAAGCATGAAGAAGCCCAGGCCTCAGAATTCTCCTTGGACTATATTTTCTTTTATCGGTTGGATATCATCACCGGGCTGGTTTAATGTACCTCAACATGCCCTCAAAACTAAAAATAACTTGTAATTTCATTGAACATTTCAAAATGAATTATATTTATTGAATGTAAATTGTAGCAATTAAAACCTAGAAACGGAAATGAAAAGCAGCACTCGAAACAGGGCAAGTCCTAAAAAGCAGTAAAAATTCCCACGCAGGAGAATGTGCGGAAAATTAAAGGTTTTACTCTTGTGGGCCAGTGCCCATTCCTTCTAACGGTCCTTCTTCGATAGCTCCGATGAAGACGTCGTCGAACAAGGCAGTGATTCCCTCTATTGCATCATCAGGGTCTTCTGTCTTTAGAGGCGTTGGATCATCCATACCTCCTCATCCGTCAGGGACAATGTCACGGGAATCAACATAGAAGCTCGGGGGTGCTGAGTACTTTACATAATAGTCGAACTTGCCGTTCGGTTGCCCCAGAATGTCAATCACCTCTTTCTCTTCATGAGCTTTAGGCATGATTTCTATAATCTCCTCATCATCAGTTGCGTCTTCGAGCGGAGGCATGTCCTCAGGCAAAGGATCAAGCTTGTCCTTCCCAGTGCTCAACATAGCAAATTCCTCATCCCAATTAATAACAACCTCGGAGATAGTGGAAACGATGCCCGTGTGGTCAGCATAAACAATCATCCCAGCTTCTACCATTCTTGAGATTCTTTCTCTCATGATAGCCAAGGAAATGGCCTCATTACTCGGGTAACAACCAGCCTTCACCAGCTCAGCATAGACCTCGGTGGTGTATACTTTGACGTTCTTGATTTAACCAGCATCGAAAGTAAATATTGCATTCACGTTGCCCGTGTGATCAGGGAGCGGGTTACTATGAACATTTGGCTTGGCGGGTTGGAATGAGAACACCTTCGTGTCAAGGAGGTTTTGGATTCGATGCTTGAGGATAGAGCAATCGTCGGTTGAGTGTCCGACCTCGCCGGTGTGATAATCACATTTCTTCGATGGATCGAAGCTATAGAACTGCTTAGGATTGGGCCGTTTTGGCTCGGTAGTAAGCAAGCCTTTCTTCCAGAGCACTGCCAATACTTGAGACAACGATCCGGGGAGGGGGGTGAATTGCCTCATGTTGTTTCTCCTCTGAAAAGGTTGACGACCCGTGTTTTGTTGTTGAGCTTCTGTCATTTGAATTGCCGGGGTGGGTTAGTGTTCTGCCGGCTCGGTTGGTTATACGTCACATTCACTTCAGCGGCCGGTTCTTTCTCCTTCCTTGCACTAAATCTTTTGGTTGACGAAGACGGCTCCACAAACCACCCATCCTTCAGCCATATCTCGATTTGTTCGCCTATAGGGATGAGTTGGTTGAAGTTGTCAGCCGGAATAGCCACCATTCGATTACGGTATTCGAATGGGATAGTCTTGATGAACATCCTCTTCAACTCACTGTCAATCGGTTCTGGGACAACCTGAGCGGCTAGATTCCTCCATTTGATAGCATAGTCTTTGAAAGACTTGGTCTTCTTCATTTGAGCACGCTCGAGATCATCACGAGTAGGAGTGATGTCTGTTATGAACCGGTATTGTTTCAGGAACGCCTCACTGGCCTCCTTCCAGGTTTTGAGGCTATTTATCTTCTTCATGAGGTACCAGTTCAGAGCAGGGTCGGTCAAGCTCGCTTGGAATGCATGGATCATCAGAAGCTCATTGTCGACGTACGAGGTCATTTGTACGTGATATAACTGCAGGTGGGCTTTTGGGCACGTGGTACCATTGTACTTGTCAAAGTCCGGCATCTT
The DNA here is from genome assembly GCA_031216185.1 of Syzygium aqueum. Lineage (NCBI taxonomy): Eukaryota > Viridiplantae > Streptophyta > Magnoliopsida > Myrtales > Myrtaceae > Syzygium > Syzygium aqueum. The sequence continues at coordinate 36,897,564 of CM062235.1, read as the reverse complement.
GAACTTCTTCGGGATCTTGATCTGTGAATACAGGGACAGATCGATCGAAGGTGAATCGTGCGAACCTTCCAACTGCTTCACTCTCTCCTCAAGTTTGTTGACTCGCTCATCAGGCTTAGGTTTGTTGACGACAATTTGGACGGGGTCGTCTTCCAGGTCAGGCATATCGTCGTCTTCCTCCAAATCAACACCTTTTCCACTTTTATGCTTCGGGACTGATTCTTGAGGGGTTGTTGGAAAAGGGATTGATCGAAGGGCCTTAATCTCAGCGGTCATTTGTTGCATTGCGACGGCAAGTTGCTTGATCTAGTCTTCCATACCAACAATACGCTCCTGCAACTCGGTTTGATCAGCCATTCTAGCTCTTGACCGTGTATGAATAGGCGATCGTGATCGGTCCGTAGTTACCTAATTTAAAGATAAAACAGGCATGCATAAGTGTTCAGCAAAAAGCACACGCCGATCCATGACATCGGTCTAACCGCTTTGAATTGAAAAAAACCTCTTTATTGAAATGGTGAAAATTTTATCATGACTAATGACTTGAAATAAAAACTGAATTAAAGACGAATGACTCAATTCCTAAACAAACTTAAACTGAAATTGAAATGAGAAAACAACTTCAAGCTTTTTTTTAATTAGCTTGATCTATAGACATATGGGAGGCGACGTTCTTCTTCAGTTGCTCATAAGCCCGAGCTATCTTGGCTGCATTTTCTTGAGCTTCTTCGACCTTTCTTTTGAGGCGATTGTTCTCTGAGCGATTGGCGGTCTTGAGAAGCACCTTGGGTATCGTCAGGCGTATCTCCTGTGGGATCTTGTGTTGTCGGATGTATTTGGTCGTCGCGAAGTAGGACTTCTGCTCCCCTTTGAGCTCTTCTTCGGGTCGAGCTATCTTTAATACACGGCACTTCTTCCACATCTCCTGGAGTTGAGCTAGGGTCCCTTCGTAGTCTTCGCTCTCGTCGGAGAAATCGACACGGAGGAGCTCGAGTTGTAACGCCGGAGGGAGCCCCTGGAGAATCTGGTACTGTCAGGATACTCTGGCGGGATAGTACTCGATTGAGCTAGTGAAGCCTAAAAGTGGCACTGGTCCAACACCATTACACGTAAGCCGAGCTTCCTCGACATTGAACCAACTAGCATGCCATTGGAAACCTTGGGATCTAGCGTTTTTCATAAAAATGATCCACTCGAAGTAATGGTAATTCGGTGCATTCTCTTGTTTTTCTTATAACTTAAAATGGGATGACTGGAATCATTGAGTTCGGATATTTTGAGTAAATCGCCACATCCTTTAATGTGAGACGAAAACCAGATTTGCAATAATTCAAGGGGTGCATGAAATGTTTTGTCAACATTTTGTTTGAATTTAGTGAGAAAAATGAAAATTTCAGCTAAAATGGTGTTGACAAAGTTCTTTTCGAGACAGACTTGTTGGACCAACCATGCGATTGACGGATTGCATGCATTCTTACAGTAAGGAAGAATGACGAACCTAAAAAATGCTAGTAAAAAGATTCTGCCTTTTTGGAAAGGTGTGGCTTTTTCAAAACATTGACTCATGAATGAAAAAGGACATGACCCATGGTTTGCTTTCAAAACTTTTCCTAGCTCATCTTTTCCGACATTCAAAAATTCTGACAACATTAGAGTGGAATCGAATCCCAAAGGTGGTGAAACTAACTCTGACTCTAAAGATTTTCCAACGAGCACATTATATTCTTCCAAAGTCGAGGTGAACTCATGCTTACCGAATATAAAGGTGGATGTCTCGGGGCACCAGAAGTGGGCTAATGCTCGAACGAGGCCGGTACGAACTTTGACTTCGAGTAGGGGGAGCAACCTTCCGATGTGGCCCTCAACTAGCTTGCGGTTGGTCGGACTGAGTAAATTCCACCAGGCACGGAGCTCGTCCTTAGGAGCATCAAGAATCCGGATGTCTGCCCCTCCCATAGTGTATAGACCAAGACTCACGACCGACCTAGTGTCATAGACCGACCAAAGGAAAAAACGAAACATAAATATTGGGAGATAGAGAATCAGAAAATTTACTTCACCGGGTGGAAAAATGGCAATCACAAAGACACACACATGAAATGTGAGGTTCGATTTCTACCTAGACTTTGGCTTGCAAAATGGAGACGCGAGGATTACCGAGCTAAACCAGTTATGGTGGTGGTTAGGCCAGGATTCCCCAGACTCCGGCTTAATTAAAGAGCCGACCCGGATTGAGTGGGATACAATCGTGGTGGGTACTTAATGACACCTTGAAAGAAAATTTCGGGACCGAGGAGGACGACCCGTACCACATGATTTTGGTCGGGGTATCCACTATCTCAGTATCATCCTAAACCTATGCCACCCAGGTCCGGCAGCAGGTAGTGTGTGCGGTGTAGTGTAAATGTAAGACATACACAACAGGTTATATCAAACAACGCTTCATGTATAAATTAAACCATACATTCAACCACCTCCCTGCAAAACCAGCGTTAACAATCACGCCTCCCCTTATACCTCCTATACTGCAAGGACATTTAATACCTTAAAATGTTAGGGACGTACCTGGGATCCTCGCTGCCAAACAAAAATATTTTTCAAAAGAAAAATTGGCCTAAGTCCACTAAGAGTTTTAACATTTATCCCCAGCGGAGTCGCCAAGCTGTCGCGACCCTAAAAAATTTTTCTCATTTTTCGGGCTAATGGATTATTAAGATTATTCTTAACTCGGGCCCTCCCAAGCCCTACCAATTCGCAACTTAGGGTTTAAGTTCTTAACATGCAAATGTTTTCATGCTTGGAGTGGCCACTAATCAATTTACTGTAGGTCGATTAGAAACCTAAATAAAACATAGGGAGATATGCTTTATTCCTACGAACCAGAGATTCTAAGCCCGGGGACTTGATTACGCTAGATTTAGTCTAACGCCCTTTCGGTACCAATTCTTTTCAAAAATATTTTGGGAAGCAGTTTAGGTCCATTTTAGCTTAATTACTAACATGTGAGGTGTTCATGCAGGTGCGCAAACCACCAATTTAACACCAAGGAAAGCATTAAATAAATTGCAAGCTTAGGAGAATTACTTACCTCGAGCCAACGCAAGCATCTACATTGTTAGCTAGAAAATTACATCAATCAACCCTAATATGATTTCTAGTTAACAAGCAATTCACTCAATTTCTCTTTTTTTTTTTTTGGATTTTCGCTTATTTAAATGAAATCTAACCTATATGCAATGACGTGCAAAAATGACATGTGAATTAATGTAACCTAGCATGCAAATTATATGTCATGCGACGATGTGACATAATTATAATGACGGACAAATGATTATTTTTGGTATTTTCTGATGAAATTCGGAATAAAAATATGCCTAAATTAGCATGCAACCTAATGACTTCTCTTTTCGGTATTTTCTATTGAAATTCGGAATAATAAAAATACCTAAAATAACATGTAACCTATGATGACTTAATCTACCCTAGCATGACTTATTTTTGAGATTTTTGTGAAAATTCGGAATAATAAAATAACGTGAATAATCTGTTAGGATTGAAATAATACATAATTTAAACTAGGAAACATGCCATCTTAAGTCCTAATTTAAATTAAATACTTATCTCATCCTTCGGGATATATTCAAAAATCCTAGACATGCAAAATTCTAATTTAAATCTAGCTAATATTTTTGAATTTTTTGTTTTATTTGAAAAGGAAAGAAATCAAACAAATAAAGATAGCACCCGATTCAAATCAACCACGCGATCCGCCAAATTTGTTTCAAACTCGGATTAGGCACAAAAATCAAACTATCGGTCATATCTATAGGGTTATAGATATCGACGGAAAGCCGATTATTCAAATTTGGAAAGCGAATCAAAATCATTATCGTATTCAAGTGGTTATGAATAGGATAATGATTTTCCGTATCGCCACATATCGAACCTTAGGGTTAAGGTCAAATAGTCGTCTAGATACGTTGCGAAATTAGGAAATTTTCCTAATTTGAATATTTGAAAATATTGCGGATATATAGAACATTATCTTAAGATATCTAAATATCCACACGATAATCACGAAATATTCAAACATGCAAATTAGGAAATTAGATATTTGAAAAGAATATTCAGAATATATCCACTCACCTAATTTGAAAATATTTCCAAATTTCGAATTGGATCGGGATTAAGTTCGGGCTTGCGAATGACAGACGACGGCGACTGTGAGGACGACGGCGGCGGGGTTGCTGGGCACTGTTCCGGCGAGACTGTGGCGCGGCTTCAGGAGGCAACAGCTGTGGACGCCCGACGGTGCAAGTCCGGTTGTGCGGCTGCTCCGGCGAGAGACTGTTCCGAACAAAAACAAGGGCGTCGGGAGGCGCGGCAACAGCAATAACGTCAGGCGGTGGCTCGTGACGGCAGGGACGGCAATGCTCGGCGACTGGAATGGGCATGGCTCTCCGGCGTGCAACCGGGACGTCGGAAGGCCTCGAACAAGCGCAGCTGACAGCGACATCGGCGTTCAGCGAGGAGGTTTGGCGGGAAGAAGCAGCGACGGTGGCTGGTCCGGTGAGCAGTGACGGTGAGGTTGCTTCGGTGAGTTGTTTTGACACAAACGTCCAGTGGCTGGCGGCTGTGGGGGGTAGGCGTCGATCCGTCATGACAGGGGATGAGCAGCTCATCGGCGAGACAATGGCGTGTTCAATGGTTTCGTTGGCAGCGGCGGTGAACGGTGCGGTAGGGCGGTGCGCGGCGTCGTGCGCCTCGGGCATGTGGTGGATGGCGACGGCGATCAGCAGGCTTCTGGTGAGGAGCAGGGTTGGACACAGCGGCTGGCGATCGGTGAAGGGCTGCTCCGGAATAAAAGCTGCGATGCCGGCAGGAGAGGACGCGACTGCGGCGATGTCGCGACAGGCGACAGCGTGGCGTGGCGGCCGTCGGGCAGTGTGACGTGCATGGCGAAGCTCAGACTCTCCTTCTCTCTCTCTTTCACTTTTCTCTCTAAATTTTCTGATCAGCAAAATTATGTGTTCCCCCCTCTGAAATTCTGAACTAATTATGTTTATATAATGCTAATCCTAGGTCAATTAGGTGGGCTTTCTAATCCTAGTGGGCTTAGGCTTGGGGTTAGTTTTAATTAACAACTAAATGGGCTGAATTAACTTAGCCTTTAATTAATTAAACTCAACATACTAAATTAAGCCCAAATTAAAATAACCAAGCCCGTTTGACTTGAAATTCCCGGCCCTTGCATTCCCGAGCAAACCGAGTTTTGTTCGATGAAATTTAAGCTCGTTCGCCATCGCCAATCCGATGCAAAAATATGCAATTAAATTAAATGAACCTAAACTATATGTTATGCAATTTAAATATTTTTGTTTAGGGGTTAAAAATTAATCCCTAATTTTCTATGCAAATTACACTAAATGGTCGGTAAAATTTAGGTGTCAACAGTACCCTATGATTTCTCTAGTAATTTCGGTATATCGTGTTTGATGTTGAATTGCAAGATGTGTTTGCTTTTAGCATTATTTCACAACAATCGATATCAAAGCTAAGGTTAGAATTTGTAAAAATGATTAAGGGCTTATGCTTGTTTAATCATTGTCTAGAACATTGGATTTGCAATTATCTCTAGAGTGCGAGTTGAGATTGAGAAGCTCAAGGGGAGGAACAATATGATTAAGATGTGTGCCCTATTAACAAACCGAAGTTTGCTGAAGGCCATGGACTGCAAGGATAAGTTGCCAGAAAAGATGAAAGAGACAGATAAGGCAGAGGTGATGGAGAAGGATAATAAGCTTAATCTTGTTGATTTTATCAGATGAGGTGTTGATTAAAATGGAAGGATCGGTAGTATCATGGGCAAAACTTGATTCGCTTTATCTACTAAAGGGTCTGAATAATTGCTTATAGTGGTTGAAGGCAAATCCATCGGAGTCAATGTCCATGTCTAAGTCTGGCCAAGGAATTCCAACAACTCCAGCGCTGTGTGGGTTTCATAAAGAAGACCAGAACTGGACTTTTTCTCGTAGTGGTTAATATATGTATAAGATTTATTTACAGAGATTTAAACCCTAGCGCTCGGGTGCAGCAGCGGCGGCAATAATTCCAAATTGAGTCCGTCAGGATATCGCAAGAGAATGTGAGTAAACACAATTAGGAACTACCTGTGAGTGCAATCAAGAGTTGAGAAGCACTAAAGCAATTGATTGATTGTAAACCCTATAATTCTCCGATTTCATTGTGGATTTTTTGGCAGTTGGTTCATCCCATAGCCACTTAAGCTTCTCCAGGGACGGGGGCATGGGTTGTTCATCCTAGAAACTTTTTGCTTCTCAATATTTTCATTTGCGGGGCTTCAGCCCCCTCAGTTTACTAAAAGCAAGAACTTACAAATGCTGGTGGAATTGCAATTGAAGTTTAGACTTTCTCGTTTAAGCCTCTCTATTAAGATTTCTCGAGGCCCCTTCTTGCATATTGAATTACCAATCTTCGCGCTTCAGTCTTAAGGTCTAATCCCAACCTAGTGAAGCAGACTGTTGGAATGTTTAAATATTGGATATGCTTTCATCCAAAAAGCTATAAGATTAGTTAGGCAATTGCCTCACATTTCTAATGGTACGTTTGCAGGAATAAGCAACAAAACAGGAAAAGGTGACAAATCCACTGTGATAACCATCGCCATTGTTGTTCCTGTTGGAGGTGTCATGGTACTTCTCTTTCTCGCCTGTTGTTTGCGTCGAAGAAAGGGAAAGAAGATGTATGAAGTCATCGAAGGAATAAGCGGTAAATTGACTATTTACCTTTATTTTCATGTTAAACCATCTATATTACATTGATTGAGCATATTATGAAACTTCTTTATTTTCCATTAGGAATCATACAAATTAAGAGTCCGTTTGACATGATTGTAGCTATAGTGTAGCTATGTTGTGCCGAAAATTGGCTGTGAAAAATGATTTTTATCATGATTTTAAATCAATTACATTAAAACAAGAAAAAAATTACATATTACATTACTTATATGGGATAATTGTCGAAAAAGTCTTAAACCTATTGTAAGCTGGTCAATTTAGTCTCGAACTTTTCAATTTTGCCAATTTACCAATTTAGTACTGTACACCTAGGGGTGAGCATTGGATCCTTTCCAACTCAGGAATTAGGCTAGTTGGTCCGGTTCTAAGGCGGTACCCCAATCGGGTTGGTTCCTAAGTTGAACCAATACTAAATTGGCTTCCAATCTTCTATCAACGGAAAAAAAATTGCGCTCATTAAGATTAAAACCATGTCTTAAATATAGACAAATAACCCCATAAACCCTTGACGAAGGACGGTTTTTGAGTAAAATTATGCATCTTTTCTGTTGTATTATAATAGATTTAATCTTGAACCAAAACGTAAAAATGAGTTGGTGGAACAGGCCGGTTTAGATCAAGAATTGACCCACCCTAAAATTCCCCTATGTACAACAACGGGAAAATTACCCAATCAATCTTAAATTTGTTGTACAGATGCCAATTCAATCCTAAGAATTTTAATTTTGTCAATTTAATTCTAAAACTTTGCACAAAATTAAAATTTAATCTTTTTGATCAATTTTTGACGAAAATTGTTAACATGACAATTTAGTCATCACTGGCCATCCTACGTGGCATACCACTACATCAGCAATTTCCAGCAAAAATTGGCTGAAAAGACTATATTGTAATTTTTGCACTAAGATTTAGGACAAAATTGAAAAGTTTATGACTAAATTGATATCAATATAATAGGTTTAGGATTGATTGGAGAATTTCCCCTACAACAACCACCGACAAGAAATAATCAAGATTCAAAGAACAAAGCTGAAGGGCACTCTTCCAGACTTGCTTAGAGAAACTGCATTCAAAAAACAAATGGAATATAAACTCAGTGCTTTCATGACTGAAAAACAGTTTTTGGCCATCATTAGAAGATTATCTGTCAATTCCTTGAAATATAGGCAACTTTTCTAGTATAGACAACCAAAATATGAATTCAAACCTCAGCACATTAACTGAAAGCCAATCAGCCGATGCCATTTCGCTCTTGTGCCTCTGTTCCGGACAATCCCAAGTTGAAGCAGAGGTAAGAATGACACTAGAAGCAGCAGTGCATGTATCTCGGTCTTCCAAAGAAGGCTTTGGACAAATTACACCACAACCAGCTTCCTGGATTGATACCGAGTCTCCAGACCTCGCCACGGGCAATTTCCATTTGGAGCACAAAATATATCAGCCACTTTTGCAGTTTCAAAGACGAGCAGAATCATTGAGGTACCATGACACGGAAACTGAGGATAGGGGTTAAGACGCAGTCAGGCGAGGCGCCGGCGGATCACTGCAGCCTTCTTAAGCCTCTCCTTAGGGATACATCCAGAAAGATCCCATTAGGATGCCATGAGTAATGCCACAGTTATATAGATTCACAGTTGCTGACCAGATAACGAGGCCTCAAAATACTCCTTAAACAATTCACTCCAAGCATAGGTAGCATCTGCACTCCAATTGACTGACCTAACACTACCCTCGACATAAAGAAGTGATCATGATCAGAGATTTATCTCATTACTTTGTCTCCTATAGTTTTTATTTCCTTTTTTCACGTCATGACCAATCTAAAGAGTAAAGATTGCTTTGGGGTAGGGAGACACAACCATGCCAGTCAAATCCGGTGCTTTTCATTGTGATTATGTTCCAAAGCACTGACAACCCTATAAAAGCCACTAGGAGCCACTGTCGATGTAATTTGATAATCACATTGACTTGTTTGGTAATGTAGGTGCAAATGAACTTACCACCGAGGAGTCCTTGCAATTTGACTTGGCTACAATGCAAGCAGTGATAAATGACTTCTCTCCTGAAAACAAATTGGGTGAAGGTGGATTCGGTGAAGTTTTCGAGGTACGTATTACATACTGATTGGAAATGATCAAGAATGCTTTGCATAGGAGTCACACATAATGATTTCGAAGAAAAAGAAACATGTAAAGCTTTTTTATGTTAGTTTTCAAGAAGTGGTGATAAGGAATTAAACGACATATACAAAGCACTTTAGGGTAGACTTCCTAATGGACAACTAATAGCGGTGAAGAGGCTATCTCAAAGCTCAAGATAGGGTGACAAAGAATTCAAGAATGAAGTTCTATTAATTGCCAAGCTTCAACATGGAAACCTTGTACGACTGCTTGGATTTTGCTTGGAGGGAGACGAAAAGCTACTCGCCTACGAGTTTGTGCCAAATAAAAGCCTTGATTACTTCTTATTTGGTATGTTGCAGTTTAACCTTCTTATGTGCAGAATGTATAATTTGCTAGAAATCAAAATGTTGTCAAGATCTCACTAGCTGTGGAAACCTTGGAATTAAGAGGTTTTATTTTTTTGAACTGATTATAGTTTTTCTTTAAGCTACATTTGATGAACGAGAATAAATATATTTTGGTATTGTGTGATGGACTTCACCTTGAATTTTAGAATAGGTTCCACATGCTAGTGCCTTAATGAATTTTGGGTCCAACAATGCAGATTCTGAAAAAAGGAGATAATTGGATTGGCCATTACGTTATAAAACAGTATCTGGAATCACTCGAGAAATGCTCTATCTACACGAAGATTCTCGACTCCGAATCATCCATCGAGACCTAAAATGTAGCAATATCTTGTTAGACAGTGATATGAACCCGAAGATTTCAGATTTTGGCATGGCAAATTTTTGGAGTCAATCAAAATCAGGCTACCACAAATAAAATTGTGGGGACTTTGTAAGTCTAAGTTTTTGAGTGGATGACTTTGTAATTGGAAGCTGCACTTACTCATTTTATCTATTTAGGGATGCTAAGCGATTTGCATCTAAATCTGCAATGCACATATGGCTAATGTTCAGTTTTGCAGTGGTTACATGTCTCGAGAATATGCAATTCATGGAGAATTGTTGGTGAAATCCAATGTTTATAGTTTTGGCATGCTACTTCTAGAGATCATTTGCGGCAAGAAGAATAACTTTTACCACCAATTGGATGGGGGCAAATATCTTGCAAGTTATGTAAGTATCACAGTGCAACTAAGATAAAAATACATACCTGGCACTCTTTGTAATTTTGGTCAAGTAAAATTTAAGTTCCTTTGTAAAAACTCAGTCGGCACTCTTTTCCGGAATTATTCTTGCGGGTGTGGAATCAATGGAGGGGCAGCACACCCTTGGAAGTGTTGGACCCGGCTATCATGGATTCATATTCAAGAGATGAAGTGCTTCGATGCCTGCACATTGGCTTACTGTGCATTCAGGAAGATCCGGTTATTAGACCCACCATGACCACCATAGTTCTCATGCTTAGCAGCAACTCCCTTGCCCTGCCATCCCCTCGGCATCCAGCCTTCTTCGTCCTAAGTAGATCGCAAGGACTGAGCATCCCAATGAAAGAGCTTGAATCGAACCAATCCACCAGTAAGACTATGCCTTCGTCGACAAATGGCATGTCGGTTACTGAATTGTACCCCCGGTGAATGGCGGTCTGAGCGAAATCTTTGTTCACGGATGGTCTCACAGTGAGATTGCTTGGCCTTCCACCAGATTATTTATTAACAATTGTTGAAGAAATGCACCTCCTCTCTCCTCTCAATAATTCTAGATATTTCTCAGTTACTTAAGACAATTGCTTTGAACTGTTTGGGTCAGTGTGAGAATTTAGGACCTAGGGATAAACATTTTTTGACATTTTTGTAAACAGGAAGATAAGAATAATTTATGTGAAGTTGTAAAGTGGTCTCCTAAGGTAAAATTAAGGTATGTATGTGGTACTTTCAAAATTATAGGTATTTAATTGGTTATTAAATAAAAAGTAAGAAATGTTTTTTGTATTTTGCATGAAGCAGCAATTTGATCTTCTATCGCAAGATGATCTCTTCTTATCATTATTGGTTTTTTTTTTAATGTGAATGTAAGTATTATCAATCAAATGAAGTACATCAGCATAGGGGCATCCCCTAGCATTACAAAAGTGCTAATAATTCAAAAAGATGGAGGTAGGAAGTCTCCATATAGTAGCGAATACAACATTTGTCTGGGAAGGTCTAATTTTTTGGTAGAGCGAAGCTCTACCTCTGACATTTTTACGAACCTTAGCCAAAAAGAATATGAAAGTCAGTTGACTTGTTTTGAAATCGTTTGTTGTTGCACTCTATCCAAATGCAATATATGGTTACTATAAAGGACAACTTGAGGAGTCTTGCTACTAAGTCTTTACCTTTTGTTGCCCTAATCATCCATTGAAGTTCTTCATTCCATCCTCCTAAAAGGTGCCTGATCCCATGTTGTGCTAGGATACAACGCCATATGTTTTTTGTCCATTCACACTCGAAGAATAAATGTGTTCTGTCTTTAATACCAGCCATATAGAAATTACACTGAATATCAATTGAAGGTAACCATTGTGCGATGATTCTTCCTGTAGGTAGTCTATCTCTGCAAACTAGCCAACCAATAAAATTGTGTTTGCTAATGCCGCTGGTCCAAATTAGGTTATACCACTCCACAGCTGGTCTCACATGTCTGAGTTCATCATATATATCTTGGCAACATTATTTTGGGCTTGGTATAATCGATGTTAGAATAGGTCGTAGTTTGAGGAGACATCTCCAGCTCCAAGCCATACTGCCCTTGATGTCGAGCTGCATAATTGGGGTGCCTCTGCATTTGGTGTTGTGAACCCAAGTACTCTAAAGGGAAGAGGATGGAAGATTGATATACTTTGTTCCATAAGTTAAAATTAGGCAATCCTAATCCTCCTTCCCTTTTAGGTGAGTATACTACTTGCCATGCAACCTTGTGCGAGCCATGATTTGCTGAATTACCAGCCCATAAGAATTGTCTAATCCTCTTCTCAACCTCGTATGTAGTGTGCTTTGGAAGTAGGAACATTTGCATCCAATAGTTATCATTATTGGTTGATGGTACTGGAGTATCAGATTCTGAATATGCCAAGGAGTCGCAGTTTCAGGAGGTTTTAGAAGTCCCCTGGGTGATGAATATGAGTCCTTGAAAAAGAAATTCTGGGTCTTCCTCGTCTTTAGTGGTTGTGGCTGAGGCAAACCCAAACAAAAGTCAAGTAAAAATCATAGACCCGGTTGAAATAGATGTTCAAAAAGATGGTGGTGAGCCATCAGAGAGCTTCTGTGAGATTTGTGCAGAGAGAAAAGAGGCCAAAGAGATGTTCAGCATCGGGACTGTGTGTTCTCACACCCTTTGCTCTCTCCGCATAAGCAGGTATGTGGAGACTGTCGCGACCTAAAATAAAAAAAATCGATCGGTTCGATTCTTAGTCTAATGGATTACTAGATCAATTAGATTAACTAACCTAGCTCGAGTTCTCTCAAACTCTACCAAATCGCAACATATGTCCAATTGTAAACGTGCAAATATTTTCAATAGGAGTCGCCACTAATCATTTAAGGTAGGTTGATTAGAAATCTAAATAAAATAGCGGGAGTACTATTTTATTTCTACGAACCAGAAATTATGAATTCGGGACTTGGTTACGTTAAACTTTTTAATGCCCTTTCGGTACCAATTTCAAGGAAAACACTCAATTTGACAATTTTTGAAAAAATTCTGATTTGAAGTTCAACGGTACAGAAATTTCTTTTTGGGTTTTCTTTTATTTAAATGCAAACTAACCTATATGTAATGACGTGCAAAAAATTGACATGCGATTAATGCAACCTAACATGCAAACTATATGTCATGCGACGACGTGACCTATTTCTAATGACGTGCATATTTTTTTGTATTTTTTTTAAGAAATTCGGAATTAAAAATACGAATTATCTAAACATGCAATTTTAAACTAACCTATTCTAACTCAACCTTTTTTTGTATTTTTTGATGAAATTCGGAATTAAAAATACGAATTATCTAAACATGCAATTTTAAACTAAACTATTCTAACGCAATTTTTTTTGTATTTTTTTATGAAAATTCGAAATTAAAAAAAACACATAAAAAATAAAACCGCTAAATCTTTCGAATTAAGTTTCGATCTGAAGCCTGACAGATCGACGCTAAAATTCGAAATTCCCGCTATGGAAATAATTCTATCTAAAGCCTGATAGATAGATTTATTTCCACGTGCGCGGTTGCGGATTAGGAAATTTTCCTAATCGATCACATTTTGAAAGATTTAGATATCTCAAATATATCGGATATATTCAAAGTATTTTTGAAAATTCTGAAATCTATCCAAATTAAGCAAGTAGATATCCAAAGTTTCAAATAGGAAATAAAATCCTAAATGTGATAATGCAAATTACCCTAATATGCAAAAATTAAATATCAATAGCACAAATCAGGAAACAAAATATTCAAATTAAATCAAGATGTGATATTTACCTGATTTGCGTAAATAACTTTCCAAATTTGAATCACGCGTATCGGGACTGCGGATCGGGAATGACCGACGCGTCGGAAACGGCGGCGCGGCGATACACGAACGGCACTCCAGTTGGGCACGGTGGCGCGTGGCGGTGGTCGGCGGTGACGCTTCATAATGTTTGGTTGAAATTATGACTAGATAATCGACGGAGCACCACAACGGTTGAGGTCGTGCGGATGTGACCAGCAGCTCGTTGCTGGAGCTTCTTCGTTCGCCGGCGTCATTGTGATGCTACTCCCGTGATTAGTGCAAGAGGAAAACGAAGTCTGCAGTAGCGTCTCGGTAGAATGGAGGTCAACAAATCTGATCGTCTCGGTGAAGGAGAAGAAAACGTTGACTGTGCAGAGGGAGACGTAGCATGGGCAGCTTCTCTTCAAGCCGTGGGAAGTCCAATTGATGAAGAAGCAGCAATGGTAGGGACAGTTCTTCTCGGTTCAGTGCAGCAGCAGCAACTTGTCAACGTGGAGCAATTTTTGTTGACTGATTCTCTCTTCTTCTCCTTGTGGGCGTATCTCTCAATTGTGAATGAAGCCCTCTGTTCACTGATTTTTTCTTCGATCGTGGCTGCCAAAAGGGAGGTTTCAAAGTGACGTGCTGCCCTCTCCCTCCACGTTTTCCTTCCTTGATCTCTTTTTAGTATTGTGTGAAGGACTTGGATGAAGAGATGTTGGTGGGCGTGAGTCTGCACAGTGGCTAGGCAATTCTCTTGAAGACCCCCTTTCTTTGACTTTTCTTCTCTCTTGTGAATAATGCTCTTGATCAGAAGAGAGAAGCTAAGAGCCCCCCTTTCTCCGAAAAGTTCCTTTTTCCGAAATTCTCCGAGTTTCTCTCTAAAAATTCTGATTTTTCAGATTATGAGAGCCCCTCAATTCTGACCTAATGTTATGCTTATATAGTACTAATCTAGGTCAATTTAGATGGATTTTATGTCATAATGGGCTTAGGTTTAATGGGCTGAATTAACTTGGGCTTTTGATTAATTAAACTCAACGTATCAAATTAAACCCAAATTAAAATGACCGAGCCCGTTTGACTTGAAATCCCCAGCCCTTGCATTCCGAACGTGCCGAGTCTCATTGAATGAAATTTAAACTCATTCGCCACAACTAATTTGATGCAAAAAAAAATGGAATTAAACTAAATGAACCTAAACTATATGTTATGCAAGTTTAATATTTTTGTTTAGGGGTTAAAATTTAATCCCTAATTTTTTATGCAATTTAACACTAAATGATGCGCCGAAATTTAGGTGTCAACAGAGACCAAAGTCCTGGACGCTGTCACCACCATCAAATGCCCAGGATTGGAGTGTGAGGTTGTCCTACAGATTAATTCCTGCAGGCAAATCCTCCCTGAGAATGTTCTCTACATGTGGGAGAGATCGCTGTGCAAGGCGATGTTTCTCAAGTCGCAGAAGTTCTATTGCCCTTTCAAGAACTGCTCAGCCCTTTTGATCAAGGACTATGATGGTGGGCAGGTGATTAGAGAGGGTGAGTGCCCATATTGCCACAGGTTGTTCTGTGCCGTGGCACGCTGGGATGTCATGCGAAGAGTTTCGGTCACTGAATGAGGATGAGAGAGGAAGTGAGGATCTCATTGTGAGGGAGCTTGCAAAGGAAAAGAAATGGGGGAGATGCCCCAAATGCAAATTTTACGTGGAGAGGACTCATGGTTGTGCTCACAGCACTTGCAGGTTTGTGATACGATCACTGAAAAGAATCACTTGCTAGTGAATCATTTATCAGGATAAATCAAGAAGCTTGACACATTACAGCTTCTTTGACGAGATTTTTCAGAAAACCTAGAGATGTTGCTGAGTTGTTGCTTGTGTGTAATTGGTGGAACATAATTTACAGGGGATCTTCCATTTTTCACAGGAATTGATAACGATTGTGGCTTTCAAAATTTAAATGACATAAAAGGCAGATTAACTCATGATAATGCAATTCAAGTACAAGGTCTAAGCATATTTCATCATATTGTAGTGATTAAAATACTGTTGAACACAGTGTGAAAGCTGCATGACTAGGCAATGGTCAGTATATAGTTTGATAATTAAGCATAAGACGTTTCATATATCATCAAGCCTCATCAGTGATATTCAAAGGTACACTGTCTTTATATAAGAAGCACTGTGGCCACTTTGCTTAATTCTGTCGATCACTGGTACTGAAAATCACACGGGTTAGTGTTTTGTTATGAATCCTTCAGCAAAGTTAGTGGTACCTGAGTTTGTGAATGTTCAATTATTCACACTTCTCTACTTTTGATGGGCTATATTGTTGTTCCTTGGTGGCTTGCAATTGCAGGTACCAGGTTCAGTTTTGCTATGGTGGATTAGAATGGACTCATTCTCATATAGGCACAGGAAAGAAGGCCTAACCATGTAGTATGATCAGTTGCATCTAAATTTATCGTTGATAAGAACTTGTCGTAAAGCAGTGATGCGATGGATGTTTTTTGGGAAAGCAACATACAGTATGTGGATAAACCTGCCCTTATGTTTATTCCAGTTGTGTGTTGTTCATGTTTGAGCTTCCGGCCACCAGTCAATCTTTTTTCCGAGAATGTCATTGAAAGATCATTCAATACAAGTCATAGCCACAAATACTACTCATTCAATACAATTTCATATGTTTCTAGAATGCTTTCCCCCTTCAATCTTGTGGCTAGTTTGAATCTTTCCTTATTATCACTAAAATAGACTGTGCCTTGTGCTTTTCAAGAGTTTATTTTGTCGCTTAAACTGTTTCTATAAACACAAAGTAGAATCATTCGCTCTTCCTTGAAGCTATAGAAGTAAATGAGAGTATGAACGCTTCGCCGAAGTTTCTAAGATCTGCCATTGCATCTGAGTATTGACAAGAATTGCGCTATCTTTAAAACTTTTGGATCAATTTTTCCTATTGTCAGGGTTTGAACGACGGTCTTTCCTGCCCCGCCTCAACAACTAGTCCTGGTAGTTTTGGAAATGTGACAAACCCTCAGCCAACACCTCAAGGGGAGGAACCGCTATATGTTTTTCTGCATTCTTGACAGTGTCGCGACATAAAAAAAATCGGGTTTTGATCTTAGGCTAATGGATTACTAGATCAATTAAATTAACTAACCTAGCTCGAGTTCTCTCAAACTCTACCAAATCGCAACTTAGGTCCAATTGTGAACATGCAAATATTTTCAATAAGAGTAGCCACTAATCATTTAGGGTAGGTTGATTAGAAACCTAAATAAAATAGCAGGAGTACTATTTTATTCCTACAAACCAGAAATCATAAATTCGGGATTTGGTTACCCTAAATTCCTTAACGTCCTTTCGGTACCAATTCCAAGAAAAACACTCAATTTGACAATTTTGAAAATTTTTGATTTAAAGTTCAAAGGTGTGGAAATTTCTTTTTGATTTTCTTTTATTTAAATGAAAGCTAACCTATATATAATGACGTGCAAAAATTGACATGTGATTAATGCAACCTAACATGCAAATTATATGCCATGCGACGACGTGACCTATTTCTAATGACAGACATATTATTTTTTGTATTTTTATTAATGAAATTCGGAATTAAGAATGCCAATTATCTAAACATGCAATTTTAAACTAAAGAAATTAACCTATTCTAGAGCAATCTTTTTGGCTTTTTTTTATGGAAATTCGAAATTAAAATTAAATAAAAAAATATAAATGCTAAATCTTTCGAATTAAGTTTCGATCTGAAACTTGACAGATCGATCCTAAAATTCAAAATACCCGCTATAGAAATAATTTTATCTAAAGCCTGATAGATAGATTTATTTCCATGTGTGCGGTTGCGGATTAAGAAATTTTCCTAATCAATCACATCTTGAAAAACTTTAGATATCTCAAATATCTTGGATATATTTAAAAGATTTTGAAAATTCTAAATTCTATCCAAATTAGATAAGATATCTAAGGTTTCAAAAAAGGAAATAAAATCCTGATTGGAATAATGCTTATTATCCAAATATACAAAATTAGATATCAATAACCACAAATTAGGCAACAAAATATTCAAATTAAATCGTGATGAGATAATTACCTGATTTGTCGATTTCTTTCCTAATTTGAATTTGCGACGGATCGGGATTGCAGACCGGGAACGGCGGCGCGGTGTCAAGAATGGAGGCGGTTTGCGACGGTGACACGGCGGGGCGACGGCGCGGCTGTCCGGGCAAATCACGAGTGGTGATGGGCAAGAACCACCGCTGATTCTCGGTGATGGCCTCTCAGTCAAGGAAGGACCAGCGGGTGTTGCTCTCGATGGTGTTAGGGCTGGGTCTTCGGAACAAGTGAGCACGATGGCCAAAGGCACATAGTGGCATGAGGCGGGGCGTGAGGCACAGCCACGATTTGAAGACCTGGTGCAGTTGACCAGAGAACTTCACGATTTTCCCTATAATTCATGGTGAGACCATCCCAGAAGAGGACAAAACCAACGCCTCCTTTTCTCTCTAGTTTTTCTCTCGCTTTGTGGCCGTGTCTTCTTGTGTTGAGTGTGTAGACTTTTGACCCAGAGAGAGACTTGTGATTTTTGTCTCAATAAATTTCTTCTTTCTATTTGACCAAAAAATTCCAACCGACAAAGAAGAAGTCTTCTGTGGATGGCAGCGCTCACAGACGATGGTGCTAGCAGATGAGGCGACGGCACCGCAGGCGACGGTGGCGCGGCGATGGTTGTTGGCATGGCAAGCAGCGGCGATGCGACATCGCGAGGGGCTCTGCCGGTCTCTCTCTCTCACAATTGTATTTCTCTCGAGTCTCACTTTCTGAAAAATTTTTGATTTGCAATTGTGTGAGCCCCCAAATTATCATGCATAAGCATGTATTTATAATGCAAAACTAGGTTAATTAGTTGGGCTTTCTAGTCCTAATGGGCTTAGGCTTGGGCTTAGGCTTTAATTATCATTTAATTTCAAGTGAGCTGAATTAATGTGGGCTTTTATTTAATTAAGCATAATGGGCTAATTTAAGCTCAAATTAAAACAACCAAGCCCGTTTGACTTATAATTTCCGGTCCTTGCTTTCCGAGTGAGCTGAGTCTCGTTCGATACCCGAGCTCGATTTATATGATGAATTTTAAGCTCGCTTGCCACCGCCGATCCGATGCGAAATGCAATTAATCTAAATGAACCTAAACTATATGCTATGCAATTTTAATATTTTTTGTTTAGGAGTTAAAATTTAATCCCTAATTTTCTATGCAATTAACACTAAATGATGCGTCAAAATTTAGATGTCAACAGCTGCCCCTCTTTGAGTGGAGGCTCGTAGAGGTTTCGTTCAAAGACCGAGACCTAAATTTAAACTATGCAAAATGATGAATGATTTTTTTTAAAATGTAATGATGCATGATATGCAAACAATAAGGAACGTATGCTAAGGCTTCTTACTTCATGCGGAGCGGTGAAAGAGTCTTACATACGGATCGCACAAAAAGCGTCAAAGTGACGGAATGCTTTATAATGCTTTCAATTCCCTCGATCTCCAAACTTCTAGTCGACTGGAAGTAAGATTTTCGATGTACTGGATTGCCTATTTGTTACCTATAGTTTTCTACATATGCGAAATAGCGCATGATATGAAGAAAGAATGAGATGCATTGACTGGTGTGCTTCGTACTCCACTTAGCAACACCAATTGATAAAACTATGCCGTCTATCCTGCTAGGCGAACATAAGATGGGGTGTGCCGCGTACTCCACTTGGCAACACCAAATGAGAAGCTATGCCGCCTATCCTGCTAGGCGAACATGAAATGGGATGTGCTTCGTACTCCACTTAGCAACATCATGAAATGGGGTGTGCCGCATACTCCACTTGGTAATACCATGTCGCCGCGTACTCCACTTGGCGAACATGAAATGAGATGTGCTTCGTACTCCACTTAGCAACATCACGAAATGGGGTATGCTTCGTACTCCACTTAGCAACACCAAATGAGAAATTATGCTGCCGCGTACTCTACTTGGCAAACATAAAATAGGATGTGCTTTGTACTCCATTTAGCAACATCATGAAATGGGGTGTGCTGCGTACTCCACTTAGCAACACTATGCCACCGTGTACTCCACTTGGCGAACATGAAATGGGATGTTATGCCGCATATCCTGCTAGGCGAACATGAAATGGGAAATTATGCTGCCGCGTACTCCACTTGACAAACATAAAATAGGATGTGCTTCGTACTCCATTTAGCAACACCATGTGTCAGTTGTTTCACTTGGTGAACATATGAGAGAGATAATTTCTCCTATTCTGGAGAGATAAACAATAAAGAATAATTTTTACCAAAAAAAAACAATAAAGAATAATTAACAGACATACCTGAATTCTTCTTATGACGGAGCTAATGGTATCGCTCCCGTTTTTACTTGAGAAAATGTTAAAATACCACATGCCCAGAGGCAGAGAAAACATAATTCATAAATCTACTTGCATTACCAAGCTTTACTGGGGAATTTATCAATAAGAATAATCATTTCGTCCTCTTGACAATTTGATCAGATTAGCATTACTAAGCTTCACTGGGGAATTTATCAATAAGAGTAACCATTTCGTCCTTTTGACAATTTGATCACATTAAATGAGAGATCTTTAATCAAAAAGGACTTTTCACTCACTCTCAATAAAAGGCTTTTAACCCGACCTTTGATGCGGGTATAACAATCACTCAACCTTTCTTCGTCGTGCTTGACAAGGGTTCGGATATTCTCAAAATCAGTATAATTTGGCCAATCTGAGAGGTCTTTATAAGGACTAAAACGTGGGCTTGGTCAATGGCTTAGCAGAAGGGACTTTTAGAGTCGAGGCTATTGAAAGAATTGATATCACCAACTGCTCTGGGCTTAAAAAGTTAGGAATGTTGCAAAAATGAGAGAAAAATCTTGCTCACACTTCTTCGAGCAACATTTATAAGCATTTGAAATTTTATGTTAACTCAAGTGCCCTATTCTGAATAGACTTCGGTAATGGTTGTAACGTAGGTTCAGGTAGGCTTGAAATGAATGGCTTATTTTCATCAAAGGGGGTATTATGAACGTGGAGATTGGTGATCATCCAATTGATCTATCTCTAGCGATTGCTCCACAAATGAACCTTCAAATGGTCTTTTCCTTGAAGAATGATCTTGCATATCGACTTAGTTCTTGTCGAAGTTTTTCTTTCTCTCTCTCTTTTCTCTCTCATTTTTCATTTTTTTTATTTCATTTTTTTTAGAGAGAGAGATTTTCTTTTCGAGAGATTTTTCAATTTATTGGAGTCCTTTTGCTTCCTTTCTGATGAATTTTCTTTCGAACTCCCATTTGTCTCAAGTCACCTTGAACTTTCTTTGAGATGATTTCATTTGTTTATCACAGGAATGATCACCAATTGGGTTGAAATGAATTCACCGCTTAAATTGGGTATGCAAAGGGTATAATGTATAGGGATATAGAAAGAAATGCTCTTCGTCATATTTAAGGTACTCGAGCTAACACAAAATTTGCATGCAATAAATATACTTGAAGATTGATGCAAGTGAAAGCAAGAAAATTCTAACCATTTTGAACTTTCTAAGGAATTGCCCTAATATGGGATTATTTCTGACAGGGGTAAGAAATGAAACTCCGTTGAAAGGGATTAAGCAAATGATAACCTGTAGTGTTTAGATGGAGGAAATGAATGTCTCTCATCATTTTGGTCGTCATACTTTTCGTGAGATAATCCTTTACCTTGTCAGCACGGAATTTTCACTCAACTCGCACTAGGGATTATTATTTAGGACGTATATGGAAATGGCTTGCCTTTCATCATCTTGAAGTCTCTCATGCAATATGATCGCTTCATTAGGATAGAAACAAATTGCCAAATCAAAAGCTTTCCTCCAAATAAAACTTAGTAACATCAATTGATTCATAAAATTCAACTTGATACTTGATAGAAACAAAGTCAAAATGAGTACAAATCAAGTGTAATACTTTTTCAAAGAATCAAAATTAACTGGATTGGAAAAAGCACGACCATCCATCTCGGCTAAAATCAAAGCATCTCCTGGAAAGACTTTCTTCACAATGTACGGGACGCCATAATTTGGGGCGAATTTTCCTTCTGCAAGAGGAAATATTGGCAATAACTTCCGCAGGACAAGGTTGCCTACCTGGAAATGTCGAGACTTGACTTTCTTGTTGAAAGATTTAGCAACTTGTTGTTGGTAGCACTGGTCATGACATAGAGCTCTAAACCTTCTCTCATCAATCATGTTCAACTGGTCCAACCTTTATTGAATCCAATCTGCTTCTGACAATTGTACCTGTGAAAGAATACATAATGAAGGAATTTGATCCTCAATGGGTAGAACTGCTTCCATACCTTACACAAGAGAATATGGAGTTGCCCCTGTAGATGTCCGGATAGAAGTTCGATATGCCATAAGTGCAAAAGGTAATCTCTCATGCCAATCACGATAGTTCTCAGCTGTTTTAGCCAAAATTTTCTTGATGTTCTTGTTGGCTGCTTCGGCTGCTCCGTTCATATTACATATATGAGGATCCACGATTTCCGTCCCTTCGCATACCTCAAGATTAGTACTGAAACATGAAAGAAAGGGATAAAAAAAAGACAAGATAAGGCTTAACTACAGGCAATTTTCAAAAACTGATCCTTGTTTCTTGAAATTCATTTTGCTTTCAAAGACCTTGAAACAAGAATTCTTGAGAAGCCCAACCCTTAGTTCTTACCGTAGATGATAAATTTTTCAATCGTTGGTTATCGTCATCGGGTTGGTTTGGTGTACTTCAACAAGATTCTCAAAACGAAAACAATTTGTAATTTCACTTATTTATCACAAAATGAATTACATTTATTAAATGAAAATTGCAATGATGAGTCTTAGAAATGAAAAATCCTAAAAAGTAGCTCCCGAGACGAGATAAGTCCTCAAAAGCAGTAAAATTTCTCACGCAGGGGGGTGTACGAAAAAGTAAAGGTTTTACTTTTGTGGGCCAGTGCCCACTCCTTCCAACGATCCTTCCTCAACAGCTCCAATGAACATGTTATTGAACAGAGCAACGATTCCCTCCATCGCATCATCAGGATCTTCTATCACTGGAGGTGTTAGATCATCCATACCTCCCCATCCATCAGGGACGATGTCACGCAGGTCAATATAGAAGCTCGGGGGAGCCGAATATTTCACGTAGTAGTCAAACTTGTCGGTCAGTTGCCCTAAGGTGTCGATCACCTCCCTCTTTTCATGTGTCATTCTTACAAGACTCGGGGATGTGGTCTAGATGTTTGGAACTATGAGAAGATCATCTCGGCCTTGGCAGAGCCACAAAGCACGAAATGTTGATGCCCCAATATCTAAGAGGTCCTGACCCTTGTGCTTTAGATCAACATCGTACGACCATGGAACTATCTTGTTACTTTCATAAGTGTAGGGTTGAGGTAATGCCAGGACCAATACTTTCGAAGTATCGGGTATAATGATCCCAAGGTCATCGTCAGAGGCGTCCTCGAGAGCGGGCATGTCAGGATCCAACTTAACTTGTTCATTGGTCATCCTTACGAATTCTTCATTCCAGTCAATGATGACTTGAGATATAGCAACCACTACCCCGAATTCATCTGCTATCCCAATCATTCCCTTTCTCACCAACTCATCCACCTTCTTTCCTATGTCACCGAGTGACATCACCACACCAGTTGAAATATAACCAGTTTGGACTAAAGCATCGAACATATCTTTGAGAGAGACTTTGAAGCCTCGAACATGCTTGACTCCCGCGCCAAGGACAATATTTACACTGTTCGAATGATCAGGGAATGGATTGTTCTGCACATTGGGCTTACTGGCTGGCTATAGTGTGAACGCTCCAGTCTCGAGTAGATCTTGCACTCGATGTTTGAGCACTTGACAATCATCTGTCGAATGTCCAACTTCACCTCTATGGTAATCGCATTTCTTCGACGGATCATACTTTGCATAGCCGGCAGGGTTAGATCTTTGTGGCTCTGAATTCAGCAAGTTCTTCTTCTTTAGCACCGCTAGTACCTGAGATAACGTCCCGGGAAGCGGCGTAAACTGGCGAGATTTGCGCTGCTGGCGTGGATCTTGCTGGCCTTACCGCCCATAAAAGGTCATCTGCTGAGTACTGAATTGTAGCTTCGGGGCTTGAGCTGGCGGCTTCTACAAATAGGTCATGTTGACTTCGGGGACATGCTCTTTGTCCTTCTTACTAGTAAATCTCTTAGCCGATGAATCTGACTCACCGTACCATCCTTTCTTGAGCTCGGTCTCAATCTCCTCACCCATGTCTATCAGTTGGCCAAAAGATTGGACGGTCATTACTAACATTCGTGAACGAACCGGCTGCGGTAGGGTAGACACGAACAACTTCATTAAGTCACGTTCTTAGGGTTCAGGCATGATCTGTCCCACTATATTCCTCCAGCGAGTGGCATACTCCTTTAGAGTCTCATCCTTTTTCTACTCATCTCTTTCTAGGTATTCCTTTGTAATGGTAACGTCGAGATTGAATTTGAAGTGCTTGACGATAAGGTTCGCCACCTCTTCCCACGAGTCCTTCCAGTTGATATGATGGTTGGTATACCACCTTATTGCAGCATCCTTCAAGCTTGCTTGGAAGGTTTGGATCATTAGGGATTCGTTAGAAGCGTATCTATTCATGAGCCCCTAGTACATATCAATATGCTGAATTGGGTTTGAAGTGCCGTCATACTTCTCAAACGCTGGCATTTTGAATTTTTCGGGTACTTAGACTCGAGTAAAAATAGGCAGATCAACAGGTGGAACACTTTGAGTTCCCTCCACTTCACGTAACCTCTGGTCGAGCTTAGCCAGCAACTTGGCATTCTCATCATTGGGGGTGGATGAAGAACATGGACTGATGGAGAAGCACTAGTGTCAATCAAAATGGCATCATCCAGTTGAGGGATTGGATTAGTGTTTACTGCAAGAGATTTGTTAAGGCGGAGGCCTTGACTAGTTGGACGTGGAATCTCTGATTGAGAGGTGACATTGATCTGCTGTTGCTTAACCATGAGATCACCCATCATTTTGGATATGACGGTCGTGATCTGCTCATTGATCATATTCATGTGTTCCTTCAGCTTTTCATCAATCATGGCTGCAATCTCGGCTTGATTGGTCATCCTTCTTTTGGTCACCGATCGATTATTATGAGGATGAGGGGGATCTATGGCAAATTACCTGCAAAAAGCAATGGTGGAATAAATACGACAAGTAAGAATAGCGAGTCAGTCCATGACATCCTCTAGACTATCAAGATGAAATTTCTTTTGAAAGACCGATTCGTCCAGTAAATCTCAAAATTCCAAATTGCTTTATTCAATAAAACCTGGACTGACTCCAAAATTTACAAATCATAGCTTAATGCTTTTCATTGAATTACCCAACATGGAAAATGTCACAAAAGAATTCTTATAAAAATCATTCAGAAACGACATTTACTAGAGAACTTTAATAGCATGAAGTACAAATGTAAGCTAACATTTCATCCTAAAAAGAAAGAAAAACTCCCTAAACCAAACTAGAAATCAGACGGTCTTCCTCTTTTTAGAGGCCCCATGATCTATAGACGAATGGGCCTTCAAGGCGCGCCGTAATCGTGCATTCTCTTCAGCCAGAGCTTCTGCCTTATCCTAGGCCTTCATCGCATTTTCTTCGCTGATTTTGATTTGGGTCTGAAGAGTATTCCGTACAGTCACGATCAGGATCTTCGGGAGTATCTCAGCAGGGATGGTATGATGCTGAATATACCAGGCCGTGGCAAAGTGACTTCTCATCTTTCCGGTGGGCTCATTCGCGGGCCAAATCAGCTTCTGAGTGTAACAATTCTGCCAAGCCTCAAAATGACGCCTAAACTCGACTCTATAGGACACGCCCTTCTCGAACTGGACTTGAAATTCATTGGGCCTGAATGGAGGTAGGACGTTCTGCAGAACTTGGAATTGACGTGCAACCTGAAGAGGCTGATAGCAGGTTGCCGTATAAATGCCCATCAAAGGTACGAGTTTCTAATCGCTATGGTATAGTCAAGCCTCAACCTCCCGAAACCATACAGCTTGCCAAAGGAAAATCTTAGAGTTTGGATCGTTGAACAAGTGGACCCATTGTGTATAGTGCAAACTCTTAGTTTGATCTTGTATTTGTTTGAACCTTAAAATAGGGTTATCAATCATGTTCATTTCAAATACAGTTATATTTTCCCCAAATTAAGAAAGATGTGAGAAAAGCCAGATTTGTAAAAGTTCAATCGGGACTCGAAAAGTTCTATCTTTTCCTTTCTTGAATCGTGTCAAAGATATGAAAGTTTTTGCCAGAATTGTGTTTATAAAACTAACTCCACCACATATTAGTTTTCCCGTCCAGGCTATGACGGGATCAATAGCATTTTGACGGAATGGAAAAATAATGAGTCCAAAAAAGGCTAAGACAAAAATCTTAGACCTCATGAGAACGGCGTTGTTTTCAAAATATTCAATAAGAAAAGATAATGGACATGCTTGACAATTACCGTTTAGCACTTTTTCAACTTCCTTTTTAGTCAAATTCAAAAATTTAGCAAGCACTACCACAGGGTCTACTTTAATGGGTGGTTCGGCTATATCCAACTCAATCGATTTCCCGATGGCAAAACTATATTCTTCCAGGACCGATGTGAGCTCAAACTTACCTCCCAACACAAATGTGGTTGTCTCGAGGCACCAAAAATGAGCGAGTGCCTGCATGATCCCACTCTGAACATTTATGTGTAGGATTGGCAGCATGAATCCAATGCATTTGAGAACGTACTGCTGACCATCTGGCTTCAACTGGCTCCATAACTTCTTGAGCTCTAGCTTCGGAGTAGGCATGAAACGGATATCGAGGCGACCTATTTTTATATAGACCATATGCCAAATGACTCAACATAAATCATGGACCGACTCAAAATAAGATGAAGAAAACAAAAGATAAAGCTCGAGAAATTACCGTCTTTGAGGAGAAAATGTCAAATATAGATACATGCACATGGATCGTGAATTTAAACCTTAATCTATCTACCCTAAAGGCTTTGGCAAAATGAAGTGATGAATGGAACGACATGTCACAACCTTACGTACAATCATCATGACTAGTCGCAGCCTTGCATACCATAGTCATGGCTAGTCGGGTTCAATCACTTCGGCTTGGTTCGGTTGACAAGGGGAACCTCCACATGCATTAGCCTCACGTGCACGAGGATGATCCTTGAGCCATTTTTTGGAAAAAATTTTGGGATCCAAATGGGATAACCTTTAGCAAAGTCTTACCGCCAAGGTTAAAGAACCATCTAAATACCATCTTAGAACTATGTGTGTGACCCAGGTCCAGTCATAGGTTGTGTGTGGTGTAGTACAAATACTGTAAATCATGCACAACAATTATATGCAAACAACGTTTCAATAGTGCAAAAATTAAATCAAATTCTACTCCACCAAGCTTGCAAAATAAAGGGTTAGCCAATCACTACTCTCCTTACAACTCCCATCCTGCAAAACCATTTAACACCTAAGAATGAGAATTCAAACATATTTTGTCAAATCAAGTGGTTTTTTCCATGAAAAATTTTTTGGCTTAAGTCCTCCTTAAATTTTCAAAAAAAAAATTCAAGTTAATCCCCAGCGGAGCCGCCAAGCTGTCGAGACCTAAAAAAAATATGGTTTCGATCTTAGGCTAATGGATTACTAGATCAATTAAATTAACTAACCTAGCTTGAGTTCTCCCAAACTCTATCAAATTACAACTTAGGTCCAATTGTGAACATGCAAATATTTTCAATAGGAGTTGCCACTAATCATTTAGGGTAGGTTGATTAGAAATCTAAATAAAATAGCGGGAGTACTATTTTATTTCTACGAACCAGAAATCATAAATTCGGGATTTGGCTACGCTAAATTCCTTAACGCCCTTTCGGTATCAATTCCAAGAAAAACATTCAATTTGACAATTTTGAAAAATTTTGATTGAAAGTTTAAAGGTGCAGAAATTTCTTTTTGATTTTCGTTTACTTAAATGAAAGCTAACCTATATGTAATGACGTGCAAAAATTGACATGCGATTAATGCAACCTAACATGCAAACTATATGTCATGCAACGACGTGAGCTATTTCTAATGATAGGCATATTATTTTTTGTATTTTTATTAATGAAATTCGAAATTAAAAATGCCAATTATCTAAATATGCAATTTTAAACTAAAGAAATTAACCTATTCTAGAGCAATCTTTTTGGTATTTTTTTAATGGAAATTCGAAATTATAATTAAATAAAAAATATATAAATGCTAAATCTTTCGAATTAAATTTCGATCTGAAGCCTGACAGATCGATCCTAAAATTCAAAATACCCGCTATGGAAATAATTCTATCTAAAGCCTGATAGATAGATTTATTTCCATGTGTGCGGTTGCGGATTAAGAAATTTTCCTAATCGATCACATCTTAAAAACTTTAGATATCTCAAATATCTTAGATATATTTAAAAGATTTTGAAAATTCTAAATTCTATCCAAATTAGATAAGATATCCAAGGTTTCGAAAAAGAAAATAAAATCTTGATTGGAATAAGGGAAAATTTCAATTAAGGACCCCAAGTGAGGTCCTTTTCTCAAAAGAGGACCCAAAGTGAATAAAGTGTCAAACAAGGACCTAAAGTGCCCAATCAGTCTCAAATAGGGGCCCAAAGTGCCCAAAAAGTCTTAAATAAGGGCCTGAGTCACCGGCTGGCCAAAATACCCACCGGCCGGCGAGAATATTACTATTCCGGCTCGGAATAGTAATTTTTAAAAAGTTTTTATTATTTTTTTCTGTTTTGTTTCTTTTCCTTTTCCTTTTCGTTTTTTGTTTCTTCTCTTCCTCCGTCGGCCATAAACGGAGCCGGTGGAGGTCGCCAGCGAGGGCGAGACCGGCCTCGCCAAATCTGGCGAGGGCTCGACCTCGCCGGCGTCGGGCGAGGCCGAGCCCTCGCCAGAACGGGCGAGGCTCGACCTCGCCGTTGCTGGGTGAGGGCTCGACCTCGCCGGCGTCGGGCGAGGCCGGCCTTGCCATATGGCGAGGGCTCAGCCTCACTGACATCGGGGGAGGCCGGCCTTGCCGTTGCAGGCAAGACCGGCCTCGCCAGTGGCCGGCGGGGCCAAGCCCTCGCCAGATTTGACGAGGCTCGACCTCGCCTGAGGCCGGCGACCTCCGCCGGCCCCGACTATGGCCGGTGGAGGGAAGAGAAGAAAAAAAAACAAAAAAAGGAAAAAAAAAAAACAAAGATGAAATGTATTGTTCCGGTCGTCGGAATAGTAACTGTGCTCGTCGACCGACAAGATTTGGCCGGTCGGCGAACTCAGGCCCTTGCCTGAGACGAATTGAGCACTTTGGGCCCTTATTTGGAACTGATTGAGCACTATAGGCCCTTATTTGACACCTTATTCACTTTGGGTCCTATTTTGAGAAAAAGACTCCACTTAGGATCCTTCATTGAAATTTTCCCTTGGAATAATGTTTATTATCCAAATATACAAAATTATATATCAATAAGCACCAATTAGGTAACAAAATATTCAAATTAAATCGAGATGAGATAATTATCTAATTTGTCGATTTCTTTTCTAATTTGAATTTGCGACGAATCGGGAACGGCGACGTGGTGTCGAGAATGGCAGCGGTTCGCGACGGTGACACGGTGGGGCGACGGTACGACTATCCGGGCAGATCATGGGTGGTGATGGGCAAGAACCACTGCTGATTCTCGATGATGGCCTCTCAGTCAAGGAAGGACTAGCGAGTGTTGCTCTCGGTGGTGATTAGGGTTGGGTCTTCGGAACAAGTGAGCACGATGGCCAAAGTCACATAGTGGCGTGAGGTACAACCACGATTTGAAGACCTCGTGCAGTTGACCAAAGAACTTCACGATTTTCCCTATAATTCATGGTGAGACCATCCCAGAAGAGGACAAAACCAACACCTCCCTTTTCTCTCTAGTTTTTCTCTCGCTTTGTGGCCGTGTCTTCTTGTGTTGAGTCTGTAGACTTTTGACCCAGAGAGAGACTTGTGATTGTTGTCTCAGTAAATTTCTTCTTTCTATTTGACCCACAAAATTCCAACCGGCGAAGAAGTCTTCTGTGGATTGCAGCGCTGACAGACAATGGTGCTAGCAGATGGGGCAACGACACAGCGAGCGATGGTGGCGCGGCGGTGGCTGTTGGCGCGACAAGCGGCGGCGATGCGACGTCGCGAGGGGCTTCGCCGGTCTCTCTCTCTTACACTTGTATTTCTCTCAAGTCTCTCTCTCTCTGAAAAATTTTTGATTTGCAATTGTGTGAGCCCCCATATTATCATGCATAAGCATGTATTTATAATGCAAAACTAGGTTAATTAGCCGGGCTTTCTATTCCTAATGGGTTTAGGCTTGGGCTTAGGCTTTAATTATTATTTAATTTCAAGTGAGCCGAATTAATGTTGGCTTTTATTTAATTAAGCATAATGGGCTAATTTAAGCTCAAATTAAAACAACCGAGCTCGTTTGACTTGTAATTTCCAACCCTTGCTTTCTGAGTGAGCTGAGTCTCGTTCGATACCCAAGCTCGATTTATATGATGAATTTTAAGCTCGCTTGCCACCACCGATCCGATGCAAAATGCAATTAATCTAAATAAACCTAAACTATATGCTATGCAATTTTAATATTTTTGTTTAGGAGTTAAAATTTAATTCGTAATTTTCTATGCAATTAATACTAAATGATGCACCAAAATTTAGGTGTCAATAGACAAGATGGTAAAAATCAAACTTAGCAGACTGGGCAAGATTACCCACAGTAATACTTTTCCAGGACACACTTGATGGGGCAATATGAGTACCGTTCTCATTAGGAAGATGGCCAAGTTCTCTCACTAATTCAAGTTAAGACACAGTTGCCAAACCCAACATCAACATCAACACTTATACCATCCACAAATTCAGCATCAACATGACACATTTATTGACCAGCGGTACAAGCACCATCATCATCACAATCAGGAACATCCGCAAAAATTGTACTTGGTAAGCCTATATCATGAACTGTCAAAGTCCCTGCTTTTGCTTCCTCCGTTTGGGAACTGAAGAGGCTATTCTTTATTTCTTTAGAAAACGCATCAAGTTCTCGGGAGATTGGAGATGAGGATTTTTCGATATTTCCTTTTTTACCTTTTCCACGTTGGGTTCAAACCACCATTTTCGAACCTTTTCTTGGTGAAATGGTCTGTTGTCTATGGCCAAGGAGGTGGGTTGAAGCGCTCAAGAACCTGGACCATCAATTATAGCAGCCCAATATGATGTAGAACGATTGGCATGTGATTATCTTGACAAATGTGATAGGCATGTGATTATCTTGACAAACGTAATCGCTAGAAACGGACGCGATTTAACTGTGACTGATGCCAAAGCATTCCTCGAAGACGTCGAAGGCCATTAATGATTTCTTATATTTTCGAGAGTTGTTGAATAGTTTTAGATTTCCAAAGTCCTTATTAATTGTGATTTGTCTTCTAAGAATTTATTAAGTTCTCTATTTTCCAAGCTTAGAGGGTTGTTCCTTACTCGCCTATAAAAGGATGCTACGATGAATGGGATAAAAGACTACTATTAATTGAATTTTAGAATTACTTTGGAAAGCTTTTTCCAGTTATAGTTTACCCTGCGTCATTTAGCATCACAGCAAGGTTTCTCCCTGCAACGATGTCTCATAACGTGAATTGAAACACCTTCGTAGCTAAGGGCGCTGAGCCTGTTACACGTGAGGAATTTACACATATTGCCAAGGAAACTTGACAAGCTTTGCGAGACCACCAATGGACAATGCAAGAATTACTTGCCGCCATCCAACGGTTGTTTGCAAACCCTAACCCTAACCCTGGTGATCTTCTAGCTGAGCGTATTCCTATCTCTTGAGTTCCCGAAGTAGTTATGGAGCGAAGGGAGAATTCCCGATAAAGGCGTCAAGACTATGTCGAGGATTTTGAAGAAGAAGAAGAAGAAGAAGAAGAGGATTTCCAGGATATGCCTATTCGTGAAGATCGCTGTTATGGAGGATTCCAAGGAGAGCATGTTCGTGGGGATCGTCAACATGGAGGATATCAGCGAGAACACGAATAGTATCAATTGAAAGTCGATCTTCCTACCTTCAATGGCAACTTCAACATCGAAGACTTTCTAGATTAGCTTTGGGGGGTTGAGAAGTTCTTCAATGCCATGGAGATCGAAGAAGACCGCCAAGTAAAGCTCGTGACGTATAAATTGAAGGGCGGTGCCTCAACCTGGTGGGAGCAGACAAAACTTTCCCGACGTTGACCAGGGAGAGCACCTATCCAAACTTGGAATTGTATAAAGCAGTTGTTGAAGCTTCGATTCCTTCCTGCTGACTTTGAGCAAGTTTTGTTCGAGCAATTTCAGGCTTGCAAACAAGGAAGTTGAATGGTTCAAGCTTACACGGAGGAATTCCTTATTTGAATATTCAAGATTGTGTTTCATTGCATCGTTTATACTCTATCGAGGATGTGCAAGAGATGGCCAGGAAAGTGGAATTACAGTTGAAACGAAACAATTACTCTAGCAGAACGGGAAATTATGCTCCTCGAGGACAATTCAGGTGAGGAAAATCGTAGGAGGGTGCTGAGTCCTTTAATCATCAATTCAACAATACAAACCGAAATTCGGTAAGAATCAACTTTTTCCCAATTTGCAGAATTTGGTTCATGAGCAGCGGATAAACCGTTGGGATTGCGGCGCCGGCGACGATTGGCGAGGCTCTCGACCACAGCCGGGCGGCAAGGAACTCCGGTTGAGGCGGCAGTAGCTCGGTGGCAGCAGCTCGGTGGCAGTAAGGGAGAGCCAGGACCTTGTCGAGACAGCAGCAGCTCCGGCGTCGAGCGGTAGCCCACGATGACATCGGGAATAGGGCCGATGAGGGCAGAACAGGGGATAGGGAGGGCGTTGGGTTGGCCGGAACAGGGGAGGGGGTGGTACTGGGTGAACGGCTAGGTGGTAGGGTGGCGGTTTGATAACTAAGGCAGCGGCGACTAGCTGAGCGGCGGCGCGGTGGAAGACACGCTCGCGGGAGGTGATTGGGAAAAATCAGATCTGGAACAGAGGGGGAAAAAAAGGCTCACGATGGAAGGAAACAGCCGGGGTGGTGGTGGTGGTGGCGGTGGCGGCGGCGGTGGTTGGAGTGGTGGCGAGCGGCAACGAGCTCTAACAATCGATGCTCCAGTTGATTTGCTGCTCATAACCGAGAAAAGGAGAATGGGCGAATCGGCTAGGGCAAGCTTGCGACGATAATGCCAACTGGTCGAGTAGCCGGATAGCTAAGCGGTAAGTGGCGCACGGCGTCAAGGCTGGACGCACGGTGGTGGCTGGCGGTGATGCGGGAGGCGAGCGTGCGATGGAGAGAGCGAAGGACGGTCGTGATCGGGGGAGGGAGGAAGACGTTGGGGCAGAAGAGAGAGAGAGAGAGAGAGAGTCAACTTACCTAGCTTTGGCTCATCCTAGAGCTCACATTAGATCTTGGTGAGCAAGCCAAGATCCAATGGCCAAGAAAATTCCTAATTTCAAAATTAATAGAAAGACTAAATAGACACTAAAAATTTAAATCCAGAGAGAGGTATACTAGTCAAAATTCGTACCCGGTCAAAATTTCACTTTTCACATATCCCAGGTAATATCGAGGCTGGCCACAATAATATCGACACCGTCTAATTAAATTCATCCTGGAACTCCGAGAAATTCGACACCAAGGTTTGAGCTCTAAATAACGGTCAAATTCGATCAAATGCATTTCTAGCGAAATGTTAATTTTAAAAAAAATAATAATCGAGAGTGATCAGTTCTCGGGCGAGACTTCACTATAAACACGTTGACAAATTACATATTTTATAAATCTCAAAAATAGGTCAAAATTCAGAATGTCACAACTCTTCTCCCCTTACAAAAATTTCGTCCTCGAAATTTACAATCCAACCCAATTACTCAAACAAAATGGGGTATTGTTGTCGCATCAACTCTTCACTTTCCCATGCCGCGCCTTCAGTTCCATAATGTTCCCAAATCACCTTTACCGTTGGAATTATCTTGTTCCGCAATACTCGTTCCATTCTGTCATCAATCTTGACCGGCCTTTCCACGTACGACACTCTGTCATCCACTTCTATTTCTTCATAATTTAGCACGTGGGTCGGATCTAGTTCATATTTCCTTAGCATAGACATGTGAAATACGTTGCGAACTTGGGACAAATTTGGCGGTAGTATGAGGCGGTAGGCTAGAGTATCGATCCTCTCTAAAACCTCGAATGGACCTACATACCTTGGGCTCAATTTTCCTTTCTTGCCAAACCGTGATAGTCCTCTCATTGGCGACACTTTGAGAAAAACGTGTTCCCCCACTTGAAAATCCAAAGGCCTCCGTCTCCAGTCCGCATAATTCTTTTGGCGACTTTGAGCGGTCTTCAGTCTATCTTAAATCACCTTGACTATCTTAATCGACTGTTGCACTAACTCTGGACTCGTGATGCTCTTCTCACCAACTTCATCCTAGTAAATCGGTGTTCTATAAGCTCTGTCATATAACGCTTGAAATGTTGCCATTCGGATACTTTGCTAGTAACTATTGTTATAGGCAAACTCAACCAATGGCAACTATTCCTCCTAACTGCCCCTAAAATCCAATACACATACTCGTAGCATATTATCCAAAGTCTGAATTGTCCTCTCAGACCGGCCATCTGTTTGGGGGTGATAGGCCGTGTAAACTGTAACTTCATTCCTATTGCCGTTTGAAAACTTTTCCAAAAAGCGGCAGCGAATTTAATATCACGATTTGAGGTAATCGTCACTGGCACTCTGTGAAGACGGACTATTTGTTGCACGTAAATCTCGGCATTCCTTTCCAAGGCGAAGTCCTTTCGCACTGATAGAAAATGTGCTGACTTTGTCAATCGGTCGACTACTACCCAAATTGAATCATGACCCCTCTGACTCCTTGGCAATCTCATTACAAAGTCTATTGTGATGTGTTCCCACTTCCACTTGGGGATTTTCAATGGTTGCAACATTCCACCCGGCTTGTAATGTTGTGCCTTTACTTGTTGACATGTTAAACACTTGGCCAAATGCTTAGCTACATCCACTTTCATGCCATTCCACCAATAATGTTGTCACAAGTTCTGATACATCTTCGTACTATCCGGGTGAATACTATAATTACTACGGTATGCTTCCGACAAAATCTCTTCCTTAGGTTCTATATCACTAGGTGCACACAACCATCCACAGAACTTCAGAATCCCATCCTCAGATACCCTAAAGTCCAATTTCCTTTTTGTTACATCCATTCCTAAAATCTTCTGAATCTCTGGGTCCGTCGATTGTAAAACCTTAATCTTTGTTTGGATCTCCGGTTCAATCTTCAATACAGTAATAAGATTTGAGACCTAACTCAATTCAAACTTAAATTCCGAATCCCGAACTCCCTTCAATAGAGTCCATTCCTTGACCATCATACGCGCGATACTCAATTTCTGGCTCAGAGCATCCGCTACTTTGTTAGCTTTTCCGGGATGGTACATAATCTCGCAGTCATAGTCCTTAAAGGAGTTCCATTCAACGGCGTTGTCTCATGTTCAACTCCTTTTGGGAGAATAAGTACCTCAAACTTTATTGGTCCGTATAAATTTGAAACTTCTCCTCACACAAGTAGTGTCTCTAAATTTTAAGGGCGAAAACAATCGCGGCCAATTCCAAATCGTGAGTCAAATAATTCAGCTCGTGGGGTCTCGACTGTCGTGATGTGTATGCCACTACTCTTCCGTGTTGCATTAGCACGCATCCCAACCCCTTTAGCAACACATCAATATAAATCCCATATCCTCCCGAATCCGATGGGATTGTCAACATTGGTGCGGTCGTCAATCTCTGCTTTAACTCTTGGAAACTTCTTTCGCATTTATCTATCCATTCAAATCTCATTTCTTTCTTTAGTAACCGCGTTAACGGCATCGCTACTGTCGAAAACCCTTCCACGAAGCGTCTGTAATAACCTGCTAGACCCAAGAAGCTCCAAACCTCGGTTATTGTTGTCGGTCTCGGCCAATTTGTGACGGCTTCAATCTTTGTCGGGTCCACTATAATTCCTTCTCCGGATATCACATGTCCTAAGAACGCCACTCGATGGAGCCAGAATTCGCATTTGCTGAACTTAGCGTAAAGTGCGTGTTCCCTTAGGGTCCGTAAAACTTTTTCCAATTGTAACTCGTGATCGGCGGAACTCTTCGAATATACTAGGATATCGTCTATGAACACGATTACAAATTGATCCAGAAATTCCTTGAATATCCTATTCATCAAATCCATAAAAGCTACCGTGGCATTAGTCAATCCAAACGGCATTACTGTAAATTCATAGTGTCATATCTTGTCCTGAATGCCATTTTTGGTATATCCTCCTTCTTAACTCTCAATTGGTGGTACCATGTCCTCAAGTCGATCTTTGAAAATATTGATGCTTCTTGCAATTGATCAAATAGATCATCTATCCTTAGTAGTGGGTACTTGTTCTTAATGGTCACCTGATTCAGTTGTTTATAGTCGATACACAACCTCAATGATCCGTCCTTTTTCCTCACGAATAACACTGGCGCTCCCCACAGAGACGCATTCGGGTGAATGAAGCCTTTATCCAATAACTCTTGCATTTGGACCTTCAATTCCTTCAACTCAGACAGTGACATCCTATAAGGCGCTTTTAAGATCGGTTCTGTTCCTAGAGCCAACTCAATCACGAACTCCACTTCTCTATTAGGTAGCAATCCCGACAATTCCTGGGGAAAGACAACGGGAAAATTGTGCACCATGGCTATATCTTCTAGCCTCGATTCTCTAGCTGTTGAGTCAACTACGAACGCCAGAAATCCTTAGCACCCTTTATCTAACAACTTTGTCACATCAAGTGACGAAATCCAAGGGATAGAGGTTCCTCCTTGATTTCCCCCAAACTCAAATCTAAGATGCCCAACCGGATTAAATTAGATCACCATGCTATTATAGTCTATAACGGCTCTCTATTTGACTAGCCAATCCATCCCAATAATCACGTCAAAGTCATGCATGATTAAAACCGCCAATCTATTCTTTCCTTCCTATCACCAATCACTATCTTATAATCAGGGCATCCAAACGCAATCAGCACTTTATCATTCAATGGCGTAGTCACACACAGCATAACTTCAAGCGGCTTTGGCTCAACCCCAGATAACTTAACAAACTGTTCATATATAAATGAATGCGACGCCCCCGGATCAAACAAGGCATATACATCATGATCTTAGAGAGAGACCGTACTTGTGACCACACCAGACACGTCCTCAGCTTTCCTCCTTACCATTGCATACACCCGTCCTTAAACCGGTGGCCTATTTTGATTGGTCGACTGGGTAGCTCCACTTTGTAGCAGTAATGCAGGCGACCCAGCCTGCCTATTATTGGGGCATTTTCTGAATTGATGGCCCATTCCGCCACATAAAAAACATGCTCCACCCCTATTCAGGCAAGGTCCGTTGCCATGCCTTATTCCACATATCCGGCATGAGGCATTCTGGTAACGGTTTGGCTTTCTAATATTCCTCAAAACAGGAGGGACAAAAATGGCTATTTCCCATCTTGGGTCTTTTCCCAAATTGACGGCTATCCCTAATCGAGGCATATTGCGATCTAGAAGCGGTAGCTCGGTCCATTTGATCTCGCTCAATTGCCTGAGCCCATTCATAAATCTCATTATAACCCCTCAAGTTCAGTGAGATCATTTGACTGCAAAGGTCCAGCTTCAATCCAGTCCGGAACCTCCTAGCTTTGTCTATTGGGTCCTCCACTATTCTAGGGGCAAATTTGGACAACCTCACAAACTCGGCTTCATACTGATCCACCGACATCTATCTATAGCGATGTCTCATAAATTTCGCCAGTTTCTACTCACAAGCGCTTTCCGATAAGTATTTGCCATTGAAGGTCTTAGTGAAGATGGTCCAGTTCAGAGCAGTACCAGTGGGGAATACTTGACCTTTAGTGTCTCTCTACCAATTGCTTGCATTTTCCTAAAGCTGGTAAACTGTTAGGGTTACTTTCTCCTCTTCTGTGCATCCTAACACTTCAAAAGCTTTTTCTAGCTCTTCTATCCATCTTGGCGCAGCCTTAGAATCGCCTTTCCCATTGAACTTTGGGGGTTTCAACCTCAGAAGCTTGGACATTGGCCTGATCGCATTTACTTGCACTGGACCAAGATTTCCCCCAATAACATTATTCCCTTGACCTCCATTATTTCCAACGACCTCGCTGGCTGCTACAGCAGTGACAGTAGCACTTCTTTCCCCCGTATGTCTACCCAATAATATTCCCGCTTCCTCGAGTGCCCTCCAGATTTCATCCACCCTAGGATCCTCCATAATTCCAGCTAACGAGGCTACGTGACCTCGACCTCTACCTCAACCTCGGCCACTCATCTTACTGATTCTCATAAATGGTCACCTGCTAAATTCCACGCAAGAATTAGAAACCTGGCCAATTATACCAGTCTAAAGCCCTAGGTAGTAAATCACAACAACAATTCCCTACGCAGGTAACCAATCACATACGGCAATCAATCTCAGCCAACATAAGTCGTGCACTTATCTCAGGTCCTGATGCACCTGCACTTCAAATATTATTACATAAAACCACTCAGCAATCACAATCAAAATGTCTGGGGTACGCATGGCATACGAGTCTCCCTAACTGACTACCTCAAAGTTATCGCTCCTTATCACTCTAGGTTTCGACCAACTTGGATCGAGCTGACCTTGCTCTGATACCAAATCAATGGGGGTGTCACGCCCCGAACTCTCACGGCTCGCGACATCCCTCAATGGTCGATCATTGATTTCGACGTCCTAGGTATGTCGCCGACCCAACCTAAACATCAGAGATTAGGCACGTGCGGAAACAAAAAGAAACAACCCAAATATATAGTAATGACGAAAGGGTAGCAAAAGCACAATCAATACTTGCGCATGGTAGATACATACAATGTCCACAAAAGTCAACTGCCAACTAGGCCAAAAACGACATAATCACTTTCATCAAAAGAGACCGTGGTTCGTCAACTTAGCTACTCTACAAAATGGGTCACTCAAAATATAGGGTACTTGCCCTGTCTTTGATACCCGAGATTATCCTTGCAGGGTCTCCAAACAACTACAATCGCGGACCTAAAATGATTTGGTTAAACAACCATGAGAACACTTCTTAATAAGCAAACAACCTAAACCCCATATAGGCCAACGCCTACCCAGACGAGTATAAACATGCAATCTAACTATCCACATAACAATTTTCATATAATGTACTTACCTTGCCTCAAATCACACACTAACTCTACACATTAGTCAAATCACTATAATGCAATAACACTTTACGTACATACCACAATCACTCAAGCACCATACACACGTACGATTACCCAACTCAATTAATTACAATACACATGCGCATACATTCAACTTTCTCATGACCCGAGTCAATACCCCACAGGTCCTTTCTTGCTACCCGCATCAACATGCTCCAGACTGGCAGCCCTCCGATCAATCCGAGCTTTGTCCCGCGTCAACACGCTCCAGGACCTTTCTCACGACCCGAGTGAACACACTACAGGTCCTTTCTCACAACCCGGGTCAACACGCTACACGTTGGCAGCCCTCCGATCAATCTGAGCTTGGTCAAGTAAATACATATGCCACATAATTCAATCAATTACCATGTCAATCACATATTCAAACATTGTTATAATATGCTCAATCGCCACTTATTCTAATCACTCCAAGCCACAGCTCACATAATAGGCATCAATCCAACCACGAACAAACAACACGAACCGTCGCCAAGCGAACGTTAAATCATACAAGAACACCCAATGAACTTAACATAATTTCCAGCACTAATGACCACCAATCCAGCCATGATTTCAACAATAAACCACCTCATTTCCAACCACAATCCGACCCATTCACTCACCCCAAAACCCGCAACCAAATTAGCATCAACTGCCACAAAAATCAGCATTAAACCGTCATAAAATCAGCACCAAACAGCCGCACAATTAGCCTCATTAACACGCCATTCCGATATAACATAGCCAACATTTCATTCCATAGATTACCCGACATCGGCTCATCGAACTGGCCATTCCCCGAGCCAAAAATCAATCATAAATCTCACAATGACCAACCACTAAACAACCAAGATTCTACGCGCACCTTGCTCTACTCGACTCATAAAACAACCTATCACGATTGCCATTCAAAAATCGCCACACCAGCCATCGAATCCTCCCTCTCAATTCAGCCACAAATAAACAACCCGAACAATCATCAATCGAACATTGAATCACACATAAACAACTAACAAACTCGACATAAATTTCCAGCATTATGCGACCTTCAAACCAACCATAAAATCAGTGATAAACCACCTCGATTCAGCCCATACTCCGGCCCATTCGTTCATCTCGAGCCAGCCCACAATTCAGCCACCAAGTCGCACTAAACGGCCACTAAATCAGCCTTAAACAACCTCTAATCAGTCGCCAATCTCACCCTAAATGACCCCTAAACAAGTTTAATAATACGCAAAGTCCTAGACAAGGTTTAGGGTGTCACTTATCTTGATTTGAGCAAGAAAACGATGCTGGGCAGCGGATAAACTGTCAGGACTGTGGCGGCGGCGGTGATTGGCAAGGCTCTCAGCCACAACCCGGTGGTAAAGAGCTCCGGCTAAGGTGACAACAGCTTGGTGGTAGCAAGGGAGAGCCGGGACCTTGCTGAGATGGCAGTAGCTCTGGCGTCGAGCAGCGGCCCACAGCGACAACGGGAACAAGGCCGGTAAGGGTAGAACAGGAGAAGGGAAGGGGAAGCGCTAGGTTGGTCGGAATAGGGTATGGGTGGTACTGGGTGGCCGGCCAGGCGGTAGGGTAGCAGTCAATGGCTGAGGTGGCGGTGATTGGCTTGGCTGCGGCGCGGTGGAAGACACGTGCGCGGGAAGGGATCGGGAAAAATCAGATCTAGAGCAGAGGGGGAAAAAAATGGCTCACGGCATAAGGAAACGACCGGGGTGGCGGTGGCGGCTGTGGCGTTGGTGGCTGGAGCGGTGGTGAGCAGTGGCGAGCTCCGGCGAATGGTGCTTTAGCTGATTTGCTGCTTACAGCCGAGAGGACGAGAACGGATGACTCGGTTGGGGCAAGCTCGTGACGACGACGCTGGCTGGACGAGCGACTGGACAGCCAAGGGGTGAGCAGCACACGGCGTCAGGGCCGGACATGTGGTGGTGGCTGGCGATGACGCGGGAGGCGAGCGTACGGTGGAAAGAGGGAAGGACGGTCATGATCGAGGAAGGGAGGAAGATGTCGGGGCAGAAGAGAGAGAGAGAGAGAGAGAGAGAGAGAGAGTCAACTTACCTAGCTTTGACTCATCCTAGGGCTCACATTAGATCTTGGTGAGAAAACCAAGATCCAATTGCCACGAAAATTCCTAATTTCAAAATTAAGAGAAAGACTAAAGAGACACTAAAAATGTAAATCTAGAAGGAGGTATACTAGTCAAAATTCGTACCCGATCCAAATTTTACTTTACATATATCCTAGGGAATATCGAGGTTAACCACAATAATATCGACACTGTCTAATTAAATTCGTCCCGGAACTCCGATAAATTCGACACCAAGGTTTGAGCTCTAAATAATCGCCAAATTCGATCGAATGCGATTCTAGCGAAATCTTAATTTAAAAAAAAAATAATAACCGTGAGTGATCAGTTCCCGAGCGAGATTTTACTATAAGCACACTAACGAATTTCATGTTTTATAAATTCCAAAATGGATCGAAATTCGGAATGTCACAACTAGTGTGGAGGAGGAAGACAAATATAGGGCTGTCGTGAAAACTGGATGGAGACATTGGAAATCCGGAGAGTTCACGATCTGGGTAAGGTTTAATGTGTTTCAATTCGATTTTGGTCACAAACCCAAACCGAACCCTCACAATGTCCAATAAACTTTTCTGGTCGGTTGGGGCATTTTTTGTACACGCCTAGTCCATGGTGTCATGTGTCGCAACCTACCCTCAAGAATAGATTTAGTAGTACTTTCTCAAAAGTTGGTTCGAATTGCAATTTCTTCTATGAAATCTTGACTACTTGGGAGTTGTTCAAAAGTTATGACCTTAAGTTAATCACTATTTTAATCTTGCATGCAAGTTCCTTGCCGAAATTCATTCTACCTATTCGATGAAATGCGTAAACGACATAGGGATGCACCTTTATAGGAAAAATGAGTTCAATAGTCAATTCATTCATTGTTTTTTTTTTTTGGTAAGAATCAATTCATTCATTGTTTAACCTCACACGATTGGATTATTGTATTGTTAGGCGTTCATGTTTCTTTTTATGCTTAATGCGAGAGTTATGATACGATAATCCAATTTAAACTTGGCTCGTTAAAGCCTTATTGTAGTCTGTCATTGCATGAATCGATTTGATGATTCATGTTGTTTGTTGGCTGAACGTATGATATAAAAAAGTGTCCCATAGAATGCAGATTTTCCTGAACAGAATTGGGTGTCCAAATTGTTGATTTTATATTCGGTTTTGCTATGATTTCTCAGTGTTTTGATTCCCTTTCCATTTTTGTATTCTGAAAACTCATAATGGCTCTGGTCGTGTAAATGTGATGGCTAGCAATTGATGGTGGAAATTTTGTAGTGGCCAGAGACGCGGAGCAAAACATGTGTACAATGTTCTCGATATGAAGGACGCATATATGTTTCTGGCATACGTGAGCTCCGTTGTTTAATTGGTGTAAATACGTACCGATATTTGGTTGATATAAGAATACGTAATGACATATGTTTTTCATTCATGAGTGCCGAGTTTTGGTT
Organism: Syzygium aqueum; assembly: GCA_031216185.1. NCBI lineage: Eukaryota > Viridiplantae > Streptophyta > Magnoliopsida > Myrtales > Myrtaceae > Syzygium > Syzygium aqueum. The sequence goes on along the minus strand of CM062235.1, from coordinate 36,855,079 downwards.
GGGAGTTTCCTGAGTTTTGGTTTGAAGTGTTAATGAGCGAAGGAAATAAAAAAAAATCTTCCTTTCCAAACAACAGAAAATAGTTTCTTTTTTCATTTTTAGATTTTAGCCAAACACCGGAAAATATGGTCATTTTTCTCATTTTCGGACCATATTTTCCAGTGTTTGGCTAAAACCAAAAAATGAATTGGAAAATGTATTCCATCGTATAATATGGAAAATCGATTTGATTTTCCCAAATAGATACACATTATTTGAGTCGTAGTAACTGACGCATGGGCAGCCGCGGAATAGAATACGGGCACTAGAATCCCAAGTTCGACCTCGATGGACCTGGACCTAAGAGCTGTAACATCCTTATCTTACCTCGGGGTAATTAATTTGACATTACAGGCTTGTTGCTGTAACGTTCTTACGTTGGGGTTATTAGTGTGATGCCCCATTCGTTATTATCTTTGACTAAGGACAAGCGGAAACAATTAATTCGGGACAATCACAATCAGAACAAACAACGGGGTTATAACAAGCATCATAAGCAAATCTTGTATTAATTTGTAACATCTTTATCTTACCCTCGGGGTTATTCATTTGACAATACAAGCTTGTCACCATCCCATTTCTTTCATCTTATTATTAAACACATGCAGAAATGTGTAAACAAATTCCCAAACATCATAATAGCTAGAAAATCAGGGAAAGCATAACAGGCAAGACACATTATTGCCATTTTACTTAAACATATTTTAAAAGCCCTTTTTACACGAGCCACTCCTACGTACAAATCATATCACAAGCGAAGGCCGAGGTTAATCATAGCTCATTTATGTCATCCTCCATCTTACGGACCTGAAAAGAAAAACAACCGGGGACGAGTCGGGGAGACTCAATGAGTAAATTCACTAATACTCATGTAGGATGAAGCCTTGCCGTCATACTAACACATACAAATACTTTCCCCACCTTATGTTGATGGAAAATCAATGGCAAAGACTTTGACCTTGCCCTTGCTATATTCACATAGAAACTCACATTTATCTAGTCACATAAATTTGGCTTATCAATAAACACACATACCGGCACACATATAGAATTTATTTATTACATACTGACACATATAGAATTCATTTTTTATATATCGGCACACATATAGAATTCATTTATTACATACCGAAACCCATATAAGATTTATTTATCGTCATCCTAGCTCAACAAGGGCATCCCAACTCAACCGAGACATTCAGCTTCATGCTTGGCATCTTGACTCAACCAAGACATCTCAGCTCAACCAAGGCATCCCAAGGCTAGCTCATCCGAGGCATCTGGGCTTAACCAAGGCATCCTAGCTCAACTAGGGCTTTCCAGCACTAGTTTACTGAGACATTCGAGCTCAATCCAGGCATCCTAGCTCAACTAGGGCATCCCGGCGCTAGTTTATCAAGGCATCGCCACCAATGCTATATGATGATGGTCTTCTTCTTTTATTTAGTAATCACACATCATAGGTCTTACAAACTGGTTTATTATCTTGATTTCATTAGTCCATGCAATCAAACCTAAAGGCATACCGTGCTTGTATAATCATGATCTCTAGAATATTCATCTAACATGCGGGTGTTGACACCTAAATTTTACCGACCATTTAGTGTAATTTGCATAGAAAATTAGGGATTAAATTTTTAACCCCTAAACAAAAATATTTAAATTGCATAACATATAGTTTAGGTTTATTTTAGTTTAATTGTATTTTTTGTATCGGATTGGTGATGGCGAACGGGTTTAAATTTTATCGAACAAGACTCGGCACGTTCGGAATGCAAAAGGTCGGGAATTTCAAGACGAACAGGCTTGGTCGTTTTAATTTGGGTTTAATTCAGCCCATTATATTTTGAGCTTAATTCAGCCCATTTTAATGTTAATTAAAGCCTAAGCCCAAACCTAAGCCTATTAGGACATTAAGCACATCTAATCTGACCTAGATTAATCTTATAAATATGTCATTAGGTCAGAATTTTGTAGGGGGACAGAACACAATTCACAGATCAGAAAATTTGAGAACTTAAGTGTGAGAAAGAGAGAGAGAGGGAGAGGCCGGAAGTCCCGTCGCACGCTGTTGTTCATCGCACGCCGCCATCCACCGCACGTCCTTGTCCGCCGTACCGCGCTTCGCTGCGGCTGCTACTCGTCGTCCTTTCCCGAAGTCAATGCCGCTCATCACCGGAGCAGCCACAGACTGCCGCCTCTGCCCGTCGCTGCTACCGCCTCCCGCCACTATCTCGCCGGAGCCACGCCTGGATGACAACACCGCCGCCGCCGCTCCGCCTCCTCTGCAATTATCATGACGCCGCCCGAAAGCCCTCTGCTGGCCGCCCCCAATCAAACGCCGACTGTCGCCGTCATGTACCGGAGCTTGTTGTGGCCTCGCCGTGACCACCCTCCATCGCCACAGCTCTACCGGAGCCTCTCTTCATCTCAACATGCAACAGCCACCGGTGAAGCAACCGACTAGTCTCGCCGGTGTCATCCCGTTGCTGGTGCTGTCCCGAAGCTGCTCGGTCGCCACCTTAGCCACTGTTGCTGCCTTTTCCGCCGCCTCACTTGTCCTCGGAGCAGCACCCTCGCCGGACCGCCGCAAACCACCATTGCACAGCCACCGCCGGAGCTACCCACAGTAGCTGCACAGCCACTGTTCTCGCCGAAATTCCTTAAGCCGTCATGTCGCCGCTGCTGTTTGTCGCCCCGCCAGTGAGCCGTAATCCGCCGTGCATCGCCGTCGTCGTTGTCGGTTATCTCGATCCGATCCGCAAGCCCTAGCCCGATCCCAAGACGTTCAAATTTGGAAGTTATCCAAATTAGGTAAGATTATCCGATATGTTTTCAAATATTTAATTTCCTAGTTTGAATTGTTTGGAATATTGCATATATATCCAGTAGATATGGATAATATTTGATATCCGCGATATTTTTAAAATATTCAAATTAGGAAAATTTTTTAATTTAGCAACGTATCTAGACGACTATCCGACCTTATCCCTAAGGTACGATACGCGGCGATACGAGAAATTATTATCCTATCCATAACCAATTGGATACGATAATGAATTTCATTAGCTTTCCAAATTTGAATAATCGACTTTCCGTCGATATCTATAACCCTATAAATATGACCAATAGTTCGAATTTTGTCCCTAATCCGAGTTTGAAACAAATTTGGCGGATCGTGTGGTTGATTTGAATCGGTTGCTATCCTTATTTGTTTGATTATCTTTCCTTTTTCAAATAAAATAGAAAAATTCAAAAATATTAGCTAGATTTAAATTAGAGTTTTGCATGTCTAGGATTTTTGAATATATCCCGAAGGATGAGATAAGTATTTGATTTAAATTAGGACTTAAGGTGGCATGTTTCCTAATTTAAATTAGGTATTGTTTTAATCTTAACGGATTATTCACGTTATTTTATTATTCCGAATTTTCATAAAAAACCCAAAAAAATGGTGAATTGTTTCATGTTCTACTAGGATAGATTGCATTTTAATTTAAGTAATTTATAATTTCGAATTTTTAATCAAAAATCTCAAAAAGAAATTATGCTATGATAGAATAAGTCATCATAGGTTGCACGTTATTTTAGGTATTTTTATTATTCCGAATTTTAATAAAAAATACCAAAAAGAGAAGTCATTAGGTTGCATGTTAATTTAGGCATATTTTTTATTCCGAATTTCAATGAGAAAATACCAAAAAAATAAACCATGTGCATGTCATTAGAATTAGGTCACGTCGTCGCATGACATATAGTTTACATGCTAGGTTGCATTAATTCGCATGTCATATTTTTGCACGTCATTGCATACAGACTAGATTTCATTTAAATAAGCGAAAATCAAAAAAGAAATTGAATGAGTTGCTTTGTTAACTAAAAATCATATTAGGATTGTCTATATGATTTTTCGCTAACAATGTAGATGCTTGCATTGGTTTGAGGTAAGTTGTTCTCCTAAGCTTGCAATTTATTTAATGCTTTTCTGGGTGTTAAATTTGTGATTTGCGCACCCGCATGAACACCTCACATGTTAGTGACATAAGTTAAAATGGATCCAAACTGCCTGTCAAAATATTTTTGAAAAGAAAAGGTACCGAAAGGGCGTTAGACTAGATCTAGTGTAAACAAGTCCCCGAGCTTAGAATCTCTGGTTCGTAGGAATAAAACATATCTCCCTATATTTTATTTAGGTTTCTAATCAGCCTACCATAAAATGATTAGTGGTGACTCCAACCATGAAAACATTTACACGTTAATAACTTAAACCCTAAGTTGCGATTTGGTAGGACTTGGGAGGGTCCGAATTAAGTTCAATCTTAATAATCCATTAGCCTAAGAAAAATGATAAAATTTTTTAGGGTCACGACAGCTTGGCGACTCCGCTGGGGACTTGAGTTAAAACTTTTAGTGGACTTAGGCCAATTTTTCTTTTGAAAAATATTTTTGTTTGGTAGCGAGGATCCTAGGTACGTCCCTAACATTTTAGGTGTTAAATGTTTTTGCAGAATGGGAGGTATAAGGGGAGGCGTGATTGTTAACCCTTGTTTTGCAGGGAGGTGTTCGGATGTATGGTTTAATTTATGCATGAAGCGCTGTTTGATATAACCTGTTGTGCATGCCTTACATTTACACTACACCGCACACACTACCCGCTGCCGGAACTGGGCGGCATAGGTTTAAGAGGGTACTGAGATAATGGATACCCGACCAAAATCATGTGGTACGGGTCGCCCTCCTCGGTCTCGAAATTTTCTTTCAAGGTGTCATTGAGTACCCACCACGATTGTATCCCACTCAACTCGGGTCGGCTCTTTAACTAAGCCGGAGTCTGGGGAATCCTAGCCTGACCACCACCATGACTGGTTTAGCTTGGTAATCCTCGCGTCTCCATTTTGCAAGTCAGAGTCTAGGTAGAAATCGAACCTCACATTTCATGCGTGTGTCTTTGTGATTGTCATTTTTCCACCCGGTGAAGTAAGTTTTCTGATTCTCTATCTCCCAATATTTATATTTTGTTTTTTTTCTTTGGTCGGTCCATGACACTAGGTCGGTCGTGAGTCTTGATCTATACACTATGGGAGGGGTAGACATCCGAATTCTTGATGCTCCTAAGGATGAGCTCCTTGCCTGGTGAAATTTACTCAGTCCGACCAACCGCAAGCTAGTTGAGGGCCACATCGGAAAGTTGCTCCCCCTACTCGAAGTCAAAGTTCTTACCGGCCTCGTTCGAGCATTAGCCCACTTCTAGTGCCCCGAGACATCCACCTTTATATTCGGTAAGCATGAGCTTACCCCGACTTTGGAAGAGTATAGTGTGCTCATTGGAAAACCTTTGGGATTGAAGTTAATCACACCACCTTTGGGAATTGATTCGACATTAATGTTGTCAGAATTTTTGAATGTCGAAAAACATGACTTAGAAAAAGTTTTGAAAGCAAACCGTGGGTTATGTCCTTTTTCATTCCCGAGTCAATGTTTTGAAAAAGCCACACCTTTTCAAAAGGGCAGAATCTTTTTACTAGTATTTTTCGGGTTCGTCATTTTTCCTCACTGTAAGAATGCATGTAATCCGTCAATTGCATGGTTTGCCCAACAAGTCTGTCTTGAAAAAAATTTTGTCAACACCATTTTGGCTGAAACTTTCATTTCTCTTACTAAATTCAAGCAAAATGTTGACAAAACATTTCATGCACCCCTTGAATTATTGCAAATCTGGTTTTTATCTTACATTAAAGGATATGGCGATTTACTCAAAATTTCTGAACTCAGTGATTCCAGTCATCCCATTTTAAGCTATAAAGAAAAACAAGAGAACGCACCGAATTACCATTACTCCAAGTGGATTATTTTTATGAAAAACGTTAGATCCCAAGGTTTCCAATGGCATGCTAGTTGGTTCAATGTCGAGGAAGCTCGGCTTATGTGTAATGGTGTTGGACCGGTGCCACTTTTGGGCTTCACTGGCGCGATCGAGTACTACCTCGCCAGAGTGTCCCGACAGTACCAGATTCTCCAGGGGCTCCCTCCGGCATTACAACCCGAGCTTCTCCATGTCGATTTCTCCAACGAAAGCGAAGACCACGAAGAGACCCTAGCTCAACTTCAGAAGATGTGGAAGAAGTGCCGCGTTTTAAAAATAGCCCGACCTGAAGGAGAACTAAAGGGGGAACAGAAGTCTTACTTCGCGACGACCAAGTACATCCGATGACACAAGATCCCACAGGAGATTCGCCCGACGATACCCAAGGTGCCCCTCAAGACCGCCAATCGCTCAGAGAACAACCTTCTCAAAAGAAAGGTCGAAAAAGCTCAAGAAAATGCAGCCAAGATAGCTCGAGCCTATGAGCAGTTGAAGAAGGATGTCGCCTCCCATATATCTATAAATCAAGCGAAATAAATAAAACAAGAGAGCTTGAAGTTGTTTTCTCATTCTAGTTTCAGTCTTTCAGTTTATTTAGGAATTGAGTCATTCGTCTTTAATTCAATTTTATTTCAAGTCATTAGTCAATGTAAAAATTTTCGTCATTTCAATAAAGATGTCTTTTCAATTCAGAGCGGTTAGACCAATGTCATGGATTGACGTGTGATTTTTGCTTAACACTTATGCATGCCCTGTTTCATTTTCAAATTAGGTAACTACGGACCGATCACGATCACCTATTCGCACATGGTCAAGAGCTAGAATGGCCGATCAAACTGAGTTGCAGGAGCGTGTTGTCGGTATGGAAGATCAGATCAAGCAACTTGCCGTCTCAATGCAACAAATGACCGCTGAGATCAAGACTTTTCGGTCGATCCTTGTTCTAGCACCCCCTAAAGCATCAGTCCCGAAGCATATAAGTGGAAAGAATGTTGATGTCGAGGAAGATGATGATATGCCTGACTTGGAAGATGATCCCGTTCAGATCATTGTCAACAAACATAAACCCGATGAACGAGTCAATAAGCTGGAAGAGAGGGTGAAACAGTTGGAGGGCTCACAGGATTCACGTTCGATCGATCTGTCCTTGTACTCACAGATCAAGATCCCGAAGAAGTTCAAGATGCCGGACTTTGATAAGTACAATGGTACTACGTGCCCAAAAGCCCACCTTCAGTTGTACCACGTGCAAATGACTTCGTACGTTGACAACGAGCTTCTGATGATCCATGCATTTCAAGTGAGCTTGATCGGCCCTGCTCTGCACTAGTACCTTATGAAGAAGATAAATAGCCTCAAAACCTGGAAGGAGCCCAGTGAGGCGTTCCTTAAACAATACCGGTTCATAACAGACATCACTCCTACCCATGATGATCTCGAGCGTGCTCAAATGAAGAAGACCGAGTCTTTCAAAGACTATGCCATTAGATGGAGGAATCTAGCTATTCAGGTCATCCCAGAACCCATAGACAGTGAGTAGAAGAGGATGTTCATGAAAACTCTCCCATTCGAGTACCGTAATCGAATGGTGGCCATTCCGGCCAATAACTTCAACCAACTCATCTCCATAGGCGAACAAATCGAGATAGGGCTGAAGGATGGGTGGTTTGTGGAGCCGTCCTCGTCAACCAAAAGATTTAGTGCAAGGAAGGAGAAAGAACCGGCAGCTGAAATGAATGTGACTTATAACCAACCGAGCCGACGGAATACTAATTCTGCCCCGGCAATTTAAGTGGCGGAAGCTCAGCAGCAAAACATGGGTCGTCAACCTTTTCAGAGGAGGAACAACAGGAGGCAATTCACTCCCCTCCCCGGATCGTTGTCTCAAGTACTGGCAGTGCTTCGGAAGAAAGGCTTGCTTACTACCGAGCCAAAGCGACCCAATCCTGAGCAGTTTTATAACTTCGACCCATCAAAAAAATGCGATTATCACACCAGCGAGGTCGGACACTCAATCGATGATTGCTCTATCCTCAAGCATCGAATCCAAAACCTCCTTGACACGAAGGCGTTCTCATTCCAACCCGCCAAACCAAATGTTTAGAGTAACCCGCTCCTTGATCACGCGGGCAATGTGAATGCAATATTTAATTTCGATGCTAGTCGAATCAAGAATGTTAGGGTGTACACCATCGATGTCTACGATGAGCTGGTGAAGGCTGGTTGTTACCCGAGTGATGAAGTCATTTCCCTAGCCATCGTGAAGGAAAGAATCTCGAAGATGGTAGAAGCTGGGATGATTATTTATGCTGACCACATCGACATCGTTTCTACTATCTCCGAGGTTGTCATTAATTGGGATGAAGAATTTGCTACGTTGAGCGTCGGGAAGGACAAGCTTGATCCTTTGCCTGAAGACATGCCTCCGCTCGAAGACGCGACCGATGATGAAGAGATCACAATAAGCACACCTGCAGCCGATGAAGGAATTGTGATCGAGATACCTCAACCTTATGAGTACTCGAATGATAAGGCAGTTCCTTGGTCTTACAGTCTCGATGTTGACCTAGTCACCAGGTCTGGACGTACCTATGGCCAAGCTAATGCCCAACCTGCGAAGCCTGTCACTGATGAAGAAGCTAAGGAGTTCCTAGCCGTGATCAAGGCTAGCGAATACAGCATTGTCGAGCAGCTGCGCAAGATGCCTGCGTAAATCTCCATGCTTGAATTACTCCAGACATCTGTTAAGCATCAAAAGACCCTGATGAAAGTGTTAAGTGAAGTCCACGTACCAGAGACAATTGACCATGAGAAGTTGGAAGAATTTGTGGGTTCTATACTCCTCAAGGACCTTATAGCCTTCTCGGATGAGGAGTTCCCTCTAGAAGGCAGAGGACATACCAAGGCCTTATATATTTCTGTCAGATACAAGACCTCGCACGTAGCTCGAGTACTCATTGATAACGGATCAGCCTTGAACATCTGTCATCTAGCGACTTTGCACCGCCTCAAGATTGATCCTTCGAAAATAAATTCTGGGAAGATCTTCATGCGAGCCTTTAACGGAACAAAGAAAGAAGTGATGGGTGAAATCCACCTCGACATACAGATTGGGCCGACAGTGTTCAACGTCCTATTCCAAGTTATGGACATTCCCACCGCATTCAATTTTCTGCTGGATCGTCCATGGATTCACACTGCTGGAGCTGTGCCATCTAGTCTACATCAGAAGGTGAAGTTTGTTATCGAGAGGAAGTTAGTCACGGTACATGGTGAAGAAGAGCATCCGATTTATCATGCAACGGCTATCCCCTATGTCGAACCAGATTACAAGATGGAATCGAGCTATCAGTCGTTTGAGCTCGTATCAACTATACATGTGGCTAGAGGATCGTCACCGCCGGTTCCTGAGATGTCAAATGCTGCTGTTATGGTCAGAAGAGTAATGGTGTCCCATGACTTTGCTCCAGGCGAAGGCCTTGGTAGGGATGGGCAAGGTATCTGCCGACCGGTCGAAGTTTCTCAAAGACCTCGCACTTCTGGATTGGGGTATCAAGGGCTAATTGCGCTGAACAATGAGAGACATGGATATGGTCGAAGTCGAGGTCAAGGAACTGACCAGAATAGACAGCAAACCAGTGAAGGGTCGAACAATGGAGAACTCGGGCGTGGTAGGCTGCTCCCATACATTCGCACCACGTTCCCAAGTGCTGCAAGAATGATGTACGAAGAGAAAGAAGTGATCGACACTCTGGGGCAACCGAGTGGCAAGTTTGATTACTATGTGAAATACTCGACGCCACCGAGTTTTTATGTCGATCCCTGTGACATTGTCCCTGACGGATAGGGAGGTATGGATGATCCAACGCCTCTAAAGACAGAAGACCCCGATGATGCAATAGAGGGAATCGCTGCCTTGTTTGACAACGTCTTCATCAGAGCTATCGAAGGAGGACCGTTAGAGGGGATAGGCACAGGCCCACAAGAGTAAAACTTTTACTTTTCCGCACACTCCCCTGCATGGGAATTTTTATTACTTTCTAGGATTTGCCCCGTCTCGGGTGCTGCTTTCATTTCCGTTTCTAGGTTTTGATTATTGCAATTTCCATTCAATAAATGTAATTCATTTTGAGATAATCAATGAAATTACAAGTTATTTTCAGTTTTTGAGGGCATGTTGAGGTATATTAAACCAGCCCGGTGATGATATCCAACCGATAAAAGAAAATATAGTCCAAGGAGAATTCTGAGACCTGAGCTTCTTCATGTTTCCTCGTGTTAAAACTTTTTCGAAATGAATTTCAGAAAAAAAAATTACAAAAAAAATGCAATGTTTAGCCCTATTTGTCCTTCTGAATCCATTACTTTATGTTTTAGGGGCAATCTTGTGACACGTGAGGGTACGGCAACGGTCCAATCCGATGAATTATGTGCCGCTGAGTTTGATCTCGATGATGCCAGCGAACTCGACGATTCCTCAAATATTCAGCGCGACCTAGAGCTGTATGAAAAGCCTAAAGTCCTGACAGTAGATCAAACTATCACTGTCAATCTGAGTGATTCTGGAGAAGCCAAGGAGGTCAAGATAGGGGCGACCTTTCCCAAAGATGAAGCCAAACGTATGATCCAGTTGCTGAAAGATTACCAGGATATCTTTGCCTGGTCGTACGCCGATATGTCGGGTTTAGACTCTTCTATTGTGGAGCATAGCTTGCCTACTAATCCCCACATGCCATCCAAGAAACAGAGGTTACGGAGAACCAAACCTGAGCTTGCGAAGAAAATAGAAGAGGAGGTCATGAAACTTTTGAAAGTGGGATTCATCGAAGTCACCCAATACCCTATTTGGGTGGCTAACATCGTGCCAGTCATGAAGAAAGACGGCCAAGTTCGGGTTTGCATAGACTATCGCGACCTGAACAAGGCTAGCCCTAAAGATGACTTCCCATTACCGCACATAGATGTTCTGGTAGGCAGTACTGCTGGGTTCGAGCTATTTTCCTTCATAGATGGTTTCTCGGGTTATAATCAGATAAGAATGAAGGACAGCGATAAGGAGAGGACAGTGTTCATCACTCCTTGGGGTACATTCCACTATAAGGTCATGCCTTTTGGTCTTAAAAATGCCGGGGCAACATATCAACGGGCTATGGTGACTTTTTTCCATGATATGATGCATAAGGAGATCAAGATATATGTCGATGACATGATTGCCAAGTCTCGACCCGAAGAGAGTCATGTTGATACCCTGAAGAAATTGTTCGACCGACTCCGTGAGTTTAAACTCCGTCTCAATCCAGCCAAGTGCGTATTCGGAGCAACGTCGGGCAAATTACTTAGGTTCGTGGTAAGCAGTAAGGGCATTGAAGTCGATCCCTCCAAAGTGAAGGCCATATGTGAGCTGCAACCCCCATCGACCGTGAAAGAAGTACAAAGCCTCCTGGGTAGATTGAATTACATAGCCCGTTTCATTTCCCAGCTCTTTGAAACTGCTAAACCGTTCTTCAAACTTCTAAAGAAGAATGCTCAAATAGAGTGGGATGATAATTGCTAGGAAGCGTTTAATGAACTGAAGCAGTACCTGATGAAACCACCATTACTAGTTCCCCCAATACCGGGGCAGCCTTTGATCCTTTATCTCATTATTCATAGTGAGTCCCTGGGAGCGATGCTAGCCCAGAAAGATCCTGGATATGGGAAAGAGCGAGCTATTTATTATTTGAGTAAGAAGTTCACCGTTTCGGAGTTGAATTATCCTGAAGCCGAGAAGACTTATGCTACGCTAGTATGGGTACTCCATAGGCTGAGACAATATACGCTGCATCACCAGACTCTCCTAGTGACTGAGAATGATCCCATCAAGTATTTACTTGATCAACCGGCCTTGGTAGGGAAGCTGGCCAAATGGCAGATTCTAATTTCAGAATTTGATGTCCAGATGATGCCACAGAAGTCAGTTAAAGGCCGAGTAATCGCCGATGTGTTAGTGTCGCGACCTAAAATAAAAAATCGGCATTTCGATCTTAGGCTAATGGATTACTAGATTAATTAAATTAACTAACCTAGCTCGAATTCTCCCAAACTCTATCAAATCGCAACTTAGGTCCAATTGTGAACGTGCAAATATTTTCAATAGGAGTCGCCACTAATCATTTAGGGTAGGTTGATTAGAAACCTAAATAAAATAGCGGGAGTACTATTTTATTTCTACGAACCGGAAATTATGAATTCGAGACTTGGTTACGTTAAACTCCTTAACGCCCTTTCGGTACCAATTTCAAGGAAAACACTCAATTTGATAATTTCGAAAAAAAAATTCTGATTTAAGGTTCAATGGTGCAGAAATTTCTTTTTTGATTTTCTTTTATTTAAATGCAAGCTAACCTATATGCAATGACGTGTAAAAATTGACATGCGATTAATGTAACCCAACATGCAAACTATATGTCATGCGACGACGTGACCTATTTCTAATGACGGGTATATTTTTGTATTTTTTTTTTTGAAATTCGGAATTAAAAAAAATGCAAATTATCTAAACATGCAATTCTAAACTAAAGAAATCAATCTATTCTAACGCAATCTTTTTGGTTTTTTTATGCAATTCGGAATTAAAAATGCTAGTTATCTAAACATGCAATTAAAGAAATTAAACTATTCTAGAGTAATCTTTTTGGTATTTTTTTTTATGAAAATTCGAAATTAAAATCACGTAGAAAATAAAACTGCTAAATCTTTCGAATTAAGTTTCGATCTGAAGCCTGACAGATCGACTCTAAAATTCGAAATTCCCGCTATGGAAATAATTCTATCTAAAGCCTGATAGATAGATTTATTTCCACGTGTGCGGTTGCGGATTAGGAAATTTTCCTAATCGATCACATCTTGAAAGATTTAGATATCTCAAATATATCAGATATATTCAAAATATTTTGAAAATTCTGAAATCTATCCAAATTAAGCAAGTAGATATCCAAAATTTCAAAAAAAGGAAATAAAATCCTAATTGGAATAATGCTTGTTATCTAACTATGCAAAATTAGATATCAATAGCACAAATCAGGAAACAAAATATTCAAATTAAATCAAGATGTGATATTTACCTGATTTGTGTAAATAACTTTCCAAATTTGAATCGCGCGTATCGGGATTGCGGATCGGGAATGACCGGCGCGTCGGAAACGGCGGTGCGGCACGGCGATGCTCCGAGCTCACGAACGAAGCGGCGACGTACGGTTAGTGGCTATTCCGATGGGTGGTTCCGGCGGTGGTGTCGGGAACGGCACGATGGTGGACTCGGTGACTTCGTCAATCATGAACGGCGGCTGCGTCGTGGACTTTCAGTTTGGTGGGGACTTACGTTGAGGTGGTTTTCTCGGTTCAGGAAAAACAGCAGCTTGTGGCGTTGTCTTCGTGGGGTAGGCTTCGCTGGACGGAGACGAAACGAGCAGCAATTGCTTTGTGAAGATGAGAATCACCTGGACTACTGCTGCTTCGAAGACTGATCAGCGTTGAACGAAGGGGTCTTCATGCATGTGTTCTCCTTTTCGGCGTCTTCTGTACGGCATTGTGGACTTCAAGAACCAATCGGATAGAGAGGAGTCAACAAGTTCCTCGATTGACTGGAGAAGATGAAGAAGAACGTGAACTGACGAAGGAAGAATATGGTCTTCTCTTCAAGGCTGTAAAGGACGTGGCATCGTTGAAGGAAACGCTGAAGCCGACTTGCTGAATGTTCTGTGGGTTTCTGAATGTACAACTTCGTCGTCGCTTCAAAGGATCATCTCGGAGACAGCAGGAAGGAGCCACCAGGAGTCCACGGTTTGCAAGAGATCTTCAACGCCTTGGTGGTGGAGTAGGGCGAAGCGTGCGATGTGCCCCCCGTTGGTGGTGCGCAACGTCGCTTTTTCTGTCTCTCATACTTGTGTTTCTCGCGTCTCTCTCTGAAAAAAAATCTGATTTGAAATTATGTCTCCCCCCCAATTCTGACCTAATGTTATGCTTATATAGTACTAATCTAGGTCAATTTAGATGGGCTTTATGTCCTAATGGGCTTAGGCTTGGGCTTAGGTTTAATAGGCTGAATTAGCTTGGGTTTTTGATTAATTAAACTCAACGTATCAAATTAAACCCAAATTAAAATGACCGAGCCGGTTTGACTTGAAATTCCCGGCCCTTGCATTCCGAACGTGCCGAGTCTCATTGAACGAAATTTAAGCTCATTCGCCACAACCAATTTGATGCCAAAAAATGCAATTAAACTAAATGAACCTAAACTATATGTTATGCAAGTTTAATATTTTTGTTTAGGGGTTAAAATTTAATCCCTAATTTTTTATGCAATTTAACACTAAATGATGCGCCGAAATTTAGGTGTCAACAGTTAGCCGAGAATCATGGATTCTCGGATGATGATAGATATTCTCCAGAGGATCGCATTCTGTTAATAAAAGAAGATACGTGGACCATGTTCTTCGATGGAGCCGTAAACTTGACTGGTTCCGGCACTTGGGCAGTCTTAATATCCCCGGATGGGCAACATTATCCAGTAGCAGCAAAGTTGGTGTTCTCGTGTACCAGCAACATAGCCGAGTACAAAGCTTGCATCATTGGACTCCAAGTCGCAGTAGAAATGGGGATATCCAAGTTGAAAGTGTTTGGTGATTTCGCTCTGATTATTCTCCAAACTGTAGGAGAATAGAAGACGAGAGACACCAAACTAGTGCCGTATCATGAATACCTCGAAGAAATCATAGGGAAATTTGAAGATATCTCTTTCGAGTACTTGTCAAGATCTCACAATCAGTTCGTTGATGCGCTAGCTACGTTATCCTCCATGCTGCAAGTGACCGGTGGAGTAGAGGTAGAACCCTTGAAGATCGAAGTCCTAACAAAACCGGCTTATTGTATGGTTGTGAACGGAGAACCTGATGAAAAGCCATGGTATTACGACATCATGAACTACATTCAGAGACAAGAATTTCCTGAAGGAAGCACTCAAGCCGACAGGAAGTACATAATGAAAATGGCTTCAAAATTCTTCGTCAGTGGTGAAAAGCTATACAAAAGATCTTATGATTCGATTCTGCTAAGGTGTGTAGACGCAGCTGAAGCCACTAGAATCATGCATGAAGTACACGAGGGGATATGCGGTCCATACATGAATGGCCACATGTTAGCCAAGAAGATCATGAAGTTGGGTTATTATTGGCTCAGTCTTGAAAGTGACTGTATCTAACATGTTCGAAGATGCCATCGCTGTCAGGTCCACAGGGATAAGATAAATGTTCCCCCCACGGAATTACATCAGCTATTCGAGACATGGCCTTTTTCGATGTGGGGCATCGATGTGATTGGCCCAATCAATCCCAAGGCATCAAATGGATACCGATTCATCTTGGTTGCGATTGACTATTTCTCCAAGTGGATTAAAGCCGCGTCTTATGCCAATGTTACTGCGAAAAATGTTGTGAGATTCATCAGGCGAGACATAATCGCTCGTTATGGTGTCCCCAAAGCTATTATCACCGATAATAGGACGAATTTGAACAACAAGTTTATAGATCAGTTGTTCGATGAGTTCAAGATCCGGCATCTGAATTCGTCTCCCTATCGTCCACAAATGAATGGAGTAGTTGAAGCCGCTAACTAGAACATCAAGAAGATTCTAGCCAAAACGGCTGAGAACTATCGTGACTGGCACGAAAGATTGCCATTTGCACTAATAGCATATCGGACCTCTATCCGAACCTCTGTCGGTGCAACCCCTTTTTCCTTGGTGTATGGCATGGAAGCAGTCTTGCCTGTCGAAGTGGAAATCCCTTCCTTGCATATTTTATCCCAAGTGGAGCTGTCTGAAGCGGAATGGATGCGACAAAAACACGAGCAGTTGAACCTGATTGATGAAAAGCGGTTGAGAGCCATTTGCCACGGTCAAACCTATCAGCAGAGGATAGCTAGATCCTTCAACCAAAAAGTGCGTCTAAGACACTTCGAGGTAGATGATCTAGTCCTGAGGAAGGTGCTGCCAATCTTCCCTATTCCTGGAGGAAAATTTGCCCCAAACTACATCGGTCCGTATGTGGTTAGAAAGGTACTTCCCGGAGGTGCCCTGATTCTTGCAGAAATGGACGGTCGTGAGTTCTCCAATCCTGTTAATTATGATGCTGTAAAGATGTATTATCCTTGATAAAACCTGACATTTTGCAGCAAAAGTTTTCTAGTGTTTGGTTTTATGTTCTGAATTGCAAACATTTCTATGATGAATGAATGATTTCTATCAATTTCAAGCTAAAATATTTGCATTGGCTTTAATTTCTGCATGGTTATTTTATCAATTTGTATTATTGACTTTAAAGGGGAAGTTTATTTAGACAATTTGATAGATCATGTGGAATGAATTGAATGTGTAGAATGAGGTATATCGGGATGATAGAAGGCAAGCCTTATCCTATACACAGTCCTATGCATTAATCCCTAGTGAGTTGAGTAAAAAAATTCAATGTCTGTAAGGTAAAGAGTTATCTCGCAAAAGGTATAGCGACCGAAGTGACAAGAGGCATTTCATTTCTCTATCCCAAACACTACAGGTTATCCCTTGTTTCGCCTCTTTAAGCCTAAACACTTGGAAAAATTCTTTCAAATTACCCATGTCAAGAACCACCCCTCATCGGGGCAAATCGGAGGTAAATCAGTGTCATATGATGAAAAATGTGTAGAAATTTTCTTACTCTCACTTGCATCAATCTTCGAGTGTTGCTTTTTCAGATGAATTCACGCGAAGTTCAAGTGCCTTAGGATGACGAAGAGCATTTTTTTCTCTATCCTATACACATTTTATCCTTTGCTAAGCCCAATTGAGCCTGCAAATTCGTTTCATATAAACCCAGTTGGTGATCATCCCCCACACTGGAGCAAGGCAAATGTTGTCATTGTTCAAGGAGCATATTCAGACTGCCGATAAGAGATAAAGATCCTTGAAAGTTCTAATGACAAGTCATTCAGTCATATCAGTTGGCTAGTGTTTATATTGTAAGAGACATGTGTCAAAAAAAAGGGCAGGAAAAGCAGTGTGCCTGGTAAAAGCAAGGTCAATGCCCAATGAAAAATGTCAGGATATAACATATCAGAATCCCCAGTCGAGAAGTCTCAAAGGAATCAAGTTATGAACTCTCGAAGCCAATGGAACATTTACCGAGAAGAAGATCTATGGTGAAGAAGAAAAGCGGTGACAATGCCAAGATGATCACCAACCTATTCACCATAATCATACACATTTTGAGCCTAATGATCCATTCATTTCTCAACCTATAAGCCTAGCCTACGTTACGTCCCTTACAAAGTCTCTTCAAATTATGGCACTTGAACTGATGTAGGATTTCAGATGTTTACAAGCTTAGCTCGAAGAAGTGCGAGCAAGTCCATTTCTATCTCATTTTTGCAGGGTTCTTAACTTGTAAACCCGGAGACAATTGTAGAGTATTTTCTTTCAATAGCCTCGACTCGAAAAGTCTCCTTTGCTAAGCCATTGACCAAGCTCATGTTACAATCCTGGTAAAGACCTCTTGGGTCGGTAAGGTCGTACCGCTTGCGAGAATACTCGAACCCTTGTCGACATAATGATGGTGAGATGGAGAGATTCTCATAAATTAGCCTTTTTCAAGGAGAATGAGTGAAAGCCCTTTCGGATCGAAAGTCCCTCATTCGACATTTTCAAGACACCCATTTGTGAGTTAGGATTATCTTGTCATGATTTTTTTCCCAACAGAGTTTGTAATGCCAATTTGACAAAACCATCGTGCATGAAAACCAATTGAATTCATTGTGCATGTCTATATGTATGCGAATGCATATTACATATTGCTTAAAACCGTGTCCAGCAGGAGACACACCCTCAAAGTTGGAGATATCGCCAGGTAAGTATATCTTTATATCATTAACCTGTTCGAGCAATCGGCAGGTCCCCCATTTGATCATTTTGTTGCAATCTCTAGATGTCTTTGATGATGTTCAAGTATCTATTGATCAAGCCTTTTCAGGTACCCCTGAAGATGTCCAGGTACTCTGTCAAAGAGCTCTCGAACATTCGGGCTAGCCCTTTTGTTCACCAAATCACAAATTTTTACAATCTCAAGAAGATTCCCCCGTGATTCACCTATGAGTCAAGGATATAGGTGAAGCGATCAAATCTTTGTATATGAGCAGGTATATGTAAAGGTCGAAATTTTTCTCTAATCTCGGCTATTCCCTCGCTACTCACCTATGAGTCAAGGATATAGGTGAAGCGGCCAAATCTTTGCATATGAGCAGGTATATGTAAAGGTCGAAATACTTCTTTAATCTTGAGATATTCTCCCGCGACGTGTCTATGAGTGAAGGATATAGGCACAGCGGCCAAATCTTTCTAAGTACTTATGGAGATGTATAAGTATCTTATAAAGGTCGGAATATTCTCCTTATCCCGGATGTTCCCCCGTTACTCACCTATGAGTCAAGGATATAGGTGAAGCGGCCAAATCTTTATGAATACCTATGGAGATGTCTAGGTATCTTAAAGGTCGGAATATTCCTCAACCCCAGGTGTTCCCCCGCTACTCACCTATGAGTCAAGGATATAGGTAAAGCGGCCAAATCTTTATGAATACCTATGGAGATGTATAGATATCTTAAAGGTCGGAATATCCTCTTGAGTTCCCCCGTGACGCACCTATAAGTCAAGGATATAGGCGCAGCGGCCAAATCTTTACAAATACCTATGGAGATGTATAGGTAGTTTGTAAAGGTCGGAACGTTTTTACATTTTTTTTAATCTCACGAATCCAGATGATGATTGGATACGTTGAGTTTTCTTCGTGTGTTTTGACTAAATTGCAGATCACCGAAGTTTATAAACAGTTCATCAGGCAATACCTATGGGACAGAGCCCAGACATTTGCCAAATAACATAAAAGTCAGAATCGTGCCTCAAATTGCATTATCTAGCACCAGTCAGGTAAGTAATTCCAAGTATATTTTCCTTTCATGTCAGCATGCATAATTTCTTAATGCATTTCAAAATGGGACTCATAATCCCGACAAAAACAACATTCATTGCATTTTGCATGGTTGAAATTTAGGTATCATTTAGTCTTTGAATGCAACCTCTGCGAGCTCACCTTCAAAGAGGGGCAGCTGTTGACACCTAAATTTTACCGACCATTTAGTATAATTTGCATGGAAAATTAGGGATTAAATTTTTAACCTCTAAACAAAAATATTTAAATTGCATAACATATAGTTTAGGTTTATTTTAGTTTAATTGCATTTTTTGCATCGGATTGGCGATGGCGAGCGGGTTTAAATTTTATCGAACAAGACTCGGCACGTTCGGAATGCAAGGGCCGGGAATTTCAAGATGAACGGGCTCGGTCGTTTTAATTTGGGTTTAATTCAGCCCATTATATTTTGAGCTTAATTCAGCCCATTTTAATGTTAATTAAAGCCTAAGCTCAAACCTAAGCCCATTAGGACATTAAGCCCATCTAATCTGACCTAGATTAATCTTATAAATATGTCATTAGGTCAGAATTTTGCAGGGAGGACAGAACACAATTCACAGATCAGAAAATTTGAGAGCTTAAGTGTGAGAAAGAGAGAGAGGGGGAGAGGTCGGTAGTCCCGTCGCACGCCGTCGTTCGCTGCATGCCGCCGTCCACCGAGCGTCCTTGTCCGCCGTGCCGCGCTTCGCTGCAGCTGCTGCTCGTCGTCCTTTCCTGAAGTCACCGCCGCTCATCAACGGAGCAGCCACAGACCGCAGCCTCTGCTCGTTGCTGCTGTCGCCTCCCACCACTGTCTCGCCGGAGCCACGCCTGGATGACAACACCGCCGCCACCGCTCCGCCTCCTCTGCAGTTGCCGTGACGCCGCCCGAAAGCCCTTTGCTGGCCGCCCCCAGTCAAACATCGGCTGTCGTCGTCGTGTACCGGAGCTTGTTGTGGCCTCGCCGTGAACCACCCTCCACCGCCACAGCTTTGCCGGAGCCTCTCTCCGTCTCAGCACGCAACAGCCACCGGTGAAGTAATCGACTAGTCCCGCCAGTGTCATCCCGTTGCCGGTGCTGTCCCGAAGCTGCTCGGTCGCCACCTCAGCCACCGTTGCTGCCTTTTCCGCCACCTCGCTTGTCCCCGGAGCAGCACCCTCGCCGGACCGCCGCAAACCACCATTGCACAGCCACCGCCGGAGCTACCCACAGTAGCTGCACAGCCACTGTTCTCGCCAGAATTCCTCAAGCCGTCGTGTCACCGCCGCTGTTTGTCACCCCGCCGGTGAGCCGTAATTCGCCGTGCATCGCCGTCATCGTTGTCGGTTATCTCGATCCGATCCGCAAGCCCTAGCCCGATCCCGAGACGTTCAAATTTGGAAGTTATCCAAATTAGGTAAGATTATCCAATATGTTTTCAAATATTTAATTTCCTAGTTTGAATTGTTTGGAATATTGCATATATATCCGGTAGATATGGATAATGTTTGATATCCGCGATATTTTTAAAATATTCAAATTAGGAAAATTTCCTAATTTAGCAACGTATCTGGACGACTATCCGATCTTATCCCTAAGGTACGATACGCGGCGATACGGGAAATTATTATCCTATCCATAACCAATTGGATACGATAATGAATTTCATTAGCTTTCCAAATTTGAATAATTGACTTTCCGTCGATATCTATAACCCTATAGATATGACCGATAGTTCGAATTTTGTCCCTAATCCGAGTTTGAAACAAATTTGGCGGATCGCGTGGTTGATTTGGATCGGTTGCTATCCTTATTTGTTTGATTATCTTTCCTTTTAAATAAAACAGAAAAATTCAAAAATATTAGCTAGATTTAAATTAGAGTTTTGCATATCTAGGATTTTTTAATATATCCCGAAGGATGAGATAAGTATTTAATTTAAATTAGGACTTAATGTGGCATGTTTCCTAATTTAAATTAGGTATTGTTTTAATCTTAACGGATTATTCACGTTATTTTATTATTCCGAATTTTCATAAAAAAACCCAAAAAAATGGTGAATTGTTTCATGTTCTACTAGGATAGATTGCATTTTAATTTAAGTAATTTATAATTTTGAATTTTTAATCAAAAATCCCAAAAAGAAATCATGCTATGGTAGAATAAGTCATCATAGGTTGCACGTTATTTTAGGTATTTTTATTATTCCGAATTTTAATAAAAAATACCAAAAAGAGACGTCATTAGGTTGCATGTTAATTTAGGCATATTTTTTATTCCGAATTTCAGTGAGAAAATACCAAAAAAATAAACCATGTGCATGTCATTAGAATTAGGTCACGTCGTCGCATGACATATAGTTTACATGCTAGGTTGCATTAATTCGCATGTCATATTTTTGCACGTCATTGCATACAGACTAGATTTCATTTAAATAAGTGAAAATCAAAAAAGAAATTGAATGAGTTGCTTTGTTAACTAGAAATCATATTAGGATTGTCTGTATGATTTTTCGCTAACAATGTAGATGTTTGCTTTGATTTAAGGTAAGTTGTTCTCCTAAGCTTGCAATTTATTTAATGCTTTTCTGGGTGTTAAATTGGTGGTTTGCGCACCCGCATGAACACCTCACATGTTAGTGACATAAGTTAAAATGGATCCAAACTGCCTATCAAAATATTTTTAAAAAGAAAAGGTACCGAAAGGGCGTTAGACTAGATCTAGCGTAATCAAGTCCCCGGACTTAGAATCTCTGGTTCGTAGGAATAAAACATATCTCCCTATATTTTATTTAGGTTTCTAATCAGCCTACCATAAAATGATTAGTGGCGACTCCAACCATGAAAACATTTACACGTTAAGAACTTAAACCCTAAGTTGCGATTTGATAGGACTTGGGAGGGTCCGAATTAAGTTCAATCTTAATAATCCATTAGCCTGAGAAAAATGATAAAATTTTTTAGGGTCGCGACAGCGAGTCATGGTCAAGGGCACGTGGTTTGGTCCACCATGTGGAGTGCCGGCTTGGAGCTAAACTTAGCCTGGATCTACATACCTCAATGTAAACCAGCACCAAGTCGAACTCGTCCCGTGACACCACAATATGAGTATGAGACCATATGACACCTTGTTTCATGACTCACACGTGCCTTGACTTACGATTATGAAGCAAAACAAGAAGCATTCATGCAAACATCGAGCATCACAGACACGGTCACTACTCGAGCCAAACCCATAACACCACATCATATCCTCTTATAAATCAACAAGCATGGATGAGAACATCAAGCATGGTAACAAGCAATGCATGCAACATCAAGACAAATAACAACATACAAGTCTCAACAAAGGTATGGGTGAGAACTCAAGCCAACAACACATCATAACTTCCTATCTCGAGATTAGAGAATCTATTTACATGCCGCGTTCCAAACACGTAACACACCACCCTATCCAAGTGTTAGGGAATTCACTCGCCTATAAGCTCAAGAAAACATCTACAACGGTCAGCGACGGCCAACGGCAAGAGAGAGAGATGATTGGCGCGATGGTGAGGGAGAGAGAGAGACGTGAGAGTGAGAGATGAGAGAGCAAGAGGAAGTGGTGTGTGTTGTGAGGAAAAGAGAAGGGATGCCTCTATTTATAGGCCCTTCTTCAACTTGTTCACCGAGTTCTTGCTCCCCAAGTTTTGATCAATTTGTTCACCAAGCTTTGACCAACTTGCTCACCAAGTTCTCGACCATCATGAAGCTTCTTATGCAAGCCTTTAATTGAGGCCAAACATCTCTCATTTAAAAGTTTGGAATGTGCAGATTTTATTTCCAAAGGACATCAAATCGAAATTCTAATGTTTTCATATAGAGATTGATGAATCTTCGAAATTTGGCAAAACCAAGCAGTTTTGCACTGTTCACGAAATCGGACTTGAAAACATAGTAAATGAACTCCAAAAATTCTCAAATTTGGATTTGTTATAAAAAAAAAGGCCTTAACAAACACTTTCCATAAAGAACACGAAACTGAATCTTTATGTAACTACAAATTTTAGTAGCTCAAAGATAGACTAAAATCTGTTTGCCGGAACAAAATCTTTGCTTCTCAAAGTAAGCTCTTTTCATAATCCAAATCATCTCCAAAAATTCTCAAATTTATATATGTTATAGAGAATGAAGTGTTCAACAACTTTTGTGAAGGAAGTTTGTTCAAATTCGGGCCAAAAATGTTTTAGAAAATCGAGAAAGTGTGAACATCACAGAAATACCCATCTGGATAGTTTTACACGGTTCGAAATTAGGCTATTATACCACTCATATCAAGTCCAAAAATTTTGAAATTAAAATATGTAAAACTTCAAAATGTTTGGAGAAATTTTGAAGAGGAACTGTTAGAAAATTTAGATCATAAAAGTCTCCACAAAAATAACAAAACGAAGAGGTACAGAGGATCCGAATATGAGTTTTCCAGAACAAGAGTAAAATTGGCTCCAATTGAAAAATCACCAAACTTAAATCATAACCATTTCTCAGGGACCGAAATTGAGGTTGTTACAGTTGCCGTCCCATTTCTTTCATCTAATTATTAAGCACATGCGGAAACGTGTATAAGCAAATTCCCATAATAATAGCTGAAAATCAGGAAAAGCATAACAGGCAAGACACATTATTGACATTTTACTTAAACATATCTTACAAGCCCTTTTTTCTATGGGCCATTCTACGTACAAATCATATCACAAGCGAAAGCCAAAGTTAATCCTAGCTCCTCTATGTCATCCTCCATTTTACGGACCTGAAAAGGAAAACAGCAGGGGATGAGTCAGGGAGACTCAATGAGTAAATTCACTAATACTCGTGCAGGACGATGCCTTGCCGTTGTACTAACGCATATAAATATTTTCTCCGTTTTATGTCGATGGCAAATCAATAACAAAAACTTTGACCTTGCCCTTGCTATGTTCACATGGAAACTCACCTTTATCCGGTCACATAAATTCGACTTATCAATAAACACACATACCGGCACATATATAGAATTCATTTATTACATATCAGCATATATATAAGATTCATTTATCGTCATTCTAGCTCAACCAGGGCATCTTAACTCAATCAAGGCATCTCGAGGCTAACTCACTCGAGGTATCCGGGCTCAACCAAGGCATCCTAGCTCAACTAGGGCATCCCGGCACTAGTTTACTGAGGCATCCGGGCTCAACCTAAGCATCCTAACTCAACTAGGGCATCTCTAGAACATTCAACTAACATGCGGGTCACGATTGAGGGCACGTGGTACGGTCCGCCATGTCGAGCGCCGGCTTGGAGCTGAACTTGACCTGGATCTACACACCTCAATGTAAACCCGCACCAAGCCGAACTCATCCCATGACGCCACAACATGAGTACGAGACCATACGACACCCCATTTTGTGACTCGTACGTGCCTTGAGTTACGATTATGAACCAAAACAATAAGCAATCATGCAAACATCGAGCATCATAAACACAGTCACTACTCGAGCCAAACTTGTAACACCACGTCCTAGCATTTTATAAATCAACAAGCATGGATGAGAACATCAAGCATGGTAACAAGCGATCGTGCAACATTGAGACAAACAACAACAAGCAAGTCTCAACAAAGGCTCGGGTGAGAACTCAAGCCAACAACACATCATAACTTTCTATCTCGAGATTAGGGAATCCACTTTCATGCCGCGTTCCAACTACGTAACACACCGCCCTATCCAAGTATTAGGGAATTCACTCACCTATAACGTCTACAGTGGTTGAATAGGGAAACGGCGGTCGGTGATGATGAACGGACGAGAGAGAGAGAGAGAGAGAGAGAGAGAGAGAGAGAGTGAGAGATGAGAGAAAGGCGAGGAAGTAGTGTAACAAGGAGGGAAACTAAGCCTATTTATAGGCAAGCCAACTTGTTCCCTGAACTTAATCATGAAGAAAAGACAAATGACACAATGAAATAGCCCCTAAAGTCAAGTGCCATCATAATTATGATCTAGAAAATCTTGATCATTAATGACATTAATGGAGGAAAGCCAAATGATATTAATGAAATAGCCCCTAAAGTCAAGTGTCATCATGACTATGATCTAGAAAATGTTGATCATTAATGACTATGATCTAGAAAATCTTGATTGTTTCATTAAAAACATTAATAAAACAATCTAGCAAATCTTAACAATTAATAACTCTCTTTCTCTTTTCCTCCTTCTCTCTCTCAGCTCCCTCTCGGTTTTCCCCCTTCTTGGCCGACTTCCTCATTTGTTTTTAGCTCATTATTGGTGACAATGAAACACCATGCTCCAATAATGAGGGTGGACAATTCAGCTATTGAGCAATCATGTAAGGGGACACCTAAACATGACTCAATAATGGTGGCTTCTAGAAGAAGAATTAGCCCTCGACTTGGCCAATTTCGTTTTCATATCTCCCCCCTTCGTGTGACCTCCAATCAAAGCTTAGCATAGTTCATTTGAAAGCTCAAAATGAGCACATTAAATCACCATAAAAAATCAAGTCGAGATTCCAACATTCTCATATAGAAAATAATGAATCTTTGAAATTTGACAAAATTGGTAGTTTTTATGTTGTTCTATAAATCGGGCTTAAAAACATAGTAAATGAACTCCAAAAATTCCCAAATTTGAATATATCATACACAAGACCTTAAAAAAACATTTTCCATGCAGAACATAAAATTTGAGTCTTTCTATAAACACATATTTTAGTAGCTCAAAGACAAACTAAAATCGATTTTCTAAAATAGAATCTATGCTTCTAAGATTAAGCTCTTTTCAAAATCCAAATCATCTCCAAAAATTTCCAAATTTATATATGTTATAGATAAAGAATTTTCAACAACTTTTGTGAAGGAAGTTTATTCAAATTCTACCTAGAAAATTTTGTAGAAAATCTAGAATGTTTGAACATCACATAAATACCCACTCTAGGCCGTTTTATACAGTCCGAAAATTAGGCTATTGTACTACTCATATCAAGTCCAAAAATTATGAAATTAAGGTATGTAAAAATTCAAGATGTTTGGAGAAGCTTTTAAGAAGGAAGTGTATAGAAATTCGGATCACAAAAGTCTCCACAAAAATAACCATACAAAAGGGGTACAAAAGATCCGAATTTGGGTTTTCCAGAACAAGAGTAAAATTGGCTCTGATTAGAAAACTACCAAACTTAAACCATAGTTATTTCCAAGGGACTAAAATTAAGGATGTTACAAGAGCTACAGGTTGATGCACAAGCACTTGGGTCCTAGGCCCGACTTCGATGGACCCAAGTACAGGCAGTGGATTCCCAAGCCTTGGCCTAGATAGACCCTGGCTCAGGCACTAGGGACCCAAGCCTTAGCACCGAGAACCCGGGCACGATCTATGTGGACCCAAGCCCGAGTGTTGGGGATTCGAGCTTGGGTACAGAGATCTCACGCTCGACCTTTGTGGACCAAGGCTCGAGTCCCAGGCATAGGCACCGGTGTCACGGGCCTGACCTCAATGGACCTAGGCCCAAGTGCCGAGAACCTGCGTTGGGGTTTCTGTATCCAAGCATAGGGTTTCGGGTGCATGTGTCGATACCAAGTCATAATTTGGAAAATGATTTCTGATTTTTTAAAAAGAAATCATTTTCTTAAAATTAAGCTTTGGTAGAAAAACATTTTCCATTGACTAGGAAAATATTTTCAATTGACTCGGCTCATTTTCCTAAACAATCCAAATGCTGAAAAATGGGGAAAATGTTTTCTGCAAAACTAGCAGAACCTTAATGGCCATCCTTTTTTTTTCTCTTTTTTACTAAATCTTGCACATCAAAACCAGACAATTCGTAACTAGAAAAAAGTAACCTCTTAGCTCACCGCCAGTTAATCAGGGGCCATGGCCTTCTTCGCCTCTATACTCTCCAAAATCGAAGAACTATCCACCGAGTTACTAGACCGATGCCTCAGCCTCGTGCTCTTATCTCCCAAATTGCCTTCTCTCGCATTCTCATGCTTCAAATCGGATGGTCCATATAGGTACTAAGCTAATCCTCGAAGCTTCCAGAAGGCCCGGTCTCGAATGTATCCAACCCCAGATCTAGGTCCTTCCGAATCCGAAAATTGACCTTGGAATGCGCTCGTTGGTGGTGCCCGTCGCGCGGGGCGGCAAACGCTAGCACCGCTCAAAATTTCTGAGGAGAGCGAATATAGGGGTTGTGGTTAGGGTTTGGAGGTGGATGTTGCATTTCCATGGCTCGTTCTTCGTTGTGAGCTTCTCTGCGGGTCAAGGCAGTTTTCAGTTTCGTTCGTAATAGGAGATGCTGATCATTATGACTGGAAAAAAAAAAGGAAAGATGAACAATAAAGGATTAAAAAAAACAAGGACAGCAAAAGAAAAAAGAATCTAAAAAATTTTAAAAAAAATTACTTCTCCGCATCGTTTTGAGCCACCTCTTGTGCAACCATCAATGAATATCAATGGGATTACCTATATGGTATAAATCATTTGATAGTAATTGTTTGATCTACACTACAAAAAAAGTTGATTTTTGCCACGACAATTTGCGACAAAAAAATTTTCGTTGGAAATTTGCAACAACTTTTCCAATGAAAAGTACAATTCATTGGAAATTTCCAACGAAAAATTTTTCGTCGCAAAATTCGTTGGAAATTTCCAACAAAAAAAATTTCGTCGTCAAATTCGTTGGAAATTTCCCACGTTTAATTTTACATCACAAAATTTGTTGGAAATTTCCAACGAAAAATTTTTCATCGTAAAATTCATTGGAAATTTACAACGAATAAAATTTCGTCATAAAATCCGTTGGAAATTTCCAATGAAAAACATTTCGTCGTCAAATTCGTTAGAAATTTCCCACGTAAAATTTTGCATCACAAAATTCGTTGGAAATTTCCCAAGAAAAGTTTTTGTTGGAAACTTTGTTGGAAATTTCCAACGAAAAATGTTTCGTCGGAAAATTAGCGACGATAAAATTTTCGTCGCAAAATTCGTCGAAAATTAGCAACGAAGAGTTTTTTGTTGGAAAATTCGTTAGAAATTAGCGACTAAACAATTTTCGTCGCAAAATTCGTCGGAAAGTACCGACGAAAACCTTTTGATTTGTCAAAAATTAATGATCGAAAAATTTTATATCCTTACTCACCCCCGATTTCTCTCTCTCGACCGATTCGTCATATTCCCTTGCTATTCTCCCTCCGTCTCTCTCTTTCGTTTTGCTCGATTTACGTATATACACACACCCAAGTAAATTTCAGTAAATTTTTATATTTCCGGCAAGTTTCGTGGCTTATTGGCGACGAAAATAGTTCGTCATAAAACTATTCATTTTTGGATTTGTATTTTTTTATGTTATTAAAATTTTCTTTTTCCCTTACTTACTGGTTTGGTTTGGGCGGTCACCGGAGATATCGCCGGCTATAAGCCAAGGTCTAGTGGGCTGGCCATGGCCGTCAATCGACCTTGCCAACCCACCCTCGCCATGGCTGGTGAGCTCAGCCCGCACCAGTGTCGACAAGGGCTAGCCTGGCATGGGCTGACCACGAGGGCTGAGCTCGGCCGTCGGCATGGCCAGCGAGCTGGAGCTCGCCGACCACGAGGCTGGCCCTCACAGGCACCAGCGAGGGCCGAGCTCGCCGGCCATGGCAACGGCCAAGCTCGCCCGCAGTGAGGTCAGGCAAGCTCGAGCTCGGCCCTCACCATTCTGCAAGCTCGAGCTTGCCATGGCTGGGCAAGGTCGAGCTCAAGGGCCATGGTGAGCTCGGCCCTCGCCAGTGCCGGCGAGCTCCCCCAGAATTCGTCCAGATCTGGGAGAGTTCTGTGGGAGCTCGCCGGCGGCAAGCCTGGCCTTCGCCGGCATTGGCGAGGGCGAAGCTCGCCATGGTCGGCAAGCTGGACGGTTGCCGGACTGGTGAGCTCCCCAATCGCCGGACCGGTGACCAGCCAAATAGAAAGAAAAAAAAAGAGAGGAAAAAATATAATATATTTAATATATTTATCTTATGTAATTTATTGTTATTTTAGGTACGTGCACATTCGAAGGTCTTGCAATTCAAGGAAACGTTGCAATTCTCATCAAATTGTCAACTTTCTACAATAAATATTTTAATCAAATACTTGGTAAGTTTTCTTGACATGGTAATTTTTGAATTTTTTTCAAGTTTAAAGTAATTATTTCGTAAAAACATAATTGTAATGTTCAATTCGCTGCAAAATTCGTTGAAAATTTCCAACGAATTTGGCAACGAATTTCAATTTTTGGTACATGATTTGTGTTAAGTACTAATTTTGTTGAAAAATTCTTGGGAAATTTTCCACAAATTTTTCAATGAATTCAAGAAAAGCATTAATGCTCATGTTATAATAAATTCATTGGAAATTTCGTTGGAAAGTTCCAACGAATTTTGCAACAAATGTTATTACTCCTAAGAACAAGTGGTTTTTTAGATTGGTTGGAAAGTTTGTTGGAAATTTCCAACGAAATTTCCAACGAATTTCAATTTTCTGTACTTCAATTTCGTTGCAAAATTCGTAGGAAATTTCCCACGAATTTTGCAACGAATTGCCAAAACATGTAATTCTTCGATTAATCGATGTTCATTGCAAAATTCATTGGAAATTTCCAATGAATTCAAAAGAGATTATTTTTATGCATATTATAAATTCGTTGCAAAATTCGTCGGAAATTTCCAACGAATTTCCCAACAAAATTTGCTAACTCGTTTACATTTTTCGGAATAATAAAAATACGTTGGAAAATTCGTTGGAAATTTCCAACGAATGTTCCAATGAATTCAGAAAGACCTAATATCCGTACATATTAAAAATTCGTGGCAAAAATCGTTGGAAATTTCCAACGAATTTTGCGACGAATTTTTAATATGCCGAAAAGTTAAGTGTATTTCTATTTTGTTGGAAAATTCGTTGGAAATTTCCAACGAATTTTGCCATGAATTTTACAAAAACGTTTATATTGTTCTAAAAAATAAAAATTCGTTCGAAATTTCCAACGAATTTTCCAACAATATTTCCAACGAAATACCCATTTGTAAGAAAAATTCGTCGGAAATTTCATTGGAAATTTTCAACAAAATTTCTAACGAATTTCTAATAACCTGAAAATATGGAAATTTGCAAGGAATTTTTCAATGAATTCAAAAAACACATTAGTCTTCGGCATATTTGATATTCGTTGCAAAAAACACATTAGTCTGTGGTAGGAAATTTTCAACGAATTTTGCAACAAATTCAAAAAAGTGGTTCATTAATTTTGGTATGTACAAATTTCGTTGCAAAATTCGTGGGAAAGTTCCCACGAAATTTGTACAACACATTATTGTTCGACTTAATAGAAATTCGTTGCAAAATTCATTGGAAATTCGCCTACATCTATGAGAGTTCGAGGGGAGCTCGCTGGCACTAGCGAGGGCCGAGCTTGCCATGGCTGGTGAGCTCGTCGGTCCCTGGACCAGTGACAGGCTAAGAAGAAAGGAAAAAAAATGGAAAAGAAAAAGAAAGGAAAAATAAAATATATTTAATATTTTTGTCCTTATGTAAATTGATTTTATTTTAGGTACGTGTCCATTCGAAAGTCTCGCAATCCAAGTAAATGTTGCCATTCTCATCAAATTGGCACATCCTCTACTATAAAGATTTCAGTCAAATACGTGATAAGTCTTCTTGACAAGGTATTTTTTCATTTTTTCCAAGTTATATAAATTCTTATTTTACCAAAAAAAAAAGTAATTGTTTCATAAAAACATAATTGTAATTCTTGGAGTTTTATGGTTTTAAATAACAATAATAAACAACAGATATGATATGTTTAATAATTTAGGAGAATTATTTTATTTTTATACAGACAGAATGCAAAGAGACAGAAGTTGGATGTATAATAAGAACTTACCTGAACGTCAAGGATTGACTGATGAGTTTTGTATCGAGGTGGAAATATTTTTGAACTTTGCTAGTACTAACTATGAGTTCATGGATGTAAATAAGTTAAGGTGTCCATGTAAAAAGTGCAGTAATGGAAAATTTCAAGTCATTGATCAAGTTAGAGAACATCTTTGTAGATTTGGATTTACTTAGAACTATTATAATTAGACTAGCCATGGTGAACCATTTATATTTGATGATGGATATCGAAGAAGCAACCAAATTTCAAATAGGGGAGAATGTACCTATTTTGACCAATCAAACCCATATCAGGGGATCGTGTTTGATGAAGTCGGTCATAATTTTGTTTCAGAATTGAATCATGCAAGTACTAGTTTTACTCTTACACCTGAACAAGTGAGAATTAGTCATGCATCACAATTGGAAGAGATAAGCGTTACAGGTTTCGATGAGACTGTGTGTGATGGAACTTTTCAAGCTAATCAGTTCTGGGAAGTGTTGAAAACGGCAGATGAACCTTTTATGGGCATGTTGTGACAACCATACGAAAGTATCAGTGACAGCAAGGCTGTTAAATATCAAGGCAGAGCATAATGTGTCTGTGAATTGTTTCAACTCTTTTGTTGAAGTAATGCGGGAAACAATGCCTCGTGATAATATCATGCCAAATGACTTTTACGATATGAAAAAGCTAGTGGATGACTTAGGTCTTCCAATTGTATGTATTGATGTATGTGCTATGGGTTGTATGTTATATTGGAGAGATGACGAAAATGCAGAATCATTCAAATTCTGTAACCAACCTAGGTACAAAATTAACAGGAGGCAGGGTTGTAATCTAAAGCATAAACCATGCAAGCAAATGTTTTATTTGCCGCTAATCCCCAGGTTGCAAAGGCTTTATACGTCGCAAGCCACTGCTGAACACATGACTTGGCATGCAAATCATGAAACAGAAGATGATCTAATGTGTCATCCTTCAGATACAAAGGCATGGAAACATTTTGATAGAACATACCCCGAGTTTGCGATAGAGCCTCGAAACATCATGTTAGGTCTGTATGTTGATGGATTTGCCCCATCTGGGAAATCAGGAAAAAGTTATTCATGTTGGCCAGTTATCTTAACTTCGTACAATCTTCTACCCGGTATATGCATGAAGCCACCTTATATGTTTTTGACATTGATCGTGACTGGCCCGCAAAATCCGAAAAAGTTGATAGATGTTTATATGCAATCATTAATTGAAGAGTTATAATGGCTATGGGTTTAAGGGGTCCCTACGTATGATGTTTCTACCGACCAAACATTTATAATGAAGACAGCGCTTCTTTGGACGATAAATGACTTTCCAGCTTATGGAATGTTATCTGGATGGAGTACAGCTGGGATCTTAGGATGTCCGATATGTATGGAGAGATCGAAGGCATTTAGATTAAAACATGGTAACAAGCCTAGTTATTTTGATTGTCACAGGCAATTTTTGCCGCTGAATCATACATTCAGAAGGAATAAAAAAGAGTTCACCAAGAATAGGATCGAAAGAACACATCCACCATTGAGGTTGACTGGTCATCAAATTTGGGAGCGCGTGCTATGAGTTTCCAACTGTTATTGAAAACCCTCACGGCACAACCTTTGCGTACGAAAGTACACATAAGTGGACTAAACGCAGTATATTTTGGAATCTACCATATTAAAAGGCCCATCTTATTCATCATAATCTTGACATCATGCACATAGAGAAAAACATTTTCAACAATGTCATAAATATTGTAATGGATGTAACTGGAAAAATAAAAGACAACTTGAACGCAAGAAAAGATATGAGAGATATCTGCGATTGTAACGTCCCAACCTCGGGGTCATTAACGTGACGTCCTGTTCATTATTATCTTTCTTTAAACACAAGCGGAAGCATATCTCGGGACAATCACAATCAATACATACAGCAGAAAATAAGACAAAAAGCATCATGAGCAAACCTTATATTTACAATGCATACAAACATGTTTTAACAAGCCCTTTAGGCCATGGCAAACAATACATATTTCATTGCCGACTATAAATAGCAAATTTTGACTTGGGTTAACCTATACCCACTACGGCTTCTCGCTCCTCGCTTCTTCACCTTCACCCCGGTCCCGTCCGCCTGGCCATCTCACTTCTCACTCGTGGCTTTATCCCGGAGCCGGCTCGCCCGCACTTCCAAAGCACCGTTGAACCTATGCATGGATGAGACACCAAGTCCGTTAGGCCATTATCGAATCTCGCAAGCGTCGTGATTTGACGGTGGGCGCGGCCTTCTTCGGCATCTATCACGGTAAGCACTTCGGCTTTTTGCTCCACAGGATTGCCAAAGCGGGCTGAGGGAGATGCCATCCTACGGACCTTAAAAAGGGAAAAAACAACGGGGGATGAGTCGGGGAGACTCAGCAAGTAAACCTACTAATATCAAGCGAGGATGAGGGGATCGCCGTTAGCACAAGTCGGCCCTTACCGCACCTACATTGATGGCAGATCAATAGCAAAGTTCATACAAGAGAACATCAAGCGTGGCTATAACATATGCACCTTGCCAATCAAGTCTCGATTCCATCCTCAAAACAAACGTCAAACATGAATCATGATTAAATCGAGAAATGAACTAACTGCAACCAACCAAATGACCGAAAAACGGTCCAAGCAAACCGTGTCACAATGTATCATAACTTCCTTTCCCGATATTAGGAAGTTTACTTACACAGCAATGAACAAACTAGGGAACCAGCTAGAAACGGTGGGCTCGGGTGAATTTTCGGTTTTCTCCTTGCTTCTTTTTTTGCTTGGCCGAACAACCTAGGCCTACGAAGGACAAACCGTAAGCTTTTGGGTGGAAACGAGGAGAAACACGGGTTGGTTCGGGGTTCGTTTGGGCGTGAATCTCTTGGGCCAAGAAACAAAAGAAAAGGGAGAGGATGATGAAGTTGGCGTGAGGATGAAGAGAGGGTGGCATGAGGATGGAGAAGAAGTGGCGTGAGAGAGAGGGGAGGCTTCCTCTATTTATAGAACTTCAAACTTGCTCACCAAGTTGCTAATTCAAGCTTGTCTAAGAAGATAGATGACTATCATGACAAGGTCTCAAAGTCAAGACTCATCATGGCTTTTGTCTAATGCCATTAATAGACTAAGCCTCTTAGTCAAATTTCATGATGGCATGTAATTAATGTCATTAATGGACTAAAATGATGAAGAAGCCAACTTTGGTCCTCTCTTTCTCTCTCCCTCCCCTTGGCCGAATGGCCTTTGCTTGGGTCATGGCTTAGGTCATCAACGGATTAGGTCATGGCTTAGGTCATTTGAAGCATGAGGTCATTGCTTACCTCACATGACCATTAAGAACATAAGCCAAAAGCCATGATGAATGTGATAAGCTTGGACCAACAAATGTGACTTCCACAAGAAGATTTAACCCTTGACTTGGTTAATTTCGTTTTCCCCTGGGATGACCTCCAATCAAAGCATAAAATATCTCATTTGAAATCTCATAACACGTACTTTAAATCATTAGAAGACATCAAGTCAAAATTCCAATGTTCTCATATAGAAAATGCTAAATCTTTGAAATCTAACAAAACCGGACAGTTTTGCACTGTTCATGCAATCGGACTTAAAAATATAGTAAATGGACTCCAAAAATTCTCAAATTTGAATATGTCATAGACAATGCCTTAACAAACGTTTCTCATGAAGAACATAAATTCTGAATCGTTCTGTAAACACCATTTTTAGTAGCTCAAACACAGACTAAAAACAGTTCGCTGAAACAGGACTCTGGTTTCTAAAATTAAGCTCTGTTCAGAATCCAAATGATCTTTAAAAATTCCCAAATTTATACACGTTATAGAAAAGGATTTTCTCCACAACTTTTGTGAAGGAAACTTTTCCAAAATCGGCCTAGAAAAGCTTGTAGAAAATAAATACGGTGTGAACATTACCGAAATACCCATTCTGGGTAGTTTCACACGATCCGAAAATCAGATCATTGTTCCACTCATATCAACTCCAAAAATTCTGAAATTAAAATATGTAAAACTTCAAGATGTTTGGAATAACTTTCAATGGGAAGTGTTCGAAAATTCGAATCACAAAAATCTCTCCAAAAATATCAAAATGAAGGGGTAGACAGGATCCAAAACTGGGTTTCCCAAAACAGGAGTAAAAATTAATTCCGATTGGAAAACCACCAAACTTAAACCATAGTCATTTCCTAGGGACTGAAATTGAGGATGTGACAATTCTTCCCTTCTAAAAGAATTTCGTCCTCGAAATTTAAAACGTACCTGGGATTTAATTTACCTTTTCTTCCGAAGTGTAACACGCCCTTCATTAGTGACATTTTCGGAAAATATGGTCGCCTATTTGAAACTTAAGCGATTTCTAGCGCTTGTCAGCCTAACTCTTTTACCAACTTGTGCCGTCCTAAGTCTTTCTCTACTTATCTAGACAGCATCTAAGGTGAGTTGGACTAGCTCTGAACCCGTGACCTTCTTTTCCCGACCTCGTTCTAGCGTACTGAAGTTCTGCAAGCTCGACCGTATAATGCCTCAAATGGTGCCATCTTGATGCTTTGCTGATAACCGTTATTACCGTTAGATTCGACCTTCCTTTCTAAAGGTAGCCCTACTTAGCCTTTTCGGAAAACGTTGAAGATTTTCTTTATGGAAAATTTTCTAGCTTTGGCTTCCCATGCTTCCGCTGCGCCACTCTGATTTTTCTTTTACCATCCTTAAATATTCCTAATGCTTGCTTGCTTGGATTTTTCGGTACATTGAAACGTCGTACATAAATACTATTATAAGACAATACAAGTACAGTTCTAGTCACCTGATTTATCAAGTCTCTGTAATAACATTCTTGGAGTTTTTTGCTTTCTCATGAGTAGTTGCATAAATCCTTCCTTGAGCTGGAGGACGATTATCATGCGGTGAAACTCTATTTTGTTGCATCACCTGTGGTTGTTGTGACTGCTGCACTTGTTGTCGTTGCAGGCAATCCTTTATGCGGTGGCCTTGTTGACCACACCCAAAACATGCTCCCGTTTGTTTTGGACACGGAGCATTTCCATGAAACCTTCCGCAAGTATGGCATGCATCGCATGCAGTGGAAATTGGCTTCTGATTTTTTATCTTCTTGTTGGGAGTGGAGAAATGGTTTTCTCCCGACATCGGTCTCTTGTTATGATGCTGGTTGGATTGAGAAGCTGAATGACAGGGCTTTCCTTGGTTAGTCACAATGGTAGCTCGTTCTAGGGACTCTTTCTCCACCAGCTGGGCTCGTTCATACAGTTCATTGTAATCTTTGAGGTTCAGCGGCACCAACTGTCTCCGGATGTCTGGGTTCAAACCGTCTCGGAATCTTTTTGCCCTTTCCACTAGATCTTCAATAAATTTAAGGGCGTACCTCGACAGTTGAGCGAACCTTGCTTCGTACTGGTCCATCGTCATGTTGTTCTGCTGAAGTTGCAAGAATTCTTTCATCTTTTGGTCACGAGCACATTCGGAAAAATACTTTCCGTTAAATACTTCAACGAAAACATTCCAGTGGACAGCAACATTTTCTGGGAACACGATTTCCTTAGTCGCTTTCCACCAATAGCTGGCATTACCTTGCAGTTGATAAGCTGCTAAGGTAACTTTCTTTTCTTCATAACATCTCAAAAGCTCAAATGCCTTTTGGAGTTCATTGATCTAGGATTCCGCTTCTTCGGAATCTCCAGTTCCGATAAACTTCAGGGGTTGGAGCTTTAGGAATTGCTCGACCAATCCATGCATCGTACGACCACCATTTCCATTTCTATTTGCCGCTGCATTCTCAGCATTAGGCATTCGTTGTTGGGCCTGCTATCCCAACAGTTCTCCCACGGTCGTTAGAGCCTGCAGAATTCCGTCTATTCGAGGGTCTTGATTTGACTTCCCTTTCGAGGTCGAGATCGCAGTCGGGTTCCAAGCACTCATATTGGTATTCTGAGGGGTCTTTACAACAACACAAGAATATGTCAGTGGTGACAAACAAATATTAGCATACAACCTATTCAACCACAATCAATCATTCACATGCGCAGGGGTGTTTCCTAGTTAACTACCCCAACTTCAGCGCATCTTTCACTCCAGATCTTTATTTCTGCTTGGATTTCAAAATCGTTCTCCCCTATTCAGTGCATAGTTCAGTTTCTTCCTTTCTTACCCATCATCCTAGAAGCTTGCTAGGAGCCGCACCTTGTCCAGGTCTTCAACCCCGACGACCACTCTTGCTAGAAGCTGCACCTTGATCAGGCCTCATGCCCCAGTGTCCACTTCATAGCCAAGAGTCGCTCTTTGAACAGGTTCTACCTCGGCGTCCACTCCCCGCCCTCATTGGATTGGGTCCTTTCAGGATTCCATAGCCTCTTCTTGGCTCAACATCGAACTTGCACTTACTGGAGGGGAACCTACTTTGATACCAAATTAGACTGTAACGCCCTGACCTCGGGGCCATTAACGTGACGTCCCGTTCATTATTATCTTTCTTTAAACACAAGCGGAAGCATATCTCAGGACAATCACAATTAATACATACAGCAAAAATAAGACAAAAAGCATCATGAGCAAATCTTATATTTACAATGCATACAAACATGTTTTAACAAGCCCTTCAGGCCATGGCAAATAATACATATTTCATTGCTGACTATAAATAGCAAATTTTGACTTGGGTTAACCTCTACCCATTACGGCTTCTCGCTCCTCATTTCTTCACCTTCACTCCCGTCCTGTCCGCCTGGCCATCTCACATCCCACCTGTGGTTTTATCCCAGAGCCGGCCCGCCCGCACCGCCAAAGCACCGTTGAACCTACGCACGGATAAGGCACCAAGTCCGTTAGGCCCTCATCGAATCTCGCAAGCGTCGTGATTCGGCGGTAGGCGCGGCCTTTTCCGGCATCCGTCATAGTAAGCACTTCGGCTTTCTGCTCCACAGGATTGCCAACGCGGGCTGGGGGAGATGCCATCCTACGGACCTTAAAAAGGGGAAAAACAACGGAGGGATGAGTCGGGGAGACTTAGCAAGTAAACCTACTAATATCAAGCGAGGACAAGGGGATCGTCGTTAGCACAAGTTGGCCTTTGCCGCACCCGTATCGATGGCAGATCAATAGCAAAGTTCATACAAGAGAACATTAAGCGTGGCTATAACATGTGCACCTTGCCAATCAAGTCTCGATTCTATCCCCAAAACAAACGTCAAACATGAAACATGATTAAATCGAGAAATGAACCAACTACAACCAACCAAATGACCGAGAAACGGTCCAAGCAAACCGTTTCACAATATATCACAACTTCCTTTCCTGATATTAAGAAGTTTACTTACACAGCAATGAACAAACTAGGGAACCAGCTAGAAACGGCGAGCTCGGGTGAATTTTCGGTTTTCTCCTTGCTTCTTTTTTTTCTTGGCTGAACAACTTAGGCCTACGAAGGACAAACCGTAGGCTTTTGGGTGGAAACGAGGAGAAACACGGGCTAGTTCGGGGTTCGTTTGGGCATGAATCTCTTGGGCCACGAAACAAAAGAAAAGGGAGAGGAAGATGAAGTTGGCGTGAGGATGAGGAGAGGGTGGCGTGAGGATGAAGAAGAAGTGGCGTGAGAGAGAGGGGAGGCTTTCTCTATTTATAGAACTTCAAACTTGCTCACCAAGTTGCTAATTCAAGCTTGTCTAAGAAGATAGATGACCATCATGACAAGGTCTCAAAGTCAAGACTCATCATGGCTTTTGTCTAATGCCATTAATAGACTAAGCCTCTTAGTCAAATTTCATGATGGCATGTAATTAATGTCAATAATGGACTAAAATGATGAAGAAGCCAACTTTGGTCCCCTCTTTCTCCCTCCCTCCCTCACGGCTACTCTCTCTCTCTCTCTCTCCCTCCCCTTGGCCGAATGGCCTTTGCTCGGGTCATGGCTTAGGTCATCAAGGGATTAGGTCATGGCTTAGGTCATTTGAAGCATGAGGTCATTGCTTACCTCACATGACCATTAAGAACATAAGCCAAAAGCCATGATGAATGTGATAAGCTTGGACCAACAAATGTGACTTCCACAAGAAGATTTAACCCTTGACTTGGTTAATTTCGTTTTCCCCTGGGATGACCTCCAATCAAAGTATAAAATATCTCATTTGAAAGCTCATAACGTGTACTTTAAATCATTAGAAGACATCAAGTCAAAATTCCAATGTTCTCATATAGAAAATGCTAAATCTTTGAAATCTGATAAAATCGGACAGTTTTGCACTGTTCACGAAATCATACTTAAAAATATAGTAAATGGACTCCAAAAATTCTCAAATTTGAATATGTCATAGACAAGGCCTTAACAAACGTTTCTTATAGGACACAAATTCTGAATCTTTCCGTAAACACCATTTTTAGTAGCTCAAACACAGACTAAAAACAATTCGCTGAAATAGGACTCTGGTTTCTAAAATTAAGCTCTGTTCAGAATCCAAATGATCTTTAAAAATTCCCAAATTTATACACGTTATAAAAAAGGATGTTCTCAACAACCTTTGTGAAGGAAAATTTTCCAAAATTGGCCCAGAAAAGCTCTTAGAAAATAAATACAGTGTGAACATCACCGAAATACCCATTCTGGGTAGTTTCACACGGTTCGAAAATCAGGCCATTGTACCACTTATATCAACTCCAAAAATTCTGAAATTAAAATATGTAAAACTTCAAGATGTTTGGAATAACTTTCAAGAAGGAAGTGTTCGAAAATTTGAATCACAAAAGTCTCTCCAAAAATATCAAATTGAAGGGATACACAGGATCTAAAACTGGGTTTCCCAAAACAGGAGTAAAAATTAGTTCCGATTGGAAAACCACCAAACTTAAACCATGGTCATTTCCCAAGGACTGAAATTGAGGATGTGACAGCGATCGGCCAACACTAGATGCTGATGCAAGCAGCAGGGGACCAAAACCAAAAGCAGTTTATACATTGGACAGGGAGCAGAGATGGGTCATTTGTCAATGGTTGAAATATGTGTGATTTCCTTATGGATATGCTTCGAATCTCGGGAGATGCATTGATATAAATGAATGCAAGTTGACAGGTCTGAAGAGTCATAATTGTCACATATTTATGAAAAGATTAATTTCGATATCCTTCAAGGAAGTTCTACCAAACTTTGTTTGGGGCGCCATTACAGAGTTAAGTAATTTCTTGCATGCTTTTTGCTCAACAACGTTGAAAGCATCACATATGGAGAAACTAGAGAGAGATATTTCAATTATTCTTTACAACTTAGAAAGGATATTTCCTCAATCATTCTTTGATTCAATAGAGCATCTGTTAGTTCACTTACCTTATGAGGCCAAAGTTGCAGGTCCCGTCCAATTTCGATGGATGTATCCATTTGAGAGGTAAATATTTTTTTTATTAAATTTGAAAGTAATCCATTACATATTATGCTCCGAAAAACTTTTTTCTATTGCAAGTAGATTCTTATATCATTTGAAGAAAAAAGTGAAGAATAAGGCATGTGTGGAAGCTTCAATTTGTAATGCATATATGTGGAAGAATTAACAATATTTGCATCATGCTATTTTGAGCCGCACATGCAATGCAAGAGGTGGAGAGCAGGAAGAAATGATGAGGGCCCCATTGATCTCAATTGCAAATCATTCTCTATTTTCAATTATTTGGGTCGATCAAGCGGCACGTGTAAGTTTCGTCACTTAACAGGCGAAGAAAAGCAGGCAGCCCATACATATATTTTACTGAACTGTTCAGAAGTTGAGCCATATTTCGAGTAAGTATACATTTGTAAGTATATCTCATGTGTGTCAAACAGTTGCTAATACATAAATTTGTTTTGTTACTAAGATTTTCCGAAATTCATTCTCAGGACTACCACCAAATGAGTTTGACTGTTTGTGCCAGGAAGAATTTGCAACATGGTTCAAAACATATGTAAGTTGCATATGGACAAAATCCAATTTATGCGAATTTTTTATACATCATATATTGAAATATATATTAAGTTGCATATTGCATGTGTCACCTTAGGTTCACAGTAATCATGATCAAGTTGGAGAGCTAAGATTGTTATATCATCTGTCGTGGGATCCAAAGGCAAGAGTATGAAGTTGGCCAGCATATTTCATAAACGGATATAATTTTCACACTCGAGAATATAGAATGTGAAAAGCCATAATGAATAGTGATGTGTGTGTTCAGTCATCTAATGGTGGCAATTTGTAAGATGATTTTTATGGCTTGTTAGATGAAATCATAGAGATAGAGTACTATGAGCCACTAATGGGGGTTCTGTTATTTAAGTGCATATGGTTCGATCCCGTTAAAGGAATGAATGTGCATACCAAATTTAATTTGGTTGAAATAAATCACAAGAAAAGATATATGAAATATGAACCATTTGTCTTGGCACAACAAATAATTCAAGTCTATTATGCATTATATCCTAGTTTGAAACGTGACAAAGCCGATTAATGGGCTGTATGTAAAACCAAAGCAAAAAAGAAAATCGAGGAACACTGGAAGGACACGGCATATCAACGAGAGGAAGTTTGTAACATGATTGAAACTGCTGAATATAACATTCCCACTTTACGAGATTCATGTGGAGCGATGATCGATGTAGATCCAACTGAAATTCGGGAATCAAATTTTGAAGTGGGTACAGAATGTGATTTTGAAACAGGGGGATGAAGATGATGCTCAAGAAGAAGATGAAGAAGAAGACGAAGATGAAGATTAGTAATTTTTAATATTTTTGTTTAAATGTGTAATTTTTAGTAAGTATTAGTAATTTTTAATATTTTGGTTGTTATGTGTAATTTTTGTTGTTATGTCTATTTTTTAGTAATTACTATGTGTACGTTTTAGCAATTATTATGTGTACTTTTTGTTGTTGCCGTAATTTTTAATATTTTTGTTGTTATGTGTAATTTTTAGTAATTATTATGTGTAATTTGTAGTAATTATTATTAGTAATTTTTTTCGTTGGCGTAATTTTTAATATTTTTGTTGTTATGTGTCATTTTACTTGTTAGGTCTAATTTGTAGTAATTATTAGGTGTAATTTTTACTAATTATTATGTGTACTTTTTGTTGTTGCCGTGATTTTTAATATTTTATCCCACCAATTTAAAAAACACCTAATAGTTTGGGCTTATTTGAAATTAGTTGGAAAATTCGTTGGAACTTTCCAACGAATTTTATAAATGCAGAAGAAAAATGCGTGCTTTCAATTGGTTGGAAAATTCGTTGGAAAGTTCCAACGAATTTTCCAACGAAATAAGCACAAACCCAAATTTTTGTGATGAAAATTAATATTCGTTGGAGCATATGTTGGAAAGTTTCGGTTTGCAATTATTTCGTTGGAAAATTCGTTGGAAAGTTCGAACGAGTTTTCCAATGATTTTTACATATGGTGAAGGAAAATGTGCTTTTCAAATTGGTCGGAAAATTGATTGGAACTTTCCAACGAATTTTCCAACGAATTTTATAAATGCAGAAGAAAAATGTGTGTTTTCAATTGGTTGGAAAATTCGTTGGAACTTTCCAACGGATTTGCCAACGAATTTTAAAAGTGCAGAAGAAAAATGTGTGGTTTCAATTGGTTGGAAAATTCGTTGGAAAGTTCCAATCAATTTTCCAACGTAATAAGCACAAACCCAAATTTTTGTGCTGAAAATTAATATTCGTTGGAGCATACGTTGGAAAGTTTCGGTTTTCAATTTTTCTTTGGGAAATTCATTGGAAAGTTCCAACAAATTTTCCAACGATTTTTACATCGGGTGAAGGAAAATGTGTGTTTTAAATTGGTTGTAAAATTGGTTGGAACTTTCCAACGAATTTGCCAACGAATTTTATAAATGTAGAAGAAAAATGTGCGGTTTTAATTGGTTGGAAAATTCGTTGGAAAGTTCCAACCAATTTTCCAATGAAATAAGCACAAACCCAAATTTTTGTGCTGAAAATTAATATTCGTTGGAGCATACGTTGGAAAGTTTCGATTTGCAATTTTTTCATTGGGAAATTCGTTGGAAAGTTCCAATAAATTTTCCAACGATTTTTACATCGTGTGAAGGAAAATGTGTGTTTTAAATTGGTTGGAAAATTTGTTGGAAATTTCCAATGAATTTTACAAATTCTTAAGGAAAAATGTGTCTTTTAAATTGGTTGGAAAATTCGTTGGAAAATCCCAACGAATTTTCCAACGAAATAAGTACAAACTGAAATTATTGCAGTGAAAACAAATATTTGGAGAATTTGTTGGAAATTTTCTTTTGGAACTTAATTCGTCGAAAAATTCGTTGCATATTTCCAACGAATTTTCCAACAACTTTTACATATGGTTACTAACGATGTAGTTTTTAAATTGGTTGGAAA
This sequence comes from Syzygium aqueum, assembly GCA_031216185.1. Classification (NCBI taxonomy): domain Eukaryota; kingdom Viridiplantae; phylum Streptophyta; class Magnoliopsida; order Myrtales; family Myrtaceae; genus Syzygium; species Syzygium aqueum. The sequence continues at coordinate 36,811,817 of CM062235.1, read as the reverse complement.
ATTTGTTGGCATTTTCCAATAAATTTTACAAATGCCGAAGAAAAATGTGTGTTTTAAATTGGTTGGAAAATTGGTTGGAAATTCCAACGAATTTTCCAACGAAATAAGTATAAAACGAAATGATTGTACTGAAAATTAATAGTGGTTGGAAAATTCGTTGCATATTTTCCAACGAATTTTCCAATGACTTTTACATATGGTTACTAACGATGTAGTTTTTAAATTTGCTTGAAAAATAATGCATAATGTTGGTTCGAAATTTGTAATTTGTTGGAAATTTTGTTGGAATTTTAAAAAAAATGGATTGGAAATTAAACCTTTTTTTAAATTCGTTGGAAAATTTAACGGAAATTTTCGACGAATTTTCCAACAATATTAAAACATAGTTCAATAATTGCCACAAAATTTGAAATTTGTTGGAAATTTCGTTGGAAATTCAAAATTCGTTAGTAATTTCATTGGAAATATTAAATTTGTTGGAAAATTCGTTGGAATTTTGTTATACTGAAAACGAAATGATTGCACTGAAAATTAATAGTGGTTGGAAATTTCGTTGGAAACAAATATTCCAACGAATTTTCCAACCAAATAAGGACAAAATTTCTTTGGAAATTTGCTTGAAAAATAATGCATAATGTTGGCTCAAAATTTGTAATTTGTTGGAAAATTCGTTGGAATTTAAAAAAAATGTTGGAAATTAAACCTTTCTTTAAATTCGTTGGAAAATTCGTCAAAAATTTCCGACGAATTTTCCAACAAAAGTAAAACATAGTTCAATAATTGCCACAAAATTTAAAATTTGTTGAAAATTTCGTTGGAAATTAAAAATTCGTTAGTAATTTCGTTGGAAATTTTTAATTTGTTGGAAACTTCGTTGGAAATTTCCAACGAATTTTCCAACGAAAATGTAAAAACATGTTATATTTGTTGTGAACAACCACTTCGTGTGTACCGACTATTTTTTGCTCTTGTTTATGGTCGTCCGCTTGCCGTCCACCTTGCCGTCGCCGCCATCGCAGTCGCCGCCCTCGCCGTCCGCCTCGCCTGCCGGTAAGTAATCGACCTCTATACTTTCAATAATGTAGTGTCGCCGCGGGGATTCCGGGGGACGGCGGCCGGGATGCCGTGGAAGGCGTTGCAGCCGCGCGACCGCCATTCTGGCGGGGGGGGGGGGGGGTCGCAGCAGCGCGGGTGGTTCTCAGCCGTGAGGGGTTTAGCGGGCGCGCGGGTGGGGGTCGCAGTCGAAGGCTGTCTCAACGGGGGGTTTCAAGGTCGGGGGGTCACGGTCGTCCGGAGGGTGTCGGCTGTGGTGGGGTTTCGCGACCGCCCGGGTGGGGACGGCGGCCGTCCAGGGGGTGTCGGCTACGAGGGGTTTCGCAGCCACCCGGGTGGGGGCGGCGGCCGTCCAGGGGGTGTCGGCTACGGGGGGTTTCGCGGCCGGTAGGGGGTGTCAGCCGCGCCGGGGGGGGGGGGGGGGTTAGCGGTCACCTAGGGGGTAGTGGCGGCTGGGGGTGGGGGTTGTGGCCGCGCAGGGGGTTTCGGGGCCGGGGTGTCTTGGCCGTGCAGGGGGTGTTTCGCAATCGGGGGGTCGCCGTACGATTCCGGCCAGGGGGATAGCGGCTGGATTCCGGCAGGGGGTTGGCGGCGGCGGCATTCCGGCGGGGGGTCGCAGCGCGATTCCGGCTGAGGGTCAGGAGGCGGATTCCGACGGAGGGGTCGCTACCGGATTCCGGAGGGGTCGCGGCCAGAATCCGGCAGGGGGGTCACGGCCGGATTCCGGGGGGGAGGGGAGGTCACGGCTAGAATCCGGCCGGGGTGGTCGCAGTCGGATTCCGGTGTACGATTCCGGCTGCCGGAATCCGACAGGGGGTTCACAGCCGCCGAATTCTAAATCAAATTGTTTTATTTGCATATTTTATATAATTCCTTAAACAATTTAGTGGTTTCTGATGTGATCGAAATTGCAATAGGTTCTTCCGACGAGGGCTAGTAATTGTTGAAATTTATTTCGTGCTTGTTAATACAAAATGGTAAGTAAAATGATTTCATTATCTATCCCTAATGTTTGTTCTTATTTATTATTATATTAGTTTAACTTTTTTCCTTGTCAATATAATTGTGGAGGTCTCATGCGTGGTGCGGGTTCACAAAGAAGACCAGGCCCCGCTTTCTCATCCTCGTCCCCGTCCCTCTCCTCTTCCCTTGCCCTTTCCTCTAATCCTTAACAACCATTTGTTCATGGACAACACGGACACATTGGCCCATCCTCCGACCCTCAGCAACATATTTCGATAGAACTGGGGGACATGCGAACTGAATTTACTTCAGTTTCATCTCCTTCGGTTCCACCTTCTTCTTTAGTCCAACATTCGAATGATGAAGAAGATAACCGATTCCTTATATGCCCTTGTGGAGATTCGTAAGTAATTAATTTTTTTACGTATAGGTAAATTAGGGATGTCCATGGAAATTGTCCATGTTGCGAATTTTCGATATGCTTGATTGTCTGATTGTCTATATTGTTATAACATGTTTTCAGATTCACGGATTCTACGATAGTTGTGAGGGAACTTAATAGAATAGTCAATAACTATTGGATAGGACAGTTTACTACTTTCAGCAACGCTCCTAAAGAAATAAAGACTTTGTGGTGGAATGAGTTCAAGGTTAGTATTATCCTTATATTTTCTCACAATGTAAATTCGGTATAGCATACTGATGGTCAATAATGAAATTTGTAGTGAATTGTCTGGTACATTGTTGTGCATATCTCACCTGTGACCATTATAATAAATTCAGTTGCTTTTGCTATTGATTGTAGCATAAGTTTATGTGGGATGAAATGGAAGAGGCTGAGATTAAAAGAATTTTTAAGAATAAAATTAGTGATCACATGCGATATGTGATAAATAAAGCGAAGAGAACAAAAGAAAAGCTAGATTTCATTACAGCTGACGATTGGATGGAAATGACGAGAACTTGGGAAACTGAGAAGCATAAGCGAAGGTGTGAACAGAACAAGAAGAATTGAGCTTCTAGTTCTAGTGATGGGTCTGCGTCAACCACATATGCTGGGGGCTTTATTAGCATCGGTGAGCATAAAAGAAGAAAGGTAAGTTTGTTTAAATTTGTCAGTTCATTTAATTCAATGGTGACTTTGAAATTTTTTAAAATTTTGTAGGCAGATGAATTGGGGGCGGAACCCACCTTTACAGCTACATTTGAATGCACATTTCAAAAAAAAGATAAGACATGGACTGGCGCTCGAGCAAAAGCTACTAAAGTATGTAAGATTATAGTTTGGACTTTATAGAAATTAGAATGAAAATTATGAATGCTTTTAATATTTATGGTAATGTATATGAATTTATTTTATTTTTTCTATATTGTTAATATAGGAAAAATATGATGAAGTTTTGATGAGCACTGCTAGTGGTGCTAGTGGTGGTGATGATGGTGGTGGTGGTGGTGGTGATGGTATTGCTGTGTCTAAGCCATCGGTTGATAGTATGACATTATGGGTTGAGGTAGCAGGTGGGATTAAAGGAGGGAAACTTTTTGGGATGGGATTATTGTCAAGGATGTTCAAAACGAAGGCTGCTGCAACTTCATCCTCTAATGCGGTTGCTGCAAGGAGGACACGACATGAGGAGCACATAACCCAAAAATTGACCGAACTGAAACAGTTGCTTGAACAAAAAGACGAAGAAATGAAGCATTTACTTGGACAGAAGGATGAACAAATAAGAGTGATACAACAACAAATGCAATTTATCATGCAACACATCGACATCGATCACAATGAGGTTACACCTGTACCTCCTATTAATGTAATAGGTCATGCGCATAATGATGAGCCAAACAATGATGTGGCGATTGGTGATGATGCTGATGCTTTTATTATCAGTCCACGTTAGGTAAGAACATTTTCATATTTCAGCAGGTGTCGATACAGGTGACTGTTCCTGATGTCATGCCCAGTACCAAAGCTGCCAAAGTTTTTATGGTTGTGCCCCGTCCTTTCAATGTTTTTATTGTATTAAATGATGTTCATTAGTGCTTAGCTACTTATGAGATTGAATATCGAATACCATCACGTGAGACTTTGTAATTTATGCATTGTAGAAATTAATATTGCTGCTAATTAGATTTCAAATCGAAATTGTCCCTAAACAAAATTCATCGCAAACATAGCAACGAATTTTGGCACGAATAGATTTTGTTGTAATTTAGCGACAAAAAAAAAATTTCCTTCCGAAACTAGCAACGAATACAATTTTTGGAAATTTAGCAACAAATTTTTTCTCGAATAATTACGGATGAATTTTTCATAAACAATTAACGCATTAATTTGCAACGAATTATTCGTGGTTTCCCATGAAATTTCCAACAAAGTAATTTTCCAACGAATTTACCGACGACTTTTTTTCATTGGAAATTACCAACGAAAATTATTTATTTTGTCGAAAAATTCCAAGATATACAACAAATTTTGCAACAAGTTTTGCAACGAATTTTTTTTTGTCGCAAATTACCAACGAAAATTGAATTTTTTTGTCGGAAAATTACCCGATTTCCAATGATATTTGCAACGAATATTCACCGACAATTTTTCCAACAAAATTTCCAATGAAATTTTTTTCCTAGCAAATTACCAACGAATATTCATTTTTGTTGTCGAAAAATTACGAGATTTCTAACGATATTTCCAACGAATATTAAGGGACAAATTTTGCAACAAATTCTTCAACGAATTTAGCGACGAATTATTTTTCTTTGCAACTTACCAACGAAAATTCCATTTTTCGTCAGAAAATTACACCTTTTTCCAACAATATTTGCAATGAGATTTGAGTTATAATTTTTGCAATGACATTTCCAACGAAATTTCGACAAAATTTTTTTCCTCCTAATTTCGTCAGAAACTCTATGTGCCACGAATTTTGCAACAAATAATTACCGACGAATTTTGCAACAATTTTTGCAATGAATAATTAGCAACAAATTTTCCCACCAAGTTTCCAACAAATAATTTACCAACGAATTTTTTTTCGTTGCAAATTACCAACGAAAATTCAAATTTTTTTTGCAAAAATTTGCGACGAAAGTTTTTGGCGGGAAATTCTTTTTCCAACGAATTTTGCCACAAAAAATTAGCGACAAAATTTGCCACGATTTTTCCAACGATTTTTCCAACGAAATTATCAACGAATTTTGCCACAAATTTTTTTTCCCGCAAATTTCGACGAATTTTTTGAAGGAAAAATTTTCCAGCGCCGAATTAGCGACGATTTTTTTTTCGTCACTAATTCGTTGGAAATTCGATTTGCCACAAATTTTCCAACGACTATTTACCGACTAATTTTGCCACGAGTTTTCCAACGAATATTTACCGACGAAAGTTGCCACGAATTTTCTAACGAATATTTACTGACAATTTTTGCAACGAATTTACCAACGAAAATTCAATTTTTTTTGCAAAATTATGCGACGAAATTTTTTGGCAGGAAACTCTCTTACCAACGAATTTTGCCACGAAAAATCAACGACAAACTTTGCCACGACTTTTCCAACGAAATTATTAACGAATTTTTCCATCAACTTTTTTTTCCTGCAAATTTCGAAGAATTTTTAAAAGGAAAAATTTTCCCACGCCGAATTAGCGACGATTTTTTTTTCGTCGCTAATTCGTTGGAAATTCGGTTTGCCACGAATTTTCCAACGAATATTTGCCGACTAATTTTGCCACGAGTTTTCCAACGAATATTTACCGACAAATTTTGCCACGAATTTTCCAACGAATATTTACCGACGAATTTTGCAACTAACTTTCCAACGAATTTACCCACGAACTTACCAACGAATTTTCCAACGAAAAAATTTCGTCGCAAATTTCCAACGAAAATTGAAAATTTTTGTTGGAAAAATTTCCGACGACCTATTACTAACAAATTGTTTTTCGTCGGAAAATTCATTGGAAATTCGTTTTCCAACGAATTTTTCCAAAATTTTCGTTGGAAAACAGATGTTTTTTTGTAGTGCTAGTATTATTAGCATTTTTTATCTCTAGTAGAAGTGGTACATTACATGCGCAGTCAGAGATGTGTTTACTCCGCGTCGTGGAGGCTCATTTACTAGCAATAGGAGCTCGAAGTCCTAGAACAAGAGGGTGCAGCGGAAGCTAAGTAGAATTTGGCATGTTGCACTAGAACTCTCGTTGCACTTTTACCTAGAGATCATGTACTTTTAAATTTACAGATTACTAACTTTTGATATAAAAAAGTACATTTCAATATATTGTAGGGAAATAGGCTTTCACATTAAGGAAAGTAAGTCTTTCGCACTTAACCCTAAACTTTTATCATTAGTGGTTAATAGCCAATCGGGAATCGAAATTTGGGGTCGATCTTCCAGTTAGGAGATCAAAGTATGGTTCATCCATTCATTAGCAATCGTTCAATTTGCAAGTTCTTTCTTTTTCATTTCCGAAATCTTTTATGTTCGAGTTATTGTTCAAGAGACTTTTTGGTCGTCCTTGGTTTACAACATCAGATTCTCACATTCCCACTTGCATCACACGCTAGACTTCTAATTTTAAATTGCGAAATAGGAGATTTAAGTGGAAGTTTCCTCTTACCAAATAAAGTAATATAGAAAATGTCATATCAATATTATTTTTTGACTTTTCTTTTACTTTGTTCAGTGGGTCAAATGAAGTCCGAATCACCTTTCGCGCATTTCAGCTGGTCCACTTTCTCATGTGACCATAGGGATGCACTCTCCCACATCGAATTGATGCATTCAGGATTTTATTCCTGGAGTGCTCTAAACAAAACTTGAAACTAAAATCACTAGGTGATTAATAATTTTCTTTAACATCTAATTCATCATCTGTTGAGAAAACATCATCTTTAGGAAAGATTTCACCGGTAATTCCACATTGCTTGGAAATCGCCAGTTGTCTTTGCTGTTCTATTATACTTGCAAAAGACAGAGACTCGGCAGAAGGCGTCAATGCTTTTCCATTGTGCCTGCAATAGAGAACAGAATCCTTTTCTATTATTATAGTTGCAGGAGGCTAGAGACTCCGTAGAAAGGAGTCTTTGCTTTTCCATTAGAGTCAATGCTTCTTTGAGACTCAAATTGCCAATTGCTTGGAAATCGCCGATCGTCTTATTATATCCTTGCTAAAGACAGAGACGCAATGAAAGGAGTCAACACTTTCTCGTGACTCAAACGTTGCCCCTTAAGAAACACGACAACTCTGCAACAACTCTGCAAAAGTCTGGTTCCTAGGTTGATGTGGTTTGTGAAGTATTGATGACGTGATAAATTTTTATAAGATATTTCAACAAATCTACTTTTTTAAGATTAAACCCTTCAATCATGTCGTGCGATTTTCATATTTACTAAATTCAAATTCTTTAGGTCATTTAGTATGCTCTTTAAAAATCGTATTTTGGCTACCCAATTCGAATCCACCCACCCAACAACGGCTCTAGCCTTCCAATTCCATTCCTTAATGTCGCGACCCTTAAAAAAATTTTTTATATTTTTTAAGGCTAATGGATTATTAAGATTAATCTTAACTCGGACCCTCCCAAGTCCTACCAATTCGCAACTTAGAGTTTCAGTTTTTTAACATGCAGTCGTTTTCATGCTTGGAGTCGCCACTAATCTATTGACGGTAGGTCGATTAGAAACCTAAATAAAACATAGGGAGATATGTTTTATTCCTACGAACCAGAGATTCTAAGTCCGGGGACTTGATTACGCTAAATCTAGTCTAACGCCCTTTCGGTACCTTTTCATTTCAAAAATGTTTTGACAGGCAGTTTGGATCCATTTTAACTTAGGTACTAACATGTGAGGTGTTCATGCGGGTGCGCAAACCACCAATTTAACACCCAGAAATCAAAGCATTAAATAAATTGCAAGTTGGAAAGAATTACTTACCTTGAGTCCAGCAAGCATCTGCGTTGTTAGCTAGAAAATCACATCAATCAACCTTAATATGATTTCTAATTAACAAGCATTTACTCAATTTCTCTTTTTTTTGGATTTTCACTTATTTAAATGCAATCTAGTCTACATGCAATGACGTGCAAAAATATGACGTGCGAAATAATGTATCCTAACATGCATACTATATGACACGCGACGACGTGACCTAATTCTAATGACGGGCAATGACATATTTTTGGTATTTTTTCGATGAAATTCGGAATTATGAAAAATGCCTAAAATAACATGCAAACTAATGACTTTCCTCTTTTTTGATATTTTATATTGAAATTCGGAATGGTAAAAATGCCTAAAATAGAATGTAATCTATGATGATTTAAACTATCCTAGCATGATTTCTTTTTGGGATTTTTTTTTGTAAAAATTCGGAATAATTAAATTGCTGAAATTAAGATGCAATCTAACCTAATCTACTCTAAAGCAATTCACCATTTTTTTGGGGTTTTTTTATGAAAATTCGGAATAATAAAATAACGGGAATAATCCGTTAGGATTAAAACAATACCTAATTTAAATTAGGAAACATGCCACGTTAAGTCCTAATTTAAATTAAATACTTATCTCATCCTTCAGGATATATTCAAAAATCCTAGACATGCAAAAATTCTAATTCAAACTCTAACTAATATTTTTGAATTTTTCTGTTTTTATTTGAAAAGGAAAGCAAACAATTTAAACAAGTAAAGATAGCAACGAATTCAAATCAACCACGCGATCCGCCAAATTTGATTCAAACTCGGATTAGGCACAAAATTCGAACTATCGGTCATATCTAAAGGGTTATAGATATCGACGGAAAGCCGAATATTCAAATTTGGAAAGCTAATGAAATTTATCATCGTATCTAAGTGATTATACATAGGATGATAATTTCCCGTACCGCCGCGTATCGGACTTTAGGGTTAAAGTCGGATAGACGTCCAGATACGTTGCTTAAATTAGGAAATTTTCCTAATTTGAATATTTTCAAACATTGCGGATATATCAGGCATTATCCTAAGATATCTAACAAATATTCATGCAATATCCACAAAATATTCAAATACCCAAATTAGGAAATTAAATATTTCTGAAAATTCAACGGATAATATCGTTACCTAATTTGGATAACTTCCAAATTTGAATTCGGTTCGGGATCGGACTCGCGGATCGGGACGACGACAACGGGATCGAGATGACAACAAATCCGGTGGGGCTCACGACGGCGACGGGACAAGGCTGTCGACAATGGCAACGGCACGGCGGGCGCGGCTGTTCGGACAGCGCACTGAGCGGCGGGAACGGCGGGCGTCTCCGGTGTGGGCTTTCCGTCTCGGAACAGTAATTTCAGGACTGCACGATTCCGGAAAAATGGGCGTAACTTCCTCAATACACGTCGGATTGACCCGATTCCAAAAGCCACAGATCAAGGACTCGTAGATCTACAACTTTCGTGTTTTGAGTTTCCGCAAATAAGCTCTGTGGAGTGAGCGATTCTGAAAGGAAGTGGACGTCGGTGAGCAGCACAGGTCTTCGTCGGGGAAGGAGCAGCGGCAACAGCGAAGGTCTCTCGGCTCAAAGGGGCAAAAGCAGCAGCTCAACGTCAACGCCTGGACAATTTTCGTTGGCTGATGGATCCAGAACAGCAACAGAACCGGCGACTTGGGGGCTGATCTGGATCAGCGTGGGCGTGAGAAATTGGTCAACATGAGTGTCTTCAGTGGCTTCGCTGGACAGAGAAGAAACGAGCCGGGGCTGCCTCGTGAAGGTGGAAAGCAGCGACGGTGGCGCGGCTCCGGTGGTGACGCCCCGTACGGCGCGCGAGGGAAGGGCGCGCGACGGTGGAGCGGTGGAGGGTGGTCGTCGGCTTTTCTCTCTCTCGAACGTGTGTTTCTCACGTCTAAAAAATCTGATCAGAAAATTGTTCCCCCCTCTCTAATTTGACCTAATAACATGTATATATAGACTAATCTAGGTCAAATTAAACGGGCTTAATTAACCTAATGGGCTTAGGCTTGGGCTTAAGGCTTAATTAGCATTTAAATGGGCTGAATTAACTTGGGCTAAACCCAAATTGAAACAACCAAGCCCATGTGATGTGAAATTCCCGGCCCTAGCATTCCGAGCGAGCCGAGTCTCGTCCGATAAAATTTAAGTTCGCTTGCCATCGCCAATTTGATGCAAATGCAATTAAACTAAAACTATATGCTATGCAATTTAAATATTTTTGTTTAGGGATTAAAATTTTAATCCCTAATTTTCTATGCAAATTAACATTAAATGATGCGCCGAAATTTAGGTGTCAACAGCTGCCCCTCTTTGAGTGGAAGCTCGCAGAGGTTTCGCTCAAAGACTGAGACCTAAATTTAAACTATGCAAAATGATGAATGATGATTTTTTTTATTTTTTTATTTTTTAGATGTAATGATGCATGAGATGCAAGCAATAAGGAACGTATGTTAAGGCTTCTCACTTCATGCGGAGCGGTGAAAGAGCCTTGCATACGGATCGCATAAAAAGCGTCCCAGTGACGGAATGCTTTATAATGCTTTCAATTCCCTCAATCTCCAAACTTCTGGTCAACTGGAAGTAAGGTTTTCGAGGTACTGGATTGCCTATCTGTTACCTGTAGTTTCCTACAGATGCGAAATAGCGCATGATATGAAGAAAGGGATATATTGATTGGTGTGCTTCGTACTCCACTTAGCGACACCAATTGAGAAACTATGTCGCCTATCCTGCTAGGCGAACATAAAATGAGATAGGGTGTGCCGCGTACTCCACTTGGCAACACCAAATGAGAAGTTGTGCCGTCTATCCTGCTAGACGAACATGAAACGGGATGTTATGCCACCTATCCTGCTAGGTGAACAGAGGACTAGATATTACACCGCCTATCCTGCTAGGCGATCAAAGGACTGGATGTTACGCCGTCTATCCTGCTAGACGAACATGAGACTGGATATTATGCCACCTATCCTGCTAGATGAACAAAAGACTGGAGTGTTACGTCGTCTATCCTGCTAGACGAACAAAAGACTGGGATATTATGCCACCTATCCTGCTAGGTGAACAGAGGACTGGATGTTACGCCGTCTATCCTGCTAGACGAACAAAAGACTGGGGTGTTACGTCGTCTATCCTGCTAGACGAATAAAATACTGGGGTGTTACGTCGTCTATCCTGCTAGACGAACAAAAGACTGGGGTGTTACGTTGTCTATCCTGCTAGACGAACAAAAGACTGGGATATTATGCCACCTATCCTGCTAGGTGAACATGAGATGGGATGTGCTTCGTACTCCACTCAGCAACATCAATTGGGGTGTGCCGCGTACTCCACTTGGCAACACCATGCCGCCGCGTACTCCACTTGGCGAACATGAAAATAAGATGTGCTTCGTACTCCACTCAGCAACATCAATTGGGGTGTGCTTCGTACTCCACTTAGCAACACCAAATAGGAAATTATGCTGCCTCGTACTCCACTTGGCAAACATAAAATGGGATGTGCCGCGTACTCCACTTGGCAACATCATGAAAAACCATGCCGCCGCGTACTCCACTTGGCGAACATGAAAAGGGATGTGCTTCGTACTCCACTCAGCAACATCAATTAGGGTGTGCTTCGTACTCCACTTAGCAACACCATATAGGGTATGCCGCGTACTCCACTTGGCAATACCAAATGAGAAATTATGCTGCCGCGTACTCCACTTGGCAAACATAAAAGTATGAAAATATGGTGCCTATTCTGCTAGGCGAACAAAAGATGGGGTGTGCCGCGTACTCCACTTGGCAACACCATGTGAGAAATTGTATTTTGAAAAGAGAAAAGACGAAGAATAAGTAGCAAGAGTACCTGAATTCTTCTTATGATGGAGCCAATGGCATCGCTCCTGTTCTTTCCTGAGAAAATGTTAAAATACCACATGTGCAGAGGCGGAGAAAACATAATTTATGAATCTGCTCATATCACCAAGCTTTGTTGGGGATTTTATCAATAAGAACAACCATTTCGCCCTTTTGACAATTTGATCACATTAAATGAGAGACCTTTAATCAGAAAGGACTTTTTCACTCACTCTCAATGAAAGGCTTTTGTCCTGACCTTTGATACGGGTATAAGAATCACTCAAACTCTCTTCGTTGTGCTTGACAAGGGTTCGGATATTCTCAAAATCAGTATAATTTAGCCAATCTGAGAGGTCTTTATAAGGACTGAAACGTGGGCTTGGTCAATGGCTTAGCAAAAGGGACTCTTCGAGTCGAGGCTATTGAAAGAATTGATATCATCAGCTGCTCCAGGTTTACAAGTCAGGAACGCTGCAAAAATGAGATAGAAAAATCTTGCTCGCACTTCTTCGAGCAACATTTATAAGCATTTGAAACTCTACGTTAACTCAAGTGCCCTATTCTGAAGAGACTTCGGTAAGGGTTGTAACGTAGGTTCGGGTAGGCTTGAAATGAACGGCTTATTTTCATCAAATGGGGTATTATGAACATGGAGATTGGTGATCATCCAATTGATCTATCTCTAGCACTTGCTCCACAAATGAACTTTCAAATGATCTTTTCCTTGAAGACTGATCTTGCATATTGACTCAGTTCTTGCTGAAGCTTTTCTTTCTCTCTTTCTTCTCTCATTTTTTTTTTGTTTTTTTTTTAGAGAAATTTTTTTCGAGGGAGATTTTTCGAGAGAGAGAACTTCGATTCATTGGAATCCTTTTGCGTCCTTTCTATTGAATTTTCTTTCGAGCTCCCATTTGCCTCAATTCATCTTGAACTTGCTTTGAGATGACTTCATTTGTTCATCGTAGGAATGATCACCAATAGGGTTGAAATGAATTCACCGTTCAAATTGGGTATGCAAAGGGTATAGTGTGTAGGGATATAGAAAGAAATGCTCTTCATCATATCTAAGGCACTCGAGCTAACACAAAATTTGCATGCAATAAATATACTTGAAGATTGATGCAAGTGAAAGCAAGAAAATTCTAACCATTTTGAACTTTCTATGAAATTGCCCCAGTATGGGATTGTTCCTGACAGGGGTAAGAAATGAAACTCCGTTCAAAAGGGGTTAAACAAATAATAACCTGTAGTGTTTGGATAGAGGAAATGAATGCCTCTCATCATTTTGGTCGTCATATTTTTCGTGAGATAATCCTTTACCTTGTCAGCACGGAATTTTCACTCAACTCGCACTGAGGATTATTATTTAGGACGTGTATGGAAATGGTTTGCCTTTCATCATCTTGAAGTCTTTCATGCAATATGATCACTTCATTAGAACAGAAATAGATTGCCAGATCAAAAGCTTTCCTCAAACGAAGCTTAGTAATATCAATTGATTCATGAAATTCAGTTTTGAAACTTGATTGAAACAAAGTCAAAATGAGTACAAATCAAGTGTAATATTTCTTCACAGAATCAGAATTAACTAGACTGGAAAAAACACGACCATCCATTTCGGCCAAAATTAAAGCACCTCCTGGAATGACTTTCTTCACAACGTACGGACCGCCATAATTCGGGGCGAATTTTCCTTCTGCAAGGGGAACTATCGGCAATAACTTCTGCAGAACAAGGTCGCTTACCTGGAAATGTCGAGGCTTGACTTTCTTGTTGAAAGATTACGGGCTATGGCATAGAGCTCTAAGCCTTTTCTCATCAATCATGTTCAATTGGTCCAATCTCTGTTGGATCCAATCTGCTTCCGACAATTGTACCTGTGAAAGAATACGTAATGAGGAAATTTCAACCTCAACAGGTAGAACTGCTTCCATACCGTACACAAGAGAATATGGAGTTGCCCCTGTAGATGTCCGGATAGAAGTCTGATATGCCATAAGCGCAAAAGGTAATCTCTCATGCCAATCACGATAGTTTTCAGCTGTTTTAGCCAAAATCTTCTTGATGTTCTTGTTGGCTGCTTCGACTGCTCCGTTCATATCATATATATGAGGATCCACGATTTCCGTCCCTTCGCATGTCTCGAGATTGGTATCTTGCGGGCCAGTGCCCACTCCTTCCAACGGTCCTTCCTCGATAGCTCCAATGAGCATGTTATTGAACAGAGCAGTGATTCCCTCCATCGCATCATTAGAATCTTCTGTCGCTGGAGGTGTTAGGTTGTCCATTGGGCTTACCGGCTGGCTGCAGCACAAACGCTCCAGTGTCGAGTAGATCCTGCACTCGATGTTTGAGCACTTGGCATTCATCTGTCGAATGCCCAACCTCACCGCTATGATAATCGCATTTCTTCGACGGATTATACTTTGCATAGCCGACAGGGTTGGATCTTTGTGGCTCTGAATTTAGCAAGTTCTTCTTCCTTAGCACTGTCAGTACTTGAGATAACGTCCCGGGAAGTGGAGTAAACTGGCGAAGTTTGCGCTGCGGGCGTGGGTCCTGTTGGCCTTGCTGTTCATAAGAGGTTGTTTGCTGAGTGCTGAACTGTAGCTTCGGGGCTTGAGCTGACGGTTTCTGCAAATAAGTCATGTTGACTTCGGGGACAAGTTCTTTGTCCTTCTTATTAGTAAACCTCTTGGCCGATGAACCTGACTCACCGTACCATCCCTTCTTGAGCCCGGTCTCGATCTCCTCACCCATGGCTATCAGTTGGCCAAAAGATTGGGCGGCCGTCACTAACATTCGTGAACGAACCGGCTGCGGTAGGGTGGACACGAACAGCTTCATTAGGTCACGTTCTGCGGGTTCCGGCATGATCTGCCCCGCCATGTTCCTCCAGCGAGTGGCATACTCTTTCAGAGTCTCACCCTTCTTCTGCTCAGCTCTCTCCAGATCTTCTCTCGTAATGGTAACATCGAGATTGAATTTGAAGTGTTTGACGAAAAGGTTTGCTACCTCTTCCCACGAATCTTTCCGGTTGATCTGGTGGTTAGTATACCACCTCATTGCAGCATCCTTCAAGCTTGCTTGAAAGGTTTGGATCATCAGAGGCCCGTTAGAAACATATCTATTCATGAGTCCCTGGTACATATCGATGTGCTGAATTGGGTTTGAGGTGCCGTCGTACTTCTCGAAAGCTGGCATCTTGAACTTTTCGGGCACTTGGACCCGGGTAAAAATGGACAAATCAACAGGCGGAACACTTTGAGTACCCTCCACTTCACGTAATCTCTGGTCGAGCTTAGCCAGCAACTTGGCACTCTCATCATTGGGGGGTGACTGAGGAACATGGACCGACGGAGAAGCACTGGTGTCAATCAGAATGACATCATCCGGTTGAAGGGTTGGATTAGTGTTCACTACAGGAGTTTTGTCGAGGCGGAGGCTTTGACGGGTTGGAAGCGGAATCTCCGATTGAGAGGCGGTATTGACCTGTTGCTGCTTGGCCATGAAATCACCCATCATTTTGGACATGGCAGCCGTGATCTGCTCATTAATCGTATTCATGTGTTCCTTAAGCTTTTCATCGATCATGGCTGCAATCTCAGCTTGATTGGCCATCCTTCTTTTGGTCACCGATCGAGTATTATGAGGATGAAGGGGATCCGTGGCAAATTACCTAATTTGAATGAAACAGGCATACATAAGTGTCAAGCAAAATCACACGTCGATCCATGACATTGGTCTAACCGCTTTGAATTGAAAAGACCTCTTTATTGAAATGGTGAAAATTTTTAACAACGATTGTAACTTGAAAAGAAAGTAGAGACAAGCATCTCGAATCCTAAACAAATTTGAAAACTAAGACTGAAATGAAAAGAAAAGACAAATTTAAGCTTCTTTTTTTTATTTAGCTTGATCTATAGACATATGGGAGGCGACATCCTTCTTTAGCTGCTCATAAGCTCGAGCTATCTTGGACGCCTTTTCTTGAGCTTCTTCGACCTTCCTTGCGGTTGGTCGGATTGAGTAGATTCCACCTGGCGAGGAGCTCGTCCTTAGGAGCATCAAGAATCCGGATGTCTGCCCCTCCCATAGTGTATAAACCAAGACTCACGACCGACCTAGTGTCATGGACCGACCAAAGAAAAAGCGGAACGTTAATAGACTGCGAGATAGAGTTGCAGAAAACTTACTTCACCGGGTGGAAAAATGGCAATCACATAGACATGCGCATGAAATGTGAGGTTCGATTTCTACCTAGACTCTGGCTTGCAAAGTAGAGACAAGAGGATTACCGAGCTAAACCAGTCATGGTGGTGGTTAGGCTAGGATTCCCCTGACTCCGGCTTGATCAAAGAGCCGACCCGGGTTGAGTGGATACAACCGTGGTGGGTACTCAATGACACCATGAAAAAAAATTCGGGACCGAGGAGGGCGACCCGTACCACATGGTTTTGGTCGGGGTATCCACTACTTCAGTACCATCCTAAACCTATGCCACCCAGGTCCGGCAGCGGGTAGTGTGTGCGGTGTAGTGTAAATGTAAGGCATGCACAGCTAGTTATACCAAACAGCGCTTCGTGCATAAATAAACCATACATTCCAAACACCTCCCTGCAAAACAAGGGTTAACAATCACGCCTCCCCTTATACCTCCCATTCTGCAAAAACATTTAACACCTAAAATGTTAGGGACGTACCTGGGATCCTCGCTGCCAAACAAAAATTATTTTTGAAATGAAAAATTGGCCTAAGTCCACTAAGAGTTTTACTCAAGTCCCCAGCGGAGTCGCCAAGCTGTCGCGACCCTTAAAAAAAATTTTTATATTTTTTAAGGCTAATGGATTATTAAGATTAATCTTAACTCGGACCCTCCCAAGTCCTACCAATTCGCAACTTAGAGTTTCAGTTTTTTAACATGCAGTCGTTTTCATGCTTGGAGTCGCCACTAATCTATTGACGGTAGGTCGATTAGAAACCTAAATAAAACATAGGGAGATATGTTTTATTCCTACGAACCAGAGATTCTAAGTCCGGGGACTTGATTACGCTAAATCTAGTCTAACGCCCTTTCGGTACCTTTTCATTTCAAAAATGTTTTGACAGGCAGTTTGGATCCATTTTAACTTAGGTACTAACATGTGAGGTGTTCATGCGGGTGCGCAAACCACCAATTTAACACCCAGAAATCAAAGCATTAAATAAATTGCAAGTTGGAAAGAATTACTTACCTTGAGTCCAGCAAGCATCTGCGTTGTTAGCTAGAAAATCACATCAATCAACCTTAATATGATTTCTAATTAACAAGCATTTACTCAATTTCTCTTTTTTTTGGATTTTCACTTATTTAAATGCAATCTAGTCTACATGCAATGACGTGCAAAAATATGACGTGCGAAATAATGTATCCTAACATGCATACTATATGACACGCGACGACGTGACCTAATTCTAATGACGGGCAATGACATATTTTTGGTATTTTTTCGATGAAATTCGGAATTATGAAAAATGCCTAAAATAACATGCAAACTAATGACTTTCCTCTTTTTTGATATTTTATATTGAAATTCGGAATGGTAAAAATGCCTAAAATAGAATGTAATCTATGATGATTTAAACTATCCTAGCATGATTTCTTTTTGGGATTTTTTTTGTAAAAATTCGGAATAATTAAATTGCTGAAATTAAGATGCAATCTAACCTAATCTACTCTAAAGCAATTCACCATTTTTTTGGGGTTTTTTTATGAAAATTCGGAATAATAAAATAACGGGAATAATCCGTTAGGATTAAAACAATACCTAATTTAAATTAGGAAACATGCCACGTTAAGTCCTAATTTAAATTAAATACTTATCTCATCCTTCAGGATATATTCAAAAATCCTAGACATGCAAAAATTCTAATTCAAACTCTAACTAATATTTTTGAATTTTTCTGTTTTTATTTGAAAAGGAAAGCAAACAATTTAAACAAGTAAAGATAGCAACGAATTCAAATCAACCACGCGATCCGCCAAATTTGATTCAAACTCGGATTAGGCACAAAATTCGAACTATCGGTCATATCTAAAGGGTTATAGATATCGACGGAAAGCCGAATATTCAAATTTGGAAAGCTAATGAAATTTATCATCGTATCTAAGTGATTATACATAGGATGATAATTTCCCGTACCGCCGCGTATCGGACTTTAGGGTTAAAGTCGGATAGACGTCCAGATACGTTGCTTAAATTAGGAAATTTTCCTAATTTGAATATTTTCAAACATTGCGGATATATCAGGCATTATCCTAAGATATCTAACAAATATTCATGCAATATCCACAAAATATTCAAATACCCAAATTAGGAAATTAAATATTTCTGAAAATTCAACGGATAATATCGTTACCTAATTTGGATAACTTCCAAATTTGAATTCGGTTCGGGATCGGACTCGCGGATCGGGACGACGACAACGGGATCGAGATGACAACAAATCCGGTGGGGCTCACGACGGCGACGGGACAAGGCTGTCGACAATGGCAACGGCACGGCGGGCGCGGCTGTTCGGACAGCGCACTGAGCGGCGGGAACGGCGGGCGTCTCCGGTGTAGGCTTTCCGTCTCGGAACAGTAATTTCAGGACTGCACGATTCCGGAAAAATGGGCGTAACTTCCTCAATACACGTCGGATTGACCCGATTCCAAAAGCCACAGATCAAGGACTCGTAGATCTACAACTTTCGTGTTTTGAGTTTCCGCAAATAAGCTCTGTGGAGTGAGCGATTCTGAAAGGAAGTGGACGTCGGTGAGCAGCACAGGTCTTCGTCGGGGAAGGAGCAGCGGCAACAGCGAAGGTCTCTCGGCTCAAAGGGGCAAAAGCAGCAGCTCAACGTCAACGCCTGGACAATTTTCGTTGGCTGATGGATCCAGAACAGCAACAGAACCGGCGACTTGGGGGCTGATCTGGATCAGCGTGGGCGTGAGAAATTGGTCAACATGAGTGTCTTCAGTGGCTTCGCTGGACAGAGAAGAAACGAGCCGGGGCTGCCTCGTGAAGGTGGAAAGCAGCGACGGTGGCGCGGCTCCGGTGGTGACGCCCCGTACGGCGCGCGAGGGAAGGGCGCGCGACGGTGGAGCGGTGGAGGGTGGTCGTCGGCTTTTCTCTCTCTCGAACGTGTGTTTCTCACGTCTAAAAAATCTGATCAGAAAATTGTTCCCCCCTCTCTAATTTGACCTAATAACATGTATATATAGACTAATCTAGGTCAAATTAAACGGGCTTAATTAACCTAATGGGCTTAGGTTTGGGCTTAAGGCTTAATTAGCATTTAAATGGGCTGAATTAACTTGGGCTAAACCCAAATTGAAACAACCAAGCCCATGTGATGTGAAATTCCCGGCCCTAGCATTCCGAGCGAGCCGAGTCTCGTCCGATAAAATTTAAGTTCGCTTGCCATCGCCAATTTGATGCAAATGCAATTAAACTAAAACTATATGCTATGCAATTTAAATATTTTTGTTTAGGGATTAAAATTTTAATCCCTAATTTTCTATGCAAATTAACATTAAATGATGCGCCGAAATTTAGGTGTCAACACTTAAGGTTTTACAAGATGTAACTTTCTGTGATCTGCAACGTATTCTTATATCAATTTAAATTTAAAACACAACTTAAGGTCTATACAACTTTTAAACATTGAAATAAGATATCAACCCAGACGAAAAATTACAATGAAATTTTTTAAATGTCTTATAAAAAAATGTCATATGCACTCAAACTAGTAATGCGTCGAGCTTAGCGTGTCAAATACGGCAGCTGCCTCTATATAATATGATTCAACACATTTTGTTTTGCACCCTATAGATCACTCTAGTCAAATTATCTAGGGGACGAGCCTGTTGAGTAATACTATCAAAGAGATACCCAAAACACCAAAACAAATGGATCCTCTAAATCTCTTTTTCTTGCTTCTTCTCATGTTTGCTTCCACCCTAAACGCCCAATTCCCAGCGAGCTACTGTGGTTCAACCGGCAACTTCTCCGCCAACAGCACCTACCAAACCACCCTCACCACCCTCCTCTCGTCCATCTCGGCCAACAACTCCTTGTCCCTCTCCTACAGCTTCTTCAATGCCTCCGCCGTTGTCTCCGGTGCCTCTCAAACCATTTACGTCTTTGGCCTTTGCCGCGGTGACTTAACCGCCGTGAGCTGTAGAGCCTGCCTCGATGCCTTGGCCTCTGACATGCGCCACCTCTGCCCCCTCCAGAAGGAGGCACTCCTCTACACTGGGAACTGCATCATCCGATACTCGAATGCCTCATTCTTTGGCACAGTCGCAACAGGACCCACCTACGTGGCAAGAACCTCTGACAACGTCTCAAGCCCGGACACATATGACACAGCGATGAGGAAGCTCCTGAACGGTCTGTGGGCCAAGGCGGCGGGTGGCGGCTCACTGAGAAAGTATGCATCGGGCAACGAATCAGCAGGGCCTGACGTGATCTACGCATTGGTGCAGTGCACACCAGACTTGACGAAGCAACAATGCAGCAACTGCCTGGTGTTAGGCGTCCAGGAAATCAGGGATTGCTGTGACAGGTACACAGGAGGACGGTTCATGGTGCCAAGTTGCATGATCCTTTACGAGACCAATCATCGGTTCTTCGATCCGGTCAGTGAGCCACTTCCATCACCGTCGCCGCCACTGCTGCCACCACCATCACAGGAGGCAGATGTGCTACCTCCGCCACTAGGTATGTTGGCTCTTGTTCAGAAGTTAGGTACAAGGTGTTTGTGTCCTTTTTTTTTAATAAAATTATGTGGGTTTCGCGATGTGATTCACATGATCAATTCTTCATATGAGCTTAATCTACAAGCTTTATAAACCATAAGATTTTTTTTATTAATATATGCTCAGTAGATCATGTAATATCTATGCTTTTTGGCAAGAAGAAGGCATCCGTTGGTCCATATTTTCGGCAAAATAACACGAGTTTAATCATTGGTGCATCTACATGGATTCTAGTCAACTATCACAGTCAATTCATTGAATCACAACTTACGGTATTCATTGCTCGCAAGCTGTCCTATGAGATTGTGAGTCTAGGCTAGGGTGATGAATCAATAGCAGATATTCATTGCTTCTCATCATTCAGTCAAAAAGAAGAGGGAAAGAAAATTGCGCGGCCATAATTGAAACATTGGCGACACAAACTCGTATGAGATCTTCGCGATTATGACTAGAACTCCGTCCGTCGTCGAAGAAAAAGAGCAGCGAAAACTTGCCAACTAGAGAGAGAGAGAGAGAGAGAGAGAGAGAGAGAGACTCTACCAAGATGGCTCTATGAGCAGAAATTGGAGGGCCGTTGGAAGGATTAATCTTGAGGTCAGTGTGAATTTGTTCTTGGAAAGCAGAAACTAGAGAGCCGGCCAAGAAAGAGATCTTCTGGGAGAGTTCATCCTCCTCCTTCTTTGTAGGTTGCATCCATTCAATAAGATCTGCTACTCCCTGTTGATTTAGATAATCAAATTAGAGTTTCAGAAACAGAATACTAAATCGTAATTTTTTAAGACAGGAAGCTATTGTTGATGGAAGGGAACCAAAATCTCAACTTGATGAGCATCTTCCATACCCATATGTTCCATTTTCATTTTTTTGGTGCTTAGATTTTATTTTTGTTGGATGGTCAGGCTTTGAATAAATTTGATCCCTACGTAGTTCGGCAGCTCCAAGAAGGCTCAAACAAAATATTAGGCTAATCCATTAGGAAATGCACTAGGCCTGACTATTGGGCATATACTTTTGGAACTAAGTCCAAACCCAATTGACACTTTTTTTGCTGAATTCTAATATGCATTGAAAGGGCATTTGTTAATCTTTTTCTTTGGTTTAAAAAGACGTTTTATTCTTTAAGATGTAACTTGGTACCATTTGAACCCATGAAAGAGACTTTAGAATAAAGTAAGTCATTCAAGTGTAGAGAACTATTTGCTAAGAATGATTTTATTGCACTTCTCTGATCTTGACAAGTCATCCAAAATTATCCTGTTAAGCATGAGAGAGAGAGAGAGAGCGGTAGACATCCAGATCGATCCGTTCTTCTTATAGCTTTGCAACATGAGTTTTGTTTCCACAGTCGTATTGCACTTTAGTAATTTCTCCGGTATTTACTTAGTAATCAGTGAGCAATAATCATAAATATAATGAGCCTTTGCTCTTGCAGTTGGAAAGAGCAATTCGACAAGGACTGTGGTCATTGCGGTCGTCGCAAGTGTTTCTGCACTACTTGTCATCAGCCTTGTCGTGCTCCTGAAGTTGAATAGGAAGATGAAGCAGCCCAAACAAAGTGTTGAAGGCGAGTCTTTATCCTTTTGCATTGGAACAGCAACTGTTCATGAGGTTAAAAAGATCATGAAAATAATTAAGTTGACTAATGACTATGCTTTTGCACCAGCAAAGTAGTAAGAGCTGCATGGCTTTCGACAAGTAGGCCAAAACTTAATAAGGGCTAAGGGTTTAGGTTTTACTAGTAATGCTTGCAGGTGCAAATATAAATACTAAAAGTTTTGTGCAACTTTCATTATGAAAACTATAAAAAGATAATGATGCTCGCTCTGAATGACCGCGTTTTTGTCTTTCTAGGTGAAGTTGCGGATGAAATTAGCACGGCGGAGTCGCTGCAATTTGATTTCGGCACTATTAGAGTGGCAACGGATAACTTCTCTGATTCCAAGAAGCTTGGACAAGGCGGTTTTGGTGCTGTTTACATGGTAATAATTAACAAAGCACATCCTCTACTCTCTCGTATTCAAAATTTAAGCGACCAAATAGTGAAAGATGTCATCAATCTGATACTCTTTGCAATGTTTCGATGTACCAATCAATACTCACAAGGATCTAATTTGGTGAAATTTCAGGGTCAACTCTCCAACGGCCAGGAAATCGCGGTGAAACGACTCTCACAGAATTCCAGCCAAGGAGAATTAGAATTCAAGAACGAGGTCATGTTACTAGCTAGGCTACAGCATAGGAACTTGGTCAGGCTCCTAGGTTTCTGTCTGGAAGGAGTCGAACAGCTTCTCATTTATGAGTTTATGCCCAATTCAAGCCTTGATCAGTTTATATTTGGTATGTTTCTCGGGTTATCATTCATGAAATCATATCCTCACAAAATAATTAATGGATGTATCATAGAATGTATTTCACCAAAATGCGTAGATCCCCTGAAGTGTGCTAATCTCAACTGGGATAGGCGTCACAAGATAATAATGGGTGTCGCTCGAGGGATGCTTTACCTACACGAGGACTCTCGACTTCGTATCATCCATCGGGACCTCAAAGCCAGCAACATTTTGTTGGACTCAGACATGAATCCTAAGATATCGGATTTTGGTATGGCAAGGCTGTTCGAGTTGGACCAAACTCGGGCAGAGACAAACCGAATCGTGGGGACGTAGTAAGTACCACAACCTCCTAGAGCTAATGATTACCAAAAGAACAAAGCAAACTATAGAGCTAATATGGTGGACTTATTGTGATGCACAGTGGATATATGGCACCGGAGTATGTGATACATGGAACTTTCTCAGTCAAGTCAGATGTGTTTAGTTTCGGAGTGTTGGTTTTGGAGATTGTGAGTGGTCAGAGGAACACTCTTTACCACATGGGCGATGACACAGAGGCCCTTATAGGCTATGTGAGCATAAGAACATACCTTATCATTTCGCATAATATTTTGGAGATCAATCTGCTCAATGTTTGTCAGATGTTTGCAGGTTTGGAAGAATTGGAGGGAAGGATCAATATCGAACATCATCGATCCCTCTATAAGTTCTGGCTCAAGTACTGAAATTGCAAGGTGCATCCACATTGGCCTATTATGTGTCCAAGAAGACGTGGCTAGCCGGCCAACGATGGCCTCGGTCCTTCTCATGCTTAATAGCCACTCGGTCTCTCTCCAAGTGCCATCGAGACCTGCACTCTTCATGCACAGTGGCATTGAATTTGATATGTCATCCATGCAAGATTACAATTTCAGGGTATCTGAGTTCAAGAGATCATGAAGCAAATCAAGCCAGCTCTCAAAAAACGAGGTCTTTATGACTGAGCCATACCCACAATAGCCTTAGAAAATGGGAGATCAACGGGTCCTATGTATTAATTTTTGTGTTTGTCGTGGTTTCCGGATTATCAAAATTACATTCTCATGATTTAATACTTGCTCTAGATTGTTGAGGAGTTATATGGCTTCAATGGCTTGGGATTAAATCTAGATTCTTAGGATGTTGGAAGTGAATGACACTCACAAAAGGCCATGCCTTATATACATAAACATCAAGCACAAGCTTGGTCCCCCGACCAGAAGATTCTAGATCCGTCGCTATTGATACATGAGAATGCATGTGACCCTTAGAAGTGAAGGAGATCGAAAAGAGCAGGTTCTTCTCTTCCACTTCATACAAGACAAGAGACAGTCAAATCAAAGCTTATGTCTTATCTTAATAACTAGGCTAAAACTATGACATTTCACGCCAATGCACATTGCAGACGAATATGTCTTCATCTTAAGCTTAGACATGCCGCATTTGCTTGGTTCGATCAAAGTAGAGGAAAATTACCAAAACAGCTCTAAATCTATTGCAATTGTGCTAATTCAGCCCTAAATTTTTCTTTGTACCAATTTAGTCTTAAACCTTTTACATTTGTGTCAATTCAATCCATCCAACCAAATTTGGGCAGCCGGTGTTGATGTGGATGTCGGTTAGCTAAACGACGATGATGTGTCAATTTTTTAAAATTATTTTTAATTTTTTTCTATTTTTTTTAAATTTTTTTTGTTTATCTTTTTTTTTTCCTTTCCTTCTTCCCCTGGCTAGTGGCCAGACCGGCTAGGAGCTAGGCCAGCGAGGTTGACCTCACTAGCCATTGGAGAGGCTCACCCTCGTCGGCACTAGTGACGGCGAGGCTCGCCAACGTTGGGCGAGGTTGGCTAGGCGAGCTCGACCTCGCTAGATCTAGGCGAGGTCAAGCCTCGCCATGGTTCTGGGCGAGGTTGAGCTCCGCCCTTGCCGTCGCTAGGCAAGCTTGACCTTGCTAGGCAATGGCGAGGGCGAGCCTCACCAATGGTCGACGAGGTCGACCTCACCGGTCCGGCTACCGACTAGGGGAAAGAAGGAAAGGAAAAAAAATTAAAAAATAAAAAATTCGAAAAAAATTAAAAATATCTTTAAAAAACTACCATGTCAATGTTGGCCAATCGACCGTCATCCACATCAGCGCTGGCCGGCTAAAATTGGCTGGATGGACTAAATTGACACAAATACAAAAGGTTTAGGACTGAATTGACACAAAAAAAAGGTTTATGATTGAATTGGCACAATCACAATAGGTTTATGACTATTTCGGGAATTTTCCCTCAAAGTAGAGGGACCCTTTATAGTATAACTTTGTCCACACCAACCCACATCACAATCATTTCTCCAATTGTATCCGATTGTCATCATACATCTCTTCTCGTAATTTATGTTTGAATCGGCACAACAGATGAAAAAGTTATATAACCTGCGGAACTAACATTTTTTTTTTGTAAAGAATGGAGGGGTGCGGAACTAACGTTTTTTTTTTTTTTTTGGTAAAGTTGCGGAACTAACGTTAAATCTCGCTTGATCCAATAACCGTCACATCTTCGAAGATTTGATGGAGATCCTCGAAAACGAATAAAATGCCCAGCTAAATAATTCGGGTCTAGTCAAGTATTTACTCTTTTTATTACACCTGTAAATTTCAGGAACCTAATTATTTTGCTTTCCGTCCTGTGTATAATGGGACTACTTCTTTTCTTATCCTATGCATGGGTTGTCGTCTTGATCTATCAAACGTACTTAATCCTACTTTTTCTTCAGTTAGCTTGTCATAGGAGCATTTATTGTCATGATGAATCAAAAAGTACAATATTCTTTGTTTATGTTGGATTTTAGATAATTGTTATGGATATATGGAGGTACTTGTTCTTTCTTGTTTGACATTGGAAGTATGAACTTTGAGATTTTATAGATGTTAAGTTTCCTGCATAGTTGTTAGGTAGGCTTAAAGCTAATATTTATCCAATCAAACCAATAACAAAATAAATTCATAGCATATTATGTTTTCCAATCGAAATTGTTATAGCTTTAAAAAGAAAATAGGTCACAAATCAGTTCAAATCATAATATAAATGCTCCTAGCAATTACTATTTTTTGTGTAGTGCTCAAGTGATATATGGAGCCAATTTTTATGCAACCAACTAAGTCTATTTTCCAATTTAGTCAAAGACAATGTTATCTATATTGTTGACACATAAATTTTAGCGAACCCATTTAGTCATTCATTGCATAAGAAAATTAGGGATCGACCCTAATCCTAAACAAAACTATTAAAGTTTTATTTGGAACTATGCACTACATCACATTGCATTAATGGATTTTAGGACAAACACACGCCTCAGTAATAGACCGCACATGTGCTCCGGCCACATGACAATCACATGACCTCTTCGTGGTTTAAACATTCATTACATAAAACTTCAAGATCAACCCTAGCCCCTAAACAAAATTATTACTAAAAATTGCATATAAATATTATGAGTATTTGCATTAATAGTTAATTAAGCCCATATGGTTTGCATATTTATTGGACCAGCGGCCGATGGACTTAAGTGAATAGTCTTAGACATGATTAATAAATTGGACTGAGCTTGCAAGAGTGTTAAATGTTAGTCAAGCCCGTTATTCTCTTCATGGCCGAAATTTATAAAGAGAATGGGGTGCCAAGTTGGAAAATTGGTTAAACTTAAGAAGTAAATTTGGATCCATGACAAGTAGGGAAAAGATTGGCGTTATTTCTAAATATTCGGTTGTTTGAGGAAATAAGTGAGAATTAACAAGATTTGGTATCCTTTTTCTTTACCAAAAAAAAAAAAAAAACAAGATTTGGTCAATGGAAAATAGTAAAAAGAAGGGAAATCGGATCCATGGCCGTGCAATATGTGATTGGAAAGAAGGGGTATTGCTTTTTTCCTTGGAGGCCCCCATGGTTTTGCATAGGAAAGGGATGATAGGGACAGCACAAAGGACAAAAAATAAGAGAGAGATCGTAAAAGAGGAAAGGAGTCATTCTTCGTCTTCTTCCTTGAAACTCCTCTAGACGCTACGCTTGCAGAACCGCGTGTGCAGCACAATTGCTGTCCTGTTTGCTCCTCCGCCAGACAGGCCCAGCACCAGCAAGCCACCGTTGCCCGTCGCCCCGCTGCACCCTGCAGCCTTGGCGTCCCTCAACCCGTGTGCCGATCTGTCCTCTCTGCAGCCTAGGGGTGTACAAAAGAGCCGGGACCTGCCCGGACCGCCCAAGACTGGTCCTAAACTGGTGGTTCCCAAGGGAACCGGTCCAATTCCCGTTTCCAATTTTTTGGAACCAGTGGGTACTAGTCCGGTTCCCTGTGTGGAACCACCCACCCGGACCGGATCGATAATATAATAATAATATATTTTATTTTTTTAATTTTTAACTAAAAAAATTTGATCGAAAAAAATTTAAAAAAAGAAGAGAATTTATTATCATGTCTAAAGGTTTTGTGTAATTGGGATAACCTTGGTCATTTTTCCCAATAATTAATGAGTACCCACTTAATATATGAATGATGTGGTTAATATAACCGATCATAGTGTATGAATTATATGGAAAGTTATATTATTTTCTTTTTGTTCTGTTGATCCGATGTTGGTCCATAGATTTTTTTTTATTTGTCCAGGAAAACTTATTGGGACTGATTCCATAGATCCACTCGAAAACCGGACCAGACCGGTGGTCCGATTCTCGCGTAGATTTATGGAACCGATGGGTGGGTCTCGGTTCCAATTTTTGGAATCGGTCCGGTAGCAGGCGGTCCACGGTTTTGGGGCGGAAACCGCTCACCCGGACCATGCACACCCTTACTACAGCCTCATTGACGATCTACAATTCCCATTAACACTGATTGGTCCGCGCGAGTTTCCATCAAGCTTTCAACACCATAGCCAGCTGGTTCGAGTATCTTGTTACAATCAACCCTCTTTTTGCAGATTTTTTCACGGTCCCTCCACCATTGGTTAGGCCTCATCGCTGGCCACCATCGGCCAAGTTTTGACCGTAGTCTTGTCGACCGCCACAAGTCCCGCCGTGAATGCTCTCATCAGCAGTCATTGAAAGGCTCCACCATCGCTGGTCCGTTTGGGAAACAAATTCTTCACACTAGGTAATTTTCCGAACCAAGATTGATTTCAAAATCTTTTTGCCTAAAATAGATTGATTGACACTAATATTGATTTGTTGGAGACTTCTAGGCATATCCCAAGCTAGGAAAGTTTCCTATTTCGAACCGTGCGCAAGTCGATAATTCAATCTTTGGGCATTAAAATTGAGTTATGTTTCACATGAAATCAGTTATTTGATTTTTAGGCACTAAGATCAGGTTGCCGGTTTGTTTGTACCCAAATTTGAGTTGAATTGATGTCTTTGGTAATTGAGTTTATTTTATTACTTTTTCGTTTATTACGAAATGCATTTAATAATATATTAGGTTTTCAAGTTAGGATAACATTTAATTCAAATTATTTCCTACTTCGAGTTGGATAATATAGCTTCGATATTTTGATTTTAGAAGGAAATCCTTACAAAATAACATGCACATATCATATAGATTTAGTTGCATCATCCTTGCCACATCATGGTGCCATGTCATTGATGCCATGTCATTCATATTGCCACATTCCATCTCATCCATATTGTCAAGTCATTGATGACACATCATCAATATTTCCACGTCATTGATGCAATGTCACATAGCCACGTCCTTGATGTCATGCCATTGATATTGTCATGTCATATTCGATGTCATTCATATGTGCCGTGTCATCAATTTCATGTCATTTAGTGATTGCATATTTAGGGACATATAACTTAGATTGCATAATATGTTAGAATAGTTGAAAATTTTACTTGTCATTAGAATTAGATCATGTAGATTACACATCGCAAGTCGTGTCAAATTAGGCCATATAATTATAATTTAGGATTAAAATTGCATCTCATGCATTGCATATAGTTAAATTTTCATAAACAAGAAAAAACTAAAAAGCTTTTTAGAATTACACAATCATTTAGAAATCATTTTTAGGGCATGCATGTATTTTCTAGTTAACAAATTGCAGATATTGGGAAATTAATCAACGTGAAATTATGCTTTGCTTTCCATTGAGGTTAGCCCTAATTATAGCAATTTATATATTTGTTGCTTTGGTATACTAGATGTTACTTTATTGATTACACACCCACATGATAACCCTTGCATGTTAGTGGTTAAACTAGAAGTCCTAAAACTTGTTACAAAAGTGCATTGAGTTCTAAAACTTGCAAAAAATGTAAGCAAGTCCTAAAACTTGTCAAATTAGTGCAATCGAGTCATAAAGTTAACATTGTCAAATTTACTAACGGAAAATGCTAACGTGGCTTATTTTAATTATTTCTCTCTCCCATGTGGCAACTAGGTCAAGGAAATTCCTCCATGTCAGCAAAACGACATTGTTTTGGATAATTTACATATCTAGAACGATGCTATCTCTTCTCTACTTCCTCATGTCTGTAGTTGCGTTCTCCTTCTTCCCAAATCGACTTCTCTGAAACCCTAAGGCCCTTATGGTCGATGGAGATCACGATCTGCTCCCCTCGCTAGTTGAAACTCTATCCCTATCATGATTTCGGAGTTTGACACCCATTGTAAGTGGGAGCTCTCGTCTTCGTCAAACACAGGTACGTCTGAAAACTCGTTCCGTGGGACCCTCGACGGCGCATCGAGCACCGTCGATGATGGAGCCAGTCACTATCTCTAGGCTACTCTCCTCGTAGGTATCCTCACTGTGTCTGTGCTACTATTTGCATTTTCACTGTCGATTTGACCGTAGCTTGTTGATTTGGAAAATTATTGAGACGAGATTTTGCACAAAAACATCCGAAACTTGAGTAAGAGCGGAGCGACCCCAGAATTTGTGTATAAAAGTGTGTCTGTGCTTTGCTCTCTCACCTTTTCCATTCGATTTTTCTTCTTCCCTTCGTTGCTTTTTTTTTGCGCTTCTTTTATTGCTCGAGATCTACTCTCTACCGGGTCATCATGCATTGTAGTGGATAGACTGAGAAAAGAGTATAGATGAATTGTTTCAATCCTTCAATTGTTAACGATTCTCGTTGATCAACTAGTTTGATTAGAAAGTTGCAATGTAATTGATGAAAAAAAGAAGAGAAATCTGTTACATTTGCGTGACTTTTTTTTCCAATTCAACATGTGAAGTTACTGTGAAATTTGTTCGAGGTAGACATGATATTATTGCAGATTGCTACCCTCTTATGTTTTATTGTAGCGCATATATTTTATTGCAAATTTCCCCAATAAGGTATACGATTCTGCAAATTGAACATGTCAAGTTAGCTTAAGTTTTTTGGTTAAATGATTGGTATTGCGATATCCGGTGACCCAATCTAACATGTCGAGTTAGCTTGATTTCACTTGCTTGTCTTTGGAATGTATTTATCAGGTATTAAAGCATTCATCCGTCAACATGGTTCCATAGAAAATATAATAGAAACACCTGGAAGTTTAGTGTGCTTCGTAGGTTTGCTGATATGCTTATCCTACCCATTTCATTTTATGGCTGAAGTCATTAGTAGCTTTTAGTTAAAATTGGACAATTGAAGGTGCTATTTGTTTTTGTTTCCTTATAGGTCCAATGGCCGAGGACAAATTTTATGTCACTATTTTTCTTGGAGGTAAATTTCAAATTGGAACGCCCTTGGAATACGTAAGTGGAAGGGTTGATATTGTTGAAATAGACTTAAGTAAGAGTTCATTGTGTAATATAATTGAAGCTATTAAGGCTTTGGATGGGCGTAAAATAGACACTTTTATATAGAGTTCCTAAAAATAGTATTCTTGAATATGGGGTAACTCTTAGGTATTTATGGGATAACTCTGGTATAATAGATTTATTATATCATCATCTTCATTATGAAATATTGAATCGTATGTTGAGCATGTCGATGATGAAGAGACGATTGCTAAGATAGGGGGAGCTGAGATGGAACTGGATGTATGTCTGATGTGAATGTGGAAAGTGTTGATAATGTGGCCGGTAATGTCTTTGAAAATGTGATTGGGAATGTCGATGATGAAAGGAATTGGGTTGAGGTTGGTAATAGGGATCTGGATGAGGGTGATGATGATGATGCATGTAATTTGGTGGATGTGGAACAGTCGAGTGACAATGATAATTTTGAAAAGGTTGATGCAAGGAAAAATTTAAAGAAATTTTCAGCGAGGCTCAAAACTAAAACTAACATTGAAGCAACTTCCCGATTAGATGTTAGCTTTCCAATAGAGTTATCAACTCATCCTTTGATAGTGGATGCTTCTGGGTACGAAACAGAGTACTATCGTTCAGATGACGAAGAAAATCTCCATTCAGGATGAGGAGAAGGAAGATGATAGTACTTCAAGGAGGAGGAGTAGGTTTCCATCATATGATCAAAAATGGTAAGAATCCAGTATTTGTTGTTGGCATGACATTTGAGAATGAAATTGAATTCAAAGATGCAATTTTGAGGTACTCCGTGGCTGAGCAAAGAGCAATTTAATACACTAAGAACACTACTAAATTTAAAAGAGCCAGGTGTGCCCAAGGTAATTGTAACCAAATGATTTATGGTGCTCTTGACAGCAACACTGGATCAGTCCAATTGAAAAAGTACATGGATGAGCATATATGTAGTATCACTTTCAAGAATAAGAGAGTGTCGAGTACTTACTTAGCTAAACACTTCATGATTCTCATTTCTGCAATGCCTAAAGTCAATGCACCTCAATTGAAGAAACTAGTTAGAGAATAGTTCGGGGTAAATGTCACTTTGAGTCAACGTAGGAAAACAAAACTAAAACTGTTCAAGGAACTACAAGTCAATTATAAGGAGTATGCATAGATGTACGACCACCTGGAGGAGCTTTACACTGTAAGCCCCGCAAGCACATTTAAAATGAAAGTTGAATTCTCTACCATTATTTGATAGGGCTTACATTTGCTTTGATGCTTGCAGGAAATGATTTTTGATAGGATGTCGAAAGATCATTGGACTAGGTTGGTGTTTCTTTAGGGGCTTGATCAAAGTTGAGTTGTTGTATGCCATAAGGAGGGATGCCAACGACCAAATGTATCCAGCGGCATGGGCAATTGTAAGAATCGAGAATAAGGACACATGGACCTGATTTATTAACTTGTTGAAAGAAGAACTCGACATGGGTAATGGCAATGGTTGGGCTTTAATAAGTGACCAACAAAAGGTATGCAATACTATTATCACTCACCTTGAATTTGTTTGCGACAACGTATGCAATGATTATTAGCATTAATATTTTCCTTTTTTTTCGTATTTGTCAAGGTATCATCTCTTTAGTAGTTGAACTTTTGCCAAATGCAGAACATAGGATGTTGTGCAATGCACACATATTCTAATTGGGGTAAAAAATACAAAGGAAAGAAGTTGATGAGACAATTTTGGAAATATGTTAAAAGTACTAATAAGGTAGATCTTGAGGTGCATAGATGAGGGTTGAAGGAAATGACTCCACAAGGTCATGATGATCTATTCCATACTGAGCCAAAACACTGGTGTAAAGCCTTCTTTGACACCAACATAAAATGTGATGTTGTTGGTAATAATCTTAATAAAGCTTTCAATATTAGGTGTGTTGAAGCTAGGTGCAAGGCTATCATGTATACTACTTATCAATTCATGATGCCTACTATGAGAGGATAGAAATTTTGGGACAAAACCAACAAAGAAGCTCCTCAACCCCTACCAATTAAAAGGATACCTAGTAGGCCAAAAAGGAACAAAAGAAAGCAACCAATTAAGTAGTTCAGGAGTTTCAATGGCAAAGGCACATCCCGAAGCCAATGTACAGCCTCGATCATTGAGAATATCTCCTCAAAAGCATGTTATGGTGAAGCCAAAACCACCATCACAACCCTAGGTGAGTTCCCAGTCTCAGTCGTTAAGAATTCTTCAAAAGCATGTTGCTGCAAAGCCAATGGCACCATCACAACCCCAGGTGAGTTCCCAGCCTCAATCATTAAGAATTCTTCACAAGCAAGGTGCTGTAAAGCCAAAGCCACCATCACAACCCCAAGGGAATTCTCAGCCTTCATCTCATGCTACAATAGCTCCTCCAAAGCCTATTGTTTGGAAAAGAGTCACAAAAGGTACATCATATACAAGGAAAAGCTCAAGACTTATAAATCAAGTGAATGCCAAACCTGTTGGACCACCAGAGAACACAGACTTTGTGACATCCTAAAATTGCCCAGTTGGGATTTATGAAATGAACGGTTTTATAAACGTACTTGTAGTTAGTTTTCGCCCGGAACTGATCATTCTTGGGATACTAACCGTTAGCGAAAGACTAATTAGAGATTTAAATTCGTACGACTAGAGAAATTTGATTGTGAACCGACTTTCAATCATAGAATTGTTGAGGTGACATTTTGAGCCAATGTAGGCTGATCTTAGGATAGTTATGGGTTGGTTTGTCACTGTCATATGAGTAGATCACGGGTGATTTCGTTTGACCGTGAAATGAGATGACGAATGATGTAAAACCTATACCAAACAATCGTGCCCGTCGAAATTAGTGATCAATCATCGTGACTATATTGACAACCGAGGTCGCCATGATCCGAACGAACTTGCACGTGACTTGATTTAGTATCAGTCATGGGTCGAATATGCGAATTTTCCCAAAAAGCTGCCGGTAGTCAGAGACTCGCTCAAGTTACGTTATTTAAAATTTAGTCATTAATTAGAGGCCAATTTGGACATTAAAAATTAAGGAAGTCACGATAGGACGTTTGGGGGACGTTGTTATTAAAACATTAAGCTTTCGATTTTCCCGAATCCTTCATAAAATTCAATTTCGGCAATAAAATGGAAAGTGACCATTTTACCCTTAGGAGTTTGTTGAGGCCAAGTGTTAAAGGAGAAGGGCATTTTGGTCATTTTGCCCTAATTTTAAGAAAGGACATTTTTGCCCTTGGAATTTTATGAAATTCCCAAATTGCCCTTGGATATTTTGGAAAAGATTCGATCCAGACCGTTGATTTCAAGATAAGATCGAATCTAAGCCGTCGATTTGGATTGTGAGAGAGGAGCACGATGGTCTTTTGGCACCTCAATTATTAGCCTTAGACTATTTAAAGACCAAAACTCTCTCTCCTCATTTCTCTCTCCCTCTCATTCGACCACTCCCTCTCCCCTTTCCCCTGACTGCCGAACCCTCTCCCCCTTGGCCGATCGCCACCACCGGCCACCATCCGTCTGCCCCCTTCGTCGCCGAGCTTCGCCCTCATGTTGCCACTACCATTCCCCTCTCCCTCTCGGTTCACTCTTTCTCCCCTCCCCTGTGGCCATGAGTGATGGCCAAGCCAAGCCACCGCCATCACCGATCGTTGCCGCCGTCAAGCCGTTCGTCGCTGCTGTACACCGCCGTGAGGCCACTGGCCTGCCGCCTCCTTTCCACTCTAGCCGAGCTAGCCTAGAGTTCATGTAAGTCGCCCCCTAAACCCTATTTAGGATGTCGGGTATCAATAGATGCGATTAGGGGTTAAATCGGATTGATTAGTGGTTAAATTGGGTTGATTAGTGTTGTAATAGGGACTAATTAGGGGCTGTTTAGGGGTTAATTTAGTGGGCTGAGTTGTGAGCTTGAATGTGCTGAAAATATGATGTTTCGGGACTGAATTGAGGCTGAGTTGAATGCTGGAAAGTTGGGGATTGAAATGACGAACAATTGGTTCGAATTGGAGACGATTTGTGCCGATTTGATGTGCTATGATATTGCTATGTGGTGGTGCGTGTTGCGGCTTGGAATATGCATAGAAATGTTGAAATTGTGGTTGTGTATGTGGCTGTCATGGTGGGCCTGTTGGTGGCCTCAAATGCTTGTTAGTGTGCGAAATATTTGATTGAAATGTGAGTCATTGAGTGCATGCCTAGGCTGAATTGAAATTGATTATTCATTGGCCGTGTTGGGTGCTTATTAAGTATGAGAAATATGTGTAATTTGGTGCGTGCACGGGCCAAGTGTGATTGGCCAATATGCTGGCATGTGGGTGTCGAGCATATGAACAAGTGAGAAATCGTGTGTGGTATGGTATATGTGGTTACGGAAATCCCTGAGGCGGTACCATTACGCGGGGAATTGATTCGTCTTGAAGTGGTAGGACTACGCGAGATGATGCCCAGTATTACCGGAGGACGACCAACCTGAGGTGGTACCATTATGCGGATTGTTTCGTAGGTGGTGGGTGTTGAGCTTGAGGCGATACCATTACTTGGGCAAGATACATGGCCTGAGGTGGTACCATTACGCGGGCAAGATACACGGCTTGAGGCGTTACCATTACGCGAGCCAGGAAGTGTTGATATGATTAAGTCACACTGAACCTGAAGCGGTACTACTACACGGGTCACTGGCGAGTTGAGTGGAAAATACGATATGGTTGCAGTGAACCTGAGGCGGTATCATTACGCGGGTCGCTGGTGAGTCGAGTGGAAAATATGAGATGGTCACAGTGAACCTGAGGCGGTACCATTACGTGGGTGACTAGCGAGTTGGATGAAAATAATGTGTTGAGGCAGGAATGAGTGTGTGAAATGTAATTGAATGTGCATGTGATTGGAAATTGTACTGTTATGGCTAACGTGCAGGTTGCACGCAGGAAAGACCCAGGTAAGTATAAGTTGTGTGCCTGCTATGTGATGGCTGAGTGTGATTGTGTTTGTGATTGTCTGGAGGTACGTGATAACCTAGGTAGGGTTTAGGTAGTGTACTTATTGAGATGTGATCTCATGGTTATTCAACCAATAATTTCAAAACTCCGACCCGAGCCATGAATCTTCCGCCGCCGCAGCATTTTGGGATCCCTATGCACACCGACCACGATGTCTTAGAATACCCGATGGAAGATAACATGATCCGGGTTAAGTATACTGCCATAGTTTGGGTAGATATACAACTACCCCACTGGCAGGCCCATACATACACTGCTTGGATGTTCAGAGAGGGGGTAGATGAGTTTGGCCCTATCCGAGGCTTCGATGTCACCTTTGATGGAGTTTGGGCTTGGGATCCATCAACCATACCCCCTCTCGATGGCGAGCTGACTAGTTTGGAGACTAGTTTAGCTCAGTCCGGACTTCAACTTGCATTTGTAGCACCTGAGCCCTCGGGAGCCGAGCATGAATCGGAGTCAGAAAAATCCTAGGCGGGGTATGATCCGATAGATGTG
Source organism: Syzygium aqueum (assembly GCA_031216185.1). NCBI lineage: Eukaryota > Viridiplantae > Streptophyta > Magnoliopsida > Myrtales > Myrtaceae > Syzygium > Syzygium aqueum. Next base: position 36,775,562 of record CM062235.1, on the reverse strand, counting down.
GATCTCGAGGTAATACTAGAAGAAAAACCAGAAGAAGAAGAAGATCCTGAAGCAGAACCTAAAGATGCCTCAGAAGTAGAGCCTGAAGATGAACCAGAGGACGCATCAGTGTACGAGCCCGAGCACAATCCTAGATTTGTGCCAGAGAACGAGTCGGACAAGGAGCCAGTAGAAGAGGAGTGAGTTGCAGTTCCAGCGGAGTAGGGTGACATAGACCACCCAATTGAGATCGAGGCCGAGCCGGAGTCCTCAAAGGAGCAAACAGTTCAACGGGATTAAGATTCGAGTGCCGAGGGGTCGGACTCAGAGTGGACGCCATCTCATGGACGTAAGGGCTAGTGTAGAGATTGGGAGCAAGTCTTTTGAGGTGTTTCCATTTTTGGATGATAGAGTACCTAGGCTGTTGATCTTTTTGATATCGGTGGTGTGTAGTTGATAGTACGGTGTGCATGTATAGGAGATCAATTGTATGTGTTGGATGTTGTATAAAGTTGGTTAAGTACTGGATAAGTCTGTTCTTCCTTTTTCCCAGTTGTTTCTTGTCTAGGTATTATTTGTGGCTTTCGCTAGTTGTTTTACATTTCTAACAAGTTGATTTGGATCGGTGATACCCTGGGACGTCGCACTAACTCGACCGATGAAAGGGATGTCGCGGGCTCGATGGGTGCGGGGCGTGACATCCCCGATTTGAATTAGTATTAGAGCAAGGACAGCTCGATCTAAGTTGGTCGAAGGTTAGAGTGATAAGGAGCGGAGACTTGGGGTAGTAATTGAGGGAGACCTTAGCGAGTCATAGGGTGGTACGAGCTACACGTGCCTCTAGATTGTTTGTTATGGTTGTTGGCTGAATTGAGTGTTATAATGATTAAAATGCAGGTGCGTCGGGACCAAGGTAAGTGCACAGACCTTATTGATTGTGGCCTTGTGCTGTGGTGATTGATTACCTGCTGAGTGAATTATTGCGTTAATTCATTGCCTAGGACTAGACTGGTATAGTTGGCCTAGGTTTATAATTTCTAAGTGGAATTATAGCAGGTAGTCAAGTGGTAGAAATCATGAGGATGAGTTCGCAAGGTAGAGGAACTGGGGGTCCATCCAGCTCACGAGCCTGAGCTCGACTTGCAGAAGATCCTAGAATGGATGCGGTCATAAGGACCCTAGAAGAAATTGGTTACCTGATAGGACGGCAAACTCAAGAACGAGCCGCCACTAATTTAAAACATTACGATATATCGCATGATTAAAAAAATATATCATACAATACTATGTCTAAATTATATCCTGATTTAAAAAAATTTGAAATTTTTAAATTTTTTTAAATTAATAGTATAATATAATATAATATAATATAATATAATATTAAAACCAGTTCGGGTTGCGGATCTGGGTCAATAGATTCGACCTGGGGCGTTGACCCCGGTCAAGTCAGCTGATCCGGGTCGATCGAAACTGACCCTGGTCAATGGATCCGACCCAAGGCGTTGACCCGGGTTGAGTTAGCTAATCCAAGTCCATCGGAACCGACCTGGGTCAATGGATCCGAACCAGGGGTTGAGCCGGGTTAGGTCAAACTTGTGTGCACAAACACACGAGTGCATCGACGGAGCCAAAATTGGCCTTCCGCCAACTGACCTAGACCGGCGCTGACCAAAATCCGGCCCCTGAGGATCGCCACCAAGCTTCGCCACCTGCCTAGGTCACCATCCGATCGCTTGTTTGCCGGCCAGTGACCGAATCAAAACTGGCCTCATTGAGGCATTTTGTTGAACACTTGGCGTGCATAGACAAAAATGGGAGATTTCAACCTGTTCCGGCGACCTGGTCGGCTTCGGCGGCCTAGCTTACCTTTAGTGACGATACATGGGCTATGGGGAATGACAGTATGGGCCGGGATTTGCACAGAATAGCCGACTCAAGTCCTGGCCAAACCAGACACCAAACCAAGGGAAAACAGGGGTAGTCCGGATCGGGGGGGACTCATCGGTCGACGGCGCATCTAGGGGGTAACGGCGACGCTGCTGGTTCTCCTTCTTGCTTCGGCATGACCTCGATATGCCTTCTTTCTATCTTATTTCTCTCTCTTCTCTCTCTTGTTCTATCTCTTCTCTCTTTGTTCTATCTCTTCTTTGTTTCTCTCTAATGGCCAAGCCCTGCCTCTCTCTCTCTTCGGCTTATATAGCTGGCGACGAGGCGACTCCCCTGCTCCATTACACATGCTGACGACGGCCTACACCGGCCTATTTTGGCCCATGACTTTCGTGGCCATTTAGGCCGGTTCAATGCCGTGAAGAAGAGAGGAAGAAGAGGGAGAGGAGACCGGGAAATCGGGGAGGACGAGACTGGCCATCAATGCCAGTCCTGTTGGCGTGCTCTCCTAGCCTTCCTCTGGCCTAATAAGGACGGCGAGGGCCGCTTCGCCATTGATTGCTCTGGACGGCCGGATGCAGGGGAGAGCAAGGGAGAGAGAGAGAGGCCGGCGCGGGGGAGGGGGGGGAGAAGAAGAAGAGAGCTGGGCCAGGCCAGGCCTAGCTTGCGCGGGGGAAAAGAAAAAAAGAAAGGCGGGCTAGGCTCACGTGGGGGGAAAAAAAAAGAAGGTCGGGTCGACCCGGCCCAATTCTTTTTTTTAATTTGAATTTTTTTTAAAAGTTCTAATAGACCCTAAATTTTAGAAGCCATGAGATCCTCTATTTTTTAAAAAAGTTCCATTAATACAAATATGCCTAATTTCTATATACAATACATTTAAATAGAAATAGTTTTTTGCTTTAGAAATTAAAGAAAATTAACTCTTAAATTTTATGCAATTAATGTTGAGCAAATTAAAATAGGTGTCAACACAACACATGCATAAAACAAATGCCAATTGATATAGCATCTTTTGTTGCTTCACTCATGCGGGCTCCTCCTTTGAACGTCTATGTTTCGCCCTTTGCATCTTCATTTTCGCTATAAGTGAGCTCACGTCAACCTCATCGCACCTCAATTGGCTTGATTCACATAGTGCTTGATTTCTTTCAAGGAGGTTGACTATCATGTCTCTCGCTCGATCCGGTATCTTCGGGTCAACTCACATGAAGAAATCGCAGCACCCTGGAACATCAAACTTAGCACATCCATAAAACCTTCACTACAAAAAAATTAGGTTTTAGCGATAAATTTTGCCACGAAAAATGTCACTAAACGAATTTGCGACAAATTTAGTGATGGAAAAAAAATCGTCACTAATACGTCGTCGCAAAATTTTGGAACAAAAAATTTCAATTTTCGTCGCTAATTCTTCGTGGCAAAATTCATCGCTAATTTGTCAAGAGCTTTATTAGTCGCTAATTATTCGTGGCAAAATTCATCACTAATTTACCACGAACTATATTCGTCGCAAAATTCGTCGCTAATTATTCGTGGCAAAATTCATCACTAATTTGCCACAAACTATATTCGTGGCAAAATTCGTCGCTAATTTACCAAGAAATTTTTTTTTTGGTCAGTAATTTACGACGAATTTATTCGTGGCAAAATTCGTCGCTAATTTGCCACCAAATTTTTTTACTTTTTCCATGAGCATTATTCATGAACGACTTTAGCAACGATTTTTTATTAATTCTTTAGCAACAAACTCTGCGACGAATATCATTTATGGACGAAATTAGCGACGAAATTTTATTTTTGCAACGAACTTTTGTAATTTGTGATAGTACGATAAAATCATTTATTTTATTTTTTGATTTTAAACCTAATTAATTTTTGAAATTTATATTTAACATTGATTAAGCACTTAATAACATCAAAATATTATAATAATATGAAAATGAAATACATTCATCTACATTTTCCATAAGAATGACATAAATATTTTTCTTTATAGTACACATAATGAGAGAATAAATAATCTTGCATAATAAATAATGACGACAAAAATAAATAAAAAAAATCTTGCTTTTAGCGACAATCCCCATCATATAAAAACTCAACAAAACTAAAGACACGGTCCATGTGAGATGCTCACTTCCTGCTCCAATTTTAATAAATGTCAATTGAAATGTTGTTGCAATCTCTCATTTGCATAACTTATGCAGAATTGCTCAAAGCTGTTCTTCTACAAAACATAAATTATCTGGAATTAGACACAAAATTAGTGACATTATTTCCACATTAAATGTTAATATATTCAGCTTCTAAAGAACACATAATGACTATGAAGTAAGCAATCTTAATTAAGTAAAGTAACGAAGGTAAATGAAATATAGAGGAAAAAGGTTGAAGTTCACTTTCAATGATAAATCTAATAGAAGTAAAGAAACAAAGGTGCAACGTAGGTGCTCCAAATTGGTTCACTATCCACAACTGCACACTTCCACCACAAAAAAAAAAACATTTATGTAAGTGACATGAACAAAACAAGGAATGATATTGGATGCTATTTATCTTTTAGCTACCACAAAATACCTGACAACACTGCACACTTCCACCACAAGCAGCATAATGAAGTGGAGTGCTTCCAGCACCTGCAACTTGCAAAGAACAATACACACGACTTTCCACAAATGCATGATTCTAAGCAGGTATCACTGCATTGAAATAATCAATCATTTTGAATGAAGCCATAATTCTCCCACAGGGTATTTTCTAAAAAAGCAAATAACACCTAGTGCAACCCCCAAGACCAGGAGACAAAAGAGGGGTTTTGGACTCCTGATTGCCCCATTCATTCCCATCCTCAAAAACCCAAGCCTCATGACTAAAAGCAAGGAGAGGAAAAAGATGGAACCAATCACATCAGCTATGACCCAGCTAAGCTATGTATCCCAATACAATATACCAATATAGGTTAACATACCAAATCACATTTGCTTCTTAGAATATATTGCCTCTTTTCCTTTGCATTGCGAGAATACGAGTAAAATATATTCAGAAGCTATAAGGTATAGTAGAGCCAAAAGGAGAACAGTCAAAAGCCACGAAAAAACAGAAACAACAAAAGCAAACTAGCTTAAAGCAAACATGAGAAAACCAGGAGTAGCAATATTATCGAAGACTCCGACGGAGACAACGCAATGGCTCAAACAAAGCCACGAGATCCTCCATTTTCGCGAATATCAAAACAACCAACAAAATCAACCCTGAATCAGATCAAACAACAAAATCAAGCTAAAGCAACTAAAGCTAAGAACAAATCAGCCACCAATGTACACGTGCACGGCATATAGTTGTAAATATCACTTTCTTGTGGTTCCTCTTCCAACAAAACAAATCATCAGGTAAGAGGAGTGCTACCACAAACAATCAATTTCATTTAAAAGCAACAAACAAAAAATCAACAAGAGAACTCATTGTCTTACTTTTACAGCCATGATATAGAAGTGCCACTTAACCGATATGTTGCTACTCTATTTGTTCCCTTTTTTTTATGGGCAGCTATTTAGCCGTTGAAAATTTTTTCCTCACCTTGAGCATTTGAACATCTTCTGGAAAAGTAAGCCGTAAGGCCTTTCTCAAGTACTGCAATTAAAAGTTATTGCCCATGAGTTGCACTATTTATGTAATCAGATTGTAAAAAAAAAAAAATAAAGATCATATTATAACCTTTAAAGGTTCAAAGGGGTATTGTCTTCCAATAGCTTCAAGTTCTTTCTTGCAACTCGCATTCAATGAGTTGAACATTGTAACGAACAACTTGTCCACAATGTCCATTACCTGCACATAAACGTTTAGTTCGTTAAGCTAAACTGAGAATTCAGTTAAATGAAAAAGTATCCAATCCAACCTCACAATAGTGCTTCTTAATCTCCATTTCAACATCAAGGCCAGTAAATTCACACAAATGCCTATGTGTGAAGGAGTTTTCTACCCTAAAAACAGGGCCAATCTCAAAAACACACCCAAAGTCACCACAAATGGCCATTTGCTTATGAAGCTGAGGTGACTACACCAGGCATGGAGGGCGCCCTTTATAGTCCAATTTAAACACAGCAGAACCCCTTTCACTGGATCAAGCTATCAGTTTTGAAGTGTGGATTTCAATAAAGCCTTCAGATAACAAGAACTAGCCAAAAATCTACACAATGTGGATTCATATAAATTCAGGTGTTAAGACTCAAAACACAAGGCAAATGTAAACAGCAAACTAGGAGGAACATTGGCCTGCTTAAAGCATAAGCACCAGAGCATCAGCATCTTATCTTAAGAAATTGGACTTTCATATGGAGATTGGAGACTACAAAAACAGCCCATGTGTCTCTTTCACCCCTCCACTATCACCTCCACTTTACTGCACTTCTTCAAATCCACAGGCTCCACCACAAACTCTTAGGAATAATTGCTTCAAAGCGAGAGATAGAGAGATCATCTTAAAACGAGGCAGCAAGTAAATATACACAAAAGAATCCATGACATGCTCTCTTCGTGCTAACACTATAATAAATTCCGTAATGGATAGTTGATACCTGAAAATCAGCAACTCAAGTATCAAAAGCTCCGGCCTAATACCAAGAGTTCGACAGGGGACACACTTAACTCTTCCCCTAAACTAATAAAAAAGCATTCTCAATACATCAAGAGCCGAAACACTCGAATCGTCGAAATCCCCGAGCAAAATCCAAACTTATGCAGACAGATATAAATATTGATGGGTATGCCCCCGTGCTAAATCAACCTCCACTTCTAAACAAGCACAGACACGAAAGAGCAGATAACAAACAGAATCCCTCTTATTTCCTTTGAAGAATTAGATTGAACCCAAAACGATGCGCACGAGAAAGGAACTCACACGACACATCATCAAATTCGACGAGAGAGAGAGAGAGAGAGAGAGAGAGAGAGAGAGAGGGACCATTAGAGTTGGCCTTGAAGCGAGCCGAATCGCAGTAATCGAAGGGGGCCTTGCCGAGGATGACCGCGTGGGGGGACTTGTCCTTGCCGTTGACGGTGTGGGACGTGGACGGGAAGGACCGCTAGAGGAGGTGCTTGTCGAGCACGTCGTTGATGTTGACCCTCTGCTTTCGATCCACGCTACCAACCACCACCTTCTTGCCCTCGACGGGGGGAGGAACCGCCACCCCTTCGGGCTCCGCGGCCTCTAGGGCTCCGGAGGCCATGGGCGAGGAGGAGCCGTAGGAGGAAGCGCGGGGGGAAGGGGTAATCGAAAACCATAGCGAGAGCGAGAGGTTTTGGGGTGTAGGGGAGAGGGAAGAAGGACAAGGAGAAGCGGAAGCAGATTTGATTGAGAGAAGCGAACGAGGGAGAGGCAGGGAGAACAGCAAGCGCGGGGGAGATACGAGGAATCAGCAGAGAGAGAGAGAGAGAATGGGGGTGAGGGCGGGGAACACGAAACTTGCGACGGACAAAGACGTGCATTGCTAAAATTTGCGACGGACTTCTTTGTCTATTGCAAATTAGCCATGGACTTTTTTTTTCTATCGCTAATTTTAGCAACGGACAAAAATGTTCGTCTCTAATTTTTCGTGGCTCAATTTATTTTTTATAATGTAATCAGTGACAGATCTTAATCCGTGGCTATTTTAGCCACGGATTTAGCCATGAAAATTAAAAATAGTCAAGAAAGTGAAGCAAGAGTTTATTTTCGTCGCTAAATCCATGGCTAATTAGCTACAGATTTAGTGACGAAAATAAAAATAATCGGGAAAGTGAAACGAGAGTTTATTTCCGTCGCTAAATCCGTGGCTAATTAACCACGGATTTAGCGATGAAATTAAAAATAGTTGGGAAAGTGAAGCGAAAGTTTATTTTCGTGGCTAAATCCGTAGCTAATTAGCCACGAATTAAAATCCGTGACTAATTAGCCACGGATTTAGCGACGAAATTAAAAATAGTCAAGAAAGTGAAGCGAGAGTTTATTTTCATCGCTAAATCCGTGGCTAATTAGCCACAAATTAAAATCCGTGGCTTAGCCATGGATTTAGCCACGAAATTGAAAATAGTCGGGAAAGTGAAGCGAGAGTTTATTTTCGTGGATAAATCCGTGGCTAATTAACCACAAATTTAACCACGAATTTAGCGACGAAATTAAAAATAGTCGGGAAAGTGAAGCGAGAGTTTATTTTCGTCGCTAAATCCGTGGCTAATTAGCCACGTAATTAAAAATAATCGGGAAAGTGAATCGAGAGTTTATTTTCGTTGCTAAATCCGTGGCTAATTAGCCACGGATTTAGCCACAAATTAAGATCCATAGCTACTTAGCCACAGATTTAGCGACAAAATTAAAAATAGTCAGGAAAGTGAAGCGAGAGTTTAGTTTCATCGCTAAAGCCGTGGCTAATTAGCCACGAATTAAATAGCCACGGACTAAAATCTGTGGCTAAATTCATGGTAAATCCGTGGCTAATTAGCCATGGATTTAGTTTCGAAAATGACCTTTCATATTAATAATTCATCAAATAAAAAATTTTCCAACAAATTCAGTTTGTCGCCAATTAGCGACGACCTTTTAACAATTCAATAGATAAAAGTGTTGCAAATGTCGTCGCTAATTTTGTCAATTAGTGATGATCCAAATCTAATGGAAAATAAAATATCACAAATGTCATCGCACGAATAGTATTTGACTTGTCGCCATTTAGTGACGAATTTTCTGTCGACCTATTACATTAACAATAATAACAATAATAATAATAATAATAATAATCAACAACAACAACAACAATAATAATACTAATGACAACAACAATAAACACATGTCGCAATAATAATAATAATAATAATAATAATAATAATAATAATAATAATAATAATTACACATAATTAATAAAAAAGTCTAAAAAATCATAATCTTTATCTTCGTCTTCGTCTTGATCTTCATCTTCTTCATGAGCATTGTCTTCATCCTCTGTCTCAAAATCAGATTTTGCAATATCTACTAAATTTGATTCGCGAATTTCAGTTAGATCCACATCTATTATTACTCCACATAGATCTCGTAAAGTTGAAATATTATATTCCTCAGTTTCAACCATGTTACAAACTTGCTCTTATTTATATGTTGTATCCTTCCAGTGTTCCTCAATTTTTCTTCCTATTTTAGTTTTACATACAGTCCACCAATAAGTTTTGTCATGTTTCAAACTAGGATATGATACATAATATACATGAATTGCTTATTGTGCCAAGACAAATAGTTCATATTTTGTATACCTTTTCTCGTAATTTATTTCAATCAAATTAAACTTCGTATGCACCTTCATTTGTTGCAAATTCCGTCTCAAATTAGCGACAAATTTATTTTTCGTCCCAAAATTAGTGACGGATTTTTTTTTCGTTGCTAATTCCATTGCAAATTAGCCATGGACAATTTTTCATCGCAAATTAGTGACAAATTTTTTTTCGTTGCAAATTAGCGACGAATAATTTTTCATTGCAAATTAGCGATGAATTTTTTTTACGACAAATAATATTTCGTCGCAAATTAGCAATGGATTTTTTTTCGTTGCAAATTCCGTCGCAAATTAGCGATGAAAAATTATTTGTCACTAATTTTCCGTGGCTAAATCCTTGTTGTTTTGTAGTGCCTCTTCCTTCGTTTTTCCTTGTCTTTACAGTAAGAATTAGCGATTGAAAACCACAATAGCAAGTTAGCTCTGACTCGACCTTATTAGGTGTTACACTACTTGATTTAGATGGTAGTGCCCTCATTCTTCTTGTCGCCATATTAACAAAGCATAATAAGCCGCAAACTAGCAAAACCTACATTGTAGGAGAATAGAGGCAAGTATAAGGAAATCTGCTACAGCACAACTCATTTAGGAAGCACAACCCATATTAACAACATTCAACTTATTACCAATTTAGAATCTACTGCAGAACAATCCATTTAGGAAGCCAATCCAGCACATCCCACTTTCGCTACCATAAAACGTGTATAACGAAATCTGCAATAATATCACATTTATCTCAAATGCTTTCACAATAATCACATCTAGAGAATGTAACTGAAATCAAGCTAACTTGACATGCTAAATTGGGTCATCAAATATCACAATACTGATCACTATTAGTTTAAGAAAAATATTAAGCTAACTTAACATGTTCAATTGGCAGAATCATATACACTATTGGGGAAATCTACAATAAAACATGTGTACAACCATTAAACATGAAAGGGCAGCAATCTACAATAATATCACATCTACCTCGAACAAATTTCACGATAACTTCACGTGTTGAATTGGGGAAAAAAGCCATGCAAGTGTAATAAATTTCGCTCTTTTTCTTCAATTACATCTCAACTTTTTGATCAAACCAATTGATCAACGGGAATCATTAACAATTGAAGGATCCAAACAATTCATCAATGCTCTTTTCTTAGTCTCTCCGCTGCAATGCATGATGACCCGACAAAGAGCATATCTTGAACAACAAAAGAAGCCCAAAAAAAAGTAACGAAGGGAAGAAGAAAAATTGAATGGAAAAGGTTAGAGAGCAAAGCAAAGACACACTTTTATACCCAAATTCTGGGTTTGGTCCGCTCTTGCTCAAGTTTCGGATGTTTTCGCTCAAAACCTCCTCTCAATAATTTTTGAATCAACAAGCTACGGTCAAATCAACTATGAAAATGCAAATAGCAGCACAGACGCAACGAGGATACCTACGAGGAGGAGAGTATCTTAGAGATAGTGGTTGTCTCCATCATCAACGCCGCTTGATGCGCCATTGACTCTCCCATGGAACGAGTTTTCGCACATATCCGCATTTGATGAAGACAAGAGCTCCCACTCGCAATGGGCATCTAACCTCCAAAATCATGATGGGGATGGAGCTCCAACTCGTGAGGGGAGCAAATCGTGATATGCATCGACCATAAGGGGCTTAGGGTTTTAGAGAAGTCGAATTGGGAAGAAGGAGAATGTAACTACAGACGTGAGGAAATAGAGAAGAGACGGCGTCATTTCTGGATATGTAAATTTTCCAAAACGACGTCGTTTTGCTAACATGGAGTAATTTCCTTGACTTAGTTGCCACATTGGAGAGAGAAATGATTAAACGTCCATGTTAGCATTTTCCGTTAGTAAATTAAACGGTGTTAACTTTAGGACTTGATTAAATCAATTTGATAAGTTTTAGGACTTATTTACACTTTTTACAAATTTTAGGACTCAATTGTACTTTTATAACAAGTTTTAGGACTTCTAGTAAACATATCCCAAAAATCAACCAAGACTGTTTGCAAAATGATTTTGAAAATAAAGAGAAAGGTACCAAAAGAGTGTTAAATTGTTTTGGCATAATTAAGTCTACGAATCCATTGAATCTTTGTTTTGTAGAAGTAAAGTTGGGTTACTAATCAACCGGTGACCCCCGAATAAATTGATAAGCATGTTTAAATTAATTAAATTGAGTACCAAATTGCAATTGGCAGGGCTTGGGAGAGTTAGTGCTAAATGATTAGGTTTAGTAATCCATTAGCTTTCCTTTTGGTGGTTTACCTCTGGAAAGGTAGTTACAATTTGGCGACTCTGCTGGGATAATTGAATTAAAATTTATAGTGGCTTAGGCTTAAAATCAACCAAGATTGCTAGCAAAATATTTTTGAAAATAAAGAGAAAATGTACCGAGAATGTATTGAAAGGGCAATAGATTAATCTAATGTAACCAAGTCCCAAAATTCATTGAATCTCTAGTTTTTAGAAATAAAATATTCTCCCGCATTTTACTTGGACGTCTAATTGGCCATAATTAATTAGTGGCGACTCCTAAAGAAATAAGAATTTGCTTATTCAAATTGACTAAAATTGAGTTCCAAATTGCGATTGGCAGGGCCATGCTAATCTTTGGTCTTAGTAATTCATCATCTTTTCCTTGAGTGGTTCACTCCTAATAAGGTCGCGAAAGCTTGCCGACTCCACTGAGATCTTGAATTAAAATTCATAGGGCACTTAGGCTTGCAATTGTTCCTTTAAAAAATAGCTTTGTTTGGCAGTGCAAAGACAAGGTACACCCCTAATATCATGTTAGATGTTCTAGCAAATGGGAGTTATAAGGAGAGTAGTCTTTGCTAATCTTTGTTTTGCATAGAGATGTTGAGATTGAATGTTTACATTTCGATATTGAAGCAATGTTTACATTATAAATTGTTGTGCATGTTTTTAAAGTTTAGCACTACACTGTTGCACACATAACCCACCACCGAATCTGGGCCACAATTAGGAATATTTAGGATTGTATTGAGAAGGATATGACTTCGAACATGAGCTGGAGGAGTAGAGGTTGCCCTTCTTAACCTCGAATCTTCTTTCTTGGTGTCAAAAGTGATTACCTTAGTCTGTGGCCATGCGTGACAATTGGCTAGCATTTTGACTGAGCCGAAGTTAAGAGAACCTGACTTGAATTCGCAAGCCGGTGATTAGTCATATCATTCTTTTAGCCTCACCTTGTTAAGCCGTTTATTTGAAAATCAAGCCTCCTGACTCATGCACATATCTATGCCATTCTCCTTTGGTGAAATAAGTTTTCTTTTTCCCTTACACTATGCAATTTACTTATTTTTTTCATACTTTTTATCAGTCCATGATAATTTAGGTTAATCGCGTGTCTTGATCAATATAAAATGGGGAATACCAACATTCGATTCATCGCTGCTCCCAAGACGAAGCTCAAGGAGTGGCGGAACAAATTAGATCAAGAGGGCCACATTTAGGTGGAGTCGAAGTTGAGCCAACTTATTCCTCTCCTGGATATTGATATTCATTGCGGTGCCATGCAAGCAATATCACAGTTATGATGCACCAAGACGTCCACTTTCATATTTGGAAATCATGAGCTGACTTCAATTTTGGAAGAATATAGCATTGTCATCGAAATTCCATTGGGATTTAAACTGGTTAGTCCACCTGTCGGGATAGAGCCTATATCAATCGTAATTGATTTTTTGAGAATTCTAGTAGACGAAGTGAAAAGAGTTGTGAAACATAATTGCAATGTATGTCCACTCTCTTTCCTAACCGAATGCTTTAACAAGGCTTCAACATTTCAAATGAGTAGGATTATCCTCTTAGCTTTTTTTGGGTTCATAGTTTTCCCTCGCCGTAAAAATGCTATTAATCCTTCTATTGCATGGGTAGTCAAACAAGTGTGGTGGAATAAACTTTGTCAACACAATTCTAGCTGAAACATTCTTATCCTTCTCCCATTTTAAAGTAAATGGAGAAAAGACCTTTCATGCTCCACCTAAACTTTTGCAAATTTGGTTCTTTTCTCACATAAATGGATTTGATATTCTCATGGGTATAAGTAAAGTAAATAACACAATTAAGAAGTTTGAAGCCTTGAAAGGCTATTCCTGATAAGTCCTATTCTAAATGGATAGCTCTTCTAAAGAATACAAGTCCCTAAGGTTTCTTATGGCATGATAAATAGTTCAAAGTTCGTGAGGCACACCTCTCCTATTCGAAGGATGATCCGATTCCACTACTGGGTATCACTAGTGCAACAACCTACTATCCCTATAGAGTGACCCATTAATACCAAGTTTTGCAGGAAGTTCCACCTTCCCTTAAGATGGACTTATTCTAAGTTAGGTTTACTCGCAAAGATCATGACTACAACGATGAGGTTTGTTGACACCTAAATTTTGATTATCCGTTTAATAAAATTATTGCATAGAAAATTAGGGATTAATGTTTAACCCCTAAACAAAAATATTTTTATTAAATTGTATAACATATAGACATTAGATGCGCTTTGCATTAGTAAGGTCTATTAGAACATATTTTCTTTAAAAAAATTATTAATTAAAAAAAAAGAAGGGAAAAAGAGGCAGAATTGGACCAAGCTGAGGCCGAGTCGACCCGGCCCCCTTTCTTCCTCTTTCCTTTCCACTGGGCCCAACCCAGCCCACTCTCCTCTTTTCCCTCTCTGGCCTGAACCTATTTCGCCTATCTTCCTTTCCCTCTCTCCTTCATTGTGGATGCAACAGGACCAGGCAAAGAGCAAAATGCTCCACAACCACACTACTGTAGAGCAGAGCAAGCGCAGAGTAGAGCAGGTGGCTGGCCACCTTAAAAGGAAGAAGAGAGAGAGAGCGTGCGAAGGGTTTTTTTTTTCGGTTATAGGGCAAAGGGACCGAGAAATAGGGCTAAGAGTGACAACCGTGAACTTTAGTGACCGAGAGAGAGCAAGGCCGAGTGAATACCTCTAGTAGTAGCAGCGCCTGAGCCCCGGTCGACACCGCCTGAGACCCCGTTTCCCGGTAAGTCTTTGACCAACTTTACCCCCTTTGTCTTGAGGATCCCGGCTCAATGACACCAGGGCAGCCAGCTACAGCTCAATTTGTCTCGAGCCCACCTGTTAGCTTCCATTGCCAAGCTAGGTATGGGACCCCATCGACAATCGACCCTGCTTCTTGTCTCTGTGCCACAAGTTATGCCCTTATTTTTACTTTGTTTTTGGATGCGTAGACAGAAGCTCGCGACTGCCCAGCTCACGCTAGCTCTAGCCACTGTCCGTCCATCGTTAGACTATGGTATATTACGTCACAGTTGTGTGTCGAGAGTCCCAGCCCCAAGTCAAATCCCAGATGGGCCAAGAAATCCTCGATTCAAGAGTGTGCACCACCTATTTGATAAAATGCTTCAATGAGATCTAGTTTTGTTTCGTCGTTTTGGCCGAAACCAAGTCATCCGTGCATGTTGTGTTCAATGGTCGCATACCTGTGATAGTTAGCATTCTGGAAATCAGTCATTTAGTCATCGGCCACGACCTAGCCGCTGTGTTGTTTTGTTTCATTTTTAGCCGAGGAGAGCACCCTCGGCCAGTGGCATCAAAATCGGCCAAGGAGCGGCGGCCTAGGTAGGAGCTGGGCCCTTGGCCTGAGGTGGCCAAAGTGATGCCGAAGTAAGGCACCGTCAAGCCGAGACGAGGCCGCCTTCGTCGAAGTCCCGTGAGGCCAAGGAATGCAGAGGGTCATGGTTGAGAAGGAGAAGAGTCGGGTGAGTTGAGGTGGGCTAGTGGTAGCTGGGTCGGAGTTGTAGCCAAGCCGAATGAGTCGAGCTGGTTTCCTGTTTAGTTCCTTTTTTAAGTTTTGCTGGACTGGGCTCATTCACTAAGCCCAATCCCGCATGGACCCGGGCCCGGGTCCGTTTATACTATAGTATATTCTTTTATTATTTTAATAGTTTAATATTTAAAAATATCAAAAAATGGAAATTGGGCTTTGGAATTGCCTTTCCTTGCATGTTTTGTGTGATTAATGCCATGCTTAATTGCACGTTGTTAGCTTCGAACGTTTTCAATTGCATGTTTACTTAGAGGCATGTTAGGCCTTTGTTTGAGCACTTTTGACGCATTGATTGTCGTTTCCTTAGCCTGGTTAGGATTAAAACCCTAAGATTGACAATCAATAGGAAGACAGCACAAACGTTTTAGGTAGTATTTACACAAGGTTGGGTACCAAAATGGCATTAATTATATAACTAGTGTAATCAAGTCCCCAAACTCATTTAAATTGCTGGTTCTTAGGAGTAAGGTGATTCTCCCGTCACTTTACTTGAATTTCTAATCGACCCACCCTAAACTAATTAGTAGCGACTCTTAGATAAAAATTGATTTGCATGTTAATAACTTGAATCTTAAGTCGCGAATTGATATAGGCTTGAGAGAGCTCGGGTTAAGTCCTGGGTTTAGACTTAGCAATCCATTAGCCTCTTAACCCGTTGGCTCGTGAGGGCAACCAGAGGGAGGTCTCGACAATGTTCATTGCATCGAGAAGGCCTGGAATGAGTGTTGCAAAGAGAAGCTAGTTTGGCCCGAGGACAAATTGGAGAGGAAGGAAAAGATCTACTATGCGTCAATTGTCACGCCCCGAATCCCATTGAGCACACGACATCCCACAAGCTCGGTTGAACTAGTGTGACGTCCCAGGAACATCGCCGACCCAAACAATCCCATTACGAGTTCGATCGCGGTGGAAACCATAATAGAAACCCGACAATAACATCATGGGGTACTAGGGACAAATAATTCACCAAACCACCAAATATTATAATACATATCGATATATTTACAATATCCATCATACACTATCCATGCAATACACATGCACAGAAACTCCAAAACTATATATCACCGATACCAAAAAGATCAGCAGCTTGGGTAATCCTATTTCAAAAATGGGATACTCAAAGGGCTTCCATTCAACCCCTACACTACCCCCTACAACCTCTGGATGCATCCACTCCGACTCGCTCTCATCCAAATCCTCCTCAGGCACATGCTCATCCGAAGACTCCGAGTCGGCCTCAATTTCAATTGGGTCATCCTCATCTGCCGACTCTATATGAACCTCAATCCTCTCCTCGTCATCAAACTTCTCTTCAAGCTCATCCTCTTCCTCAACCTCTGGCTCATCCTCCTGGGCCTCCTCGTGTTCCTCTTCCTCGAGCTACTCCTCTACAAGTTCTTCCTTGGGTATCACAGATAGATCCATCTCCATGGGATCATATCCTACCTACTACTCCTCCGGCACCGGATCAGGCTCAACCACCGAGGATCCAGGTGTTGCGGGTGCTGGCTAATGTCTAGACTGTACTGGACTAGTTTCCAGACTAGTCATCTCACTATCACGAGAGGATATGGCTGCCGGATCCCAATCCCTCATTCCATCAAATGGCACATCAAAGCCGCAGACGGGGTCGAACTTGTCCATCCCATCCCTGAACATCCAGGCCATATAGGTATGGGCCTGCTAAAGAGGTAATCCTACATTTACCAAGACTACTGAAGTATGCTTAACCTATGTCAAGTTCTCATCTATCAGGTATTCTACTACGTCGTGGTCGGTATGCATGGGAATCCCAAAACTCTGCGACGGCAGCGGCGGAAGGTTCATGGCTCAAGCGGGGGCTTTAAAATTGTTGGTTGAAATAACCATGAGATCACATATCAACAAGCACACACCCTAAACCTCACCTAGGCTAACACGTATTTCTGAACAAATCAAACATACCAACACTTAGCAACCACATCTGAAGCACACAATTTGCACTTGCCTAGCTTATAATAAGCGCCATCTACAGGTTAGTCACAAACATACAATTTCCAATCACATGCGCATCCCAAATTAATATCATACCCCAAAACACATGTCGAATACATAACCTTTCAAATTCCACATTCCACGCACTCTTCATGTCTCATCACACTATCCCACTCGACTCGCCAGTGACCCGCGTAATGGTATCGCCTCAGGTTCACTACGTCTATCTCATATTCACAACACTTCGTAGCCCGCATAATGGAACCGCTTCAGGCTCAACATTTACCACCATTTCAATTTCACAACACTTCATAGCCCGCGTAATGGTACCGCCGCAGGCTATGTATCTTGCCTGCATAATGGTACCGCCTCAGGTTCAACACCTACCACCTACTGCACAACCCACGTAATGGTACTGCCTTAGATTGGCAGTCTTTCGGTAATACTGGGTATCGTCCCGTGTAATGGTACCGCCTCAGGAATTTTCGTAACCTCATGCACGACATTTCACACACTTTCTCAATCATTCACCCACAAACTTTACACACTAACAAGCCCACTTACTAGCTGATTAAATCCGGCTCATGCACACATCAAACTTCACGCATTTCCCATGCTCAATTAAAGCCCAATTATGGCCAATTAACGATCCACTCAATTCAACTGTGCGTGCACACAACAACTCAAATTTCAATCAAATAATTCACAAACTAACGGGCATTCAAGGCCACCATCGGGCCCACAAACGCAGCCACTATCACAGCTACAAATTCAACATTTTCCAGCTTATTTCAAGCCATAATATGCACCACAACACAGCCACATCACAACATTCCAAATCGACACCAATTGTCTCCCAATCGAACCCTATGCTTGTAATTTCAATACCCGAATTCCACCACTTATCACAGCATCAAATCAGCCTCAAACCATCACAATTTCACCCACAAATCAGCCACAACAAGTCCACAAATCAATCCACCTAATTAACGTCTAAACAACCCTTAATTAGCCCCTAAACCGACACTAATCAACCCGATTCAACTCCTACTTACATCCATCAATACATGATATCCTAAATAGGGTTTAGGGGGCAACTTACATGAAGTCCTAGGCTAACTTGAGCAGCACAAAAGGGGCGGTAGCCCGGCGGTCACTAGACAATGGACGGTGATAGCGGTGGCTGCACGGCGGGTGGTGGCAGCTGGACGATCTGACGGTCCACCTCAGTTGGGCTGAACCAGAGGGGGGGGTGGTGTTTGGTGAGGGGAAAACAGGGGAGAGAAAGAGAGACGGCAAGGCAAGCAGCGGTGGCTCCGACGTGTGGCTACTCCGGCTAGGTGGGTGGACGATGGCGACGGCTGGCTTGGGTAGCTGGGCACGGTCATGACGGGATGAGGGGGACTCGGCTGGGAGGGAGAGTGAAGGAGAGAGAGGTCGCCGAGAGGGAGAGGGGAGAGAAAGAAGGCGGATGGCGCGGCTGGTAGCGAAACGGTGTTAGCGCGACGGATGGCGGCGGCGCGGCCAAGGGGAGAGGCAATCGATGAGGGGGGGTGTTGCCAAGAGGGAGGGAGAGAGAGAAAATTGGTTAAATACCAATTATTGACCCCTAATTGACAAAATGACCATCTTGCCCCTCTCTCTAAAATTTAATCAACAGTCGAGATTCGTTCTTATCCTGAAATCGACGGTCGAGATCGATTCTTTTCCAAAAATATCCAATGATAATTTGGGAATTTCACAAAATTCCAAGGATAAAATTGTCATTTCTCAAGTTAGGGCGAAATGACCAAAATGCTCTTTCCCATTTACACTTGGCCTTAACAAACTCCTAGGGGTAAAATGGTCATTTTCCATTCCTCACTGAAATCCAGTCGGCGCTAACGTGGATGCCGGCCAACCGGCCAATATTGACGTGGCAATTTTTTTTAATTTTAATTTTATTTTTTACTGTGTTTCCCATTCTATTTTTTTTTCTTTCCCTCTTCCCCTCGATCCAGTGGCCGAACTGGCCAGGGGCTAGGGCCGGCGAGGCCTTGCCGGCACTAGCGAGGGCGAAGCTCACCATGGCTGGGCGAGCTTAACCTCAGCAAGATCTGATGAGATAGAGCCTTGCTATGGCTATGGGCGAGGTCGAGCTCACCCAGCCATAGTGAACTCCGCCCACACCGTAGTTGGGAAAGCTTGACCTCGCCCAACGGCAGTAAGGGCGAGCCTCACCAGTGGCCAGCGAGGTTGACCTCGCCGGCTGGCGGAAGAAGAAATGACCAAAAAAACACCAAAAAAAAATAATAATAAATTTTGAAAAAAATTAAAAATAATATTTAAAAATTATCACATCAGCATTTGCCAACCGGCCAGAGTCCATGTCAGCGTTGGCCGGCCGGCCAGCATCCACGTTAGGGCCGGCCTACCAAAATTTGCTAGATAGATTGAATTGGCATAAAAAGAGGGTTTATAACTGAATTGACACAATTGTAATAGATTTAAAATTGTTTTGGTAATTTTTCCTTTGTGCTTCCATAGTTCATTGTTTTGAGTAATTTTTTGAATTTATTAGATTATTTTCTTTTACTATTTATCTTCTTTTTTTCTTTTACTGTCCACCTTTTTTTTCCTTTCTTTCTTATTTACTAAATCTTGCATATTAAAACCAGCGTAACTGGATAAAAGAACTTCTTAGCTCTCCTTACATCAATCGTCCACAGCCCCGCCAGCTTATCAGGGGCCATGGCCTTCTTCGCCTCTATACTCTCCACAATCGAAGAACTGTCCACCGAGTTACTAAACCGATGCCTCAGCCTCGCGCTTTTCTCTCCCAAACCGCCTTCACTCACATTCTCATGCTTCGAATCGGATGGTCCCTACCTGTCGTCGAGCTTGGATACAAATTTCTAAATATCCATACAGGTACTGAGCAGATCCTCGAAGCTTCCGGATGGTCCGGTCTCGAACGTATTGGACCCCAGATCTAGGTCCTTCGAGGTCTGAGAATTGACCTTGGATTGCGCTTGTTGGTGGTGCCCATCACGTGGGGCGGCAAACGCTGGCACCGCTCAAAATTTTTAAGGAGAGCGAATTTGGGGGTTGTGGTTAGGTTTGGAGGTGGATGTTGCATTTACAAGGCTCGTTCTTCGTTGTGAGCTTTTCTGCGGGTCAAGGTGGTTTTCAGTTTCGCCCGTAATAGGAGATGCTGATCATTGTGACTGAAAAAAAAAAACGGACAGATGAACAATAAAGGATTGAAAAAAGGACAGCAAAAGAAAAAAGAAAAAAAATCTGAAAAATTCAAAAAAAAAATACTTCTCCGCGTCGTTTTGAGCCACCTCTTGTGCAACCATCAGTGTATATCAATGGGATTTGCCTATGTGGTGCAAATCATTTTATAATAAATGTCTAAGCCATTATTATTAGCGTTTCTTATCTTTAGAAGAAGTGGTAGATTACATGCGCAGTCGGTGATGTGTTTACTCCGCATTGTAGGGAAAGTAAGTTTTTCACATTAAGGTAAGTTTTTCAAAACCCTAAACTTTTATCATTAGTGGTTAATAACCAATCGGAAATCAAAATTTGGGATTGATCTTCCAGCTAGGAGATCAAACTACCATTCATCCATTCACTAATAACCATTCAATTTGCAACTTCTTTCCTTTTCATTTCCGAAATCTTTTATGTTTGAGTTATTGCTCAAGAGACTATTGGGTCGCCCTTGGTTTACCATATCAGATTCTCCCATTCCCATTAGCATTACACGCTAAGCTTCTAATTTTAAATTATGGAATAGGAGATTTAAGTGGAGGTTTCCTCTAACCTAACAAAGTAATATAAAAATGTCATGTCAATATTATTTTTCAACTTTTTTTTTGGTATAGCGGGTCAAGTGAAATCCGGATGAACTTTCACGCATTTCAACTTGTCTATTTCCTAATGCAATTTTAAGGATGCACACTTTCACATCGAATTAATGTTTTTAGGATTTTACTCTTAGAGTGCTCTTAACAAAATTTTAAACTAAAATCACAAGGAGATGAGCAAATTTTAACATTTAGTCAATCATCTGATGAGAAAACATCATCTTTAGCAAAGATTTCACCGGTTACGATTCCACATTGCTTGGAAATCACCGGTTGCCTTTGCTTTTCTATTAAACTCGCAAAAGACAGACTCGGCAGAAGGTGTCAACGCTTTTCTATTATACCTGTAAAAGACAAGAGACTCCTTTTCTATTATAATCGCAGATGACAGAGACTCCATTGAAAGGAGTCCTTGCTTTTCCATTAGAGTCAATGCTCCTTCGAGACTCGAATTCCTCATTGTTTGGAAATTGCGTGTTGTCTTATTATATACTTGCTGAAGACAGAGACGTAGTCAAAGGAGACACTTTCTGGAGACTGGAACGTTGCCCCCGAGAAACACGACAGCTCTGCAACAACTCTGCAAAAGTCTGGTTATTTCTCGGTTATCTGGGTTGATGTGGTTTGTGAAGTATTAATGACGTGATAAATTTTTATAAGATATTTTAACAAATTTACTTAGTTAAGATTAAACCCTTCAATTATGCATGCAATTTTCTTTTTAATAACTTAGGGAACCCCCGCACGGCCGATAGCCAGGAGATAAACCCTGGGGGCGACACGTGCTAGCCACCACACACGTGCTAGCCACCACACACGTGCACCGGTTAAGTCACCCTGCGGCGCTCGAGATTTTATGCATGCAATTTTCATATTTACTAAATTCAAATTCTTTCGGTCATTTAGCATTACTGTGCTCTTTAAAAATGGTATTTTGGCCAGCCATTCGAAACCACCCAACCCGATAACGGATCTTTTAGGCCAAAAGTAGTCAGGTGGATGATCGTTGTAGCCTTCCATTCTTTAAGGTTTTACAAGATGCAACTTTTTATGATCTTGAACGTACTCTTGTATCAATGTAAATTTAAAACTCAACTCAAGGTCTTTACAATTTTTAAACATTGAGATAAGATATCAATCCAAACGGAAAAGCACAATGGATTTTTTCAAATGATTTATAAAATAATATCATATGCACTCAAACTAATAATGTGCCGAGCTTGGCATGTCAAGTATGGCAGTTGCCTCTTGACCGCATGAGAGCCACATCAAGAATTATACTTGTGCAACCATCTATATATATATATATATATATATATATATATATATATATATATAGATGCGCGCCTGTGTTTGTGTACCGATGGGATTACCTATATGGTATAAATCATTTAAAAGTAAATGTTTGATCTATTATTACTAGCATTTCTAATCTCTAGAAGAAGTAGTAGATTACATGTGCAGTCGGTGATGTGTTTGCTCTGCGTCATGGAGGCTGATTTACTAAAAATATGTGAGGATTTATCTAGATTTGGGAGAAGAGGAGATCTAAGTCCTAGAAGACGAGGGTGCAGCGGAAGCTAAGTGGAATTTGGGATGTTATACTAGAACTCTCATTGCACTTATACCTACGTTTAAATTTACAGGGTTACTAACTTTTTTATATAAAAATATATGTTTCATTATATAGTAGGAAAAGTAAGGATTTTACACTGGGAAAAGTAATTTTTTCGCACTTAACCCTAAACTTTTATCATTAGTGGTTAATAGCCAATCGGGAATCGAAATATAGGTCGATCTTCCAGTTAGGAGATCAAGTACAGTTCATTCATTCATTAGCAATCATTCAATTTGCAAGTTCTTTCTTTTTCAGTTCTAAAAATTTTTATGTTTGAGTTATTGCTCAAGAGACTTTTGGGTCATCCTTGGTTTACCAAATCAGATTCTCCCATTCCATTCATTAGCAATCATTCAACAACTTCTAATTTTAAATTATGAAATATGAGATTTAAGTGAAAGTTTCTTCTTACCGAACAAAGTAATTAATATATAAAATGTCATGTCAACATTATTTTTTGACTTAGCTTTCCATTACATATATAAGCGAGTTCCATATACTTGCCCATTGCTTGGAAATTGCCGGTCGTCTTATTATACTTGCAAAAGACAGAGACGTAGTAAAAGGAGTCAATACTTTTCCGAGACTTGAACGTTGCCCCTTGAGAAACACGACAACTCTGGAACACAACTCTACGGAAGTGATAAATTTTCATGAGATATTTCAACAAATTTACTTTCTTAAGATTAAACCCTTCATTTATGTCATGTGATTTTCATATATAATCAAAATTCTTTAGGTCATTTAGTATGACAACGCTCTTTAAAAATGGTTTTTTGGCCACCCAACCCAATAATGGATCTTTTAGAGTAAAATTAGTGAGGTGGATGATGGCTCCAGCCTTTCATTCTTTGAGGTTTTACAATATGTAACTTTTTGTGATCCCAAACGTATTCTTATATCAATGTAAATTTGAAACAGTGAAGTAAGATGTCAATCCAAACCGAAAAAGTACATACAATTTTGTTGAGAAAAAATCCCTAATTAGTTTTGAATAATGACAAAATAATCTGTTATTGATAAAAATAACACTTAAGTTATTTAATGTAGGTAAATGCTAAATCATCAAACTTAGTCGATGAAAAGACTTTGTTAGCAGATTCAAGATTACTCGTGAGATTTAATAAGTGTTATTTTTGGCAATTTTATGCAGGACAATCAAATTAATATTTCAAAATATCCTAATTGACAATCACAAGATCGTTCCTTAACACGAAGAACTACACTTATGAAAACCTTGATTTGATTGTATGGGCGATTAAATCACCTAGAGATAATGGTTTTTCTTCTAATGGCTATGTATTTTCTTTTGGGAAGTTTTCTCCAATGAGTTGATTTGGAAATCAATCCTCTGAATACTGTCCAACGGATAGATTGAAAGTACAGGAGTATAAAATGAGTGCAAACGTCGTACAAGATGAACAACCAGAATCGAGAATTCTAAAGTTTGAATAAAACTTCGATCTTACACACTTGTGACTATTGTATTCCACGTTGTGACTTTAGAAAGAAAATTACTTGAGTGAAGAGTGGGCGTGAGAGTGTAGTCTATCATCTGAGAAGCACTGCTCTTATAATCTTTTGATAATTAAATAGTAAAACACAGCCAATAGGTTACCAGCGTGGAGAGTGGACGTAGGCCTGAAAAAGCCGAATCACTATAAAGATCTGTGTGCAGTATTTTCTATCCCTAAACTTTTATTTATTATTGCTGACATTATACTGCATACATATCTGTCAAACGAGTTCATGAAAACATCATCTTAGTCATCAGACGCAATCATCCAACGATAACTTATATACAAGTTTATCATATGCATCCATCTGACATTGTTCATACGAGTTGTTGACCTTAACTATATTCATTCTGCACGTTTAAATCATACAATTTGATAAAATCACCTAGTCACTCCCATCTAAGTAAAAGCACTAGCCGTAACAAATTTTTTAAATGTCTTACAAAATAATATGTCCACAAACTAATAATGTCTCGGGCCTTGCATGTTAGGCATGGGGGCCAACCCTATATAAAATGATTCAACACATTTTGTTTTGCAATCAATCGATCATGGTAGTCATAGTATCTGAGTAATGAGCCTGTTGAGTAATACTTCTATCAAAGAGAGACCCGAAACACCCAAAAAAGAAAAAATGGATCCTCCAAATCTACTTCTCTTGCTTATTTTCATGTTTGCTTCCACCATAAACGCCCAATTCCCAGCGACCTACTGTGGTTCGACCGGCAACTTCGGTGCCAACAGCACCTACCAAACCACCCTCACCACCCTCCTCTCCTCCATCTCGGCAACCAACTCCTTGTTCCTCTCCTACTGCTTCTTCAATGGCTCTGCCACTATCTCTGGCACCTCCTAAATTCTTTACATATTTGGCCTCTACTGTGGTGATTTAACCGCCGCAAGCTGCCGAGCCTGCCTCAATGCCTTGGCCTCCGACATGCACCGCCTCTGCCCCCTCCAGAACAAGGCACTCCTCTACACCGGGAACTGCATCATTCGGTACTCGAACGCCTCGTTCTTCAGTACAGTCGCGACAAAACCTACCTACATGGCCAAAACCTTTGACAACGTCTCGAGCCCGGACACATATGACACAACGATGAGGAAGCTCCTGAACGGTCTATGGGCCGAGGCGGCGGGTGGTGGCTTGCTGAGAAAGTACGTGTCGGGGAACGAATCAGCAAGCCTGACATGATTTATGCGTTGGTGCAGTACACACCGGACTTGACGGAGCAGTAATGCAACGACTGCCTGGTGTTAGGCGTCTAGGCGATCAGGGATTGCTGTGACAGGTACACAGGAGGACGGTTCATGGTGCCTAGTTGCATGATCCTTTACGAGACCAATCATCGGTTCTTCGACCCAATCTGTGAGCCACTTCCATCACTGCCACCGTCATCGCCGCCGTTTCTGCCGCGCCATCACAAGAGGCAGATGCGCTGCCTCCACCACCAAGTATGTTGGCTCTTGTTCAGAAGTTAGGTACACGCATTTGTGTCTTTTATTTTTTATAAAATTATGTGGGCTTCACGTGAGATTCACATAATTAATTCTTTCAAATGAGCTTAATCTACATGCTTAATAAGCCATACGATTTTTTTTTTTTTGATATGTGCTCAGTAGATCATGTAATTTTTATTGCTTTTTGGGGAAAAAAAGTGTCGGTTGGTCCATATTTTCAGCAAAATAACTTATGTTTAATCGTTGATGCATCAACATGGATACTAGTCAACTATCACAGTCAGTCCATTGAATCACAAATTATGGCACTCATTGCTCGCAAGCTGTCCTATGATATTGTAAGTCTAGGCTAGGGTAATGAATCAATAGCAGATATTCGTTAATTCTCATCATTCAATCAAAAAGAAAAGGGAAAGAAAATTGCGAGGTAGGAATTGAAACATTGGTGACACGAACTCACGTGAGATCTTCGACTATGACTAGAACTTCATACCATCCGTCATCGAAGGTAAAGAGCGGCTAAAACTTTCCAACGAGAGTGAGATCGAGAGGGAGAGAGAGACTCTACCAAGATGGCTATATGAGCAGAAATTGGAGGGCCTATGGTAGGCTTAATCTTGAGGTCAGTGTGAATTTGTTCTTGGAAAGCAGAAACTAGAGAGCCGGCCAAGAAAGAGATCTTCTGGGAGAGTTCATCCTCCACCTTCTTTTTGCGTTGCATCCATTCAATAAGATCTGGTACTCCCTGTTGATTTAAATAATTAAATTAGAGTTTCAGAAACAGAATACTAAATCGTAATTTCTTAAGACAGGAAGCTATTATTGATGGAAGGGCATCAAAATATCAACTTGTTGAGCATCTTCCAAACCCATATGTTCCATTTTCATTTTTTTGGTGCTTAGATTTAATTTATGTTGAATGGTCGGGCTTTGAATAAATTTGATGCCTACCTAGTTCGGGAGCTCCAAGAAGGCTCAAATAAAATATTAGGTTAATCCATTAGGATATACACTAGGCCTGACTATTGGGCATATACTTTTGGAACTAAGTCCAAACCGAATTGACCCTTGTTTTTGCTGAATTCTAATATGTGATTGAAAGGGTATTTGTTAATCTTTTTCTTTGGTTCAAAAAGACGTTTTATTCGTTAAGATATAACTTGGTATCATTTGAACCCATGAAAGAGACTTAAGAATAAAGTAAGTCATTCAACTGCAGAGAACTATTTGCTAAGAATGATTTTATTGCACTTCTCTGATCTTGACAAGTCATCAAAAATTATCCTGGTAAGCATGACAGAGCGAGAGAAAGAGAGAGAGAGAGAGAGCAGTAGACATCTAGATCGATCTGTTCTTTTTATAGCTTTGCAACATGAGTTTCGTTTCCACAGTCGTAATGGCACTTTAGTAATTTCTCCAGTGTATTACTTAGTAATCAGTGAGCAATGATCATAAACATAATAAGCCTTTGCTCATGCAGTTGGAAAGAGCAATTCGACAAGGACTGAGGTCATTGCGGTCGTCACAAGTGTTTCTGCACTACTTGTCATCGGACTTTTCGTGCTCCTAAAATTGAAAAGGAAGATGAAGCAGACTAGACAAAGTTTTTGTAACGACCTGGTCCGACAAGGGCGAGGAGTGGTCGCCGGGGTTCGAGGGCCTGGACAAGGAGCGGCTCCTAGCAGGCTTCTAGGATGGCAGGGGGCATGTCTTTGTCCCACATCGCTTAGGAGGGGAGTCCTAGGGTTGCTTATAAGGCTTGGCCCCTAACCCATGTGTAACACGTTTTAAAACCGTGAGGACTTAGTATCCAAAGCGGACAATATTACACAAGAAGTGGCATAGCGGAAGCGTGGTGGAGCCAAGGTCCTTACAAATATGTAACGACCCGGTCCGACGAGAGCGGGGAGTGGTCGCCGGGGTCCGAGGGCCTGGACAAGGAGCGGCTCCTGGCAGGCTTCTAGGATGGCAAGGGGCATGTCTCTGTCCCACATCACTTAGGGGGAGTCTTGGTCTTGCTTATAAGACTTGGGCCCTAACTCTTGTGTAATGTGTTTTAAAACAGTGATGACTTAGTATCCAAAGCGGATAATATTACACAAGGAGTGGCGCAGCGGAAGCGTGGTGGGGCCAAGGTCCTTACAAATGGTATCAGAGCCGACTCCCGACCGCATGTGGGGCCACAGTGAGGTCGCTATGCTTCAAGGAGGGGAGAATGTAATGACCCGGTCCGACGAGGGCGGGAAGTGGTTGCCGGGGTCTGAGGACCTAGACAAGGAGCGGCTTCTGGCAGGCTTCTAGGATGGCAAGGAGGCATTGCTCTTGTCCCACATCGCTTAGGGGGGGAGTCCTGGGGTTGCTTATAAGGCTTGGCCCCTAACCTTTGTGTAACGCATTTTAAAACCGTGAGGACTTAATATCCAAAGCGGACAATATTACACAAGGAGTGGCGCAGCGGAAGCGTGGTGGGGCCAAGGTCCTTACAGTTTTGAAGGCGAGTCTTTATCCTTTTGCATTCGAACGGCAACTGTACATGAGGTTAAAAAAGATCATGAACATAATTAAGTTGACTAATAACTATGCTTTTGAACCGGCAATTTTGTAAGAGCTGCATCGCTTTCCACAGTTAGGCCAAAAACTTTATAAGGGTTTAGGGTTTATTAGTAATACCGGCAGGTACAATTATATAAACTAGACGTTTGTGAAACTTTCGTCATGAAAACTATTTACGGCGTTTTTGTCTTTCTAGGGGAAGTTGTGCATGAAATTAGTACGGCGAAGTCACTGCAATTTGATTTCAACACTATCAGAGTGGCAACGGATAACTTCTCTGATTCCAAGAAGCTTGGACAAGGCGGTTTTGGTGTTGTCTACATGGTAATAATTAACAAAGCACATCCTCTACTATCTTGTATTCAAAATTTAAACAACCAAAATAGTCAAAGATTACATCAATCTGATACTCTTTGAAATGCTTCAATGTACAATCGATACATATGCACAAGCACCAAATTTGTTGAAATTTCAGGGTCAGCTCCCCAACGGACAGGAAATCGCAGTAAAATGGCTATCGCAGAATTCTAGCCAAGGGGAAGTAGAATTCAAGAACGAGGTTATGTTACTAGCTAGGCTACAACATAGGAACTTGGTCAGGCTCCTAGGTTTCTGTCTGGAAGGAGTCGAACAGCTTCTCATTTACGAGTTTGTGCCCAATTCAAGCCTTGATCAATTTCTATTCAGTATGTTTCTCTAGTTGTCATTCGTGAAATTAGATCCTCACAAAATGACTAATAGACGTATAATTGTGATTTCACCAAAATGTGTAGATCCTATAAAGCATGCAAATCTCAACTAGGATAGGCATCACAAGATAATAATAGGTGTCGCTAGAGGGATGCTTTACCTACACAAAGACTCTTGATTCCGTATCATCCATCAGGACCTCAAAGCTAGCAACATTTTGTTGGACTCGGACATGATTCCTAAGATATCGGATTTTGATATGGCGAGGCTATTCGAGTTGGACCAAACTCGAGCAGAGACAACCGAATCGTGGGGACCTAGTAAGTGCTATAATCTCCTAGAGCTAATGATTACCAAAAGAACAAAGGAAACTATAAATCTAATATGGTGTTGCTATTGTGATGCATAGTGGATATATGGCACCGAAGTATGTAATACACTGAACTTTCTCGGTCAAGTAAGATGTGTTCAGTTTTGGAGTGCTGGTTTTGGAGATTGTGAGTAGTCAAAGGAATACTATTTACCACATGGCCGATGACATGGAGGCCCTTATGGGCTATGTGAGTAAAAGCATACCTTCTCATTTCGCATAATATTCTAAAGATCAATATGCTCAATGCTTGTCAGATATTTGTAGGTTTGGAAGAATTGGAGGGAACGATCAATATCGAACATCATCGATCCCTCAATAAGTTCTGGTTCGAGTATTGAAATTGCGAGGCGCATCCACATTGGTTTATTATGTGTCCAAGAAGACGTGGCTAGCCAGCCAATGATGGCCTCAGTCCTTCTTATGCTTAATAGCCACTCGATCACCCTCCAAGTGCCGTCGAGACCTGCATTCTTCATGTACAGCGGCAATGAATTTGATATGTCATCCACGTATGATTATTCGAGGGTATCTCTGGTGGAGAGATTATGTAGCAAATCAAACCAGATCTCAAAAAAACAAGGCCTCTATGACCAAGCCATACCCACATTAGCCTTAGAAAATGGGAGATCAGCGTGCCCTGAGCATTAGTTTTTGGGTTTGTCGTGGTTTTCGAATCATCAAAATTACATTCTCATGATTTAATACTTCCTCTAGATTATTGAGTTATATGTGACGGCCTAGGCAGCAATGCATGGAGAGCAGGGATGGCAGTGCGTCCGCACCTCGGTTCTCGGACGTGCACAAGGAAGGGGGGAGCCTCTCTTGTGCCACATCGCCTAGGGGGAGTCTTGGACTAGTTTATAAGATTCGAGGTTCTTTATTTATATATACACGTTTTCTGGGCAAAGCTCAAAGGAACCAAACCGTGAAAACTCAGTGGAGCCCAAAGTGGACAATATGTGTATAGTGGCGGACCCCAGGGCGTTATAAGTAGTATTAGACCCAACACCCGACTTCATGTGGGGCCACAGTGAGGGTGTTGCACCCATAAGGGGTGGAGAATGTAACGGCCCAGATGGCACTGCGCAAGGACAAGGGATGGCAGTGCGTCCGTGCCTCGGTCCTCGAACGTGTGCAAGGAAGGAGGGGAGCCTCTCTTGTCCCACATCACCTAGGGAGAGTTTTGGATTGGCTTATAAGGTTCAGGGTTCTCTATCTATACATACGTGTTTTCTGGGCAAAGCCCAGGGAAACAAAACCGTGAGGGCTCAATGGAACCCAAAGTGGATAATATGTGTACAATGACGGACCCCAAGGTGATACATTATATGGCTTCAATGGCTTGGCATTAAATCCAGATACATAGGATGTTAGAAGTGAAGGATACTCCCAAAAGGTCATCCCTTATATACATAAACATCATAAACATCAACCACAAGCTTGGTCCCCCGACCCTAAGATTCTAGATCCGTCGCTATTCATACATGAGATTGCATGTGAGCCATAGAAGTGAAGGAGATCAAAAAGAGCAGATTCTTCTCTTCCACTTTAAACAAGACGGGACAGTCAAATAAAAGCTTACGTCTTATCTCAATAACTAGGCAAAACGTATGACATTTCCCGCCAACGCATGTTGCAGACGAATGTCTACATCTTGATCACTTTCGTTAATTGTGTTTTCATTACCGCTAATAAATAATCTCTTGATCTTGGCTTGACCAAAGTAAAGCTAGCGTAGTTAAAGTCCTTTTTCACAAAAGATAATTAAATTTAAAAGGGAAAAAAAATCTCCTGAAGAAGGGAAAAAAGTCCCAATCAGAGAAACCAACTTCTCCCATAAGAAGATTTCTGGATGGTAAAATCTTTAGATATGAAAACAAAGCGGCACTCGAAAGAAAAATAAGCCACAAAACCAACACATTCAAAGAAAAGAAACTTGAAAGGAGTGTTACCATATGTAATCGTAGGATTTGATAGAATGGGAAATGAAGAGGCATTTGATCTTCTCCCGCAAGATGATGTCTTCCTGTCATCACTGATATATGAAAGTGAAGATGATATGAATGAGAAGAAGGTAACTCCTCGAGTATCGGATTCTGAATATGCCCAAGAGTTGCAGTTTCAGGAGGTTTCTGTAGTCTTCTGTGTGATGAACATGAATTCTTCAGAAACAAGTACTGGGTCTTCTTCCTCTTCTTTAGTGATTATGACTAAGGAAAATCCAAACGCAAGTCAAATGCAAATGGAAATGAATACTAGAAGAATTGTTACATTTAATAGTTCAAATTATCATGTTTGGAAAGGACAAATGGAAGACCTTATATACGTGAAGGATTATTGTTTGCCCATGTTTGCTAATGAAAAACTTGAGAATAAAATGATGCTAAATGAACTATATTTCATTGTAAAGTGTCTGGTTACATTAGGCACTTGGTGGATGATAATGTTTTGAACCATATCATTAAGAAAACACGTGCATGTAGTTTGTGGAATAAGCTCGAACAATTGTATGCTCGAAAGACCGGGAATAACAAGTTATTTCTAATACAACAAATGATGGCTTTGAGATATCAAGGTGGTACTCTTTTGACTAATCATTTAAACTCTTTTCAAGGGATTATAAATCAGTTGGCTGCAATGGAAATCAAGTTCGATGATGAGACACAAGCATTATAATTGCTTGGTTCTTTACCGGACTCGTGGGAAACTTTTTGAACGTCTTTGTCTAATTCAACTCCAGATGATAAGATTACCATGATTTTGGCCAAGAGTAGTGTTTTGAATGAAGAGATGAGAAGAGAGACAAAGGGATCCTCCACCTCACATTCTGATGCCTTGGTCATTGAGAAAAGGGGAAGAAGTGAGACTTGAGGTTTGAGGAATAGAGATAAGATTTGAGATAAAAACTAAGGGCAAATCCAATAAATTTGTAAATGTTGAGTGCCATTATTGCCATCAGAAGGACATATTTAGAGATATTGTCGTCAATTGAAAAGAGAGAAACAAAAAGAGTAAAGAGAAGAAAAGTGATAATGACAGCGATGACAATCATATTGCAACTTTCTCATCAAACTTTGATGATTATACAGTGAATCTTGTATGTCATGAGACTAGTTTGGCAATTGATAGGGGTGCAGCTATTCATGCTACTTCTTATAGGGATTTATTTTATATTGTTGACACCTAAATTTTGGCACACAATTTAGTGATTAAATGCATAGAAAATTTGGGATTAAATTTTAACCCCTAAACAAAAACATCAAAATCGCATAGCATATAGTTTAAGATTATATAGTTTAATTGCATTCCACATCGGACCGGCAGTGGTGAGTAAGTTAAAAATCCATCGCATAAATCAAGCTCAGACACCAAACGGAACTCGGCTCACCTAGGGGATAGGGGCCGAAGATCATGAGTCCAAAATGCCTTGATTATCTTAATTTGAGCTTAAATCAACCCATTAAGCTTAATTAAAGAAATGCCCAAATTAATTCAACCCATTTGGAATTAAATGAAAATTAAAGGATGAAGCCTAATCCAAAGCCTAATAGGTCTTGAAAGTCTGATCAATTAACCTAGGGTTGCGATATAAATATGTGATTATACTCCTTAATCAGAGGGGGGGCTCTGATAATTCTCATAATACAATTCCTAAGAGCACGAGGGAAAAACGTGAGCGAGAGAGATTGACGGCTAAAAAAGAAGAGAAGTTCTGTCCTCCCGCGGTGGTTATTTTAGTGCTTGGCAACCATCCATCATCATCGTGCCAACGCTTCCATCGTTCGAGAGATTCGGCCATTGAAGACCCACTGCCAAAGCAATAAAATCTAGTCAACACTAGACATGATCGAGTGGTGATTTTTGTCTTGAGTGGGCCAAGCTGAGAGTGACAAAGGAGGGGAGATATTCACGAAGAAAAGAAAGGAAGTAGTGGCTATGAATAAAAAAAATCAAGCGACGACAAAGGGGTGTTGCTGCTTTGCTATTCGCTGGTCTAATTTCTCATTGCAGCTCTCGTCGTGCCGATCTCTATTTCCTACAACATTCTCAACATTCCACAAGCGTCCTTGAAACTTTCCGCTTGTCTGGCTCATTGGTGATCGTCCCGATGTGTCAAGTGTTCTCACTCAAACAGCAAGTTGATTTATCTGAAGCTCTTGCTGGCCGCATTGTGAGCACCTCACCGATACCATGACACCGAGAAGTCTCCATCACTGGTCCTTGCTGTGGCACTGTACCTCTAGCCAAGGCGCCATTTTCCTTGTCACCGCAGCCAGTTGAGCCCCTCATCGATGGTCCTAGCCGAACCGCCACTGCGAACTCGTCGAATCACTACGAGCCATTGTCACCGTCGTGAGAACTGTGTCCACCGTCGATCACCACCATCGGTCACCGTCCCAATCCACAATCTCGATGATTCAAATTTGGAAAGTAATCCATAAAATCAAGAAAAGATCTCTATCCAGTATATTTTTAAAATATTTAAATTCCTAGTTTGAATATTTTGAATATTTTGTGAATATTGGGTGGATTGCTAAATCTTAGGGATATTGTTCGCTCCATCCGCAATATTCTAAAACACTCAAAATTAGGAATTTTTCCTAATTTGACAACGTATCTAGACGACTATCCGACCTTGTCCTTAAGGTACGATACGCGACGATATGGAAACTCGTTATCTTATCCATAATCACTTGGATACGATAATAAATTTTATTTACTTTCCAAATTCAAATAATCAACTTTCCGTCGATATCTATAACCCTATAGATATGACCGTTAGTTTGATTTCTTTTCCTAATCCAAATTTGATAAGAAGAATATTGCAGATTGCGTGAATTGTTTGAGTGCAGTTATTATTCTTTTATTTGATTGCTTTCTTTTTTAAATAAAGAAAATCCAAAAATTTGTTAGTTAGAATTTAAATTAAAAGTTTGTATGCTTAAAGAATCCTTAATATATCTAAAAGAATAAGATAATTATTTGATTTAAATTGGGATCTAGGGTAGCATATTTCCTAGTTTAAATTAGAGATTATTTTAGTCTTAATGGATTATTTAGGATATTCAATAATTTCGAATTTTAATAAAAATCCCAAAAAAAGAATCACTTTAGGATAGATCAAATTATTTTCTCTAGGATAGATTGCATGTTGATTTGAGTATTTTTAATTACGAATTCCATTCAAAAAATACCAAAAATAAATCATTTATTTGTCATTGAAATTAGGTTACGTCGACGCACGACATATAATTCGCATAATAGGTTGCATTAATCGCATGTCATTTT
Source organism: Syzygium aqueum (assembly GCA_031216185.1). NCBI lineage: Eukaryota > Viridiplantae > Streptophyta > Magnoliopsida > Myrtales > Myrtaceae > Syzygium > Syzygium aqueum. Next base: position 36,741,229 of record CM062235.1, on the reverse strand, counting down.
TTGCACGTCATTGCATATAGGTTAGTTTGCATTTTAATAAAGCACAAACCCTAAAGAACTTCTTGAGTGCCTTACTTTGTTAATTAGAAATCATATTAGGATTTTCTGTGTTATTTTCTATTAATAATGCAGATGCTTGCGTTGCTCTAAAGTACGTCATTCTCCTAATCTTGCAATTTATTTATTGCTTTCTTGAGTGTTAAATTGGTAGTTTGTGCATCTGCATGAACATCTCACATGTTAGTGATTAGATAATAAAATGGATCCAGGTTGCATGCATAAATATTTTTGAAAAAAAATGATACTAAAAGGGTGTTAGACTAGATCTAGGGTAACCAAGTCACCGAGCTTAGAATATCTAATTGGTAGGAATAAAACATATCTCCTTATATTTATTTAAGTTTCTAATCGACCTACCTAAATAGATTAGTAGCGACTCCAAGCATAAAAATTTTTGCATATTAAAAATTTAAACCCTAAGTTGCAAATTGGTAGGGCTTGGGAGGGCCCGAGTTAATCCGAAACTTAATAATCCATTAGCCTAAAGAATTTAGGTCGCAACATACATCGTACAAGTTAAGTGACTTTGAATATGTGGAGATGGGAAATAATGAACTGGCTAAAGTTGTAGGCATTGGTGATGTATGCCTAGAGACCAACAATGTTACCAGAGTAGTATTGAATAATGTTAAGAACATGCCTATTATTTGTTTGAATTTGATTTCCACAAACGGATGATGAGGGGTATTGTGACACCTTCAGTGATGGTCAATGGAAGCTCATTAAAGGTTCCATGGCTGTGGCTACAAATAAGAAATGTTATTCGTTGTATATTATGCAAGTGAAGTTGTCCATAGACAAAATTAACGCAGTAAACGACGAAGAGACAATTGAGTTATGGCACAAGAGGCTCAATCATACTGATGAGAAGGGCTTGTGACATCCTGAAATTGCCCAGTTGGGATTTATGAAATGAACGTTTTTATGAACGTACTTGTAATTAGTTCTCGTTTGGAACTGATCATTCCTGGGATACTAACCATTAGAGAAAGGCTAATTGGGGATTTAAAATTAGCGCGACCAAATAAATTCGATCATGAGCTGACTTTCGACCATAGAATTGTCGAGATGACATTTTGAGTCAATGTAAGCTGATCTGAGGATAGTTAGGGGTCGGTTCGTCACTATCATATGAGTGGATCACGAGTGATTCCATTTTATCACAAAGTGAGATGACGAACGACCCAAAACCTATACCGAACGATCGTGCCTGTTGGAACTAGCGATCGATCCTCGCGATTACATTGACAACCAAGATCACCACGATCCGAACGAACTTACACGTAACTTGATTTAGTATTAGTCACGGGTCGAATATGCGAATTTTCCTAAAAAGCCGCCCGTTAGTCAGTGACTCGCTCAAGTTACGTTATTTAAAATTCAATGATTAATTAGAGGTCAATTTGGGTATCGAAAATTTAGGAAGTCACGATAGGACGTTTGGACAACGTTGTTATTGGAACGTTAAGCATTGGATTTTCCCATATCCTTCAGAAAAATTCAATTTCGACAAGAAAATGGAAAGTGACCATTTTACTCTTGGGAGTTTGTTAAGGCCAAGTATTATAAGGGAATGTCATTTTGGTCATTTTACTCTAATTTTAAGAAATGACATTTTTGCCCTTAGAATTTTATGAAATTTCCAAATTGCCCTTGAATATTTTTGGAAAAGATTCGATCTCGGCTGTCGATCTCAAGATAAGAACGACCTCGGCCATCGATTGGAAATGTGAGAGAGGGGCAAGATGGTCATTTGACCTTGGTCAACACACCAATTATTGGTGTTCCCCTATTTAAGGCCAAACCCTCTCTCTCTCTCTCCTCTCTCTCTCTCTCTCTCTCTCTCTCTCTCTCTCTCTCTCTCGGCAATCCTCTCCCTCTCACCGCCGATCGCCCCTTAGCCACCATTCGCCGCTACCACTGCCCGCCAAGCCACCGCTGCCCACATCCTCATGCCGCCACCGCCGTTCCCCTCACCCTCTCGGTTAACTCTCTCTCCCCTCCCTCGTGGCCATGAGTATCCGCCAAGCCAAGCCAAGCCAAGCCGATCGCTGCCGTCCGTCGAGCCGCTCGCCGTCGCCACACGCCACCGTGAGGCCACCAGCCAGTCGCCGCCTCTCCGCTCTAGCCGAGCTAGTCTAGAGTTCGTTTAAGTCGCCCCTAAACCCTATTTAGGAAGTTAGGTATCGATAGACGCGATTAGGGATTATATCGAGTTGATTAGTGTCAGTTTAGCGGTTATTTAGGGCCATTTATGGATTATGTGTGTGGACTGATTTGGGAAATTGCTATGGCTGATTTTTGGGTGAAATTACGACGATTTGGGGCTGAATTGGTGTTGAGATGATTGCTGGAAAATCAGGGATTAGAATGATGATCATATGGTCCAATTTGGAGATGTTTGGTGATGGGTTGGCGTACCGAGAGGTGGCTATGTCGTGGCGCTCGTTTGGCTTGAAATATGCATGGAAATGCTGAATTTATGGTTATGTATGTGGTTGTGATGGTGGGCCCATTGGTGGCGTGAATGCTCTTTGAATTGTGAATTAGTTGATTGAAATGTGGGCCATTTTATGTGCGCATGGGCTGAATTGAGTGGATCGTCAATTGGTCGTGTTTGGGCTTAAATTGGGCATGTGAAATGCGTGAGATTGATGAGTGCATGTGCCGAGTTGGATTGGATGGTAATTAGGTTTGTTGTGTGTGAATTGTGCAAGTGGGTGATTTGGGAAAGTGTGTGAAAAGTTATGCGCGAGGTTATGGAAATCCCTGAGGCGGTACCATTACCCGGAGAAATGATCCGTCTTGAGGCGATATGACTACATGGGACGATGCCCGGTATTACCGGAGGATGGCCAACCTGAGGTGGTACCATTACATGGGTTGTGTCGTAAGTGGTGGGTATTTAGCTTGAGGCAGTACTATTACACATGCAAGATACACGGCCTGAGGCGGTACCATTACATGGGCTAGGAAGTGTTGTAATGATTGAGTTGCAGTGAACCTAAGGTGGTATGACTACGCGGGTCATTGGCGAGTTGAGTGGAAAATATAAGATGGTCGCAGTGAACCTGAGGCAGTACGACAACGTGGGTCACTGGCAAGTTGAGTTGGAAAATATGAGATGGTCACAGTGAACCTGAGGTGGTACCATTACGCTGGTCACTGGCGAGTTGGATGAAAATAATGTGTTGAGGCAGGAACGAATGTGTGAAATGTAACTAGAATATGCATGTGATTGGAAATTGTACTGTTGTGGCTAACGTACAGGTTGCCGTAGGAAAGACTCAAGTAAGTACAAATTGTGTGCCTACTATGTGATGGTTGAGTGTGGCTGTGTTTATGATTGTCTAGAGGTATGTGATAGCCTAGGTGGGGTTTAGGAAGTATACTTATTGAGATGTGATCTCATGGTTGTTTCAACCAACAATTTCAGAACCCCGACCTGAGCCATGAATCTGCCGCCGTCGCAGCGTTTTGGGATCCCTATGCACACCAACCACAATGTCTTAGACTACCCGATGGATGATGATATGACTCGGGTTAAGCATACGACCATAGTTTGAGTAGATATAGGACTACCCCATTGGCAGGCCCACACTTACACTGCCTGGATGTTCAGAGACAGGGTAGATGAGTTTGGCCTTGTCCGAGGCTTCAACGTCCCCTTTGATGGAGTTGGGGATTGGGATCCATCAGCCATACCCCTTCCCGATGGCAAGCTGACTAGTTTGGAGACTAGTCTGGCTGAGTCCGGACTTCAACTTGCGTCTGCAGCACCTGAGCCCTCGGGAGCTGAGCATGAGCTGGAGCTAGAAGAATCCTAGGCAGGATATGATCTGATGGACGTGGATCTCGAGGTGATACCGAAGGAAGAACAAGAAGGAGGAGAAGAAGACCCTGAAGTAGAACCGAAAGAGACCCTAAAAGTAGAGCCTGATGATGAGCTTGATGATGAACCGAAGGACACACCAGTGTATGAGGCAGAGTACAATCCCTATTATGTGCCAGAAATCGAGTCGGACGAGGAGCAAGTTAAAGAGGAGCGAGATGAGATTCCAGCGGAGTCGGGTGACATAGACCACCCGATTGAGATTGAGGCCGAGCCGAAGTCCTCAGAGGAACCGACGGTTCAAGAGAAGTCAGATTCGAGTACCGAGGAGTCGGACTCAAAGTAGACGTGGTCTCGTAGACGTTGAAGCTAGTGTAGAGGCTGGGAGTAGATCTTTTGAGAAGTTTCATTTTTTGAGAATAGAGTACCCAGGCTGTCGATCTTCTTGATATCGGTGGTGTGTTGTGATAGTACGATGTACATGTGTAGGAGATTGTTTGTATATATTGGATGTTATATAAAGTTAATTAAGTAATGGATAAGTCCGTTCTTCCTTTTTCCCCAGTTGTTTCTTGTCCGGGTATTATTTGTGGCTTTCGTAGATTGTTTAAATCTTTGATAAGTGTGAATCAGGTTGGCGATACCCTGGGACATCACACTAACTCGACCGTTGAGAGGGATGTCGCAAACTTGATGGGTGCGGGGCGTGACAGGGCTTGTCAATATTGGCTAGAAAAAGCTCCTTGATGGAATGAAAAGTTTGGCACTGAAAAAGTGTACTCACTGTTTAGCGATGCAATCAACGTTTCTTGGTGAAGCAACATATAGTGTTGTTCATCTTTGAGTTTCCGGTCACCTATCAATCTTTTTTTCCAAGAAGATCTCCGAAAGATTATTCAATACAAGTCACAGCCACAATTTTTACTCTATTTATAAGTAGGTGAGTCAATTCCAAATGGTTCTACAATGCTTTCGCACTTCAATCAAGTGGCTAGTTTGAATATTTCCTTATTATCGTCAAAATAGACCGTCCCTTATGCTTTTTAAGAGTTTATTTATTGCTTAAAATGTTTCTATAAACACAAAGTAGAATCATTTCCTCTTCCATGAAGCGATAGAACTAACTGAGAGGATGAACGCTTCGTCGATGTTCCTAAGATCTGCCATTGCATCTGAGTATGGACAAAAATTGTGGTATCTTTAAAACTTTCGAATTTTTTTTCCTTTTGTCAGGGCTTGAACGACGGTCTTTCCGGCTCAGCCTCAACATCTCGTCTCCAATAGACATCTTCATACTGATCTTAAGTTTTCCACTCATCGATTGAAAATACTCTTTTGCATTCACCCAAATGTACCCAAGAAAAAAAAATATAAAATAGCTACTCTTTTCAGCAGAAGTTGCTGAGCTAATAGGCTGCGTTTGGTAGTCTGAATTTCTAAATAGGATAGGACTGAATAGGATAGGATAAAAAAATCCTGATATTTCTTCATATCCTGTCCATTATTTGATGGACTAAGGATTTAAAGTCGGATAAGATAATTTTTATTTTTATTTTTTTTATTCATGGGTCCGGAGGAGTTAGTGAAGGAAAAAAAAAGCCGAGAATTTTTTTTAGTGAAAGTGCACCAGGTGTGGGGATGAAGATGACGGTAAGCAGAGTATAGCGTTTCTGAAAAAATAGACATTAGAAATCCTATCCGGATCTATCCCACCCCCCGGATTTTTTTATCCGGTCTATATCCGACCTTATCCTATCCTAAACCACCACCAAACACAGGATATGATAAAACATATCATATCCTTACTTTTATCCGGTCGACCAAATGCAGCCTTTGTTGACTACTTGCCAAAGAAAAAAAAAACTTTCGTGACTACAATACCATTTCACACTAGTAATTCCTTATGCCTCCTCTAGTCAAATTGCATCGTATTGCCATATCTCGAGACCAAAGTAGACAGGAAAGAGCATCAGTTAGATAGGTTTGCATTCTATCCCTATCTCAAAAGAACAACTTTACTGATGTTGTGTTGAAGGCTCTCGCCCAAAATTACTTATAATCTAAGATATATGTATGTCATCAGTCAAGAACATCAAGAATCCAATCTAAACATATTTCAATATTCGATAGATGAAGGTACGGATATGTTGGAAACAATAGGTGCAGGCTGGCCTTTTAGAGAAGGAATCTTTTCTGTCTGCTACTACATATAATTATATGTTTTAGATCACTTTTTTTCATTTTTCAACACAAGAACGCTTCTGGTCGACGCTAAGACTTTTCTTTTCCTCCTTGTAGCTTCAATCCTTCTCATTTTAGCCTTCTTATGACCTATCCGAATTGAAAATCACAGTGCTTGTCTGAATAACAGGAGATGAGTTATGGTTCTACTATAGCCTTCAACTCTTAATGTTTTTACTTATGTATAAAATTAAATCCAAACTCTTAATGTTTTTACCCAAAAAGTCCGAAACCTTTTTTTTTTTTTGGTAAGGTAAGTATGTATATAACTTTTCATAAAAACCAATACAACCTAAGCTCAAACCAAGTCATGACCTAATAGAGACATAGGAATGTCTATAGAAGGACAAGAGAGGTTCAGCAGGAGCTAAACAAGAAGAGAAAGCGAAAAGCAAGGAAAAGAAAAGAGAAGACCCAAAGAGGGACAACTAGCCAATCAAAAGATTGGAAAAGGAAAACGAAGCTAGGGATAGCTCCTATTCAAGGAGAGAATAGAAGCCGGGAGGTCCCAATTCCTTAGCAAAATACGGTTCCTATAAGTGTCCTGGATTCCACTCATGGAGTTGACTTTGTCCTTGACAGCTTTGAGAAGGTGTTTGCGCATAGCCGGGATGTGAATACTCTTGTCCCTGAATATAGCATTGTTCCTTTCAGTCCAAATGAGGTGACATAAGGAGCCAAAGGAAAATCTAGCAATCCGGTGAGCAAACGAGGAACCTCCAAAAACTTGCATCGCCCATTGGATATGGTCCTGCCATGGCCTGTTGCGCCAGGGTAGACAGCATTTCGTTGCCCACATGGAAGCCAACCTGCTAGTCGTTGAACATTCAAAGAATAGGTGGTTGATAGAATCAGGGGTGGAACTGCAAAAGACGCAGAGAGCGTTGTCAATCCTTCCATTATGCATGAGGAATAGCTGGGTAGGTAGTCTATTAAGGGAGACCACCCATAAAAGGAAGGCATGTCGTGGAGCAATAGATTGATCCCATATAAAAGTGTGCCAAGGAGCCGATCGTCCTCTCATGCGGATGTGATTCCAAGCTAGAGCAACCGAAAAGGTTCTTGAAGGGTGAGGGAGCCAACAAAAGGTATCATCAGCATCATTCGAAAAAATCGGATGGGGATCCATCCAACTCATAATATAAGTTAGAGTAGGTGAAGGTAGCCAAGTACCCTCCCAGAAAGTCCTAACCGAGGCATCCCTAGGAATGCCCGAATGGTAAATATCCCTATTACTGAAAAGATGGTATAGAGGGCCTCGAGAATGCCACGAGTCGAACCAGAAAGAAACAGAATGGCCATTTCCAATCTTCCAATAGAACATAGTTTGGGCAGTAGGCCTCATGTCAACCTAAACCTTTTTTTATTGGGGTTAATATCACGAAAAACCCTAAACTGGTACATTTATGACAAATTTACCCAAAACTATTTTTTTATCACAGAAAACCCCAAACTGGTACTTCTCTGACAATTTTACCCTAAACTATTTTTTTTATCATAAAAAACCCCAAACTGGTACATCTGTGATAATTTTACCCCGAACTAATTTTTTAATATTATTTTTTACTTTTTCAAATGTTTTATATATTTTTATTTTTTCTTTTCGTTTCTTTTTTATTTCATTTTTTTCCTTCATATCTTTATCTTCAACCTATGGCCGGTCACTAGTTCGGCAACTGGCTAGAGGCGGGGGCCGGCGAGGTCGACCCCGCTGGCAGCTGGCGAGGTTGACCTTGCCCACCCCTGGTGAGGTTCAACCTCACCAGTTGCCAGCGAGGTTAAGCCTCGCTAGCGACGACAAGGACAACCCCTCTCTAGCTACCGGCAAGGCCGAGCCTCCCCAGCGACGGCGAGGACAACCTCTCGCCAGGGGTGTACAAGGCCGACCTTGCCGGTTGCTGACGAAGGGTCGTCCTTGCCGCTACTGGGCAAGGTCAACCTCGCCGGTTGCTAGCGAGGCTGAGCCTCGCTAGCGACGGCGGGGACGACCCCTCACCAGGGGTGGGCAAGGCCAACCTCGCTGACCCCCGCCTCTAGCCGGTCGCCGGACCAGCGACTGGCCATAGATTGAAGATAAATAAGATGAAGGAAGAAAAAAAATAAAAATAAGAATTCGAAAAAAATAAAAAAAATAATATTAAAAAACTAGTTTAGAGTAAAATTGTCATAGATATATTGGTTTGGGTTTTTTGTTGTCAAAAAAATAATTCGGGATAAATTTGTTATTGGTATATCAATTTAAGGTTTTTCGTGGTATTAACTTTTTTTTTATTGCCAATTGAGTTCTAAACATTTTGTATTTGTGTCAATTCAATCCATCCGATTGACATAACCGTTGGTTGTCCTATGTGGACGACCAATGTCGACGTGACCATTTTAATAATATTTACTATTTTTCATATTTATTTATTTATTTTTCTATTCTTATTCCCTTTTTTTTTCTTTTCTTTCACTTTTTTTTTTCTTCTTCACTTCTTCTTCCGGCTAGTCACTAGACCTTGGCGATCAACCAAAGGCAAGGCTCAACCTCTCCATGGCTAGGTGAGCCCTCACCAGATCTAGCGAGATCAAGCCCTTCGCAACCATGGCAAGGCCAACCTCGCCCTCGCCTCGCAATGGCCAGGTCAGCCTCGCTGGCCCTCGCCTCTAGCTTATCACCAAGGTCCGGTGACCAATTGGAGGAAGAAGGAAGGAAAGAAGAAAAAAAAATAGATAAATAATTATAAAAAATATTAAAATGTAATTAAAAATATATCCACATTAGTGCCGGCTTCGCCATTTTGGACGAACGACGTTCAATACACGATTTCCGATCAAAATTAGACAAATGGACTAAATTGACATAAATACAGAAGATTGATACTCAATTGGCAAACAAATAGATTTATGACTAAATTCCGGCATCCATCAACCACTATAATCCCGTGGGAGCAGCCCACTCTCTGCAACCACCTCCCAGTTGAGCAGCGACCTGCGGCCCCTCTCTTCTGTCGTTGTCCTTCGCGGCTGTCTATCCTACGCCGCCGTTCTTGCCCCGACATCCTGGCCCTTGTCGTGACTCTTCGCTGCCTTTGGTTAGTTTTAGTCAAGGTAGGTTTAAGCCTCGCATGAGTTAGGAGATAAGGCCTTGTCGAACTCATGGTTTTCTTTTTTTGTCAGAGTCGAACTTATGGTTTGAATGCATGTTATTTAACAGAAAACTTTAGTTTGTCATGATTCGATTGTTTCCCTGCACTAACCACGGCATCTTATGCCTCTGAACCTTTGGGCACTAAGTTCGACCCTAATATCGTCTCCCGTGACTTTCTATGATTGATTTGATTAGTTGAAATTCGATTTCTTCGTAATAACATGTTATCAATTATATGATGAATTTTAAATAAAATGTGTGTTTCGATGCAGATTGATATTATCAACCGTCATTGCATGTCATTGTGTCATGCATATTTAGAGTACATTTATAATTTACAATTTATGGTTTTTATTTAAAGCATGTTAATTTTAGAATGCCTGTAGATTGTGATAGTCCATAGTTTTTATTAATAAAAAAAGCCATTAGAATCATATAGATTGCATGTGGATTTATTATTCATCTAGAATTAACTTTTAATGATCATATCATATAGGATTGCACATAGAATTAAAAATGTATATTCATTTAATTTGTAGTCTTTAGGGTCATTTGTCTTTTTATTAGTTTATAAAGAAAAGGAAGAAAATTACATTAGAGAGTCTCATATAAATTGCATTAATTGGGAGCCAATTCTAGAAAATTCATGTTGCATGTTATTTAACAAGTCACGTGTCATTCAGGATTAATGTTCATTAGGCTCTCACATAGCTATCATTTAGAATTAACGTAGGTTTGATTTCATCACGTCTAATTTAGAACTCCTCATGCATGTCATATAGTCATATCATTCTTGCACATTATTTAGTAATATCGTTAGTGCATATGACAATTTCTTTTTACATAGAATTATATGTTTTATTTGTGTTTTCTCAAGCTATGCTTGTTAATTAAATATAAAAAATTAGTATTGATTGCATACTATTTAGTATTAGTTCATGTCATGCATGACATTCAAGCATTCTGTTTGCATATTTTTGTTAGTAATAGTTTGCAGAAATTCCATGGTGATGGATTGTTTATCGCATCACAATTTCTTAAAATCTTCAAGATATTAGATTAATCTAATGTGACCAAGTCTCCGAATCCATTTGAATCTCTACTTTGCAGAAGCAAAATGAGCTCCCTCATTATGATAAATTGTAGGTTTGAATCGAGTACCAAGTTACAATTATAGGGCTTAGCAATCTATTAGCTTTTTCCTAACGGTTTACTTCTGGGAAGGTTGCGATAGTGCATTTCAATATATGGTTGGGGAAGTAAGTTTCTTACATTCGTAAGTAACTTTCCACACATAAAACTTTCTAAGCGAACTTCTTTGTCATTGCCAGATATGATAAAAATGTTATGTTCTAATATGTGAAAAACGGATCTTGAAACTAAATAATTCGCCAAAGAAATAAACGCTGAACAAAAAAAATACTAGGGATTTACGTTGTTCGATCCAAATGTCAGTACCAACTCTATGGAAGACGCAGCAATAAATAATCCATCAATAATTAGAAAATTACAAAGTTACAATCGCTAGATTACACCCTAATTCACGGTGTTTATGAATAAATCAACCTAAGAACAAACTTTGCGCAAATCATCATTCGCCGCTTGTGTACAGAGATATCTTCGTATGGCTTTGAGAAGTTTTTTTTTTTTTTTTGTCGTCGAAATGAAGCTCTTCATTCATTAAACATCAAAAGATAACATGATTATGGTTTTCTGAACACGAAAGATCATGTAAAGGTAATGGTGGCACCGCCAGCCATTTGTGAGGAAGGGTCATTTTACGATGGATCTTGGTGATCCAATCTGCTACTTGGTTTGATTCCCATCAGCCAAATGGCAACTTAACCGAACTGGACCTGGCGAGTTTCTCTTTATATTCTTGTATAATGGGCCAAAGTGTCCATGTACATGATTCTTTGCCTGTGATAATTTTCGAAAGTAGTAAGTTGCCGGAACTTAATTTTAGCGTGAGTTGTCTTCTAGAGCCAAAATAGGAAAGTTCTTATTATTTTATACTCTTTCTATGTATATCCTCTGTTTTGTAGGTCAATTAGCGTTGATTCTTTTCTTTGTATATATATGTACTTATAGCCTTGTAAACGTAAGCTGGAATACATAAATTATAGAAATTTTAGAATTCTTTATTTTTCTTCATGGTATCAGAGCCACCAATCAAGGGACTCTATACTCGATCCGATCAATCAGACTCTATTGCCGCGACCTTCGTCGCTGCTCTGACCAAATTTCTTAAAGATCACCGCAACTGTGCTGCATCACCCTATGGCAGACACAAATCCGACTAGCAATGTTCTTGCCTTGGTAGCACAAGAGAGAGCTTCAAATAATGATGCTCTTATTGAGCGTTTGACCCAGGTCCTATCCCAACATGTTCCACAATATCATGTTGAGACTCCGGCTCCCTCGATTGCTGTCAAGTTTGATGGAAGCAACCATGATCTTTGGTCCCAAGTTGTCGAGATGTACATGTTTGGCAAAGATAAGTTGGGATATATTACTGGGTTCTTCCCCAACCCTCTCCGAATGATCCTGACTTCTGAAAGTGGAAGATTGACAATTCAACTGTGAAGGGTTGGCTTATCAATTCCTTGGATCCTGCACTGATTGGCAACTTCATCCGATACCCCACTACAAAAGTGGTTTGGGATGCGGTGGCTACAACATTCTTTGATGGTGCCGACGTCTCCCAGGGGTATGATTTAAAGCGACGATTGACTCGATTGAAGCAGGCAGGTGGATCCATTGAAAAATATTATAATGAACTGCAAGGACTTTGGCGAGAAATTGATTTTCACCGGCCTAATCCTATGACCTGTGCTCATGATATTGACATATACAACACTTTAGTTAAGGAAGATCGTGTTTATTTGTTCTTGGATGGCTTAGATGATCGTCTCGACAAGGTTAGGGCTGATGTATTGCAGATGCAACCATTTCCTACTGTTGAACAAGCCTACGCACGAGTAAGAAGAGAAGATGTGCGCCAGGCCTTTATGATGGCACACCCATAGACTCCCATTGCTGCTGCTATGATGTCGCGTGGCAGCAAAACAGGCTCAAAATTTCAAGAATTCGGCTCCGGACATGCTACTTTACAAATGGTTCCTGGTTCTACTCCGCTTAGGGGAAGGCACTCTAGCTCTGGTTCGAGAGCTAAGTCGTAACCGCTAGCAGCAGGGGGTTGCACTCACTACGGGAATTCTCGACATACAAAGGAGACCTGTTTCAAGTTGCACGGCTATCTTGAGTGGTGGAAAGAATTGCAGGCAAAAAAGAAGGCCGACAATCCAACGGGTAGAGGACAAGCTTCCTTGGCCATAGGTGATTTGTCGTTATCTTTGGTGCCGCAGGCAGACTCCACCGCTGCACCTGATTCCAATCTTACAGGTAACAATGGGTTTGTGCTTGTCAATACTTCTCAAGCAGGAGGTAAAGATAGGTGAATTGTTGATTCAGGCGTTACTGATCACATAACACCCCATCATGATGATCTTTTGTGCCACACTACTTCAAGGAGACAACATATATATATATATATATATATATATATATATATATATATTGCCAAGGGTTGTCATTTTCCTGTGTTGGGGGCTGGCAGTGTTGAACTTTCCTCATCTTTATCATTATCTCATACTTTGCTAGTGCCATCTTTATCTAACCGACTGCTCTCTGTTGGACAAATCACTGCTGAATTGAATTGTAGCGTTATTATGTATCCCTCCTTTTGTTTATTTCAGGATATCCCTACGAAGGAAATTATTGGACGTGGTACTAAGAGGGAGGGACTGTACTTTTTTGATGACTTTACTGAAAGCCGAGCATATTACACCCGCAATTAGTCTACTGCTAAGGAGAAAGAAATTTGGTTATGGCATCATCGCTTAGGACACCCTTCTTTTGGGTATTTAAAGAAATTATTTCCAGATTTGTTCAGTAATTTATCAAATTCTAAATTTCATTACAAGACCTGCATCTTAGCAAAGAGCCATCATGCTTCTTTTACATTGAGTTTTAATAAGAGCCAAACTCCTTTTTTCATTAATACATTCAGATGTGTGGGGTGCTTCACCAATTATACTATGTATGGCATTCGTTGGTTTGTAACTTTTGTGGATGACTGTACAAGGATGACCTGGTTATATTTAATGAAACATAAAGACGAAGTAGGGACAATCTTTCGTGTATTTCACCGCATGGTCATGACTTAATTTGGAGCTCAAATTCGTATCCTTCGCAGTGACAACGACAGCGAATATATTAACGAACACCTCATGGGTTATTTTCAAGACCACTGATTAATTCACGAGACCTCTTGCACTCAGACACCTTAGCAAAATGGTGTTGCTAAACGGAAAAAACGTCATATCCTGGAGACAGCGAGGGCATTTCTAGTGGGTGGGCAAGTTCCGAATCGGTTTTCGGATGCGGCTATGGTTACTGCCGTGCATCTAATGAATCGCATGCCCTCTCGCGTATTGGCATTCCAGAACCCGCTTCAGGCACTTTCGACGCATGTCTCACTTCTTTCAGTCTTGACTTTACCTCCTAAGGTGTTTGGGTGTGTGGCCTACGTCCATCTGCATAAAAATCAGCGAACAAAGCTCGACCCATGTACTGTCAAGTGTGTTTTTCTTGGCTATGGAATCCACCAGAAGGAATATTGCTACTACAATCTAGACAAAAAGAAAACTCATGTGACCATGGGCGTTACATTTGTTGAATTTGAACTCTTCTTTCCTGCCACCAATTGTACTTTTCAAGGGGAGATCCATGGTGAAAGGGTAAATTGGTAGGAAGGTGGCTTGATGGCAGGGGTTAGCGATGCATCTGACTCATGGCAGCAACTTCTTAATGAAGATGACCAGCAGACTATTTTGTTTCAAGAGGCACAAGAACAACCTCAAGAGCAGTCCTCTCTTCCTCAAAATATCCCCTCTTTAGTACCCGACCATTCTCCTAAGGATACTCCTGAGGTAAGCTCTCCTATCACACATAATTCTCTTATTGATACTAATGAGGTTGTTGGTTATAAATTGCCCGACAGACACAATCGAGGCAAGGCTCCTAATAGGTACTCATCAGATATGGAGGAACGAAGGTCAAAGTACCCAATTACCAATTATGTTTCGACAAGGAGATTGTCAGAACACTTGAAGGTGTTTGTAGCCAATGTCTCCACAATTCAAGCTCCTAGTGGAGCACAAGAAGCCTTGAGGGATCCCAAGTGGGTTCAAGCAATGAAAGAGAAGATGGAAGCCTTGCAGAAAAATAAGACCTGGAGATTGGTAGAGTTGTCGAAGGGGAAGAAAGCAGTGGGGTGCAAGTGGGTCTTCACTGTCAAATACAAAGCAGATAGGTTAGTTGAGAGGTACAAGGCACGACTGGTAGCAAAGGGATATAATCAGACCTATGGTGTGGACTACCAAGCAACATTCTCTCCAGTTGCAAAGCTGAATACCGTACGGGTTTTGATGTCAATTGCTGCAAATCTGGACTGGCCTTTGCACCAATTTGATGTGAAGAACGCATTTCTTCATGGAGATCTAGAGGAAGAAAACTACATGGAAATCTCACCTAGGTATGTGTGTGTTGATCAGTCAAATGTGGTGTGCAAACTTCAACAATCATTATATTGGTTAAAGCAATCACCGCGCGCATGGTTTGGTCGGTTTAGCTCGGCGATGAAGAGGTATGGATACACTCAAAGTAATTATGATCATACGTTATTTTTTTTTTGGTAAGGCTGATCATACGTTATTCTTAAAGTGTAGACAGGATAAAGTGACAACATTGATTATATACGGGGATGATATGATCATCACAGGGGATGATCTTGAAGAAATTACAGACCTTCAAGGGCAGTTAGCCAATAATTTTGAGATGAAAAATTTGGGAGGCGTGAAATATTTTTTGGGAATTGAAGTAGCTAGGTCGAAGGAATGTATTTTCTTATCTCAGCGAAAGTATATGTTAGATTTATTAGCTGACGTTGGAATGTTGGAGTGTAAGCCTGCCGACACTCCTATAGTTCAAAATCATAAACTCGAAGAGTTTCCTGATCAGGTGCCTACCAATAAAGATAGATACCAAAGGTTAGTAGGAAGACTAATATATTTGTCACACACTCGTCCTGATATTGCCTATGTTGTAGGGGTTGTGAGCCAATTTATGCATGCTCCGAGTGAAGAACATAGGAATGATGTGGTTCGGATTCTGTGCTACTTGAAGTCAGCTCTAGGAAAAAGGTTGTTCTTTGCAAAGAATGGTCACCTTGAGGTAGAAGGATTTACGGATGCGGATTGGGCAGGTAGTATCTCTGATAAGAGGTCTACGTTAGGCTATTTCACGTTTGTGAGAGGAAACTTAGTAACATGGAGGAGCGAGAAGTGGAAGGTTGTAGCCTTGTCAAGTGCTGAAGCAGAATTTCGAGGGGTAGCTAAAGGTCTATGCGAGCTATTATGGCTAAAAATGTTAATGACATAACTTGGTTTCCCACCTGAATCTGAGATGAGACTATGTTGTGATAATAAAGCCGCGATTGAAATTTCTCACAATCCAGTTCAACATGACCGTACTAAGCATGTTGAGGTGGATAGGCATTTTGTCAAGCAGAACTTGGATGCTAAGGTGATAAAGTTCCCATTTGTTAGATCTGAAGATTAGTTGGCGGATGTTCTTACGAAGGCCTTGTCGAATCGAGCTTTTCACAGCTCACTTGTCAAGCTAGGTATCAAAGACATCTTCTCACCCGCTTGAGGAGGAGTGTTAGCGTGAGTTGTCTTCTAGAGCCAAAATAGGAAAGTTCTTGTTGTTTTATACTCTTTCTATATATATTTCCTTTTTCTATGTATATCCCCTGTTTTGTAGGTCAATTAGGGTTGATTCTTTTCTTTGTATCTATATATACTTATAGCCTTGTAAACATAAGCTAGAATACAGAAATTACAGAAATTTTAGAATTTTTTATTTTTCTTCACTTAACTCCATTTGCGGATCACTTTGCTTCATTTCACTATCTTCTTCCAAGTACAACAGAGCAGCTTGCAAGGCTAGGGCTTCCACTTCCATGGTCGAAGCTGCGATGACCCATTCCGCGAACCCAGCGATCACTTTCTCGGCTGAGTCACTGCACATGCCAGCAACCACACCATGGCTTTGAGAAGCTCACAGTGTGGCTTCGGCGGCAAAAGAGACTCAATGAAAAGTCAAACCCTCTCTTTTTCTTTATTTTCTTTTTTTATATATTCAAAAGAAGTGCCTCCTCTTGTACGCAGCAAAAAGGACGTACAGGAAGTCAAAACTGGTCAAAAATAACCTTCTCCAACAGATATGAAAGCTAACTTCTACCACCATAAGGTTCCTGATTTTATTCGGATTAAAAGGACATCAGATTTTGAATAAAATCAAATTCGTCCAAAAGGGTCGAGTTTCGTACATAGCTCATCCTCCAGACATAATTTAATAGAATCCATGACCTCTGTTATATGTATGTGTAGTCTTAGGAGCCAAAAAATCCACATCTAAAAAACTACATAGACAGCCGTACTTCAGCCCGGAACTTTTACAATTAGTGGGTAATCGCCAATCCGGAATTGAAATTTGGGGTCATTCTTCAACTTTGGAGATCATAGTATGGTTCATCCATTCATACAATCATTCAATTTCTGAGTTCTTTCTTTTTCATTTCCAAAATCTTTTATGTTGAGTTTTTGCACAGGAGACTTTTTGGTCGTCCTTGATTTACCGTATCAGATCCTCCCATTCCCACTAGCACAAGACATTAGGCTTCTAATTTTGAACTATGAAATAGGAGATTTAAGTGGAAGTTCCCTCCGACCGATTGAAGTAATATAAAAATGTTGTGTCAACTTTATTTTTGGACTTTTTTTTTTTGGTATGGCGGGTCAAGCAAAGTCTGGATCAATTTTGTGCACGTCAACTAGACAACTTCCTAATAAGATCTTAAGGACGCACTCTTCCATAACGAATTAATGCTTTTAGGATTTTACTCTTGAAGTTCTCTCGACAAAACTTGAAACTAAATCACAACGAGGTGAGCAAATTTTCTTAACATTTAGGCTACAAATGATAACCATTCTGTTTCAGAAATCAACTTCTGGCCAGAAATTGATTTTTCTATTTCTGTTCCTAAACGAGTTTCTTAGCAAAAATATACGTTTGATAACAACACAAAATTTCTGTTCCTTAAACAAAAATTTATTTGATAACGGCACAAAATTTCTCCCTCTCAAATGGATGGCAAGTGGACGGCGGGCAAATGGCGGCGATGGACGGCAGACAATGGCAGCAAACGGCGGGTGACAAACGATGGGGGAGGTAGCAGCGAACTACGACGCAGCCAGTGCGGAGAACGGCGAGAGACGATGGTCGGTGGCGGGAGACAGTGGTCAATGGATGACAAACAGTGGCCCACGGCGGCCAGTGGGGGAAGGCTAGCAGCGTCGGGAGGAGGGTGACCAGCGGCGGGAGACGGCAACCATTGGACGATAGCCAGAGGTGGGAGGTCGGCAACAACCGGAGGAGGGTGGCCGACGAGAGGAGGGCGACCAGCTAGAGGAGGGCGGCCAGTAGCGAGAGACACTGGCCAGTGATGGGAGGTAGGCAGTAATGGGAGGAGGGCAACCGACGGCTGGAGATGGTGGCAATTAGACGATGGGTCGTAGCCCACGGCGGTGGGAAGCGATTGACGGCAGGAGACGGCGAATGGTGGGAGGCGGGCGGCAACTGGAGGAGGGCTGCCAATGGTGGGAGACGGTGGCCAATGGATAGCGAGCGGCGGCCAACTGCGACCGGCGATGGGAGGCGGGCGGCGGCGGGAGGAGGGTGGCCGGTAGCCGAAGACGGTGGCCAATGGACAGCGGGCAGCGGCCCATGGCAAGTGGCGGCGGGAGGTGGGTGACGGCCAAAGGTGGGCGGAGGCAAAACGAGGGCGACCGGCAGCAAGAGACGGTGGCCAGCAGTGGGAGGCGGGCCACAGTAAAAGGAGAGCGACCGGCAATGGGAGATGGTGGGCAGTGGACTGTAGGCGGCGGCCCACGACAATCGGCGGAGGGAGATGGCAAATGGCAGGAGGCAGCAGCCCGCAAGTGGGCAACGATGGGCGGCGGTTGGGTGACCAACTAGTAACGAAGACGAGCGATGAGAAAAATTTTAACTTCTGATTTTTGTTCCATAAATAGAAAAGTAGAAAATTTTAACTTTTGATTTATTTTCCAAACTTATTGCTTGAACACAAATTTGTCCCAAAACTAGAAAATGAAATTATGTTAAGAAACGGATTTCTGTTCTAAACCTATTTCTGAAACAGAAATAGATAAACAAAATTGTTATCTTTCGCAGCCTTAGTTTATCATCTATTTAGAAAACATCATCTTTAGTAAAGATTCCACCGGTAAAGATTCCACATTACTTGGCACTAGCCAGTTGTCTTTGCTTTTCTATTATACCTGCAGAAGACAGACTCGGCGGAAGGCGTCAATGCTTTTCTATTGTACCTGAAATAGAGAAGAGACTTCTTTTCTATTATAATTGCAACAGACTAGAGACTCCTTTTCTTCCTTCGAGACTCGAATTCCTCATTGCCTGGAAATCGCCGGTTGTCTTATTATACTTGCAAAAGACAGAGACGCAGTCAAAGGAGTCGACTCTTTCTCAAGACTCGAACGTTGCCCTTGTGAAACACGACAACTCCGCAACAACTCTGCAACAACTCTGCAAAAGTCTAGTTACTTGGTTGATGTGGTTTGTGAAGTATTAATGACGTCATAAATTTTTGGAAGATATTTCAACAAATTTACTTTTTTAAGATTAAACTCTTCAATTATGTCGTGTGATTTTCATATTTACTAAATTCAAATTCTTTAGGTCATTTAGTATCACGGTGCTCTTTAAAAATGGTATTTTGGCTACCCATTTCGAATCCAATCAACCCAATAATGGATCTTTTAGGCCAAAATTAGTGAGGTGGATGATGGCTCTAGCCTTCCATTCTTTAAGCTTTTACGAGTTGTAACCTTTTATAATCTTGAACGTATTCTTATATCAATGTCAATTTAAAACTCAAGTCAAGGTCTTCACAATTTTTAAACATTGAAATAAGATATCCATCCAAACGGAAAAGTACAAAGGATTTTTTTAAATGTCTTATAAAATAATATCATATGCACTCAAATTAATAGTGTATCGTGCTTGACGTGTCAAGTGTGGCGGTTGCCTCTATATAATATGATTCAACACATTTTGTTTTGCACCCTATAGATCACTCTAGTCATATTATCTAGGGAACAAGCCTGTTGAGTAATACTTCTATCAAAGAGATACCCAAAATACCAAAACAAATGGATCCTCTAAGTCTCCTTCTCTTGCTTCTTCTCACGTTTGCTCTTACCATAAACGCCCAATTCCCAGCAAGCTACTGTGGTTCGACCGGCAACTTCACCGCCAATAGCGCCTACCAAACCACCCTCACCACCCTCCTCTCCTCCATCTCGGCCAACAACTCCTTGTCCTTCTCCTACAGCTTCTTCAATGCCTCCGCCGCCGTCTCTGGTGCCTCCCAAACCCTTTACATCTTTGGCCTCTGCCGCGGTGACTTAACAGCCGTGAGCTGCAGCGCCTGCCTCGATGCCTTGGCCTCTGACACACGACGCCTCTGCCCTCTCCAAAAGGAGGCACTCCTCTACACCGGGAATTGCATCATCCGGTACTCGAATGCCTCGTTCTTCAGCACAGTCACCACAGAACCCACCTATGTGGCAAGTTCTGGTGAAGATGTCTCGAGCCCGGAAACGTACGACGCAGCAATGACGAAACTCCTGAACGGTCTATGGGCCGAGGCAGCGGGTGGCGGCTCGCTGAGAAAGTACGCATCAGGAAACGAATCAGCAGGGCCGGACATGATCTATGCATTGGTGCAGTGCATGCCAGACTTGACGGAGCAACAATGCAGCAACTGCCTGGTGTTAGGCGTCCAGGCGATCAGGGATTGCTGTGACAGGTACACAGGTGCACGGTTCATGGTGCCAAGTTGCATGATCATGTACGAGACCAATCATCGATTCTTCAACCCAGTCAGTGAGCCACTGCCGCTGCCACCGCCACCATCGCAGGATGTAGATGTGCTGCCTTCACCACCAGGTATGTTGGGTCCTGTTCAGGTAAGGCATTGTGTCTTTTTTATTTCTATAATATTATGCAGATTTCGCATGAGATTCACACGATCAATTCTTCATAGGAGCTTAATCTACATACTCTATAAAACCATAAGATTTTTTTTATTGACAGATGCTCAGCATCCACATGGATACTAGTCAATTAGTACAGTCAGTTCATTGAATCACAACTTATGGCATTCATTGCTCGCAAGCTATCGTATGAGATTGTGAGTCTAGGCTAGGGTAATGAATCAATAGCGGATATTCATTACTTCTCATCATTCAGTCAACAAGAAAAGGGAAAGAAAATTGTGAGGCCATAATTGAAACATTGGGGACACGAACTTGCATGAGATCTTCGATTATGACTGGAACTTTATACCGTCCGTCGTCGAAGGAAAAGAGAAGCTAAAACTTGCCTTAATTGTACTTGATTGTCCGAAAATGAAGCTAATCAGAATAAGATTGATGATTTGACCAAAAAAATGAATAAGATTGATTAGCAATGTTAGACATGCTAAGAAATTTTATCGAAGTTTTCTTATTAGGTGTTGAAATAAAT
Organism: Syzygium aqueum; assembly: GCA_031216185.1. Taxonomy (NCBI): domain Eukaryota; kingdom Viridiplantae; phylum Streptophyta; class Magnoliopsida; order Myrtales; family Myrtaceae; genus Syzygium; species Syzygium aqueum. Next base: position 36,720,209 of record CM062235.1, on the reverse strand, counting down.
GGACCCGTGTATTAAACAATCATCGCTGCCCGAAATGGTGATCCAACCCGGGGACCACCACTGTGATTGCTGTTCTCTCTACAGCAGTGGTCATCTGAGAGAGAGAGATCTGAATCGATCTAGGGTTAAAACCATGTAGGTGGCCCGCACAATGGGAGCGTCAAATAACACCGCAAAAAATTTGCAAACTTGCATTGGATGTTCCTTGCTCCACTCTGTTTCTGTAAACCATTTCACTGTCTTTACTCCGATTTCTGTAAGTAATTCATGAAGGTAATGAAATTGAATTCGAAAAGAAAATCAATTATCCCTAAAAACTTAAATTTTAGAGAAGAATGTGGTATATTCCAAATCATATTAGACGAAAAGTGTAGGTTGACCAAATCCAGAAATCTGAATTACTGTCCCTTGAGTTATCGGAGAATGGCGCAATGTATTTTTCACAACATAATTTGCAGTGCGTATATGTTCTTGTTATAGATTTGCAACATGAGTTTCGTTTTCATAGTCATTGTTAGAATAATTAAACATTAAACCATGTCTTCATCTAACAGTTTAAGCTTTTAGACTAATGACTATGCTTGCACCAGCAAAATAGTAAGAGCTGCATCGTTTTAGAATAGTTGGCAGTATCCCCACAAAATATCTCAGCCGTAATGGTGCTTTAATAATTTCTCTAGTGCGTTACTTAGTAATCAGTGGGCAATGATCATAAACATAATGTTCCTTTGCTCTTGCAGTTGGAAAGAGCAATTCGACGAGGACTGTGATCATTGCAGTTGTCACATGTGTTTCTGCAATACTTATTATCGGCGTTGTCCTGCTCCTGAAAGTGAAAAGGAAGATGAAGCAGCTCAGACAAAGAGTTGACGGCGAGTGTTTATCCTTTTGCATTGCAACAGAAATTGTTCATGAGGTTAAAAAAGATCATGAAAATAATAAAGTTGACTAATGACTACGCTTGCACCAGCAAAATAGTAAGAGCTGCATTGTTTTGGGCAAGTAGGCCAAGAACTGTATAAGGGACTAGGGTTTAGGATTTAGGGCTTATTAGTAATGCTTGTAGGTGCAATTATGTATACTAAAAGTTGGTGACTTTTGATTATGAAAACTATGAAAAGATAATGATGCTCTGAATGACCGGATTTTTGTCTTTTTAGGTGAAGCTGTGGATGAAATTATCACGGCGGAGTCGCTGCAATTTGATTTCGGCACTATTAGAATGGCAACGGATAACTTCTCTGATTCCAAGAAACTTGGACAAGGTGGTTTTGGTGCTGTCTACATGGTAATAATAAACAAATCACATCCTCTGCTCTCTTATATTCAAAATTTAAGCAAGCAAATAGCCATAGATGACATCAATCTGATGCTCCTCGAGATGCTTCAATGTACCAACCGATACTCACAAAGACCTAATTTGGTGAAATTTCAGGGTCAACTTTCCAATGGACAGGAAATCGCGGTGAAACGGTTGTCACAAAATTCCAGCCAAGGGGAAGTAGAATTCAAGAACGAGGTCATGTTACTAGCTAGGTTACAACATAGGAACTTGGTCAGGCTCCTAGGTTTCTGTCTGGAAGGAGTCGAACAGCTTCTCATTTACGAGTTTGTGCCCAATTCGAGCCTTGATAAGTTCGTATTCGGTATGTTTCTCGGATTGTCATTCGTGAAATCAGATCCTCACAAAATGATTAATGGACATATTATAGAATGTGTTTCCACCAAAATGTGTAGATCCCTTGAACCGTGCGAATCTTAACTGGGATAGGCGTCACAAGATAATAATGGGTGTTGCTCGAGGGATGCTTTACCTACATGAAGACTCTCGACTTCGTATTATCCATCGGGACCTCAAAGCAAGCAACATTTTGTTGGATTCAGACATAAATCCTAAGATATCGGATTTTGGTATGGCAAGGTTGTTCGAGTTGGACCAAACTCGGGCAGAGACAAACCGAATTGTGGGGACCTAGTAAGTGCCCCAACCTCCTAGAGCTAATGATTACCAAAAGAACAAAGCAAACTATAGAGCTAATGTGGTGGACTTATTGTGATGAACAGTGGATATATGGCGCCGGAGTATGCGATGCATGGAACTTTCTCGGTCAAGTCAGATGTGTTCAGTTTTGGAGTGCTGATTTTAGAGATTGTGAGTGGTCGTAGGAACAATCTTTACAGTATGGGCAATGACGTGGAGGCCCTACCAGGCTATGTGAGTAGAAAAACATACCATCTCATTTCGCATAATATTCTGGAGATCAATTTGTTCAATGTTTGTAAGATGGTTTGCAGGTTTGGAAGAATTGGAGGGAAGGATCAATATCGAACATCATTGATCCCTCTATAACTTTTGGTCCGAGTACTGAAATTATGAGGTGCATCCAGATTGGTCTACTATGTGTCCAAGAAAATGCGTCTAGCCGGCCAACGATGGCCTCAGTCCTTCTCATGCTTAACAGCCACTCGGTCACTCTCCAAGTGCCGTCGAAACCCGCATTCTTCTTACACAATGGTGTTGAATCAGATATGCCAGATACGCAAGGTTACAGCTCGAGGGTATCCAAGGTCGAGAGATCAAGAAGTAAATCCAACCAGTTCTCAAAAAATGAGGCCTCTATGACCGAGCCATATCCACGGTAGCCTTAGAAAATGGGTAATCAGCGGGCCCTGCGCATTGCTTTTTGTGTTTGTCATGATTTGAAGATCATCAAAATTACATTCTCATGATTTAGTACTTCCTCTGAATTATTGAGGAGTTAAATGGCTTCAGTGGCTTGGGATTAAATCCATATTTATAGGATGTTGGAAGCGAAGGATACTCACAAAAAGTCATGCCTTATACTACTTGCGTATGTAAAGACGAACAGCTTGCTCTAAAGCAGTTTCGTGCCAACGGTAGTCCACATATTCATTGATTTTCTATGCCGACATTTGTGATCATTCATTGGGTTGGCGGAATAAGAAGATAAGTTAGCCATATTTTACGTTTCCTTTAAAAACATAAATACATAAACATCAAGCACAAGCCTGGTCCCCCGACCCAAAGATTCTAGATCCGTCGCTATTCATACATGAGAATGCATGTGAGGCGTAGAAGTGAATGAGATTAAAAAAAAAAAAAAAAGGAGGTTCTTCTCTTCCACTTAATGCAAGACAAGAGACAGTCAAATCAAAGCTTATGTCTCATCTCAATAACTAGGCTAAAAGTATGACATTTCACAACGCACATTGCAGACGAATATGTCTACATCTTAAGTTTAGGCATGCCGCATTTGCTTGGGTTTGATCGAAGTCGGGGGACCTTTTATAGTGTAACTCTGTTCACACCAACCTACAATCGTATCCGATTGTAATCATATGTCTCTTCTCGCAATTTCTATATGAATCATCGCAACATACGACAAAGTTATATAACCTACTGTCCAATAACAATCACATCTTCAAAGATTTGATGTAAATCCTCGAAAACCTATAAAATCCCTAGTTAATTAATTTGTGTCTAGTCAATTATTTACTCTTATATCTGTAAATTTCATGAACCTAATTCGTTAACTTTCTGTCCTGTGACCACTTTCCTTATCTTATCCATGAATTGTCGTCTTGATCTATCAAAGGTACTACATCCTACTTTTTCTTCGGTTAGTTTGTCATAGGAGCATATATTGTCATGATGAATCAAAAAGTACAATATCCTTTGCTTATGTTGGATTTTAAATCATTCTTATGGATGTATGAAGGTACTTGTTTTTACTTGTTTGATGTTGGCAATGTGAACTTTGAGATTGTATGGATATTAAGGGTGCGCATGACAACCATTCTATGCCCGGGAACTATTTCTGAACAGAAATTATTCTTTTTTATTCTGTGTCCGGAAATAATTTCTGAGTATTTAAAGGCGTTTGGTAAACTGTTCAAAATTTCTATTCCTAGAATGGAAAAGACCAGAAATGTGTTTGGTAACTACACAAAATTTCTTTACATTAATAATATTTTTATAATATTTTGAATTGTTTAATTTTTTTTTCTTTTTCTTTCTACTGATTCTCTTCCTTGGCCATGGCCGGTCGTTGGCGACCGGCCACAAGCCAGGGCGTCGCGGCCCTCGCCGCCTGCCTTGCTGCTTGCCTCGCCGTCGCGACCCACAGCGAGGCTCTGCCTCGCCCGATCTAGGTGAGGCCGACCTCGCCATGACCAACGACGAGCCACCTCGCCCAAGTGGCAAGGGTCCAGCCCTCGCCCTCGCCAGCAAGGGGGACCCTCGCCTCCGCCGGCCCTGGGCTGTGGCCGGTCACCAGCGACCGGCCACAATCCAAGAAGAACAACAATAAAAGAAGAAAACAAAAAAAAAAGAAAAAAAAACTGATTCTCAAATTGTGCCGACAAACAAGAAGCAACTTTTTTTTACTTCTTGTTTTTCTTCCAAAACTGTTTTTGAGCACAAATTTTTGCAAAAATGTGCCCGAGAACAAAAAGTTTACCAAACGCATTTCTGTTCCCAAACTATTTATGGAAACAAAAAAATAGAAATTTTCACTGTTTGGCACATTATCAAACGGGCCCTAAGTTTCCCACATAATTGTTGGGAAGGCTTAAAGCTAACATACATTCAATCAAACCAATAACAAAACAAATTCACAGCATATTAGTTTCCAATCGAAATTGCTATAGTTTGAGTAGAACATAGGTCACAAGTCAGTTGAAATCTTACTATAAGTACTCCAAGCCATTACTATTTTTTGTGGAGTGCTTAAGTGCTATATGGAGCCAATTTTTATACATCAAACTAAGATTATTTGCCAATTTAGTCAAGGACATTTTATCTATATGTATGTCGATGCTAGCAGATTCGCTAGGAATTAGATTTAAGATATAGCTCAAACGCTTGTGGGTGAAGCTAAGACTTTTCTTTTCCTCCTTATAGTTTCAATTCTTTTCATTTTAGCCTTCTTATGACCTGTACGAATTAAAAGTCGTAGTGCTCGTCCGAATAACCGGAGATGACTTATGGTTCTAGTACCGCCTTCAACTCTTCATGTTTTTACTTGAATACGAATTATGTTCATCACGCCTTCCTGACCCCACGAGGTCTATAGTACCATCAAAGTCCACGTCCAGTGCTAGCTGACGGATTATGAAAGACAATCGGGGCAGCTTGACTGCAATTAATGTAGATATGGCCGTCTACAAGCTTGATTGATTTTTGCAAGAATTGATTCCGGCTGAACATGCCTAATGTGAAGAAGAGGACGACCACACCACTTCATCATCCAAATCATCGCGAGGGACACAACGGCGAATACAACGGATGTTTTAGACATTCTATTGGGTGTAATTTGTTTTTAACTGTTATTAGGACACTTGTACGTATAATTTTTAAAAAATTTTGAAGATATACCTCTATTTATTCATGTTTAATTGAATAATTTTTTTTCATTACATTTCCTTTTAAAATAAAAAAAGCTATGTATAGGTTCTAGGTCTTATGGCCACCCATATTTAATTTCAAGGATTGATTGTGTAATTTCTTTTTATACCTTACCAAATTGAAGGTCTTAAGCTCCATTTTTTTTAGTGGTAGTACATGCGTTAGAAATGGATTTGGTCAAGTAGAAAAAGTCTTGTTTTGCACGAAATTGCATGGTAAAGGACATGTAGCTCATTTGCTTGCTAAAGCATTGGCTAGTGGACACGCGGGGAAGATTACTCAATCAACATTAAACTTGTTCTGTGCATATTAATTTAATCATAAACTTTTCAATTTTTTCAATTTAGTCTAAAATCTTTGCGTTAAATTCTGATGTAGTCATTTCGATCAATTTCCACCACAAATTGCTAATGTAGTGGTACAATCATCACCAGTTGTCCTACGTAGTATGCCGACGATCTAACGAGAACAAATTTACTCCAAACAACATCGTTTCGAGTAATTTTTTGAATTTTGTAGATTTTCTTTTCTTTTTTCTTTTACAGTTCATCCTCTGTTTTCTTTTACTATCCATCTTTTTTGTTTCTTCTTTTTGACTAAATCTTGAATATCTCGTCCAGGCATTGCGTAACTAGAAGAAAGTACCTCTTAGCTCTCTTTGGATCAATTGTCCACAGCTCTGCCAGCTTATCAGCAGCTGTTAAATAATGTTTCGAGTCTGAGCCCATGCACGATATGCCTACTTCAAATTCAAATTGTGGCCATAAGAAATGGATATAGATCAACAGTCAAGTTTGACCGCATATTAGTTGGACTCCTCTAACGCCGTACAAGGAACCTTATTTTGCCGTTAGATGAGATTCTTGGCCTTATCTATTTTTTGTTCTTAAAGAACAAGAGGAATTGATAAGGATTTTTCCTTCCGTTTAAAAAAAAGTAAGGCAAGTGGAGATCGTATTCTTTCTTGATTTGTCAAAGCTGATTTGTTGACTCGTATACAAATTTAGCCGCAAGAGAAAAAGTAAAATAATGAGGCTCTTGGTGTTAAGCGGCCGGGGAGTTTTTCTTCGGAGAACGTACAGAGAGCTTTAACGAAGAGTTCTTTGATCAGCGGTACGAAGAGCTTTGACCACATGCGGATTTGCGCTGTGAGTGAGCTGTTTATTTATTTGTAAACATTTTGGGTTTGGGCGTAATCTCGGTGTAGGAAATACTTGAGCGTATGCGTGATCGTAATTATAATTCTCCGATTATCACGAATGTAGGTACCGACACTCAAACCGAACCATATAAATCTTTAGTATCCTTATTATTCCTCGTTTTTTTTTTTGGATGATTCCTTGTTGATTTAAATTGCAAGAACCTGTCAGTTTCCGCATTGATATTTTACAGCAGGAGCCGTGGCCTTCTTCGCTTCTATACTCTCCAAAATCAAAGAACTATCCACTTGGTTACTAAACCGATGCCTCAATCTCACGCTCTTCTCTCCCAAATCGCCTCCGCCTGCATTCTCATGCTTCGAATCGGATGGCCTCTGCTCGTCGTCGAGCTTGTATCTAAAATTCTCAATGTCTATGTAGGTGCAGAGCAGATCATCCTCCTAAGCCAAAGTCCTCGACGCTTCCAGAAGTCCCGCGCTCTCAAATTAACCTGACCAGGTCCTCGGGGAATCAAAAATTGACCTTGAAATTCACTCGCTAGTGGTGCCCGTCGCGCAGGGCAGCAAACACTGGCTAGACTTGGAGTTTCTAACGAGAGCGAATGTGGGGGTTGTGGCTAGGGTTTTGGAGGTGGATCTTTCATTTCCATGGCTTGTTCTTCGGTGTGAGCTTCTCTATGCGTCGTCTGATCATTGTGACGAAGAAAAAAGGAAAGATGAACAATAAAAGATAAAGAGAAATGATAACAGAAAAAGAAAGAGAAAATATAATCTGAAAAATTCAAAATATTACTTCTCCGCGTCATTTTGAGCCACCTCTTGACCCCGCGAGAGCCACATTTAGAATCAGACACGTGCAGCCATCTATATACATTGATGGGATTATCTATATGGTACAAGTCATTTGATAGCAAATGTTTTATCTATTATTATTAGCATTTCTAATCTCTAGAAGAAGTGGTAGATTATGTAACATCATGAACTTGACCCACTTCCGGAATCAATGAAATAGATGTTTATTTCTTATTTCATTTTAATAAGTCTCACCTGGAACTTATCACTCTCGAGATACTAACCGATTGAGAATGGCTAACTAGGAAAAACGGTACGTGGACCCAGGAACTCGACCGTGAATCGAGCTCCGATTCCGAAGAACGACGAGGGAGTATTTTGAGCCAATATGCGCCGATCCAAAGAGGGTGACGGATTTGGTTTGGCCAACAACATATGATCGGATCGTGGGTGATTCCGCACGATCGAGAGTATGCGAGACGAACAATCCTGAACTTATTCCGAACGATCGCGACTCCTGGAACTAGCGATAAATCCTCATATTCTGTTGGAAATCGAGACCGTCACGACTCAAGTAACCCTAGGTCGATACGCGTAACCCCTAAACAGCCGTCCGTTAGTGAAAGACGCTAAAATCGAATTTGAGCGAAATTTACCATTGAATTGAATCCGGACTTGAGCATCGAATTTCACGGACATACGTGTCTATTTTGCAAGGACGACGTCGTATTAATGTGGCCAATCATATTTGAGATCGGTATGGTTGAAAAAATGAAATTTTGGTCCGAGAACAGAAAATTACCGATTTGCCCCTGAGCCCTAAGCCTCAATTCCGAATTTTGAAGGGGTAAATTGGACTTTGGTGAACCCCTTAGTGGCTGAAAAACCAAGGGCCATAATGCCCCTCATCTTCTCACCAATTTTCCCCATTTTACCCTTTGAGTGAGTAGAGTTGACGAATCTTGGCCATTGGATCAAGTGGGACAAAATTGGTGCTTGAATTGTGGCCTTTGGATCAAGTTGATAGTGGGGTAGGTGAGATGGTCATTTTTAGTGGGTTTGGTCACCAACCGTCACTCACCCATTTGAACAAAAACTCTCTCAATCTCTCTTTCTCCTCTCATTTCTTCCCCATTGGCCACTCCTCTCTCTTGCCCACTCTCGTTCTCTCCTTCCCCTTGGCCACGTGAGGAGGCGCCGGAGCAGCCACCACTGCTGCACGCCGCCACCGCCGAGTGCCACTCATGCCGCCCGTCCGCATGACCGCCCGTCGCCTTACCACCACCACTCGACCATCTCTCTCTCTCGCATTTTCGCTGTCACCAGCACCGCTGGCCGCCTGGTGCGCCGCCACCCTCAACCCACCTAGGCCGTCTGCCGTCCAAAGACAGCCGTCCAGCCAGCAAACCGCCATTGCTCCTAGTTCTTTGTCCCCCACCGACCGACCACCGTCCAACCCCCTCTCCCTTCCCCGTCCGACGCTAGTGACCTCGGCGCCACCATGGGGCCGAACCCCCACGTCCGCACGTCACCATCGTCGCCACCGTCAATCAGATTGCCGCCGCCCAGCCGCCCGTTCTCGCCGACAAGCCGCACCCGCCGAAGGAGGTCCACTATTCTGGCGTGATTGTTGCTGACCGTCCAGGGCCTCGCCGTCACCATTTTCCCGGCTTTACTCGCTTAGGACAAGTGTGAGTGGAAACCCTAAACCCTAATTAGGCTTTGGTGCATTGTTCGGACAAATTTAGGGGTTAAATTAAGGTATTTTAGGGGTTATTTGTGGGCTGGTGAACAAAACTGATTTGGGGCCTATTGGACTGATTAGGGGGTTGTTCTAAGGTGGAATTAGGGTTAATTGATGGCCCGTGTGATGGCCGAGAGTCGTCGACTTGATTTGGACTAAGTATGCTTAATTGGGACTTAATTGCGAGTTGCTGTATGTGATGCAAATTGGACCATGTAGTGGCTAATTTGGGTGTGATTTAATTAGTTAGGGTGATATTAGGATGGGCCCTTGATGTGGTCGTGACGTGATTCGGTGTGGGCCATTGGTATGCTTGATTTCCGTGCTTAATTGCAATGTGGTATTTGTGCGATCCATCGAGGGCCGTGGCTAATTTACCATGATTGATCGGTTGATCGTGTGATTTGATAAATTGAATGATTGGCTTGGAATTGATTGATGCACAAGTGTTTGATGTTATGGCCATGAATTGTGTATATTAAGTGTCGGCATAATATGTGCATCATGTGAGTGTGCACAATTGACATTGAGCATGTGATCACTTAAATTGCCCTGATGCGTTTTATGTGGGGTTCAAATAATAATTGGTGGGATGTGCACGTGTGATCACATAAACCCTGATGCGTTTTACGGGGGGTATTGAACCCATTCTGAGGCGTTTAACATGGGACGATGCCCGGACTACCGGAAGATGGCCAACCTGATGCGTTTTACACGGGTTGTGTTATGAGCCCGATGTGTTTCACGCAAGCCGGAGATCGATCGAAAAGTGATAGACCTGATGCGTTTTACGCGGGGTATCGAACCCGTCTTGAGGCGTTTAACGTGGGACGATGCCCAGACTATCGAAAGATGGCCAACCTGATACGTTTTACACTAGTTGTGTTATGAGCCTGATGCGTTTCACACAGGCCGAAGATCGATCGGAAAGTGATAGACCTAATGCATTTTATGCGAGTCAGTGATTAAATGGAAAGTCGGTACGTGTGCAAGTGTGCAGAATCAATAAGCATGAGCATATGCATGGTAATGGCACGTATGCAAGAGTGCATTAACGAGTGCAAGCATGTGCATTGCATTCGTTCGTGGCCAAGTGATTTCGTGTATGTACCATGATTAGGTTCCGCATGATTATTGTTAATATTATGTGCCTAACCTGCAGGGTCAATTATATGTTAATTTGGGGCCAAGGGCCCAAGTCGTTTGAATGTTAGTTTGGTTGTGTGGTTAGTTGCTTGTCTAGAGGTGCATGTTAGCCTAGTTTAGGTTTAGGGGGCCTACTCGCTGAAAATTATTCTCACTGTTATTGAAACCCTACTTTTCAGACCCCCAACCTTGAGGATGGCAGGAGTGCCAATACGTTTTGGGATCCCATATCGCATAGAGCGTTCGGTGATCGATTACCCCGTTGGGAACAGGGAGACTTATGTTAGACACTTTACCACTGTCGCGACCCTAAAAAAAATTTGTCAATTTCTCGAGCTAATGGATTATTAAGACTGAACTTAACTCGGGCCCTCCCAAGCCCTATCAATTTGCAACTTAGGGTTTAAGTTCTTAACATGCAAATGTTTTCATGCTTGGAGTCGCCACTAATCAATTTGCGGTGGATCGATTAGAAACCTAAATAAAGCATAGGGAGATATGCTTTATTCCTACGAACCAGAGATTCTAAGCCCGGGGACTTGATTACGCTAGATCTAGTCTAACGCCATTTCGGTATATTTTCTTTTCAAAAATATTTTGGCAGGCAGTTTGGATCCATTTTAGCTTAATTACTAACATGTGAGGTGTTCATGCGGGTGCGCAAACCACCAATTTAACACCCAGGAAAGCATTAAATAAACTGCAAATTTAGTAGAACAACGTACCTGAATGCAACGTAAGCATTTGCATCGTTAGCTAGAAAATCACATCGACACTCCTAATATGATTTCTAATTAACAAAGCAATTCACTCAAATTCTTTTTTTGGATTTTTGCTTATTTAAATGAAATCTAATCTATATGCAATGACGTGCAAGAATGACATGCGAATTCATGCAACCTAACATGCAAACTATATGTCATGCGACGACGTGACCTAATTCTAATGACGTGCAAATGATTATTTTTGGTATTCTCTAATGAAATTCAGAATAAAAATATGCCTAAATTATCATGCAAACTAATGACTTAATCTAACCTAACATGACTTATTTTTGGGATTTTTGGCAAAATTCAAAATTATAAATTACTTAAATTAAAAATGCAATTTATCTTAATCTACCCTAAAAATTCATTCTTTTTTTTGGGATTTTTATGAAAATTCGGAATTAATAAAATAACATGAATAATCCATTAGGATTAAAATAATACCTAATTTAAACTAGGAAACATGCCACCTTAAGTTCCAATTTAAATTAAATAATTATCTCATCCTTTGGGATATATTCAAAACCTAAACATGCAAAATTTCTAATTAAATAACAAAACAGATTTTTTGGATTTTCTTTTATTTGAAAAGGAAAGAAAACAATTTAAACAAAGATAACATCCACATTCAAACCAACCACGTGATCCGCTAAATTTGTTTCAAACTCGGATTAGGCACAAAAATCAAACTATCGGTCATATCTATAGGGTTATAGATATTGACGGAAAGTTGATCATTCAAATTTGGAAAGCGAATAAAAATCATTATCGTATCTAAGTAGTTATGGATAAGATAATAATTTTCCGTATCGCCGCGTATCATACCTTAGGGATAAGGTCGGATAGTCATCCAGATACGTTGCTAAATTAGGAAATTTTCCTAATTTGAATATTCAGAAATATTGCGGATATATCGAACATTATCCTCTAATTATCCACCAAATATTCATGCAATATTCAAAACAATCAAATTAGGAAATTACATATTCAAAAGTGCATCAGATAATATCATTACCTAATTTGCAGATAATCTCCAAATTTAAACTTGGATCGAGCACAAGCTTGCGGATCGGAATTGAACAACCGGCGATGGAACGGCGAGGCACGGCGCCGGCGAGGCTCACGGCAACACCGGTAAGGGTCCGGGACAGCGGGGCGACGTCGTCACCGGCGGGATCAACGGGAATGGCGGCGGCGCGCACGAGCGATGGTGCACGAGCGGTGGCGCGGCGGTGCACAAGCGACGTCGGGAACGGCGGCTTGTAGCGCATCACGATGGGTGAGTCTCCGGCACAGTGATGTGCTCGAGTGGCGGTGTACGATGAGGGACTAAGCTCAGCGGCAATGATGACGGTAGTGCTTGGCCGTAAAGGGGCAGCTTACGGCATGGACTCCTTGGACTATGGCTCATGGCGTTGCTTGTAAAGGCAGTGGCCAATGAGAATAGGGGGTTGCAAGACTCGTGGCCGACTGGAGAGCTCGTGGAGAGGACCCACGGCAAGGGATCTCCACGATGGTTGTCGCGGTGGGATCTCGAACGAGCTTTATGCGACTAGCATCAAAAAAACACACGATGAGCAGTAGCGATGCGGGTACAAGAGTTTGGGCACGAGCGGCTGAATTGTCGATCCTCTACGCAAACTTAAGTAAACTTGCAAACGTCTTCACAAAGTTCATGTCCTCCCCATTGTGTTCTCTCCCTTTTGACTTTTCTTATTGGGCTTTCTTCTCTTGGTGAAGAACGTGAAAAATTTTCACGTGAAGAAGCCGTGTGCCCCTACGTATCATGCATGGCCTCTCTCACGTGAAAATCAATCCCCTTTTGACCGAATTCTCTCCCCTGATGGTAGCCCCTTCACGGTCGTTCTCCTTAGGTGATGGATCTGCAAGTGGTTAGTGGATGATGATGGTGAAGGCATGAAGACCAGCAGAAAATATCTACAATCCCCCCTTCGTTCAATTGTGGCCGAGTATTCTTAATTGTGCGGCCTCCGACTTTTCCGAAAATTCTCTCGTCTAATTTTCTTATCTGAATTATCTGAGAGCCCCCTAAAATTCTGATCTAAACATGTTTGTATAACGCTAACCTAGGTCAATTAGATGGGCTCTATAATCCTAATGGGCTTAGGCTTGGGCTTAGACCTTAATCTAATTTCTGATTTTATTTAATTCCTAAACCGGCTGAATTAACTTGGGCTTTAATTTAATTGAACATAATTGGCTGAATTAAGCTCAAATTAAAAAGACCAAACCTATTTGACTCGTGATTTCCGGCCCTTGCCTTTCCGAGCGAGCCGAGTCCCATTCGATGAAATTTAAGCTCGTTCGCCATCGCCAATTTGATACAAGATGCAATTAAACTAAATGAACCTAAATTATATGTTATACAATTTTAATATTTTTGTTTAGGGGTTAAAAATTTAATCCCTAATTTTTATACAAATTATACTAGATGATCGGTAAAATTTAGGTGTCAACAACCACCGTTTGGGTCGACGTGGGCGAGCCACAGTTCCAGGCTCATCAGTATCTGAGTTGGTGTTTTCGAGACCCGTTCGGCGTATATGAACCCCTTAGGACTTTTGACGTGTCAGTAGATGGGTTAAGTCACTGGAATTCGCAAGCAGCGGATGGGGAGGTGACCAGCCCCGAGGCCGTGTCTGAGGAGGATTCAGACCCCCGGCCAGTCATCTTCAAGATGGATTCCGATCCCGAGGAAGAAAAGCCGATGGAGTGGGAGTCCGATCCCGAGCCGGAGCCGATGGAGTTGGAGTCTGAGCTAGAGGACGATTCCAAGGAGGACCCAGTGGAGGTCGAGTCCGAGCCAGATTCTATAGATTCCGAGTCCGAGTCGTCTGACGATTCGTCCGAGTCCTCGGGATCCGACTCGGACTGATTACCCTAGGATTTATCCTCGACCATAGTTAGGTTGGGCCGACACTTTTTGATAGGAGCCCTTCTTAGGTTTAGTACCCTGACTGCCCGAGCCACATACCCTTTTTGATGTTAGTGGCTGCTGACCCGTTTTGATATTTATGTATAATTCCTGAATGGATATTGTAAATTCTCCGTGTTAATTCAAGTATATATTTATATTGATTGTTGTTCATTGCTATCATTGGTCTTGTTTATTGTGTACGGGTGTATAATGTTGCTTCCGCATGTGTATTATTCTCTGTTTTGGGCTTTGGGTCTGCGACGTGTCCTGGAACGTCGCACCGATACGACCGAGGAAGGGGTTGTCGTGCGTTGTAGAGTTCGGGGCGTGACAGATTACACACACACCGGGCAATGTGTTTACTCCACATCATGAAGGTTGATTTACTAACAATGTGTGCGGACTCATCTAGATTGGGGAGAATAGGAGATCTAAGTCCTAGAAGAGGAGGGTGCAGCAGAAGCTAAGTGGAATTTGGCTTGAAATCAGGTACTTTTAAATTTACGAAGTTACTAACTTTTGAAATAAAATGGCAGGTTTCAAATTGAAACCACAGGGAAGGTAAGTTTTTCACATCAAGAAAACTAAGTTTTTCGCACTTAACCCTAAACTTTTATCATTAGTGGTTAACAGCCAAAATCGGGAATCGAAATTTGGCGTCGATCTTCCGGTTAGCAAATCTACGGTTGATCCATTCATTAGCAATCATTCAATTTGCAAGTCCTTTCTTTTTCATTTCCGAAATCTTTTATGTTTGAGTTGTTGCTGAAGAGACTTTTAGGTCGTCCTCGGTTTGCCACATCAGAATCTCCCATTCCGACTAGCCTTACACACTAGGCTTCTAATTTTAAATTATGGAATAGGAGATTTCAGAGGAAGTTTCCTCTGACCCAACAAAGTATTATAAATATGTTGTGTCAACATTATTTTTCGACTTCTTCTGTTTTGGTGTAGCGGTCAAGTGAAGTTCAGATCAACTTTGGCGCGTTTCGATTAGTCCACTTCCTCATGCGATCTTTGTGACATCCCTGAATTTAATTTACTTGAGGTATTTATCTACTTTGGCCCATCCCATGCCAAGCCAAGCAGGAAGTCACCCATCTTAGTTATGCTCTCACCTAAGCACGCTTTCAAAGTACATTTGTGAGTTAATTCATATTTTCACATATATATTGCAAAATCATTCTCCCCATATTCGGTACACAGTTTGATCCATTCCTGTCTCATTCGCCATCCTAGAAGTCTGCCAAAAGCCACTTTTTGTCCAGGCTCTTTAGCCCGTCAATTACTCTCTGCCCTCATCAGACTGAGTCGTTACAATTTTAAGGATGCACTCCCCCGCATCCGCATCGGATTGATGCATTAAGAATTTTATTCCCGGAGTGCTCTAAACAAAACTTGAAATTAAATCACAAGGAGATGAACAAATTGCCTTAACATCTAGTTAATCATCTGTTAAGAAAACCTTATCTTTAGCAAAGATTCAACCGGTAACGATTCCACATTGCTTGTAAATCGCCGGTTGTCGTTGCATTTCTATTATACTCGCAAAGAGACTCGGCAGAAGGAATCGATGCTTTTCTATTACACCTGCAAAAGACAAGAGACTCCATTTCTATTATAATCGCAGATGACAGAGACTCCATTCAAAGGAGTATTTGCTTTTCCATTAGAGTCAATGCTACTTTGAGACTCGAATTCCTCATTGCTTGGAAATCGCCGGTTGTCTTCTTATACTTGCAAATGACGGAGACACAGTCAAAGGAGTCAACAGTTTCTCGAGACTTGAACGTTACCCCTTGAGAAACACGACAACTCTGCAACAACTGTGCAAAAGTTTGGTTATCCGAGATGTGTTTTTTTGGCTGAAGTATTGATGACGTGATAAATTTTCATAAGATATTTCAACATATTTACTCTCTTAAGATTAGACCTTTCGTTTATGTCGGGCGATTTTCATATTTACTCAATTTTTCAAATTCTTTAGGTCATTTAGTATGACAATGCTCTTTGAAAATGGTATTTTGGCCACCCATTTCGAATCCACCCAACCCAATGATGGATCTTTTAGGCCACAATTAGTGAGGTGGATGATGGCTCTAGCCTTCCATTCTTTAAGGTTTTACAAGATGTAACTTTCTGTGATCTTGAACGAATCCTTATATTAATGTAAATTTAAAAGTCAACTCAAGGTCTTTATGGCTTCTAAACATTGATGTAAGATGTCGATCCAAACGGAAAAGTACACACGATTTTTAAATGTCTTATAAAATATTATGCACCCGAATTAATAATGTGCCCGGCCAAGCGTGCCATATCATCTAGGGAACGAGCCTATCAATCACGGTAGTCATATTATCTAGGGAATGAGCCTGTTGAGTAATACCTCTATCAAAGAGAGAACTGAAACACCCAAAAAATAAATGGATCCTTCAAATCTCCTTCTCTTGCTTCTTCTCATGTTTGCTTCCACCATAAACGCCGAATTCCCAATGACCCACTGTGGTTCGACCGGCAACTTCGCTGCCAACAGCACCTACCAAACCACCCTTACCACCCTCCTCTTCTCCATCTCCACCACCAACTCCTTGTCCCTCTCCTACGGCTTCTTCAATGCCTCCACTGCCGTCTCCAACACCTCCCAAGCCCTCTACATCTTTGGCCTCTGCCGTGGTGACTTAACCGCTATGAGCTGCCGCACCTGCCTCAATGTCTTGGCCTCCGACATCCGCCACCTCTGCCCCCTCCAGAAGGAGGCATTCCTGTACATCGATAACTGTGTCATCCGGTACTCAGACGCCTCGTTCCTCTGTGTAGTCGCGACAAAACCCTCCTATGTGGTGAGAACTTCTTACAACGTCTCAAGCCCAGACACATACGATGCAGTGCTGAGGAAGCTCCTGAATGCTCTGTGGGCCGAGGCGGCAGGTGGCGGCTCACTAAGAAAGTATGCATCGGGGAACGAATCAACGGGGCCTGGCATGATCTACGCGTTGGTGCAGTGCAAACCAGACTTGACGAAGTAGCAATGCAGCGACTGCCTGGTGATAGGCGTCCAGACGATCAGGGATTGCTGCACCAAGTACACAGGAGGACGGTTCATGGTGCCAAGTTGCCTGATCTTGTACGAGACCAATCATCAGTTCTTCGACCCGATCAGTCAGCCACTTCCACCTCCGTCACCGCCATCGCCATCACAGGAGGTAGATGTGTTGCCTCCACCACCAGGTATGTTGGGTCTTGTTCAGGAGTTAGGTACACATTTTTTTTTCTACAAAAATATCCTGGTTTCACGTGAGATTCACACAATCAATTGTTCATATGAGCTTAATCTACATGCTCTATAAACTATACAGTTTTTTTATTGATATATGCTCAGTAGATCATCTAATTTTTATTTTTTGGATCGAAGCGTTGAATAAAGACTTTTTGGCAATAAAGAAGGTATCTGTTGGTCCATTTTTTCGGGAAAATAAGATATGCTTAATCTTTGATGCATCTACATGGCTACTAGTCAACTATCACAGTCAGTTCATTGAATCACAACTTATGGTATTCATGGCTCACAAGCTGTCATATGAGACTGAGTCTAGGCTAGGGTGATGATACACTGGCAGATGTTCGATAATTACTGGAACTTGCTTTAATTGGAAAAGAGACTAAAACTTGTCTGAATTGTGTTTGATCGTCCGAAAATGAAGCCAATCAGAATAAGATTGATTAGCAATGTTAGACATACTAAGAAATTTTATGGAAATTCCCTTATTAGGTGTTTAAACAAAAGGGATTCGTGTATTAAATGATCAACAATCAATAAAAATCAACATCAACAAATAAGAGAGTTTCTGTAAAATCTCTTGTTACTTATAAGTTCGATAAGAAATTCCTCCTTATCTTTTATGACTTATATTTTGGTTTGGAAAAATACTGAAAAATAGTCATATTCTGACATTTTAAGTTTTAATGAACATAAGATAGGATGGGGTAAAAAATAAAATATTCAAATAAATAAATAAATAAGACCTAAGACTAAAGGACAATCGATTCGATCACCGCCGCCTGAGATGGTGACCCGACCCGGAGACGACCACTGTGATTGTTGTTCTCTCTACCACAGTGGTCATCTAAGAGAGAGAGAGATCAAAATCAACCTAGGGTTACAATCTTTAGGGTCAAAACGGGTTTTTTTCATTAGCAGCGATCACCACCACAATGGTGGTCAACTCCATTGTGGTATTCCTCTAAGATGAGAATATCCATTGTTGGTGTTCCGCATGTATATATTGGTCCCATATCTGCACATTGGGAACGTCTAATAACTCTGCAAAAGATTTGCAAACTTGCATTGGATGTTCCTTGCTCCACTCTGTTTCTGTAAACCATTTCACTATCTACTCTGATTTCCGTAAGAAATTCATAAAAGTAATGAAATTGAAGTCGAAAAGGAAACCAATTATTCCTAAAATCTTAAAAATTTTAGAGAATAATTGTTGGCTGTCATTCAAACGGCACCCTAGGATCACCATAGCTAGAAACTAGAAACACTATAATGGATTAAAGAGATTAGTGCACCTAATTTAGGATCCATTGTCTCTTGAATGTGAAATAGCAACAATCCGAAGCTCAGGCAACGATCTGTAGCTCAAATGCTTTTCCCCTATTACCCTCCGAATCCCTAGCGCAATGAGATCGCCACCAGCCCTCTCGAGAGAGAGAGAGTTTTCTCTCTAAATCCTTATGAGAGCGTTAGAGAGTGTTTGAGAGAAATTAAGGCTAGAGGAGAGACTTCCAGCTTCAACTCGGTCCACATAAGCTAAGCCCCATATTAGGCTAATTAAAATCTTTAAATCATACCTTATTAGACTAATCCCGTAAAACGGTTAATTACAATCTCAATTAATATAAGCTCACATTAGAAAAACTCTTACATTCTCCCACTTGGGCTATATTAATTGAAATTATATTGTATGTGCACACCTTTATGTTGGTCTAGTGATTATTCTTAATAGTCAATCTGATCCAATAAAGTCTCAAACACCTGATCATAGCGGTAACTAGTCATGGCCACAGGCCGATTTTGGCCCGGAACCGGCCCGATCAAACCCGGGCCCGGCTCATTGACCGGACCTGTGGTTCAAAATCGGAATCGGCCCGTGGCCTACAGGCCCGATTCCGATTCCACAATTTTGGAGCCAAAATCGGAACCAGCGGTTCCGGTTCCGGTTCCAAATTATTTTAAAAAAATAATAATAATGAATTTTTTAAAAAAATTTCATTATTTAATTTATTTTTATAAACAAATTGAACTTTAATTGCTATACATTGTAAGTGCATTGATCTCCAATTGTAACGCTTGGCTTGGGTATATTGAATTGTAATTACAAGGCTTGGCTTGGGTTTTATAAATAACCCCTTTGATGGTCTCTTCATTCCCATTCGATGTGGGACTCTCGGTTTGCCTGAACGCCTTCAATATGAGACTCTTGGCTTGTCTTCATGCAAATGCCAAGAGTCCTACATCGAATGGGAATGAAAAGACTATCAAAGGGATTGTTTATAAAATCCAAGCCAAGCCATGAGCATGTGAAGTTGTATGCCTTTTGTGGCTACGATCCTTTGCTAATTAAGAGCAAAGGGTTCCATTGGATTGCCTAGAATCGGACCGGACCAATGGTTCGGTTCCCGGTTTTATGGTTTGCCAGTTCGGTTCCTAATTCTAAAATTAAAAAACCGGTCTTACCGGTTCGGTTCCTGATTCCGATCGGGAACCGATCACCCTACAATTTTCATTTTGATTATAATTTATATTGAATAATTCATTATTTCATATTTTTATAATTATTTATTTTTTTATTTCATAATTCATTTTTAAAATTTTTAAATTACGAACCAGAACCGGCCGGTTCGGAACAGGCTAGACCGAAACCGGAACCGGAACCGACCAGTTCAAAACTGGAACCGGAATCGCTAGGAGCGGTTCCGGTTCCGATTCACATGTGGCCACGAACCGGAATCACCGGTTCCGAACCATGGCCATAACTAGCGGTAACTACATGTACTCACTTAGAGCCTTCTATGGTCACAAGTGCTTTTAACTCTACTGCTATTGATTCAATATGGTTGTGTGGCAAATGGATAATACCTCAAAGAAAATGATACCTTATGTGTCATCCCCTTATCAGTCAACATTCTCTCTCCTTAAGTACCACAAAACCTGATGTGTCACTAGAGAATATCCTTATGGTTCCAATGAACCTTCATATGTCACGTCATTATAGTTAACTTTACTTTATATATAACAAGATGTATCCTTAAGGCTAATAAATGGATACTCCTAGCCTTTACTCAAGATTTATACAATACCTTGAGATTTTTACTAGATATATGTATTCAACATAATAACAATGCATTCACAAACACCTTATTGAATGCAAAGGAGTTGACACATCCAAAATTGTTGCTAGATGTAACAAAACACAAATGCAAACTTTATTAGAGCAAAACAAAAACAGCTCCCACTAAACAACAACATCCCACGATGCTGTTAAGCCCATACAAACGACATGTTGTTCAAATACACGAGGGCAAAGGCCTTTAGTTAGTGGATCTGCAATCATATCATTTGTAGAAATATGCTCTACTTTAATGTCACATTTATGAACTGTTTCCTTTAAGATCAAATACTTCACTTCTATGTGTTTAGACCCCTTAAAACATATATTGTTGTTGATAAACAACACTACAAAGTTATTGTCACAATACAACTGTATGAGTCTATTCACAAAGTCAAACACAACCAACTCTCTAATGAGGTTTCGAAGCCAAATAGCTTGAGTAGCAGTCGAAAAGCATGCTACAAACTCCGCTTACATGGTAAAGGATGTTACCAAATTCTGTTTTTGACTTTTTCATGATACTGCACCTCCCACTAATTTAAAGATGTATCCTGTTGTCGGCCTCAAGTCGTCATGACAGCCAGCAAAGTCTGAATCCGAATATCCTACTAGCTACAATTCCTAAACAAGTCTGTAAATCAGTATATAGTCTCTTATCCTTTTTAAGTACCTTAAAAGTTCTTGGCAGCAACCTAGTAATCGTGTCCTGGATTTGATTGATATCTTCCTAGAAGTCCTGCTATAAAAGCAATATCTGATCTAGTGCAAATTTGAGCATATATGATACTTCTAAATACACTAGCATAAGGCACATTTTTCATTTGGACTTTTTTAATATATGAATGAGGGCACTGCGACAGACTCAGTTTATCACCCTTAATGACAGGAGCAGTTCCTAGCTTGCAATTCTACATACTGAATATTTACAAAATATGATCAATATATGTCCTGTGAGACAAACCCAATACTTGGGAAGAACGATCCTACGGATGTCAATGCCAAGGGCAAAAGACGCCTCACCAAGGTCTTTCATATCAAAATTCTTCGACAACATCCACTTTGTCTCACGCAGTAATCTAAGATCACTGCTCGCAAGCAACATGTTGTCTACATAAAGTACGAGAAAAACAAATTTCCTCCTACTGACCTTGCTGTATATACATTGATCTACTTTATTCTCAACAAAACCTAATGAGGTGACAACACTATGAATTTTTAAGTACCATTATCTAGAAGCTTGCTTGAGGCCATAAATTGCCTTTTTCAATCTACGTACAAGCTTACCTGAATCATCTGCTGTAAAACCTTCGGGTCGCACTATATAGACCTCCTCATCAAAGTCTCCATTCAGAAAAGCAGTTTTAACATTCATCTAGTGTAACTTCATATTAAAATGAGCTACTAATGCCAAGATTACTCTAAAAAAATCTTTAGAAGAGACTGAAAAGTTGCTTCATAATCTACTCCTTCTCTCTGAATGAAACCTTTGGCTATCAATCTAGCTTTAAACTTCTCAAACCTTCCTTTGGACTCCCTTTTGGTCTTATAGACCCATTTGCAGCCGATAAGCTTGTGACATTCAGGAAATTCAACAAGCTCTCAAATACCATTATGTTTCATAAACTATATCTTGTCTTTCATCGCATCTAACCACAAAGCTGACTGAGGACAAGAAACAATATCTGCATAAGTTACTAGATCAATGACACAGTCGATATCATAGTCATGCTCTCCTAGATAGACTATATAGTCTGGTGGTATAACTGATTGTCTCTGCCTGATAGATCACCTGAATGGAGCTACTACAGCCTCATCCTGCACCTAAGGGGTTTAAGGGATTTCATCAAGAGTTGCCTCAACAACAGGATCTTGAACCTCAACAGACTCAGTCTATAGTGTAGGCGGCTCCACAATTGTCTGTATAGATAGAGAAAACGACTCAGTATTTTCCACCATACTGTTATTGTCAATAGTTTAAGCAGCTACCCTTTTCGGCCACATCAAATTCCAGAAACTTCACTATTTATGATTCTACACTTCTTGTGCCTCCATTAGGATTATAAAATCGATATCCCTTCAAATGATCTAGGTAAGATACAAACTAACACCGAGTGATTCTGGAGTCCAACTTACTTAATGTTGGATTATATAACCTCACTTCTGCAGAACAACCCCAAATCTTAAGATGATTCAAGCTACGTTTACGTCCAGTTCACAACTCAAAGTGAGTCAATGGACCAGCTTTGGTAGTAACACAGTTTAGAATATAAAGTGCGGTTTTCAAAACTTCACTCCATAGAAAACTAGGTAAATTAGTCTTACTAATCATACTCCTCATCATTTTCACAAGGGTGCGATTGCACCTTTCAGCTACACTATTCTGTCCCAAGCATAGTAGACTGAGCTGCTATCCTAGAATCCTCCAAGTATTTGGCAAATGGCCCTTTAAGCTGTCGAGCATCGCCATGTTTGCCATAATACTCACCACCACGGTCACATCTGACAACCTTTATGACTTTTCCCAACTATTTCTCGACTTCAGTTCGAAAAATCTTGAACTTGTCAAGAGATTCAGATTTTTCCTTAATCAAGTATAGATAACCATATCGAGAATAGTCGTCAATAAATGTGATGAAATAATAATTTTTACACAAAGTTGCCATATAGGGTCCACTAATATTAGTGTGAATGACCTCCAACAGGTCAAAACTACGGACTACAGTTTTCTTCTTTATCTTAGTCATCTTACCCCTATAGCAGTCTATGCAAGTATCTAGGTCACCTTCAAGAGCAGGTAGAATGTCAGCCTTTATCAACCTCTCCATACTTTCCCTAAAAATGTGATCAAATAATTTATGCCACAATGTATAAGACTATTCCTTAGGCACAGGTCTTTTGGAAATAACATTTTCAGACGTACAAGCGACATATATATCATTAGGAGTCAAACACAATCTATACAATCCATTGGATATATTGCAGTACCCAACCTTATTTGAATTAAAAACATAGTAACAACATTGTTTCTTATTTCAAAAAAGTAGCCACACATGTCCAAACAAGATACGGAAACTAAGTTCCGTCTAAAGAAAGGTACATAAAAAGTGTTTCTTAACATCAACTTGAAACCAGAATCTAGAATCAAAATGACATCTCTCGCGAACTCAACGTCGACTTTGTTATTCTTTCCTACAATGAGCTTTGATTCATCTTGATTTGGCTTTTCTTCTGCTTATGAATCCTTGTATAGTTAACACAACATGATTAGTTGCAGCACTATCTAACCACCATGAACGGATGGGGCTTCTGATAGGTTGAATTCACAAATAAGTGCCAAAGAATGATTACCCGTGTAACAGACTGAATTTTCGATCCTTTCCCAGGATTTAGGAAATGAATATTTTGACCAATGCATTTATAGCAAGATCTCACCCGGGACCTGCGCATTCTTGGGACGCTAACCTTAGGGGTAGGGCTATTACAAGATTGAGTTCGCACGACCAAAGAACTTGACCTGGGTTCAACCTTCGACCATAAGGATTGACGAATGAATGTTTTGAGTCAACAAAGACCGATCTAATTGATTGATCGTGTCCGAAAGGAACTAGCGACAGACCCTCGCAATTATATGACAACCGAGGTCGTCCTAGGTAAAGTAAGCTTAAATGTGATTTGACTTAGTGTCGATCACTGGTCGAGAGCGCATAATCCCAACGAGCCACCTATTAGCAAGAGATAAGCTAAAGTCGCGATTGTCCAATTTTAGTCATTTCTTGGAATTCGGGCCCGGGAATCGAGAATTTTGAAAGTGAAAATTTTGAGCGACCGATGACGTTTTTGGCTTGGCCAACCTTGGGGCCACTCATTTCTACAAAAAAAAAAAAATAGATTTCGGTTCGAGATCGGAAAAATTACGATTTTGCCCCTTTGGACACTGACGTTGATTTTAAGCCTGTATGAGACTATTTTTCGAGGCCGATGTCATTTTAGGGTGGCCATGCACATTCAGAGTTGTTATGGTCAAAAATTGAAATTTTGGCTTGGAAGTAAAAAAAAATTATTATTTTATTCCTCAGGACTTTGAAGCCCATTTTCGAGAGCTTAAGAGACTATTTTCACGATTCCGATGCCATATTATGTTGGCCACTCACATTTGGGGTTAGTACGGGTGAAAAATGGAATTTCGACCCGGGACCGGAAAAATGACCATTTTGCCCCTAGGTCAAATTTGGTTCCGAATTTTGGGGATAATTAAGGAATTAATTAATTTGGATTTATCTCAATTATTGGGGCTAAAGACCTTTTTGCCCCTCAATTATTTAGATAAGACCAACGAGGGCCGTTGGATCAAGGGCAAAATGGGAAGATCGCGTAGGATCGCAACACGTGGCGCCCACTAGCCATCATATTTGACCAACTTGGACCATTTCTCTCTCTCCTCCCCCTCATTCAGCCAACTCTCCCGATCACTCTCTCTCTCTCTCCCACGTTCTTCTCCTCCTTAGCTGTTCAGACACCATCACCGCCGGCGCTGCTGCTGCTGCTGCTGCTGCTGCTGCTGCTGCTGTTGCTGCTGTTCTGCCCGCTTCAGCCACCCATCCAACTAGGTTGTCCCGCCTTTTAGGGTAAGTGACTTCCCCAAACGTTACCTAGGACCTCGGGTATTGTTAAACATGTTTAGGGCTCGATTTGGGTAGTTTAAGCGGTTATTTTGGGGCTGAGATAAGGGCTGTGATTTTCTATTCAACGCGTAGATTGGATAGTTTGATTCGGCAATTAATTGAGTAAAATTGCCATGTAATGCCGTGATCGTTGTGATATGGTAGTTTGAACCTTGTGGAATGAATTGTGAGGGCTGAAGTTCGGTGGGTATCAACAAGGACTCGGATCCTTGAAGTTTGGGTAAATCTCGAAATTATGTTTTATGTACCCTTCCGGTTTGCTATTTTTGTAGGGATTTTTGGGGACTGAATTTGAGGAAGTTTTCTTCATGAAAGTTGTTCCCAACATCTTTATGTACAATATATTTTAAATCTGAAATTTTTGGAGATCATTTAGTGCCATTCGTAAATCCATTTTTGGACCGGATTCAGTCTGCCGGATTTACTGTTCACCCGACCTTCTGGTCTCTCTGATTTTCTATAAATTTTTCCAGACCTATTTTTAAAATACTTCATTCACAAAAATTGTTAGGGACACTTGTTTATATAACATATAAAAATTTCAAAGCTTTCCAAAGTAATTTGGGTACTGGTTGAGATGTATTTTGATGGTCAGACGGACTAACAGGACGGGTGGATTTTCGTCTGTTTTCAAGTGACAAAAAGAGATAGTTCTAAACAGAAATGGATTTTGTGTTCTCATCAAAAATGTTCATCCAGATGTTTTGTACAACATATCCAAATTTCATAATTTTTGGAGTTGGTTTACTTTTTGTTTCAAATGGATTTCTGTCACTGTGCAACTGCCAGTTTGGATCCGATTTTTGTATATTCTCGGTTTTCTCTCTCTCGAGGATTATTCGGTGTTATTGTGGCATTTTGACGGGTAGTTTGATGCTTGAATGAGCTCATATGTGTGATTGGGTGGTGTGTTCGTGTGACGAAAACATGTATTTGTGGAATGTATGTGAGATGTGGAATTGTGTGTGCGACCGTGTGTTTGTGTGGCGGTGTGGTACGTATGGAATGAGTAAAAGAAAGGTACTGGAATGTAGGATTGATTGGAAAAAGGTCTGTCCCGAGGCGTGTACGTTTACGTGGGACGATGTCGTCCCTGACGAGGTGACGATGCCCAGCCCGACAGGGTGTTGATGCCTGATATGGTCAGAAGACCGTTGGCCTGATGCGTTTTATGTGGGCGCAGTAGAGGGAAAGTGTGTGTAGGATTCCATCCTGAGGCGTGTTCGTTTACGCAGGATGATGCCGTCCCTGACGAGGTGACGATGCCCGACCCGACGGGGTGACGATGCCTGACGAGGTCAGAAGACCGTTGGCCTGATGCGTTTTACGTGGGCGCGGTAGTGGTGGAACAGTTGAGAATGAGCGGGAATTTGACTTGAGGTGCGAGATTTGAGAAAGTAACGCATGGTGTGAGTTAATGTGTGAGTGTATTTGTATCGCTTGATGTGATGCTTAATTATGGGGTAAAAACTGCTAGGCACGGTATGGGGCGTGCCCAAGTGTTCTCTATCTTATAATTGAGGCACGCGCACATATGTGATTCCTTGCTGTGATATATGGCTGTGATGTGCTGGCTGTGTCATGGTCTAACGTGCAGGGACATGCATGATGGATTCCAGGTAGGATCGTGTGTGATTATTAGTTTAGTTAATTGTTGTGTGTTATGCGTGTTTTCGTCTGGCAGTATGTGAGTGCCTACGTGGCGTTTGGAATTGTACACTTATTGAGATTCGTCTCACGGTTATATAACCGCCACTTTCAGACCCTTAGCCATAAACCCGGGAAGTTCGCCTCTTCTTTTTGGAAGTTCTAGAAACCGTTTTTGGTGCCCGATGGAACTGCAGGTAAGTGTTCGGAGGCTCAAGCTCGAAGAATCAGGAGCAGAACGGAAGGCGATCCTAAGGTTTTCCCTAGGGTATTTTAGGGGTTGTGTAAATTAGGTTGTCCCATAGGGAAGTTAAGTTAACCAAACCCTGATATTTTGTTATAACGGTGATTTTGGATGCTAGCTTGCTGTATATATTTGTAATATGATGTTTGTATATTTGGTGTTGTATGAATATGATGTTGTTTGATTGTTATGGTGGTCTACCCCGTCGTTGTCATTTTAGTCCGGGGGTTTTTATATCCGCTTTCACATGTGGCTCTGATGTTCGGATTGAGTCGATGATGTTCCTGGGACATCACAATAAATTCGACCGAAGCAGGATGTCGCGAGCTCGATGGGGTTTGGGGCGTGACAACCCGAATGCTCACGCTTAGACAACTAAGTTTTATATTTATTGCAGTTTTTCTTTATATGACCATTCTTTCTACAAAAGTAGGAGCAATCACTATCCTTCTTTAAGGATACTTTCTTAGGACCCGAATCATCAGAGTGACCGGTGGTTTCATGAGTTCCTTTATTAGTACAATTTTTGAACCTCTTACCCCTTTGGCTACTAGAACTCGAGGCATATAGGGCAAGGTGCCCTTTTTCCTTTTTCAGTTTCTCTTCCTTTACAATGCCCTTGCTATCAGGTCATTGATTGACCAGGTCTCATCTTGGGAATTATAATTGATTTTGATAATCCCAAAATCAGGTGGAATGGTGTTTAGGGCTTGATGCACAATGCAAGTATCAGGAATGGAAACATTAAGAGTCTTAAGTTTTGTCTACAGGTCTACCATTCTAAGGACGTAATTCCTAACCCCACCTGAACCATCATACCTCATATTGAAGAGTCCTTGTAAAAGTGTCCCAATCTCAACATTAGATGAGACATAGTTTCTGGCTTCCATAGCTTACAACATCTGTTTAGCAGTGTAATCAGCTAGTAAACCACTCATTAAGTGTTCCCAAATAGATCGCTTCATAAATAACAAGCTAATTTGATTGCTCTTTTCCCAAGCAGCACAGTGTGCCTTCTCGAGCTCCATACTATTAGCAATGAGGTCTATCGGTTTATCCTCAGTAAGAGCAATGTGAATATCTATCAGCTCTATGCCAAACAAAAAATCCTCTTTTCATTTCTTAAAGTTTGAACCAGTAAGAATATCAATAGTAATGGAGTTGCCGTTTACAGAAAAGGTAACTGAGAAAATACAAGCAATGTATACAATTAGCATCATGTGAGTATTATACTATGAGTTACATACATCATCATATAATCACCTTTGGGCAAAATACATAACATGGAGTTGTATACTCTCCACTTAACAGCGACCATGAGATTATATTCCAATCTTCGTGACCTCACTACCTTTGGGTGTATGAATTACTAGGAATAGTCATTCCTCAAGCATATATTGTACATGTATCCCTCCATGAACCAATACATAATCACCTCCTTTAGGAGTATGACCACACATTAGAACAAGAGACATTTCACCACAATACGAGATTGATATTTCTCAAATCCAATCAAGTGTACCACTTTGGCGGTCAATACCCAACTGAACCCTTGAAAATCTCTCATACCAGGAATATGAACTTTATGTCTCACATTTACCATATACGTGTAATTTTAGACTTGAAGACAGAGACAATGTCACTAAAATTACATGTCATACCAATTACATCGCTTTATTCATCGATACATGTGAGACCTTATACATGTTATCAATGAATCAGCTTTATACATTCTTTATATGATGATATACATGTGAGCTTGATATTGTATTTCCAAAACCATAGAGAAATATATGAAAATACACAAATATACCCTAAAATACATGTATATAGGGTTATATACGTATTTTCATACCCTTAATAGCATCAAACATGTAAAATAAATACACCACAATGTAGAGCATCTCAATATGAGCACGGCGGTACCAAGAACGCCCCGAATGGAGCCCAGACTTGCCCTCACGCGCCTCCTCAATGCATAGCGCGTGCATCGTACGCGCAGCACGTGGGGCCGGCCTGAAAAGCTAGTTCGACTAGTCCAATTGATTCGGTCAATGGTCAATGGTCAACCGATCTAATCGTCATCCGTTCCGATTCTCTAACCAGTTCGGTCAACAAGTCAAATCGGATCAGGTCGCTCGAGTCAATTATCAACTCGGGTCGGCGTGCTGACGTCACGCATGCACACGAGGACACGTGTCACGCATGCATAAAAGCGGTGACATGAGTCGCCATGCCTAATTGCGCTGGGCGGCGCGTGGAGGCAAGTGGCCAAACGAACTAGCACTGCCTCGATGCCTGGCCGTACGTGGGGGCGCATGCGGCCTCTTCCGGAGGCACACCACCCATCAAAATGCTCATCTCGATGAGAAGAGTCCGAATATGTGATCAAAAACGATTTTCATTATATAAAAATTCTGATAACAAGCCAAATCCAAAAGTTCGAGTTCTAGACTATAGCAGCTCTAATACCACATATTGGCCATCGTTTAAACGACACCCTAGGATCACCACAGCTAGAAGCTAGAAGCACTGTAATGGATTAACGAGATTTGTACGCCTGATTTAGGATCCATCGTCGCTATTATCGTCTATTGAATGTGGAATAGCAACGATCCGTAGCTTAAGCGCTTCTCCCTTATTACCCTCCGGATCCCTAGCACAATGAGATCGCTACTCAGCCCTCTCGAGAGAGAGAGAGAGAGAGAGAGAGTTTTCTCTCTGAATCCTTATGAGAGCGTTAGAGAGAGTTTGAGAGAGATTAGGACTAGAGGAGAGACTTCCAACTCTATTTATAGAGTTTTCAGCCGGGCCCTCTCATTACAGGTCGGGCTCAACTCGATCCACACAAGTCAAGCCCCATATTAAACTAATTAAGAATTTTTAAATCATACCTTACTAGACCAATCAAGTAAAATAGTTAATTACAATCTCAATTAATATAATATATTCCTAATCTTATTAGACGAAAATTGGTAGGATGACAAAATCCAGAATTCTGAATAACTTTCCGTTGATTTAACAGAGAACAGCACGATGTCACTTTCACATCATAATTCGTGGTGCGTATCTGTTCTTGTTATATCGTTGCAACTTGAGTTTCGTTTTCACGGTCGTAATGGCGCTTTAGTAATGTCTATAGTGTATTACTTAGTAAGCAGTAAGCAATGATCATAAATATAATGTGCCTTTGCTCTTGCAGTTGGAAAGAGCAATTCAACGTGGACTGTGACCATTGTGGCCATCACAAGTGTTTCTACACTACTTGTCATCGGCGTTGTCGTCATGCTCCTGAAAGTGAAAAGGAAGATGAAGCAGCCCGGACAAAGTATTGAAGGCGAGTCTTCATCCTTTTGCATTGGAACGGCAAGTATTCATGAGGTTAAAAAAGATCGTGAAAATAATTAAGTTGACCAATGACTATGATTTTGCACCAGCAAAGTAGTCAGAGCTGCATCGCTTTCGACAATTAGGCCAAAAACTTTATAAAGGGTTAAGGGTTCAGGTTTTATTGGAAATACTGGTGCACTTACATGGACTAAAAGTTTGTGAAACTTTCATTATGAAAACCATGAAAAGATAATGATGCTCGCTCTGAATGACTGCATTTTTGTCTTTCTAGGTGAAGTTGTGCACAAAATTAGCACGGTGGAGTCGCTGCAATTTGATTTCAGCATTATGAGAACGGCAACAGATAACTTCTCTGATGCCAAGAAGCTGGGAGAAGGCGGTTTTGGTGCTGTCTACATGGTAATAATGAGAAAAGCACGTCCTCAACTCCCTTGTATTCAAAACTTAAGCAACCAAATAGTCAAAGATGACATCCATATGATACTCTTCGAAATGCTTCAATGTGCCAATCGATACTTACAAGGACCTCAAATGGTGAAATTTCAGGGTCTGCTCTCCAATGGGCAGGAAATCGCGGTGAAACGGCTGTCGCAGAATTCCAGCCAAGGGGAAGTAGAATTCAAGAACGAGGTCATGTTACTAGCTAGGCTACAACATAGGAACTTGGTCAGTCTCCTAGGTTTCTGTCTGGAAGGAGTCGAACAGCTTCTCATTTACGATTTTGTGCTCCAATCGAGCCTTGATCAGCTCATATTCGGTATGTTTCTCAAGTTGTCATTTGTGAAATCAGATCCTCACAAAGTGATCAATGGACATCTTATAGAATGTGATTCCATCAAAACACGTAGATCGCCTAAAGCGTGTGAATCTCAACTGGGATAGACGTCACAAGATAATAATGGGTGTCGCTCGAGGGATGCTTTACCTACACAAAGACTCTCGACTTCGTATCATCCATCGGGACCTCAAAGCCAGCAACATTTTGTTGGACTTAGACATGAATCCTAAGATATCGGATTTCGGTATGGCAAGGCTATTCGAGTTGGACCAAACTCAGGCAGAGACAAACCAAATTGTGGGGACCTAGTAAGTGCCACAACCTCCTAGAGCTAATGATTACCAATAGAACAAAGCAAACAATAGAACTAATATGGTGGACTTAGTGTGATGCACAACGGATATATGGCGCCGGAGTATGTGATGAACGGAAACTTCTCGATCAAGTCAGATGTGTTTAGTTTTGGAGTGCTGGTTGTAGAGATTGTGAGTGGTCAAAGGAACAATCACCGCATGGGCAATGACATGGAGGCCCTTACATGCTATGTGAGTATAAGAACAAACCTTCACATTTCGCATAATATTCCGGAGATCAATTTGCTCAATTTTTGTCGGATGTTTACAGGTTTGGAAGCATTGGAGGGAAGGATCAATATCGAACATCATCGATCCCTCTATTACTTCTAGTTCGAGTACTGAAATTGCGAGGTGCATCCACATTGGTCTACTATGTGTCTAAGAAAACGCAGTTAACCGGCCAACAATGGCCTCAGTCCTCCTCATGCTTAACAGCCACTCTGTCACTCTCCAAGTGCCATCGAGACCCGCATTTTTTGTGCACAACGCCATCAAATTTGATATGTCATCCATGCAAGATTACGATTCGAGGTTATCTGAGATCGGTAGATCAAGATACAAATCGAATCAATTCTCAAAAAACGAGGCCTTTATGACCCAGCCATACCCACGAGGGTAATCAGCATGCCCTCTGCATTATTTTTTGTCTTTGTCATGGTTTTTGGATCATCAAAATTTTGAGTTATATGGCTTCAATGGCTTGGGATTAAATCCAAATTCATAGGATGTTGGAAGTGAAGGATACTGACAAGGGAAAAGTACCAAAAAAGTCATAAATCTATTGCATTATAACTAATTTAGTCATAAATCTTTTGATTTGATCAATTCAGTTATAAATCTTTTCACATTGATACTAATTCGGTCTATCCGATCAATTTAGGCAAGAAATTACTGGTGTGGACACCGGTCATCCTACGTGATATAGCCGGCACTGAAATAGATAATTTTTTAATAAATTTTCAAATTTTTATTAATTTAAAAAAAATTCCCTTTTTTCTATTTTTTTCCTTTCCTTTTTTTACTTTCCTTTTCTTTTTCTTTGGCCTATGGCCGGTGCTATGCAATGGTCGGTGACCAGCCATAGCTGAGGGCGTCGCGACGCTCGCCAAATCTGGCAAGGGCACAACCCTCACGGCCTAGGTGAGGGTCACCTTAGCGAATATGGTGAGGGTGGCCTTCACCGAATCTAGCGAGGGCTTGACCCTTGTCGCCTGGGTGAGGTTCGCCCTCGCCAAATCTAGCAAGAGCCACCCTCAAGACCTCTAGAGAGTACCCTCGCCATATCCTACAAAGGCAACCCTTGCCTATGGCCAGTCATCGACTATGGCAAATTGTCGGTGATAGGCCAAAGAAAAAGAAAGCAAAGGAATAAAAAGGGAAAAAATTAATAAAAGAATCGAAGATTTATTAAAAATTATAAAAAAAAAATTATTCACATCAATGCCGGCCATACCACGTGGGATGGCCAACGTCCACATCAACAATTTCTAGCATAAATTGGTCGGATGGATTGAATTCGTACCAATGTAAAAAGGTTCATGACTAAATTAAGCTAATTAAAAGGTTTATGACTGAATCGATACCAATGTAATAGGTTTATGAATTTTTAGCACTTGTCCCCACAAAAAGTCATACCTTATATAAAGGGAAAATTCCAAATAAAGGCCCGAAGTGCCTTCGTTTTTTTCAAATAAGAGTCTGAAATAGACCTTGTCCCAACCAAGAGCATGAAGTGTCATCGTTTTCTCAAATAAGGACCTAAAGTAGACATTATATCAAATAAGGGCTTGAAGTGGCTTATTAGTCTCAAAAAAGGGCTTGATCTTGCTAGCTAAAGGGCATTTTCGTCATTTACCTTTTTAAAATTTTTTCCCTTTTTCCTTTGCTTTTCCTTTTTCTGTTTTTTCTTTTCCTTGTCTTTTTTTTTCTTTTTTCTTTTCCCTCTTTCCTCTGCCAGCTATGGCAGAGGTCGTCGGACGCAAGGCTGCCATCACCCACCCAATCCAAGCATGGCGACCCTCACCCGATGTCAATAAGGGCAACCCTTGTAGCCTAGGCGAGGCTGGCCCTCGCTTGACACCGGCGAGGGCGAGGGTTTCTCTCGCCGAATTAGGCGAGGTACACCCTCGCCAAATCAGGCAAGGGTCACCCTCGATAGCCCAAGTGAGGCTGAAGGCGACCATTGTCCGACGCCAGCGAGGGCAACTGTCGCCCAACACCAGCGAGGGCGGCCCTCACCTAAGGCTGGCGAAGGTCACCGGCGATGGCCACAAGAGAGAAGAGAGAAAAAGAATAAAACAGGAAAAAGAAAAGGAAAAGACAATGAAAGTTTAAAAATCAAAAAATTAAAAATATATTTCAAAAAATTTTGACTAAAATACCCCTTCTTCGATGCCGGAATAGTCACCTGTCTGCCAAAAATCCTTATTTGAGACAATTTACCTACTTCATGCCCTTATTTGAAACTAATAAGCCACTTTATGCCCTTTTTTGAGATAATATCTACTTTAGGCCCTTATTAGAGAAAATGAGGACACTTCAAGCCCTTATTTGAAATTTTCCCTTATATAAATAAACATTAAGCACAAGCTTGATCCTTCGACCCTAAGATTCTAGATCCATCACTATGCTAAGATTCTAGATCCATCACTATTCATATATAAGAATACGCGTGAGCCATAAAAGTGAAGGAAATCGAAAGAAGCAAGTTCTTGACGGAACAGACAAATCAAAGCTCATGTCTTATCTCAATAACTAGGCTAAAAGTATGACATTTCATGTCAATGCACATTGCAGACCAATATGTCTACATCTTAAGCTTAGGCATGCCGCATTTGCTTGGTTCGATCAAAGTAGGGGGGGACCTTTTATAGTACAATTTTGTTCACACCAACCCACATCACAATCAATTCTCCAGTCCCACCCGATTGTAATCATATGTATCTTCTCATAATTTCTGTATCGCAACATAGGTAAAAGTTATATAACCTGCGGTCTAGGACTAAGGTTTAATATCGCTTGATCCAATAATCGTCACATCTTTGAAGATTCCATGTAGATTCTCGAAAACCTATAAAATCCCCAGTTAATTAAGTCAGGTCTGGTCAAGTGTTTACTCTTTCTTTTATACTCGTAAATTTCACGAACCAAATTCATTGACTTTCCGTCCTGTGTAATAGGACTGCTTCTTTCCTCATTCTATGCATGAATTGTCGTCTTGATCTTTCAAAGGTACTACATCCTACTTTTTCTTCAATTAGCTTGTCATAGGAGCATTTATTGTCATGATGAATCAAAAGTACAATATCCCTTTGCTATGTGGATTTTAAATAATTATTTCTTGTTTGACATTAGAAATATGAAATTTGAGCTTTTATAGTGATGACAGTTGAATTTCGCCACCACCGCCCGCAGCGGCTGCGTTGGCTTGCGCTCTGGTCCCCCCACGAAGGGACCAGAGTTCAAACCCCAGCGTAGTCGTTAGGGAGTCTTAAGTGTGGCGCCGTGGTGGTGGGTCCTGCGCTAGCGTCACCCCAGGTTTACTCCTCCGGCTGTCGGCCGTGCGGGGGGTTCCTGGGTTATCAAAAAAAAAAAAAAACAGTTGAATTTCGCCGTCCAATAAGCACACATCTATAAAAAAAAAAAAATTCACTTCGGGGCTTAAGATTTCTGATCGTGACAGAGCTTGATCCTCTAGCAAAATAGTCAATATGTCAAATTCGGCATTCATTGCATTTCATTTCATTAGTGTGCGCGTACCACTTCATGAATAAAGTAAAAAGTTCGCTTTTTTGGTGGACTTTTAAGTCTAACCGAGGAGTCGACCTTTGATCGGGAACATCTGCATTACCTCATCATGCATCCATTTTTTACACTGCACTTAGTAACTAGGGACATCATGATTTTAGGATATGAACCCCGACGGGGAAAATTTAAATCGATGAAGACGTTTGAGCTCTCGCATTAATCAAGCTCATAGCTTGATTCGTGGTTCCCTCTCTATCTCACTCTCCCTTTCATATAAAGCCTCCTACGGCCAGTCCCCTCTTGGCTCCCGTTGGACCAAAATTGAACTAGACATAGAGATGGAAAGAGAGCCCGAATCCGTTAGCCTCAGCTGCAAAACAGCTGACTTTGCAGCTTACAAACTAAGCTAAAAAGAGGCATTTCTTGGCGTGGACCGGGTTTCAGGCTGAAATTGCAATACATAGAGGTGGTGGCGGCCGGCATTGTGATAGCTGTTCAAGAATTGGGAATCGTGGAAGATTAAAGCCACATTCGGCAAAGATGAAGGGGAAGGCAAAATGAGTTGTCCAATCTCCTAACGAAAAAGGACAAAAGGAGAATAAGCATGAGAATTAAGTGAAGCATGCAGCAGACAAGGGGCTAAGCATGAATAAAAGAGAGAGCCCTTGGGGCTGGCAAGTCACACAGGCAAGAGCACGTTAAGGTAAAAAGAGAGATTTTGAAGTGGCGGGACGACGCCTTGGTCATGAGTAATCTAAAGAGACGAAGGAGTCCACTGAACGTGGGGTGGCTCCTCCTCTACTGGTATCTGCTTTCCTCCTCTGCCCTCCCCTGCTCGCGGGTTACTCCGTCAAGCGAGAATGAGTAGACATCGGCGAGTTTAGATCGCTGTCCTGAACAACCCAGGAGCACCATCACATCGTCGTCTTGTACTCATCTCACCCTGCAGACTTCGATGACAATCACTAAGCTAAGTCAAGAATCTCTTCTTTAGTGTGATTTTGCTTTCTATCTGGTCTATGGTAATGTTCCGCATCCAGATTGACGTTGCCGATCTTTTGCTACACGGCAATGAAATCCACCGGCAGGAAAGGAATCATGCAGGAGGTGCTGAGACTCAGAGAAAAAAGATAGGGGTCGACCTGCGACGGTTCTAAAAAAGACTGAGAAGCTTTCGAAATATGAACAAGGAAGACACCGCGAGGCTGATGAGCACCGAGGGGGCTTCGAGTTCGTGATCCACAAGAGAGCCGCCACGGTCTCTCAGACCATCCACAACGTGCTGACCACCCCAGGGAGCTTCACCGAAACAACAGCTCGGAGAAGTGATTCTCCTTAGGAACAGTACCACCATTCTCCGGGAGATATGCCAACACTTCTACTGGTTCCTGCAGCACGTGAGCACCGCTGCCATTTGTTTTGTTCCGGTATCAGATCACTGTTGTTTTGTTCGTCGTTCGTCGCAATGCCACGGAAGTATATAATATGTTTCGGTTCACATTTCCTCAACATCGCCATGGTCGATATCTTACAAGCTCATCACATCTCGTCCAGCTAAATCGACATTGCCATCACTCGGGCCGTCGTTGGTCTCGTGTTTTCTCGCCAAGTCTTCTTCACGGCCCCCAGGTACGCTTTTGGCCGGTGCAGACTTATCGCCTTCCTGGCCCCATTATCGTAGTGCTATATTGGGCATTTATATGCTGGATTTCTACGACAGTTTGGTACCATGTGTTAGCTAGTTAACTTATGCGCGGTGTGCAGCTGTTAATTCAATGCACTTCACGTTGATTAGCCCATTCAAGTGCTGGAATTCGATCTTTTAAGGGAGAAATTGCTGCGGTTTTGGCTCTAGATGGCTTAGTCAACGATTAAATTTGATCCAAGTCATGGTGCAATTGCACGACTGACATGAGCTTTGAGCTTAAACAGGTTTAGTCGTCCTACAAGAGGCTACGTGCAGATGTGCATTTGTTCAGACCTGCAGTTGATTGGTATCTGCAATTGTTTCTCTGCACGTGGATCTGTTTTGCTATGGGCAAGCCTTTTGGGCACGTTTGATTTAATGCTTAAAATATAAAATAATTTGGGAAAAACGTCAAAAAAAATAATAAAATAGAAAACTGTTTAGAAAAAAAAAAAGATCTTGATTAGGTTGTTAGATTTTAGAGTTAGGACTATTTTAGTTTCATTTAGATGAAACGCATGGTTTAGGAAAATTCATGATTTTATCTAGTTTATGGGGGTTGTTGTCCTGGGGCTTAACAATGAGGTCATGTATATTCTTTCACTTCAAGCTTTTAAATATTTGGATGTTTAATTTTCATCATTTCAATAAATTGCTTGTTAATTTCTTTTCTAGATTATGTTAGAACTAGTCTGAGACGGCTTATCACAGGTGGTTATGTTGGATTGCGAGCAAGACTTGCCAGCCATGTAATCCCAATCGGAATAGGAAAAAATATGAACCTAATAATATCTTGGACAAAAGAACATTAAAAGTGTCAAAAATTATGTACGGGGTTTACTTTAATATCGAAAGTTTCGAAAATTTAACGTGATCATATTTTATTAATAATTCCTACCTACGCGGCTCACTAGCGTGCTTTGTCAGCATATTGTTTCCTAAACGACGTCGTTTTCAAGCTTTACCCCAAACTCGAAATCCTAATTCAATTTTTTCCCCAAAATCACACTCTTCCCCTCCACGAAGCCGCCTGCGCGTCGCGGTCACCATCATCCACCACGACAAACACGTAAACGATAAGGACAGCAAAACTGGCGGCAGATGATAAGGAAAGAGAACGAGCCGAGTCAAACACACCTTGAGCTTTCGACGAATGAAATGACGCTGCGTCTTCGTCGCCCATGATGCGCCTGGCCCTCTGCAGCTCCTCCTCAAAAAGTGGCACTTACGTGACCAAGCGAAAACTTTTGACACTAAAGTGAGCGTCATATATAATTTTTGATACTTCTAATATCCTTTTGCCTAATATCTTGTGTTGACTCAATGATGTCGAGCCAAGGTCAAGACATATTTTAACAATTATTGCTTAAGAGACTTTGTGGTCGTCCTTGATTTACAGTATCATATTCTCCCATTTCAATTAGCCCTCACCCACTAGGCTTCTTTGTTCTTGGTCAATCCGGGTAAGTTAGAAATATCTTTCACGTTTTAAACTGTCTTGTTTCGACCCAAAAAAAAACTATCCCGTTGAAATTTAAATTTTACAAAATTATACATAAGCAAATTTATGTTGTCGATAAGTATATATAATTAAAATCTCATATGCTTAGGATTAAAAAAGATATCGATAAGATTTAGATTAAGTAAAATGTAAAATTTAGCGTGCTATCAGTTACTTAAAAACGAAAGTCGCGTATTATAATAACAAAATTCTGAAAAGAAAACACAGCACATAGTTCGAGCTTGTCACGCAAAAGCACTTTGACCCGGGCCATAAACATGCGTGTTGGAAAAAGATCAACTTCGAAGATTCTATTGTTTCCCCTACTTCAATCTCAATCATCGGTTATAATATAATAGACAATATAGTCTGAAACCTTCGTAGCGGATGTTTAAAGTCAATATGGAATCATACTGGCCCGGTCTTAAGACAAAGATAAAGGTGTTATCACATGAGTCAAGATCGACGATTATGAAAATATTAATTATGTCTGAGAACAGTCTTACGTAAGTGGGCATGATGATTCATGTAAAAAAAAATATACTATTAACAGTTCAAGAGTTGCGGAAAAGTCGGTATCCGATGGAACAGATCGTTACGCGTCATTGAATATTTCACATAATTTTAGGGGCAAGTGTTCAAAATCTAGGCTCTATATCATATATGTTCTAAGCTATACAGCATTTAAAAGGCTACCGTGATGAATCAAATATACAAAAAACTTTTTTTAAGCAGTCGGGATAGTATAAGCCCTAAACATTAAGTTGATGTTGATATTGAACGTTGACGTTCACCAAAACCTATGCTTCAGTTTAGGAACACCGTTTTGATTCGTTCAAAAGAAAAGTTTTTCAACATAATGACGAAGATCAAGCGAGAGGGGGAAGTATCAAAAAGAAAAGGCTAGCGATAACATTTGTAAAAATGTTTTTCAATTGTTGTTAGGTGATGAATTGGAAGGCTCACTAGACCCATTAAACATTTCGAGTGAGAAGACTGTCCAAAAAGTTCTAAATCTATTGTATGGAAGCCAATTCAGTTTTAAGCCTTTTAATTATGCCAATTTAGTCATAAACATTTTAATAATTTGTTAATTTAGCCCTAAACCTTTTTTACAATTTACCAATTTAGTCCTAAATCTTTTGATGATTTGCCAATTTAAATTATAGCTGAAAATCACTGACATGGCGATCTAGTTAGCATCGGTCGTCCTACCTACCACAACTAGCAATAACATAGTTAATTTTTTCAACTTTTACGTTTTATTTAGTTTTTCTGAATTTTTTGTTATTTTTTGTTCTTTTCTCTATCTTTTTTCTTTCTTTTTTTTCCAACCTTGGGCCAACGAGGGTCGCAATGCCCTCACCAACCACAAGCAAGGGCCTCCGTGCCCTCCCTGACCACAGGCGAGAGTGTTGGCCCTCACCAAGATCCGGGCTATGGCATCCCAGCCCTCGCCCAAATCCAGGCGGAGGCGTTGCGGCCAAGGTCAGCCGATGATCTCACTGGCCCAGAGTTGGAAAAAGAAAAGAAAGAAAAGAAAAAGAAACGAAAAAGAAAAAAGAAAAGAAAAAATTAAAAAAATTAAAAAAAGCAAAAGTGCAAAAATTGTCCGCCGACCGTGCTACGTAGGACAGTTGTGCTGACTAGGCTGTCACTTCAGCGATATCCGACCAATTTTGGCCAGAAGAAATAAATTGGTAAATCATCAAAAGGTTTGAGAATAAATTGATACAATTGAAAGATTTATGACTAAATTGATAAATTGTCAAAGGATTTAAAACTAAATTGATTGATGTACGATAAGTGTAAAACTTGTGGACAATTATCTGCATTTCAAGTTAATTGTTGAGAAAGAACAATGCTAGATGTACTAAACTTCTTGCAAAAATACTTTACTAAATGACGAGAAATGTTGTAGTAAGAAAAATGCTAAGCTCGTGTTAATTATGTCCTACAAAAAGAACAAAACCAAGCGGGAGATTATGAAGTATAGCCCATGCCTCATATATGGCGTATTACGTTTGACTGTTGTTATGCTAAAGTAGCAAAATGCTGGAATTTCACGAATAAGATGTTGAACAGGGCATGCAAGGAGATGTTATGTTGACGTTGTACTCCACCATTCACAGCAAAAATGTCGGTCTCTCGCCATTGCACAACAAGATGGAGCGTTGTTGAGGACTTTTTGCAGGCTTTCAGCAATCAATGGATGTTTTTTCGTCCGACAATTATCCGTCAAGCAACCACTCATCTTATTTGCATACATGGTGCAGTGCAAATAAGGAGGGTGATTCCTTCTAAAATGAAACGGTATTGGCCATGAAGGCAAAATTGCTCAAATGGTATAAGAACATTCCACATG
The DNA here is from genome assembly GCA_031216185.1 of Syzygium aqueum. Lineage (NCBI taxonomy): Eukaryota > Viridiplantae > Streptophyta > Magnoliopsida > Myrtales > Myrtaceae > Syzygium > Syzygium aqueum. The sequence goes on along the minus strand of CM062235.1, from coordinate 36,679,482 downwards.
TTTGTGCAAGCTGGGGAGAATAGGCTATCAAAGTCCTGGAATAGGAATGTGCAGCGGAAGCTAAGGGCGCAAATGACAATATTTCTCTTCCCCGGCCCTATTTCTGGCTAGAGTTTCTGAGTAAAAAGTAGCATTTGATAACGACACAAAATTCCAGTTCCGGAATAAAAATTCGTTTGATAGGTGTTTAAATTTGTGTTCCCGGCAAGTGGTGGCGGCGAACGGTAGGCAGCCAACGGTTGGCGGCCGCAGATGGCAGACAACCAACGGCCAGTGGACAGCAAGCGGCAAGCAGCGGCGGCGGGCGGTGAGTGAGCGATGGCGGGCAGTAAGAGTGAGCAATAAAAAAAAGTTGTTAGTTTTATTTTTGGAACTCTCATTCTATTCCAAATCTATTTTTGGGCCAAAAATTTGTCCTAGAAATAAAAAAATGAAATTATTTTACCAAACGGATTTATGTTCCAAACCTGTTTTAGGAAAAAAAAATAGAAAAATAGGAAAACAGAATGGTTATCATTCGGGCCCTAAGTGAAATTTGAGCTGTTGCACTAGAGCTATCGATGCACTTGTACCTAGCTAAATCATTTACTTTAAAATCTACTAGGTTACTAAGTTTTGATATTAGTTGTTTAGTAGCCAATTAAAAAATCGAAATTTGGGGTCAATGTTCTACTTAGCAGTTAAAAATACCGTTGATCCATTCAATAGCAATCATTTAATTTACAAGTTCTTACTTTTCATTTCAGAATTCTTACTATATCGAATTATTGCTCAAGAGACTTTGTGGTCGTCCTTGGATTACCATATTATATTCTCCCATTCCAATTAGCACTCACCCACTCGGCTTCTTTGTTCTTGGTCAATCCGGGTAAATCGGAAATAATTACCACTTTGTAAACTGTCCTGTTGAAATTTAAATATTACAAAATTATATATAAGTGAATTTATGCATTGATAAGTATATATTATTAAAATCTCAGGTATTTAAATTTAAAAAAGACATCAACAAGATTTAGATTAAATAAAACGTAAAATTTATCGCGCTATTAGTTACTGAAGACGAAAGCCACATGTTATAATAAAACTCTGAAAGAAAACACAGCATATAGCTCGAGCTTGTCACGCAAAGGCACTTTGACCCGCCACTTTGAGCATGCGTGTTGGAAAAGATCAACTTCGAAGATCTATTTTTTTAATTATCGTTATCTACTCCAATCTCAATCATCTTTTATAAATATTATACAATATGTCTGAAACCTTATTAGCAAAGATAGACGTCTTATCACAAGTCAAGATTAACGATACGTAAGCGGGCATGATGATTCATGGAAAAAAAATATTATTAACAATTCGAGAGGAGCCAAAAAGTCGGTATTCAATGAATCAAATTGTTTCGCGTAATTGAATATTTCTCATAATCTTATTGACAAGTGTTCAAAATCTAGGATCTATATCGTGTGCTTTCTAAGCTAAATAGCATTTAAAATGCTACCGTGATGAATCAAGTATATAACAAACTAAGCGGTCAGCATAGGATAAGCCCTAAACATAAATTTGATGTTGATATTGAATGTTGACATTAAGCAAAACCCCATGCTTCGCTTTAAGAACACTGTTTTGATTACTTCAAAAGCAAGTTTTTCAACATAATGATGATTATTTTGACAAAGAAAAACATAATGATGATTATCGAGCAAGAGGGGGAAACATAAAAAAGAAAAGGCTAACGATAACACCTGTAAAAACGTTTTTCAATTGTGGTTAGGTGATAAGCAGCAAGGTTGTCTGGACCCATTAACGATTTGTTGAGAAAGAATAATGCTAGAGGTACTAAATCTTCCTGCAAAAATACTTAACTAAATGACGAGAAATGTTTTAGCAAGAAAAATGCTAAGCTGGTGTTGATTATGTCCTACAAAAAAACAAACAGGAGATGATGAAGTATAGCCCATGTCTCATATGAAGCGGTATTGGCCATGAAGTCGAAATTACTGGAATGGTGTTTGTGTCTGTTGTCTTCGATGTTCAAGTTGAATTGAAACTCCGTTTGTTCCATATTACCAAAATTTGGGGCTATGTGAGGATGTCCAAGTGGAGTAGATATTAGCAATGGTGAGGAATTGGTTCTAAAGTATGCATGATGCATATACCAATCGATTCTATACGACAAACTCCATCCCACAAGTGGAGATGGCGCCATTATCAAGCAATCCCTAAAAATCTGTATGTCATTCCATCGTAAAAAAAAGGATACCCCATTGGCTTTTGCGGGCACTTTCTTCATCTTCCAAGAAGGTCGAGATATATGTGGCAACTATTCCAATTACATTCAAAGAGTCGGCCAAGACAACGTCGTCACTCCCATGATTTTTTCTGCCATGGCTCATAACTTACCTGTCCCTTGGTTCATTGTATCATCATGCTCCCGTTCAGCACTGGCCGAAAGATTATGAAAGATAATAGGAAATGCTTGACTGCAAAAAATATAGAAATGGCTGGTTGAGAAAAAGAATGATTCAAAAAGTAATATTCATCTGACCTCCATTCGGTTGATCACTGGTTTTTTGGCAAAGAAAAAGGAAAATTTCAATGGTTTCATTAGTATCAAAATTCAAGCCGCAACAAACCCCGCTCCAAATTAAAAATTGTGCACGAAACAGATTTCGACGAAGCAACTAGTGTAGGAGCTACAAAGGCTACATGTTCAAGATTTCCACATTAGCCTATCCACATTAATCAGAGAAAGACCCGAAACACCCAAAAAAACTAAGAAAAGATGGTTCCGCCAAATCTCCCTCTCTTGCTTCTTCTCATGTTTGCTTCCACCATTAACGCCCAAACTCTCTTCCCACACGAAATCTGTGCCGCCACCGGCAACTTCACCGCCAACAGCACCTACCAAACCACCCTTACCACCCTCCTCTCCTCCATCTCCACCACCAACTCCTTGTCCCACACCTACGGCTTCTTTGTCGCGACCCGACCTCTCCTCGGGAGAGTTCTCGACCGGTATTTGCTAAGTCTAGGTTCAGGACTTAACTCGGGCTCTCCCAAGCCCATACCATATCACGACTTAGGGTTTAAGTTTTTAACATGCTGGTAGTTTACATGCAGGAGTCGCCACTAATCGATTTGGGATAGGCCGATTAGAAACCCAAATAGGGTGATGGGAGAATCACCCTATTCCTACGAACCAGAGATTAACTAGATTCGGGGACTTGGTTACACTAGTTAAATAACTAATGCCCTTTCGGTACCTTTCTACCCTGTTCAATTTTTTTGAAAACATTTGTCAGGCAATTTGGATTGATTTTAGGACCTTTCTCCTAACATGTGAGGTGATCGAGCGAGTGCATAATCAGAAGCGATTAGCAGTCAAAATGCAGGCATGCAACCTAAGACTCTAACTAAGTCAGATGACATTCGAAAACACGACAATTCATGCAATTGTACTAAAAAACATGCATAGTAATACTCAGTAGGCTTAATCTTAATTAAACATACTACCTATGCGATTAAATAAAACATGCATAATACAATAAAAGCACACAAACATGCCATAAAAAAAAATTTAAAAAAAAAATTTTTTTTTAATTTTTTTTTAAAAAAAAATATAATAAAATAAAATAAAAACGAAAATCTGAAAAACCTTTTTTTTTTAAAATTTTTTTTAATGAAAACGAAAATCTGAAAACAAAATTTTTTTTTAAATTTTTTTTAAAATTTTTTTTAAAATTTTTTTAAATTTTTTTTAAAATTTTTTAAATTTTTTTTAAAAATTTTTTTTTAAAAATTTTTTTAAAATTTTATAATTTTTTTAAAAAAATAAAATAAAATAAAATAAAATAAAATACTAAAAAAAAGAAACGGGTCGGCGGATCCGGGTCGGACCCGACCCGGGTCAACGGGTCCGACCCGGGCGTTGACCGGGTCGGATCGATCGACCCGGACCGGGTCGGAACCGACCCGGGTCAACCGATCCGACCCGGGCGTTGACCCGGGTCGGATCTGTCGATCCGGGTCGGTCGGAACCGACCCGAGTCAACGGATCCGACCCGGGCGTTGACCCGGGTCGGATCTGTTGATCCGGGTCGCATCCGACCCGAACCCCACAGACCCGCGAAGGGGGAAGGACGCCGGCGGCGCCGAAATTGGCCGTCCGCCGGCTGACCCAAGGCGGCGCCGCCTCCCTTTCGGCTTCAGGGAACACCGACGAGTCTCGCCGACCACCTGGGGTCGCCGTCCGGCCACTTCCTCGCCGGCCGGCGACCAAAACAAAACCGGCCTCACTGAGGCAAATCGTCGAACAGGTGGCGGGCGTGACGAAAATGAGCAGTTTTCGACATACCTCGGGGATCCGGCGCACTCCGACGACCTACCTTGGCTTCGACGGCGACGTATGAACGGCGGGGGACGACGGCATGGGCCGGGAATCACGCGACACGACTGGCGCAAGTCCCGGCCCGAGCATGTCAAGAAACAGAGGAAAACAGGGGCGCTTCTCGGCTGGGGGGCTCACCGGTCGACGGTACGGCTGGGGGACCTTCCGGCGGCTGCGCGAGGGACGGCGAGGCTGCTGGGTGCTCCTCCGACTCCGGCAAATTCTCGGCTGGGTCTCTCTCTCTCTCTCTCTGTCTCTGTTTCTCACTCTCTCACTCTCTCCGTTTCTCTCTCTACCTCGCCGACCGGAGCTCTCTCTCTCTCTCTGTGGCCTTTTATAGCCGGCGACGTCCCCCGGCTTCGTTGCGTTGGCAATGACGATGGCCTGCACTGGCCTATGCCCCGCGAATTCCGCGGCCATAGGTCAGTGCAGAGAAGGCGTCCGCTCTGTGACGCAGAGAAGACAACAAAGAAACAGGGAACCGAGAGAGAGGAGGGGATAAGGGTTCGTCCGGGAAATGGGGAAGACGGGACTGGCCATTAATGGCCAGTCCCTGTGGCGTGCCTGCCTGGCCAGATGGTGACGGGGCGAGGCCGCTCCGCCGCTCGCCGTTCCGCGTCCGCACAGGGCAGAACAGGGGAGAGACAGGGACGGGTGGAGGAGGAAGGAGCAGGCTGGGCCGGGCCTGGGTCCGCGTGGAGGAAGAGAAGAAAAGGAGGAAGCGGGCTGGGCCGGGGGAAAAAGAAGAAGGAAGAAGGAGACCGGGCTGGGCCGGGGGAAAAAGAAAAGGAAAAAGAAAAAGGGCCTTGGGCCCGCGCGAGAGAAAGAAAAAGAGAAGAAAATGGGCCGGGTCGACTCGGCTCCGACCCGGCCCAATGCGATTTTTTCTTTTTTCTTTTCTTTCTTTTCTTTTTTTTCTTTTTTTTAATATATATATTAAAATAATAAACCCTATTGTACAAATGCCTAATTTCTAGATGCAATGCATGTAAAATTTTTTTGTTTTAGGAATTAAATAAATTAACTCCTAAATTTTGTGTAATTAATTTTGGGCAAATTAAAAATAGGTGTCAACAGCTGCCCCTCTTTGAAGGTGAGCTCGTAGAGATTGAGCTCGCAGAGGTTACGTTCAAAGACAAAATGACACCTAGATTTGGCCCATGCATGCTCAATGAATGTTATTTTTGGCGAGACAGTAGTCCCATTTTTGATGTGATGAAAGATGATGCATGCTAAAGCAAATAAAAACATACCTGGGGTTACTTACCTTGCCTAAGGGTAGAGTAATTCCAGATAGTTGGTATTGTGTGTCGAGGACTCGAACCTATCTTCGGTTGTCTCGACGGGGGGAATGGTTTGTCTAGGACCCGAACCTATCTTCGGTCGCCTCGACTGGGGGAAATCGCTTGCCCAGGACCCGAACTTATCTTCGGTCGCCTTGACTGGATTTCGTCTGTCTAGGACCCGAACCTTTCTTCGGTCGCCTTGATTGGGGGAAATCACTAGTCTAGGACCCGAACCTATCTTCGGTCGCCTGACTGGATTTCATTTGCCCGGTAATCGAACTTTTCTTCGATCACCTTGATTGAGGAAATCGCTTGCACGGGCCCGAACTTATCTTCGGTCGCCAGCTGGATTTCCATTTGTCTTGGGACCCGAACTTTTCTTCGGTCACCTCGACTGGGGAAATCACTTGCACAGGCCCGAACTTATCTTCGGTCGCCAGCTGGATTTCATTTGTCTCGGTAATCGAACCTTTCTTCGATCGTCTTGACTGTCTGGATTTGCTTTGTCAGAACCCGAACCTTTCTTCGGTCGCCTTGACAAAGTACCTGGGGATCCTCGCTCGAGGATTTGATGGTTTGCCTGGTGGGTCCTCGCCAGCAGGGCTTGAAAAGCTCAACAAATGAGCACCTGGGGGTCCTCGCCCGAGGATTTGTTGTTTGCCTGGTGGGTCCTCGCCAGCAGGTCTTGAGAGACTCAAACAAATGAGCACCTGGGGGTCCTCGCCCGAGGATTTGTTGTTTTGCCTCTTAAAGGCCTGTCTCCTATCAGACAAATTTTCTTGTACAAAGACATATGAATTCATGGGGGAAATAGACAACTAAAGCTATTTCAGAATATCATATGAAATTTCTTGACTGAAAGTCAAGGTGCATTTCTTTTTCAAAAGAACCTGGTTTACCTTCAGGGTAGTTTGAAAAGAAATCTGATGAAATACCTCGGGTTTCTTACCTGGAGGTGTACTGCATCATCTGCTGAATAACCGACCCTTTTCAGGGCGTCTCCCTTGGAGTGATAAGGAGGGCTTATACAGCACCTGAACTTTTGTGTCTTATCACTGGGGATTGAAAATCTGAGTTGTCAAAATGATTAGCACAAACATGCATGCATTCATCAGGGATAGACAAGCTAGGCTATTCCAGGATGCGTATTTGAAAGTTCATGCATGATAATTTTTTTGCCATGTATGCATCACCAAATATCCACGGAGGGTCAATTAAGACAACTTTTGCTCGTGAGGTGGACTTTTCGAGATGTTGAACGAGAGACTTTCAGTCAGAAAGGACTTTCCACTCGCTCTCATTGAAAAGGGGTATTTGACCCGTCCATTAATGCGGGAACCTCGAGAACACTCAATCTGGCCGTTGTCACATCTGCAAGGGTCTGAGTTTTCTCGCAAGCGGTACGACGCTGCCAATCTGAGAGGTTTTCTTCAGGGTTGTAATGTTGGCTTGGTCAATGGCTTAACAAAGGTGACTGTTCAAGTCAAGGCCATGAAGGAAAATATTTTGCAATTATCTCCAGGTTTACAAGTCAAGGATCCTGCAAAACGAGATAAAAATAATCTTGCTCGCACCTCCTCGAGCGTTGTTTATAAACATTTGAAATTCCACGTTGATTCAAGTGCCCTAGTCAGAAGAGACTTCATGAGGAATGTAACGTGGGTTTGGTTCACAGGTTGAGGAACGAAATGATCGTTAGGCTCAAAAATGTGTGTAAGGGTGAGAATTAGTGATCATCTAGCATTGTCACCAGTCTTCTTCTCCACCGTCTGCATTTTTCTGGCAAACTCCCTGGGTAATCACGTATTTAGCTTCTTTGACAACTTCTTTCTTGAGAAGTTTCTGTGTCAAGCATTTTCCTGGATACCATTCTATCTCTGTCAAACTTCCATAGGTTTGTCTTTGTCTGTCATGTGACAGATCTTTGTCAAGACTATGTTCTCAAAATGGAAATTTGTATCGAAGAAGAACTCAAGTTTGAACCCCTTTGGGTTTGTTTATCTCATACCTGTTTAACAACTTTGAGGTATTTGAGAGCACTTTCATCATGTTCAAAGAACTCCTCAGTTGAAACCTCATCGCTTTTCACAGCAGTTAGCCAGGAATTAGGGATTCCTGTCTCTTCATCTTTCGTCGTTTTTCTTCTTCTTCTTTTTCTTCTCTTTGTTTTTTTTTTTTTTTTTTCATGGGCATTGGCCTTGCTTTTACCAGGCACACTGCTTTTTCATGCCCCCAGTTTTCAGCATTTTTGCTGTTCTTCTGATGTTGTCAGGACTAACCTAAACAAAGTTGAACAGAGCCAAGTTATTAGGTTTTCGGAGTCCTCATCCTGATTTGATATCTTGGAGCCTGACGCTCAAATTGTGGTGACTTTGCCTTGCCCCAGTGTAGGGGATGATCACCAACTGGGTTCATATGAAATGAAATCGCTGGCTCAATTGGGCTAGCAAGGGATATAAGTGTGTGGGGTAGAAGAAAAACTGCTCTTCGTCATCCTAAGGCACTTAAATCATCGTGAGAGTTCATCTGCAATAAAAACACTCAAGGATTAATGCAAGTGAGAGCAAGAAAACTTTTATTCATCTTTTTCACCTTGTTCGAGCTGTTGCAGCTGATGATCAAAGAGAGTTTTAGATATTACAAACTCCTCTTTCTAGTTGAAAACATCGCTGTTATCAATAAGATATTAACATGGTGAGCAGACTTTAGTTTGCTGCCCCTCTCTTGACAAAGCCCTCTTAGCCTTGACTGATTTGTCGTCGAGGATGTGCTTGCCTTGGGGAACTTTGTCAGGGGCCGTTGGGTCCGTGAAGATGCTGAGGCCGAAGCCAACGGGGGAAAAGTGATTGGAAGAAAGGATGCTTTTCTTGTTTCCCCTGAGTCTGAATCGATCCTGTGATGCTGAGTCATCTCAAGCTGCCCCAATGTGGGGTGATTTTTTACAGGGGTGACTTAGAAGAAGTTTCTGAGTGTATGGGCTTGAAAATGGTCAAGCAAAGGATTAATGGTAGTGTATAGGGGAGAGAAATGAATTGCCTCTCGTCATTTTGACTACCGTACCTTATGCGAGAAATCCCTTTACCTTGTAGAAATGAAACCTTATCGCTAATTCTGCAAAAATTTGATATGTGAAGATGTGTATGGGCCCAGGGTTGCCTTTCATCATTCTGACCCACCTCGTTCAACACTTTAGAGTAGTTCGACACCTTTCGTCGGATTGTCAAAATTCTTACGGGGAAATGGTGAATTAAACAGGCAAAATTACCATGCAAACTCACTTTTCAAGTAATGCACTTGAGGATGGTTAGGTATTTATCTGCTTTAACATGCTTCTTCTTTCCCTTGTCGTTTTGCATTATTATGAGGAAAGTCTTTGAGGAAAGAAATACTTACCTATGCTGCAGTGGCAAGGCAATCCTGCAAAGTAATAAGAGGAACCGTGTTAATGAACGGCTCTTTGAGGGATAGGAATTGGAAACGATACAAACTACCCTTTTCCATTTTGCCTTCAAAGCTAGCAGAGTCTTTTCTCCTCTTTACTTTGTTCAGCCTTCTCTGTCAATGATTTCTTTCTGACAAAAGCAAGAACACACATTTAGAAACAAAACGATGGAGGGTAAAATGAGAACGATACAAGTTACCCTTCTTCCACTTTGTCTTCAAAACTGGGAGAGTTCTTTCTCTTCTCATGATTGGGCATAAAGCTCGAATGAAATCCTCTATGATTAGAGGCACTCCTGACTGGAAAATCCTGCTGTCGGCGCATGCTACGTTGATGCGGTCTCAGCCTGTTCTTTGCTTCCTGAATGCACAAGACATTTGGCGATTGTCTGCGTAGGAAGCTTCGTAGCAAAGCTAATTTCTACTTTGAAGGTCTTCAACAGATGTGGACCCTCGATGCAGATTCCTCATCTCATGGTTGGGGCACGAAGCTCGAATGAAATCCTCTATAGTTAGAGGTACCCCTGGCTGGAAAATTCTACTGTTGGCGGACACTACATCAATGCGGGCCCGGCCTGTTCTTTGATTCCTGAATGCACAAGACATTTGGCAATTGCTTGCATGGGAATCTTCGCAGCAAAGCTAATCTCTACTTTGAGCGACTGTCAACACTTCTGTGGTTGCCAGGATCAGTCTTGACACAATTTCGTCATGTGCGAAGTTCTTTCCAGCTGCTTGCACCATGAGTGTTCTTTACTCGATTCCGTCCTATGTAAAAGGGAACAAAATATGTCATTTCCATGCTAAAGTGGATGGACTTTAGGAACGAAATACACCCTTTTTGACAGGCCGGGGGATTGCATGCCCCCTAGCCTACTGTTCCAATTAAGTACTTCTTCGTCGTGTTTTATCCGAGAAGTTTTAACATTGGTGCTCTATCCGATTTGCTAGCATGTCAGAGTCTAACATGTTTTCCAGCTCATTACCTGCAAAAGAAAAGAGATGGAATGTCATTTCCAAAATTTGTTAAGGAATAAGACATACCTTTTTCTTTCAGAAAGGGTAAATCCTTTTTTGATCTGCCCCTGACTTTTGTACGAAATGATGTTTCGCTCATCATGGAGTCAAGGGATGCTCAACATTCTTTTTGACTCTCTAGAGCTGATATCCTCCACTGGTGGTAATGAGATTTGCCCCACGTTTCCTTTGAAGATAGGATAATCTTCATTCGGACTGTTCTTATCAGATGAGTTGGTCCGCTATCGTCATTAGGGTCTGATGTGCTGTTCAATTTGTGTCATTTCCAAATGTCCCTTTTGTAACCACAAATCAAAAGGAATATGTTCTGAGACACGAAAGGAGCGAGTTAGAAAAACAAACAGGGTTATGAGCATGCATGCTTTTCTACCATCATTCTTTTTTGATTTTTTTGAAAAATGATAAAACATTTGTTTTATTTTCAAAAGCTTAGAAATGAGGAAGCATGAGGAAGCCCGGGCCTCAGAACACCTTCCTTTTCATGGCTGGATATCATCAACGAGCCGGTTTGGGATACTTCCTCAGGCCCTCAAAACAAAACATTTGTAATTCTTTTGAATGATTCAGGCGAATTACATTTGTTGGAATGGAAAATGCAAAATTAAAATTCCAAACATAATTACAGATCCAAAAAACTGGGAATCTTAGAAAACAGCTAAGACTTTTAGAAAGCGATAAAAACTCCCACACGGGGGAGGATTCAGACTATTAACTATGCCTCTATTCTAAGAGAGCAGGATTGAGTCTTCAGTTTACTCAATGATGACATCTGCGCCTCCTGCTTGGTTGGATGGTGCGCTGCGGAATGAAAACATCTTTGCATCCAATAATTTCTGGACCTTATTCTTCAAGACAACACAGTCATTGACGGAATGCCCCACTTCGCCCAAATGGTAGTCACATGCCTTGGAAGGATCATAATTGGGGAAGCGCTCAGGATTTTCACGCTTTAGCTCTTTAGCCAGCAACCCCTTTTCCAGGAGGATAGGCAGGATCTGAGACATAGGCAAAGGGAGTGGCGTGAACTGTTTTTTGTTATTTCGCCTTTGGGGCGGCCAGCGGCTTGAAGCCGGTTGCTGTTCACTATTCATTTGAATTATTGGGGAAGAACGAGCGGTTTGGGTGTATGCAACATCCGCATCCGTCAGGGGTTCTTTTTCTTTCTCCATGTCAAGCTTCTTGCTTGTGGAAGTGGGGTCCGTGAACCACCCCTCACGCAGTCCCGTTTCAATTCGTTCGCCAACAGGAACAAGACGATTAAGGGATTCAGCAGTGGCACCAACCAGACGGTGTCGGTATTCATACGGAAGGGACTTAATGAATAACTTCACTTGTTCCTGATCAGTGAGTTGTGGAGTAATCTGGGCGGCCAAGTTTCTCCACCTGGTGGCATACTCCTTGAAAGACTCGCTCTTCTTCTTCTCAGCGCGTTCCAAGTCGTCACGAGTGAAGGTGATGTCGAGGTTGAATTGGTATTGCTTGAGGAATGCATCGGCGACATCATCCCATGATTTAAAAGCGTCCACATCCTTTGACATGTACCAGGTCAGGGCAGGTCCTGTCAGGCTTGCTTGAAAAGTCTGAATCATGAGGGGTTTGTTGTCGACATATTGAGTCATCCGCACGTGATACATGTGCAGATGATGTCTGGGACAAGAGGTGCCATCATATTTCTCAAATTTGGGCATCTTGAACTTTTCTGGTATTTTGATCCGTTTGTATATAGACAGGTCAAGCGGGACAGCGTGCTGCGGGCCTTGAAGCTGTTTCAGCATCTCTTCGACTTTTGCAAGGCGTTTGTCCCGTTCTGTCATCGGTGCAGCTTCGAGTTCAAGCTTCCTGACAGCAAGGGGAAGCGGATTGTCTTCTAGCAGGGGCATTTTGCTATTACTGGTGGAGGCTTTTTCTTCTCCAGTGGACAGGGGTGGTGACACCGTCTCAATTGCTGCAGGCTTGGGTGTGAGCCTGCTGTTGATAGCTTCAATCTGCTTGGTGATGTTTTCAAGTGCGTTGAAAACCATCTTCATTTCACTTTCCATGTTATTGAGGCGGACGTTTTCTTCGGCCATTTTTGTAACTACCTGTAAAAACGTTGAAATAAATGATTAAAATGTCCAAGAAATAATCATTTCATGACCTAATCATAATATTATTGTGTATTTACTTTATTTGCAAAGAAAAATAAAGCAAAAAGGTTTTTATTTATATATTCATTACAGGCGGCGTCCCCGGGATTCGAACCCCGGTCGCCTCGGACCCTGAGGCTACATCCCCGGATACCACTGGGCCAAAGGCCGCGGTGGTGTCGTCTTTGCCCCAAAAAATTCATATAAGGCGTAAAAACGGCCCGAACTAAATTAACATTAATACAACCCATAAACATTTTGAAAAGGAAAATCAAAACCCCTTATTACCAAAAAGGATATGCACAGTGGGATTTTTGATTAAAAAGGATGCTATCCCCAAATACTCATTTTAGAGACGATGGGAAAGCCATAATATCTCAGAGCTGCTTAATTTCGCAATCAATGGGTGGCCTAACAATAACAAATAAGTAGGTAGCATAATGAAATAAGAAGGGATAGAATATATACCTTTCCTTGAACCATGTCAATTACAACGACATGCACATGAGAAGTGAGGTTCGATTTCTATCTAGACTGGCTCAGCAAAATGAAATTAAAAGGGTGCCTGACCGTCGCAGTCTCGCGTTGGTGTCAAGTCCTTTTAACTTCGGCCAAATCGAAAGAAATATTTTATAGTCACGCAAATAGCGGCTAAAAATATTTCTTTACAATTTTTTTAGAAATGAATTTCGGGGAAAAGAAAGGCAACCTCTACATCGCGGGCTCGCGTTCGAGGTCGTATCTTTCTTAACACCATCCTAAGGTGCCCTATTGCGGCCCAGGTCCAGCAGCATGGTTGTGTGTGCAATAGTGTAGTGCTAAATCATTAAAGCATGCACAACAATTTATAAACAATCAATTCGAACCTGCAAAACAATTAACACCTTAATGTCAGGATCGTACCTGAAGTCCCTGCTGCCAAACAAAAATTACTTTGAACAGGATAAAAATTTTGGCCTAAGTCCACTTTTACAATTCCCCAGCGGAGTCGCCAGTCTGTCGCGACCCGACCTCTCCTCGGGAGAGTTCTCGACCGGTATTTGCTAAGTCTAGGTTCAGGACTTAACTCGGGCTCTCCCAAGCCCATACCATATCACGACTTAGGGTTTAAGTTTTTAACATGCTGGTAGTTTACATGCAGGAGTCGCCACTAATCGATTTGGGATAGGCCGATTAGAAACCCAAATAGGGTGATGGGAGAATCACCCTATTCCTACGAACCAGAGATTAACTAGATTCGGGGACTTGGTTACACTAGTTAAATAACTAATGCCCTTTCGGTACCTTTCTACCCTGTTCAATTTTTTTGAAAACATTTGTCAGGCAATTTGGATTGATTTTAGGACCTTTCTCCTAACATGTGAGGTGATCGAGCGAGTGCATAATCAGAAGCGATTAGCAGTCAAAATGCAGGCATGCAACCTAAGACTCTAACTAAGTCAGATGACATTCGAAAACACGACAATTCATGCAATTGTACTAAAAAACATGCATAGTAATACTCAGTAGGCTTAATCTTAATTAAACATACTACCTATGCGATTAAATAAAACATGCATAATACAATAAAAGCACACAAACATGCCATAAAAAAAAATTTAAAAAAAAAATTTTTTTTTAATTTTTTTTTAAAAAAAAATATAATAAAATAAAATAAAAACGAAAATCTGAAAAACCTTTTTTTTTTAAAATTTTTTTTAATGAAAACGAAAATCTGAAAACAAAATTTTTTTTTAAATTTTTTTTAAAATTTTTTTTAAAATTTTTTTTTAAAATTTTTTTAAAATTTTTTTAAAAATTTTTTTTTTAAAAAAATTTTTTTAAAATTTTATAATTTTTTTAAAAAAATAAAATAAAATAAAATAAAATAAAATACTAAAAAAAAGAAACGGGTCGGCGGATCCGGGTCGGACCCGACCCGGGTCAACGGGTCCGACCCGGGCGTTGACCGGGTCGGAACCGACCCGGGTCAACCGATCCGACCCGGGCGTTGACCCGGGTCGGATCTGTCGATCCGGGTCGGTCGGAACCGACCCGAGTCAACGGATCCGACCCGGGCGTTGACCCGGGTCGGATCTGTTGATCCGGGTCGCATCCGACCCGAACCCCACAGACCCGCGAAGGGGGAAGGACGCCGGCGGCGCCGAAATTGGCCGTCCGCCGGCTGACCCAAGGCGGCGCCGCCTCCCTTTCGGCTTCAGGGAACACCGACGAGTCTCGCCGACCACCTGGGGTCGCCGTCCGGCCACTTCCTCGCCGGCCGGCGACCAAAACAAAACCGGCCTCACTGAGGCAAATCGTTGAACAGGTGGCGGGCGTGACGAAAATGAGCAGTTTTCGACATACCTCGGGGATCCGGCGCACTCCGACGACCTACCTTGGCTTCGACGGCGACGTATGAACGGCGGGGGACGACGGCATGGGCCGGGAATCACGCGACACGACTGGCGCAAGTCCCGGCCCGAGCATGTCAAGAAACAGAGGAAAACAGGGGCGCTTCTCGGCTGGGGGGCTCACCGGTCGACGGTACGGCTGGGGGACCTTCCGGCGGCTGCGCGAGGGACGGCGAGGCTGCTGGGTGCTCCTCCGACTCCGGCAAATTCTCGGCTGGGTCTCTCTCTCTCTCTCTCTGTCTCTGTTTCTCACTCTCTCACTCTCTCCGTTTCTCTCTCTACCTCGCCGACCGGAGCTCTCTCTCTCTCTCTGTGGCCTTTTATAGCCGGCGACGTCCCCCGGCTTCGTTGCGTTGGCAATGACGATGGCCTGCACTGGCCTATGCCCCGCGAATTCCGCGGCCATAGGTCAGTGCAGAGAAGGCGTCCGCTCTGTGACGCAGAGAAGACAACAAAGAAACAGGGAACCGAGAGAGAGGAGGGGATAAGGGTTCGTCCGGGAAATGGGGAAGACGGGACTGGCCATTAATGGCCAGTCCCTGTGGCGTGCCTGCCTGGCCAGATGGTGACGGGGCGAGGCCGCTCCGCCGCTCGCCGTTCCGCGTCCGCACAGGGCAGAACAGGGGAGAGACAGGGACGGGTGGAGGAGGAAGGAGCAGGCTGGGCCGGGCCTGGGTCCGCGTGGAGGAAGAGAAGAAAAGGAGGAAGCGGGCTGGGCCGGGGGAAAAAGAAGAAGGAAGAAGGAGACCGGGCTGGGCCGGGGGAAAAAGAAAAGGAAAAAGAAAAAGGGCCTTGGGCCCGCGCGAGAGAAAGAAAAAGAGAAGAAAATGGGCCGGGTCGACTCGGCTCCGACCCGGCCCAATGCGATTTTTTCTTTTTTTCTTTTCTTTCTTTTCTTTTTTTTTCTTTTTTTTTAATATATATATTAAAATAATAAACCCTATTGTACAAATGCCTAATTTCTAGATGCAATGCATGTAAAATTTTTTTGTTTTAGGAATTAAATAAATTAACTCCTAAATTTTGTGTAATTAATTTTGGGCAAATTAAAAATAGGTGTCAACATTCTTCAATGCCTCTGCCGCCGTCTCTAGCACCTCCCAAACCATCTATGTCATCGGCTCCTGCCTCAGCGACCTCACTGCCGAGAGCTGCCATGCCTGCCTCAATGGCTCAGCCTCCGACATCCTCAGTCGCTGCCCCCTCCAGAAAGGGGCGGTCCTCTACAGTGAGAACTGCACTGTAAGGTACTCTAATGCCTCAATCTTCCACACAGTCACAACCGACCCTGAATACTGGCTGTCCAACGTGTACAACGTCACGAGCCCAGACACGTACAATGCGGCGCTGGGAACGCTGTTGGACAGTCTGCGAGGCGAGGCGGCAGGCGGCGGCTCGCTGAGGAAGTACGCGACGGGGAACACATCGGCAGGGTTCGACACGATATACGCGATGACACAGTGCACGCCAGACTTGACCGAGCAGCAATGCAGCGACTGCCTCGTGACAATCATCGCAAGGCTCACGGCTTGCTGTGTTGGGAAGATGGGAGTGAGGATCATGGCCCCAAGTTGCCAGTTCCGGTACGAGACCAATGATCGATTCTTCGACCCAGTCGGCGAGCCACTTCCGATGCCGTGTCCACCGCCAGGTACGTAGGCTCTTTTTTACAAGTTATGAACATGGCCTTTGTTTATTTTTTTCTATAATTCAGGTAGATTAAAACCGTCAGTCATTAATTATGGGGATTCCCTTGAGATTTACACTGTAAATCGTTCAAATATGCTTAATTCAAATTTTCTATAGATCATGTAATTTTTTTAATTGGATAAACACTTTTTTGCCAAATACGTATGGGTTGGTCCATATTTTCGACAAAAGAAGAAATGGGTCCATAACTCTGATCTTTGATGCATGTACATGGCTAATAGCCAACTATCATAGTCAGTTCATTGAATCACAACTTATGGCATTCATTGCTCACAAGCTGTCATGAGATTTTTGAATTAATAAAGTAAGTGATTATAGGCTAGGGTAATGAATCATTAGCAGATCTTTGCTACTTCTCATCATTCAATCACCACTGTGTTTTAATTAATATAAACACAAAAAGCTCTTTGACAGTAAAAGAAATGGGAAAGAAAATTTCAATGCCATAATTGAAACACTGATGACACGTACTTGCATGAGATCTTAGATTATTACTAGAACTTTGTAGCATCAGACGTCAAAGGAAAAGAGAGGCCAAAACTTACCTTAATTGTGCTTGATCGTCTGAAAACGAAGTTAACAAGAATTAGAGTTAGACATTCTGAGAAGTTTTACTGAAAGTCTCTTAATTAAATAATGTGGCGAACTTTTATTGGGTGCTGAAATATATTCAACTCGTGCATTAAATGATCAGCAACCAATTAGAAATTGGCATGTCACTTAATCAGAGGGTTTCGGTAAGATCTTTTATAAAGCATTTCTCGAGATTGAGTTAGATAAGAAATTCCCCTATATTTTTTATATCTTATGATTTGGTTTGGCAAAATACTGAAAATAGACAAATGTATTCTGACCTTCCGAGTGTTCTATAAAGATAAGACAAAAAAAATGACCAAACCGCGATTGATTAGAATACTGCTGACGAGAGGGTGGCCCAACCCAGTCTT
Organism: Syzygium aqueum; assembly: GCA_031216185.1. Classification (NCBI taxonomy): domain Eukaryota; kingdom Viridiplantae; phylum Streptophyta; class Magnoliopsida; order Myrtales; family Myrtaceae; genus Syzygium; species Syzygium aqueum. Next base: position 36,662,160 of record CM062235.1, on the reverse strand, counting down.
GAAAGGGTAACCGATTATACCCAAAAACTTTAAATTCTGAAGGATAATGTGATATTTTTAACGTGTTAATACTCTCTAATAGACGACTCTTGGTAAGACGACAAAATCCAGAAATCCGAGTAACTTTCCCTCGAGTTATCAAAGAATGGTGCGATATATGTTTAACATGCTTTTCGTTTCTGCATTCGAAAAGGCGCCTGAGTGATTTCTCCAGTGTATTGCTTTGTAATAGGTCTGCAATTATCGTAAACATAATGTTCCTTTGCTCTTGCAGGTGGAAAGAGCAATTCAACGAAGACTGTGATCATCGCGGTTGCCACAAGTGCTTCTGCGGTACTTGTTATCGGCGTTGTCATACTCCTGATAGTGAAAATGAAGAAGCGGCCCAGACAAAAAGTTGAAGGTGACTCTGTCTTTTTGCATTGGAACAGCAACTGTTCATGAGGTTAAAAAGATCATGAAAATAACGAAGTTGACTTATTACTATGCTTTTGCACCAGGACAATAGTGACAATTAGGCCAACATTCTTTTAACAGATTGAGTTGAAAATTCCAGAGCATGGAATTGATACTTCGATCTTTACATTCATGCGCACCGCTCATACATGTCCAATTACACATTTCTCATTGTCTGTAGTTAACATAAACTGATTGAGCAGGCCAAAATAGCAAGTTGATAGTAATGCCTGCAGGTGCAACTCTATATACTAAAAGTTCGTGAAGCTTTCATTGTATAAACTCCGATAAAGACATTCAAGTTCTGAATGACTACGCATTTCTCTTTCTAGGTGAAGTTGTGGATGAAATAAGCACGGAGCAGTTACTGCAATTTGATTTCAGCACTATCAGAGCGGCAACTGACAACTTCTCTAATTCCAAGAAGCTTGGACAAGGTGGTTTTGGTGCAGTTTACATGGTACTAATTAACAAAGCATCCTTTTGTCTCTTGTATTCAAAATTTAAGCAGCAAAATAGTCATGACGACATCAATGGGATACTCTTCAAAATGCTTCAATTACATAGCGATACTGACTAGGACCTACTTTGATGAAATTTCAGGGTCAGCTCTCCAACCGCCAAAAAATTGCGGTGAAACAACTGTCACAGAATTCCGGCCAAGGAGAAGTAGAATTCAAGAATGAGGCCATGTTACTAGCTAGGCTACAACATAGGAACTTGGTCAGGCTCCTAGGTTTCTGTATGGATGGAGTCGAGCGGCTTCTCATTTACGAGTTTGTGCCCAATTCAAGCCTTGATCAGTTCATATTTGGTATGTTTCTCGGGTTGTCATTCCTGAAATCATATCCTCCTGAAATGATTAAGGAACGTATTATAGAATGTGATTTTCAACAAAATGTGTAGATCCCCTAAAGCGTGGGAATCTCGACTGGGATAGGCGTCACAAGATAATAATGGGTGTTGCCCGAGGGCTGCTTTACCTACATGAAGACTCTCGACTTCGTATCATCCATCGGGACCTTAAAGCCAGCAACATTTTGTTGGACTCGGACATGAATCCTAAGATATCAGATTTCGGTATGGCGAGGCTATTCGAGTTGGACCAAACTCAAGCAGAGACAAACCGAATTGTTGGGACTTAGTAAGTGCAACAACCACCTATAGCTAATGCTGACTAAGAGCACATAGGCAAACTATCGAGCTAATATGATGGACTTTTTGCAATGCACAGCGGATATATGGCACCGGAGTATGCAATTGCTGGAAAATTCTCTGTCAAGTCCGATGTCTTCAGTTTTGGAGTGCTGGTTTTGGAGATTGTGAGTGGTCAAAGGAACAATCATTTCCAGGTGGGCGATAACACGGACGTCCTTATAAGCTATGTGAGTATAAGAACATACCTTCTCATTTTGCATAATGTTTCAGAGTCAATATGCTCAATGTTTGTCAAATGTCTGCAGGTTTGGAAAAACTGGAGGGAAGGAACAATGTCAAACATCATCGATCCCTGTATAACTTTTGGTTCGAGTACTGAAATTGCAAGGTGCGTCCATATTGGTCTACTATGCGTCCAAGCAAACGTGGCTAACCGGCCAACAATGGCCTCGGTCCTTCTCATGCTTAACCGCCACAAGGTCACGCTTCAAGTGCCGTTACAACCCGCATTCTTCATGCACAGCGGCAGCGAATTTGATATGTCATCAACGCAGGATTACAGTTCGAGGGTGTCCAACATCGATAGATCAAGAAGCAAATCAAACCAATTCTCGAAAAACGAGGCCTCTGTGACCGAGCCATATCCGCAGTAGCCTTGACAAATGGGAAAGAGCTTGCCCTAATAATTAATTTTTGTGTTTCTCATGGTTTTGAGATCATCCAAATTACATTCTCGTGGTTTAATTCTTCCTAGCAATTATTGTTTTTGTGTAGTGCTTAAGTGATATATTGAGCCAGATTTTATGCATCAAACTAAGTGCATTTCCCAATTTAGTCAGAGGCATGCCATCTTCATTTATGTCCATGCTAGAGATCGGAGAGGAATTACTATTTTAAGATATAGCTCAAAGCAATTAAATTGGGTAAGACTCGAACCTAAAATCTCGAGTTTCTCGATACACAAAGTTTAAGGTTCTCCAAAGGCTAAGAGCAATTGCTTGAGAGGGAATCTATCACCACTTTGAACAAGACAACTACACCGAATAAAAATGAACATCAGCTGTTGACACCTAAAATGATCGAGCCTTCTAAATTGACATGTCATCAATACAAAAATAGATATTAAGTGATCATACCATAGACTAGTCGTTGATAGCAAAAATGCTTGTTGATGACCAAGATAATCGATGACCATAATACAATTGTCAACATATGATGACGACTAGTCGATGATTGACACTTGGAATCTTGAAGGCAAAAATTGAAGAAAATAAAGATGTCGATTAACAATTAGATCAAGTGAAAATTGAGAAGTCAAAACAGCTTGTAGAGAAGTCAACATGCAATCATGGAGAGCGATCATGGAGTCTAAACTTATGGAGATGCAATTGAGTCTAGTGATAATTGAAGATTTGTGACTGTTTATAGATAAGTTCGACGTGCAATCATGGATTGTGATCATAAGGTGTAAAATCATGGAGATGCGGTTGTAACCTTTTAATTTGAATATTAACCACTTGGATATTTTTACATTTTGAAATATGCTATATAAGCTGTGTTGAATCATTCTAGAGGAGGACACACTCAACCACACAAATTATATATCTTTCAGTTTATCAATTTATCTTTCCAGTTCCTGTATTTACTTTCTTTTAGAGTAATTAGTTCAAGTTCTTGGTTACACTTTCTACTTCATGTCCGAATTGTCACAAAACCCGATTCAAAAAAAGTCCAAAGATCAACTTTCGGTGAAAAGTATTTCATCGCGTGGATCCATTTCTAGCAAACATGAGTATATCTTTTGCTTAACAAAAATTGATAGGTATGAGGAGTGTCAACAGTTCAGATCGTGTTGGTCTCCACTAGTACACAACCTGAACATGAAGAATATATGTTCTTTATGACCCGATCTCGACTTGCATAGACCCCGAACAAAAGAAAGGTTCGGGTCAGTTCAGTTTGGCTCATTTCGAGTTTTTGGGTTTATCCTCTTTTTTAAATCCCTTATCATGAACAATTCCGTGTAAAGTGCAACCAATGAAGTAGTGCAACCAATGAAGTTTTACCTCAGGAAGAATAGAGTTCAAACAATCAAAAGGAGAGATAACATGGTAATGGGTGATGTCATGACATTATATTCCAACACTTTCTGAAGGAAGTATAGCACCACTTTCTGGGAAAAGTGTGAAAAAAGCCATAAACCTTTTGCATTGATGTCAATTGAGTCCTATACTTTTTTTTGTGTCAATTTAGTCCTAAACATTTTGCATTTATGCCCATTCAGTCCTAAACTTTTTGTATTAGTGCCAATTTAGTTCTAAACCTTTTTTTTGTGCCAATTCAGTTCTAAACATTTTGCATTATTGCCAATTCAATCCTTCGATACGCAAATAGCTATTAGCCGAAAGGACTGAATTAACACCAGTGTAAAAGGTTTAGGATTGAATTGACATCAATTCAAAATGTTTAGTACTTGCAAATAGCTATTAGCCGAAAGGACTGAATTGACACCAGTGTAAAAGGTTTAGGATTGAATTGACATCAATTCAAAATGTTTAGTACTTTTTTGATACTTTTCTCCCTCTTTCTAGCGAGTATGGGGGTGTCTTCTGGTGAACAAAGCCCTTTTGTCTGAGACTCTGACTTAGCATTAGTAGGTGAAAGTGTTGCCACTGAGTTAAGATTTTTCTTGCTGGAGAGAATTAAGATTCTTTGGGGTACGTGAGTTGTTCTGCTCTTGAATCGGCACTCTTGTCATTTGTCTCCTTCTTTTCAACCATGTTCAGAAACTAATTGCACTCTCTCTCCTCTATTCTTTTCGTTATGAATAGAGGAGTGCCATTTCTAGGATATTTGTGAACTTGAGTTCGCGACAAATAAAAGGAGTAAAGTTACGACCATGGCTTATGGGATTTTTTCTTCGTGCTGTCTCTAAGGTGCGGTGCTGTCGTGTAATCCAACTTAATTTCTCTATGCAGTCTCAATTGAATTGCACTGTGGTGAGCTCTGTCGGCTCTGCCGGAATGAGGACTAGGGTGGAGGAAGGAGACAGAGACGGGCCGTTGTGGAAACTGGGCGGAGACAATGGGATTACGGAGAGTCCATGATTTGGGTAAGGTTTAATGTGTTTCAGCTTGATTTGGTTCATAAACCCGAACCGAACCGTCACTTTGTCCAACCAAATTTTCAGGTCGTTCGGGTTTTTTTTTCTTACACGCCTAGCCCATGGTGTCATTCGCTTAGGTTGAATCAGGCTTGGATGTTAATTTCAAAAGCATGATGTAATTTTAATTTTTTCTTAAGACTTAGAGTCTGTTTGGTACAGTTGAAGATGTGCCGTGCTTATGTTGTGCTGTGTCTTGACGACACATAGTTTAATTGTGTGATCAAACGGTTATGTTTGTTATTTCTTTTCTTCTTTCTGTCTTTACTGGCCATAGCAGGAGGGCACACCCTTGTGTGTAGGAAGTAAAAAAAGAAACGAAGTCTAAATGAGTGTACAAACGGATAAATATTTAAAAATGCAAATTCGTTTAAACATACCTCATTTTTAACCTAATAACCACTTACATACATATATCTTTGCAAATACCAATCACAAACTTTTATATAACAACATTATATTGAAAAGACTCAATTCCCTCTCCTTACATATTCATTTTAGTATCTTGCTTCAGGTTTTGGTGATATGATTTGTAGTTAGTTTTGAGTGTTTTGGGAGCATGTGAGAATCTAGGATTTGAGAATGGGCTTTATCGGAGAAGAATGGCGTTTTCGTTTATAGGGACATTGGAATAATTGACGTGATTGTGCAAAGTGGCCTCCAAAAGTAAAATTTAGGTATGTATTTGATATTTATTAAAGTATATGTATGTAAGTGGTTATTGGGTCAAAATTGAGATACACTTTTAGGAATTTTCCCAAATAAATTTAAGTAATAAATAAACAAAAAAAAAAACCGACAGTTCTTCCACACCATTATGGTGCTGTGAGATTTACATTAACAGTAAAAGATGAACTAGGACCGATTTGATTAAATTGGATTTGAAATAATTTGACTCAAAAAGTGTTTTCAAGTCTAGGCTAGATCTAATTCAATTTGAGATTATTACACCAATAGGATTTTTATTTTTTTTGGTCGAATTACACCAATAGGATTTAACCGGGAGATTTTCCTTGAGATATAATTGAAAATTGATTTTCCTTTCTTATAGGTTTTTTTTTTGTAAGGTTCCTTTCTTATAGGTTGACACCCAACAAAAGTGCTTATTATAAACCATTTTCAATTACAAGAATTTTTGCTTTTCTTTTACTAGCATATTTATCTTGGATCGCTTTTTTGTTGCGGAAACAGCAATCGAACAATAAAATAGACAAAATAAAAAAATAAATCAAACACCCAATTTACATAATTCGATTGAGTGACCTACGTCCATGAAAAGAGCATTATAAATCAAGCAATATAACGGAAATTACAACTACACTCGAGTCACTCAGTTTTTCAGTCTCCAATTATACTCAATAACTTCCGACCAAAAAAATTATACTCAATAACTCATACAGTGTTTAGCTCAATAATTATTCACGAAATAATCTCTCAATTTCACAAAAAATATACAAAATTTTAAGACAAGATTTTCAAGGCCTAAGCACTTTGTCAATTCCAGAGGGTGTAATTTGATGAACAAATTATGCCTTGGATTACGGGCAAAATCGCTCACGGAAGCACCAATCCCAAACGCATAAAACGTGTCCACTGACCCATAAGTGTCGCGACCTCCCCGAACCGATCGGGTTTAGGCCAAGAGGTATTTGTCAAGGACTGAGGCACTCCCGAGCCTCATACCTCACGCGACGAAAATTGTTTAATTTACACATTCGATTGGAGTCGCCACTAGCCATGATCAGGGGTCGACTAGAAACCCTAATCGAGACACGGGAGTGTCGTCTCGATACGTGCGAAAACCAGAGATTCCAAAATTCGGAGACTTGATTACACTAGCGATCTACTAGTGCCCTTTCGGTACCTAAACTTGATCACTTGCAAACTAACGTACCGGGCAGCCTATCAAAAAAAAGCTAATATTCTACCTAACCGTTCTAAAAATAGGAAACAACAATCAATATATTAAAAGTGCGCAATCAGATAATCATAAAGAAAATAAACAACCAGCAACCTAGTATCGTCTCTAAAAAGAAAAAGCAATCAAAAGCCCTAAGGTAAAGCCCTAATGGCTTATCCGATTTTTGAGAATTTTATTTAAAAGGCTTTTTCTCATTTTTTTGAGTTTTTTTTAACCTAAAATCTAGTGAAATCAAGCCCAAAAAGTGATTTTTGAACATTTCCTAATTTTCTGAATTTTTTTGGAATTTTTGGAATTTTTCCAAATTTTTTTAATGTTTTTTGGATTTTTTAAACGTTTTCGATTTTTTTTTTTGAATTTTTAATATTTTAAATATTTTCTTGAATTTTTGAATATTTTTAATAATATAATAATTCCGGACCAGGTCCCCTGACCCGATCCACCCGACACTTGACCCGGGATCCGCATTCCCACTCCTTTTTTTATTTTTTTATTCTTTTCTTTTGATTTTCCCTTTTTTTTGTTTCTTTACTTTAACTATATATTTTTTTTCCTACGTGCTTTTGGCATGCACTTCTGTCATGCCATGCACGTACTTTTCTTTTCTTCTTTTTTTTTTTTACTCCCCTTTCCCCTTTATTCTTTCTTCTTTCTTTTGGTCTTCTCTCCCCCCATTGTACCCAAAACATCTTCTCCTTCATGGACTCACCGAGACTTCTTCATCGTCGAAGTCAGCCCCACCGTGATTACACCAGGGGACGCTCACCGCCGACCGTCGGCTTGGGCTGCCGGTGCCGACAACCGGCACTGGCCTTATGCCGTCGCCGCCGACCGATGCTCCGGGGACCACTCCTGACGACGAAATGACGCACTCTCCCCCTCCACCGGCGACCAGATTTACTCTCCGACTACCCTAGCTTCGGTCCTAGTCATAAACGTTTAATCCGGACAAAACGAGCATAAACAAACACAGAACGAGGACAGACAACTAACAATTGGGGCCTTGAACCGCTGGCTTCTCCGGTTTAAGGAATGGCACCTCGACTTGGACGACGTTAACATGCCGCCACAACCACATGAAAGGCAACCAAACTCAGAGGTAGTAATGCCAATAATACAAACTACGCACAGAACAAAGCTTTAGAGGTCGGTTTCATGAGAGCAGAAGTGAAACTTATATTTGGGCATTTCATCAAGCACGTGCTGTGCGACTAAAGATAGGGGCTTCTAAGTCTATTTCAGTGGGGTTTAAAGGTTTTTCTTGGTGGAGATCGGTCAAGGACGCATCCTAGAGGTGCAAAGAAACATTTTCCTCGTCTTGTGGTGCCGGGCGACCACCGAATAGGCTCGGTGTGCCCGGCACCCGAGAGGCAGGGGAGGGGGAAGCGAAACAGGCGAAGAAAAAGACAGACCCACCTGGTTCACGGCCAACCGGAGCAAGGCGCGATGACCGGGGAAGTTCGGCGACGGCTCAGGCGGGCCTCCGGCGAACGGGCGAGACTCGGGCCTCTCCGACTCCCCTCAGCTCGCTCACGATCTCCTCTTTCTCTCTTCAAACTCTCCCCTTTTTTCTCCTGTCTCCTCTCTGTTTTTTCCCTTTGTGCCTCTCTCAGACTTTTCCCCTCGGAACTCTTTTTCTTTTCTCCTTTTCCTTTGGGTCACTCTTCCTCTTCTTTTTAGTATGCGCAGATCGTCCCCTTTTGGTGAATGAATTGCACGGTTAAAGAGAGCACTTCATCATGTCAGTCATAGAAAGAAGAAAGCCTCTGTCGTTTTCTCCTTTTTCTTCTTTTGTGAAAGTGTGCAGAGAGAGAGCCCAAAGGGAGGGGGAAGAGATCACATTTTTGTCCTCTTTTTTCTTTTCCTTTTTTTTTAATTTTAATTTTTATAATGATGTTTTTCTTTTTCATAAAATAAAAATGAAATAAAATAAAAGAAAAATATGTTTCACTAAATTCTACTAATGCCAATGCGTCTAACATCTATATGCCATGTAATTTAACGAAAATATTTTTGTTTAGGGGTTAAAAATCAATCCCTAATTTTCTATGCAATTAAAACTCTAAATGATTGAGCAAAATTTAGGTGTCAACAATAAGCAATATATGTTTTTTTTCTTTTTTCATATATAGACTTGTGGACTTCTGGAGTTCTTGGACGACATTGGCACGAGCAAGGAAATTGCACGTACAGAAATCTTGGCCTAACACCAAAAAAAACTCCAAACTTTAACCTTTATCCCAATTATATCCTAAACTTTTTTTTATCTCATAAAAAACCTTAAACTTTTACTTTTATCCCAAATCTACCACTTAATACTTAAAAAAACCCTAAACTTTTACTTTTATCCCAAATCTACCACCTAATACCTAAAAAACCCTAAACTTTAGCCTCTGTCCCAATTATATCCTAAACTTTTTTTGTCTTATAAAAAACCCCAAACTTTTACTTTTGTCCCAAATCTACCACCGTTAAATTTTCCGTCCAATATTACCGTTAATAATTACTTTTTCGAATTTTTTTATTTTCTTTTTTTTCCCTTTACCTTCAACCTCTAGCCGGTTGCCGGTCTGACGACTGGCCAAAATCGACCTTACCGGTGTTGGGCAAGGTCGACCTCACCCGCCCCTGGCGAGGTTCGTCCTCGCTGTGGCTTGACCTTGCCAGAGGCCAACGAGGCTAAGCCCTCGCCAACCACGGCGAGGACAAATCTCGCCAGGGGCTGGCGAGGCCGACCTCGCCCAACGCCAGCGAGGTCAAGCCTTGCTCGCCCCTGGCAAGGTTCATCCTTGCCGTGGCTGGTGAGGCTTGGTCCTGCCGGCTAGTGGCGAGGTCGAGCCTCACCGCGGCCGGCGGGACTGAGCCCTCATCGGCGTTGGGCAAGGCTGAGCCTCGCTAGCCACAGCGAGGACAAACCTTGCTAGGGACGGATGAGGCTGACTTCGCCCAATGCCGGCAAGGTTGAGCCTTGCCTGCCAGAGGTTGAAGGTGAAGGGGAAAAAAAAGAAAAGAAAGGGAAAAATAAAATAATTCGAAATAATAAAAAATAATTATTAATGGTAATATTGGACGGAAAAGTTAAAAATGGTAGATTTGGGACAAAAGTAAAAGTTTGGGGTTTTTTATGAGACTAAAAAAAGTTTACGATATAATTGAGACAAAGGCTAAAATTTAGGGTTTTTTTGGGTATTATATGGTAAATTTGGGACAAAAGTAAAAGTTTGAGGTTTTTTATGAGACAAAAGTAAAAGTTTTGGGTTTTTTATGAGACAAAAAAAAATTTTTAGGATATAATTGGGATAAAGACTAAAGTTTGGGATTTTTTTGGGTATTAGCCCCAGAAATCCTAAATGAATTCGATCAACGAAGTCCACCTCCTGACTTTCCTTCTCTATCTTCTATTTTCACCGAGTCCAACTTGTAAAAGGAAACAATTATGTTTTCAACAATTTCGGACGTTCATAAAATATTCAATTCAAAATATTCAAACCTCTACAAATAATAATTAATCTCAAATTTAATTTCGTCTAATGGGCTCAAACTCAAGACAGATTTTAACATTCTGTAGCTTTGGTTCCATTGCCGCAAATCTTGACCCAAGAAAAGCTATCGTAGTAAAAAAAAAATTTACAAAAATGAAAAAATTACCAAAACAATTTTAAACTTATTGCAATTATGCAAATTCAGTCTTAAACCCTTTTTTTTGCTAATTGAATCATGAATCTTTTGCATCTGTGTCAATTTAATCTATTCGGCCAATTTCGACTGGTGGGCATTGACATGGATGCTATCCATCCTAAGTGACATGGCAAGCGCTGACGTAAATAACTTTTAATTATATTTTTATATTTTTCTACTTTTATTTTTCGCTTTTCTTTTTCCCTTTTTTTTCTTTCTCTTTCTATTTTTTTCTTCCCTTTATGTTCATCCTCTAGCCGGTCACCAATTCCAGCAAATGTTCAATTGTTCATCCTTTTCCACTATTTATGGGGCATATAGTTTTAAAAATGGAAATCAATATACAGTGGCCAGTTATCAGAATGTGGGTAGTCAAATTTTTATGGTAAATGAATGATTGTTACTTGGTGGCTTGCAATTGCAGGTGCCAGTTTCAGTTTTGCTATGGAAGAGGGTTAGGATGGACCCGAGCTCATGGTGGTTGTGCAAGAAACTAGGAGCAAAAGGCATAGGAGAGAATGTAGTTTTAAGAATGGACGGGGGCACTCAGGCACGCACACCAGTGTCTAGGCTCAACCTCAAGAGACCCAGGCTTCGCCTCCATGGACCCGGGGCTGGCCGCCAAGAATCAGGCACAAGCATTAAGGTTTTGATATCCAAACACTGAGGTCTTGAATCCAAGCACCGTAATTTAGTCATATTTTGGAAAATGGTTTCAATTTTAAAAAAGAAAATTTTTTTTTTTCGAATTTAAGCATAGGCTTTCCATTGATTATTTAAAGATTTTCTATTGATTCATTTTTCTAAGCGATTCAAATACTTGAAAACAAGCAAAAAATTTCAATTGAAAATTTTCCACGAAACATATAGAGTATTAGTCTTAATTTTGTGTTTGGATTGATGAATTAACACTCAAGAAAGACAACAAAAAATGGAGAGAAGAGTCAAAAAAGTCCTAAACCTATTGTATTTGTACCAAATCAGTCCAAAACTTTTTTTGGTACCAATTTAGTCATACACATTTTAAATTAGTACCAATTCAGTCCTTCCAGCTAATTTTGGCCTGATATTGTTAACATGAATGCCGGCCAGCCTACGTGGTACTGCTGGTGCTGACGTAAACAAAATTTTAATAATATTTTTTTATTTTCTATTATTTTCTTTTTTCTCTTTCTTTTTTTTTCCTTTCTTCCTCCCTTTCCCAATGACCTGCCGCAGGCAATAGCTGGCCACCGGCCATGAGCGGGCAAGCTGCCCTCGCTTGGGCGAGGGTCGTCGTCGCCTGGCCAAGCAAGGGCGAGCCTCAGCGAGGGTCAATCTCATCCAAGCCAGATCTCGCGAGGAGAGCCCTCACCTGGTCAAGGCATGCCCAGGCCATGCGGGGCCTTAAGATGCGCGTTACTTCAATAATAAAATTCTGAAAAGAAAACACAGCATACAGCTCCGGCCTGTCACGCAATGGCACTTTGACCTGGCCCTTAAGGATGCGCGTTGGAAAAGATCAACTTCGAAGGTTCTATTGTTTCTTTCCATTATTGTCCTTATCTACTCCAATCTCAATCATCGGTTATAAAATATTGTACAATGTAGTGTGAAACCTTCGTAGCAATTGCTTAAAGTCAACATGGAATCATGGTGGCCTGACCTTAAGGCCAAGATAAACCTGTTATCACATAAGTCAAGATCAACGATACGTAAGTGGGCAATTCATGCAGATAAAGGATATTATTAACAATTAGAGAGGAGCGGAAAAGTCGGTCTTTGTTGGAACAGATCATTCCGCGTAATTGAATACTTCACATAATTTTATTGGCAAGTGTTCAAAAGTTAGGCTCTCCACCATGTGCGTTCTAAGCTATATAGTATTTAAAATGCTACCGTGATGGTGATGAATCAAGTATATAACAAAGTTATTTTTAGCAGTCAGGATAGTATAAGCCCTAAACATAAATTTGATGTTGATATTGAAAGTTGACGTCAACCAATGGGTACAAGAACACTGCACCTGTTTGTTTGTGTTTGCTGTCTTCGAGGTTCAAGTTTAAACGAAAGTCTGTTCCATATTACCAAAATTTGGGGCTATGTGAGGATGTCCAAGTGGAGTAGATCTAAGAGACGGTGAGGGATTGATTCTAAAATACGTCTGATGCATGTGCCAATCGATTCGATACAATGAACTCCATCCCACGAGTGGAGATGGCGCCATTGTCGAGCAATGCCTAAAAATCTGTATGTCCTTGCTTCGTAAAAAGACGGATACCCCACTCACTTTCGCTGGCTCTGTCTTCATCTACCAAGGAGGTCGAGACAGATTTGACAACTAACTATTCCAACTACGTTCAAAAGTTGGCCATGACAACTTCGACATTCTGAAGCGATCGCAAAGGAGAGTTTCGTGTTTCCCAATTCTTTTTACCATGGCTCATAACTGCATCATGCCCACGTTCAGTGCTAGCCGAAAGATTACGAAAGGTAATAGGAGATGCTGACTGTGAAAAATATAAAAATGGCTGGTTGAGAAAAAGAATTATTCAAAAAGTTATATTCATCTGGAAAAAGGAAATTTCAATGGTTTCATCGGTATCAAAGTTGAAGCCGCCACAACCAAGCCCCACCCGAAAATAGAAGACCGCGGACGAAAGAGATTTCGACGAAGCAACTAGTGTAGGAGCTACACAAGCTATATGTACACATTAATCAAAGAAGGAACCCAAAGAAATCTAAGAAAAGATGGATCCTCCAAACGTCCCTCTCTTGGTTCTTCTCATGTTTGCTTCCACCATTAGCGCCCAAACTCTCTTCCCAAAGCAGTATTGTGCCACCACCGGCAACTTCACCGCCAACAGCACGTACCAAACCACCCTCACCACCCTCCTCTCCTCCATCTCCACCACCAACTCCTTGTCCCTCACCTACGGCTTCTTCAATGCCTCCGCCGCCGTCTCCGGCGCCTCCCAAACCCTCTACGTCATCGGCTCCTGCCGCGGTGACCTCACTGCCGAGAGCTGCCGCACCTGCCTCAATGGCTCAGCCTCCGACATCCGCCAACTCTGCACTCTCCAGAAAGGGGCAGTCCTCTACAACGAGAACTGCAGCGTCCGGTACTCTAACGCCTCGATCTTCGGCACAGTCGCGACCGACCCTGACTACCAGCTATTCAACGTGAACAACGTCACGAGCCCAGACACGTACAATGCGGCGCTACGGACACTGCTGGACAGCCTGCGGGGCGAGGCAGCAGGCGGTGGCTCGCTGAGGAAGTACGCAACGGGGAACGCGTCGTCGGGTTTTGACACGATCTATGCGATGACACAGTGCACGCCGGACTTGACCGAGCAGCAATGCAGCGACTGCCTGGTGACAGTCATCGGAAGGCTCACGAACTGCTGTGCCGGGAAGATGGGAGTGAGGATCATGGCGCCGAGTTGCCGATTTCGGTATGAGACCAATGATCGGTTCTTTGACCCGGTTGGCGAGCCACTCCCGTCGCCCGCAACGCCACCGCCGGTGGCAGATGCGCTGCCTCCACCACCAGGTACGTTGGCTGTCGTTCAAAAGTTAGGTACAAGGCCATTATGTCTTTTTTGGCTCTTGTCGCCAAAAAGAAGCTGTGCGTTGGTCCGTACTTTCGGCTAAAGCAGATGTGTGGCTACTAGTCAACTATCATGGTCAGTTCATTGCATCACAATTTCTGGCATTCATTGCTCAAAAATTGTCACATGATATATTTAAATTGATAAGTAAAGTGAGTCTAGGCTAGGCTAATGAATCATTAGCAGATCTTCCTTACTTTTTATCATTCTGTCACCACTATTTGTTAATTAATACAAACGCAAAAAATTGTTCAAAAATAAAAGAAAGGGTTATGAAAATTGCGTAGGAATAATTGAAACATTGGTGACACGCAATTGTATGAGATCTCAGATTTTCACTAGGACTTTACAACATCCGACTTCAAAGGAAAAGAGAGGCTAAAACTTACCTTAATCACGCTTGATCGTCCAAAAATGAAGTTAATTAGGATAAGATTGATTAGCATATTAGACATTCTAAGAAGTTTTGCCCAAATCCTCTTACCAAATGACGTGGCGAATTTTTTAATGGGTGCTGAAATAAGTGGATCCGTGAATGAAATGATCAACAACCCATAAAAATTTGGCAAATCCACTTAATAAGGGGGTTCCAATAGGGTCTCTTATTGCGTATAGCATATCTCGAGATTTGAGTTGGATAAGAAATTCCACCTAATTTTTTTAACAAAAAAGTGTAATTAATCTATTTTATCCTTTTTCGTTGGTGGTCCTCGTGTCATGTGTATAGTGGTCCCATATGTGCAAGTGGGGAGCATCTTATAGCTCTGCGGAAATCTTTGACCAGAGCATTTGCAAACCAGCATTGATTGTTCCTTGCTCCACTCTGTTTCTGTAAACCATTGCGCTGTCATTACTCTGATTTCCGTAAGAAATTCATGAAATTAATGAATTTGGAGTTGAAAAGGTAACCGATTCGACCCCAAAACTTCAAATTTTGGAGAATAATGTGACATTTTTCAAGTGTTAATACTCTCTATTAGACGAAACTTTGTAAGACGACAAAATCCAGAAATCCGAATAACTTTACCTCGAGTTATCAAAGAATGATGCGATGTATATTTAACATGCGTTTCGTCTCCACATTTGAAACGGCGTTTTCATGATTGCTCCAGTTGGTTTCATTATGCTCAGTGAGCAATGATCGTGAACATAATGTGCCTGCTCTTGCAGGTGGAAAGAGCAATTCGAATACGACTGTGATCATTGTGGTCGCCTCAAGTGTTTCTGCGGTACTCCTTATCGGTGTTATCGTACTCCTGATAGTGAAAAGGAAGAAGAAGCAGCCCAGGCAAAGAGTTGAAGGTGAGTCTTTAGATTTTTTTGCATTGGAACATCAGCTGTTCATGAGGATTTCAAAACATTGAATTGATACTTCGATCTATATGTTCATGTGCCACGCTTGGACATATCCGTTTACACATTTCTCATTGTCTATAGTCAACATTACCTTATCGAGCAGGCCAAAGGAGTCAGTTGATTATCTATGCGTGCCGGTGCAATTATTTATACTAAAAGTTTGTGAACTCTCATTATGAAAACTATGGAAAGACAATGCTGCTCGCTCTGAATGACTACATTTTTCTCTTTCTAGGTGAAGTTGTGGATGAAATTAGCACAGCGGAGTCACTGCAATTTGATTTCGGCACTATCAGAGAGGCAACGGATAACTTCTCTAATTCCAAGAAGCTTGGAGAAGGCGGTTTTGGTGCTGTTTACATGGTAATAATTAACAAAGCATCCTCTAGTCTCTTGCTTTCAAACTTCAAGCAACAAAATTGTCATAAATAACATCAATTGGATGTTTTTCAAAATGCTTCAATGTACCAATCGACACTCACAAGGACCTACTTCGATGAAAATTCAGGGTGAACTCTCCAATGGACAGGAAATCGCGGTGAAACGGCTATCTCGAAATTCCGGCCAAGGAGAAGTAGAATTCAAGAATGAGGTCATGTTACTAGCTAGGCTACAACATAGGAACTTGGTCAGGCTCCTAGGTTTCTGTCTGGAAGGAGTTGAGCGGCTTCTCATTTACGAGTTTGTGCCCAATTCAAGCCTTGATCAGTTCATATTCGGTATGTCTCTTAGGTAGTCATTCTTGAAATTGGATCCTCATGAATTGATTAAGGGACATCTTATAGAATGTGATTTTCAACAAAATGGACAGATCCCCTTAAGCGTGCAAATATGGACTGGGATAGGCGTCACAAGATTATAATGGGTGTCGCTCGAGGGCTACTTTACCTACATGAAGACTCTCGACTTCGTATTATCCATCGTGACCTCAAAGCTAGCAACATTTTGTTGGACTCAGACATGAATCCTAAGATATCGGATTTCGGTATGGCAAGGCTGTTTGAGTTGGACCAAACTCAGGCAGAGACAAACCGGATTGTGGGAACCTAGTAAGTGCCACAACCTGCTAAAGCTAATGCTTACCAAAATAACATAGGCAAACTATAGAGCTAATATGATGGAGTTCTTGTGATGTACAGTGGATATATGGCGCCAGAGTATGCAATGCATGGAAACTTCTCAGTCAAGTCCGACGTCTTCAGTTTTGGTGTGCTAGTTTTGGAGATTGTGAGTGGTCAGAGAAACAATCTTTTCCAGGTGGGCGATAGCACAGAGGTCCTTACAAGCTATGTGAGTATAACATACCTTCTCATTTAGCATAATGCTTCGGAGATCAACCTGCTCAATGTTGGTCAAATGTTTGCAGATTTGGAAGAATTGGAGGGAAGGAACAATATCAAACATCATCGATACCTCTCTAACTTCAGGTTCAAGTACCGAAATTGCGAGGTGTATCCACATTGGTCTGCTATGCGTCCAAGAAAACGTGGTTAACCGGCCAACAATGGCCTCGGTCCTTCTCATGCTTAACAGCCACTCAGTCACTCTCCAAGTGCCATCACAACCAGCATTCTTCATGCACAGCGGCATTGAATCCGATATGTCATCTACGCAGGATTACAATTCGAGGGTGTCTGATGTCGACAGATCAAGAAGCAAATCGAACCAATTCTCAAAAAACGAGGTTTCTATGACCGAGCCTTATCCGCGCTAGCCTTAACAAATTAGAGACCAACGTGCCCTGCACATTAATTTGTGTTTGTCATGGTTTTCAGATCATCAAAATTACATTCTCATGAGATAATTCTTCCTAGCAATTACTGTTTTTGTGCCAGATTTTATGTATCAAACTAAGTGCATTTTTCAATTTAGTCAAAGGCATGCCATCTAAATGTATGTCCATGCTAGAGATCCGTGAGGAATTTCTATATTAAGATATAGCTCAAAGCAGTCAAATTGGGTAAGGCTTGAACCTAAAATCTCGAGTTTCTCGATACACAAAGTTGAAGGTTCTCCAAAGGCTAGAGCAATTGCTCATACATTGGTTGCTCGTGAGACTTGAGAGGGAATCTATCACCACTTCGAACAAGACAACTCCACGGACTTACCAATTAAATCAAATTAAAATGAACATGAGTTGTCGACACCTAAAATAATCGAGCCTTCTCAATCGACATGACATCTATGCAAAAATTGATGTTTTTTTTTATCGAAAAAGTATTCGTTACTAACACGTTGCCGAAACGTAACTAAGTCTAAAATCAGTACATAACAGAGCCCATAGTGGGTGTGAGGGTTTAAACATCTAACTACTAGTAAGATGGTTTTCCTGGTGGGCTTTAGCAATTCAATCTGCTACCTTATTAGCTTCACAGGGCACAAAAGAGACAGACACTCCATTTAGCGAGTCCAACAAAGCCTTACATTCATCTAAAATAACCTTCACGGTCCACGGGCTCTGAGCTCGACCTGATAAGTACTCAACAAGTGATAAGCAGTCTGTTTTTACTTCAGTTTCCACGCACAGATCAGTTGGAGTGAAAGACTTAAACTTCCTTGTCTCCACCGGCTTCGACAAAACTGCACGGAGAGCTAAGGCTTCAGATTTCAGGGCAGAATTGGCATGGATCTTCGAGGCAAAGCCATCGATAATGATGCCGTCGGTGTTCCTGCAGATTCCAGCAACCGCTCCCTCTAAGTTTTCGCCTGTCCATGAGCCATCAATGTTCCCTTCACCTGATTCCTAAGCCCGTTCTTCAAAGCGAAGGGAGCCTTGAAGTATACTTCAAGCCCATTCTCCATTCTTCAAAGGAGATGCAATTGAGCCGAGTGACAACTGAAGATTTGTTACTGCTTATACATAAGTTTGAAGTGCAATCATGGATTGTGATTATAGAGCCTAAAATCGTGGAGATGCGGTTGTAATCTTTAATTTGAATATCAACCACTTGGATATGGTTACGTTTTGAAATACGCTATATAAGTTGGGTTGAATCGTTCCACAGGAGGACATAGTCAACCACACAAACTATGTGTCTTTTAGCTTATTAATTTATCTTTCCAGTTCTTGTATTTACTTTCTTTTTAAAGTAGTTAGTTCCATTTCTTTGTTACTCTTTCTAGTTCCTGTTTGAATTGCCACCGAACCCAATTCAATAAAAATTGAAGATCAATTTTCGGTTGAAGGTATTTCGTCGCATGGATCCATTTCTGGCAAAACATGAGTATATCTTTTGCTTAGCAAAAAAATTGATAGGTACAAGGAGTGTCAACAGTTTGGATTGCATTGGTCTCCACTGGTGCCCGACTCGAACATGAAGAATATATGTTCTTTATTACCCCATCCCAAATTTGACTCACATAGACCCCGAACAAAAGAAAAGTTTGGGTCGGTTCAACTCATTTAGAGTTTTCGGGTTTATCCTTTTTTTTAATCTAGGATATATTCACTAGAAGTCCTAAAATTTATCATGTGCAAGTTTTAGGACTTGATTGCAAAAGGTGCAATCAAGTCTTAAAACTTGTTAAATTGGTTCATTCGAGTCATAAAGTTAGCACCGTCCAATTTGGCTAATGGAAAATGCTGATGTGGCTTTTCTATTATTTTTTTCTATCCTACGTGACGATAACGTGGCTTATTATTATATATTACTATTTTAATATTTTATTTTATTTAAATTGAATTTTAAAAATAAGGTAAATTTATTAATAAAAAAAGTGGAGGAGGAGGACAGGTGGGGAGCCTCATCACCAGGAGGGGTCAGCAAGGGTGGGGGGACTACAGGCAAGGGCTCCGAGCACCGGGCCCCGGCCAGGGGCCTCCCGCCACTGGTAGCCCTCAACCAGGTCTGGGCGAGGGCGGGCAACCCTCCCTACATAAATTGAAAACCTTAAATGGAAAAAACTCAATTTGCTCTCATTACATACTCACTTTAGTAGATAAAAATTACCAAAAAAACTATAAACCTATTGCACTTATGTCAATTCAGTTCTAAACATTTTAAATTGTGTCAATTAAGTCCTTCCGATCAATTTTGGCTAACAATTGCTGACGTGGACATTAACTATCTTACGTGGCACGACAAATGCCAGTCGACGTTGACATAAATATTTTGTACAATTTTTAAAAAAAATCAAATATTTTTTTCTTTTTCTTTTTCTTTTTCTTTTTCTTTTTCTTTTTCTTTTTCTTTTTTTCCTTTCTTTGTTTTTCTTTTTCCTTCTTCCTCCACCAATTGTCGAGCCTCAGCAATGGCCAACGATCGACCATAGGCGAGGGCCGACCTTGCTAGGTTTGGGCGAGGCTCACCCTCGTTGGGATATGACGAGGTGGAGCCTCGTTGGCCATCTCCTATGGCCGTTGTCAAGGCTCGACAACTGACGGAGGAAGAAAGAAAAAGAAGAAAATAAAAAAATTAATTACAACATTATCCACATTAGTATCGGCCATGTCACGTAGGAGAGTTGACTTCCATGTTAGTAATTTTGGGCCAAAATTGGCCAGAATAACTAAATTGTAAATTGTCAAAAGATTTAGGACTTAATTAGCACAATTGAAAGGTTTTGGACTTAATTGGCATAAATACAATAGGTTTATGATTTTTTTTGGTGATTTCCCCCATTTTAGTATCTTGCTTAAGGTTTTAGTGATATGGTTTTTAATTGGTTTTAAATGTTTCTGGGCGTGTGAGAATTTAGGGTTCGGGGATGGGCATTATCAAGAAAAAAAATTCGGCATCTTTATTAATAGGGACATGGGAATAATTTATGCAAATGTGCAAAGTAGTCTCCAAAAGAAAATTTTAGGTATTTATTTTAAAGTAGAAGTATGTAAGCAGTTATTAGGTAAAAAATGAGATACACTTCTGGAATTTTCCCAAATAAAATGTAAATAATAATTAAACAAAAAAAAAAAGACGGTTCTTCTGCACCATCACAATGTTGTGAGATTTACATTAACTGTAAAAGATGGACTAGGAGCGATTCGATTTAATTGGAATTGAAATAAATTTGATTCAAAGCGTCTTTTCAAGTCTAGACTAGATCTAATTCAACTTGAGATTATTACAATAATAGGATTTAACGGGGAGATTTTCCTTCTCCAGATCTAATTCAAAATTGATTTTCCTTTCTTAAGTTTTTTTTGTCCAACTCTTCTCTAGTGTGTACGTGTGTGTGCGGTGTTCACAAGGATCGAAACCCGAGCCTGGTACTCCTTAGTGCCATCCCCTTAAGCCCTTTACTAGCAAGGCACAAGCCTCCTGGCCTTTCTTAAGTCGACACCTTATAAAAATTAAGAGAATATTTGCTTTACTTTTGCGAGCATATTTATCTTGGATCACTTTCTTTAACCTTGTTTTCATGACCGCCAATCTTGACCCAAGTAAAGCTCGCGTAGTAACTGACCAAACAAAACAAAGCTGGCGTAGTAAAAACTTTTTTACAAAAATGGATAGCACCATCCAAACAATACAATCAAAATAAAAAAAATTTCCTGAAGAACGAATTGGAGTCCCAATCATAGGAAGCAACTTCTCTGCTAAGATTTCATGAATAGTACACTCCTTTTTTTTAAATATAAAAACAAAGAAAGTGGCCTTCAAAAGACAAACAAGCCACAAAACAAGCACACTCACGGATAAAAAACTTACAAGATGAAGCGGCGCTTTGATCTTCTCTCGCAAGATGATCTCCTCTTGTCGTCACTATTTGGCGAAAGTGAAGATGCTCGCAATAAGAAGAAGGCCACTCATGAAGTTACAGATTCTGAATTTGCCCAGGAGTTGCAGTTTCGGGAGGTTTTAGAAGTCTCCCGTGCGACGAATGTATATCCTTCAGAAACAAATACCGGGTCTTCTTCCTCTTCTTCAGTGGACGTGACTAAGGCCAATCCAAACCCAAGTCCAATGAAAATCATAGATCTGGTTGAGATGGGTGTTCGAAAAGATGATGGTGAGTCAGCAGAGAGCTTCTGCGAGATCTGTGCAGAGAGAAAAGAGTCCAAAGAGATGTTTAGGATCAGGGCCGTGTGTTCTCACACCTTTTGTTCTCTCTGCATAAGCAGGCATGTGGAGACCAAAGTCCTGGACAATGTCACCACCATCAAATGCCCAGGATTGGAGTGTGAGTGTGTCCTACAGATTGATTCCTGCAGGCAAATTCTCCCTGAGAATGTTCTCTACATGTGGGAGAAATCGCTGTGCGACGCGATGTTTCTCGAGTCGCAGAAGTTCTATTGCCCTTTCAAGAACTGCTCGGCCCTGTTGATCAAGGATAATGATGATGGGCAGGTGATCAGGGAGTGTGAGTGCCCATATTGCCATAGGTTGTTCTGTGCCGAGTGCTCCGTGCCATGGCATGTCGGCGTGTCATGCGAGGAGTATTGTTCACTGAATGAGGATGAGAGAGGGAGTGAGGATCTCATGGTGAGGAAGCTTGCGAAGGAGAAGAAATGGGGGAGATGCCCCAGATGCAAATTTTATGTGGAGAGGACTCAGGGTTATGCTCACATCACTTGCAGGTTTGTGATACGTTCACTAAAAAATTTACTTTGTAGCGAATTATTCATCAAGCTAAATCAAGAAGCTAGACACACTATAGCTTCTTTGTTGAGATTTTCTGAAAACCTATAGATGTCGCAGAGTTGTTGCTCGTGTGTGACAATGAAATAGAAATTACAGGGGATTCTCCAATTTTCAGAGGAATTGTTATTGATTGTGGCTATCAATCACACAAAAGGCAAATGAAACCATGATAATGTAATTCAAGTACAAGGTCTCAGTGCATTTCATCATATTGTAGTGGTTAAATACGCTGTGTCAAAGCTTCATGACTAGACAACTCTGTATGTAGTTCCATAACTAACCATAAAATGTATGATATAGCCTTATCAGTGATATATAAAGGTACACTAGCTGTCTCTCTCTTAGAAGCACTACGGCCCCTAGGCTTAATTCTGTTGATCACTGGTACTGAAAATCGCGCTGGTTGGTGCTTCATTTTGAATCCTTCGGCAAAATGAGTGGTAACTAATTTTTTGAATGTTCAATTCTTCGTACCTTTCTACTTTTTGTGTGCTAAATGGTTTTTAAGAATGGAATATAAATATATGATGGCCAATCATCAAAATATGGGTTGTCAAATTTTTATGGTAAATGAACGGTTGTTCCTCGGGCTTGCAATTGCAGGTGCCAGTTTCAGTTTTGCTACGGATGTGGATCAGAATGGAGTCAAACTCATGGTGGTTGTGAAAGAAACTAAGAAGCAAACGGTCCAGGAAAGAAGGCCTAACCATGTATATGATCAATTGCATCTGAATTTACCAATGACAAGAGTTTGTGGTACAGTGTAATAACGAAGTGATCGAGGTTTCTTTTTGAAGCAACATATAGTCTAAGGATTAAACGCGCTTTACATTATTTTCCGGTGTGCTTTGTTCATGTTTGAGCTGCCAGACGCCTATGGATCTCTTTTTCAAGAATTTCACCAAAAGATAATTCAATACAAGTCACAGCGGCAAATATTGATCAATTTCTCAGCGGCTGTGTCAATTCCATTTGGTTCTAGAATGCTTCCCCACTCCAATCTTGTGGCTTGTTTGGATTTCTCCGTAATAACTAAAAAATTGACCGTGCCTTATGCTTTTTAAGAGTTTATAAGCACAAAGTAGAATTATTTGCTCTTCCATGAAGCAGCGGAAGTAACTGAGAGTGTGGACACTTCGCTGGCATTCCTAAGATCTGCCGTTGCGTCTGTGTATACATAAGAATTGTGCTATCTCTCCATACTTGTTGAAGGCAGTACGGAAGAAGTTGAAATATGGCTCTAGTGTCCCAGGCTCAATGCTAAACGCTTGTGATGTTCGATAGATGAAGACACAAATATGTTAGAAACAATTGGTGTAGCCTGGCCTTTGAGAGAGTGATGTGCATAGTGGTCTCCATGTTCTGATAACAAAATCTGAAAGCAATTGCTCTTCATAAAGTTGAGGGAGGTGATAAAAAGCAAAAGGTCTGCTCACGATATCACTCATGCTTTGTCTTGTTTCAGCATTGGAGGTAAGTGCGGCTATCTTTCCTCATCAAGATTCATGAGCCCCAAAGGACTGGGAATCTTTTCCATGTAAATTATCTCGTTGAGATCACTTTTTTGCTTTTTCGACACTAGAACGCTTCCGGGTTAAGCTAAGACTTTTCTTGCCCTCCTTACAGCTTCAATCTCTTTCATTTTAGCACTCTTGTGACTACACGAGTTAGAAAATCGCACTGCTCATCTGACTAACACGAAATGAGTTGCGGTTCTAGTACCGCCCTTCACTATTAATGTTTATACTTAAATATGGATGACATCGATCGCAGCCGCAAGGAAGATATTGAAAAATCAATCAACGAGAAATAATTATTACTTTTCTGTCTTTTCCCTGCAATAATGATGTGATAATTACCACTTTTCTGTTTTTGCCCTGCAATGATGATGTAATAATTCCTTCATATTTTTTTTAGGAGAATAGATTTATAAGCAGATAAGTAAATCCTACAAGAGTTATACAGAAGTATAGGAACAGCTAAAGATCATCCTCCAGTGGAGTTTATAATTAGAGACTACCTTTTTTACTGTCCCTTTGAAATGTCAAATATTATGTACATTTCAAGAATATTGTTAATATCGAAACTATATGTCAACCATTATATAATAGGAAAATCCCACATGTTTAGTGTTCAAAAACAAAAAAAGCGAAGCGCATATCTGACAAGATTAGATTAAGTAAACAATTTAATTATATCCGAAGGTGGCATCAGCGATTAAAAATGAAAAGGTCGCTTGTTATATCTTAATTTATTATCTTTGTTCTACGTTACAAATTTTTTTTTGTGTAAAGACGTGAATATCATTAATCAGATGAGGTACACAACGACAGGTGGAGTCATAAATTGAAGGTCTTGAATGCCATTATACAGAAGTGCCAGTACATGCGTAAGAAATGGATTTGGTCAAATAGACTAAAGTCTTGTCTTGCACGAAAGTGCATGGTGGAGGACACGTACAGCTCATTTGCATTCCAGAGCATTGGCTTAGTGGACGCATTTTATATGACCAAGCTTATCTTGAGAGACTTAGGGAGATTGGTTTATGTGCTATGCTTCATTCGACGATCAGCAGTGCATCAGCTCTTCTTGAAATTGAGGGAGTGACCGAGGGAGAGAATCGATGAGAAGAAGAATGATCGATTGAGCCATGGTTACGAAAACATGAATATTTGAAGAATTTGGACTGTGATTTTGAAAGAGATCGATAATATGAGTCGTTTACCGCAATCTAATCTTTGTGTAACTATTTTTCTTATTTTACATATATGACCGGATCAATTGTGTTAATATGTGTTCATTGTGTGTGATAGTGATCATCAATACGAAATGTGATCAAATGATATCACCTGCATTAAACATCGACCGATATCTGTGCACAACGAGAACCAAGTGCCATGCGGGACAAAATGCTACACTGTGGTAGCCACCTTTTGAACCCGTGAGAGCCACCTATAAAGTCGTACTTGTGCGACCATCTATATATATCAACGGGATTAGCTAAATGGTGGACGCCATTCGATAGTAAAGTAGATCTATTATTATTGGCATCTTCCCCACGTAAAACTTTCTGAGCGAGCTTCTTTGCCATTGCCATGTATGATAAAACGTTGGTTCTATGGCCTCTGTTAAACGAATGTATCATCTTAAAAGCAAAAAACTCGGCATCTTAAAGCTTCGAATATCGCACCTTAACCCTAAACTTATACAATTAGTGGTTAATAGCCAATCGGATACAACCCTTCGTTTATGTCGAATTCTGGCCAAGGGAAATTGGGAGTGGTTATTGGGTAAAAAAATGTGGTACGGTTCGGGTATTTTTGCATATGAATTTAGGTAATTACTAAACAAAAAATGGATAGTATATAAATCAAATCAGTCCAATTTCCAATTAAATCCAATCCTTAGATTATCGTGATCATGGATATTTAACTGGGAGATCTTCCTTCTCGAGATCTATTTTCGAAAATTGATTTTTCTTTCTTGTAGATTGACACCATATAAAACTATTTCCCTAAAGCAAATTTTTTTGCTTTTCTTTTGCCAGCATATTTATCTTTGATCACTTTCTTTAACTATGTTTTCATGAATAATCTCTTGACTTGACCCAAGTAAAGCTAGAGTTGTAAAAAAAGACCTTTTTAAAAAAAAAATGATAGCACTATCCAGAAAAATAATATTTAAAGAAAAAAAAAAGAACTTCCTGAAGAAGGTTTTAGAGTCCCAGTCAAACAGAGCTACTTCTCCAAGAAGATTTGATGCATGGTACACTGCTCTCCGACAAGATTCGATGTTCAGTACACTGCATCTTTAAATATAGAAGCAAACAGAACGACCTTCAAAAGACAAGCCCGCAAGACCAGCAGCACACTCCAAGGAAAGAAAAGTTGAAACGGTTGTTGCCATAAATCATCCATGGGAGTTGTGTAGCATGGGAACTGGAGCGGCAACTGATCTTCTCTTGCCGGATGATCTCTCCTTCTTGTCACTGTTTGATGATGGTGAAGATCATGGGAATCAGGAGACGGTGACTCCTCAAGTACCAGACTCTGAGTACGCCCTAGAGTTGCAGTTCCAGGAGGTTTTAGAAGTCTCCTGCGTGATTAACATGAATCCTTCGAAAACGAATGCTGGGTCTTCCTCGTCTTTAGCGGTTGTGGCTGAGGCAGACCCAAACAGAAGCCAGATGAAAGTCATAGACACGGTTGAGATGGGTGTTCAGAAAGAGGGTGGTCAGTCATCAGAGAGCTTCTGTGAGATTTGTGCAGAGAGAAAAGAGGCCAAAGAGATGTTCAGGATCAGGACCGTGTGTTCCCACACCTTTTGCTCTCTCTGCATGAGCAGGCATGTGGAGGCCAAAGTCCAGGAAAACGTCACCACCATCAGATGCCCAGGATTGGAGTGTGAAGGCGTCCTGCAGATTGATTCCTGCAGACAAATTCTCCCTGAGAATGTTCTCCGCATGTGGGAGAAATCGTTGTGCGAGGCGATGTTTCTCGAGTCGCAGAAGTTCTACTGCCCTTTCAAGAACTGCTCGGCCCTTTTGATCAAGGACTGTGATGATGGGAAGGTGATTAGGGAGTGTGAGTGCCCGTATTGCCATCGGTTGTTCTGCGCTGAGTGCTCCGTGCCGTGGCACGCCGGCGTGTCGTGCGAGGAGTTTCAGTCGCTGAATGAGGATGAGAGAGGGAGGGAGGATCTCATTTTGAGGGAGCTTGCGAAGGAGAAGAAATGGGGGAGATGCCCCAAATGCAAATTTTATGTGGAGAGGACTCTGGGTTGTCCTCACATCATTTGCAGGTTTGTGATACGTATACTGAAATAAAAAATTCACTGGGTACCGAATTATTTGTCGAGAAATATCAAGAAGCTTGACACAGAATAGCTTCTTTGTTGAGACTTCCCTGAAACCTATAGATGTCACAGAGTTGTTGCTTGTGCCTGATTGATGCAATAAGTATAACAGGGGATCCTCCATTTTTAAGAGGAATTGTTATTCATGGTGACTTTTGAAATTTAAATGACATAAAAGGCAAATGAATTCATGATAATGTAATTCAAGTGCAAGGTCTCAGTGTATTTCATCAAATTGTAGTGGTTAAAACACTTTTGAATACACAGTGTGAAAGCTGCATGACTTGACAATGGTCAGTCTGTAGTTTGATAATCACGCAGAAGATGTTTGATATATACTGTCTTTCTGTTAGAAGCACTGTGGCCACTTTGCTTAATTCTGTGGATCACCGGTGCTGAAAATAGCGCTGGTTAGTGTTTTATTATGAATTTTGCTGCAGAGTTAGTGGTACCTAATTATGTGAATGTTTAATCGTTCATCCTTTTCTACTATTTGTGGGGTATATAGTTTTAAGATATACGATGGCCAATTACCGGAATGTGGATCGTCAATTTTAAAACTAAGGAGCAAAAGGCAGGTGCCAGTTTCAGTTAGTGGTAAATGAACGATTGTTCCTCGGTGGCTTGCAAATGCAGGTGCCAGTTTCAGTTTTGCTATGGATGTGGATCAGAATGGAGTGAAGCTCATGGTGGTTGCGCAAGAAACTAAGGAGCAAAAGGCACAGGAAAGAAGGCCTAACCATTTAATATTTTCAATTGCATCTGATTTTATGGTTGATTAGAACTTGGTACAGTGGAGTAATGAAATGATCAAGGTTTTTTGGTGAAGCTACATATAGTATATGGATTACACCTGCTCTACGTTTTTTCTTTCAGTATGCTTTCTTCATTTTTGAGCTTACGGTTGCCTATTGATATCCTTTTCAAGAATATCACTAAAAGATCATTCAATACAAGTCACAGTGACAAATGTTGATCAATTCATCAGCAGATGTGTCTATTCCAAATGGTTCTAGAATGCTTTCCCACTTCAATCTTGTGCTCGTTTGAATTTTCCTTTATTACCAACAAAACTGACTATGCCATATGCTTTTTAAGAGTTTATTCTGTTGCTTAAAATGTTTCTGTACACACAAAGTAGAATCATTTGCTCTTCCATGAAGTAATAGAAGTAACTGAGAGTATGAACACTTCGCCGGTGTCCTTAAGATCTGTCATTGCATCTGAGTTTTTATAAGAATTGTGCTCTCTCCAAAACTTCTTGGTTTTTTTGCCTTTAGTCAGGGTTTGAACCACGGTCTTTGTGGCCCCACCTCAGCATCTCGTCTCCAATATACATTGTTTGTACTGGTTCAAAATTTGTTACTCATTAATCAAAAACGCTCTTTTGCATTCACTAGAATCTACCCAAGAAAAATGATTATAAAATAGCTTCTCCTTTCATCAGAAGTTGCTGAGCTAATACCTTCTGTTGACTACTTGGCAAAGATCAACTTTCTTGACTACAATATTACCATTTCGCACTGGTAGTTGCTTATGCCTTATCTTTTCGCCTAGTCAAATTGCATTATATTTCAATTTCTCGAGACCAAATAGAGCAGAAAGAGAATAAGTTAGATACGTTTGCATTCTTCCCCAATATGGGAAGAACATTACCTATACTGTGTTAAAGTCTCCAGCACATTATTATTTACAGACTAAGACATATGTATATCATAAGTCAAAAACATCAAGAGTCCAAACTAAACATAGTTTAATACTTGAATGAGGTATGAAAGAAGTTGAAGTTTGGCAGTAATGTCACAGGTTCAATGCTAAACGTGTATGAGATTCAATAAGTGAAGGTACAAATATGTTAGAAACAAATGGTTTAGGCTAGCCTCTTAAGAGAGTGATGTGTGTAGTGGCCCTCATAATCTGATAACAAAAGCTGAAAAACAATTGCTCTTCATAAAGTTGAGGGAGGTGACAAAAGGAAAATGTCTGCTCGCAACATTGCTTCTGCTTTGTCTTGCTTTAATAGTGCGATTGCGTCAGACTTTCCTTATCGTGATTCATGAACCTTAAGGACTAGGAATCTTTCTATAGGCCCTACTAAATTTCTTTATGTTTTTGAGATCGCTTTTTTCTTTTTTTTGCCACTAGAATGCTTCTGGGTGAAGCTAAGACTTTTCTTTTTCTTCTGGATAGCTTCGATCCTTTTCATTTTAGCGATCTTATGACCTATACAAATTAAAAATCACAGTGCTCACCGGAACAACAGGACATGAGTTGCGGTTCTAGTACCGCCTTTCGCTCTAAATGTTTTTGCTTGAATATGAATTATGTTAATGGCATCCGCAAAGAATTGGTAGACATGATTACTAGTGTCACTAAGTGACGCTCTTTACCTTGATGTGACCGATAAGTGGTAACAAATGAACCAACAAGAAAAGTAGTAAATAAGTGATTACAAGAATATCAGAAGGATTAATGCTACAACAGTCATGCTTGTTGCGTCCCTGCTAGTCGTGGGTCCAATCACCTTCACAGAAACCCGCACGTTCAGTTATCAGATGTGTGTTTTATGATGTATGTTGTTAGTCATGCTTCACAATTATGTAATGCAAGCTATGATATCTTTAGCGAATTCAAGATTAATGAATAAGAAGTTACTTAGCTCACCACTTCTATTTGTATTTGCGAGATCGGAGATGTTTGAATAGAACTGATAATCATGGTATTCCGAGTTGCAGCCAGACCCGATCTGCCACCCTCTTTTGTTCCCGATCATCGCAGAAAATGTTGCCATTTGATTGTCCAAACACTCTGCACAATTGGATTTGCTTGTCTCTCCTGCATTGAGCAGGTCCATATCTTTTCCCACTCTCTCCAACATCCAGAACAGCAACTTGGAACATCCACGGTTGCTCTGGAGCTGTGGTTGTGAGTTCGCTTATGAACGCGATTCCCTTTGGAGCAACAGATGGGATTTCATAGTCAGTTTCATTGAACAAACCCACCAAAGGTCCATCGACTTTTCGAAAGAAATTCTCATCTGAGTAGCACAGGAAACACCAACTGCATCTCAGAAAAACATCTTCTGATTCAGTCTTAATTAAATGTTTTGATTCATGTATTAGTAGTACTCAAGAAAAGACAAAAGCAGTGTGGAATATTGAGGAAAATGTAGGTGTACCAATCAGATATATTAGAGACTAAATTCAAAAGCGATTGAACCATGTGAGATCCCAGTGCTGAAATGTTTCCAGGGAAAATATGTAACTCAAATTGCCAGGGGCTCAAGACTTAAGAGGGAGAAGTAACTTCAAGCAAGAGAGAGAATATATGGATGTAGAATGAAATGAGTATGAGGATTCAGAGTTAATCTCACATTATTTTTATTAGAAACTACGAAGTTTGCCTTTTATTTCATTTAGTTTGCAAAAGAATGTCAACAAAGTTGAAAATCGACCTCTCACCTATGCTAGATGGTGACCTGTTTGCTATTTGGGCACTAATGCCGTGCCTCTCCAATGGTATTGTTGCTGCAGTTGGCGCAATCATTCACTGAGAGATCACCTCTGCAGTGAACGAGGCCATAAACTTTGCTTGAGCCTTGTCCGGCAGAGCTCTCGTAAAAGCCGCCATGAAGAGCCGCATTTGTCGCCAGAGAAGTTAACATATCGTTAAGACTAGTCTGAAACGGCTTCTGACTAGTCTGAAACGGCTTCTCACCGGTGGTTTTGTTGGATTATGAACAAGACTCACCCGCGATGTAATCCAAATCAGCATAGGAAAGACTACATGAACGTGATAATATCTGAGCTGATAGTGAAATCGTGAGTATGGGTTGCACATTAAAAATACTCATTGGTTGGTGATTTTCTGATCTAGAATGATCCTGATAGTGAGTTGACCTTGAAATAGGTTTCAGGTCAAGGAAGATGAGCCCTGGAATGGTTTCTTACGCAATGTCCAAAGTCAACTCTATTGTGGGCATTGTAGTCTAAATGGATTTTCAGCTTTCAATGGTTGAAGCTATAAAGCTTCTTGCTTTGACGAGTCAAGTGCACGCGTACTTGCTCAAAAGTCAACCCAACTGACTTGCAACTTCTTATCTTGCGCTAGCTATAGCAGCACTGATCTATACAATCTGCATATTAAGTTCAGGCAAACTGTAAGTAGACAACAGATCATATTCAATAACCCATGAAAGTTTGCTGCACTATTTAGGGCATCAGTTCTAAATAATGTTACTGTACACGACATTGTTGTTTTTAGTAATGTTTTGGGAGGAGAGAGGGGGCATGAACTCTTGACTGTCTTTTCCCTTTACATTAATCCAAATGCTAAAAAATGTGGATGCGACAGTCACATTAGCAATTCATAATGACGCGATGCATAATACCATGTCTCGCTCCAGATGACAGCAAGGTATACCGTGAATATGGATCATCTGACTTTGTCCCAAATCCAACCCGATTAATCTCAGATGAACTCATACCCACTCCAAGTCGGATAAGTCGCCTAATCAATCAAGAATATTTAATCTCAAGATGACAATTCATACATCACAAATGTCCTATTGCCAGAGGCAACCAGAATATCCTAATCAGGATTTATCAGAAATAAATCTGGTTCTCTCAAAACAAAATCCAATGCCCCAATGTCATTTCTTTCATACACATTACAACACAGCCATGCTCCCATATCCAGGGGAGAGTTGAAGATGAAATTCCTTGAAATACATACTCTTCTATTACAAGTACTTCAATGTGGCACATCCAAAAGCTTGATGGCATTCAGCCATAACTTAATCGAGAATCTGCAGAACGGATGGCTGTTTGGCGGCGAGGGACACCAATTTCACATGCATTAACTCTAGCCGCAAACCGGAGAGAACAAAGTGACTCGCCAACGGAAGAAGATTCGGGGGAGATGTTAACAAACATCAAAGTTTTGGAGTCTCCGCCCAAACATGGCTGATTCAGACATTTAATTAGAATTTAACAGTCTAAGATATATCAAATCACAAGAAGGTTATATGCATTGTGAGAAATGCAACATCAACACAAACAAGTTATCATGATTGGCTGTTGCATCATTTAGCTGCAAGATACTCCTTTGGGCAACTCATTTTTTTTATTTTTTTGAGATACAGGTCACGCTCCAAATGGATAAAGAGGAACTGGGAAAGGAAATATACCTGAAGAAGAGTTGTCAGCTTTGAGTTTCTAAAGGGAACATGGTCCTCTCTCTTTGCTAAGGCGAATATAACATCGCTTAGGCATGATAAACTTTTATTGATTGCCTAATTGACATTAAAAAACAAAGAATTAGACGCTCAACAATCAGGAAAAATAGATAAGCACAACAACAAAGCCTACTACTATGCAACTGTACCTGAGTTTCTTTCAATCTGTCTCCCGTTGCCCCACTTCTTGAGAGCCGCTCACTTCCAGCAAGATCAATAAGATTCAGCACACCTTGCACTTGTTGTTCAGTGTTCTAAAGACGAGTGAGAAAATTAAAAATTTTGTATACAGCCGATACAGTGTATTACAACAGGTGAACAGAAAAGCATAGCAACCAAATATTTTTTACCTCATTCACTCCAGATATCCGCAACGTAAAAACAGAGTGGCTTCTCGATGACTGTTCATTCATTAGTGTCTTTCCCACGGACCTAAAGAAACAAAAGACCAACTTTACTTGACATTGGAAGATAAAAATCAGGTATAAGAGTGACAAAACAACCATAAGTTGGGCAACTTAAATGAGCTATAAGACTCGTTGAACCACATTGAGCTTAAAAAAGACAAATTATAGTGCCATATATTGTAGAAAACCTCTTGCTAGGCGTCTAAGATGTCTAAATCAACAAGAACACACCTGCTTTGTGCAGCCTGCTCCAAAAGCAAGGTTATTTCTTTGATACTGCATACATCAACTATAGTGAGGTCAGGTACATAGACATTTCCATTTGCGTCATGTTTGATTGTGTACTGTTTCCCACTAACACCGCTTTCACCACGCGTCATATCCAAGGAATTACTTCGATTTGGTAACAACAAATCACGGATGGTTTCGTTGTATATCTCCAACATTGATGCCTAAATTGCACCTACACATTAGTCAATTTGAGATAAAATCAAAAGGAAAAATACATATAATAATCAGATATTTACTTGTAATCTGTACTTCCACCCCTGGGCTGAAAGAGTTTGGCTAGTCTGAAATATTTGTTCAAGAGAACGCGGAATCAACCCTTTCTGTTCCGGAGCATGAGGTTTACCCAGCATGGTATAGGTTTTACCAGAACCTGTTTGTCCATACGCAAATATGCAAACCTGCGAAAAATCTGATAAGTATTCTTTAAACGCAATACTACTCTTTAGATAGATTTATTTTCCAGCTTTGAACTTCTACTTAGGTAATTGAACTAAAGAAGGTTACTGCAACAAAACACAGCTTCTTTTGCAACGAATGAGACATGAATGTCTAGTTAGGATATATTCTGCATCAATTTTTCAAAAGCTTCAGGAAAATTCTTCTCCACATAATCAAAGAAACCACACACAAATATTACCTTGTAGCCGTCTAGGGCACTCTGAACCAACTGTGATATCTCAACAAAAACATCTTGCTGGGAAGCCTCATGAGAGAAGACTTTGTCAAATGTAAATGGATACTTTTGTCCACCTTGTCATAAGATGAATAGACATTAGATATTTATGTTCTGCTTCAAGTCAGTTAAAGAAGCTTAAAAAGAAATCTATAGCAATATATCTAACATGCAGCTATATTTGGTTCATCAAGCAAATAGGGTGTCAACAAAATTTTCTCTAGCTTATAGAAAGTACTCTTTACCACTTTGTAGTAATTCAATGCCTCGACCAAGAGTTTCTGTTGATGTTGGATAAGAAATGACCGTTTCTGTTCCCAAACCATCATCCGGCAACAATGGACGCACTCGGCAAAACACTCTGATATTCCCTTTTAATTCCTGAAGCAACCGAGATTTTAGTATATAAGTTCCATATGTTATCTATGCGCCATTAGACAATATCCTTACCAAGATAGTGTTATGCAATTTTTTTCTTAGATGTTCTCCTTCACTAAGTTGGAGTTCTGCATTTGCCAAGCGTTCTTGCAATTCAAATAGTGCCCTCTTCTGCTCATCAAATTGCACCTTTGTTTCTATAGAGGATAAATTAGCCATCTAGAGGAAGAAAAACAAGTACCATTAGATATAGTGATAGAGAGATACCACTAGGGGGATATATCGGAAAACATTACCTTCAATTTTTCGTTTGCAGCAGCAAGCTGGTGCTGCAAAATTCGTATTTGCTCCAGCTGGGAGGAACATGTTTCCTATATAAGAAGTAAAACTCATATCAATTTATTTTCAAAGAAAGCTAAGCATAGAAACAGGAAACATGGTTTTCCAATAACCTGCAACGCATTGGACTTTATCGTCAAGTTATCCAGCTCCATGAACGATTTGCCCGTTTTTTCTTTGAATTTCAACAAGTCGGTTGTTAAGGCCTGAACTTCTAAAACCTGACGATCACGATCTTCTCTCACCCTATGCAATTCTTCTCTAAGGCATTTGACTTCATTGACAAGTGATTCTTTTAGCCTAACAGCCTCGTCCACTGAAGTCTGTAATATATAGAAAAATTCAAGGCATCCCCCAAGCCATAGAACATGATAGTAACAATTATATGCTCAAAACGTGTTTCAACTTATCCACATGGATTGCATTAACTCCACATTGATACCATCTACAAAGAAGTAACATTCAAATTTCCAAAAAAAACGACAAAAAAGCAGGGCATTCTATGCTTGAAAGATCAAATGAATAGTAACATATGATATGAAAAGTAGAAAGAGAGTACTCTGGATGAAGTGAGTTGCTCTTGGAGTGTATTGTAATGACCCCTTAAGGTACTAAGGTTTTCTATGATTGCCAGTTTCTCCTTTTCGACTTTTTTTAGTGACTCATTGGCTGTTGACAAATCTGTTTGAAGTTTACTGTTGTACTGCTGTAAACTTGTGTTGTACTCTTGCAATCTCTTGTACATATCTTTCTGAGAAGCAATCTACATCATTTGCAACATATAAAACCAAATTAGTGGCTGATAGAGCATAATTGACCAAAAAGTGTAAGACGAACAACTTTCCTTGGAAGAATTTGATCTTACCTGGTGTTCAGCAGCCAATTTCTCCTGTTCAGCTTTCTTGAGATCTTCAGAAAGCAAGCCCTGTTCCTTTTCAGAAGCAATCCTTGCTTCCTTTTCTTTCATATGGCAATTAATTGCATCCTAGTAGCCAAAAGCATGAAGAATTAGGGAAAGAATTCGAGGACAATTATTGAAACATGTTTTATGTCAAAGACAATTACATAAATAGTAGTCTTACCATTTTCTCTGCTGATTCTTTTGCGAGTTTCTCTTGTAAAGAAGAGTTATCATTTCTTAATTGAGCAAGAATTCCATTGAGCTCACCCAGCTTCTTTTCCATCTCAAACTCTACATGAATACAAATTTATCTATGTTAATAAGCATACTGTAGTCATTAATGATCCACACGATAAGTGATCCTATATCAAATACGACAAAACTTGCAACAACACTTTTATTTCATAATCAACATGACACTTGGTGAATCGTTCAATGAAGTTTATTGGCATGTGATGATGGAGCTACCCATCACACAAGATAAAAACTTTTCCGGCATGGTAGCTACTCTAAGTTACCATTATACAAAAGCAATGAAGGGAATTGACTAGAATAAGATACAGCAACCAGATAGATATTTAGCCTTTTGAATTGTTTCCTTCCTCTATTGTTATATTAAGTGGCCATTATCTAACTATAACCTCATAAATACTTCAAAACCATCTAAGCATGTCGGTATACTTATGAATGTGTAGTTTAGCTATATTTTAAGACAATCACTGCATCGAAAATTATTTCAAAAGCAATACGCCAAAGAACTATGTGGTGTGCACATTCAAATTCAAACTTAAGGTAGTGGGTCCATAAGTGAATCAGTTTAGCATGAATCAGTGGCTGTTGCATATCACACTAATCAAATACATTACAATCGACAAGCTGCTAATATATTCTTCTATTTGATGTTAAATTTGCAAAGAGTGCTGGTACTTTTGACAAGCATGGAACACATCTTGTCATATGTGTGCATACTTAAGATGGAGTGTTCCTCTTGCATACACTGTCAACCAGACAGGTTTATACGAGTTTCTTTTGTCAATAATACCATATTAACTCCATGAAATGCAACTATCACAAATGTTTGCATCCACTAATCCACTTCCGTAATTTGGAAAAAACATAAATCCATGTTAAAGTGTTACTTCAGCTACAAGAAAATTAGTTCCATGGAAGGACAAAAAGATATTAGAATTGGAGAGAAGATATTTACCGGTATCCAAGCATTTCTTCTCCATGGATTCCAACGAATTTTGCAATCTCTCCTCCTCTAGGAGGTGGCCTTCGTCAACTCGTTGGAACCACTTAACGCAAAGCTTTAGTCTCTTATTGTGGTCAGTCATATGTTCCAATTTTCCCTGTCAAGAGAGAGAGAATAAGCATTCGAATACTTGCATAAGAAAATTTTTCAAAAGCGAACACAACCTTGAGGTCAAACTTCTTGGTCTTCGGCTTCTCATTCACCAATGTCTCTACTTCTTCTTTCGTGAACTCAACAGAAATATTCTCCGAACCCTCTGTACTTGCCATTTCTCCGTGGGTGGTTGCATCTTGCTTAATATTCACATCAGAGAAAGCCTGCCGTGCACGGCTAGAGCTTGTTGGACCAGTTGCTCTTGCTGCACCAATTCGCCTACGTTTGTCCAAGGGGACTTCTACCAAAGCACCCTTCTTCTAGAAACCCAAAACACAGTTAAATTAACATGCATCAAAAACTGAAACATTCAAAACAGAGCATCCATCGTTGTAAATATAATTCTGTCAAGACAGATTTTTGAGAAGCTTTATTGCATTTTCGAGGGTATGTTACTTTCTGTTAGCATCCCATACAGCGCGGATAATGACGCACCTCAAAACCTATTTCCAATTTCATCACCCCATTCTTTCTCTAACAGCAATCCCTTATTCGTATTTCAATTGTTTATTTTCCACAAGAGATCACATATCAAGCTAGACAACAGTACTACAGGAGTCAATTCATGGACTCATGGTGGTGGCCGGGCAAAC
Organism: Syzygium aqueum; assembly: GCA_031216185.1. Lineage (NCBI taxonomy): Eukaryota > Viridiplantae > Streptophyta > Magnoliopsida > Myrtales > Myrtaceae > Syzygium > Syzygium aqueum. The sequence continues at coordinate 36,625,171 of CM062235.1, read as the reverse complement.
GAGGCTTCCATACATACAAAACACACAGAATCAGACATGTAAACATACTACCAATTGCTCTGCACGAAGCTGCAGACTAAGCACCTTATGAATGGACACAGAATGAGGATAGGACGATGGTTATAGACATATCCTAAGGCCCGTGTTTTCATTCTTAAAGGTAATTTCGAGGTTTTCGACCAGATTGAAGAACAACCCATCATTCTGCGAGCACCTTGTTTCAGATCAGTAAGAAACCGAGCAGTAGCTACAAAATGAAAGATACCAATTGGCCCCGACAAAGTGCAAACACACCAGAAACCCATCCAATTTCGACGCGACATCGAGCCTTCAGACGAAAACCACAAAAGGTCGGGGGCGGGGACCGATACTTACGGCGTTCGGGCTGCGAGGCGGCCTGTTCTGGTTGCGCGACGACATCGAGAGGAAACAGCGAAAGCCCCGCGAAGACCCGCGGGCAGTCGGGGTTCGAGGCGGCCGGTGGGGGCGCCGGCCGGAGTCAGGTTCCCGCCGGCCCAGACGCGGAACCGGAGCTCCTACGGCGAAACACCACGAGGGTCGGCTTCTCCGAGCGATTCCGGAGACGAAATCGAAGGTGGGTCTGGAGAGCACAACAGGCCTGCGCCGAGAGAGAGAGAGAGAGAAGGGGAGGCGGGGGGGGAGCGTGAGGGAGGGAGAGAGATTGAATTCGAAAATTTTTGAAAATGAGATCGAGCGGGTTAACGTTGGGGAGGGAAGTGGGCCCTCATTGGGCCTCCGATTTTGCCAGATGTGCTCATGGGCCGAAGAAGTCCGGGTCGGCATTTTTCGGATCCGGGCGATCTCGGAATCGGGTCCGAATTTGGGGAGGTAGCATCGATTCGAACCGGATATATGCTCGGGCCGCATCCGGGTCGAGATGGATTGCGTCTATTTAAGTGATGAGATTATCGAAATAATGATGTCGAAGCCCGAAAGGCTTAGAACTGTTCCTATTGATTTCATTGTTTCTCGAGTATCAATCGAAATGACCAATCGATAGATTGCGATTTTGAAACGAGAGAAGTGGAATATGAGGTGGTTGGTCACTTTCAACCATGTTTGGTAGGCAGAAATGAAATTGAGTGAGAAAGGAATTTCTGTGGTACATAGTCAGGTATTCAAATGTATGTTCGACTTTATTTGGTTGCATCATTAGGCATTCCTTAGTTTAATTTGGCATATAAACAATGGAGTGCGATATAAAACTATATATTGTGTACATCCGATCGTGGCAACACGCAATCAAAGGCAATGGAGTTAGGTTTTCAATAAATTTGTGCTTGTGAAGCAACTATTGTTTGGTAATCCAATTCCGCATTTCCTCAAGCATCCTATTTTACACAGAATTCAAATCTCATTCACTCGAAAAATTTCATTATTTTTTAATACCATTTTATACTTGCATTGAGTTTGTGAATTTCTTAAACCTGTGAACAAGTTACCAGTTAGAAACAAAGCATACTGAGATAGGTGAATCGATGAAGTGGTGGCTTTGACTCCAAATAGCTGGCCATGCACTTAAATCCGTGTGATCTCGATGCAACATATCTCGTATTCAAATTACGTCTCGCATGAGGAATTGGACAAGATGTCTTTATTGTTACATCTTACATGTATTTAAAGTATAAGGTAGCTAATGATTTGTAGAAAGACATAAGCTACAATAGAAGCAACAAAATAAAGTTCCTGAGCTACGGCCTCCATACATAGAAAGATAAAATCCTCTATACAAAGAGAGATAAAATGAGTTTGTCAACTGTGAAAGCTCTTGCTACACTTGCCAAGAGTACAAGAATTACTTGACCGATATTGATGTGATTGAGAGATCGAACCCATGCGAGCTCAAAAGTTGTCGCAGCAATGGCGCAATACATGATGTCAATAGATGAACGAGCAATAAATCATTGCTTTCGAGAGCACCACGATATACGATTTTGGCCAATATAAACAACGTAGGAGTTTGTATACTTACGGTTATTCATATTGCCTACCTAATCAGCATCCGAGAATGCATGAAGCGATAAAGGGGTTACTTTGCAAGTGCAGGTCGAGATTGATAATCCCTTTGAAATAACGCAAAACATGTTTTATAGCACTCCAAGTAACTCGGTTGGTTGATGCATAAATTGATTGAGTTTGTTGACCACATAAGCAATTTCAGATCTTATGAATGCAAGTTATCAAAGAGCAACAATAATCTTCCTATAGTTAGTTGCATCTATATGAGGTGAACCATCAACAAGAGTGAAAGAGCTATCAGTAGCCACTGGGGTGACAATCTCCTTGGCTCCTAACAAGGTGGCTTGATCAAGATTGTCCATTATATGTGTGTGTGTTGTGTGAGAAAGAGACCACACTTTGCGTAACACCTCAACTCCCAATAAGTTTCAACCAAAAAAGGAACTCCCAATAAGTAATGTAGATCCCTAGATCCTTTAGAGAAAATTTAGTTGCAAGAGCTCTCACAAACTTTTGCAAAAATTTTGCATCACTCATGTCAGGATCAAATCATCTACATAAATCAAGAAATAGGCAATGATGTCATCATGTTTATATGTAAAAAGTGAGGAAACTGATATGGATTGGATGGATATAAATGAGATGCCGAGGGAATTGAGTGATTGGTAACACGCAGCGGGGGTTTGCTTAAGACCGCAAATAGCCTTCTTCAATCGACATATGTGATTAGGATGTCACTGATCGACAATACTCGGTGGTTGATGCTTATAGACTTCCTTCAAAAAGTGCCATGTAAGAAGGCATTGTCGACATCCAACTGTAGAAGGGGCGAACTGTTTGATAATGCTAGACAAATGATGAACCATATTGTGGTAATTTTAACAATTGGACTAAATGTATTATCATAAAAGAATGATCATAGTCAAGTTCTGGCCGTTGATAGAATCCATTGGCGATAAGTCGTGCCTTGTACAGAGCTATGATACCATTTGAGTTTTGCTTGACTTGAAATATCTACTTGCAGTCAATCATATACCATTTTGGATAATTGCAGCAAACACTCCTTGAGACCCATGACACATGAACGTGTCTTGTTGGCAAATTGATGCGAAAGTTTGTCTCAAGCCTTGTGTGCTGTTTTGGCAAAAGTAATGAGAGGCATGATGGAGTCCGAAGAGGAAAGCTCTGGTTGCATTGAGCAATAGTTGATCTTGGTGTACCCAATGAGAATAAGAAGGATTGACGATTGTTTTGCCATCAGTAGTAATTGTATTAGACAAACACAATATGGTTCCATCTATATGCGCCATTATATCGTAGCCCAGGAGTAGAGAATTAAACTAAACCAATCATGAAGGATAATGTATCGATGTTAACTTGAGGGATAGTTGTACAGCTACATTGATCGACACAAGCACGGTGGCGTTATTTGAAGAGGGGCAAGTGACTATCATAGCAACAATGGTGTTTGAGGATTCTTCTGCCATTGAAAAAAAAGATCGAACAATATGCTTGTGAGCAGTAAACTCTAATACCATGATGAATTGGACAAGATGCCGTTTATATCTTACAAGCATTTAAAGTAAAGGTAACTATTGGTTTGTAAAAAGACAGTAGCTAGGATAGCTACAATATGATAACATTCCTAATCTACAGCTTCTGTACATGGCAAGATAGAATCCACGTTACAATGTCAACTTTGGAAACTCTTGCTGCATTTGCCAAGAGTACAAGTATTGTTTGACTAGTCTTGATTAGGTTGAGAGCAATTTTTGGAATTGCTTTGCTGTTAATAGATCTTTTCTCCAATATCGCGAACATGGTAATTTTGGAAGGGAACAAGGTTCACCATTGTGTAGGTTGAATCTTACTCATTACATATGCGTTGAATGGATTGCATATACATGAGCTTCAGTCGAACAAAACGTTTAAGTACACTATATTATTAAAAAAATATATTGAGGAAATAAAACTATACAAACTCGACTCATTAAACATAAAAAAAATTTGCAGAGAAAACATTTTTCCTTCCTCTTAAGATTTCATTATCGCGGAAAATAAAAGTGTCAAGTGATTTCCTAACATATTTACTAAAATATAATTACAAAAGAGACAATTCCAATTTGATATTTTGTTAAATATGAACAAAATTTAAATATTAATGTGATTAGTAAAATATCTTACAATTAGTAAAAGATTTCATAAGTTTAAGATTTTGTGTTTTTTTAACTTTTTTTATCATGTATAAGATGATAAAAGAAAATTCGAAGCTCAAATACTCCCCCACCCAACGCCGCCGGATCGCCCATCTCTCTCTCCCAATGGAGTCCCCGCCGGCGTTTCCATCGTCGGAAGACGAAGCATCTGCGCTGACACAAGCCCATGACGACGACAGAGCAGGAGACCCCGATGAGGAAGAAGAAGATGAAGAAGAGACGGCCAAATCCCGAAGAGGGACGAGGGCCAAGAAGGGTCCCGATCCGATGAGGAAATCTTGGAGTAAAGCGGACGAATTGCGGGTCCTGAGGCGCTTGCTCGAGTTCTCCGCGCGAAAGAAGGAGAACCCAGTTTACGATTGGGACGACATCTACAAATTCGTGAACAGCGACCTGGAGACCTTCTACACGAAGGATCAGGTGAGGAAGAAGGTGTATCACCTGAAGAACAAGTACGGGGACCGGGTTAGGCTGGGCAAGAAGAACCGGGCCATGTCGCCGGAGGAACTGGCGGCGTATGGGTTGTCGAGGGAGCTGTGGGGCGGCGATGAGGTGAAGGGCGAGTCGAGCGCGAAAAGTGATGGCGATGGTGGGGCTGGGAGGGGTGATGGGACGGCTTTGGCTGCGCTAAAGGCCGAGCTGCTCGTGTTCGACGAAATGCCTGGAGGAGTGGACTCTTCTGGGTTCTTGAGCGAGATTGAGAGGTCTAGTGCTGTTGGGGTTGATGGGGGATTTCTGAGGGCTGGACTGGGCTTGATCGAGAGGAAGGAAAGGGCAGAGCTGGAGGAGAGATGGGGGAAGTTGCGAATGGCTGAACTGGCAGCTCTTGCGGAGCGGGCCGAATTGATCCATCTCGTGACGGAGGCGATTCTGGAGGCTTATGAATCAAGGAAGCGCTGAGTATCATGCTCAGGTGGAATTTTTTGTTGCCTATGATGACTTAGAATGGAGAACGTTAGGGTAGAAGGAGAAATGCCATTTTTTTGGGTGAAGCTTGCTGTTGCTGTTGCTGTTGCTTCATTAAGTGTATATACTTTGCAAACTTCACTGGTAAAAGCTCATCTGATGGGACTTCTTTGGTGTCTTCAGATCAGAGTCCTGGATATTGAGTTTATATGGCATGAAATGAGGCCTGCATGCTTTTGAAACTTGTGCTGGTTCTTTGCCTGCTTTTGTATGTATCCCACTGTTCAAAGGACTTTGGTTCTCACCATCTTAGCGATGATCAATTGGTATCCATGCTTGTCAGATACTGTTTTGCTTGACGTGGCATCATACAAGAGTGCGGCATGATGGCTATATTGTCATTTAATCTGCTAATGTTCATATGAAGTATGCATTTGCTAATTGCCAAATGTTATTTGCAGTCTTCCTCATTGCCTATAGTTGACACGACAGCTTGGCAAGCTAGTGTTATTTGAAGCTGGATTAGCTTCCCATGAGTTCATAACCTCAAGTTCGTAGTTGTTCCTAGGTTCCATTATCATGCTCCTTCTTAGCTCAATTTGTTTGCTACCCATGGAAGTGGAATGCATTCTAATCTTGAAGATTCACTCCGGTTTTCCTGGTTTTGCGTACTTACCGTTTCACTTCCTGAAATGCAACTTCCTTCAATCTTTATAGGTTGACATTCAGTTAAGTAAATAGCTGCTCCGCGTCCTATGTGAAGAAACTAGGCAGTGAGGTTGCTTTTACTTTGGTTTGTTTTGTGTTTGAATTAAAAATGATTTTTTTTTTCTGTTTAAGAGAGAGTTGAATTGAAATTGTCGACCTGCTTGGGTATTATCCGCATGCTGACACAAACCAGATTTGCATTGTCTCGATATAACTCCAAATTTTGATGAGATACATTAGCTGATGGGTTGATCCTCTAAGTCACATGAGAGAGGGTCAACGCGAAAAACTTCGTGAAATTTGAAGCATAAACAGCAAGTATTGCACATTGGATTCATAGATAAGATCACAGGCTGCTCCATGTTGTCTCAAGTAATATGTCCTGGATCTTGTGCCAATAGAAAACTAGGCTAGAGTTGCTGGATTGGTGTTTTTGTAGAAGTGGTCAATTAAACTGTTTGAGGTCTAGATTTTCAGGGCTTGTGTTGATTTTCTCTCATAGAATTGGGAGATAGATTTTGAAAACGATGAAATAACTGATGGTTGTACCATCTGCAGTTTTCAGGCCCTAAAATTTCTTATTTGGCTTCAGCTCTACTATGTTTTCTTCCTCATTTCTCTTATATGTGTAATGTTCCATTCATCGGATTTCAGCAGGAGACCTCCTCACCAAACTATCACCAATGGCTAAGCGTGAGTGACCTTGTGTCCGCGCTTCACCGTTTGAAGACCAATAGAATAATTTGCACTTTGCATAATGAACCTATTATAGCAACGCCAGAGGGCAAGAAGTGTGATGGAAAATCTGATGTACTGTGTAAACTGTATTGCGACTCAAGCGTAGGAGGGCGATGAGTAGAGATGGAAACTTTGCCTTGATATGTTTTATAGCCATTAGAGGAAAAATTTCTTCCATTTTGCGTGGTGATTTAGTGCCCTTTAGAAAGAGACTAGGGAATCGATGTTTTGGCTCACGGCTTATACTTGGGAAGGCTAGTGCTATGTATAGGTTGAGACATACAGTTATACAAATAGCTGCTCCACGTCCTATGTGACAAAACTAAGGCAGTGAAATTGCTAAACTCAGTAGAGGTCCTTCATGAAACTCTTCACGAAAGTTGAAGCTTAGCAGATGCCAAAGTAGAAGCATATCAAGGTGTCCCATTTTCTTGCCAAGCTGTCCTATGTACTGAGTTTGTGCCTTGGACCATTATATTCTGCTGCTCCATTATGCATCTCTTTCCTTTAGTTGACTCGTCCCCACTCCAATTTTATTTTGAAGAAGCTGTTGTCATGAGATTTCTTCTGGGATTCAGTGAGCCATTCCTAGTGCTGTCAAGACGACCTTACTCAAAACTCCTAGCCGATTAATTTAGGCCTTAAAGAGGCTAATGCTTCGGAATCTTTTCAATATGGGAAAATCGTGTTCAATTGCCTGGATAGAGAGCTGCGCTGTGTCGACAGTTTGTGCTTACAGGATTAAAATTCTGTCTAGGAGTTCAGTTCCCTGGTACAAATGTTCATTTTGTTTCAAGTTCATTCTAGGGAGGTGCTTGACAAATGCTTCTTGGCTCAGCAAATTGGGTGCTTTATACCGTTAGTAATTTCTCATGACATTGCCTTTTTCCTTATCTAATCTTGGGCAAGATGTTTACTGGACAAAAACAAGAAGACAGAAAGGAGGAGGAAACTGGAACTTGGGCAACTCGACATAACAAGACAGTAACACCAGCTACACCACCAACAGTAGTTCCTTGGGACAAATTACAATCAATTCTGATAAATTATTCTCGATCGGAGTAATATCGAAACCCGAATAACATTCTCCGGTCCATGTAGGTTGGAGCGTTGCTCGTGACAATTAGAGTGGTGGTCGTCGTGGTAGAGGTCGGAGAGTGCGGAGATGAGAGACTAAAGTAGTCGAGATGGAGAACAGAGGTGTGAACTTGTAGAATTCAGAGAGTAGACAAGGAGATAGAAGTAAACCGCCAAGCAAACTTAATCAAACTCTTATAGACCTTTTTAATATCCAATGAGGTATTGAAAATATGAAAGTAGACCTTGTTAATATCCAAACAGGTAGTAGCAATCTCAAATTTTATAATCATGGTATCTTTATATAGTTGTAAATTTGAGTAACTGCATATAAAATTGAATTGAAAGTTGGTAATTTATCAATCAAATGGATATTGGAGTAATTGTCTAAAAAATAAGTTGGTAGGAGTAAATTTAAATACAAGTTGCTTACAAACTTGTAATGGTTAGCATTTGCTTGACATGGCCCACTACCATTCTTATGAGTGATCATTTTCAAGATGGGTCGGTTCTCACCTTGAAATTATATCCGGTCGGCTCCCAATCTACCCGAGAAGCGGTGGTGTCCTTTTGTTTTGGATTCTTCCATAATATAGTACATGCATAGTGCACTTACGATGGTGTACACAAGATGCGGAATTGCTTAAGTACGCTAGAGGATCTTATGATAAAAATTTGAACATTGCCATTATAATTGAATCCCATCTCCGCAAGCACACAATCCACACAGACTACTTGATACTTAAGAAGACAAGTTCTTCCATAGATGCGGACGGAAAATTACGACGAAGAAAGTTACTACAGGTGAAGCGCTTTTGAGAAATTTGTTGTGCTCCCACTCGATCCAACTCTCCCTTGACTTGTCGTTTCATGCTCTTAGCACGAGGGGAGCGATGGAGGGTGAGATGCGAGAGTGAGAGAGTTCGAGAGGTAAGAGGCTATTAGGGCTTTGCCTTTGCCCCCGGTGCAACTTTAGTATGAGAAGAGAAAAATAAAATAAAAACAAGGCATACTGATCTGGTCCAATTTTGCACAAGGAGTCAGAATCGAACTGGTTATTGTCAATTCCCATGAAAACTACACAAAACTAGTCGATCCGATCCAGTTCTCAAGTTAGACCAGGGTCAATGCTCACCATAACCATTCTGCTAGCACAACTCATCATGCACTAGTATTATTTATCGTAATTTATTAGAGTGTTATAACACGTAATCACTAAAATATGTTTCCGACGAATGGCTAACATTTAACATGTGAAAGCCAACAATCACAAATTCCATGGGAAATGTTTTCTTGGGGAATTGTGGAAACTCTCATCCACAGTGGACACTCGTGATGAGTGTGTGTTTTTCTTCTTTTCGTCCGGAGAATTATGACATCATGATGCGGTAAAACTGAATAGAATGAAAAAAATGAATTGAGAAAGAACGAAGAAATGGAATTAAAACCCTTTGTTCGTGAGAAAAACGTCGAGTGAGTGGGATGATAATTTGATAAATTAAATACGATGCTTGATACTCTCATTAACTGTTATAATTATGGTTACTACATTGAAATATGATCATTTTGGCCATTGTTGTGAATCAATTAATAAAAAGAATAAAAGCTAAAAATTAAAAAAAAGAACTTATAATTACTCAGAATGTATGGGGCCATCTTCCTAAAATTATTTTCGCATTAATGGTATATATAAATAGTTGCTCATAAACAATATACTTCTGTTTGTTTTTTGGACAATTGGAAAAGAAGGCTCCTTTTGGATTTGCATTTGGATTTCCCGCTAATTCCCTCCCCCCAATTTGGCGATCCGGCGCCAGCACCGCATCTCAACCGTCCATTGCCCCTCCGGAGAACCGACGGCCGTAGATCTCGATCCGCGTCCTCGCTCCTGATTGGCCCAACGCCCTCCTGCAAAAAACTACATAAACTCTGCAACTCCTTCGTCGAACTCCTCATCGCTTTCCCCCCCGCTCAAACTCAAGACCCAAAAAACCTGCGGAGCACAGAAGATCTCCCGATCGACGATGGCCGGAAGAGGAAAGGCACTGGGCGGCGCCGCCGCCGCCGCATCGTCGTCGGCGAAGAAGCTGAGCTCCTCCCGCAGCTCCAAGGCCGGCCTCCAGTTCCCCGTCGGCCGCGTCGCCCGCTTCCTCAGGACCGGCAAGTACGCCGACCGCCTCGGCGCCGGCGCGCCCGTCTACCTCGCCGCCGTGCTCGAGTACCTCGCCGCCGAGGTGAGCCCCGCCCGGCATCCCGGTCGGCTTTCCCGTTTGATGGTTCGATGGCGGAAGCCGAGGCTGGTTTCGGATTCTGATCTTGTCGCTTGGTTTTCCGATGTTCTGGGTTTCAGGTTCTGGAGCTGGCCGGGAACGCCGCGAGGGACAACAAGAAGACCCGGGTCGTGCCGAGGCACATCCAGCTGGCGGTGCGGAACGACGAGGAGCTCGGCCGTCTGCTCGGCGCCGTCACCATAGCCAACGGCGGCGTCCTGCCCAACATCCACAGCACCCTGCTGCCGAAGAAGGCGGCCGCCGCCGGCGCCGGTTCCCGGGGCTCCGCCGCTGCCGACGACGCTTGAGCGAAGTTCGAATCTTTTAGGGATTGGTAGGAACGGTAGAAATGGGAATGTAGGTTTTTGAGGTTTCGATCGATCCGACTTGTAAATTTGAAAATCGAATGCGAAATGGAGCGCGATTGAATCGAACTTTTTGTCGGTCAATTCTTGTTCTTGATGAGAAGCGGAAATCAAGAAACAGCAGGTGCTTCTTCTTCGAGCAACTACAAGAATCAATTCAAGAATCAAACGTAACGGTAGAATTGGGATGGTGGGTTTTGAGCTTTCGAACGGTCTGACATGTAAATTTGAAAATCGAATGCGAAATGGAGCGCGATTGAATTGGACTATTTGTCGGTCAGTTCTTGTTCTTGCTGAGAAGCGGAAAATCAAGAAACAGGAGGTGCTTCTCCTTCGAGCAATTCCAAGAATCAATTCAAGAATCAAACGTTCTTCGATCTGAATCCAAAACATTCGGCAAGAACAAAAGGATCCCAAAAGAAAAAGGAGCAAACTTTAGAACACATGAAAGAATCGAATGGAGTTGTGGGGAATCCGATGTTGTTAGCTAGGTATGTCCCTGCCTCTGCCGGTCTTCTTTCCTCGTTGCCTTGGCTGACACGAAGTACGCGACGGTGAAGAGCCCGTGGATGAAGCACAGCACGCCCCCGATCAAGAGGAGCCGGTGGTGGGCGAGCCCGCAGGTCCTTCGCGACTTCGAATTGGACAGTGTCCCCAATATCAGCATCGAGAACGCAACTGCCAAGATGATCCTGAAATCGCAGCACGATCTAGTTTATTGATTAGTCTGTTTTAACTCGATTTTGCCACATAATTCTTGGACGATACGGTTTCCGGGACTAGATCGGCCTAGCTAGGCTCATCTAAGTCTCTATCCTTTTTATCAAGAACAATATTTTTTCAAATTGTGGCAAGTTTGAGACAGACCAGCAGGCTCGGAACACCAAATTTTGTCATGCTCAATAACACTAATCTACTCGTTCCCCAAATGCGAGGATCATTGAGAGCACACAAGATCCACTAAGTCGGTACCTATGAATAGTTGATGTAGTGTAACACGTAACACGAGAACATATAATACGCGAATCTATGACGGGCCAATTCTCTGCCTCATTGATATCAAGAATTGAAAATTCACTAAGACCATAACGTGGAACTCTTGAAATTCGACAAGCACTTATCTTTGTACACTCTCAACATGTCAAACCAATTAGATTATGTACATCGACTCAATGATGTTACGTGCAAAAAGATAGAAAGAGATTAGTATGGTAAACATGACATGGGATTCCATGTGCCCCCGTGCTACTCGGGCCGGCGTGCCCCTAAAACCCGCGAAGAAAAATCTTGCCCAAGCAAGGATTTCGAATACCTACGATGATAGTTTTTCGAAAAAGGAGGAGAAGAAAGTACCAAGAGAAAATGAGAGAGGCCACGGCCAATTGCTTGTTGGCAGTCACTCTATTCAAATCCTCCTTGGACCAAATGCAAACGCATCCCCCCATCAAGTTGCCTATCGCGTGAGCCAGCACCAACAGCACGCACGCAGCCACTCCCAGCTTGAACGCTTGGTAGCTCGGGTCTCTGCACTCGAACACCCACACCTTCAGATGCTTCGCCTGTCCAAACACACAGATTTCACACATGTTTTGTCCTTTGCCCCCATCTTCTCCTAGAAACAGACCATCTATCTGATGCCTCTTACCTTGTTCTGAGCTATCTCGGCCTCGATGCCGAGGATCCCGGCGACCACGTCCATGGCCATGATCAGCAGACAGATCAAGAACCCCGCGTTCTTCGCCATCTCATTCGGCGGGACGGATTGCGGGAGACGTGAGAGCAACGGCACCCGAGTCTTATACACGGAACGCACGAGCTATAGAATCAGAATAAGGCAGGGACAGGTCATGGGGCATGGAGGGTTGACACCATTTGAGGGGGGTAAGAGATTAGCTGTGATCACTCCCTGATATGCAGAAAAAGTTTGCCTTTCGTTCCTCCTTTATTCTTGCCTTGCTCCACCACCTTTTGGTGTAAAAATGAAATTCGGATTCCTTGCATGGAGGTGAAGAAAAGCAAGCACAACTCCATTTCGACGAAAGATGCGAAACGTTTGTATAATATGTGATTCGAATGGATTTTTCTGGCATGCCGAATCTCTTCCGTCATGTTAGCGATGAATTGAGATTACGTAGATAACTCTATTCCGACGAGAGTAGATTCGTGATGATAATAAAAAAAAGTTGAGAAAGAAAGTATTCGTGTCTCTCCTAAGAGTACTAGTGAAATTAGATTGAGGGTGATCGTGACATTTTCAAGGCAAATTGTTTTGGTCGATCGATAATCAAGTAATTTCTCGAGAATCCCCTCGCTTTAACGGGAACCCCCTTGACTTTGATCGGCTTGTGGATGACTTAGGGTTCGATACTTCAGTGCAGTTGAGAACGAAATCTACTTAGAGATCAAACGAAAGAGAAGACAAAGGATGGAAAGGTCTGGAGTCATGTAGTAATTTGCATCACATAGGTATTTTAAGCATGTTCTTAAAAAGGCATCGTTATATATTTAGGTATTGTCATAAAACTTGGAGAGTTTGTAGGAAATTAATGCCTGCAAGAAAAGGGTATTCTATTCCTTTTGTTGGAAGAAGGAAGAAGGTGGTCATGGTGAGTGGAAAGCATCCCCATTACAATAATAATGTCCACTTCCTCATTTCTTGAGAATCATCCACATGACACAAAGGGACCAAGAATCTGAATAGACTTACTCATATATGATAAAATAAGGCTTAATTCCCTTAAAAAGAACTCCCATGTCCAATCTCAATTCTTCCCCAAACTTCTTTTTTTTGTTTAAAAAAATATCCCCAACTGTCACTCTAGTCAAGTTAGAGGTTCATTATCAAAACTGGTATCTTCATCAACACTCTCATTGTCGTACGGATAGAACATCGTCAGCCTCCTAATGTTGATAATCTTGAGAAAACCAGTGGCAATTTTGGATGTGTGAGCAGATTTGAGATTATAATGAAAATTGAGGATTTTTTTTAGACAAAAAAAAGTCTGGGATAGAATTAGGATTAGATATAAAGTTGAGGTTTTTTAGGAAATTAGTCCAATAAAACAATGGATCTCTGGAATTTAGCCAATTCCAATATTAGCCAAGTCATGCCTTGATGGGCTTGGATTCGACTAGTTGGTACATGGACCTAATTTTTTTTTTTTTTGACATAATCATCTTTTTGGCTGAGCATCGAAATATAAAAAAGGCCCATTCAATTGGGCCTTATTGGGCCGAAGCCCAGACCAAATAAGGCCCATCAAATTGGGCCTCGGCCGCCCGATAATCTCGGCCCATCATTATCCCCTTCGCCGAACGCGAGAGAAAAATGGAGGAGGAAGAAGCAGCAGCAGCCTCCTCCTCCTCTCGCAGCGGATTCTCTCCCTTTCTTCTCCGGATATCTTCTGGTGGCGGCGGTGGCGGTCGGAAGTCGCCGGCGATTCGCAGCGGCGAAGATTGAGGCCGGTCCGGCGGGGCGGTTGGCCGAGAGAGGGCGATCTCCTCCTTCTTCCCGGAGGAAATTCCGGTGCGGAGAGCAAAGGCAGGGGCGTCGATCTCGGTGCGGCGGGGGAGAGCGAGGGCGAGGGCGAGGGCGAGGGAGGGAGAGGCGCGATGTCGAAGAAGAAGGCGTTCAGCGGGAGCACCATGACGCTCAAGGACTTCCACGGCGGCTCCATCCCCTCCGATCTCCCTCTCCCGTCCGCTCCCGGCGTGTAAGCTCCCACAAAGTCTCGAGCTTTTTCATGTTTTCTTGTGGTTCTTTCATGAGTGTTTTGACCCTCTTGCGTATTTGCGCTGATATTGGATCTGGGGTTTGATCCTTCTCTTAGTTTGCGCGAGATTCGATTTGGGTCGGTCGAAATATGGCGTTTTTCGTTGATGGGTAAGGCTGGATCTGCGGGCTAGATTGGGTTGGTGATTTGATGCCTTGTTTTTTCCTTTCTCTTTGTGTGACTGCCCTTGCAGTGCTGTGAGGCCGTCAGCGGGATTCGAGAGGCAGGCGCCGTGGGGGAACCCCGTGGGCCGTCCCGAGCACCGCTCTCGGCCCAGCTCGTCCCCGGCGACCAGGCATTTCGACGACAAGTCGCCGTTCCTCAGCCAAACTGTGCCCATCGGCCGTAATTTCGATGAGGACGAGCGCAAGCCCCTCGACGGGATATCAGCCCCACGCCGAACGATTAGCGACGATAGCATTAGGGTTTCTTCCCGTTTGGAGCTGAAGCCGCAGTCTGTCGCAGTGGGCAGGGTTCCGAGTCAGCAGGGCCAATCTCAGGTTCTGCAGTTGCCAAGCCATACTCAGAGTCCGTACTTTGGAGTAGCTGCAGAGGGTACGCAGTTGGGTATGAGTTCGCCGAGTGCAGGCGGAAATCACAGGCCTGGAGCTCCTGGGTCTTCAGTGAATGTCTGGGCTGCGAGGAAGGAGGCTGCAAGTGTCGGGGAGTCAATGCAGTCTGCCTGGTCTGCTTCGAATGCTGCTTCCAAACTGGTTCACGCCAGTGCTCTTGAGAAGGTGTCATCTGGTAGGTGGCAGTCGAAACCAACGGTTCCGTATCAGGTCGATGCGGAAGTCAGTAAGTTTGTGGAGGAAGAAAGTGAGTTGACCACCAGGGGGGTTGATGATGGGAAGTATAGAAGGAGCAATGTTTTGGCTGTGAGGGAACATCATGATGCAGCACTGGCAAGGCAAGTGGAGAGGAATTTGAATATTGCTGAAGGGGTTCACGGTGGTAGGAAAGGATTGCCAGATCATATGATGGTTGAGGATCTAGCGTCTTCAGATGGAAAAGAAAAGAACCCACCCATTTATTCTGAGTTTGTTAAACTGATGCATACAGAGGGTAAACTTGGTCAATCTAGAGTGCAGCAACCAGTGCCTTCAGAAGCACCAGAGAGGCCTAAGTTGAAGTTATTTCCAAGGACAAAGCCATTGGACAGTTCTGAACCACCTTCTGGTGAACCTAAACTGGTATGCATTCTAAGCACTCCTACAATTATCATTGTGGTTGTCTAAGCTTTAATTTTGTTCCTGTTGCTTCTTTCATTGATATAGGTGCATCAGAGACCAATTGATTCGGCGCACTCAGGAACAACTGATGAATTGCAGGGCATAGTGAATCCTGTGAAGCATGCTTTACATGGAATGGAAAGTGGGAATCAGGCAGTAGAGCGTCCAAAATTGAACTTGAAACCAAGATCACAGCCCACTGAGCAATTGGAAGGAAACAATGAACGTGATAGGTGAGTGAAGAATGTAGTCCTTTTGAGGATGATTGACATGAAATTTAATCTTTTTTATTCCCTAATAAAGAGCTGATAACATCTCGGTAAATTAATGTATCACTTTAGTACATTCAGAATACAGTCCAATTTCTGAAAACACTTTTAAAACAGTGCCTTCGGAACAGTCATTGCCACACAATCTTGTGCTGCTTTTGTTTCTAAAAAACAGAGGATTCTTCCAGAGAGATTTGTAGTGACAGAGTTTTCGGTTGAAAGTAAAATCTTCACACATAGGTTAGCTGCATTCGACAAGAGTCCCCATGAAAATCGTCTAAGACGAGCCGATGGGACACAGTCTCACAAGGTTCTTTTCTTTCCTTTTTTTAAAAAGAAAATGGAGAAGTCATTCGTTTTTTTTCATGAGTGGTTTCTATTTAAGGTAATGCTCAATGGGTAATTGTTACTTTTGTTTTTCTCATGTCAGCGTTGCTGCTTTTAATGTTAGCTTTGGATGTTGTATTGATGTTGTTTGTCTAACCAGTAGTTGCATGCGGCTGGTGCTTGCGATGTTTTAAGTTGGTTGAAAATCTTCTACCAGACTCGAACTTGTTTCAATTCGAGGCTGGAGAGACATGATTTGTTTGACATACTCTTGGACATCAAATACTTGAAGATGTGAGCTGTCCTGTTATGTGTTGATATACTGTTGGGCTTATCGACTTCATGGCAATGTAAAAGATTCACTTTATTCTATTGAATCGGGACTGTTGAATTTTCTCTTGTAGTGTATAGTCTTGCCCGTCTATGGCCCTCAGTGAATATTCTGTCATAAACCTACAAGGCTTAATGTGCTGCTGCGATGGTCATTTTTGCTTTGGCACGGGGGTGGCTGAATATGCCAACAGCTTTAATAATTAGATTGTAGTAGTCATGCACGAAGATAAGATTGGGCATTTGTCTTGAAAGATTTCCCATTGTGTTTTACCAAATAAGATCTTTTCAATACAGTTGGTACAGGATTTGTAGAGTCGACTCATTGATACACGAGTCATGGGTAGTTATGCTGTTATCCAGATGGCTCACTGGATCTCTCTCTCTCTCTCTCTCAACTTCTGTATATATTGGTACCTAAAAAAGGGGGGATCTCATCAATTTTTTTACTGGATCTTTGCATTGAAACAGTTTCTCTAAGAAATTCTTACATGCTATCTGATATGATGGATGCAGGAGTACAGTGTTTGGTGGTGCTCGTCCACGAGAATTGGTGAGTGCTTGTATTTGTTTCTGTCAGGGATATGAAATATGTTTATCATCCTAATGATTACTAGCAATTTTCTTTCTCTGGATAGATTATAACTTAGTTACCCACGTGGCGCAAGGTCAAGTTTTGATATCTGCTTCTAACTTACCAATTTATCGAGGTGTAGTTGTTCCCATTGAATAGTGCAGGCCCCCATCACAAATTTGTAGTTCAGATTGATGCAATGTCAATCGCCAAATTACTGCCATGGTTCATAAACTGTATGTTGGACCTTTCATTCACATTCCTGTCAGTAGCCATTAGAAAACTAATGGAGACTGGGAGGATGCTACATTAAGTGTACTGTTAGCTGGGTGACGAGATCAGAATAATTGATGAATCCAAAAAGAAGTGCAACTTTAATGGCCAAATTTGCAGTGTACCCTTCTTAATGTCCTTTTCACTCTTTTCACTGGTCTTCCTTTTTTGACCAGGAAGAGTTTCTCTATGTGTTCTTATTGATGGAACAAGAGGGGAAGGGAGGTGCTTTCCCTCAGTTGTGTTGTTTTTCTTTGGGGATGGTAATGCTAGAAGCTTATTGTCCCGGTTTATGTCCCAACTCTATTGCATTTTATTTTTATTTTTTCAGGTTCTAAGAGAGAGAGGGATTGATGATGTACCTGTCAACAATCGCGATTTGGGATCAAGTTCTGACAGGTATGCACCTTAACTATTTTGTGCCTTTTGTGCACATATCTGGATGTTGATTATAATTGGTGAACCTTTCTATGAAGGTTAAAAAATGACGTTCCAAAGACGGAGAGAGCTTCTGGGAATGTTATACCCACCCATTACAGTGAACAATCTGAAAACCTTGTTATTGATCAGAGAAATGGGAAGAAATTTGAGAGGAAGGATCAAAGGATTGTCGAAAAAGATGATGTACAAAGGAAGAACTGGCGCAACGAGAATCATCGGAACGGTAGAGAAGCAGAGAAGCAGCAGGCACCTCACCATCAACAACAGCAGCCAGAGAGGCGGCCTTCTCCCGAAACATGGCGCAAGCCAGTGGAGGAGCCACCACCAAAACCACCTTCTCCAGAAGCAGGTGGGCGATTTGGCAAAGCAGCTTCAGCGGTCGAGCTTGCGCAAGCATTTTCTGGTTCATTCTCAGCTCAGCCGTCAACTCCAAAGTTTCCTGGTCAAAAGGGCATACCTACACAGCCACAGATGCCCTTCTCACGGCTTACGGGTCCCACTCCTCGTCCACAGATCAACGGTTACTGAAATCTCTCCGAATTGGTGTGTGCACACACACCTAATAGCAGTGATAGGGTGCCTGGAAGCATTTCAATCGAGCATGCGCAGTAAAGCACGTGATCCAGTGCTACTTAATTTTTCTCCATTTTCTATTTGTCCTCTCTTTTGGTTTATGATGGAGAACTTGCCGTAAGACAACTGGATTTTTGCATTGAAGTCCTTGAAGGATCTGTTTTGCAACAATCATCTCCTTATTAGTCCACCCGAGAAATTAAAACCCTCGCGGTTAATTGAAATGCAGAGAGTATTCCCGGTTATCCCAATTCACATGGGAACTGGATCGTTGCTTCAGTGTTTTTTTGGTCGAATCGTTGCTTGAGTTGAGTTCACAGTTTGGATGCATGTGAGACGGATCTTGAGGCTGCTTTGGTTCATTTGATATATGCAGGCACAGTGAAAACTAGGTGAAAGATCAGTCTGTTGAATGATGGGGAGAATCTGCCCCTTATACTAGGAGTGTGAGCTTTCTGGTTGTTCTAGGACTAGCTGATCCCTAATAGAGGGAAATCTATTGTCTTTGGGTGGGATCTCGATTAACAATCCGCCTGAGTACTTTGTCCTTTTCGTCCAGCCAATGTAACGCTACTAATTACCAGATTCACACAAGAAAGTCGAGTTTATGGATTTGAAGGAAATGATAGGGCATTAATATCAGTAGATTTGGTGCACACGGCGAAGCTGATTACCATATAATATAACCGAGCCAGTAAGAAGCAGCTGAAATTCATTCTTGTAGTCTGTCGGTTTGACAATTCATGTCAGATTCATAATATAATGTTGAAGAAAAGAGGTTACAAACAAATGGAAAAAAAAGTAAGGCTCAATCGTCCTTTTTCCTCTTTGACCGCTAAAAGAACCCCGGGAAGCCTCGCCAGATTTGGGGAAGTTTCTTATATGTACCCAGGTCCACTAGACTAGGTCCATGTCTACCATTGATCATGTAAGCCCCACAAATGAGACCGGAGTGATCACCGGCGGAGATTGACCAGGTCTAGTGGACCTGAGTCCGGGCAAGAATGGCCCTAGATTCAGATGTAGTGTCTCCATGACACTAGGACTTCAGTGCTTCATCTTACTTCAAGAGGTTATATTGCTTCTGGAATTTTACTGGCCTAATTGTGCCTCTCATTCTTTGATTCTCAGTATTTGGCGATTCTCCTGATGCTCCCGCCACCACCACAACCGTAGCAGAAAGCACAGGCCTAACGATACATCCACGAACAGATCTTCTCTATCTGCTTTTTCATCTTTTTTACCCCAGGAAGCAAGGGTTACCCATTGAATCAATCTTCTCGTTATATAAGCACATTTAAATAAATGACTGGTGTTGCAAGCATCAATTTAACTGTGACATCTATAGTTTCTCATGAACACAATCTACGTACTCTTTCAGGAAGAAAAAACACATCCAAGATCTAGAACCTTCAAAGAGCTAGCAAACGAAAAAGGTTCAAATAACTGTGTATTCTGCTTCATTAGAAGGAAATAGATGACATGCTCA
The DNA here is from genome assembly GCA_031216185.1 of Syzygium aqueum. Lineage (NCBI taxonomy): Eukaryota > Viridiplantae > Streptophyta > Magnoliopsida > Myrtales > Myrtaceae > Syzygium > Syzygium aqueum. The sequence continues at coordinate 36,605,630 of CM062235.1, read as the reverse complement.
AAGCTTATGCTACGACAACACCTCTACATGCTTCAACATCCTCTAAGAGTTTATTGTTGATTGATTGCAAGACTTGGCCACAGTTATCGCTGATTTTCTCTTCTTGCTTATAAAAAAGTAAACAGCCCAAGCATAGGGTGAACTTTCTTCATTTGATTGGTAAATACAGGGTATAACGAGGGAGGAAAAACTTGGAATTGCTCTGGCTTATCCTGTTGTGAACTCGTCATGTTAATATACTAACTGAAGAAGCATCATAGATGTGGTTAAAAAATGTGAAACAAAGAAGTGTACCTGCACTCTTGTCTGGATTATGCAATTTGGATACCGATGATAGCTGGATGCTGAAGCTTGAGGAACTAGCCTTTTTTCAGCCTTAACAAGCCCAGATTCCAAGATTAACCACACGCTTTATTTGCGAAGCTGCTTTTCATGGGTATGCATAGATTGCTCGTCTCCCACTTACTGAAAGCTCCAAACCCCACTGAAACAATCTACATGACATGTTTTTTCTGAAGTTGCTTTCACCAAAATTCACCACAGGACCATTTGCCACTCTTAAAATAATGGAATTGATGTATTCCAATGACTGTTTCCCTATCTAAGAGTTGGAAAGCAAACTTTGCGAAGTATTGACAGTCAACACAAATTCCAAACATGAAAGGAAGGTTCTTTTCTACTCACTGTGAAACAAGATTATTCTCTCCCTTCTTCTACATCCTAGATTGCCGACTTCACATTCAGAGAATCTCGAATTTCCCTTTAGTTATCCAATTAGTTTTCCCAAGTACGAATGTACTTCAGCAGCTTGTGGGTGCAAATGGTCTCCCATTATAAATGCATGCACCTGACCATTCACTTGGATCCACGATTGTCCAGGGTGCTTTTTAAGCCCTCCCTTTTCCATTTTATTTCTAACTAGAGCAGCCTGCTCCCATTTTTGATCAGTGGCATACATGTTTGACAACAAAACATAAGGTTCCTGATCACATGAATTGAGTTGGATTAGTTTTTCAGAAACCCACTTCCCCATATCAACTCTTTTGTAGAGTTGACAGGAAGAAAGAAATGACTGCCAAATTGCAATTTGGTCAGATATGCCATTGCTATAAATGAAATCCTTAGCCTCATTCAACAAACCACTTCGCCCATAAAGATCCACCATGCAAGCATAGTGTTCTATTCCAGGTTTGATTCCATATACATCTTTCATGAGCCTGAAATGTTCACGACCCTCTTCAAGCAGTCCTGCATGGCTGCAAGCAGTTAATATACCAACAAAAGTGATCTCATTTGGTATATTTCCCTCATTTATCATACACTCAACAAGCCGAACAGCCTCCTTACCTCTCCCATGCAAAGCAAAGCTGAATATAATTGTAGTCCATAACACAACATTCGAGTATTGACTCTGCTCGAATACTGACAAGGCATCATTGAGGCTCCCACATTTGGAATACATATCAATCAATGAGGATGAAAGGTGAACATCCAGGTAATACCCAACTTTCAGGACATAGGCATGGATCTTTCGACCAAGTTCTAATATACCAACATTTGCACATGCTGAAATAATGCTTGTAATGGTATATTTGTCCACCTTCATACATTTTTGGACCATCATGCTAAATACTTCAAAGGTGTTTTCATAGTTACCATTCTTCACATACCCAGAAACCAATGAACTGCATGCATATGCATCCTTGTAAGCTATCTCGCAGTTCTTTGTGCTCATAAACAATAAAAGCCAACAATGAAATACTATTGAAGCCTTTTCAGTTTCTCCACATTTGCAATACATATCTATGAGAGAAGTCCTGATAAATTCATTGCTGTTGATTCCCAATCTAATAACTATCCCATGAACTTGCCTTCCAACATCCAAAAGAGACAACAACGAAGCCAAACCCAGAGCTATGGAAAAGGTTGCCTCGTTAAACACTGGTCCTTTTCCGTTCATCTCATAAAGCAGCTCCAGTGCCCTTCTTTCCAATCCATTTTGCGTAAGCCCATCTATAATCGTATTCCAACTAGCAACATCTTTGTATGGCATCCTTTGAAACAGATCAAACGATTTCTGTGTATCTCCACCACGTAGGTACGCACCAATCATTACATTCCAAGAAATGGTATTCTTCTCTCTCATCAATTCAAACAACCTCTCCGCAACAACAACGTCCCCGCATTTCGCGTAAACATCAAGAACAGAGTTTTCCAACACGGCATCAACATGAATTTGGTTTCTGACAATCCACCCATGAACAACTTTACCCAGTTTCAGCTCATTCAAGCTGGAACAACACTTCAAGACACTCGACAAAGTAAAGCGATTCGGACAAACACCCTCAATCACCATAGCCCCGAAAAGATCCAAAACCATTCCACAAGACCCATCGCGTGCAAAACCGGACAGAAGAATCGTCCAAGCCCAGACGTCTCGTTCCGGCAACACATCGAACAGCTTCTGGGCATCGCCCAACTTTCGGGTTTTCGCGTAAATAGCCAGAACGTAGTTGCCGACGCTCGCATTCCGCACGGACCCTTTCTTGATCGCATCGGCGTGGAATGCCTCCGCTGCCGCCGCCGTCTCCGGCCTCGGGCAGCGAACGGGGGGAGAGCGACAGCACAGATGCCGAACTCCATTGAGCTCCAAGCTAGGAGGGTTCGAGGTTGCCGGGGTTCGAGAATGTAGGAAGAGCAATGAGCGATGATCGAACAGAGGAAGGGAGCCAAGGCGTCTGGGATTAGCCCTCAACGTCAGTCTCAGTTTCATAACCAAATTGCTTCAGCTTTCCACTATGTCTGCCTAACTGTCGGGACTTCTCAGCAGTTTTTGTAACGGTCATGTGGCATTATATAATGCAATCTACCAAGCACTAGGCCTAACTCAAAAAAAAAAAAAACACCAACTTTTCCTTGGCCGACAATTCCGACCCAATTTGAAAAAACTGCAATTGTTTTTCCTTCGAAATTAACAAAGAGATTTATTTTTAATTAAGTAGCTATAAATATAAAAGGCACTTCATGTTTTTTTTCTAGATTTATAATTATGCTTACCCTCAACACAGTTGTGTCATTGCAAGATACAATACTTCAAACCAATTTATACTTTTGGTTGAAAACTGTTGTCGTACTATTATCGTTATAAATTAATATACTTCATAATTAAATTTTAAAGTTGAGTTACATTTATTAAGGGTGAGCATGGTTACGGGATAGAATCGAGAACTTGATCAATTTGTCAAGAGTTACGTCTATTAAGGGTGGGCATGGTGCAAGGGTAAATTCGAGAACCGAAGAACCCAATTAGTGAAAACCGATCTGGTTCCAGGTTCTTATGAGACTTGATCCGGTTCTCGGTTTCACATTTTTAGGAACCTCCGATTCCTGATTCTTCCAGGAACTTGGAACCTACAAAAACCTGTAATTTGTTCTCCTTGCTTTAAAGTTAAAAGCAACGGCTGTTCCCTATGTTCGAAGTTCTTAAGTAAGGGTGATGGTTTGTTAGCCAATTTTCTACTTATTAAGGCAGGATCTAAAATCATGATACGAGAGGTGGCACTCGATGATACAAAACTTGACCAAAATGAAACAAAACAATCCTTACCGACCGTGTACTACAGCACTCCCGACCCAGGAATTCGGGGACAAGATTCCATAGACATGCCATGAGCTTGATAAATTTGGGTTTACTTTTCCTTAAAAAAATTTGGGTTTATCTTTTCTTTGATAAATTTGGATATATGTGGTGAGGCTTTCTAATAATTATTTTAGTTTAGTCAATAGCAATTTTAATTTAAAACTATTATTAAGTGATTAACTATATATATATTTTTGATTTCAGGTGGTTAGAATTTGGAGCAATTTTTCATGGATGATTGAGGACTGAAGCTCGATAATCTAAGCTTTATGTTACGTGCTTTGAACCTTTTATTGTTTATTTTATTTTACTTGTTTATCTTTAATGGATTGTTACTATTGACATATAAGAAACTTTCGTTTTTATTGTTGCTTTCACTTTTATTTTGCTTAATTAAAAATGAAAAAAAAGAAGAAAAGACATTAGCTGGTTCTAGGTAGAACCTAGAACCGCTCATGCCTAATATCTATTGTGAGATAGTATGCCCATTCAAGAATAGCGTCTTTGCATAAAACATGACTTAATTCAAATAATGTGTCTTTGAATCTATTTATGAACGAAGAGTTACCAGAAATTCTTTCACGTTCAGAGAAGTCCAAGAGCTCATAAAGTAATATTAAAAAAATCTTCTTCTCTTGCCGTCTCTCATCTCTCCAATATCTTCTACGACATTCAGCCATGGAAGGGTTTGAGCTAGTCTCATCCTCCCCTCCCTCTCTTGTTGATTTTCTTTATGTATTTATTTTTCTTTTCTTATTTTTTTTTTCATAGTTTCTCGATTTGGATATGGGAGCTTTCTTCTCTTGATTTAGTTCTTGATTCGAGAATTTGAACTCTCCCGATCTAATTCTAGATTTGGCAGTTATCTTCTCTTGATTTAGATTCGGAGGTTATTCCAATTTCAATGGTGATCATAAGAGCTTTGACATCTTATTGAACCGAGAAGATTTGTTCTTCCAAATGTCAGATCTGAGTTTGTTTAATATGTTTTTGTTGTCTTCTTAAGGTTATGGTATAGAGGAAGTTGAACCTACGTGCACAACGCCAATTAGCAATTCTATAGTTAGGGGTGAGCGATTCCACTTGTAACCTGGAATCTACCCATGAAAATAAGTTCCTCATTTTTTGGAACATGGAACCTATCTTACATACCTTAGAACCTAGAACCTATCCTGTTACAAGTTCTAGGGTTAGTTCCAAAATCTATCTAGATTTTACCTGTATTATTAATTGAACAATTGTAGTGAATTATCATTTTTAATGACCATCACTTGTTGCAAAAATCCATTAAACATAACTCATATTTAGACACATGACAAATATGAAACATTAACAAGTTACAAAATGAAAGCTCAAATAGTGGTTCTAGATTATACACTCATCATTTAACGTTATGGAACATTGTAGGATCATGCAAAGACATAAACTAAGAAAAAACACAAAAAACTTAATTAAGATTTCATGTTTTAGGTTTCAGGTTTGTTGACACGTATTTTCTAATTTGCCCAAAAATTAATTACGCAAAATTTAGGAATTAGATTTTAATTCCTAAAACAAAAAATATTTTTAATTTTAATTGCATTGCATGTAGACATTAGATGCATTTCACAATATTAGAATATATTTTTCCTCTTTTAATTTTTTTTAAAACTAAAAATTAAAAAAAATTCGGATCGGGGTGGGTCGGGTCTAGGTCAACTCGGCCTTCTCTTTTCTTCTCCATAGGCTTGGCCCACTCCCGCTTTTCTTTCCCCCCCATAGCTGGCCTCTCTCCCCCTCTCTCCTCCTCCCTTCTCCCCTGCAACCGACCACCGCCTGGGACAACATGGATAACCTGCTCCACTGCAAAATTGGCCACGAAAGTCTTGAGCAGGAGCAAAGGCCAGCGCAGAGCATTGAATGGAAGGGGTAAGGGCAAAGGCAAGTAGCTGGCGGCGGCTATATAAGCGGCGGAGAAGAGAGAGAAAGGGGCTGGCAAAAAACAGAGTGGAGAGAGAAAGATAGGTTAAGAGAGAGTCTGAGAGAAATTGAGAGTAAAAAGTGAAAATTGAGGGTTGTAGGGACCAAAGGGAACCTGAAGCCTTACCGTTGCCTGCTGATCAGTTGGCAATCTCCCCAGACATGCTTTTGATAGTAAACTTTCTTGACCCCCTAACTGCTATATTTTCTCTTGTTCTTGTATATAGTTTGGCCGGGACTTGTGCCGACCGTTTTGTGCGAATCCCGGCCTATAGTGACTCTGCTTCTAGTCTGTGTGTTGTCTTTGAAGGTGAGTAGTGGCCGTCAGAGCAGGCCGAAGCCTCTTAATATGTCAAGGTTGCTTTGTTTTAGTCGTGAACACCATACGTTTGATGAAATGCCTCAATGAGGCCTGTTTGGTATTGGCTTTAGCCGACGAACAGGTAAGTGTCCGGTGAGTTGTGATCGTCGCGGATAGCCTTATGGTGGTCGTGGGAGGCTAAAGGTGATACAAAATTGGCCCGAGTCCACCAGCCAAGCTTTGACCAACGTTTGGGCTTGAAGAGCCTTGGTCGGAGCTCGGCTGGCGGCCACCGTGATCGGTCACCTTGGTTGGCCAGAAGGGGGCCACTCCGGCCCTAGGTGCCGAGACAGCCGAGGCCAACGGCTAGGCGAAATGACCGGCCAATCGCCGGATCTCGCTCGGCCAATGCTCTTGTTTGCCTCTGCACGTAAGAACTGGCTTCGGTCGAATTTACAAGTCAAACAGGGCCCGTTTGACTTGGTTGAACCGATCCTGTTTTTTCCTTTTCCATCAGATGGGGCCCTAACCTGGCCCAATCTAGTTCAGACCCGGGTTGACCCCCAACCCAGTTTGGATCCAGAGACCTGACCCAAGTTAACAACTTTGGATTGGATCTATTGACCCGGGTCGGTTTTGACTAGATTCGGATCCGTCAACCTGACCCGATCTAATATTATATTATATTATTTAAAAATAAAAAATTCGTTTTTTTATTATTAGGAAATAGTTTAAAAATTATTCTTTTTGAATATTTTTCTAAATTATGAGAATTATTTGATTAATAATTATGTTTAAATCGGATAAGCCTATGGGGCTGTATGATAGGATTTTTGCATGTTATCTCTACTACCGTTGTATTATTATTATTATGCATGTTCTAGTTAGGATTAAAACTCTCGGTTGCATATTTCTCTTGACTGCTCATCGTTAATTTAATGATTGTGCACTTACTTCATTACCTTACATGTTAGGAGATATGTCATAAAATCAATCTAAACTGCCTAATAAATATTTTCTCAAATAAACAGGATGAAAGGTACCAAAAGGGCACTAGTCACTCAACTAGTATAACAAAGTCCCTAAACTCATTTTGTCTTTGGTTCGTAGGAGTAAGGTGATTCTCTCGTCACCTTACTTGGGTTTCTAATCGATCTATCCCAAATTAATTAGTGACGACTCCTAGATAAAAATTACTTGTAGGTTAAAAACTTAAATCACAGGTCACGATATGATATGGGCTTGAGAGAGCCCAAGTTAAGTCCTAGACCTAGACTTAGTGCGTACCAGGCTACGCCGTTTTCACTCTTTGAAGAAAATTTGGCAGATTGCAACAAGGTTCAACTAACCTAGAACCGGGAACTTATCTGTTGAAACAAGTTTATCAATTTTTGGAACTTAGAATTTACCTTACATACCTTGGAACTTGAAATCTACAGGTTCCCATTGGTCGGGTTCTCAAGTTCCATAATCTACTCTGAAACCATGCTCACCTCTAGCAATAGTTATTGGAGAAGAAATTTCTAACGAGTGCTCATCATTGATGAAAATACGAAATCTAGTGATCGGCTGTCAATTATTTTGCTTGACATATTCGTTCTTATGGAACAAATGTGTGCTTAACCTTACTGATACTCCGTTGATCATTCTTATTTTCTGGTTTTGGCTTAGTTTTGCAGTATTTTGGGCTTTGCTCTATTTCGATTTGCTTTGTCATATTTGCCTTGCCATGAAGGTAATGCATTTCTCATGTATTTATTTGAGTAATGAATAGAATTTTCTTACGATAAATAAAAAAGATAAATCCAAGATTTATTTAATTACTTATTTATTTATATTTTTTCTTTAGAATTTATTTATTTTTGTTTGCAACAATGAAATTTTGATAGGGCCATGGTGCTATAATTTTATCTATTAAAAAAATGCCCACTGTGGTTACAAAAATGAAAGTAACATCATGTGACCTTTCATTCATACGATTTAAGACACTCCTTTTTACATTTAAATTAAAGGAATGGATTCACTATAAGTTCAAAAACTGGTCAAAAATGTACAATTGAGTTCTAAAACTTGTAAAAAGTGTGTCGAGTCCTAAAATTTATCAAATTGGTTCAACGAGTTCTAAAGTGAACACAGTCTAACTTACTAACGAAAAATACTAACGTGACTTTTTTTTTAATAATATTTTCTCTCTTTTACGTGGCGATGACATGGTTAAATTATGAAATATAAGATTAAAACGACGTCATTTTGGACCAAATTTATTTTTTAATACTAATTTAATTTAAATTAAAAAAAAAAGAGAGACCCAACCTACAGTTGTGGCCAAGTCCTCGCCAGTAGCCATCGCTATAGCCACTGGGAAGGGCCAGCGAAGGTTGCTTGGGCCTTTCCAAAGCCCGGTGACCCTCGTCGGCCCTAGGCAAGGCCCTGATCTTAGGGAGAGCGTGACCCTTATCCTAGATCTGAGCAAGGGTTGTTGGCCCTCTCTTGGGGCCAATGAGGCCTCGCCTAGCGTTGCCCACCTCAGGTGGGGGCTAGCGACCCTCACTCAGATCTAGGGCGAGGGTCGCACCCTCCCTCAAATCAAGGCCTGCTAGCCCTCATCGGGGACTAGGGGGACCTTGCTAGGGGCCGGTGAGGACCATTAGGTTTTAGGAAGGCCTAGGGAACCTTCGCCAGCCCTTCTCAACGACTGTGGCGATAGTTACCGACGAGGGCTTGGCCACAACCACTGGTTGGGTGTTATATATTATATATGCGAATTTTTGGCTTTTTTCTAAATTAGTTAATATTTTTTAAACTTTTTTTGACATGTCACTTCTTGTACACCACATCATCGCCACGTGTCTCAAGAAAAATAATAAAATAAGACATGTCGGCCTTTTTTGTTCGTAAGTTAGACAATGTTAAGTTTATGACTAGATTGAACAAATTTAACAAGTTTTAAGACTCGATTACACATTTTAGAAGTTTTATGATTCAATTGCACTTTCATGACAAGTTTTAAGACTTCTAGTGCATGTATCCCTAAACATTTACGTCATAATTTTCAATTTTTATTGCTCTTTTGCATAAATAATTTATTAATTATTTTTAGAGATAAGTGTACCAAAAGTCCTAAAATTTATCGCAAAAGTGCAATTGAGTTTTAAAATGTGTCAAATTGATGCAATTAAGTTCTTTTGTTGACTCTATCTAATGAAAAATGCTGATATGACAATTTTTTAAATTATTTTTTCTCTCTTACATGGCATTTTTTCTCCTATCTAATTACTTCATCAATGAAACTGACATTGTATGATGATGCTCCCTGAACATCCATTTAGTTTAATATTACCATCTTATCTTACTTTATATGAAGTCCTTTATACTATCAAATATGCGGCCCCATAAGTAACTAGGTGATGCTTAATATGTTCATGTTCATTTTTTTTTTCGGATTTCATTATTATTATCTCTTTCTCTCACGTGTCTCTAAAATCAAGTTGAAAAAGCCAATGATTTCCTGAAAGATGTGATAGATAATAGGGGTATGCAAAACGGACCGTCTAAACTTGGAACTGCCCAGACCGGATTGGACTGGCTGGTTTGGTCTAATTCCTGGGAATGTCGGTTTAGTTTCCAGTTCCTAAAAGTGAAATTGGTTTTTGAGCGGTCTAGTTCCCGATTCCAAGGGTAAACCAGATCGAACCGGACCAACCTGACCAGACTGACTACGTATAACTTATTTTTTATTTCTTCAAAAAATTAGTAAAATGTACACTAAATACTAAATAAACTTCATTGACAAAAATTAGTAAAATATGGATTAAATCCTAAGTGAACTCATTGATAAAAATTAGTAAAATATGAACTAAACTCTAAATGACCGGTTCCATTGGACAGGACCGGATCCGGTTCCCGATTCTAGAATTAACCGGTCCTCTCATTGGTTCCCAAAATTGGGAACTGGTCCTCTTAGTCCGATTCCCCGTCATCACATCACATACACTATTGATATGGTATTTTTGATAAATAATCATTGAAAGTCGTATAAGAATCCTCAAATCGCGCTCGATCAAGATTCGGTTTCCCGTGCATCTCGAAGAAAGATGTACAGTCTTAACATGTGCAACGCATTGGCGGCTTAGCCCTCGATATATTTGCGACTTAAAAAAAAAAAGAAAACGATTGATTTCTCCTCGAATCACCACCGCGGAACGTATTCACACCCAGTTTCGATTCTGAGGACAAAAATCAATATTGATTGGCATGGTGGGGCACGATCTCTCTCTTTCAAGGTAAGAACACCACATGCCGCAATGGTCGTCATCCAAACGGCCATTCGTATCCTCAGAGCAGCATAAATCATGACGGAGCATGAATCATGAGCGCTCCCGTACCGAATCGGGAAAATTGATTAGCTTAGCAGTGACGTCGATTCGCAAAATGCATGGTCGAACATTGGCCAAACTTTCTTGTCGGGGAAACGAGGAGACCGGTCCTACCAGTTCCGATGATAGTTCCATTCGATCGAAAATGACTAGCTAACCGGTACCAAAAGAACAAATAGAAAAAACCCAGTAAATAGATATTTTTTCCATTGGAGAAAAGATTTTAGGTTAGGCTAGAAAATTTCGAATTGCAAATTTTAAACTGGTGAATATCATCCTCCACCAAAGGAAGAATTTCGGGGGATACCATTGCCAACTATTAGCGACGATGTCTTTTTTTTTTACTTGTGATTATCTGTATTTCGATATTTAAATTGCTCACCGGGATATTTCTACTTTTGATTTTCGGTATGTCAGCTAATAAGTTTTTCCTTTTCAAATCCTCTAATCTAATCCTAAATTAAGTCAAGAAAATAGGAAACTATGGAAGTAAAAAAAAAAAAATAGGAACCAGTCTCTCTATTTCCTCCACAAAAAACTCAAAAGATGACAAAGAAAAAATCGTGTGAACCAGTTTTCTCGCCGACGACAAGAGAATTCCAAAGGCAGAAACTTACCGAGGATGTGTGTGCACCGGCCACTCCAGGCACTTCTTTGGTCTTTCCACTATAAATAGGGCCATCCTAAAGCACATCAACCATCCCATCAAGACACTTCTTTTGTACCCTTCTCGTGCTTCGGCTGATCCATCATGTCCTCCTATTCTTTGCGATCTTCGCACTTCTTGTCTCTCCCCGTAAGTACTAGTACCATGAAAGTTTCGACCGCTGATTCCGGCTTCGTAATGCCTCAACCTAACCGAGTGCAGACATCGCGCAGCGTTGACAGAGAGCAAACTCATCTGGTAAATCCACTGATCTTTGCCTCGTTTATTTTCACCTTTATCGTTTCCTTCCTTGGCTCGTGAAAAACACAAAGAAGAAAAGAAAATCACAGACATAGTGTTTGCTTCCAAGCATTATTTTGTGGGGCACGTATGACACCTCTGATGAGAATGGGGATGTCTCCTGGGTCAGCAGCGGGCATCATAACTTCAGATTATAGAGATGAAATATAAGCTTTTCACAAAATCTTTGCACATAGAATTTCACACATTATGACAAATAATTACCCGAGTTTGTTCTGATCACCTAGGTCCTCAAGTGGGCATGGTGGCCCTGTCTAGGGCTGGAAATTCATGTCTTGTCATGTCAGGATAGAATGTAATATTAATATGATTAATCCGAACATTAAACGTGTTGAACTGCCTCGATATGAGTACAATAAGCTTAATAAAACGGATCACCTAGCACAACTAACACGATTATCAAGTGGTCACCGTGTTTTTGTATTGACAAAACACAATACTGTAATATGTTTACAATGAGAAGTATGTAAAACACATTTATGCAAGAAGTACGTAAAACAAATTTGTAAAAGAGAACGCGTGTTAGCATGTTTAGGACGTTTCAACAAGTTCCCCGATAATGTGAGTATAATATCGCTTTACATTATAGCTAAAGTGTACTATTTAATTAATTTTTTATACTCTATTTCTTTACATCCTTAAATATGTTTTTGTTTTACCTTTTATTCTTTTCGATATGTGGATTATTTTAAAATTCTTTTAAAAAACAAATTAAAAAACTCACATTAACTTGTTAATTTAAACATTTCAATTCGTATCTAAATGGGTTAAGTGGGTGCATCCTCATAAGATGCAATTTTTTTTTTTGTGCCTTAAATGTATTGGCCCATTTATGACATGAACCATATATGCCAAACCCGAATTTGTTTCTAGTTATGTGTCATGTCATTTAAACAGGTCACGTCGAGAATTCCCAGCTCTATTACAACGTCTCTTCGGACTCTTTGTTGTCCTACAGGTGGTAGGAACAGGAGAAAAAATCCAAAATTAGGATATAAGGGAGGCTTATTTACCGATCATATGCAGGGAAACAAGAATGACTTCTCTCAAGGTTCAGTTATAATGAATCTGCAATAAAAAAGAACCAACTTATCAATTCCCTGTTAGATTTGACCATTTGAAACAATTTAAACCTGGACTGGCTTGTAAGGTCATATAATATGTACCTTGTGCATATGAGCATACTAAGATTTACTAGTATAAAAATAATATCAACAGAAAACCTTAATCATCTCATACTGAATTACCATCTATGGATTTTATGAAAAATTGTCAGTTGATTATTTCATTATTTGTGCTTTTGTCTTTGCTCTTTTGTACTTTTACTGATTTTTTTTTTGCTTCATTTCAATAATATTCTGAATTCACATGAGAAAAAGTATCGCCAATTTATATCATTCCTGCTTAAGTTTTGTTTTTGGATTATAACATCGACCTCACTTGTAACTCTGGATTTCCATTATGTAGGATGATTCCCGGATCAAACATGAAGAAAAAGTAAAGAGCCTTATGGATTTTCTGAATAAAATGGTGAATGAGCCTGTGGAAAGTTTAATCATTGTGGACACAATTCAGCGGCTAGGAATCCAATCCCTATTTCAAGAACAGATTAAAGCCATTCTACAGTGGCAATACACACATTTTAGCTCTCTGAATCATGGCAAAGATCATGTCTATGAAATCGCTCTTCGGTTTCGACTTCTTCGGCAAGAAGGTTATTATGTGCCTGCAGGTCTGTTTCCCATTTAAATTAAGACTTTTCATAGGATGAAATAGTTTTAACCAATTTGGGATTTTTTTTGAAACCGAAGTATGCACACCGTAAATTTCGAATGAGTGAAGCAACTAATAAGTTAGATAGCAAACTATACTTTTTGATGTATTGGAGTCCTTGTGCTTTTTATGCAGATGTGTTCGAATACTTCAATGATAAGAGAAAAGGTTTTGTTATGAAACTGAAGGAAAATATTAAGGATATGATGGAATTATACGAAGCATCACAAATGAGCATAGAAGGAGAGGATATACTCGATGAAGCCGAATACTTTAGCGGCAAGTGTCTCCATGCACTGTTGGCGTGTGATCTTGATCATGAACAAGCGATACTGATAGAAAGTACATTGCGATATCCATATCGCAAGAGCTTCGCAAGATTGCTAGCTCCTCAAAGTTTTGTAAACAATATGCCTGGCGTGAACTCATGGATGGAGGACTTGCTAGAAGTGGCAAACACAGAGCGAAGAATTGTTCAATCTGTGCACCAGAAGGAGATTCACCAAATTGATACGTGAGTAACTAATTTATTACTTACCCAAATTTATGCTCAATTGAAGGACAATTGATGACCAACATACAATAAAAGATGGGCTTTTAACTGTTGGCCCTCATTCAAGTGAATGAATGCAGAAATAAGATGCTAAATTTAAACTTATATATTTAAGAGTTTGTCATTTAGGTTCAGACTAATATCGAACTCACAAATCACAGTTTGAGGCATTACTCAAGCCAGTTTCACCAAAAACTATTCGGAACATGATAGACTCTAGATGTCCATTTTTTCTAATCTCTATGTCTGTAAGATCGACAGAATCTTTAAATGAATAATTTGTTTCCAGTATATGAGTAAATTATTATGTACTCATGGCATAGTTTTGTCTCATGCATTTCCTATATTTCAGGTGGTGGAAAGAGTTGGGCTTGGGAGAGGAGATGAAGTTTGCTAGAGACCAGCCACTAAAATGGTACATGTGGTCCGCGGCAATTCTCCCAGATCCAAGCTTGTCTGAGCATAGGATTGAGCTCATTAAGCCCATCTCTCTCGTGTACATTATAGATGACATATTTGATGTCCATGGCACGGTTGATGAGCTGATTCTCTTCACAGAAGTCATTAGAAGGTATACAGTTGTAGAGAGCCCATTTTACCTACTCTGTCATGGCTATTATGTCGATAAAAAAATCTACACCTTTATATTATGCTGCCAATTTAAATCTTTCTTGTAATTTCTTTTTCTTCAGATGGGACAATGTGTGTGCTGAGCAGCTTCCAGAATACATGAAAATATGCTTCAAGGTTCTCGGTGATATTACAAATGATTTTGGCAACATCATCTTTAAGAAGCATGGATGGAACCCCACGAGATTCTTGAAACAGATGGTATTAACATAAAATTATTATTGATAAGAACCTCTACCCGCAACCATGTTGCTTACTCCTATCTCAACTCTAAATGAGCGTCACTTAATTTGAGATTCACAACACCTAACCAAAACTCAACCTTGATCATACCCTCATCCGTTTGTCCACTCTGTCTCACCACACTCCAATACTGTGGTCATCATTTTGAAGTTTGTGTTCATTTCTCCAAATCAAAGCCACAAAAACCAATTGCCGACTTCAATATCGTCAAATTTCAGTCGATCTTTCCTAGAATTCCTTATAATGCCATGCACGGAGTTCTTACCACTCTTTCTCTCTCTCTCTCTCTCTCTCTCTCTCTCACGCACAATCGCACACAAATCTTGGCCAAATCTAGGTGCTCACGTCAAGATCTTGTAGCCGTGGACTGGCTTCTTAGCAATAAAATGGAGCACAGTGCAGAATTAAGCTGCCTTACTGGCAGAGAGACACACAGATTTCCTAGTGATTCCTCATTTATGAATACTACGAAAGCTCAATAAGCACTCAATTTTGATTTATGATTACATTTTAAAATATCCTTCATCAGTTGCACAACATTTGATGCTGCAGTGGGCGGATTTATGCAATGCATTCCTGGTGGAATATCAGTGGAACGCTTCTGGGAAATTGCCAAGCGCAGATGATTACTTGAAGAATGGGACTATCACTTCAGGTGCGCCCTTGGTGCTAGCTCACTTGTTCTTTCTAATGGGCCAAAACATTGCCAACCAAAGTATGGATTCAAAGAAAGAAGAGGTGCCACTGCCAAATGCAATCTTCTTAGTCGCTCAAATTCTTCGCCTTTGGGATGACCTCGGATGTGCCCAGGTAAACTAGTTAACGATTTCGTGCCGGGCAATATTCGGGTTTTATTCTCTTTTAATTCGTGTTTTGTCATTTTTTATTGATTTAATTATTTTACTTGTGGGATTCAATTTCCTTGAAGGATGAGAATCAAAATGGCTATGACGGGTCATACGTGGAGTGCTATTTGAGGGAAATGCAAGGCTCTTCGAATCAAAGCGCGAGAGAGCATGTGATGGAGTTGATATCGAAATTGTGGAAGCTCCTCAACCAAGAATGCCTCTCTCCATGTCCGTCCTCTGCGCCTTTCCGCGAAGCTTGCGTGAATGCTGCTAAAATGGTTTCATTGATGTACAACTATGAAGACAAACATGGTCTTGAACTCCTCCAAGACCATCTGAAGTCGTTCACCTGTGATCACGAGACACTTTAGCATTTTCACGTTTTCTTTTTTTAATGCTTGTTGAATTACTTCCATGTACCGTACTCCAGGTGACTTTCACTTACCACAAAGTTGCTTCTTTTTTGTAAGTTGTCTTTTTTTTTTAATAAATGTATTTGCAAGTGTTTTCCCATGATAAGTGGCAACATGTGCGGAAAAATTTAATATTATTTCAGACATATTACATCGGCAAATGGTTTTATTTTTACACGCGCAGAATATCATACATGTAAGAAGATATTAAAATTTAAAGTGAAGTATAGCACGTGTTCATGTAAACTATTTAAAGTAGGAACATAAAAAGCGTTGATGTTGCCTTGTGAACAGAACACTAGAAAATTAACTTTTTTTTAGCTAAACACTAAAAGATCAACTTGAAACTATCTTATATGTGCATCTATGAATTTTAAGAAGCTAGAATACTAATCTTTTATGAAGTTTAAGTATCCAACTTTGTTAGGTCAAAATGTCGGAAGGCTTTAATATAGTTAAGGCTTTGATATAGAAAAAATAGAGTATATACTGCTGGTGTAAAGAAAATTTCCACATTCACCCCATTCACCCTCGATTTGAGGATTACAACGGTGCTTTCTCTCTCTCAAATGATTGGAGTATGAGACTATTTGCGTTAAACAGTTTTTTTACACTAACGTTGTATGCTCTACTTATCATTTAATTATTTATGACATTTTCTATTGTTTTATGACAAATTGTTGCAAGTATTGTAAAAATTTGTTAGATATTACATATATGTATTTTTACGGTTTTTTGAACTTCATAAGCCTTTGAAGAACATAATTCTTTTAGAAATTAGAATAATTAAATATCTACTATGTTTTTCGTTGAGTTATGATGATAAACATTGTAAACCATAGAGATTTAAGATACTTAAATAATTACGACCTTTATGATAAACATTACGATGAAAACTAGTATGGCTATGTAAAACATCTTGAAATATTGAAATTAGAATATCTAAATACTTGTGACATTTTGAACGGCATGCATCACGAGGAAAGCCGTAACCTTATGGAAAACATGGTAAATTATTAGAATTTCGTACGTTATGATGTTTCCTTTGAGTTTGACAACCGTTTGGCTTGTAGCTAAATAATTTAACACAAATAGTATGCAAAGCGTGTAAAATGCACTTAGCTAGGTCAAATCGATTGTGACATTTTGTACACGAGGAATCTTTGTTGTGCCCTTGATATAATCTGTTAAAAAGTGTTTTTTACCGTGAGTGGACAAAATGAAGTTTCTATAGTATAATTCTACTGTGCAAAATATCTTCAAAGCGCATGTTAACATTTCAAAATTCCTTTTAATCATCATAGACGTATTCTTTTTAAAAGTCAAATTAAATTAAATGTTCACCAGATCCAAATTTCACTTTTCACTTATCCTGAGTAATATTGATGCTGGTCACAATAATATCAACACTGTCCAATTAAATTTGTCCCGAAATTTCGAGAAATTTTACACCAAAGTTTGGGCTCTAAATAACGGCCTAATTCGATCGAGTGCTATTTTAGCGAAATCTCTAATTTAAAAATAACCCAAGAGTGATCAGTTTTGGGCTAGATTTTATTATAAGCACAGTGACGAAATACGCGTTTTATAAACCCAAAAAATGGGTCGAAATTCGGAATGTTACAACTTTCAATTGATCACTTAGGTGCTATAAATTTTTAAAAATTTTTGCCCAAGTGTCAAATATCTAACATGGCATGAAACTTGCGGCAAACATTTTTAAAAAGTTATGGCACTTAAGTGACTAGAAAAAAAGTTATTTCCCTCAAATTAGTAGCATATAAGTGATTGAAAAAAAAATTATGATATTTAAGTGAGTACTGTACGAAAGTTATGACACACATGGTGTTATTTTCCCTAAAAAATGAGTATTGGAAACATCCCCACCCAAATAATTTTTGATTAAGCTGTTTCACTTTACAAAACAAGCACCTTCTTCCTCCAATAAATAGATCAGATTGCCAAGACTCTTTTGTCACTGTTCTCTCAAACAAAGACTAGCCTTAAAGATGGGTAAACCAGCAAGGCTCATTTTGGTGTCCGTGGCTTCACAGTAAATCATCACGGACATTCAATCGGTACAATTCATGCCAATTAAATTAAATTAGTCTCACTCGTTTCCATATAATGCATTTCCAATACTATATTTAGATCTAATTCAAATAGAATTGACATTGGTAAATTTAAATTATTCTCTTTCCAGTTAATGTTGCATATAACCAAATGAGTCCTCGAATTAGTCAAAGTTTGCGTTGGATGTTTCGATCTCCATTCTCTATTAGTAAGTTACGTGGTGAAAAATCAGGTATGAAAAAGTCAATTTTTAAGCGTGTATATTCTCACCATAAAAGCAACCAAACGCCTGTGTAACCGTATTCATGCCAAGCTTTCGGACAGTCTCCATATATTAGTATGATTTTTATTTTTCACACATTCGTCTAGAGATTCACATATAAGGTTTACTTTCGTTTTCAAATTTCAAGATTTTTGCACTTCTAAATCCTAAAGAAAATTGTACCCGTCAATCTCATAAAGAACATTCAAGACAATCGATTTTTATTCACCAAAAGAAATAGTGCGTCACATGGAAAGATCATACTTATTATCAAAGTTTCTCGCACTGTTGATGACTTTATTCGAAATTTTACATAATTACATTATTGACCAAATTTTTAGAATAACTTTTCATTTAAATCCATTTTTCTGAATTAATAGAAAAAGGGTCTTTTATTACATTCTTATCTTTTTGGTCTTTATAAATATTACCATAGTTAGTATTTTTTAGCTATAAACTGTATGATAGTAAACTTACCAAAAAAAAACTGTATGCTAGTAAAGTAAACCTTCGTTTAGAGTTGTATCTGGTTGATATTTTTACTATTTTAATTTCCTTATTTATATATTTCATTAAATTTAAATAAGACAGTATAAAACATAAAAGCTTGAAAGCTTTATCTATCTAAAAAATTAGTAACAAGATTCTGATTAATACGAGTGTGAGTATCTATAGGTAAACTATTATCGTTTTTTAGATATCCTTAATTGTTTTTTGTATAATAAAAGGAATATTAACCTGATATAAATCTAAATGATGTTCTACTTTTACTATTATAGAGATCACAAGATAATATATAAATAAATGGAACTATTGTAGTATTTATAAAAACCAACAATGTAATAAAAAGATAGCATATTCTTCGTTGATTAGGAAATGGATTGAAAAAATATACATTCTAAAATTCAAGCTCTATTGTAATCATGAAAACTTCTGAAAATTATCGAAGGACTTATTTGAAATGTTGAGGGATTAGATTGAACAAATTAAAAGTTTAGGGACTTGATGAAACAATTAGGAATAATTCAAGAATCACATTGAACAAATTAAAAGTTCTGGGATGAGATTGTACATTGGGCCAAAGTTTATGAACTATTAATTTCATTTTTCCTAAAAAAAAAGCAAAAATAGTTTTCCAAGGATGGGAAGCACCAAATTTTTTTTTTTTTGGTCAGCACCAAAGTTGGTTTGGCACAACTATAGCTTGTAATGGCCACTTGGGGTGGCATGACCTAGGCATGGCCCCTTTGACCAGGTGGGCCATGAGTCCAAATCGACTGGCCTAGGCCTAGTTTTTTTTTTAAATGCTAGTGAAATTCATTCATTTTGGATTGACAAAAATTAATATTATTCATGGAGTGTTTACAAAAAATATCATGATGCCTCAATGTGCATAACTTTCTCATGTCGATTTTTTTTGTGTTTTTCTAAATACTCTTGTAATGTCTTACATACTCAGTATAAAAGTGTCTTGCCAAAAGTAAAATAAAAAACACAAATTCTTTGATATAATATTTTGATTTTTTTAGACTAATGATATTAAATTCACTAGGAAAGTGAGCTTTTGAGATAGGAGGGACAGAGAACATACAAGTTGTTACAAGAGCAATGATGAAAAAGAGGCTGGCTTTTATTTTCTAAATAGCAATAAATTTTAATTTGATAGAAAACCATAAAAGGAAAACAACTACGTTAAAGGAAACTGTACGAATACAGAAACCATTAAGGCCGATTTTGTTAATCTAATAATACATGGGTGGATTTAGCGGTGAAAAGAGCCCTGCCCAAATAATTTCCTATTAAGCTCTTTCATTTACAAAACAAGCATCATCTTCCTCCTTCAAATAGAGTAGATTGCAGAGTCCCCTTTATCACTGTTCTCTCAAACAAAGACAGGCCTTGAAAGATGGGTAAACCAACAAGGCTCATTTTGGTGTCGTTGGCTTCCCTTGTGTTGTTTTGCTTTGTGTGTGAAGCTGCTGAACCCAACGGTCCGTTGAGGCACTCTAAAGTTCACATTCTAATCACCAACAATTTGCCCGGAGCGCCGACTCTCACAGTCCACTGTAAATCCAAGAATAATGATCTTGGCTTCCATTCGATTGGTCCGGCTGCATACTGGTCCTTTGTATTTCGACCCAATGTGTTCATAAGAAGCACTCTCTACTTCTGTAGCTTTCAGTGGCCGGGTCAATTTCACTACTTTGATGTTTATGTACAGACTAGAGATTATGAACGATGCCCACACAATTGTTTATGGAGCGTCGTATCGGATGGTCTGTGTTTATTCAATTTGGATGATGGCAAATACGACATTTGCAGTCCTTGGAATTCGCCATCATCAGGACTCCCTTTACCGGGATCCATGGCATAGAGGCCAACTTGTTAAGAAATTATTATGCGAGTAAAATAATTCAGATTAATTCATTGAATGATTTCTCTTCTTTTGAGCTTTCTTGGAGGTTTTTGAATAACCAAAAGAATGAATTTACATGATCCTTAATGATACGAGGACATCAGCAACTCATTTCTTTATTCTCGTAACTATGATTGTTAAGATAGACAGTAATATTTTGGACAAGAGAGTGGAGGAAAAAGGAAAGGTATTATATTCATTCATGTGTCATCTATCCAATAATGATAAATGTGTAAAAAGATTTGTTGAAAGCTTTTGCTGCGTAAAAATTCGCCATTCGGTGTTGATACATGTCGAAATGTTGCTGTTATTTATTAGTAGAGATATTTTCCAAACCATAAACCAAAGTTTATACCATTTGAATTTAGCGTATCTTATAATCGCTATTTGATTAGCCTTTTAATTTGGATTATGTCTCGTCTCATAGTGGTGTAGGATTTGTGCTTCTAGCCTCTACAAGTCAGGTCTTGTCATAACTAGACCCGATCATGGCCCGATTGGACCCGAGCCAGGCCTGCCCAAGCCGCAAACTTATTCAAATATTTGATAAAGAGGCCTGCCCAAACCGCAAACTCATTTCTTTATCCGTTTCTTTACGCTTGATATCTTTTGTTTGCCTATAAACCTGATCCAATGAGTTTGCAGCACAATGAGTACTTTGAAGAACATCTGTCCGAGCAAAATCGGTAGAAAGTGCACGTATCATTCATCCAGACCAACATGTCACGAAAGAAGTTTCGAAGCTGGCACATATTGCGTACTAAGGTTCCTGACGAAAAAGAAGAAATCCAAAGACAATTATATCATTTATATAGAGTAGGTGGAAGAAAATTCGGAAAGCAAAAGTTTTAAATGAATCGGAATGGGAGTCAACTGATACTAGCGACCAACTTGGACCGCACTAGAAAAAGGTAGATTAAAGCACTGGTTATTATATATAAGATCACCAATCTGATCCTATTGTTGCGGTTGTTGGGTGGGCGAGTATTGATTTGAGTGATGTTGAAGGAAATACAGATAGATAGGAGTTTATGGCACCACCCACCTGGGTGGCACTGCTGGCGCGGGCACTCTTCCTCTCGCAAAAGGTTGAGTGTTCGAATCCCGGGCGCCGCAGGGTGACTTAATCGGTGGCACGTGTGTGGGGGCTAGCACGTGTCGCCCCTAGGGTTTACCTCCCGGCTGTCGGCCGTGCGGGGGTTCCCTAGGTTACCAAAAAAAAAAAAAAGATAGGAGTTTATGGCTATGGATGTCATGCCCCGTACCCTATAAACACGTAACATCTCGCCGCGATCGTTAAGAATATGACTCCCAAGATTCGTCGCTGACCCGTTACCATCGAATAAGAAGATAAACGTGGAAGCCAAACGAACACTCTATTCAAGAAACATTCAAATGGGATAATAGAGAGAGACAATCTAAACAAATCAACAAACAATTTCATAAACTTAGTGTCACATATAGTGATAACATATACAAGCCTTCCTAAAGGCTACAAACTCAAATCACGTATACTAAAAAAAGGATAGGGTGGTCGATCTGCTCCACTATTCTATTCAAAAGAAGAGCTCTAAAAAGATAGGGATTTCTAACCCTATCAAAAACCTCCACAGCATTCTAGCGGTTCTCCATCCTCACCAACTGTGTACTCAGTTACCCAATGCTCCATTTCCGTTGGTACCCCGAAACATAGCAGAGGCTCAGTCATAGTCAAGGTCAAGGGACTAAAATGTTTAACAACGGGGAATGAGATAAAATCTCAATAAGTAAACTACCTAGGCCTCGACTAGGGCAATACGTACCTTCGGCACCCTAATTATGCAATTCTAACTAATAAGGTAAGTTCCTATCAAACGAACAATGGTACCGCATACTATGCAAAGTCTCGAATTGCATCACAATCATGGCATTTAATCAAAATGCATAACGGCAATAATAATAATCCAGACATACTCAATCATTCACACGAGTCTCGATTATAAGATGAAATCACTTCGGCCCATCCCATACCGTGCCTTACGATTTTATCCCATAATCAAGCGCAAAGCATGCCATATGCACATAACACTCGAAGTTGTTCGGATTATTAACGACCCACCATAGGTCACACTGAACTTCCGCCGGTCTTTGGGCATAGTTGGGCATCACCCCACTACTTTGGGTGTGGCAACGTCCGGGATCGAACCCCTCCGACAAGTCGGGTACCGGACGGCATTCCACTTGGGAGTATCGATTCAGCCTCCATCGGGCATCCTCTAGAACTTGTCTTAGACGGAACTCATTATGGCCCTACACGTAAACAACCACACATTGCCAATTTTAATCTTCCTTAATTAGCCAATGCAAGTGTTTATGACGTGCAATTTACTACGAATAAATATACCATGAATCGTACTCGTTTTCGTATCAAACATCAATATATGATCACGATATGCCATGCTAAGCCAACAATAGCCATAATTAACCACACGATCTTCGTACTAGGTCACGAAATCATCATTCTAACCACACGATCAAGCCATAGTCAACTACTTAACCATGATTAAATAAATTAACCATACGATTAAACAATTTAACCATGCGATCGGCATTAAACAAGTAATCCACCACACGATCGTCATCAAAACTTTAATCGGCACATAATCAACTAATTAGCCATGTGATTGTCAATCAAAGCCACTCGATCAACTTCAAATCTCTAATAAGCCATATGATTAACGTTTATTACATCCTAATTTAATCTAAACCGTATTATCAAAATTAGCAAATAATCATGATAATTAAGCCCTAAAATTTACCTTAACCAATCTAAAATCAATGGGGGCCATATGATCAATGTCCAAATCATCCAATTTAGCCCCTACCACATGATTATTGTAGCCAGAAGACTAACCCACGAATTTAATTAAAACAACCAATAAACAATCATAATTAGCCAAATTAAGCACAATTAGCAACATGAAACATATGCTCAGCTCTAGTCACATAACCTACTTATCTTAACATTCAAATCAACCATATAATCATTAAATCCAGCCACCAACAAATCCTCAATTCATCATCTACCATAACCCCTAAATTAAACCCTAAAATAACCCCTAAATTACCCTAACAACCCCCAAGCACTATCCATTGGTAACCTACTAACCTAATCAAGGCTTAGGGAGTTACTTACCACTAATTTAAGCTAAAAACTAAGCCCAAACAGCAGCAACAAGTCACGGTCAGATCTAGAATTTCCGGCGAACGGCGGCGGCCAAATGGCGATTCGACGAATGACGACTGATCTGGGCGTGATTGGCGGCTTGGGGGAGGCTTACAGTGGTCCACGGTGACCAAGGGATGTGGGCTGAGGTGTTGGTGGGTGGTGGTGAGGCTCACGGCCAAAAGGGGAAGAGAATGAGAGAGAAAATGAAGAGAGAGAGAACGAGAGAGAAAGTGAGGAGAGAGAGAAAGAGGGCTGAAATTTCAATCAAGATCAAGGGTTGAGATGAGTTCTTGACGGCCAAGCAAAGATCTAAAGGCTAGGATCAAGTCTTGCTCTCCAAGTTCCATCCAAAGGCCAAAATTAAATCTTGCAAAAAGGTTTCTAGAAGGGCATTTTTGTAATTAACCAAAAATGGCAAGGACAAAGTTGTCCAAGAGGATTTTCGGCCACTAGGGTAAAAAGACCATTATGTCCTTCCACTCAACAAATAAACTCTAGAACATACAGGAGTAAAATCGTCTTTTCCAATTTTTGAACCAATTTCCACTTTTTTGAGAATTTTTGAGCAAACCGATAATAAAGTGAGCTTAACGCGGCGTCGGCCAATATAATAATTTTGATATTCTCGAAAGTTCGATACCCAAGTTCGGATTTCAATTCGTGGTCAAAATTGATCAAATGTGACTTTCGTGTATCTCAAACTAACGGGCGGCTTTTAGGGTTTACGCATGTTGACCCGTGGTTGACTTGATATCAATCCACGTTTAAGTTTACTCGAGCCCTGGTGACTTTAGTTGTCATGTAATTACGAGAGTCAATCACTAGTTCCAAATGACACGATCGTTAGAAATTGATTTTGAAACGTTCGGAATGCATACAACGATTAAATGGAATCACCTATGACTCAATTGTATAACATTGTTAAATTGTTCCATAATCATTCTTGGATCGGTCCATAATGGTCCAAAATATCCCATCGTTAATCCTTATGGTCGAAGTGTCGATCCAGGTTCGAGTTCTTGGGTCATGCGTACCGAAATCCTAATTAGCCATTTCCTAACGGTTAGTATTCTCAAGTGTTGACACCTAAATTTTGGTAACCCGGTTAGTCGTTCATTGCATAAAAAAATAGGGATCGATCAAGGTCCCTAGACTAAAAAATTAGTTAAATTGCACATAAATTAAGAACATTTGAATTAGTATTTAGGGTCATATAGTTGCATTTGCATTGGAGCATGGCGGATGGACTTGAGTGAATGATTCTAAACTTAACTGGACTAAGCCTGCGGTGGCCGAAATCATGTGTATCAAGTTAGGAAAATTTGATGAAAATTTGAAGCGATAAAGCTTGGTATTATCAAGATCTTGGTCACATAGCAAATAAGAAAGAAGCATTCGGCATAATTCCCATGATATTTGTGAGATCAACTATTTGAGGGAATAAATAGTTGAGAGCAAGATTTAGTTAACGAAAGGAATATTTGATTGAAAATAAAGAGGAAAGAAAATATATATGCGTCCAAAAATTTGTTGGTGAAAAAAAAAGCATATAAAATGAGGAGGGGGGATGCACTTCACGGGGGCCAAAAATAAATTGTGAGTGTGAAGATAGAGAGCGGAGGCCCCACACATAGGGACATTCACGGCCACAATTCTAAACAAAAGAGAGGAGTAGAGAGTCGGCAATTTTAGAGAGCACACAAGAGAAAAACACAAAAGAAAAGAAGGGGGGAGGTCACGGCCAAGTACTTCACGGCCAAATATCTTGCGGCCATGCCTTCGCCGATCCTCGTCATTGTTGTCAATGTCCTTGCTGCACTCGCCGCTGCTTAACGAAGCCAAAAGTCGCTGCCTCCTTGAACATCGCTGAGCACCCTTTGCCGCAGCCCTTCAGCCTTGAACAGCCACCAATCAGCCTTTGTGTGATTTGTGGGTGATACAAAGGCTTGATGTGATACGCGAAGAAACAGAAAGAGAGAAATTGTAAGTGGGAGTCAAGGAAGAAATATTGTAGTGCCCTGGAAGATTGAAGATGGTGATCCTGGGATGACGTTCGTGAGTGCAAGTTCACAAAGGAAGATTTCTTCACAGCTACAAGACAAAGGACAACACATCTAACACCATCATCCTACCCACTTCTTCGCGGAGGCGATAGGTATAGAGGGCAACAAAGTTGGTGATCTGTGAAGTCAAACCAACGTCGCGAACACCGAGTCTCTCTGTAGCACATCTACACCAGCAGCGATTTCCAGCAACTTCAGTCCTTCCAGCGATACTTTAGTTTCTCGATGGGTAATTAACAGGTTTTACGGCAAGCCACACAAACCGAGATCCCGTTGTCGGCGGTCCTTGCTGTGAGTCCAATCGAGAGCACCAGCTAAGCCTCCCCATCCATACTGCATCCATTACCACAAGTCCAATGAGCACCTCCGTACCTGAGCGGTACCGAGAACCCATTGTTGAGTCACTGCTCGTACCGTTGGTCGCGAGTCACCACGAGCACTGCTGATCATCGTGAAGCACTACGCCCAGTCACTGAGCTCAAGCCATCCTTTGTTCAAATTCGGAAATATCATTCGTGAAATATTTCAAATTGGGTAATATGTTATCTGACTAAATTTCAATATATTAAATTGCCTAATTTGAATTTATTGTGATCTTAATTAGATGTCGTGTCGATATTCTCATATCCATAAATATTTTCGAAATCCATGAATTAGGAATTATTTCCTAATTTCATAACATGTTATGGTCACCAATCTGATCTCTTGCCCGAGATACGATTCGCAATTGTACGGAAAATCATCAATCCAATCTCCTGCCCGAGATACGATTCGCGATTGTATGGAAAATCATCAATCCAATCTCCTGCCCGAGATACGATTCGCAATTGCATGGAAAATCGTCAATCCGATCTCCTGCCTGAGATACGATTTGCGATTGCATTGAAAATTGGCTAATCCAATCCTCATGCCTGAGATGTGATTTGTTAATTTATTTTCCAAATTTGAATGGATATGGATGATATCTTGGGAAATTGGATGCTATCTTTGGCTTTGGTTTGAATCTTTGTTTTGATTTGATTTGAAAATCCCAAAAATAATTATGCATGTTTAGGATAGGTTTAGGATAATTTTCTTTGAATAAGTCGATAGGATAACCTTTTTATTTAAATTAGGAATTAGAGTAATTTATTTCCTAGTTTAATTTAGATATTATCCTGATCTCGATGATTCGTTTTGGGGTGATTTTAATTTTGAATTATCATAAAAATACCCAAAATGAGTCACTTTAGGATAGATTAAAATAGATTGCATATTAATTTAGACATTTTTTTATTTCGAATTTCATTGAAAAAATACAAAAAATAAATCATTTGTCCGTCATTAGAATTATGTCACGTCATCGCATGACATACAATTCGCATGCCAGGTTGCATTAATCACATGTCATTTTTGCACGTCATTGCATATAAGTTAATTTGCATTTTAATAAAGCACAAACCCTAAAGAACACCTCGAGTGCCTTGTTTTGTTAATTAGAAATCATATTATAATTGTCTGTATGATTTTTTACTAACAATGCAGATGCTTGCGTTGCTCTAAGGCACGTCATTCTCCTAATTTTGTAATTTATTTGTTGCTTTTTTGGGTGTTAAATTGGTGGTTTGCGCACCCATACGAACACCTTACATGTTAGTGATTAGGTAATAAAATGAATCCAGACTGCCTGCATAAATATTTTTAAAATGAAAAGGTACCGAAAGGGCGTTACACTAGATCTAGCATAATCAATTCCCCGAGCTTAGAATCTCTGGTTCATAGGAATAAAACATATCTCTATATGTTTTATTTAGGTTTTTAATCAACCTACCACAAATAGATTAGTGATGACTCAAAGTATGAAAACTTTTGCATGTTAAAAACTTAAATCCTAAGTTGCGAATTGGTAGGGCTTGGGAGGGCCCGAGTTAGGCTTAGTCTTAATAATCCATTAGCCTGAGAAATTTTAGGTCGCGACATCAAGAATGACCAATTCTGAGTGAGATATAATAGAAAGTGCATTGATGATAATATCACTTCATAAATCTCGAAAGTGAGTCGAAATTCAGAATATCACACTAATCCTCTGCCATGTGCTTTTCGAATCAACAGATCTTTAAAGGAACTCTTTGTCACACACAATCAATTTCCCTTAAAGAGAAATCCATCTTGGATCAAATAAGTGCTTGAATTTCATGTTTACAATTGTCAATGGTGAGTAAGAAATCGGGATCATTAACATAAAGTTTTTTCATCGATTGGAAACCAAGAATTCTAGAATCCAAAACAACGAGCATCAAGTATCTTCTCAATAAGGCATATGCTACAACATTTGTTTTGCCAAGTTTATACTTAAGACAAAAGAAAAAGATTGAAGTAACTCTACGCATTTGGCATGTCTCGTGTTAAGTTTATGCTAGCCGCTTGTATACTTTAAAGAAATTTTTAATATCTTTTAGTTTAAGATTGTCGCGACCCTAAAAAAATTGTTTGTTCATTTTCCCGGGCTAATGGATTATTAAGAATGAACTTAACTCGGGCCCTCCCAAGCCCTACCAAATCGCAACTTAGAGTTTAAGTTCTTAACATGCAATCGTTTTCATGCTTGGAGTCGCCACTAATCAATTTACGGTAGGCTGATTAGAAACCTAAATAAAACATAGGGAGATATGTTTTATTCCTACGAACCAGAGATTCTAAGCCCGGGGACTTGGTTACGCTAGATCTAGTCTAACGCCCTTTCGGTACCTTTTCATTTCAAAAATATTTTGGCAGGCAGTTTGGATCCATTTTAACTTATATCACTAACATGTGAGGTGTTCATGCGGGTGCGCAAACCACCAATTTAACACCCAATAATCAAAGCATTAAATAAATTGCAAACTTAGGAAGAATTACTTACCTCGAATCCAGCAAGCATCTGCATTGTTAGTGAAAAATCATACAGACAATCCTAATATGATTTTTAATTAACAAAGCATTCACTCAATTTCTCTTTTTTTGGATTTTCACTTTATTTAAATGAAATCTAACCTATATGCAATGACGTGCAAATATGACATGCGAAATAGATGCAACCTAGCATGCAAACTATATGACACACGACGACGTGACCTAATTCTAATGACGTGTGAATGAACATTTTTTGGTATTTTCTAATGAATGAAATTCGGAATTAAATGAAATTCGGAATTAATGAAAATGCCTAAAATAACATGCAACCTAATGACTTCTATTTTTGTATTTTCTGTTTAAAATTCGAAATTTAAAAATACCTAAATTAACATGCAATTATGATGCCTTAAGCTATCCTAACATGATTTATTTTTTTTGGGATTTTTTGTTAAAATTCGAAATTATTAAATAACGTGAATAATCTGTTAGAATTTGAAATAATACCTAATTTAAATTAGGAAACTTGCCACGTTAAGCCCTAATTTAAATTAGATATTTATCTTATCCTTCGGGATATATTCAAAAACCCTAGACGTGCAAAATTCTAATTTGAATAACAAAACAGATTTTTTTGGTTTTCTTTTTATTTGAAAAGGAAAGAAATTTAAACAAATAAGGATAGCAATCAATTCAAATCAACCACGCAATCCGCCAAATTCGTTTCAAACTCGGATTAGGCACAAAAATCAAATTATCGGTCATATCTAAAGGGTTATAGATATTACCGGATAATTGATCATTCAAATTTGGAAAGCGAATTAAAATCATTATCGTATTCAAGTGGTTATGAACGGGATAATGATTTTTCCGTACCGCCGCGTATCGGACTTTAGGGTTAAAGTCGGATAGACGTTCCGATACGTTGCTAAATTAGGAAATTTTCCTAATTTGAATATTTCAAAATATTGCGGATATCTAGAACATTATCTAAACATATCTAATTTTGCACAAGATGTTCATGCAATATCCCAAACGACTCAAATTAGGAAATTAAATATTTGAAAATATATCGGATAATATCATTACCTAATTTACCGATAACTTCCAATTTTGAAACATCTCGGGATCGGGATCGACTTGCGGATCGGGATGGCGACACGGCAACGGGATCGGCGACGTCGGGAACGGGACGACGACACCGGTGCGGCTGTGACGAGGTGACGACAACGAGGCACGGCTCCGGTGGGACTCCGACACGGCTGTCCGGTGCGGCGGCGACTTCGTGGGACAGCAACTTGGCGGCTGTTCCGGTGGGATTGATGGCAACGGCAACGTCGGGACGACAAGGCGGCACTAGGATCGCTGGACGTGCGGTTCAATGGGTCTTCAACGTGGGCTGAGGCTGAGGAAGAGCGTGGTCTTCTCTTCAAGGCTGCTGAAGACGTGGCTGCTGGGCTTT
The DNA here is from genome assembly GCA_031216185.1 of Syzygium aqueum. Classification (NCBI taxonomy): domain Eukaryota; kingdom Viridiplantae; phylum Streptophyta; class Magnoliopsida; order Myrtales; family Myrtaceae; genus Syzygium; species Syzygium aqueum. The sequence goes on along the minus strand of CM062235.1, from coordinate 36,575,572 downwards.
CGGTGATGATTCGGTTCGTGGCGTCGAGCTCGGAGGGCAGCAACGTCCGACGCGGTCTCTCTCTTTATCTTTATTGTATGCTCGGTGCTGATGTCTTCCGGTGCAACTGGAGCCACTGGATCGTCAAAGCAGAGGGACTAAGGCAGATAAGATCGCTGATTCACTGGTACAGCGTCGTGAATACGCTGGACTTCCGCCCGGGAAACTGTGATGCACGCTTAAAGCTTGCTTATCCGGAGTTGAGACGACTTTGGTTCTTGTTGATGACGTCTGGGGCTCACTGGACCGAGCATTTTGTTGAGCAAAAGCCGTCGTGGATGCTGTTGTCAGGATGGCGACGAACAGGAGCGAAGGCGCTGATGTAGTGCGACAGGGTAGCTTACGTTTACGAACAGCTTGTCTTCGTCCGCTTCCCCTAGGGAGAAAGAAAAGCCCTCACTTTGTCCTTTTCCCCTTTGGCTTTCCTGTGTTTGCATGTGTTTACGTATCATGCATGGCCTCCATTCTTCAAGGGCTATGGTGCGTCAGATATGAGCGTGAAGAAGCAACAACAGAGGCGGGCGTGAAGAAGCAGCAACGGCAGTGACTGCCTCTTGGTTGACTCGGGTGTCGGACTGTGCACAGCAGCTCCTCTTCAAAGCTGGAAGCGTGGTGGCTGCAATAAGCAAGGAGAAAGTGGCCCTCGTGAAAGCTCTCGGTCACCAGACAGTTCCAACCGAGACCTCCCCTCTTTCTCTCCTTCTCACACCTTCTCAAAAAAATCCAGATCTGAAAAGTCCCTCCCCATAATTTGACCTAACATTATGTATATATAGACGAATCTAGGTCAAATTAAGTGGGCTTAATTAACCTAATGGGCTTAGACTTGGGCTTAGGGCTTAATTCAATTTAAATGGGCTGCATTAACTTGGGCTAAGCCCAAATTAAAACAACCAAGCCCACGTGACGTGAAATTCCCGGCCCTCGCATTCCCGAGTAAAATGAGTTTGATTCGATGAAAATTAAACTCGCTCACCATCGTCGGTCCGATGCAATAATGCAATCAAACTAAAATAAACCTAAACTATACGTTATGCAAAATTAAATTATTTTTGTTTAGGGGTTAAAAATTAATCCCTAATTTTCTAATGCAGATTATACTAAATGAATGTCGGTAAAATTTAGGTGTCAACAAAGATGTTTTTTCTATTCAACATATATATTTTATTAGTTGAATATAATGTGACCCTCGTTTCAACAGTAACTGCCGCAATATTTTAAGATATATAATAGAGATGTCGAAAATAAAAAATCCTGTAAGATATGTTTTATTTATGTATTAATTTTTTTAAATATTCGTTCAAGAAGAGATAGAAGTCCTGAGAAAAAAGATAAATAACCTAAAAACTTATTGGTCGAATATGACTCATGTGGCAATATTGTGTCATCTGTTTGGCCACCTCACAAAGGAAAAAAGAGAAAAAAAATCAACAAAAAAGTGAGCATTCTCTAAAATTCAACTTTAATTAAAGATAACAAATAGATAATAGAGTAGTGGTGATAATGTTTTTCCATTTTATTACACGGGCTAAGTAATTAGATTGATGTGTCGATACATTAGTGGCAATTAAGTGATGACGACCAAGAGATAGTATGAGGCTTATTCCTTTATGGTTTGTCCTAAGGCAATTGTTGACGCCTGGTGATCGAAGGAAGAAGAAGGGGAAACAAAGAAAAAGAATATAAAAATATAAAAAAATTCAGAAAATTTATAAAAATTATCATATCAACGCTGGCCGTGCCACGTATCATGTTCGGGATATTTAACTAAGATTGGTCGGATAGACTAACTTGGCAAATGGAAGATTTATGATTGAATTGACACATGTGCAATAGCTTTGAGACTTTTTTTGGTGAGATTTCCTATAAAAAAATGAACTTGTTTAAGAAGCACCAATGCAACGCCACTGTAGTTTTTCTTTGCATAAGTAGTTTTGTAATCACGATACATGACTATTTCTTATGTTAAGGAACTACTCCTTTGTAATCTAAAGGCTACTTTGTAAAACGGAAAAACAATTGTTACTTTTGTAACTATTGCCCGTGTATCTGATTGTCAGGTACTAAATTATTTTGGTAGTATTATATTCCGAGTTGATATATTTATTCAATAAAAATATACAAACAATGTAAATGATGTAAGTTTCAGGCTTCTACATATTTGAGTAATTTGAGATTATTATTTCATAACCCAACTCCGATTTGGGATGGAAATTTTCTGTTATATCACCAATCAGTTCGATTTTGAAACAGGGTTAGACCTCCTAAATCTACTGCGTTGCACTCTCTAACTAAGATAAATTAGTAGAAGATTGTAGACATTTTATGCTAGAGAGAAATTCTATGAGACGACCTCAAGTCGACGTAGCAATAACACATGAGGAATTATTTTGAAGAGCGAGACAAAAACTTTTATAATTATTAGTTTCGAAAGAAATAAAATGCGACGAATCGATTTGATATATTGCAGTTCATGTAATTAAAGGTGATGCACATATTATGCTTTGAAATGTTTTATATACCAACATGACGCATTTAATACTATCAAGGCCGGGGTGGAGACGTTGAGTCTGAACAAGTCTTCAGTGCCGCGTTGCCCCGGACCTCGCTAGGTTTATGCGCTGGTAAATTAGCCTCATGCCATCTTAAACTTAGAACCACCATGTTGAGAGACTATTTGAGTAAAACAAATTTTTTTTTACACTAACGGTGTATGTCATTATTATTCTTTAAGTGGTTATGACAATTTCCATTGGTTCATGACAAATTGTTGTAAGCATTGTAAAAAGTTGTTAGATATTACATTGTATATATTTACGGTGTTTTGACCTTCATAAGCCTTCGAAGAACATAATTTTTTTAGAAATTAGAATAATTAAATATCTACTAAGTTTTTTCATTGAGTTATGATGATAAACATTTTAAACTAGAGATGTAAGATACTTAAATAATTATGACCTTTATGAAATACATTCTATGAAAATTAGTAAGGCTATGTAAAACATCGTGAAATATTGAAATTAGAAGGGAAAATGACACAAATAGTCCCTGAACTTTGACCTAATGTGCAATTTGGTCCCCGAACTTTAATTTGTTCAATATAGTCACTGAACTTTAACCTAATATTTAATTTGATCATTGAACTTTTGATTTGTTCAATGTGATCCCTGAACTTTTAATATGTATTCAATTTAGTCCTTGAACTATTTGAAAATGTTCAACATAGTCCTTCCATTAATTCAAGTGCAGGGACTATATTGAACATTTTCATATAGTTCATGGACTAAATTGAATACATACTAAAAGTTTAGGGGTCATATTGAACAAATTAAAAGTTCAGGGACCAAATTGAACATTATGTTAAAGTTCAAGGACTACATTGAATAAATTAAAAGTTCAGGGATCAAATTGCACATTGGATCAAAGTTCAGGGACTATTTGTGTCATTATCCCAAATTAGAATATCAAAATACTTGCGACATTTTGAATGTCACGAGGAAAGTCGTAACCTTTTGGAAAACGTGGTAAATTATAAGAATGTCGTAATTTATGATGTTTCCTTTGAGTTTGACAACCGTTTGGCTTGGAGTTGAATAATTCAACACAATTAGTACTGCAAAGCGTGCGAAATGCTCTTGGGTCAAATCGATTGTTACGTTTTGTATATGAGAAATCTTTGTTATGCACTTGATATAATTTGTTAAATAGTGTTTTTTTACCGTGATTGGAGAAAATGAAGTTTCTATAGTATAATTCTAATGTGCAAAATACCTTCAAAGTGCATATTAACATTGCAAAATTCCTTTAAATCATCATAGGCATATTCTTTCTAAAAGTCGGGTCAAATTAAATGTTGAGCCCTAATCTTAAACCTAGCTGTCAATAAGGAAAATGCACTTCCAAGTATAGGAATATAGAAAAATTTGAAGTACACAGCCCGCCCATATTTTTTTTATACACAATTTACATCCGAATCAATGGAGACGAAAGGGGGTTGTGAACGATAGAGTAAAAAACTATGTCCCATATAGAGTTAAAATAAATATCTCAATAAATTAGTGGCAAGTAAATGTTAACGTTCATGAGATATCTCCTTTGGATTTGGTTTTTGAGTAACAACTTAGGGTCCCTTTCAAGATAATAGAAGTTCAGCGTGGTTCAAATAATCGCCATCCATAAGATCTTGCAAATTAAAGTAAGGTATCAAATTATTTTCTCTTCTAATAATATGCACAAATATTTACATAGCTGGCCATATTTTCGTTCATATGTTGTGCAAGGATAGTTTTTCCAAGTAATATTCTGATTAGTAGATCACAACCATGGATGGACATTGCTTGTGCCACATCCTAAATCCACATCCATATTGGCTATGATTAAATCCTGAAAATCACATTGGCCGTGATTAAGCCTTGAAACAGAACTAATCCATGCACATGTATCTTGTGTCTCGTGAACATCATGGCCAAATCATGCAGCAGGAGTGATGGAGAAAGACTTTGGCACGGCAGATTACGTACACAGTTTTACTTTGTGCAACAAGACTGAATAGCACGTATGAAACAAACACGTGAAAGGTCAAGCAGGGTCGCTTTCCGTTTATAGAACTACCCCAGATTCGTTGACTCGCCTCTTCCGGTCATTTAGTCAGCATTCACATCACGTGATGACAGTGGGAGTGGATTGGGCCAATAAATTTGCAGCAGGACTTGAACAAGGTCCACATAATTTTCATTTAGTACTATAAATTTAGGGACACGGAAAGGCGGGTCCAGCTTGGAATCATGTGAACATAAAAGAGCCTCCTCTTGTTTAGAATCCTTAAAAATAGGAGTTAATATCACAAAAAATCTCAATCAAGTACACTTGTGATAATTTTACCCTAAATTAATTTAGAAAAATATCTCAATGGTAATTATAATTGTTACTGTAAATGAGGATAGGATAGAAGTAAGATATTCTGACGTTAGTTAACCACTTGTACAATCTAAAAATATGGCTTGTATTCTTCATTATCATTAACCACCGGTACAATCTACAAATATCGCTTGTATTCTTCACTATTGAATATATAGAACTTCCTCGATTCTAACTTTGCATATTTCATCTCAGTATCGAAGCTAGTTTTGTTTGAAGTAGGGGTGAGCGTGGTCCAGGTTGGGCCGATCCACTCCCTAACTCTAGAACCAACCCGCACAGTGTTGATCCTCAATTTTTTGGATCGAGGACCGACCCTATTGAGCCTAGGACCGAGGACCGGACCAACCCAATTGGTTCGGTCCGGTCTAGGGTCAACCCGGGACTAATAGATAATTTTTTTATTTCATTTTTTGTACTAGGTTTAACCCGGGAACAACCGACCCAATGGGTTCGGATTGGACCAAGTGTGGCGAGCGGCAAAAGGCTAGTAGCAAGCGGGACGAGCACTTTCAATAACAAGACTGCAACCCACAGTATGCAAGGAAATTCACAGAAAGACTAGCATTTTCACAATCAAATTACTAGCAAATGTCAACAAAGGGAACATGCAATATGGTCTTTAATGCCCACAAAGTTCACAACTTTGATTTAGGGTTTTGAATTTTTTAAATTAAAAATATTATATTATATATATTATACTGGTCTGGTCCGGGTGGGCGGTTCCACACTCGGAACTGGGAACCCGACCGGTACCCACCAGTTCAAAAAAATTGGAACCGGGAATCAAACCGAAACCCTTAGAACCCACCAGTCCTGGTCCTATTCTGGGCGGTCCTGGGGGGATTGGGCGGGTACCGGATTTTTTGCACACCTCTAGTTTGAAGAAGAGTCATTTCATCCACAGGAGTGGCATCGATTGCAACCAAGTAGATGTCAAGTTACTAAACCAAATCCATCGCCTTTTGGCGATGTATCACCACTTTCTATTGCTCATTTCAAAATGCCGTCATCGATTTTCGAACATCTTTTGCCCATCAATCGGCACCCTGATTGACGAAAAGGACGGCCCATCAAACATTTGCGTGATTATCATGCTTACGGTTTAGCTCGAGAACAATGTTTAACTTACGCCACTAGTTTAGGAAGACGTTATGATCCACACAATCCGAATATTTTCTAGGTGATGTGTGTTTCATGAGGCTCTCCTACGTCGCTGTCCTAAGTGCATGCTGACACTCAATCAGCTGAAGATGTTCCCCGTTTGGAAGCTTGTAAGAAATTCCGGCATAAAGTGCGGTCCAGCTTATTTGGCTCTCCTGACTTGGGGTGCGCCCGGTTGATTGATTTTTTCCTCTTTTTTTTTAGCCTAAGTGGGCGGAGAAACTGTATGAGAAGAGGTATTCTTACCTCATATCACTATGGATTGAACAATGCTAGGTGTGTGTCTATATATATAATTTTTTTTTTTGGGTTGAAAATGCTAGGTGTATGTTAAGAATCTATGTATACTACACAATCATGAGATCATGAATTTCTCTAAATATCTAATACAATTGTTAGCTCTCCCTTTTGAGAAAATTACCAATTAGTCCTAAATGTACGGATGCCAATTCAATTTGAAACTTCCCAATTTTACAAATATTCTTAAACCTTTGTGCGAAATTTTTGCAAATATTTTAATTTATTATTATTTTTCTTTTTCCTTTTTTCTTCCGTTCTCTTTTCTTTTTTTTTTTTCCAACCTTGGGCTCGCATGGTCATCGGTCGACCCTCGCTTGGTCTAGGCGAGGGCCGCAACCCTCGCTAGATCTAAGCGGGAGCTTCCTAGCCTAGGCCCTCGCCAACCACGGGACGTCCTCGCCAGCCTAGGCTTAGTCCTTTATGATTTGTCTTGAGGCAATTGCTGAGGCTCGACAACCAGCGGAGTATACAGGAAAAAAATATTAAAAAAATAAAAAAGAAAATAAAAATATTAAAAAATGTAAAAAAATTGATAAAAAGTTGTAAAAATTGTTCTACATCAGCGCCGCCCGTGCCATGTAAGACGACTGGTATTTACATTAGCAATTTTCGACTAAAATTAACTGGAATGACTAAATTAGAAAATTGTCAATAGATTTAGAGCTAAATTGACGAAATTGTAAGGTTTATGACTAATTGATATAGGTACAATAGTTTAAGACTTTTTTTGGTAATTTTTCTTATTAAAAATGGACTTATTTAGAAATCACCAATGCACCTTCACTGTAGTTTTTCTTTGCATAAGTAGTTTTTTAATCCCGATAGATTACTATTTCTTCTGTTTAGTAACTACTCCTTCGTAATCCAACGCCTACTTTGTAAAACAGAAAAGATAATTTTTACTTTTGTAAAAGGAAAAATAAATTCTATTGCCCGTGTAGGGTATAAGGATATAATTCGTTTTCAGGTATTAGATTGCCGGGAACTAAATTATTTTGTTACTGATATATTTTTGAGTTGGATATCTCTTTATTCCAAATATACAAACAATCTAAATTGTTTTAAAAGAATAACATGTGATGAATCGATTTCATAAATTGCAGGTCTGGAAATTAAATGATGATGCGCATATTATGCTTTGAAATGTTTTATCGATGAAATGGAAGACACGTAATTGACAAAGCCCATGATCATAATTACATGACACAAATTGTTGATTTACATTAATATGTAGGTATGTTGGCCATTTTAGTTAAGATTTTTTGTGTAATTAATTGTAACTAAGACTAAATAACCTTATGGGTAGCTATGTAGTGTTTAAAAAAGGCCACAACTTTCCTGGGGCTGGAAGAGTAAGTTATCCGGTTCCCGGGCAATAGTTTCGTGGTCAATAGCAAGTTGTCGCTCTCCAAAACGTGATGGGACGACCGTATTAAGTCGGATAGTTAGTCAATATTTCAAATTATATGTGATGAAAGCTGAATTGTGAAAAAAAGAGAGTAACATATAAAATTCGAATGGATATATTGATAGATATTCGTAGATATCTCCTTTGGGCAACTTTTTGGCCTATAGATAAAGTTCTGTGAGCAAAAATTTAGGGTCCCTTTCAAAAATGAAAATAAAGTTTCATGGGACGTTCCTACGTTGCTGATCTTGGTGCATGTCGACACAAAATTGCACACATATGTTTGCCCTTTCGAAGATTTTAAGAAACTCTCTCATAAAGTGTGCTTCAACTTATTTGGCAATGGAGGGGATCCCATTCAAATATTTGACATTTTCTCCATCTATGATTGGCGAAATTTGCTCATGATTCACGACACGACTATGGTCAAATGCTTGACAATTTCCTCCTATTAGAGACGGAGGACAATTTTGATTGAATGAGTAAAGAAACAAATCAATGCCATTACTCTCTCATGGAAAACGGAAGATCTAACTTTTCCTCCGGCGTCATTTTCCTATCAATTGCATCAACTAAAAGCGCACGTTGCTCTCAAAGAGTATTCCCAATTGTTGCTTAAATTAGGTGAATCATTGTAAGAAAAGTTACTTACATTTAGAGGTGGCAAATAGATGGGTTGAGTTGAGTTAGGGTGGGTCTTAAATAAGTTCAACCCGAAGCTATCCATTTTACTCATATCAACCCATTTATTTTGTAAACAATTTAGATGGCTTATACCTAATCCAACTCCTATCCAATCCAAACCAACCGACATATTTAAACAACCGAAATAGAGAAAAAGGCATTTTTAAAAATAAATAAACGAAAAATAAAACAAATTTGCAAATTTAATATGATAAAGTAATAAAAAAGAAAAAAAGAAAAAAACATGTTGGGAATGCGTAGCAGAAGTCCGATACCTTCACCTGGGGAGATTATCAAGAGGGAGCTCAAGTTCGAGTCCGTCAATATATCCAGTTGGATCCACCTTTTACTAAAAAAGCTTAAGCTAATGAGTTATGGACCAACTAGGATATATTAATTGCTCAACACCACATCAATTATCTGATGTGAGACTTTTCTAACACAACTCACACGTGCATCTCAATAATCTTCCCCTCACATGTGAGCTCAGTGTTAAATTTGCTCTCCCTTAATTTATGTATTATTCTATATCAGCTTATTTCAACTTGAATCTCCAAGTCATTGCAGTGCACCCTCAACTATGCACAACAACTGTCATCAACTGCTAACTTAGGATTGCATCACCTATGGTCACTTTTCATCAGACCAACCGTGATGGCCACCCAAAACAAGTGTCGATCATGAGATTTTTTTGTTGAGATATTCATCGAACACCCAAATAGATTGGAGGCCCACCAATCAACCATCGGCTTTGATACCATTTGTTGGGAATGCGCAGCAAAAGCCTGATACCTTCACCTGGGGAGATTGCCAAGAGGGAGTTCAAATCCAAGGCCATCAACATATCTAGTTAGATCCATTTTCACTCGAAAAGTTTAAACCAATGAGTTATGGGCCAACTAGGATATATTAACTGCTCAACACCACATTAATTATTTGATGTGAGACTTCTCTCACATAACTCATACGTGTATTTCAACAAAACAACTACCCATTGTTTGCATCATTGCCCATTACACTGTTGTTTCTCCCGTCGTCACCGTCGCCACCCGCTCTACCCATCGCCAATGTTGTTGGTCCTCGCTTCTTTCTTCGATCTGCAACTTCTGTTTGTGTTCTTAGTCTTTTTGTGTGGTGTTTTGCCTCGATCGGAAGCTTCTCTATCTGGCCTGCTGAAGGCGGTGCATCGTCGCTCCTCTTTTTTTTTTTTTTTTTTGATGACCCGGGAACCTCCCTTTCGCCCGACAGGCTATTCGGTACTAAATCCGGGGGAAGGCTAGCCCAACAACCCACCGCCAGGACCCCCCACTTAAATCGCTGACAACGCAGAGTTTCGAACTGCTCACCTCCTGCGATGGCGGGAGGGCTCAAACCAACTGCGCCACCCACGGGTGGGTGGTCGCTCCTCTTTTTTATTCTGTTTTAACGTGTTTTTTTTTTGGGCAGTGGAAGGTGTTTCCAGATATGTTCGTGTTGATCTCGATTTTACAGTGTAGAGTTACCGCCTTCCCGGCCTCGGTCTGAATTTGACTCGATCATCGGAGGTTAGTTGCACGTCTTCTAGGGTTTGTTCGCACCATCGGGATCCGCGTGAAAATGCCAATCGGTTTTTTTCTCTAGCGCTATTTGGAGGAATATGTGGTTGTAGAGGTTTCTTGGATCTAGATTCTACGGTGTAGAGTCATTTTCGTTGAAAGAATTTGTAGGTTAGCAACAAAAGACCATCTTCTTCTGCTTTCTTGGTCTTCAACGAAGCTTGAAGAAAGGAATGATGAAGACGCCCCACTAGAAGGTGTGGGACGAGGAATAGAGTTGAGTAGGAGGAGGACGAAGGTGGCTGCCAACGGCGATGGTGGGCTACGGAGGAGCAAATGGCCATCGTGGGCGACATAGCCGACGGCGGCGGGGCACCATCGGTAGCGGTTCTCACTCTTGTTCGACATCATAGGTCCCTATTTCTTTTCATTTTTTTTCTTTGTACATATTTCTTCAACTAATAACCAAGCTTAACTTGGTTATAAATGAGTTTGTCATTAGACCCACTAAGATTCATATCTAGTTAGGCTTTGCCTTTGATATCGTGAACCCACTCTAACTTGTTTTGAAATTTTCAAACAAACCATATCTTACGTGACTCATTGGATTTGGCTTAAAAAATGGGTCCTGAATCTATTTTGCCAGCTCTACATATATTCAATAACAATGACACTACCCCCATATTAGTACTGTAAAACAACATATATGCTCCTCAACTCTTAAAGACAATCTGACATTACACTTTTTCTTTTCTTCTCATTCTCACTACACTCACATACATTCGAGAAACTATTCAGTAAACTTTATAAGTATACTAAATCAAATTCGAACAGTCAAACTTGACGAGATTCACTATTTTAAATGGTCCAAATTTAATTTAGCGAATATATTAAGCTCACGGATAATTCCTCCACACATTAACATCCAAAAGAATAACCTTATCGTTGGAAATATAACGCAGAAATAACAGGATCTTGCAAATTAAGTCAATGCAAAAAATACCATAGAAATAAACGAGGAACGTTAAAGGACTCCGGAGATTTACGTGATTCGGTCCGAATATCGATACCTATATCCATGGAAAGAGCTAGTAATGAATAATCCACTATAATCAGAGAATCAGAGTTACAATTCGCTCATACGCTCGAGTGTTTTTCACATCTAAATTTAAGCCCAAACTCAAAGTGTTTACTAATAAATAACTCAATTGGACAATATAAATTTACTGTATAAATCACCGCGTGTTCAAGTCCAAGGCAAAATGCTCTCGGACGATCAAAATCAAAAACGTCGTACGTACTTTACTTTTGTTCTTGCGTGGCGTCCTTCCCTGAGAGCTTCGTGGGCATTCTCGGCCTGCGCGGCTCGCTCAAATACCCTAATCTGTTCGGCAACATATTAATATATATATATATATATGTGTGTGTGTATGTGTGGCAGAGTCCTCCTTTTCTACGTCTCCATTAGAAGGAGTCCGTGTACGGTTCTACAGGAGATAAAAGCAAAAGAACCCTTGCTTTCTTCCTTGCTCAGACAATGACTGTTTTACCCTCACAATAGAAATAGATATAATAAAATAAAGTCTGCCCCTATTTTTTATCATTTAGTGTATCTCAAACTAACGGGCGGCTTTTAGGGTTTATTCATGTTGACCCGTGGTTGACTTGATATCAATCCACATTTAAGTTTACTCGAGCCCTGGTGACTTCGATTGTCATGTGATTACGAGGGTCATTCACTAGTTTCAAATAACATGATCGTTAGAAATTGATTTTGGAATGTTCGAAATGCATACAACGATTAAACGGAATCACCTGTGACTCAATTGTATAACATTGTTAAATTATTCCATAATCATTGTTGGATCGGCCCATAATAGTCCAAAATATCCCCTCGTCAATCTTTACTGTTGAAGTGTCAATCCAAGTTTGAGTTCTTGGGTCGTGCGTACCGAAATCCTAACTAGCCATTCCCTAACGGTTAGTATTCTTAAGTGTTGATATCTAAATTTTAGTGACCCGATCAGTCGTTCATTGTATAAAAAATTAGGGATCGATCAAGGTCCCTAGACTAAAAAATTAGTTAAATTGCACATAAATTAGGAACATTTGAATTAGTATTTAGGGTCATATAGTTGCATTTGCATTGGAGCGTAGCAAATGGACTTGAGTGAATGATTCTGAACTTAACTGGACTAAGCCTGTTGTGGCCGAAATCATGTGTATCGAGTTAGGAAAATTTGATGAAAATTTGAAGCGATAAAGCTTGGTATTATCAAGATTTTGGTCACATAGCAAATAAGAAAGAAGCAATAGGCATAATTCCCATGATATTTGTGAGATCAACTATTTAAGAGAATAAATAGTTGAGAGCAACATTTAGTCAATGAAAAGAATATTTGATTAAAAAGAAAGAGGAAAAAAAAATATGCATGCGTCCAAAGATTTGTTGGTGAAAAAAAAGCATATAAAAGGAGGAGGGGGGCTTCACTTCACGGGAGGCCAAAAAAAAAAATCGTGAGTAAGAGGATAGAGAGAGGAGGCCCCACGCATAGGGACATTCATGGCCACAATTCTAAACAAAAGAGAGGAATAGAGAGTCGGCAATTTTAGAGAGCACACAAGAGAAAAACACAAAAGAAAAGAAGGGGGGAGGTCACGGCCGAGTACTTCACGGCCAAATATCTTGCTGCCATGCCTTCGCCGATCCTCGTCGTTGTTGTCAATGTCCTTGCTGCACTCGCCACTGCTTAACGAAGCCAAAAGTTGCTACCTCCCTGAACATCGCCGAGCACCCTTTGCCGTAGCCCTTCAGCCTCGAACAGCCACCAATCAGCCTTTGTGTGATTCGTGGGTGATACAAAGGCTTGATGTGATACGCGAAGAAACAGAAAGAGGGAAATCGTAAGTGGGAGTCACGGAAGAAATATTGTAGTGCCCTGGAAGATTGAAGATGGTGATCCTCACTACAAAAAAATATGGATTTTGCCACGAAAATTTGCGACGGAAAATTTTTCGTCGCTAATTTGCGACGGAGTTTTTTTGCCGTCGCAAATTAGCGACGAAAATTATTCGTCGCTAATTTGCGACGGAATTTGCCACGAAATAAAAATCCGTCGCAAATTAGCGACTGAAAAAAAATCAGTCGCAAAATCCGTCGCAAATTTGCGACGGAAAAAATCCGTCGCAAATTTGCGACGGAAGAAAAATCCGTCGCAACAAATTTGCGACGGAAAAAAAAATCCGTCGCAAATTTGCGACGGAAAAAAAATCTGTTGCAAATTTGCGACGGAAAAAAAAAATCCGTCGCAAATTTGCGACGGAAAAAACGTCCGTCGCAAATTTGCTCCGCGAAATAAAATCGGACGCAAATTTGCGACGGAAAATAAATCCGTCGCAAATTTGCGACGGACAAAAAAAATCCGTCGCAAATTTGCGACGGACAACAAATCCGTCGCAAATTTGAGGCGGGAAATAAAATCGAACTCAAATTTGCGACGAACAAAAAAAATCCGTCGCAAATTTGCGACGGAAAAAAAAAATCCGTCGCAAATTTGCGACGAACTTAAAAGGTTCGTCGCTAATTTAATGAAAAAAAAAGCGCCCCAGATCTGGTTTCGTCCCCCCCAATTTCTCTCTCTTGCTCACTGTTCTCCCTCTCTCTCCCTCTTTCTTCCGCTTGTCCTCTTTCAGATCTGCTTTCGCTTCTCCTCCTTCTCCTTCTTCCCTCTCCCCCACACCCCCAAACCTCTCGCGCTCGCTAGGGTTTTCGATACCCCTTCGCCCACCCAGGCTTCCTCCTGCGACTCCTCGCCATGGCCTCCGGAGGCCGAGGAGCCCCAAGGGGCGGCGGCTCCTCCCCCGTCGAGGGCAAGGAGGAGCTCCTCGAGAAATCAGAGATGGAGAATGCAGATCAAGAGAACCGAGAGATCGCCGCTCCGGAGGAGGAGGTGGTCGAGGCTTCCGACGAGGAGGCCTCGGCCGAAGATGGCGACGGGGACGACGCCCCGAAAGAGAAGGAGAGCGAGGAGAATCCGTAAGGAGGGAGCTCCGTGGAGAAACAGGGCATGCCCAAGAGGAGGAGGAAATCGAGTGCGGCGAAGAAAGATCCGGCGACGCCCGGAATCGAGCGGCCTTCCCCCACCTCTCGCCGCTATATATTGGAAGGCCGTGCTGCCTCCCCAGAACCCTAGTCGCATCTCTGGTGGTGGTGGTGGTGGTTGCTTCTCCTGCCGACAAAAATGTCGAAGCGAGGTCATCCCACTCTCCCTCTCTCTTTCTTCTTTGTGCCGTTTCGCTTTCCTTGAAAGACGCAGCGGCTGCTGTGTCTTCGCAGTGTTTTGGTTTCGTTTGCCTCTTTGCTAGTTAGCTGTGTGTCGCTGAAGATCTTGCTCTTGGACTTGCTATTGGAATTAGCTTTAAAAAAACGTTGATGCATTGTTCATGTTAGCTTATGGGTTGCTGGTAGATTTAGACTGGTGGGGATCTTTTAGATGGATACGCTCGCGCTTGACTTGGCGTCGCTGCTTGATGTAAATGAGCTTTTCAGGTTGCCCTCCAGCAAGGGCTTCTCCATCAAAAAGGTAGTGGCACGCTTGGACTCTCTTTTTTAATCTTTTTTTCCATGGGATTAATGGCTTGCTGGTATTTCAGGGTCGTGGTATACAGCTTAAGGACATTCCCAATGGTATGTTTCCAGCTTTAATTGTTTCCTCATGGTTTACAGTGGGTCTGCCGCCTCTTTGCCCAGTAGTTCTCTTGCGGGGAGTAACTTGCTATGTTAGTATATATGCTCTTTTGAGTTGAACAGCACATGACCTTCGACTATCTTCGGGTTATTGTCTCGAATTTGTTTATGTTGCCCTGAATATTTCAATGTCTCAAGCTGTGTGGAGGCTGATTTATCCTGCAAAGATGGTTTTGCCACATTTCGCATTTTGTGTGGTGTCTCTGTTCCTTAAAAATCTTCATGCTAGATTGTAGTCTATATGCCTGGAGAGTCTGCATCCTAGGCAACATCAAGCTTTATAGTCTAATTACTATTTGCCGAAAATTTGTGTTTGAATATTTGGCTTATTGTCATATCTACAGTCACTTTGGCTGAAATCCAACCATCTTGTGGGTTGTAATGGCGAGAATAATCTACTGCCTGGCATCAGCTTCTGTTTATAAACTTTTGCTTGTTTGATTTTTATTGGAATTGCACAGCTAATGGTCCATCAATACAAGTATTGCATTGTAGGTATTTCACTTTCTTCTCTGGGCTTGTGGGACTTTGAGTATTGCATTGTACGTCAATAAGTGAATGCCAGTTCTTTGGAGGAGGTGATGAAGCACTTCATGCAAACTTTATAGGAGAAAGCAGAGTGGGCGCAAGATTGGAAGTATCTTTTCATACATATCGGGGATAAGCTTTGCTTCGGCATCTTCAATGCCAGAAGTGCAGTTGGCTTAATACGTTCCTGCCCTGGAAAGAATTGCCACCCTGAGGTTGTTTAAGCAAGTGCTTTACACTGCTCAAGATTATTTATTCTCTTATTATGTGTACTATAAAGAAAAATATGTCAATTCTTGTGGAAAATGTAGATGAATGTATTTCATTTTCATATTATTATAATATTTTGATGTTATTAAGTGCTTTATCAATGTTAAATATAAATTGTAGGAATTAATTTTCCTGTTAATTAGATTTAAAATCGAAGTCGTCCCTAAATAATATTCGTCGTGGAGTTCGTCGCTAAAGAATTAATAAAAATTCGTCGCTAAATAATTAATAAAAATTCGTTGCTATTATTGACCCAAAAAAAATTGGTAAATTAGCGATGAATTTTTTTTTTGGTTGAAATCAGCGACGAATTTTGTTACGAATAATTAGCGATAAATAATTAGCGACGGAATTTCCGACGAAATTTGCGACGAATTTTGCCACAAATTTTCCGACAAATTTTGCGACGATATTTCCGAGGAAATTTGCGACGAAATTTGCGACGAATATTGCGACGAAATTTCAAATGAAATTTGCGACGAATTTTACGACGAAATTTGCGACGACTTTTTTTTCGTCGCAAATTTGCGACGAAATTCTAAATTTTCCGTTGCAAAATTTTGCGACGACCTTTTTGCGACGGAATTTTTTCCGTCGCAAATTAGATTTGCGACGGATTTTTCCACATTTTCCATCGCAAATTTCGTTGCTAATCCTATTTTTTTGTAGTGGATTTTTTCGACGAATTTTGCGACGGATTTAGTTCGTCGCAAATTTGCGACGAAATTTGCAACGGATTTTGCGACGAATTTTGCGACGAAATATTTGCGACGAATTTTGCGACGGATTGTATTCGTGGCTAATTTGCGACGAAATTTGCGACGAAATTTGCAACGAATTTTGCGACGAATTTTGCGACGAATTTTTTTTCGTCGCAAATTTGCGACGAATTTTTGAATTTTCCGTCGCAAAAATTTGCGACGAGCTAGTTGCGACGGAATTTTTTCCGTCGCAAATTTGATTTGCGACGGATTTTTCCAAAATTTCTGTCGCAAATTTCGTCGCTAATCCGGTGTTTTTTTGTAGTGCCTGGGGTGACGTTCGTGAGTGCAATTAAACAAAGGAAGATTTCTTCATAGCTACAAGACAAAGGACAACACATCTAACACCATCATCTCGCCCACTTCTTCGCGGAGGCAATAGATATAGAGGGCAGTGAAGTTGGTGATTTGTGAAGTCAAACCAACGTCACGAACACCGAGTCTCTCTGTAGCACATCCACACCAGCAACGATTTCTAGCAACTTCAGTCCTTCCAGCGATACTTCAGTTTCCCGGTGGGTAATTAACAGGTTTTACGGCAAGCCACACAAACCGAGATCCCGTTGTCGGCGGTCCTTGCTGTGAGTCCAGTCGGGAGCACCAGCTAAGCTTCCCCATCCATATCGCATCCATCACCACAAGTCCAACGACCACCTCCGTACCTGAGCAGTACCGAGAACCCATTGTTGAGTCACCGCCCATACCGTTGGCCACGAGTCACCATGAGCACCGCTGATCATCGTGAAGCACCGCACCCGGTCACTGAGCTCAAGCCATCCGTTATTCAAATTCGAAAACGTCATCCGTGAAATATTTCAAATTAGGTAATATGTTATTTGATTAAATTTCAATATATTAAATTGCCTAATTTGAATTTATTGTGATCTTAATTAGATGTCGTGTCAATATCCATAAATATTTTCGAAATCCATGAATTAGGAATTAGTTCCTAATTTCATAACATGTTATGGTCACCAATCCGATCTCCTGCCCGAGATATGATTCGCGATTGCACGGAAAATCGTCAATCCGATCTCCTGCCCGAGATACGATTTGCGATTGCATTGAAAATTGGCCAATCCGATCCTCATGCCCGAGATGTGATTTGTCAATTTATTTTCCAAATTTGAATGGATATGGATGATATCTTGGGTGATTGGATGCTATCTTTGGCTTTGGTTTGAATCTTTGTTTTGATTTGATTTGAAAATCCCAAAAATAATTATGCATGTTTAGGATAGGTTTAGGATAACTTTCTTTGAATAAGTCGATAGGATAACCTTTTTATTTAAATTAGGAATTAGAGTAATTTATTTGCTAGTTTAATTTAGATATTATCCTGATCTCGATGGTTCGTTTTGGGGTGATTTTAATTTCGAATTATCATAAAAAAATACCCAAAATGAGTCACTTTAGGATAGATTAAAATAGATTGCATATAAATTTAGACATTTTTTTATGTCGAATTTCATTGAAAAAATACAAAAAATAAATCATTTGTCCGTCATTAAAATTAGGTCACGTCGTCGCATGACATACAATTCGCATGCTAGATTGCATTAATCGCATGTCATTTTTGCATGTCATTGCATATAGGTTAGTTCGCATTTTAATAAAGCGCAAACCCTAAAAAACATCTCGAGTGCCTTGTTTTGTTAATTAGAAATCATATTAGGATTGTCTGTATGATTTTCTACTAACAATGCAGATGCTTGCGTTGCTCTAAGGTACGTCATTCTCCTAATCTTGCAATTTATTTGTTGCTTTCTTGAGTGTTAAATTGGTGGTTTGCGCACCCACATGAACACCTCACATGTTAGTGATTAGGTAATAAAATGGATCCAGACTGCCTGCATAAATATTTTTGAAAAGAAAAGGTATCGAAAGGGCGTTAAACTAGATCTAGCGTAACCAAGTCTTCGAGCTTAGAATCTCTGGTTCATAGGAATAAAACATATCTACTTATGTTTTATTTAGGTTTCTAATCGACCTACCACAAATAGATTAGTGGCGATTCCAAGCATGAAAATTTTTGCATGTTAAAAACTTAAATCCTAAGTTGCGAATTGGTAGGGCTTGGGAGGGTTCGAGTTAGGTTTAGTTTTAATAATCCATTAGCCTGAGAAATTTTAGGTCGCGACATCAAGAATGACCAATTCTGAGTGAGATATAACAGAAAGTGCATTAATGATAATATCACTTCATAAATCCCGAAAGTGAGTCGAAATTCAGAATGTCACACTAATCCTCTGCCATGTGCTTTTCGAATCAACAAATCTTTAAAGGAACTCTTTGTCACACACAATCGATTTCCCTTAAAGAGAAATCCATCTTGGATCAAATAAGTGCCTTGAATTTCATGTTTACAATTGTCAATGGTGAGTAAGAAATCAGGATCATTAACATAAAGTTTTTTCATCGATTGGAAACCAAGGATTCTAGAATCCAAAACAACGAGCATCGAGTATCTTCTCAATAAGGCATATGCTACAACATTTGTTTTGCCAAGTTTATACTTAAGACAAAAGAAAAAGATTGAAGTAACTCTACGCATTTGGCATGTCTCGTGTTAAGTTTATGCTAGCCGCTTGTATACTTTAAAGAAATTTTTAATATCTTTTAGTTTAAGATGTTTTTTCTATTCAACATATATATTTTATTAGTTGAATATAATGTGACCCTCGTTTCAACAGTAACTGCCGCAATATTTTAAGATATATAATGGAGATGTCGAAAATAAAAAATCCTGTAAGATATGCTTTATTTATGTATTAATTTTTTTAAATATTCGCTCAAGAAGAGATAGAAGTTCTGAGAAAACAGATAAATAACCTAAAAACTTATTGGTCGAATATGACTCATGTGGCAATATTGTGTCATCTGTTTGGCCACGTGACAAAGGAAAAAAGAGAAAAAAAAATCAACAAAAAAGTGAGCATTCTCTAAAATTCAACTTAAATTAAAGATAACAAATAGATAATAGAGTAGTGGTGATAATGTTTTTCCGTTTTATTACATGGGCTAAGTAATTAGATTGATGTGTCGATACATTAGTGGCAATTAAGTGATGACGACCAAGAGATAGTATGAGGCTCATTCCTTTATGATTTGTCCTGAGGCAATTGTTGACGCCCGGTGATCGAAGGAGGAAGAAGGGGAAACAAAGAAAAGGAATATAAAAATATAAAAAAATTCAGAAAATTTATAAAAATTACCATATCAGTGCTGGCCGTGCCACGTATCACGTCCGGGATATTTAACTAAGATTGGTCGGATAGACTAACTTAGTAAATGAAAAATTTATGACTGAATTGACACATGTGCAATAGCTTTAAGACTCTTTTTGGTAAGATTTCCTATAAAAAAAATGAACTTGTTTAAGAAGCACCAATGCAACGCCACTGTAGTTTTTCTTTGCATAAGTAGTTTTGTAATCACGATACATGACTATTTCTTATGTTAAGGAACTACTCCTTTGTAATCTAAAGGCTACTTTGTAAAACGGAAAAACAATTGTTACTTTTGTAACTATTGCCCGTGTATCTGATTGTCAGGTACTAAATTATTTTGGTAGTATTATATTCCGAGTTGATATATTTATTCAATAAAAATATACAAACAATGTAAATGATGTAAGTTTCAGGCTTCTACATATTTGAGTAATTTGAGATTATTATTTCATAACCCAACTCCGATTTGGGACGGACTTTTTCTTATATATCACCAATCAGTTCGATTTTGAAACAAGGTTAGACCTCCTAAATCTACCGCGTTGCACTCTCTAACTAAGATAAATTAGTAGAAGATTGTAGATATTTTATGCTAGAGAGAAATTCTATGAGACGACCTCAAGTCGATGTAGCAATAACACATGAGGAATTATTTTGAAGGGCGAGACAAAAACTTTTATAATTATTAGTTTCGAAAGAAATAAAATGCGACGAATCAATTTGATATATTGCAGTTCATGTAATTAAAGGTGATGCGCATATTATGCTTTGAAATGTTTTATCGATGATACGAAAGACACGTAATTGACAATGCGCATGATGATCACTACACGACACAAATTGGTGATTTACATTAATATGTAGGTATGTTGGGCATGATCCCTAAGATTTTATGTTTTAAAAAGCCACAGCATCCGTGGCATTAGACGACCAAGTTATCCGGTTCCCAGGCAATAGTTTTGTGGTCAAGAAGAATGTTAACAACATGTTGGCTGACCCAAATCGTCAACATCACTTGATTAGACCAATACTAGCAAATCCAAAAGTATATTCCCTTTCTAATCATTTCAAAATTATTGCTGAGTTTTCTATTTTCAATTCAGATCGCGGGGTTTAAGATGTAATTATGAATTCATGTTGTCTTGACCCGAGTTATTAGGCTAGTAGATAAGTCTCGCACGACCTTATATACCGACACGACGTATTTAAAGCCGGCGTGAGTGTGGGCGAGTCGTGACCAAATATCATTGCCATCACTAAGTCCGAGTAGGCCTGCCTTCAACAGTATCAACCGAGGTGGAGACGTTGAGTCTGAACATGTCTTCAATTCCGCATTGCCCCGGACCGAGGTTTGTGCACTGGTAAATTAGCCTCGTGCCATCTTAAACTTAGAACCACCATCTCGAGAGACTATTTGAATAAAGCATTTTGTTTACACTAACGGTGTATGTCATTATTATTCTTTAAGTGGTTATGACAATTTCCATTGGTTCATGACAAATTGTTGTAAGCATTGTAAAAAGTTGTTAGATATTACATTGTATATATTTACGGTGTTTTGACCTTCATAAGCCTTCGAAGAACATAATTTTTTTAGAAATTAGAATAATTAAATATCTACTAAGTTTTTTCATTGAGTTGTGATGATAAACATTTTAAACTGGAGATGTAAGATACTTAAATAATCATGACCTTTATGAAATACATTCTATGAAAATTAGTAAGGCTATGTAAAACATCGTGAAATATTGAAATTAGAAGGGAAAATGACACAAATAGTCCATGAATTTTGACTTAATGTGCAATTTGGTCCCTGAACTTTTAATTTATTCAATGTAGTCCCTGAACTTTGATCATTGAACTTTTGATTTGTTCAATATGGTCCCTGAACTTTTAATATGTATTCAATTTAGTCCTTGAACTATTTGAAAATATTTAACATAGTCCTTCCATTAATTCAAGTGCAGGGACTATATTGAACATTTTCATATAGTTCAGGGATTAAATTGACCACATATTAAAAGTTCAGGGACCATATTGAACAAATTAAAAGTTCAGGAACCAAATTAAACATCATGTTAAAGTTCAGGGACTACATTGAATAAATTAAAAGTTTAGGGATCAAATTACACATCGAGTCAAAATTCAGGGACTATTTGTGTTATTATCCCAAATTAGAATATCAAAATACTTGCGACATTTTGAATGTCACGAGGAAAGCCGTAACCTTTTGGAAAACGTGGTAAATTATAAGAATGTCGTAATTTATGATGTTTCCTTTGAGTTTGACAACCGTTTGGCTTGGAGTTGAATAATTCAACACAATTAGTACTACAAAGCGTGCGAAATGCTCTTGGGTCAAATCGATTGTCACATTTTGTATATGAGAAATCTTTGTTATGCACTTGATATAATTTGTTAAATAGTGTTTTTTTACCGTGAGTGGAGAAAATGAAGTTTCTATAGTATATATTCTAATGTGCAAAATACCTTCAAAGTGCATATTAACATTGCAAAATTCCTTTAAATCATCATAGACATATTCTTTCTAAAAGTCGGGTCAAATTAAATGTTGAGCCCTAATCTTAAACCTAGCTATCGATAAGGAAAATGCACTTCCAATTATAGGAATATAGAAAAATTTGAAGTACACAGCCCGCCCATATTTTTTTATACACAATCTACATCCGAATCAATGGAGACGAAAGGGGGTTGTGAACGACAGAGTAAAAAACTGTGTTCCATATAGAGTTAAAATAAATATCTCAATAAATTAGTGGCAAGTAAATGTTAACGTTCATGAGATATCTCCTTTGGATTTGGTTTTTGAGTAACAACTTAGGGTCCCTTTCAAGATAATAGAAGTTCGGTGTGGTTCAAATAATCGCCATCCATAAGATCTTGTAAATTAAAGTAAGGTATCAAATTATTTTCTATTCTAATAATATGCACAAATATTTACATAGCTGGCCATATTTTCGTTCATATGTGGTGCGAGGATATTTTTTCCAAGTAATATTCTGATTAGTAGATCACAACCATGGATGGACATTGCATGTGCCACATCCTAAATCCACATCCACATTGGCTATGATTAAATCCTGAAAATCACATCGGCCGTGATTAAGCCTCGAAACAGAACTAATCCATGCACATGTATCTCGTGTCTCGTGAACATCATGGCCCAATCATGCAGCAGGAGTGATAAAGAAAGACTTTGGCACAGCAGATTCCACACACAGTTTTACTTTGTGCAACAAGACTGAATAGCACGTATGAAACAAACACGTGAAAGGTCAAGCAGGGTCGCTTTCCGTTTATAGAACTTCCCCAGATTCGTTGACTCTCCTCTTCCGGTCATTTAGTCAGCATTCACATCACGTGATGACACTGGGAGTGGATTGGGCCAAGAAATTTGCAGCAGGACTTGAACAAGGTCCACATAATTTTCAGTTAGTACTATAAATTTAGGGACACCGAAAGGTGGGTCCAGCTTGGAATCATGTGAACATAAAAGAGCCTCTTCTTGTTTAGAATCCCTAAAAATAGGAGTTAATATCATGAAAAATCTCAATCAGGTACACTTGTGATAATTTTACCCTAAACTAATTTATAAAAATATCTCCATGGTAATTGTAATTGTTACTGTAAATGAGGATAGGATAGAAGTAAGATATTCTGGCATTAGTTAACCACCTATACAATCTAAAAATATGGCTTCTATTCTTCATTATCATTAACCACCAGTACAATCTACAAATATCGCTTGTATTCTTCACTATTGAATATATAGAACTTCCTCAATTCTAACTTTGCATATTTCATCTTGGTATCGAAGCTAGTTTTGTTTGAAGTAGGGATGAGCGTGGTCCGGGTTGGGCCGGTTCACCCCCTAACCCTAGGACCAACCCGCACAGTTTTAGTTCTCAATTTTTGGGATCGAGGATCGATCCTATTGAGCCTAGGACCGAGGACCGGACCATCCCAATGGGTTCGGTCCTGTCCAGGGTCAACCCGGGACCAATCGATAATTTTTTTATTTCATTTTTTGTACCAGGTTTAACCCGGGACCAACCGACCCAATGGGTTCGGATTGGACCGAGCGCGGTGAGTGGCGAGCGGCAAAAGGCTAGTAACGAACGGGACAAGCACTTTCAATAACAAGACTGCAACCCACAGTATGCAAGGAAATTCACAGAAAGACCAGCATTTTTACAACCAAATCACTAGCAAATGTCAACAAAGGGAACATGCAATATGGTCTTCAACACCCTTAAAGTTCACAACTTTGGTTTAAGGTTTCGAATTTTTTAAATTAAAAATTAAAAATATTATATTATATATATTATACAGGTCCGGTCCGGATGGATGGGTGGGCGGTTCCACACCCGGAACCGGAAACCGGACCGGTACCCACCAGTTCCAAAAAATTGGAACCGGAAACCGGATCGAAATCCTTAGAACCCACTGGCTCGGGTCCGGTTCCGGGCGGTCCTGGGCAGGTTGGGTGGGTACCAGATTTTTTGCACATTTCTAATTTGAAGAAGAGTCATTTCCTCCACAGGAGTGGCATCGATTGCAACCAAGTAGATGTCAAGTTACTAAACCAAATCCATCGCCTTTTGGCGATGTATCACCACTTTCTATTGCTCATTTCAAAATGCCGTCATCAATTTTCCAACATCTTTTGCCCATCAATCGGCACCCTGATTGACGAAAAGGACGGCCCATCAAACATTTGCGTGATTATCATGCTTACGGTTTAGCTCGAGAACAATGTTTAACTTACGCCACTAGTTTAGGAAGACGTTATGATCCACACAATCCGAATATTTTCTAGGTGATGTGTGTTTCATGAGGCTCTCCTACGTCGCTGTCCTAAGTGCATGCTGACACTCAATCAGCTGAAGATGTTCCCCGTTTGGAAGGTTGTAAGAAATTCCGGCATAAAGTGCGGTCCAGCTTATTTGGCTCTCCTGACTTGGGGTGCGCCCGGTTGATTGATTTTTTCCTCTTTTTTTTTAGCCTAAGTGGGCGGAGAAACTGTATGAGAAGAGGTATTCTTACCTCATATCACTATGGATTGAACAATGCTAGGTGTGTGTCTATATATATAATTTTTTTTTGGGTTGAAAATGCTAGGTGTATGTTAAGAATCTATGTATACTACACAATCATGAGATCATGAATTTCTCTAAATATCTAATACAATTGTTAGCTCTCCCTTTTGAGAAAATTACCAATTAGTCCTAAATGTACGGATGCCAATTCAATTTGAAACTTCCCAATTTTACAAATATTCTTAAACCTTTGTGCGAAATTTTTGCAAATATTTTAATTTATTATTATTTTTCTTTTTCCTTTTT
Source organism: Syzygium aqueum (assembly GCA_031216185.1). Taxonomy (NCBI): domain Eukaryota; kingdom Viridiplantae; phylum Streptophyta; class Magnoliopsida; order Myrtales; family Myrtaceae; genus Syzygium; species Syzygium aqueum. The sequence continues at coordinate 36,550,623 of CM062235.1, read as the reverse complement.
TCTTCCGTTCTCTTTTCTTTTTTTTTTTTTCCAAACTTGGGCTCGCATGGTCATCGGTCCACCCTCGCTTGGTCTAGGCGAGGGCCGCAACCCTCGCTAGATCTAGGCGGGAGCTTCCTAGCCTAGGCCCTCGCCAACCACGGGACGTCCTCGCCAGCCTAGGCTTAGTCCTTTATGATTTGTCTTGAGGCAATTGCTGAGGCTCGACAACCAGCGGAGTATACAGGAAAAAAATATTAAAAAAATAAAAAAGAAAATAAAAATATTAAAAAATGTAAAAAAATTGATAAAAAGTTGTAAAAATTGTTCTACATCAGCGCCGCCCGTGCCATGTAAGACGACTGGTATTTACATTAGCAATTTTCGACTAAAATTGACTGGAATGACTAAATTAGAAAATTGTCAATAGATTTAGGGCTAAATTGACGAAATTGTAAGGTTTATGACTAATTGATATAGGTACAATAGTTTAAGACTTTTTTTGGTAATTTTTCTTATTAAAAATGGACTTATTTAGAAATCACCAATGCACCTTCACTGTAGTTTTTCTTTACATAAGTAGTTTTTTAATCCCGATAGATTACTATTTCTTCTGTTTAGTAACTACTCCTTCGTAATCCAACGCCTACTTTGTAAAACAGAAAAGATAATTTTTACTTTTGTAAAAGGAAAAATAAATTCTATTGCCCGTGTAGGGTATAAGGATATAATTCGTTTTCAGGTATTAGATTGCCGGGCACTAAATTATTTTGTTACTGATATATTTTTGAGTTGGATATCTCTTTATTCCAAATATACAAACAATCTAAATTGTTTTAAAAGAATAACATGTGATGAATCGATTTCATAAATTGCAGGTCTGGAAATTAAATGATGATGCGCATATTATGCTTTGAAATGTTTTATCGATGAAATGGAAGACACGTAATTGACAAAGCCCATGATCATAATTACATGAGACAAATTGTTGATTTACATTAATATGTAGGTATGTTGGCCATTTTAGTTAAGATTTTTTGTGTAATTAATTGTAACTAAGACTAAATAACCTTATGGGTAGCTATGTAGTGTTTAAAAAAGGCCACAACTTTCCTGGGGCTGGAAGAGTAAGTTATCCGGTTCCCGGGCAATAGTTTCGTGGTCAATAGCAAGCTGTCGCTCTCCAAAACGTGATGGGACGACCGTATTAAGTCGGATAGTTTGTCAATATTTCAAATTATATGTGATGAAAGCTGAATTGTGAAAAAAAGAGAGTAACATATAAAATTCGAATGGATATATTGATAGATATTCGCAGATATCTCCTTTGGGCAACTTTTTGGCCGGCAGAAGGACACTATTGGTGCCATAACTTGTGTACGGCGATCACTTTGGTGCCATAACTTTTTTTCGGATCACTTTGGTGCTAAAATCGGAAAAAATAGATCACTTTGGTGACTCCGGCCAAAAAGCTGACGTGACATTTATATTTTTTTAAACAATAATTTAACTTATACACGTGAAAATTATGTGACTTTTTTTTGAATTTTATTTTTCTTTTTTTAATTCTTTTTATTATCCGGCGAGGGTTCTCGCCAGCATCCGACGAGACTGCCCTCGCCGGCGTTGGGCAAGGGCCGCCCAACGCCGGCGAGTGCGGCCCTTGCCCGGGCGGGCGAGGGTTGCCCTCGCCCGACATCGGCGAGGACGGCCCTCGCCCGACGCCGGCGAGGGCGGCCCTCGCCTGGGCGAGCGAGGGTCGCCCTCGCCCGACGCCGGCGAGGGTCACCCTCGCCAGACCCTCGCCCACGTAGGCAAGGGCTGCCCTCGCCGACGTCGGGCGAGGGCGACCCTCACCCACCCAGGCGAGGGCCGCCCTCGCCGACGTCGGGCGAGGGCGACCCTCGCCGGCCCAGGCGAGGGTGGCCCTCGCCAGATCCGGCGAGGGCGGCCCTCGCCTGGCCGACGTCGGGGTCGGGCGACCCTCGCCTGAGTCGGGCGAGGGCCGTCCTCGTCGGCGTCGGGCGACCCTCGCCTGAGTCGGGCGAGGGCCGTCCTCGCCGGCGTCGGGCGAGGGCGACCCTCGCTCGCCCAGGCGAGGGCCGCCCTTGTCGGCATTGGGCGAGGGTTGTCCTCGCCGGCGTCGGGCGAGGGCGACCCTCGCCCGCTCAGGTGAGGGCAGTCTTTTCGGACGCCGGCGAGGGCGGTCCTTGCCCGACGCCGGCGAGGGCCCTCCCCGGAGAAGAAGAAAAAAAAATAAAAAAATTTAAATTTTATGTGTTATTTTCCTTTTTTTATTTTTTTAATATAATATAATTGTTATTTTTTTTAAAAAAATACACGTCAGTATTAAAATTTATTTTTAATGCTGACTGGACCTCTCCGGCGAGCCATGACAGCGCCACGTAGAATTTCCGGCGAGCCACGTCAACGTTGGCACCAAAGTGATTGTTTTTCAAAAAAGTTAGCATCAAAGTGATCCGAAAAAAAGTTGTGGCACCAAAGTGATCGCCGTACACAAGTTATGGCACCAATGGTGTCCTTCTTCCCTTTTTGGCCTATAGATAAAGTTCTTATAGCAAAAATTTAGGGTCCCTTTCAAAAATGAAAATAAAGTTTCATGGGACGTTCCTACGTTGCTGTTCTTGGTGCATGTCGACACAAAATTGCATGCATATGTTCGCCCTTTCGAAGATTTTAAGAAACTCTCTCATAAAGTGTGCTCCAACTTATTTGGCAATGGAGGGGATCCCATTCAAATATTTGACATTTCCTCCATCTATGATTGGCGAAATTTGCTCATGATTCAGGACACGACTATGGTCAAATGCTTGACAATTTCCTCCTATTAGAGACGGAGGACAATTTTGATTGAATGAGTAAAGAAACAAATCAATGCCATTACTCTTTCATGGAAAACGGAAGATCTAACTTTTCCTCCGGCGTCATTTTCCTATCAATTGCATCAACTAAAAGCGCACGTTGCTCTCAAAGAGTATTCCCAATTGTTGCTTAAATTAGGTGAATCATTGTAAGAAAAGTTACTTACATTTAGAGGTGGCAAATAGATGGGTTGAGTTGAGTTAGGGTGTGTCTTAAATAAGTTCAACCCGAAGCTATCCATCTTACTCATATCAACCCACTTATTTTGTAAACAATTTAGATGGCTTATACCTAATCCAACTCTTATCCAATCCAAACCAACCAACATATTTAAACAACCAAAATAGAGAAAAAGGCATTTTTAAAAATAAATAAACGAAAAATAAAACAAATTTGCAAATTTAATATGATAAAGTAATAAAAAATAAAAAAAGAAAAAAAACATGTTGGGAATGCGTAGCAGAAGTCCGATACCTTCACCTGGGGAGATTGTCAAGAGGGAGCTCAAGTTCGAGTTCATCAATATATCCAGTTGGATCCACCTTTTACTAAAAAAGCTTAAGCTAATGAGTTATGGACCAACTAGGATATATTAATTGCTTAACACCACATCAATTATCTGATGTGAGACTTTTCTAACACAACTCACACCTGTATCTTAATAATCTTCCCCTCACATGTGAGCTCAGTGTTAAATTTGCTCTCCCTTAATTTATGTATTATTCTACATCAGCTTATTTCAACTTGAATCTCCAAGTCATTGCAGTGCACCCTCAACTATGCACAACAACTGTCATCAACTGCTAACTTAGGATTGCATCACCTATGGTCACTTTTCGTCAGACCAACCGTGATGGCCACCCGAAACAAGTGTCGATCACGAGATTTTTTTTGTTGAGATATTCATCGAACACCCAAATAGATTGGAGGCCCACCAATCAACCATCGGCTTTGATACCATTTGTTGGGAATGCGTAGCAAAAGCCTGATACCTTCACCTGGGGAGATTGCCAAAAGGGAGTTCAAATCCAAGGCCGTCAACATATTGTTGACACCTAAATTTTGATTATTCATTTAGGGCTTTATCGCGTAAAAATTTAGGGTTTAGTCCTTAAACCACTAAACAAAAATATTCTCATTAAAATCCATGGCATATAGACATTAGGCATTTGCATTAATAGGGCCCGTATAGGCGCAAAAAAAAAAAAAAATCTCCGGACCGGGTCCGTCAATCCATTTCTTTTTCCCCTTTTTCTTTTTTCACTTTCCCCCCTCCCTCCCCGCGTGGGCCGGCCCTCTTTGCCTCGGCCCGGCCCGGCCCGCGCCTCTTCTTCTTCCCCCCCTTTTTTTCCCGGTCAATGTTGCAGAGGTATGGGGGGAAGACGAACAGTGCAGAGGCAGAGCGGATCGGCTGAGCAGGGGAGATCGGAACAGTGGCAGAGGCGCGAGGGGAGGAGCAGCGCGATCCTCGGGTCTGCAGATCGGCCGGCCGCGGCAGGCTGGCGGTGGCAGAAGCCATGCGCGCCTGCTGGCCGGCCGGCTTTAAAACCGAGACCGTGAGGGCGAGACAGAGAGGAGCGCGAGAGAGAGAGAGATCAAGAGACCCGAGAGAGAGAGAGTTCGACAGAGAGAGATCCGAGAGAGAGAGAGAGAGAGGGAGCAGAGAGTGAGATCCGAAGGAACGGTCGTCCGTCGACGACCGCCACGCCCCGGCCGTAGCCGGCGTAGCCTCGGCGAACCCCCGTCCCCCACGGTAGGTCCGGGCACCGTCGCTTCTTTGTTTTTCTGTTTGGCTTGAGTCGAGGCCGATTTCCCGATGATTTCGGTTCGAGGGCGGGCGAGGCAGTCGGATACACTCCGATCTGTCAAGATTCGCCGCCCCCGAGCCGAATAGGGAACGCCACCGTCCCTCCTCCTCTGTTCTTTTTCTTCCCTTGTTTCGGCCACTCGGCCTCCGTTCCGAGCTCGCTGGCCGGAGCTCGCCGCCGTCCGGCTAGCTCGAGTTCCGGTCCGCGAGGCCTCGCGCATGCTCCCGCTCCTTGCAATGTCTATTGTTGGTGATTTTGGTCCGCTCTGAGCGTCGATTTGCGCCGGAAATCCTCCATTTTCGTCGCGCACGCCATGTGTTCGATTTTTTGCCCAAGTGAAAACCCCTTGCATTTTGTGTTGTTCTGTTCTTCCTTGCTTGTGGACACCGGATCCCGATGTCCCGCCGGTCGCCACGGTGGTGGTCCGAGCGGAGGATGCCGCGGCCCTTCGTCGGGGCGGTGAGGCGAGTGGCGGCCGAGCAGGGGCTCGGTCGTCGGGTCTGTTCCCCGGCCATGAAGGCCGGGCCTCAGCGAGCGGCGGCCGAGCAGGGGCTCGGCCGCCGGACCCCAAACCCCAGCCACGAAGGCTGGGGTTCGGGGCGCCGGCGTTCCAGCCGGCCGGCGCTCGGGCGGCGGTCGGTGTGCGACCGGCATACGGGCGAGCCCCGGGGCGCGGCCACGGCGGCTACGAGTCGGGTCGACGATGTCGGGCGAACCGGGTAGGGTTTTTCGCGAGTCGGGTCGGCGGCCGCGAACCGGGTCGTTCGAACGGGTCGAAGCCGGGTAGGGTTTCATTCTAGGGTTTTATTCTAATGGGCTAAAATAGGAATTGAGCCTATATTTCGGGCTTCTAAGTTTTTAATTTATTGTTGGGTTTATGGGCCTTCACTTATTTAAAAGATTTTCGGGCTGAGCCCCTTTTCCTTTTAATTTATTGTTTTTTTGTCTGTCCCGGGCTCAACAAATGAGCCCGGTCTGGACGTAGACCCGGGCCGGCGCGCCCGGTTCACTTAGGTGTCTAATCAACCTACCAAAAATTGATTAGTGGCGACTCCTAATTGAAAATGATTTGCATGTTAACTTAAGTCGCGAATTGGTGTGGGCTTGGGAGAGCTCGAGCTAGGTTTAACTTAGTAATCCATTAGCCTTAATCCGTTAGGCTTCGGGGCCGGGTTCGGGAAGGTCGCGACACATATCTAGTTAGATCCATTTTCACTCGAAAAGCTTAAACCAATGAGTTATGGGCCAACTAGGATATATTAACTGCTCAACACCACATTAATTATTTGATGTGAGACTTCTCTCACATAATTCATACGTGTATTTCAACAAAACAACTACCCATTGTTTGCATCATTGCCCATTACACTGTTGTTTCTCCCGTCGTCACCGTCACCACCTGCTCTACCCATCGCCAATGTTGTTGGTCCTCCTCGCTTCTTTCTTCGATCTGCATCTTTTGTTTGTGTTCTTAGTCTTTTTGTGTGGTGTTTTGCCTCGATCGGAAGCTTCTCTATCTGGCCTGCTGAAGGCGGTGCATCGTCGCTCCTCTTTTTTATTCTGTTTTAACGCGTGTTTTTTTTTTGGGTGTTGAGTGTTAGAGACGCGGCAACAACTTGATTTGATGGAAGAAATTTTTTGAAGGTGAAGCAATCGTAATTCGCGCCTTTCTATTGTATGTCTCAATTACAAGAGAAATAGACTATATATATACCATAGTTTGATTCGAAATAGGAAACCTCTTTCTAGGAACCCTATTCTAATTAGGAAACTTTCCTAAAATATAACTAGAAACAATATCTCACAATATATTATCTTATCTCTTAATATCTCATCATATATATGAAAAATTAAAATATGGAAATACAAACAAACTCAAAAAAGGAAACATGTACTAACAAATTTGGTTTAATTTCTAACACTCCCCCTTAAACCAAATTCTCTTCCATCGATCATTCCAAGCAGGATCTTGAACTTTCGAAAAGCATCGATCTTGAGAGGTTTAGTAAAAATATCTGCTACTTGATCTCCGGTCTTTCTTCACATGCAATACTTCAACTTCATTCTTTTTAATCTGTTCTCGGATGAAGTGATATCGAACATCGATATGTTTACTTCGTTCATGAAAAACTGGATTTTTCGCCAAAGCAATAGCAGAAATATTATCAACAAAAATCTCCGTTGCTTTCTTCTGCTCCATAAGAATATCTTTGAGTAGTCTTCTCAACCATATTGCATGACAAACACATGAAGATGCAGCTACATATTCAGCTTCACATGTCGACAGAGTAACACTTGATTGCTTCTTTGATGACCACGTGAAAGCAGTGTCGCACAAGAAAAATACAAATCCTGTGATGCTTTTTCGATCGTAGATATCTCCACCATAATCACTATCCAAATAAGCTCTAAGTTTGAAAGATTCAGAGCAATAATAGTGTAAACCGTGAGAAATAGTACCTTTGATGTACCGAAGTATTCTTTTTGCAGCTTTAAGATGAGATGATTTCGGCTTTTCCATGTATCGACTAACAATTCCAACACTATACATAATATCCGGTCTCGTGCATGTCAAGTATCTCAAACTCCCAATCAAGCTTCTATAATATGTCGAATCAACATCGGCACCATTATCAAACTTCGAAAGCTTGGTTCCGCACTCCATTGGTGTATTGACTGACATACAGTTTTTCATGTTGAATTTTTCAAGGATATTTTCTGTATATCCTTTTTGGGAAATAAAAATCCCATCGGCACTTTGCTCACTTCAATACCAAGGAAATAATTCATGAGACCATTATCGGTCATCTCAAATTCTTTCACCATCGATGCCTTAAAAGCATCAATCATAGCCGAATTATTTCCTGTAAAAACAAGATCATCAACATATAAATAGGCGAGCGGAATATCACCTTTTTCTTGCTTCAAATAGAGTGCATGCTCATATGGACATTGAGAAAATCCATTCGCCTTGAAATATGCATCAATTCTGGAATTCCATGCTCTCGATGCTTGTTTAAGCCCATATAGAGCTTTCTTCAACCTCAGTACTTTATCTTCATGACCTTTCACAACAAACCTTTCGGGTTGTTCGATATAAATTTCTTCTTCAAGGATGCCATTCAAGAATGTTGATTTGACATCCATTTGATAAATTCGCCAATTATTTTGAGCAGCAATGGAAATAATCAATCTTATCGTTTCCATGTGGATGACGGGGGCAAAAACTTCATCATAGTCAATTCCGGCTTTTTGCTTGTACCCCTTCGTAACTAATCTAGTTTTGTATCTTGTCACTTCACCTTTCTCATTCTTATTGACCTTGTACACCCATTTAAAGCCAATTGATTTCTTGTCCTTCGGAAGATTAGCAAGCTCCCATATTTGATTTTTCTCGATGGCTTCAATTTCTTCGTTCATGGCTTTCCTCCACTTTTCTTCTTTGGCCGCATCATCATAAGCAAGTGGTTCATAATCTGCAAGAAGACATATAAGATGAAACTCTTCGGTAGCTTCGTAAATTTCAGACAATCTTCTTGATCTTGGCAATAGCGGTTCATCGACACTATTTGAAGAGGATGGTGTTGATGAACTTGAATAAGATGTTGGAGAAGAAGGTGAAAGTTGATCTTTCAACTCCGTTTGATTGGAATCACCACGAACATTCGCTTCTTCTTTTGGATTTTCTTCCCACATTCCATCTTCATCGAACTTGACATCTCTACTTATATACACTTTCAAAATGTTAGGATCAAATAATCGATAGGCTTTGGATGATGAGTCATACCCGATAAAGATGAGCTTTTGGCTCTTGTCTTCAAGTTTCGATCTTTTTTGGTCCGGGACATGAGCATAGGCAATGCTCCCGAAAATTCTCAAGTGCGAAACACTTGGTGTTCTTTCGGTCCATGCCTCTTGTGGAGTTACGCCTTCAAGTCCATATGTTGGATATCTATTTTGAAGATAGACGGCACACGAAACAGCTTCAGCCCAAAGTTCCTTGGACAAATTTTTGCTCTTCAACATGCTTTGAACCATATCAAGAATGGTTCTATTTTTCCGTTCAGCCACACCGTTTTATTGAGGAGAATACGGGGCCGTCAAGAAATGCCGAATCCCATGATTTTCACAGAATTTGTTGAATATGGCTGAGGTGAATTCTTTACCACGATCAGTCTTTAAAGCCTTGATAAAATAGCCGCTTTCCTTTTCAGTCAGGTTCTTGAATTGTTTGAAAGTATCAAACACTTCTGTCTTTTCTTTCAAAAAATACACCCAAGTTTTCCGAGTAAAATCATTAATAAAAGTAACAAAATATCGATGATTACCATATGAGTGAGGATTGATCGGGCCACACAAATCAGAATGAATCAACTCAAGTGGCTTTTTCGCTCGATAAGTCGCCTCTTTCGGAAAGCTAGTTCTGGAATGCTTGCCGATGACACACCCTTCACATAATTGATCGGGATGATCAATATGTGGTAAGCCATAAACCATCTTCTTGCGAGAAAGCAAATTGAGTCCGCCAAAATTGAGATGGCCGAACCTCAAATGCCACAACCATGAAGGATCATCTACGTACGCCTTTAGACATCGAGACATCTCACTCTTTATATTAAGAATAAACATCTTGTTCTTCGACATCTTCACATTTGCAATTAGTTTATTATTTCGATCTCTCAACATAAGATTAAGATCTCTTGTATGAACAGTATAACCTTTCTCTAGAAGTTGTCCCAAATTCAAGATATTGCTTGACATTTTTGGAACATAATAAACATTGGTAATAAACTGACGTGCACCATTCTTTAGGCGGATCAAAATTGTACCTTTCCCTTCAACAAGAATTTTAGAGTTATCACCGAATGAGACAGACCCTTTAATTGTCTTGTGACATTCCGAATTTCGACCCATTTTTGGGATTTATAAAACGCGTAATTTGTCAGTGTGCTTATAGTAAAATCTCGCCCGAGAACTGATCACTCCCGGTTATCATTTTAAATTAGAGATTTCGCTAGAATCGCACTCGATCAAATTTGACCGTTAGTTAGACCCCGAACTTGGCAGTCGATTTCCGGGAGTTTCGGGACGAAATAAATTGGACGGTGTCGATATTATTGTGGCCAGCGTCAAGATTTCCAGAAATAGTGGAAAAGTGAAATTTTGGACTGGGTGCGAATTTGGACTAGTAGACCTCCTTCGGATTAGTTTGTTTTAATTCTCGTGGCCATTGTCTCTTATTATATTCTAGGAATTATTTGGACCGTAGGATGATTTTCGGATTCGAATTCCGATCGTTGGATCGCACTCGAGTGCGTGAACTCTCTCTTTCTCTCTTTCCCTCTGCCGCGTGCGCTCCTTCCCCATGCAGTCACACCCACGCTCGCACGTCTTTCCCCCCCTCTGCCCCATGCACTCTCTCTCTCTTCTCTCTCTTCCTTTTTCTCTTCCCCTCTCTCTCTCCTCTTCCTTCTTCTTCTCTTCCTCTTCTTCCTTCCCCTTGCCCGACGCTGCCGCTTCTGCTTCTCCTCTTTGCTGCCTGACGCAGACCGCCGAGCTCGCCTCAGCCCAGCCACATGCCGCGCCCGACCACCGTGCCGCCCACTGTCCGGCTGCCGTGCATCGCCCCCAGCCACCGTCCGCCATCCGTCCGGCGCCACCCTCGCCCAACGCCGCTGCTTCTTCTTCTCCTCCTTGCTGCCCCATGCAGACCGCCCAAGCTCGCCTCAGCCCAGCCACTCGCCATGCCCGACCGCCGCGTCGCGCGCCGTCCGGCCGCCACCTCCGCCCTGCCGCCGCCGCCACAGAAGCTTCCTCTCTCTCCCTCTCCTCCCCTGCGGCCCCTTTCACCCTCCCCGACGCCTTGGCTTCTGCTTCATCCGCTCCTGCTTGCCCCACCCGGACCAGCCACCACCGCCGTACGTCCGCCGCGACCCAGCTCGTCCGGCCTCGGCCGCCGCGCCGTGCCTTCCCTTCGCCGCCGTGCCCCTCGGACCGACGGCCTTTCTCCCTCTCCTTGGTGCGCATGCAACAGCCCGCCGCCGCCGTGTGTCGTCGCCACCGCCGAACCACCCCTCGCCGACCCAGCTCGCCACGCCCGACCGTCCCCGGCAGTCCGCCTGGCACTGCCGCCCTGACCGCCGCCAGTTCCCCCCCTCAGCCCCCAGCTCGCCCCCTCTCGCCACCACTGCCCCAACTTTCTTCCTCTCCCCTCCAGCCCGTCGCTGCCGTGCGCCGACGCCGCCCTCCGGCCGCCGCCGTCGCTGCTCCGTCCGCCACCACCCAGCCCCAGCGACCTTGCCCAGCCCCATGCAGCCGCCGTGCTCGCCGGGACAGCCCCGCCACCGTTATCGCCGTCGTCGCTCGAGAGTCCCGGGCCGTGGCCGAGCTCACTCAGTCGCCGACCAGCTGCTGCTCACTGCCGCCGCCGGTCGCCGGCCCGGCTGATCAGCCAGCCCCGGCCAGCCAGCCCAGGCCGTGGCCGGCCCGTGCCCACACGGCCAGGCCGTGCGCCCGCTCGCCCGGCCGTGGCCGTGCCCGTAACCGAGCAGCCCAGGCCAGCCTAGGCCGTGGCCAAGCACGTCCGGCGCCGTGCCCGTCGCCCATCCAGCCATGCCCGTCGCCCGTCCAGCCGTGCCCGTCGCCCGTCCAACCAGGCGCGTCGCCCGTCCGCGCCCGTGCCCACGCCCGCGCCCGCGCCCATGCCCGTGGCCGAGCCCATGGCCGAGGGCTGTGCCCGTGGCCGATCGCCGTGGCCGAGCCCCGCGCCCGTGTGGCCTACGCCCGCGCCTAGTCGGCACTGTTCACTCGGGCCATTTTAGGCCCGAGTCGACTTTTTCCGGGCCAAAACTTTGTAAATGACTTCCTAAACCCTACCTAGTACATTGGGTATTATTAGACTTGTCTAGAGTTTGATTAGTATCGGTTTAGGGGTTAAGCATGGATTAGGGTCGATATTCATATGTGTGAAATGGTTATATTAAATTGTGATGTTTGTGAGGATTATTTAATGGCTATTTTTGGTGGGCTAAACGATCGTATTGTTGTGGGTTAGAACGGCTAGGACGGGCTTTAATTTAATTATATTACGTTATGGTTACGTTATTTGAATTGGGTTAGATATTATGTTTGAATTGGATGATTGTGTGTGGCCGACTTGACGTCGAGTTCGTATGTTGAGGTGGCGAAATGTGAATTGGGCTGAGTTGTGAATATGAAATGTTTGATGCAATTGGCGTGAAATTGATTGATTGAATGGCGTGTGCTTGCCTGTCGATTTGAAGCCCGGATCGATCGAAGGGCTACGGACTTGGGACGTGTTGACGGCGGTCCGTGTGAAGGCATGACTGGCCGAGGTGCCAAATGGATGCGGGCTTGAGACGTGCTGACGGTGGCCCGTTAAAGGTGTGATAGACCGGAACGTGTTTACGTCGGTCATTGGAATGATTGATTATGTGGCTTGGGACGTGTGATGACAGTCCGTGTAAAAATGAATGGCCGGTGTGCCAGATGGGCCTAAGGCGCAGTAGCGCGGGCAGTGAGAATGGGCCTGAGGCGCAGTAGCGCGGGCAATGAGAATGGGCCTGAGGCGCAGTAGCGCGGGCAGTAAGAATGGACCTGAGGCGCAGTGGCGCGGGTCGTGAGTTAGATGCTCGGCCATGCATGTGAATTGAGTGTGATTGATTGGACTGGCTGTTGGCGCATGTGATTACTTGGGTGGTTTGTCGGAATGCGAGTGACCGGGTATGTTGGGTGATTATGATACAGTGGTTGAATTATTCTTGTTTTATTATATCCGGACTAACATGCAGGGTTGGTTCATGACTTGAGACGAGGTAAGTTTGTTAATTGAAATTGGTTTTGGATGCCTGGTGATTCGCCTATTAGACTTGTCTGGGTACTCATTGGCCTACGTGGAGTATAGGGGGTTACTTATTGAGACTCGTTCTCACGGTTATTATATAACCATTTCAGATTCGCAATCATGAGGGATTGGAGACACTTCAAGGGTATCTCAGAGATCGAAGACGAGTCAAGTACTCGGTATATTGAGTCCCCCTTTTTTGTAGAGGAGTTAAGTTTGCGAACCATTGCCCTTTGAGGAATGTGGTTATGTTGTTGTGGCCTAGCTTAGGGAATTGTCTTTTGTGGTCGTCGTATGTATATGTCAAGTATAGGAAATTACAATTATTTGTTTATTGCTATTGCTGCCCCTTGTCATTATTAATTGTCCGGGTTGTTTCTATTTGTTTCCGTGCGTGCTTAATCCCTGATGTTTGGGTTGGGTCGGCGACGTGCCTGGGACGTCGCATTCAATGATCGACCATCAAGGGGTGTCGCGAGCTCGTTAAGGGTTCGGGGCGTGACATGTCTCATCTAACTCGGCAAATATCTCCTTTCTCCCGCACATGTGATTGCTTGCGCCGGTATCCAAATACCACATATCGCTTTGACCTTCTTCATATTCTTTTAATGCCAATAAGAGAACTTGATCAGCATTATTCACCAAGTTCGCCTTTTCATCTGCTCTGCTACTTTTTTTGTTCCAGCAGTTAGAAGCATAATGGCCAAGTTTATTGCAATGATAACATCGGATTTTAGATTTATCATACCATTGGCTTGTCGAGTTTTTTCCTCTTCCACGAACGCCTCTTTGGTACTGGTATCCTCCATCACTTCGAGTAGGATCTCCTCTGCTTTGTCCACGACCTCTTCCTCGAAAGTGACCTCGGCTACGACCTCGATTACGATCTTGATTTGTCCCGCGATTTTGTACGGGATCTCTTCTTTGCTCTTTCTCGTCTCGAATGGTCAATTGCGTTTGGAGAACTTCCTCCACCGGTTCAATCTTTTTCTTTCTAAACCTTTCTTCATGGGCTTGTAATGAACCCATAAGTTCATCGACCGTCATGGCATCCAAGTCTTTGGATTCTTCAATTGCAACCGCAATATGATCATACTTCTTGTCTAAGGACCGAAGTATTTTCTCAACAACACGAACATCGGAAACGTCTTCTCCGTTTCTTTTCATCTGGTTAACAATTGTCAAAATTCTCGTGAAATAATCAGCAATCGATTCAGATTCTTTCATATGAATTACCTCGAATTCGCCTCTCAAGGTTTGAAGGCAAATCTTCTTAACTTTCTGAACTCCTTGATGTGTGTTTTGAAGAATCTCCCATGCCTCTTTAGCGGTAGTGGCATTCGAAACTTTTTCGAACATGGAATCATCTAACGCTTGATAGATGATCGACAGGGCATATTGATCTTTCGTTCGAGCCTTCTCTAAGGCATTCCTCTGGTTCTGATTCAACGTAGCTTCATCCTCTGGCTCATCATAGCCAGTGTTAACAAGTTCCCACACACCGTAGGTGCCGAGTAGAGTTTTCATTCTAACAGCCCAGTTACCATAATTTTCTTTGGTAAGACGAGGGTATTGAAGAGGAAGTTGATTGTTTGTTGAGGCCATGATCACGAACCGTAAGCTTTGATACCAATTTGTTGAGCGTTAGAGACGTGGCAACAACTTGATTTGATGGAAGAAATTTTTTGAAGGTGAAGCAATCGCAATTCGCGCCTTTCTATTGCATATCTCAATTACAAGAGAAATAGACTATATATAGACCATAGTTTGATTCGAAATAGGAAACCTCTTTCTAGGAAACCTATTCTAATTAGGAAACTTTCCTAAAATATAACTAGAAACAATATCTCACAATATCTTATCTTATCTCTTAATATCTCACCATATATATGAAAAATTAAAATATGGAAATACAAACAAACTCAAAAAAGGAAACAAATACTAACAAATTTGGTTTAATTTCTAACATTGGGCAGTGGAAGGTGTTTCCAGATATGTTCGTGTTGATCTCAATTTTACAGTGTAGAGTTACCGCCTTCCCGGCCTCGGTTTGAATTTGACTCGATCATCGGAGGTTAGTTGCACGTCTTCTAGGGTTTGTTCGCACCATCGGGATCCGTGTGAAAATGCCAATCAGCTTTTTTCTCTAGCGCGATTGGGAGGAATATGTGGTTGTAGAGGTTTCTTGGATCTGGATTCTACGGTGTAGAGTCATTTTCGTTGAAAGAATTTGTAGGTTAGCAACAAAAGACCATCTTCTTATGCTTTCTTGGTCTTGAACGAAGCTTGAAGAAAGGAATGATGAAGACGCCCCACTAGAAGCTGTGGGACGAGGAAGAGAGTTGACTGGAGGAGGACGAAGGTGGCTGCCAACGGCGATGGTGGGCCGCGGAGGAGCAAATGGCCATCGTGGGGGACATAGCCGATGGCGGCGGGGCACCATCGGTAGCGGTTCTCGCTCTTGTTCAACATCATAGTTCCCTATTTCTTTTCATTTTTTTCTTTGTACATATTTCTTCAACTAATAACCAAGCTTAACTGGGTTATAAATGAGTTTGTCATTAGATCCACTAAGATTCATATCTAGTTAGGCTTTGTCTTTGATATCGTGAACCCACTTTAACTTGTTTTGAAATTTTCAAACAAACCATATTTTACGTGACTCATTGGATTTGGCTTAAAAAATGGGTCCTGAATCTATTTTGCCAGCTCTACATATAATCAATAACAATGACACTACCCCCATGTTAGTACTGTAAAACAACATATATGCCCTCAACTCTTAAAGACACAATCTGACATTACACTTTTTCTTTTCTTCTCATTCTCACTACACTCTCACATACATTCGAGAAATTATTCAGTAAACTTTATAAGTATACTAAATCAAATTCGAACCGTCAAACTTGACGAGATTCACTATTTTAAATGGTCCAAATTTAATTTAGCGAATATATTAAGCTCATGGATAATTCCTCCACACATTAACATCCAAAAGAATAGCCTTATACATATAACTACTCACATGCTCATTTCTTATTAGCACAAGAGAAGTGTCCACTTAGGGTACGCATGACAATCATTCTGTGCCTGGGAACCATTTCTACTCAGAAATGATTCTTTTTTATTTTGTGCCCAGAAATAATTTCTGAGCATTTGAAGGCGTTTGGTAACTGTCCAAAATTTCTATTCCTGGGATAGAAAAGAACAGAAATACATTTGGTAACTACACAAAATTTCTTTTCATTAATAATATTTTAAATTGTTTATTTTTTTTTTCTTTCTACCCTTCCCTTCTTTGGCCATGGCCGGTCGCCGGCGCAGGCGACCGGCCATAGGCCAGGGCGTCGCGGCCCTCGCCACAGCCCTGGCCGCCTACCTCACGGCCGGCCTCGCCCAGATCAGGCGAGGTCGAGCCTCGCTGTGGGTCGCGACAGCGAGGCTCGGCCTCGTCCGATCTGGGCTAGGCCGACCTCACCGTGGGTCGTGATGGCAAGGTCGGCCTCGCTCAAATCGGGCGAAGCTTAGCCTCGCCGTCGCGACCCACGGTGAAGCCGACCTCGTTGTCAGTCGCGATGGCGAGGCTCGACCTCGCCCGATCTGGGTGAGGCCAACCTCACAGTGGGTCGCGATAGCGAGGTCGGCCTCGCCTAGATCGAGCGAGGCTTAGCCTTGCCGTCGCGACCCATGGCGAAGCCGACCTCACTGTCAGTCGTGACGGCGAGGTTCGGCCTTGCCCAATTTGGGCGAGGCCAACCTCACCGTGGGTTGCGACGGTGAGGTCGGCCTCGCCGTTGCGACCCACGACGAAGCCGACCTCGTCATGATCGATGGCGAGCCGCCTCTCCTAGGCAGCAAGGGTCTAGCCCTCACCTTTGCCTCCGCTGGCAGCTGGCGAGGGTCGTGATGCCCTCGTCGGCCCTGGGCTATGGCCGGTTGCTGGCGGCCAGCCACAGCCTAGAGAAGAACAACACAAAGAAGAAAAGAAAAAGAAGAAAAAGAACTCATTCTCAAAATTGTGCCGAGAAACAAGAAGTAACTTTTTTTTACTTTGTATTTCTCTTCCAAAACCGTTTTTGGGCACCAATTTTTGCAAAAATGTGCACGGGAACAAAAAGTTTAGCAAACGCATTTCTGTTCCCAAACTATTTCTGGGAACAAAAGAACAAAAATTTTCACTGTTTGGCACGTTACCAAACGGGCCCTTAGATGACTAACACAGTTTTTCACCCTCACTGGCCTGTACACTCTTCTGCTTGATGTTGCACGCACATCCGCACATTTCACAAAGAGAATTCGAGTTCAAATTTGTGTAATTACCTCGCGTATCACGTAAGATGAGAACTAAATCTGAAATGGTGGAACTAAATTCGAGTTTTGTGCTGACATCTTAAGACAACGTGATCTTTGCGCTTCTAATTTATTGAAGGCCATTCATGGGCGAAACCTCGTTGATATATATATATATATATATATATATATACATTGATGTATACTTTCGTGGGCGATGTTTTCCCCCAATTAGGATTTGAAAGCGACAATCGTGTGAACCAATTTTCTCACTGACATATTCCAAATGCATGAACTTACAAAAGAGGTGCGCCAAACTCCCATCAATATACTTGAGTCACTTGCTTTGTTTATATAAACTTTTAATTTGTTCAACGTGATTCTTGAACTTTTGGTACACGTTTAACTTAGTCTTTGGACTATATGAAATTGTTCTTCCATTAACTTAAGTTCAGGGACAACATCGAACTTTTCATATAGTTTAGAGACTAAATTGAACATTATTAAAAGTTCAAGGACCATATTGAATAAATTAAAAGTGTAAGGATAACATTGCATATTAGGTTAAAATTCAGGAACGACATTGCATATTTAGCCAAAGTTTAGGGATCATTTGTGTAATTATCCCTTTTGTTTTTCACTATAAATAGGCCATCTAAAGCACATCAACCTCCCATCACGACACATTTTGTTTCCCTCTCGTGCTTTGGCCAAATCACCTTGTCCTTCTATTCTTCATAATCTTCAGTCATCTCTTCTCTCACTGTGACTAGTCCTGCGAAAGATTCGATGGCCGATTCCGGATTCATAATGCCTCAGCCAGACCAGATGCAAACATTGAGCATCGACGAAGAGCAAACTAGTCTGGTAAATCCACTTATCTTAGCCTTTTATTTTCAACTTTTCATTTCCTTAGCTCGTGAGTAAAAAAGAAAAGAAAATAACAGACATTGTGTTTGCCTCCAAGCATTATTTTGTAAGACAAGTATGACACCTCTAATGAAAATTGGGATGTCTCCTGGGTTAGCGGACACAACTTTAGATTATAGAGAAGAAATATAATTTTTTGCAAAATCTTTGAACATAAAATTACACATATTATGGAAAATAATTACCCAAGTTTGCTCTGATCACCTACTCCTGCTTGTGGGCGCAGTGGCCCCCTCTAGAGCTGGAAATTCGTGTCTTGCCGTGCTAATTCTGTTGTGTAGGGATAGGGTTTTATACCATTATGGCTAATCCGAACATGATACGTTTATTAAAGGTGTCGATCTACTGAGATGCAAATACAATACGCTTAATAAACGGGTCATAGGACACAACTAACACGATTATCATATGCTCAGCGTGTTCTTGCATCGACAAAACACAAAACTATAACCTTAATTATATAATATGTACCTAGTGCATATGAGCATACTAAGACTTACTAGTAAAAAAATAATATCAACAGAAAAACCTTAACCATCTCATACTGAATCACCATATATGAGTTTATAAAAAAAATTATCAGTTAATTATTTCATTATTTGTGCTTTTGTCTTTGCTCTGTTGAACTTTTGCTGATTTGTTTTTTTTTTTTTTGGTTTCATTACAATAATTTTCTAAATTTACATCAGAAAAAGTATCGCCAATTTAGATCATTCCTGCTTAAGTTTCTTTCTTTGGCTTTATAACATCGACCTCACTTGTAACTCTGGATATCCATGATGCAGGATGATTCCCGGATCAAACATGAAGAAAATATAAAGAGCCTCATAGAGTTTCTGAATAAAGCGGTGAATGATCCTGTGGAAAGTTTGATCATTGTCGACACAATTCAGCGGCTAGGAATCAAATCCCTATTCCGAGAACAGATTACAGCCATTCTACAGTGGCAATACACACATTTTAGCTCTCTGAATCATGGCAAAGATGATGTCTATGAGATCGCTCTCCGGTTTCGACTTCTTCGGCAAGAAGATTATTATGTGCCTGCAGGTCTGTTCCCATGAGATTGAAGTCGATTGCAATGGTGAAATAAAATGTTGCTGTTGATTCATAACAACAGAAGACAATTCCTTTTGTTTTGACTGCTTAAGTGGAGGCCCATATTTTACAAATTTTTTTTTGTTAAGGAGTGAAAATGGAAAAGAATATAAGCCGATTTTTTTGAATTTTTTGTTGACTTAAGAATTTGAAATGTTTAATTGAGATGACCTTTCCAATGGGTATCCATCAATGCATGTTACATGCGTGGACTTATGCCAGATATTAAGAAATGCATTAATGTTCTGGAGTTATTTTCAAAGTGAAAAGTACAAGATTTTACTTTTCACTTTGAAAATAACTCCAGAACATACGCAATCACAGACAAATCTTGGCCAGATCTAGGTGCTCATGTCAAGATCTTTTAGCCGTGGACTGGCTTCTTAGCAATAAAATGGAGCACAGAGCAGCATTAAGCTGCCTTATTGGCAGAGAGACGCACAGAGATCTCCTAATGATGCGTCATTTATGAATACTACGAAAGCTCAATAAGCGCACGATTTTGATTTATGATTACATTTTAGATATATCCTTCATCAGTTGCACAACATTTGATGTTGCAGTGGGCGAATTTATGCAATGCATTCCTGGTGGAATTTCAGTGGAACGCTTCTGGGAAATTGCCAAAGGCAAATGCTTACTTGAAGAACGGGACTGTCACTTCAGGTGTGCCCTTGGTGCTAGCTCACTTGTTCTTTCTAATGGGCCAAAACATTGCCAACCAAAGCGCGGATTCAAAGAAAGAAGAGGAGCCACTGCCAAAGGCAATCTTCTTAGTTGCCAAAATTCTTCGCCTTTGGGATGACCTCGGATGCGCCCAGGTAAACAAGTTGACGGTGGGGCAATATTCAGGTTTTATTCTTTTTTGATTTGTGTTTTGTCATTATTTTATAGATTTAATTATTTTACTTGTGTGATTCGATTTCCCTGAAGGATGAGAATCAAAATGGCTACGACGGGTCATATGTGGAGTGCTATTTGAGGGAAATTCAAGGCTCTTCGAATCAAAGCGCGAGGGAGCATGTGATGGAGTTGATATCGAAATCGTGGAAGCTGCTCAACAAAGAATGCCTCTCTCCATGTCCGTCCTCTGCGCCTTTCCGCGAAGCTTGCGTGAATGCTGCTAAAATGGTTTCATTGATGTACAACCATGAAGACAAACATGGTCTTGAACTTCTCCAAGACCATATGAAGTCGTTCACCTGTGATCACGAGACACTTTAGCATCATTTTTCACGTTTTCTTTTTTTAATGCTTGTTGAATTACTTCCATGTACTGTACTCCAGGCGACCTTCACTTACCGCAAAGTTGCCTGTTTTTTGTAAGTTGTTATTTTATTTTATTTTAAATAAATATATTTGCAAGTGTTTTCCCATGATAAGTTGCAACATGTGTAGAAAAGTTTAATATTATTTCAGACATATTACATCGGCAAATGATTTTACTTTTACACGTGCAGAACATTATAAATGTATGAAGATATTAAAATTTAAAGTGAAGTATAGCACGTGTTCATGTAAACTATATAAAGTAAGAACAGAAAAAGCGTATATGTTGCCTTGTGAACAGAACACTAGAAAATTAACTTTTTTTAGCTAAACACTAAAAGATCAACTTGAAACTATCTTATGTACACCTATGAATTTTAAGAAGTTAAAATACTAAACTTTTTATGAAGTTTAAGTATCCAACTTTGTTGGGTCAAATCTTACCTTACCAAAAAAAAAAACTTTGTTGGGTCAAAATGTTGGAAGGCTTTAATATAGAAAAATATAGCATATGCTATCGGTGTAAAGAAAATTTCCACATTCACCCCATTCACCCTCGTTTTGAGGATTACAATGATGCTCTCTCTCTCTCGCAAATGAATGGCGTATGGAACTATTTGCGTAAAACATTTTTTTTACACAAACGGTGTATGCTATAATTATCTTTAAAAATTTATGACATTTCCATTGGTTTATGACAAATTGTTGTAAGAATTGTAAAAATTTGTTCTACATTATAAATATTTACGGTGTTTTGAACTTCGCAAGCCTTTGAAGAACATAATTTTTTTAGAAATTAGAAAAATTAAATATCTACTGCGTTTTTTCATTTGTTAAGCAGTGTTTTTTTAACTGGAGTGGAGAAAATGAAGTTTCTATAGTATAATTCTACTGTGCAAAATACCTTCAAAGCGCACATTCACATTGCAAAATTCCTTTAGATCGTCATATGCTTATTCTTTCTAAAAGTCAGGTTAAATTAAATGTTGAGCCCTAAGCTTAAATCCAACTGTCGAAATGGCCAAAGCCTATAAACATAGAAGCAAATGCACTTCCAAGTATCGGAATATAGAAAAATTTGATGTACACAGCTTGCCCTTTTTTTTCTACACAAGCTACATCCGAGTCATGGAGATGAAAGGGGGTTGCGAACGACAGAATTAAAAGCTGTGTCCCATATGGAATTCAAATTAATATCTCGATAAATTAGTGGAAAGAAAACGTTAATGTTCACAAGATATCTCCTTTAAATTTGGCAATGTTTTTGGCTTGTAGTTGTTATGGGATCAACGCAAAATAATTGCTTGAATTGATTTTCCGTTGCGCATGAACTTAATGGATGCTTTCCTATGGGATGAAGTCCATAGCATTACGTCCAAAAAGCTCTTATTGTAATAACTTAGGATCCCTTTCAAGAAAATATAAGTTCAGTGTAGTTCCAATATTTCTGTCCATCAGACGTTGTAAATCAAAGTAAGGTATCGAATTATTTTCTCTTCTAATGATATGCACAAATATTTACATAGCTGGCCATACTTTCGCTCATATGATAGTTTTTTTTGAGTAATATCCTAATTAGTGGATCACAACCATGGATGGACATCGCATGTGTCACATCCTAAATCCGCATCTAGAATTTAGGGAATGATCGGTCATCTCTTATAACATAAAGGATGAAACCTTTAGCCAAAACCATTTTACTAAAACATATTGACTAAATAAAACCTTCCATTGAATCAAATTATAAAAAACATAATGTGTATCATGAATTAACCAAAACTATACCATCATAAACCCTGATCTAATAAACTTGTTCAATTAGTCTAAAATAAAGTCCCGTACCACCCACTAATCACTCTTCGCGTCCATTCGATAAATCTCCTCGTGTTTGGAATCTCAAATGGTAAATAAATGAGTGAGCAAAACCATGGCTCAGTAAGTAACAATCACCACTCCTGTTGAATTAAGCCATGAACAAAGCAACCAATATAAATTGTTATGCACCATGAAAGTGACTCCAACACAAACTTTCAAATCCATGAGTCATACAACATGTATCGTCACGTCAATCATGTATCTTAGCCAGCCATATATTAAATTCAACCGCTCTTGTCGCATACTCTACAATCACACTTTGCCAGGTGACATGACCCAATAATCATATTGGCTATGATTAACCAAGAAAATAACATCGGCTGTGATTAAGCCTCGAAACAGTAATAATCTATGCAAATGTGTCTTGTGTCTCATCAACATCACGGCCTAATCATGCAGCAGGAGCGATAGAGAAGGCTAACAATTTGGTACTTCGGTCCTTTCGAAAATTCCAAGAATCACTCGGCAGTTTTTGTTGAGTAATCTCAACATCGTAAGTGCATTAGGACCATGCCAGCTTGCAGGTTGCACAGCAGATTTTATACACACAGCAGAATGTCTGAAGTAGACTGGTACTCTATAACAGCAAAAAATATGCCTTTTTGAGTCTTTTGTGGAAGAAAGACCTGGGCACAGCAGATTCCATACACACAGCTCGATTAGCATCCCTCAATTTTCCTTTATGCAACAAGACTGAATAGCACGTATCAAACAAACATGTGAAAGGTCTAGCTGGGTCGCTTTCTGTTTTATAGAACTTTCATATTCATTGGGTCTGCTCTTCATGTCATTTAGTGAGCCTTCACATCAAGTGATGGCAGTGGGAGAGAATCGGCCCACATAATTTGCAGCGGAACTTGAACGATGTCCCCATACCGCAAGAACTTAACGACAAACAAAACGTTAATCACATTTGGCAAAAGTAAAAATTTTCAGTTAGTACTAGAAATTTAGGGACGCCAAAAGGTGGGTCCAGCTTGGAATCATGTGAACATCAAAAGTGCCTCGCCTTGTTTAGACTCTTTAAAAGTAGTTATGGCTTGTCATTGCTTCTTAAATTGTATTTATTTAGAAAGACTTTGAGATCCATGAAATCTTTTATTGATTACTTTTATCACTGATTTATTGTTATCCATACAATTTTTTATAATTAAAAAAGGTGGGAAGGAGCGACTAGTGTCGGCGACCCTTTGGTTAGAGAGTTACCAAAAAAATTTTATTTTTGTGATTGAAATATTCGGTTGAACCATAACTATTGTTTAATTTTGAGTTAACCGATCAACTATTGTGGAAGCCGTGCGATCAAACAATAAAATAGACAAAATAAGAAAATAAATCAAACACCAGATTTACGTGGTTCAATCGTAGTGATTTATGTCTACAAAGAGAGTAGCAATGAATTCCACTATAGATTAAGTGATACAAAAGATATTACAATCATACTTGAGTCACTCAAACACTCTCAGTATTTTTCAAGCCTCAAGTATATTCAACAACGCAAGTAGTGTTTAGCCCTATAATTTCTCACGAAATAATATCTCAACTTTATGAATGAATTATATTCAAATTCTTACCACAAGAATTTAATTGGCTTCAAACACAAAATGCTCTCGGAGTATAATTCACAAGCAGAAACTCTTCTTTAATGATCTTCACAAATAACATCCCCTTCTTATTTATAGGCAAGAATTGGATCCAAATTAGGAAACCCCATTTTAGGAAACTTTTTCCAACTAGAAAACCATTTAATTAGAAAACCTATTCAAAATAGGAAATATATTTGAATTAGGAAACTTTCCTTAGATAAAACTTTCCTTTTCCGGCACAAAATCGAGACATAATTTAATAATCTCCATCTTAGCTCGACGTTTGAGCCAAGTCACAATCGCTTTGCAAAAATTTGAACTTCACTGCTTCTCTCCCACAACCCTTAATGGGCTCAATTACCACAGACGTCTTCCAAGTCCAAGTCTTGCTTGAACTTCACTATAGCGTGGACCTCATCAAAACATCAACTCCACATGCACCTTTAACTGCTCTACAAGGATTTTCCAACACAACCTTCTTAACCGTAAATAAAGCAAAACTATTGTTGCATCTATATCTGTCAGGAGATCGAATATGTACCTTGTCAATATTAGCAGTTACAACAACTGTTGACTCAATAGGCTCCACCTCACTACAAGCACCATACTTTGCTAGTACCCGCTATCTCAGGAGTTTCTAATTGTAACTCCACCTCAAGCTAAACACCATTCAGATCCCTATAAACACTGCCAATAACACTCCTAACCAGATCTGTGTTGGAAGTGGCAAACTGAGAGTGAAGAATTGTTCAATCTGTGCACCAGAAGGAGATTCACCAAATTAATAAGTGAGTAACTAATTAATGACTTACCCACAAGTATGCTCAATTGAAGGACAATAGATGACCAACATCTAATAAAGGATGAACTTTTAGCAGTTGTCCATATTTCAAGTGAATCAATGCAAAAATCACAGATTGAGTTATGACTTAAACAAGTTTCATAAAAAAATATTAGAAAAATGGACTCTAGATTTCCATTTTCTCTAACTGAATAATTTGTTTCATATATATGAGTATATTTTCCTCATGCGTTTCCTATATTTCAGGTGGTGGAAAGAGTTGGGATTGGGAGAGGAGATGAAGTTTATTAGAGACCAGCCACTAAAATGGTACATGTGGTCCATGGCAATTCTCACATATCCAAGCTTGCCTGAACTTAGGGTTGAGTTCATTGTGCCCATCTCTCTCATGTACATTATCGATAACATATTTGATGTCCATGGCACGGTCGATGAGCTGATTCTCTAGACCGAATTCATTAGAAGGTATACAGTTGTAGATACCCCATCTTACCTATTATGTTGCAACTATTACATTAACAAAAAAAATCTGCGTTAGACATTTATGTTATGCTGCCAATTTAAATCTTGTGATTTTTTTTTCTTCAGCCGGGACAATGCGTGTGCTGAGCAGCTCCCACAGTACATGAAAATATGTTTCAAGGTTCTCAGTGATATTACAAATGATTTTGGCAACATCATCTTTAAGAAGCATGGATGGAACCCCATGGGACATATTGTATTGATATAAAATTATTATTGATAAGAAGCTCTGTCTGCAACCATCTTGCTGACTCCTATCTCAAACTCTAAATGAGTGTCACTTAATTTGAGATTCTCAACACTTAACCAAAAGTCAACCTTGATCATATCCTCATCCGTTTGTCCACTCTTTGGCTCACCACCCTCCGACACTGTGGTCATCGTTTTGAAGTTTGCGTTCACTTCTTCAAATTAAAGCCACAAAAATCAATTGACGTCTTCATCATCGTCGAGCTTCAGTCGATCTTTTCTAGAATTCCTTATAATGCCATGCACGGAGATCTTACCACCCATAGGGTTAAGCTGCAAACACGCGCCCCCAACCTCCCGTACACACACACAAACACACACACACACAAATCTTGGCGAGATCTAGGTGCTTCTGTCAAGATTCCCCAGTGATTCAATAAGCACACGATTTTGATTTATGATTACATTTTAGATATATCCTTGATCAGTCGCACAACATTTGATGTTGCAGTGGGCGAATTTTTGCAATGCATTCCTGGTGGAATTTCAGTGGAACGCTTCTGGGAAATTGCCAAAGGCAGATGATTACTTGAAGAATGGGACTATCACTTCAGGTGTGCCCTTGGTGCTAGCTCACTTGTTCTTTCTAATGGGCCAAAACATTGCCAACCAAAGTACAGAGTCAAAGAAAAAAGAGGTCCACTGCCAAATACAAACTTCTTAGTCGCTAAACTTCTTCGCCTTTGGGATGACCTCGGATGTGCCCAGGTAAACTAGTTAATGGTTTCGAGCCTGAGCGAAACCATTAACTAGAGGTTGACCTCACCAACCTCTAGCAAAGCTTGCCCTTGCTGGCGACTGGCGAGGGTGAACGTCGCCTAGCCAATGCAAGGCCAACCTTGCCTCGCCTAGCCAATGCGAGGCCAACCTTGCCGTCTTTGGGTCTCTCTTGCCCAGTGATGGCGGGCTTGGCCTTGCCATGGTTGGGTGCCCAATGATGGCGGGGTTGGCATTGCCTTGGCTGGATGTAGCAAGGTCGAGCCTTGCCCAGCCATGGCGAGGTCGGCCTCGCCGCTGTTGGGCAAGGCTCGTCCTCGCTAGTGACTAGCGAGGGTGAGCTTCGCTAGAGGTCGCCAAGGTCAACCTCACCAGCTCTCACCTTTGGTCGGTTGTCGGACCGGCCAAAGAAAAGAAGGCACAAAAAGAGAAATAAAAAAGGAAAAAATGAAAAAAAAATTCATAAAAAATTCGAAAATATTAAAATATTAAAAAATTACCATGTCAGCATTGGCCGGATAGTTGGTGCTAGACGATGTTCACGTTAGTGCCAGCTAGCCAAAATTGGCTGGATGGATTGAATTAATATAAATGCAAAATGTTTATGATTGAATTGGCAAAATTGAAAGGTTTATGACTGAATTTACAAAAATATAATAGGTTTAGGATTTTTTGGACAATTTTCCTATTTTGAACTTTGTAAGTATTTGAAGAATATAATTTTTTTAGAAATTATAATAATTAAATGTCTACCACGTTTTTTCATTGAGTTATGATGATAAACATTGTAAACCATAGAGATTTAAGATACTTAAATATTTACGACCTCTATGAAAACATTACGACGAAAACTAGTGAGGATTTGTAAAAAATTGTGAAATATTGGAATTAAAATATCAAAATATTCGCGACATTTTGTAACGCAAGTGTCACCTTATGAAAAACATTGCTTGAATTGACGTTAAATGTGCTGTGCGTGTGGACTTAAAGCAAGCTCTTAATTTCAGATGTACAGTACTTGCCGCCCATAAGATGCTGTTCATGATAGCGAGGTAGGAAACTTTGATTTCTCTTTTAATAAGCACAACATTTATGTACAAAAATAATTCAACATAAATAGTAAATACAAAGCGTGTAAAATGCAGTTAGGTCTAATCAATCGTCACATTCTGTATAAAAGCAATCTTTGTTGCACACTTGATATCATTTGTGAAACAGTGTTTTCACTGGGAGTGGACAAATTGAAGTTTCTTTTGTTTAAATCTACGGTGCAAAATACCTTCAAAGCGAGAAATTCAAATTGCAAAATTCCTTTAAATCATCATGGAAGCAATCTTTCTAAAAGTCACGGCTCCTACGGAACTAAGCCATGAATAAAGCAACTAATAAAAAAATGTACGCAATAGTATGCACCATGGAAGTGACTCCAACATATATTTTCAAATCCACTAGTCATAAAACATGCATCATCACGTAAATCATGTATAAGATTCTACTGCTCATGTCGATTATTCTACAGTGACAATTCGCCAGGCGACATGACCTAAAAACCATATTGGCTACGATTAAACCCTGAAAATCAGATTGGCCGCGATTAATCCCAAAATTAGAACTAATCTATGCACATGTATCAAGTGTTTGTGTCTCATGAACATCACGGCTGAATCATACAGCACGAGGGATAGAGAAGGCTAACACTTTGGTACTTAGGCCCTGGCGACAATTCCAGCAGTTTTTTGCAGAATAACCTCAGCGTCGGAAGTGCAATGGGACCATTCCAGCTTGCGGTCTGACGTGCAGACTAGGCTGCCCAAAGGGAATCTTTCACTTTTTCAAGCCTTCTAAAGTCCGTCATGGAAGAAAAACTTTGGCACAGCGGATTCCGTACACGCAGTTTTACTTTGCACGACGAGACTGAAGAGCACGTATCAATCAAACACGTTGAAATTTCTGGCAGGGCCGCTTTTTGTTTTTAGAACTTCTCTTATTCGTTGAGTGTGTGCTCTTCATGTCATTAGTCAGCGTACACATGACGTGATGACTGTTGGAGAGGATCGGCCCAAGAAATTTGCGGCTAAACTTATGGACAAACAAAACGTACATCACATTTAGCAAAAGAACAAATAATAGGTTAGTACTAGAAATTTAGGGCGGTGGATTTGGTACAGTAACTTGACATCGGCTTGGTTGACAATGTTGCCACTACTGTGGAGGAAAAGACTCTTTCTTCAAACAGAACTAGCTTTGCTATCGAGATGAACTATGCCAAACTAGAATTGAGCAGATTTTACATTTAACGACTCATAACAAGATGAGGCTCTTTTATGTTCACGTGATCCCAAGTTGAATAAAAAAAAAGAAATTTAGGGCCACTAAAAGGTGGGTCTACCTTGGGATCATGTGAACATAAAATAGCCTCCTCTTATTATGAGTCGTTAAATGTAAAACTTGCTCAATTCTAGTTTGGCATAGTTCATCTCGGTAGCAAAGTCAGTTTTGTTTGAAGAAGAGTCTTTTCCTCCACAGTAATGGCAGCATTGTCAACCAAGTCGATGTCAAGTTACTGTACCAAATCCACCGCCATTTGGTGATGCATCACCACTTTCTATTGCTCATTTTGAAAAGCAGCCATCGACTTTCCTTCATCTTTGGCCGGTGGAAACTTATTCCAATCATGCATGTCATTGGTGAGTCATATGTAAGAGACATCACCTTTCGTGCAAGCTTAATTAAATATCAATGTCGATCATGTCTACATCTTTAAACCGCTAGTCAACACACTGATTGACAGAAATCATGGCTGATCGAAACAATGTTTAGCTCACACCACAACTTTAGGAAGATATTATGATCCACACAATCCAAACATTTTCTAAGTGACGTGGGTTTCATGGGACTCTCCTAGGTCGCTGTTCCAAGTGCCCGTCAACATTCAATGGCATGAATATGTTCGCCGTTTGGAAGCTTGTAAGAGACTCCACCATAAAGTGTGGTCCAGCTAATTTGGCTATCATTATGACTCGGGGACCGTCCGATTTGTTGATTTTTGTTTCCTTTTTTTTTCCATATTAAACTTTTTAATAAGGATCAATACCATAAAAATCTCAAACTGTACACCTGTGATAAATTTGCTCTAAACTAATTGAAGGATAAGAACAGCTGGAATGTCGTAACTTTCGTACGGAGCTCACTTAAGTGTCATAACTTCTTCTTTTTTTTTACTCACTTAAGTACCACATTGGAGTAAAAACGATCATTTGACTATTATTTCTAGCAAATCGTTCTACATTTGATTTTTTTTATTTTTTATTAATTATCCACGTCATGACCGGTGATACCACATAAGATGACTGGCATCCACGTTTGATTTTCTAGGGAGCAAATCGCAATGGCACTTAAGTGACTGATTTTTCAAATTTGTGGCACTCAAGTAAGTGTCGTACGAAAGTTATGACATTGTTAGAATATTTATCTAAAAAATGCTTATACATATGTCTGTTGAAGGATTGATAATTTAATATTTAGAAAAATTATTAATTTAGTCATAAACTTATTATAAGGATGCCAATTTAGTTTTAATTTTTCAATTTTATTAATACAGTCCTACACATTTGCTTGATAATTAAATGTAGTCTTTCCTGCCAATTGTCGTAGTAAATTGCAACGTTGAAATCAACAAATTGCCTATGTCAGCATGCCATTTAGGGCGGTTGGCGATGACTAGATGCTGCGTGAGTGATTTTTTGTGATAATTGGTGAGAAAGACTCCATTGAAATATCACTCAAAAGTTTAGAACTACATTGGCAAAACTGAAAAGTAAGGCTGATTAAGTGGAATAATTAGTTATTGACAAGAAAATTATGGCAATTGTAATTGCATTATAAGACAATCCAATCAAACCATTAGCAAATATATATTTTTTGCCAATTCTAAATGCATCGTAATTTCCAAAGAAAGAAAAGAAAAGAACGGTAAGAAATAATCTTAAATACAGGACCTGCAAGAGTTATTGAGGTCAATTTAAGGTAATAGGGGTATTGAAAGTCAAAAATGGATGGAAAAAGGGCGAGCTTTAATGCGTTTGTCCTTTTCACATAATTTCTCTTTTAAATGTTAAACCTAACCTACTTATTTATATTTGAGTTGATGTGAGTAAAATAAGGAGATAGTATGATGGGTTTCTGGAGTCAAGGGTCGTACGGTGGTTGGGAAAAAGGAGAGGCCAAGGAGCTAATTTATAATTAATGGTACTTATGTATAAGTACATAACAATTGTTTTGATGATATTAAAATTTCGATCTTTGTTGAAAATTAAATTTAAAATATTTTGGATTTTTTATGCAATGGGCCTCATTCATGAGAAGTACCTAGTTTTATATATATGGTACTCGCTTCTATTAATATATCTTATAAAGAATTAATTTATGAAAGGCATTTGGCTATGTGGGACACTTATGGTAAAGTTGAGAGGGATAGCTACATTGATTGGTCTTCCCCAACCTTTCCACTTATAAATAAAAATTATTGGGATAAAGACAGCATAAGTGCCATAACTTAAGTACGAAACTCACTTGAGACTATAATTTTTTTTTTCGTTCACTTAAGTACCACATTAAAGTAAAATCAATTAGTTGAGTCACATTCCAAGCAAATCGTCCTACGTGAATTTTTTTTTTATTAATTTTCCATTTCAACATCGATTTTTTATTTTTTATTAATTGTTCGCATTAGTGTTGTTGATGCCACGAAAGACAATCGGCATCCACGTTGGATTTTTTGGTTAGGCAAATCGCCGATGGCTAAGTGATTGATTTTTCAAATTTGTGACATTCAAGTGAGTGAAAAAAAAAGTTATGACACTTAAGTGAGGGGCCTACGAAAGTTATGGCACTCTTAGTATACTTATCTCCTAATTTTTTATCATTAAAAGCCCCAAATTGGTGGCTTGCATGTCACGTCTTGAACCCCATCGAGCACGTGGCATCCCTCACTCTCAGTCAGATAAGCGTGACGTCCTAGGAAAACGTCGCCGACCCAACAATACCATTAGAGTCGATCGCAGCGGAAACCAAAATGAAAACCCGGACAATAAATTTGGAGAATGTCAGGAAGAAAAGATTGACAAGCCACCAATTAAAACTGCACATCCAAAAATATGTACAATATCCATTGACAAACGAGCTCATACTATATCGCCACCTATCTTGATCGTCAAAAAACATACATGCACACCTAGCAAGATATACAACCCTCGACATTCAAAAAGATCGATATCCTGAGTCCTTAATCCTAAAAAATGATACACCTCATAGATTTGCTCCTAACCTACCCCTACTAACCCCGGCGTCCACGAGATGGGGTCCACTCGGAATCTGACTCATCAGTACTCGAGTCCGACTCCTCCTGGATAGTCACCTCCACTGAGGAATCCGTCTCGGCCTTGATCTTAATCGGGTGGTTTATATCACCCGACTCCAGTGAAGGCTCATCTCGCTCCTCCTCGGCTGGCTCCTCGATCGGCTCGTGTTTGGGCATATAGTATGGATTGTAATCGTATACCGGTATATGTCTCTCCTCCTCATCCTCTTCTTCAGGCTCTGGGGCTTCCTCTGGCTCGGCTTCGGGATCGTCCTCTCCTCCTCCCTGACCTTCCTCGGGAATTTCCCTGAGATCTATGTCCATCGGATCGGACCCAGCTTGGGATCCCTCTGGCTCGGGCTCATGATATGCTCCTGAGGAATCTGGTGCTGCAGAAGTAGGGTGAAGCCCGGACTGAGCTAAACTGGTCTTTAAACTGGTCAACTCGCCATCAGGAGGGGATACGACCGCTGGATCCCAGTCCCCGACTCCATCGAAAGGGATATCGAAACCTCTAACGGGCCCAAACTCGTCTAGCCCATCCCGGAATATTCATGCTGTGTAGGTGTGAGCTTGCCATTGGGATAGTCCTATATCTACCCATACTACAGAGGTGTGTTTAATCCAAGTAAAATTATCTCCCATCGGGTACTCGACGATGGCGTGGTTGGTATGCATAATTATACCAAAACGCTCTGGCAGCGGCGGTGGCGGATTCATCGCTCAGGCGGTGGCTCTGAAAAGGTCAGGTTGAGACAACCATGAGACACTTCTCAATAAATTGCAACCTAAACCCTACTTAGGCTACCACGTAATTCCAGACATATTTAGACTTGAAATCAAGCAATCAACACAAACACCAATCAAACAATCACATTAATCCGAACTCTCGGCATGTGCAGCCTGCACGTTAGCTCATAATCACAACATACGATTCTCACGCTCGAACAAATATATATCATTCACACAATAAATCAATTCTCATAATCTACAACCGATCATACGCGAACACCTCCTTCCCATTTCTCTTCCTCCTCACAACCGTACTCGTGCCATCACTTTCCCGGCCCGCGTAAACATGCCTCTGGCCCACTCGATCGCGCCTCGAGCATCACACGCCTCGATCCGATCCCATATTCACACTTTCCTCAGCCTTCACCAAATGCAAAAGGCCTACTCGATCCAGGCCCGAGCGTAAAATGCCTCGGCCCGATCCCGATCTCACCCGAGCTAGTCGTGCCTTGGGCCAATCTTAATTTCCCACTTTCTCATTCCTCAGCCAACGCTAAATGCGACAGGCCTACATGATCGTGACCCGAGCTTATAATGTCTCGGCCTAATTCCAATCTCCCACTTACACACGTTCGCATAATTTACGTGCACAATTTTGCACCCAAAGACATCACGACAATACAGTCACATCACAAACATGCGAACAACGCGTAATTTAGCATTTTTCCACATCCAAACGTTGTGAAATCAATCCCGGCCCTTCACAGCACTTTCATAAAATCTCGAGCTGGACCTAACGGTACCAATCACACCTCGAACAGCGCACCACAACACCTCGAATAGCCATTCACAGCCAGCACTTGGCCTCTAAAATTCCTCCAAAAATTCTCGGTTTCAATCCTACGGTCCGCTAATCTAACTAACACTTAATTTCTACCAAACCGCATCTAATCGGGCCCGAAATAACCCGATAAACTAGGTAAAGTTTAGATTGCGACTTACTTGACCCTAGACTCACGCGGCTAGAGTGTAAAGCGATGGCAAACGACGGCGGCTTGCTGTGGCGACGGCGTTCGGCTTGGCGAACGGCGGCGGTTCACGGCGAGGCGGCTTGGCTCACGGCCAAGGGAAGAAAAACCGTGAGGGGGAGAGAGAAAGAGAGGAACGACGGGATGGGGGCGGTGAGGCGGTGGTGTGGCGCGGCACGGCGGTAGGCGGTGCGGCGGCGACGGCGGTCTGGGCGATGGCGGCGATTCGGTGGGAGAGAGAGAGGGTGATTGGAGGGGAGGCTCTCGATGGGGGAGGGAGACCCGAATGGGGGGGAGAGGAGAGAGAGAGAGAGGATAAGACTTGGTCAATCTTGGTGACCAAGCTTTGACCCAAGTGAAAAATGACCAAAATGCCCCTCTCTAACCTTTTTAATCCAACGATCGATATTTGATCTAATCTTGAAATCAACGACCATGATTGAATCTTGCTTTAAAATATCCAAGGACATTGTGTCTTTTTCAAATTTGAGGGCAAAATGACCAAAATGCCCTTGCCTCACCAAACTATTCTTATATAAAGCCTTAGGGGTAAAATTGTCACTTTCTCAATTTCTCGTCGAATTCAAATTTTTCTGAAGAATCCGGAGTAAACCAAAGGTGCACGTTCACACCGCAACGTCATCCTAACATTCCTTTGTGACTTCCAAATTTTCCCGATGTCCGATTCGGTCTCTAATTAATAATTAAATTTTATACATATAACGTAAATCGAGTATTTCTCAAACTAATGGACAGCTTTTGGGGAAATTCGCTTATTAGACCCGTGACCGATAATATATCGAGTCACTTGCAAGTTCATTCGGTTCGTTACGACTTCGATTGTCATATAATCGTGAGGATCGATCGCTAGTTCCATTGGACACGGTCATTCGGTATAGTTTACGGTTCGTTCGAAACTTCATTCTGTGGTTAAATGGAATCACCCGAAATCCACTGATATGGCAATGATGAATCGACCCCTAGCTATTCGACGATCGGCCTACATTGGCTCAAAATGTCACATCGATGATTTTATGGTCGAAAGTTGGCTCACAATCCAATTTTCTTTAGTCGCACGAATTAAAATCCCTAATTAGCCATTCCCTAACGGTTAGTATCCCAAGAATGATCAATTCCAGGCGAGACTAACTACGAGCATGTTCATAAAATCAAATATTTTATAAATCCCGAATGGGCAAGTTTTTAGGATGTCACAACTCTTTCCCCCTTACAAAAAATTCGTCCTTGAAATTTCTAAGCCAACTCACTGCTCAAATAAATGGGGGTATTGACGTTGCATAATCTCTTCGCTTTCCCAAGTAGCTCCTTCAGTCTCGTGATATTCCCACACGACCTTAACCATAGGGATCGTCTTATTTCTTAAAACTCGTTCTCTTCGATCCTCAATCCTTATTGGTCTTTCAGTATATGATGCCCAGTCGTCTACTTCTATTTTCTCAAAATTCAGCACATGTGTTGGGTCCGGTTCGTATTTCCTCAGCATCGATACGTGGAACACGTTATGCACTTGCGACAGATTTGACGGTAACGCAAGCCGATACGCTAATTCCCTAATCCTTTCCAATACCTCAAAGGGTCCCATGTACCTCGGACTCAACTTTCCCTTTTTGCCAAACCGAGATAATCCTCTCAAAGGCGATACCTTAAGGAACACGTGATCCCCCACTTGAAATTCCAAAGGCTTTCGCCTCCTATTTGCATAACTCTTTTGACGGTTTTGCGCTGTTTTCAGCCTTTCGCGTATAATCTTAACAGCTTCAACCAACTATTCTACCAACTCTGGCCCGGTTATGGTCCTTTCTTCCACTTTGTCCCAACATACGGGCGTCCTACATGCCCTGCCATACAGTGCTTCAAAAGGAGCCATTCTAATATTCCGCTGAAAACTGTTATTATACGCGAATTTCACCAAGGGTAACTGTTCCTCCCACTTACCCCGAAAGTCCAATACGCATGCCCGAAGCATGTCCTCAAGAGTTTGGATCGTCCTCTCCGACTGTCCATCTGTTTGCGGATGATAAGCAGTACTATACTGCAATTTCGATCCTAACGTCGTCTGCAGACTTTTCCAAAAATTGATAGTAAATCTGGAATCACGGTCCGATGTAATCGTTACTGGTACTCCGTGCAATCTAACAATCTGTTGCACATATAATTCAGTATATCGATCTAATGCGAAGTCCTTTCGCACTGCCAAAAAGTGTGCCTACTTAGTCAATTTGTCAACAATTACCCCAATGGAATCGTGGCCTCTTTGGCTCCTTGGCAATCCCATTACAAAATCCATCGTGATATGTTCCCATTTTCACTCTGGGATCTCCAAGGGTCGCAACAATCCTCCAGGCTTACAATGTTGCGCTTTCACTTGCTGGCACGTCAAACATTTAGCCACATGTCTGGCTATGTCTACCTTCATGCCATTCCATTAATAATACTGTCTTAGATTCTGATACATTTTTGTACTCCAATTCTGATACATTTTTGTACTCCTTGGATGGATACTATAACTACTACGATGCGCCTCCGATAAAATCTCTTCCTTAAGCTCCGCATCGTCAGGTACGCACAGTCGCCCTCGGAACTTCAATATCCCATCCTCAGATACTTGGAAGTCCAGTTTCCTCTTAGTAGTATCCATCTCTATTACTTTCTATATTTCTCGATCCATAGACTGCAAGGTCTTAATCTTAGATTGAATTTCCGATTCAATCCTCAACGTGACTAATAGGCTCGAGACTCGACTTACTTCGAACCTAAACTCCAAGTCTCGCACTTTTTCCAACAAAGTCCATTCTTTGACCATCAAGTGCGCGATGCTTGACTTCCTGCTTAATGCATCCGCTACCTGGTTTGCCTTTCCGGGGTGATATAAAATATCACAATCACAATCTTTCAACAACTCCATTCAATGACACTGCCTCATATTTAATTCCTTATGAGAAAACAAGTATTTGAGGCTCTAATGATCAGTATAAATCTGAAACTTCTCACCGCATAAATAATGTCGCTAAATCTTCAGGGCAAACACTATTGCGGCTAACTCCAAGTCATGCGTCGGGTAATTTAAATTAGGAATTAGAGTAATTTATTTCCTAGTTTAATTTAGATATTATTCAGATCTCGATGGTTCATTTTGGGGTGATTTTAATTTCGAATTATCATAAAAAATACCCAAAATGAGTCATTTTAGGATAGATTAAAATAGATTGCATATTAATTTAGACATTTTTTTATTTTGAATTTCATTGAAAAAATACAAAAAATAAATCATTTGTCCGTCATTAGAATTATGTCACGTCATCGCATGACATACAATTCGCATGCCAGGTTGCATTAATCGCATGTCATTTTTGCATGTCATTGCATATAGGTTAATTCGCATTTTAATAAAACACAAACCCTAAAGAACACCTCGAGTGCCTTGTCTTGTTAATTATAAATCATATTAGGATTGTCTGTATGATTTTCTACTAACAATGCAGATGCTTGCTTGCTCTAAGGTACATCATTTTCCTAATCTTGCAATTTATTTGTTGTTTTCTTGGATGTTAAATTGGTAGTTTGCGCACCCACATGAATACTTCATATGTTAGTGATTAGGTAATAAAATGGATCCAGTCTGCCTGCATAAATATTTTTAAAAAGAAAAGGTACCAAAATGGCATTACACTAGATCTAGCGTAACCAAGTCTCTAAGCTTAGAATCTCTGATTTGTAAAAATAAAACATATCTCCCTATGTTTAACTTAGGTTTCTAATCAACCCACCACAAATAGATTAGTGGCGATTCCAAGCATGAAAAATTTTATATGTTAAAAATTTAAATCCTAAGTTGTGAATTGGTAGGGCTTGGGAGGGCCCGAGTTAGGCTTAGTTTTAATAATCCATTATCCCGAGAAATTTTAAGTCGCGACATCAAGAATGGCCAATTCTGAGTGAGATATAATAGAAAGTGCATTGATGATAATATCACTTCATAAATTCCGAAAGTGAGTTGAAATTCAGAATATCACACTAATCCTCTGCCATGTGCTTTTCGAATCAACAGATCTTGAAAGGAATTCTTTGTCACACACAATCAATTTCCCTTAAAGAGAAATCCATCTTGGATCAAATAAGTGCCTTGAATTTCATGTTTACAATTGTCAATGGTGAGTAAGAAATCGGGATCATTAACATAAAGTTTTTTCATCGATTGGAAACCAAGAATTCTAGAATCCAAAACAATGAGCATCGAGTATCTTCTCAATAAGGCATATGCTACAACATTTGTTTTGCCAAGTTTATACTTAAGACAAAAGAAAAAGATTGAAGTAACTCTACGCATTTGGCATGTCTCATGTTAAGTTTATGCTAGCCGCTTGTATACTTTAAAGAAATTTTTAATATCTTTTAGTTTAAGATGTTTTTTCTATTCAACATATATATTTTATTAGTTGAATATAATGTGACCCTCGTTTCAACAGTAACTGCCGCAATACTTTAAGATATATAATAGAGATGTCGAAAATAAAAAAATCCTGTAAGATATGCTTTATTTATGTATTAATTTTTTTTCAATATTCGCTCAAGAAGAGATAGAAGTCCTGAGAAAACAGATAAATAACCTAAAAACTTATTGGTCGAATATGACTCATGTGGCAATATTGTGTCATCTGTTTGGCCACGTGACAAAGGAAAAAAGAGAAAAAAATCAACAAAAAAGCGAACATTCTCTAAAATTCAACTTTAATTAAAGATAACAAATAGATAATAGGGTAGTGGTGATAATGTTCTTCCATTTTATTACATGGGTTAAGTAATTAGATTGATGTGTCGATACATTAGTGGCAATTAAGTGATGACGACCAAGAGATAGTATGAGGCTTATTCCTTTATGGTTTGTCCTAAGGCAATTGTTGACGCCCGGTGATCGAAGGAAGAAGAAGGGGAAACAAAGAAAAAGAATATAAAAATATAAAAAAATTCAGAAAATTTATAAAAATTATCATATCAGCGCTGGCCGTGCCACGTATCACGTTCGGGATATTTAATTAAGATTGGTCGGATAGACTAACTTGGCAAATGGAAGATTTATGACTGAATTGACACATGTGCAATAGCTTTGAGACTTTTTTTGGTAAGATTTCCTATAAAAAAAATGAACTTGTTTAAGAAGCACCAATGCAACGCCACTGTAGTTTTTCTTTGCATAAGTAGTTTTGTAATCACGATACATGACTATTTCTTATGTTAAGGAACTACTCCTTTGTAATCTAAAGGCTACTTTGTAAAACGGAAAAACAATTGTTACTTTTGTAACTATTGCCCGTGTATCTGATTGTCAGGTACTAAATTATTTTGGTAGTATTATATTCCGAGTTGATATATTTATTCAATAAAAATATACAAACAATGTAAATGATGTAAGTTTCAGGCTTCTACATATTTGAGTAATTTGAGATTATTATTTCATAACCCAA
This sequence comes from Syzygium aqueum, assembly GCA_031216185.1. NCBI lineage: Eukaryota > Viridiplantae > Streptophyta > Magnoliopsida > Myrtales > Myrtaceae > Syzygium > Syzygium aqueum. Next base: position 36,512,149 of record CM062235.1, on the reverse strand, counting down.
CTCCGATTTGGGATGGAAATTTTCTGTTATATCACCAATCAGTTCGATTTTGAAACAGGGTTAAACCTCCTAAATCTACTGCGTTGCACTCTCTAACTAAGATAGATTAGTAGAAGATTGTAGACATTTTATGCTAGAGAGAAATTCTATGAGACGACCTCAAGTCGATGTAGCAATAACACATGAGGAATTATTTTGAAGAGCGAGACAAAAACTTTTCTAATTATTAGTTTCGAAAGAAATAAAATGTGACGAATCGATTTGATATATTGCAGTTCATGTAATTAAAGGTGATGCACATATTATGCTTTGAAATGTTTTATATACCAACATGACGCATTTAAAGCCGGTGTGAGCGTGGGCAAGTCGTGACCAAATGCGGGTGACACTACAAAAAAACAAGGATTTAGCCACGGAAATTAGCCACGAATAATTTTTCGTGGGTAATTTGCGACGGAATTTGCGACGAATTTTTTTTTCGTCGCAAATTAGCCACGAAAAAAAATCCATGGCAAATTTGCGACGGAATTTGCCACGAAAAAAATTTCGTGGCTAATTTGCGACGAAATTAGCGACGACTTTTTTTCCGTTGCTAATTTGCGACAAAAAAATTGTCGTGGCTAATTTGCGACGGAATTTGCCACGAAAAAAAATTTGTGGCTAATTTGCGATGGAATTTGCCACGAAAAAAATTTCGTGGCAAATTTGCGACGGAATTTGCGACGAATTATTTTTCCGTTGCTAATTTGCGATGAAATTTGCCACGAAAAAAATTTCGTGGCTAATTTGCAACGAAATTTGCGACGAAAAATTATTTGTTGCTAATTTGCGACGGAGTTAGCGACGGAGTTTTTTTCGTCGCTAATTTTGCGACGTAATTTCTTTCATGATAGTTGCTGAACAATGTTAAAAGCATCACACATAGAGAAACTGAAGAGAGACATTCCAATTATTCTTTGCAATTTAGAAATGATATTTCCTACATCGTTTTTTGATTCAATGGAGCATCTCTTAGTTCACTTGCTTTATGAGGTCAAAGTTGCAGGTCTTGTCCAATTTCGATTGATGTATTCATTTGAGAGGTAAAATTTTTTTGAAAATAAATTTCAAAATACTTTATTACATATTAAGTTCTGATAAACTTCTTTTTATTGTAACAAGGTTCTTATATCATTTGAAGAAAAAAGTGAAGAATAAGGCATGTGTTGAAACTTCAATTTGTAATGCATATATTGTGGAAGAAGTGATAACATTTGCATCATACTATTTTGAGCTGCACGTGCAGTGCAAGAGGCGAAGAGTAGGAAGAAATGATGAGGGTCCCATCGATCCCAATTGCAAATCATTCTCTATTTTCAATTATCTCGGTCGACCAAGCGGCGTATGTAAGTTTCGTTGCTTAACAGGCGAAGAATGACAGGCATCCCATACATATATTTTACTAAACTATCCAGAAGTGGAGCCATACTTTTAGTAAGTGCATATTTACAAATATATGTATTGCGTGTCAAATATTTACTAATATATAAATGTAAATTCTTAATAGGATTTTTCAAAATTCAATGTATGGACTACCACCAAATGAGTTTGACCGTTTATGCGATGAACAATTTGCAGCATGGTTTAAAATATATGTAAGTTGTCTATAGACCAAAACCAAGTTATTAATATTTTATAGATCATTTAAATATATATTATTGACTTTGCATGTGTAATGTTAGGTTCACAGTAATCATGATCAAGTTGAATAGCAAGGATTGCTATATTATTTGTCATGGGGTCCACAGTCAAGCATACAAACTTGGCCAACATATTTCATAAACGGGTATAATTTTCACACTCAAGAATATGGAATAGGAAAAGCCACAATGAATAGTGGTGTGTGTGTTCGGTCATCCAATTGTGGTAGTTCAAAAGATGATTTTTATGGCATGTTGGATGAAATCATTAAGATAGAGTACCCCGAATCATTAATGCGGGTTGTGTTATTTAAGTGCATGTGGTTCGACCCCGTCAAAGGAATGGAGGTGCATACAAAGTTTAATTTTGTTGAAATAAATCACAAGAAAAGGTATATGAAATATGAACCATTTGTGTTGGCACAATAAGCAATTCAAGTATATTATGCATCATATCCTAGTTTGAAATGTGACAAAGCTGATTGGTGGGCTGTATGTAAAACTAAAGCATGAAGAAAAATCGAGGAACACTGGAAGGAGACAACATATCAACAAGAGGAAGTTTGTAACATGGTTCAAACTGAGGAATATAACATTCCTACTCTATGAGATCCATGTGGAGCAATGATAGATGTAGATCTAACTGAAATTCGTGAATCAAATTTAGAAGGTGTTGCAGAATCTGATTTTGAGACTGATGAAGATGATGATGACGACGACGACGACGATGCTTAAGAAGAAGATCAAGATCAAGATGAAGACGAATGTGAAGATGAAGATTTAGATTTTTGAGATTTTTTACTAATTATGTCGTAATTATTATTATTATTATTATGACAAGAGTTTATTGTTGTTGTCATATTTATTATTATTGTTGCTGTCGTAATTATTAGTATTGTTGTTGTTGTTATTATTATTATTATTGCTATTATTGTCAATTAAACGTTACTGTCAAGAAAAAAAATGAATTAGGCTTGTGTGGGCTAGTAGAAATGAAATTCGTGGCTAAATTCATAGCAAATCTATGACGAATTTATCAACGAATTTCATAAAAAATTGCCCACAATTCATTTTTTATGAAATTCGTGGCTAAAATCTGTGGCAAATTTGCCACGGATTTTAGCCACGAATTTCATAAAAAATTGCCACAATTAATTTTTTATGAAATTCGTAGCTAAAATCCGTGGCAAATTTGCCACGGATTTTAGCCACGAATTTTAAAAAATGCCCACACACATGCCTACGTTCATTTTTTATGAAATTCGTGGCTAAAATCCGTGACAAATTTGCTACAGATTTTAGCCACGAATTTTTAAAAATGCCCATACACATGCCTACGTTATTTTTTTATGAAAGTCGTGGCAAAAATCCGTGGCAAATTTGCCACTAATTTTTGCCACGAATTTCATAAAAAAATGAATTTTTGGCATTTTATGAAATTCGTGACAAAAATCCGTGGCAAATTTGCCACGGATTTTAGCCACGAATTATAAAAAAATGTCCATACACATGCTTACGTTTATTTTTTATGAAATTCGTGGCTAAAATCCGTGGCAAATTTGCCACGGATTTTAGCCACAAATTTTTAAAAAATGCCCACACACATGCCTACGTTCATTTTTTATGCAAATTCGTGGGTAAAATCCGTGGCAAATTTGCCACGGATTTTAGCCACGAATTTTAAAAAATGCCCACACACATGCGTACGTTCATTTTTTATGAAATTCGTGGCAAAAATCCGTGGCAAATTTGCCACGGATTTTAGCCACGAATTTCATAAAAATGCCCACACAAATGCGTACGTTCATTTTTTATGAAATTCGTGGCAAAAATCCGTGATAAATTTGCTACGGATTTTAGCCACGAATTTTAAAAAATGCCCACACACATGCGTACATTCATTTTTTATGAAATTCGTGGCAAAATTCCGTGGCAAATTTGCCACGAATTTCATAAAAAATGAACGTACGCATGCCTACGTTCATTTTTTAATCAAATTCGTGGCTAAAATTCGTGGCAAATTTGCCACGGATTTTAGCCACGAATTTCATAATAAATGAATTTTTTGCATTTTATGAAATTCGTGGCAAAAATCCGTGGCAAATTTGCCACGGATTTTAGCCATGAATTTTAAAAAATGTCCATACGCATGCCTACGTTCATTTTTTATGAAATTCGTTGCTAAAATCCGTGGCAAATTTGCCACGGATTTTTGCCACAAATTTTATAAAAATGAATTTTTGGCATTTTATGAAATTCGTTGCAAATTTGCTACGAATTTTGCCACAAATTTCATAAAAAATACCCTCAATTCATTTTTTATGAAATTTGTGACAAAATTCGCGGTAAATTTATCACGAATTTTGCCACGAATTTTAAATAATCCGTGGCAAATTTTGAATTCCCCGCCTTAATCCCAATTTGCCCGCCCTCTCCCCCCGCTCTCTCTCTCCCGCTCTCTCTCTCTCTCTCTTTCGTTTGACTCTATCAAATCAGATCTGCTTCCACTTCTCATTCTCCTTCTCCTTCTCCTTCTTCCCTCTCCCCCACCCCCCCCCCACACTCCCAGACCTCTCGCGCTCGCTAGGGTTTTAGTTACCCCCTTCTCTCGGAACGACGGCGCTCCGGGCATGTCGGAGATCTCCACGGCGTCGGTGCTCGGCCTCCTCACGCTCTCCAAGTTCCGCCAGCAGAAGTCAATGACCGACGCGAAGAACGCGGCCACAGAGAAGAAAGCGATCCGGGGGATGCCGAGCTCGCCGGCCAAGTCCTGGGTCCAGCCGAGGAAGAAGTCGGAGAGGATGGCCACGGGGGGGTTGGGGTGGGAGGCGAACCACAGGGCGAGGGGGAGGCGGAGGGCGGACATGACGTGGACGTTGCCGGCGTTGCCGATGTCGCGGACGTTCTCGACGCCCGGCGGGAGCTTGGGGTGGGGAGGGAGGGGGAGGACGAGGGGCTGGATGGAGGGGTGGGCGGAGAGGAGAGGGGCGAGGAGGGGGAGGTTCTTGGGAGTGACTAACACGGTGAGGGCGAGTCCGCGGAGAGAGAGCTGGTGGGCAAGGTCCAGGTGCGCCAGCATGTGGCCCTGCGCAGGGTACGGGAATATCAGTACGTGTGGAGGTGGAGGTGGAGGATCCATGGAGATGAAGAAGATGAAGAAGGAGAAGAAGAAGGGGAGGAGGATGAGGAGATGCTTCACGTTGAGAGAAAAATGAGGTCTTGAATTACCAGAAGTTGGAACTATCTGTACGAGGGGTCAGAGAGGGAAAGAGAGAAGCAGAGTGAGGGGAGACTTTGTCACGTGCACATGCGAGAGCTTCCCAGGATTGGGGGGGGGGGGGTGAACGACGAGGGTTTGATTCCTATATGATTGAGGACAACATTTCAAAATGAAGTTCCTTTCCCTCCTCCGCCCCACGTCCCCTGCGCCAGCGAGAGCAGAACGAGCGCTCGAGGCCGCTCCCACGCCGTCTCTCCTTCACCGTCGCCGCTCGTCTTCCACCGGAGCTCCGGCCGTTCGAGCCCCTCGAGAGCGGAGGCGAGAAGCGTTGCCGAAACGGCTGCTCTCCCTGCTGCGAAGGCACGGCGGGAGCCGCCGGGCCGCGCTGCAGGTTCACGGTCGCGTCGTCGCTTCTGGGTTGCTTCTCCGAGAGCAGTCTTCGTCGTCCACGGCGACGCTTCTCTTCAACGCCCTTCTGCGTTGTTATGCGCTTGATCGGTTCCCTCTAGAGGCTATCTTGCTCTACAAACACAGCCAAAGCGGCGTTCTTTCTGCCTCCTCCTCTGTTTCCTTCAATAGCTTCACGTACACTTTCCTTCTCAACTCTTGCGTCGGCTTGGGCTGCACCGTTCCAGGAGTTCAGCTCCATGGGCTGACTCTGAAGCTGGGTTTTGAGTCCCATGTCTATGTGCAAACGGCTTTGGTTTATATGTACGTGGCTTGTGGGTCTGTAGGTGAGGGGGGCAAAGTGTTCGACGGTATGCCCGAGAGAAACCCTGTTGCGTGGAACGTCTTGATCAGTGGTTTGACGAAATGGGGTCGCCTTGACCTTGCTCGTTCGCTCTTTGAGGAGATGCCCGTGCGGACTGTTGTTTCCTGGACTGCAATAATTGATGGTTACACGCGAACGAATCGGCCTAATGAGGCCATTCATCTGTTTAGAAAAATGGTCACGGATGATGGTATTACCCCGTCTGAGATAACTATGCTGACCATCTTTCCAGCCATTGCCAACATTGGGTCTGTGAAAGTTTGCCAATCTGCTCACTGCTATGGTGAGAAAAGAGGATTTAATTCATCCGATATTCGTGTTGTGAATTCCCTTATTGATTTGTATTCCAAATGTGGATGCATTATGAGTGCATCAAAATTCTTCGAGGAGATAATGGATGCAAGGAAAAATTTGGTATCGTGGACATCATTAATATCTGCATTTGCAATGCATGGTATGGGAGAGGAAGCTGCTCAGAGTTTTGACAGAATGGAGAGCGGTGGTTTGAAGCCGAACCAAGTGACTTTCTTGAGCGTTTTGAATGCTTTCAGTCATGGAGGGTTGGTTGAAGAAGGGTTAAGATTTTTCAAGAAGATGGTTAATATCTATCAACTTGTGCCAGACATTAAGCACTATGGGAGTTTGGTAGACATGCTAGGAAGGGCAGGGAGGCTGAAAGAAGCGGAAAAAGTCGCTCTGGAAGTTCCTGGAGAGATTGCCAATGTGGTCATATGGAGGACACTTCTAGGTGCCTGCAGCTTTCATGGTGATGTCGAGATGGCTGAGAGGGCCACCAAGAGGATATTGGAGATAGAGAGAGGATATGGAGGGGATTATGTGCTTATGTACAATGTCTTTGCTGGTGCTGGAAGGTTTAACGATGCTGAGAGGTTGAGACAATTGATGGATCAAACCACTGCGTCCAAGGTTCCAGGGCATAGTTTGGTCTAACTCAAACAGGGATTGAGAAAGGTGAAGGCAAGGTAGACAATTTGTTTATTTCACATTTTATTGCTCTCGGCTGTTATTGCTGCCTAGCATGCTTGTTCTATGCGGTGGTTTTTGAAGGATACATAATATTTCCTTATATCTTGTGTACAGGTTGATGTAGGATCTTTGATTGGAAGGAATGAGGAGGGCTGAATTGCAACCTACTCTTGAGCCAATGCAGGTAAATCTCCTGAATGTCATTTGGAGCTGCTAAAGTACCCCAAGCTCTGTCGTGATGTGAGTTGAGTCATTCACATCATACAAGAAATGGACTTGGGACTTTTTTTCTTTGAGTTCTGCTTGATGTTTACTCCCCCTCTTTTCTTTTTATAACTGCAGTACTTCTCCTTGCTGTCACATATGTTGGAAATATAGACTGAAATGGTGGGACAACTAAACAATGAAGCCTTTAGTCATATTCTTGAGACTCTTGAATTTGGTCTGCATCATCAGGTAATGCTTTCAGCTTTTCTTTGTGAAAGGATATTCAGTCCTTTAGTGGCTATAAGTTGACGGGTCAATCGGAGAAAAGTTGTTTCTCATATATGTTTCTTTATTGCTCATGGCTCCAGTATATGGCACCATCAAAATTGGCATTCTTCTCCATGGTGCTTAGTTAATATGCGTTTACTTTGGTTTGTGGCTTTATATCTTTCTGTAATGTGAAAATGTTACTTTCTCCACATGATTTAGGATTCAAAAGTGGTTAACATGTGTCTGAGAGCTCTTCGAGCACTTGCTTCCTACCACTACAAGGAAACAGCTAGTGGGAAGATGGGCTTGGGATCACATGCCTCGAGTCTTAGAAATCCAATTTCTAATTTTAACTGAAGATTTTCCGTCGACACGGAAGGGGAGCTTGATTTTTATTACTAGATATTATCCTAGAAGAAGCAAGATGCTCCACAAGAACTTCACGATCTTATTACCTCAGAGATCCCGAGCATGGCAAAATACCCTTGAGAGGATTATGTTCAAGTACATTGAGCTATGTGTTGATACGCGGAGGGGGAGATTTGCCAAGGATGTTCAAGTACATTGAGCTATATGTTTTTTTTGGTAAGAACATTGAGCTATATGTTCAAGTACATGGAAAATGTAAATGAATGTATTTCATTTTCATATTATTATAATAGTTTGATCACATTGAGCTATATGTTCAAGTACATGGAAAATGTAGATGAATGTATTTCATTTTCATTTTATTATAATATTTTGATGTTATTAAGTGCTTAATTAATGTTAAATACAAATTCAAGAAATTAATTTTGCTTTAAATTACATTTAAAATCGAATAAGAAAATGAAATACATTCATTTTGGTGGGTAATTTAAATTACCCACGAATTTTGCCACGAATAAGTTCGTTGCAAAAAATTGACAAAAAAAAAATTTGGCGGCAAATTAGCCACGAATTTTGCTACGAAATGTGTTCGTTGCAAATTAGCGATAAATTTTGCCACGAATAATTAGCAATGATTTTTGCCACGAAAATATTTCGTCGCAATTTCGTGACCAACAAAAAAAATTTTGAAAAAAATAGCGACGAATTTTGCCACGAATAAAGTTCGTGGCAAATTAGCGACGAATTTTATCATGAATATATTTCGTGGCAAATTAGCGACGAATTTTGCGACGAATAATATTCGTGGCACATTACCCACGAATTTTGCCACGAATTTTTTTTTAAAATAAAAAATATATTTTTTTGTTTTTTCGGGGCAAATTAGCGACGAATTTTGCAAAGAATAATCTTCGTGGCAAATTAGCCACGAATTGTTTTTTATAAAAAAAAATAAGAATATATTTTTTTTTGTTTTTTCGGGGCAAATTAGCGATGAATTTTGCGACGAAAAATTAGTGACGAATTTTGCGACGAATTTTGCTACGAAAAATTAGCGACGAAAATTGAAATTTTCCGTCGCAAAATTTTGCGACGACCTATTAGCGACGAATTTTTTTCCGTCGCTAATTTCGTAGCAAATTCATTTAGCGACGAATTTTGCCAAATTTTTCGTGGCAAAATTCGTCGCTAAAACCAACTTTTTTTGTAGTGAAAATTAGCCACGAGTTTTCCCACGAATAAGTTCGTCGCAAAATTAGCCACGAATTTTGCGACGAATTTTGTTCGTGGCAAATTAGCCACGATTTTTCCCCACGAATGATTAGGCACGAATAAGTTCGTGGCAATCTAGCGACGGATTTTGCCACAAATATTTAGCGACGGATTTTGCCACGAACTTATTCGTGGCAAATTAGCGACGGATTTTTCCACGAATATTTAGCGACGGATTTTGCCACGAACTTATTCGTGGCAAATTAGCGACGGATTTTGCCACGAATATTTTTCGTGGTAAATTAGCCACGAATTTTGCGACGAATAATTAGCGACGGATTTTGCGACGAATTTTGTTTCGTCGCAAATTAGCCACGAAAATTGAAATTTTCCGTCGCAAATTTTTGCGACGACCTATTAGCCACGAATTTTTTTCCGTCGCTAATTTCGTGGCAAATTCGTTTAGCGACGAATTTTGCCAAATTTTTCGTGGCAAAATTCGTGGCTAAAACCAACTTTTTTTGTAGTGTGATATCATTGCCGCCGGTAAGTCCGAGTGGGCCCGCCTTCAATACTATCAAGGCCGGGGTGGAGACGTTGAGTCTGAACAAGTCTTCAATGCCGCGTTGCCCCGGACCTAGCTAGGTTCATGCGCTGGTAAATTAGCCTCATGCCATCTTAAACTTAGAACCACCATGTTGAGAGACTATTTGAATAAAACATTTTTTTTTACACTAACGGTGTATGTCATTATTATTCTTTAAGTGGTTATGACAATTTCCAATGGTTCATGACAAATTGTTGTAAGCATTGTAAAAAGTTGTTAGATATTACATTGTATATATTTACGGTGTTTTGACCTTCATAAGCCTTCGAAGAACATAATTTTTTTAGAAATTAGAATAATTAAATATCTACTAAGTTTTTTCATTGAGTTATGATGATAAACATTTTAAACTGGAGATGTAAGATACTTAAATAATTATGACCTTTATGAAATACATTCTATGAAAATTAGTAAGGCTATGTAAAACATCGTGAAATATTGAAATTAGAAGGGAAAATGACACAAACAGTCCCTGAACTTTGACCTAATGTGCAATTTGATCCCTGAACTTTTAATTTGTTCAATATAGTCACTGAACTTTAACCTAATGTTTAATTTGATCATTGAACTTTTGATTTGTTCAATGTGGTCCTTGAACTTTTAATATGTATTCAATTTAGTCCTTGAACTATCTGAAAATGTTCAACATAGTCCTTCCATTAATTCAAGTGCAGGGACTATATTGAACATTTTCATATAGTTCAGGGACTAAATTGAATACATATTAAAAGTTTAGGGACCATATTGAACAAATTAAAAGTTCAGGGACCAAATTGAACATTATGTTAAAGTTCAGGGACTACATTGAATAAATTAAAAGTTCAGGGATCAAATTGTACATTGGATCAAAGTTCAGGGACTATTTGTGTCATTATCCCAAATTAGAATATCAAAATACTTGCGACATTTTGAATGTCACGAGGAAAGCCGTAACCTTTTGGAAAACGTGGTAAATTATAAGAATGTCGTAATTTATGATGTTTCCTTTGAGTTTGACAACCGTTTGGCTTGGAGTTGAATAATTCAACACAATTAGTACTACAAAGCGTGCGAAATGCTCTTGGGTCAAATCGATTGTCACATTTTGTATATGAGAAATCTTTGTTATGCACTTGATATAATTTGTTAAATAGTGTTTTTTTACCGTGAGTGGAGAAAATGAAGTTTCTATAGTATATATTCTAATGTGCAAAATACCTTCAAAGTGCATATTAACATTGCAAAATTCCTTTAAATCATCATAGACATATTCTTTCTAAAAGTCGGGTCAAATTAAATGTTGAGCCCTAATCTTAAACCTAGCTATCGATAAGGAAAATGCACTTCCAATTATAGGAATATAGAAAAATTTGAAGTACACAGCCCGCCCATATTTTTTTATACACAATCTACATCCGAATCAATGGAGACGAAAGGGGGTTGTGAACGACAGAGTAAAAAACTGTGTTCCATATAGAGTTAAAATAAATATCTCAATAAATTAGTGGCAAGTAAATGTTAACGTTCATGAGATATCTCCTTTGGATTTGGTTTTTGAGTAACAACTTAGGGTCCCTTTCAAGAAAATAGAAGTTCAGTGTGGTTCAAATAATCGCCATCCATAAGATCATGTAAATTAAAGTAAGGTATCAAATTATTTTCTCTTCTAATAATATGCACAAATATTTACATAGCTGGCCATATTTTCGTTCATATGTTGTGCAAGGATAGTTTTTCCAAGTAATATTCTGATTAGTAGATCACAACCATGGATGGACATTGCTTGTGCCACATCCTAAATCCACATCCATATTGGCTATGATTAAATCCTGAAAATCACATTGGCCGTGATTAAGCCTTGAAACAGAACTAATCCATGCACATGTATCTTGTGTCTCGTGAACATCATGGCCAAATCATGCAGCAGGAGTGATAAAGAAGGACTTTGGCACAGCAGATTCCACACACAGTTTTACTTTGTGCAACAAGACTGAATAGCACGTATGAAACAAACACGTGAAAGGTCAAGCAGGGTCGCTTTCCGTTTACAGAACTTCCCCAGATTCGTTGACTCTCCTCTTCGGGTCATTTAGTCAGCATTCACATCACGCGATGACAGTGGAAGTGGATTGGGCCAATAAATTTGCAGCAGGACTTGAACAAGGTCCACACAATTTTCATGTAGTACTATAAATTTAGGGACACCGAAAGGCGGGTCCAGCTTAGAATCATGTGAACATAAAAGAGCCTCCTCTTGTTTATAATCCTTAAAAATAGGAGTTAATACCACAAAAAATCTCAATCAAGTACACTTGTGATAATTTTACCCTAAACTAATTTAGAAAAATATCTCAATGGTAATTATAATTGTTACTGTAAATGAGGATAGGATAGAAGTAAGATATTCTGACATTAGTTAACCACTTGTACAATCTAAAAATATGGCTTGTATTCTTCATTATCATTAACCACCAGTACAATCTACAAATATCGCTTGTATTCTTCACTATTGAATATATAGAACTTCCTCGATTCTAACTTTGCATATTTCATCTCGATATTGAAGCTAGTTTTGTTTGAAGTAGGGGTGAGCGTGGTCTAGGTTAGGCCGGTCCACCCCCTAACCCTAGAACCAACCTGCACAGTGTTGGTCCTCAATTTTTGGGACCGAGGACCGACCCCATTGAGCCTAGGACCGAGGACCGGACCAACCCAATGGGTTCGGTCCGGTCCAGAGTCAACCCGGGACCAATCGGTAATTTTTTTATTTCATTTTTTGCACTAGGTTTAACTCGGGACCAACCTACCCAATGGGATCGGATTGGACCGAGCGCGGCGAGTGGCGAGCGGCAAAAGGCTAGTAGCGAGCGGGACGAGCACTTTCAATAACAAGACTGCAACCCACAGTATGCAAGGAAATTCACAGAAAGACCAGCATTTTTACAATCAAATCACTAGCAAATGTCAACAAAGGGAACATGTAATATGGTCTTCAACACCCACAAAGTTCACAACTTTGGTTTAGGGTTTTGAATTTTTTAAATTAAAAATTAAAAATATTATATTATATATATTATACAGGTCCGGTCCGGGTGGATGGGTGGGCGGTTCCACACCCAGAACCGGAAACCGGACCGGTACCCATCGGTTCCAAAAAATTGGAACCCGAAACCGGATCGAAATCCTTAGAACCCACAGGCTCGGGTCCAGTTCCGGGCGGTCCTGGGCAGGTTGGGTGGGTACCGGATTTTTTGCACATTTCTAATTTGAAGAAGAGTCATTTCCTCCACAGGAGTGGCATCGATTGCAACCAAGTAGATGTCAAGTTACTAAACCAAATCCATCGCCTTTTGGCGATGTATCACCACTTTCTATTGCTCATTTCAAAATGCCGTCATCGATTTTCCAACATCTTTTGCCCATCAATCGGCACCCTGATTGACGAAAAGGACGGCCCATCAAACATTTGCGTGATTATCATGCTTACGGTTTAGCTCGAGAACAATGTTTAACTTACGCCACTAGTTTAGGAAGACGTTATGATCCACACAATCCGAATATTTTCTAGGTGATGTGTGTTTCATGAGGCTCTCCTACGTCGCTGTCCTAAGTGCATGCTGACACTCAATCAGCTGAAGATGTTCACATTTAGCAAAAAAAAAAAAGCTGAAGATGTTCCCCGTTTGGAAGCTTGTAAGAAATTCCGGCATAAAGTGCAGTCCAGCTTATTTGGCTCTCCTGACTTGGGGTGCGCCCGGTTGATTGATTTTTTCCTCTATTTTTTTAGCCTAAGTGGGCGGAGAAACTGTATGAGAAGAGGTATTCTTACCTCATATCACTATGGATTGAACAATGCTAGGTGTGTGTCTATATATATAAATTTTTTTTTGGGTTGAAAATGCTAGGTGTATGTTAAGAATCTATGTATACTACACAATCATGAGATCATGAATTTCTCTGAATATCTAATACAATTGTTAGCTCTCCCTTTTGAGAAAATTACCAATTAGTCCTAAATGTACGGATGCCAATTCAATTTGAAACTTCCCAATTTTACAAATATTCTTAAACCTTTGTGCGAAATTTTTGCAAATATTTTAATTTATTATTATTTTTCTTTTTCCTTTTTTCTTCCGTTCTCTTTTCTTTTTTTTTTTTCCAACCTTGGGCTCGCATGGTCATCGGTCGACCCTCGCTTGGTCTAGGCGAGGGCCACAACCCTCGCTAGATCTAGGCGGGAGCTTCCTAGCCTAGGCCCTCGCCAACCACGGGACGTCCTCGCCAGCCTAGGCTTAGTCCTTTATGATTTGTCTTGAGGCAATTGCTGAGGCTCGACAACCAGCGGAGTATACAGGAAAAAAATATTAAAAAAATAAAAAATAAAATAAAATTATTAAAAAATGTAAAAAAAAATGATAAAAAGTTGTAAAAATTGTTCTACATCAGCGCCGCCCGTGCCATGTAAGACAACTGGTATTTACATTAGCAATTTTCGACTAAAATTGACTGGAATGACTAAATTAGAAAATTGTCAATAGATTTAGGGCTAAATTGACGAAATTGTAAGGTTTATGACTAATTGATATAGGTACAATAGTTTAAGACTTTTTTTGGTAATTTTTCTTATTAAAAACGGACTTATTTAGAAATCACCAATGCACCTTCACTGTAGTTTTTCTTTACATAAGTAGTTTTTTAATCCCGATAGATTACTATTTCTTCTGTTTAGTAACTACTCCTTCGTAATCCAACGCCTACTTTGTAAAACAGAAAAGATAATTTTTACTTTTGTAAAAGGAAAAATAAATTCTATTGCCCGTGTAGGGTATAAGGATATAATTCGTTTTCAGGTATTAGATTGCCGGGCACTAAATTATTTTGTTACTGATATATTTTTGAGTTGGATATCTCTTTATTCCAAATATACAAACAATCTAAATTGTTTTAAAAGAATAACATGTCATGAATCGATTTCATAAATTGCAGGTCTGGAAATTAAATGATGATGCGCATATTATGCTTTGAAATGTTTTATCGATGAAATGGAAGACACGTAATTGACAAAGCCCATGATCATAATTACATGACACAAATTGTTGATTTACATTAATATGTAGGAATGTTGGCCATTTTAGTTAAGATTTTTTGTGTAATTAATTGTAACTAAGACTAAATAACCTTATGGGTAGCTATGTAGTGTTTAAAAAAGGCCACAACTTTCCTGGGGCTGGAAGAGTAAGTTATCCGGTTCCCGGGCAATAGTTTCGTGGTCAATAGCAAGTTGTCGCTCTCCAAAACGTGATGGGACGACCGTATTAAGTCGGATAGTTAGTCAATATTTCAAATTATATGTGATGAAAGCTGAATTGTGAAAAAAAGAGAGTAACATATAAAATTCGAATGGATATATTGATAGATATTCGTAGATATCTCCTTTGGACAACTTTTTGGCCTATAGATAAAGTTCTGTGAGCAAAAATTTAGGGTCCCTTTCAAAAATGAAAATAAAGTTTCATGGGACGTTCCTACGTTGCTGATCTTGGTGCATGTCGACACAAAATTGCACACATATGTTTGCCCTTTCGAAGATTTTAAGAAACTCTCTCATAAAGTGTGCTTCAACTTATTTGGCAATGGAGGGGATCCCATTCAAATATTTGACATTTTCTCCATCTATGATTGGCGAAATTTGCTCATGATTCACGACACGACTATGGTCAAATGCTTGACAATTTCCTCCTATTAGAGACGGAGGACAATTTTGATTGAATGAGTAAAGAAACAAATCAATGCCATTACTCTCTCATGGAAAACGGAAGATCTAACTTTTCCTCCGGCGTCATTTTCCTATCAATTGCATCAACTAAAAGCGCACGTTGCTCTCAAAGAGTATTCCCAATTGTTGCTTAAATTAGGTGAATCATTGTAAGAAAAGTTACTTACATTTAGAGGTGGCAAATAGATGGGTTGAGTTGAGTTAGGGTGGGTCTTAGATAAGTTCAACCCGAAGCTATCCATTTTACTCATATCAACCCATTTATTTTGTAAACAATTTAGATGGCTTATACCTAATCCAACTCCTATCCAATCCAAACCAACCAACATATTTAAACAACCAAAATAGAGAAAAAGGCATTTTTAAAAATAAATAAACGAAAAATAAAACAAATTTGCAAATTTAATATGATAAAGTAATAAAAAATAAAAAAAGAAAAAAACATGTTGGGAATGCGTAGCAGAAGTCCAATACCTTCACCTGGGGAGATTATCAAGAGGGAGCTCAAGTTCAAGTCCGTCAATATATCCAGTTGGATCCACCTTTTACTAAAAAAGCTTAAGCTAATGAGTTATGGACCAATTAGGATATATTAATTGCTCAACACCACATCAATTATCTGATGTGAGACTTTTCTAACACAACTCACACGTGTATCTCAATAATCTTCCCCTCACATGTGAGCTCAGTGTTAAATTTGCTCTCCCTTAATTTATGTATTATTTTACATCAGCTTATTTCAACTTGAATCTCCAAGTCATTGCAGTGCACCCTCAACTATGCACAACAACTGTCATCAACTGCTAACTTAGGATTGCATCACCTATGGTCACTTTTCGTCAGACCAACCGTGATGGCCACCCGAAACAAGTGTCGATCATGAGATTTTTTTGTTGAGATATTCATCGAACACCCAAATAGATTGGAGGCCCACCAATCAACCATCGGCTTTGATACCATTTGTTGGGAATGCGCAGCAAAAGCTTGATACCTTCACCTGGGGAGATTGCCAAGAGGGAGTTCAAATCCAAGGCCGTCAACATATCTAGTTAGATCTATTTTCACTCGAAAAGCTTAAACCAATGAGTTATGGGCCAACTGGGATATATTAACTGCTCAACACCACATTAATTATTTGATGTGAGACTTCTCTCACATAACTCATACGTGTATTTCAACAAAACAACTACCCATTGTTTGCATCATTGCCCATTACACTGTTGTTTCTCCCGTCGTCACCGTCGCCACCCGCTCTACCCATCGCCAATGTTGTTGGTCCTCCTCGCTTCTTTCTTCGATCTGCATCTTCTGTTTGTGTTCTTAGTCTTTTTGTGTGGTGTTTTGCCTCGATCGGAAGCTTCTCTATCTGGCCTGCTGAAGGCGGTGCATCGTCGCTCCTCTTTTTTATTCTGTTTTAACGTGTGTTTTTTTTTGGGCAATGGAAGGTGTTTCCAGATATGTTCATGTTGATCTCGATTTTACAGTGTAGAGTTACTGCCTTCCCGGCCTCGGTCTGAATTTGACTCGATCATCGGAGGTTAATTGCACGTCTTCTAGGGTTTGTTCGCGCCATCGGGATCCGTGTGAAAATGCCA
Source organism: Syzygium aqueum (assembly GCA_031216185.1). Taxonomy (NCBI): domain Eukaryota; kingdom Viridiplantae; phylum Streptophyta; class Magnoliopsida; order Myrtales; family Myrtaceae; genus Syzygium; species Syzygium aqueum. Next base: position 36,495,476 of record CM062235.1, on the reverse strand, counting down.
ATCGGCTTTTTTCTCTAGCGCGATTTGGAGGAATATGTGGTTGTAGATGTTTCTTGGATCTAGATTCTACGGTGTAGAGTCATTTTAGTTGAAAGAATTTGCAGGTTAGCAACAAAAGACCATCTTCTTATGCTTTCTTGGTCTTGAACGAAGCTTGAAGAAAGGAATGATAAAGACGCCCCACTAGAAGGTGTGGGACGAGGAAGAGAGTTGACTGCGAGGAGGACGAAGGTGGCTGCCAACGGCGATGGTGGGCCGCGGAGGAGCAAATGGCCATCGTGGGTGACATAGCCGACGGCAGCGGGGCACCATCGGCAGCGGTTCTCACTCCTGTTCAACATCATAGTTCCCTATTTCTTTTCATTTTTTTTCTTTGTACATATTTCTTCAACTAATAACCAAGCTTAACTGGATTATAAATGAGTTTGTCATTAGACCCACTAAGATTCATATCTAGTTAGGCTTTGCCTTTGATATCGTGAACCCACTTTAACTTGTTTTGAAATTTTCAAACAAACCATATTTTACGTGACTCATTGGATTTGGCTTTAAAAATGGGTCCTGAATCTATTTTGCCAGCTCTACATATATTCAATAACAATGACACTACCCCCATGTTAGTACTGTAAAACAACATATATGTCCCTCAACTCTTAAAGACACAATCTGATATTACACTTTTTCTTTTCTTTCTCATTCTCACTACACTCTCACATACATTCGAGAAATTATTCAGTAAACTTTATAAGTATACTAAATCAAATTCGAACCGTCAAACTTGATGAGATTCACTATTTTAAATGGTCCAAATTTAATTTAGTGAATATATTAAGCTCACGGATAATTCCTCCACACATTAACATCCAAAAGAATAACCTTATTGTTGGAAATATAACGTAGAAACAATAGGATCTTGCAAATTAAGTCAATGCAAAAAAATACCAGAGAAATAAACGAGAAACGTTAAAGGACTCCGGAAATTTACGTGATTCGATCCGAATATTGATACCTATATCCATGGGAAGAGCCAATAATGAATAATTCACTATAATCGGAGAATTAGAGTTACAATTCGCGCATACGCTCGAGTGTTTTTCACATTTAAATTTAAGCCAAAATTCAAAGTATTTACTAATAATTAACTCAATTGGACAATATAAATTTACTGTACAAATCACCGCATATTCAAACCCAAAGCAAAATGCTCTCGTACGATCAAAATCAAGAACGTCGTACGTACTTTATTTTTGTTCTTGCGCGGCGTCCTTCCCTAGGAGCTTTGTGAGCGTTCTCGGCTTGCACGGCTCGCTCAAATACCCTAATCTGTTCGGCAACATATATATATGTGTGTGTGTGTGTTTGGCAGAGTCCTCCTTTTCTACGTCTCCATTAGAAGGAGTCCATGTACGGTTCTACAGGAGATAAAAGCAAAAGAACCCTTGCTTTCTTCCTTGCTAAGACAATGACTGTTTTACCCTCACAATAGAAATAGATATAATAAAATAAAGTGTGCCCCTATTTTTTATCTTTTAGTGGCCTTCTTTATTTCTCTATTTGTGCTGCCGAGAGCCCCTCATCCAAAATCAACCAAATTGAAATGCGAATTCAAATTCGAGACATAAATTCAACACTTATACATATAACTATTCGCATGCTCATTTCTTATTAGCACAAGAGACAAGTCCACTTAGATGACTGACATAGTTTTACACCCTCACTGGCCGGTACACTCTTCTGCTTGATGTTGCACGCACGTCCGCACATTTCACAAAGAGAATTCGAGTTCAAGTTTGTGTTATTACCTCGTGTACCACGTAAGATGTGAACTAAATCTGAAATGGTGGAACTAAATCCGAGTTCTGTGCTGACATCTTAAGACAACGTGATCTTTGCGCTTCTAATTTATTGAAGGCCATTCACGGGCAAAACCTCGTTGATATATATGCATTGATGTATACTTTCATGGACGACGTTTTCGCCCATTCAGGATTCGAAAGCGACAATCGTGTGAACCAATTTTCTCACTGACAGCAGATATTCCAAATGCATGAACTTGCAAAGGAGGTGCGCCAAACTCCCATCAATATACTTAAATCACTTACTTTATTTCTACGAACTTTTAATTTGTTTAATATGATTCTTGAACTTTTGGTACATGTTTAACTTAGTCTCCGAACTATATAAAATTGTTCTTCCATTGACTTAAGTTCAGGGAAAACATCGAATTTTTCATATAGTTTAGGGACTAAATTGAACATTATTAAAAGTTCAAGGACCATATTGAAGAAATTAAAAGTGTAAGGACAACATTGCATATTAGATTAAAATTCAGGAACGACATTGCATATTTAGCCAAAGTGTAGGGATCGTTTGTGTAATTATCCCTTTTGTTTTTCACTATAAATAGGCCATCTAAAGCACATCAACCTCCCATCACGACACATTTTGTTTCCCTCTCGTGCATTGGCCAAATCACCTTGTCCTTCTATTCTTCATAATCTTCAGTCATCTCTTCTCTCACTGTGACTAGTCCTGCGAAAGATTCGATGGCCGATTCCAGATTCATAATGCCTCAGCCTAACCAGATGCAAACATTGAGCATCGACGAAGAGCAAACTAGTCTGGTAAATTCACTGATCTTAGCCTTTTATTTTCAACTTTTCATTTCCTTAGCTCGTGAGTAAAAAAGAAAAGAAAATAACAGACATTGTGTTTGCCTCCAAGCATTATTTTGTAAGGCAAGTATGACACCTCTAATGAAAATTGGGATGTCTCCTGGGTCAGCGGACACAACTTTAGATTATAGAGAAGAAATATAATTTTTTACAAAATCTTTGAACATAAAATTACACATATTATGGAAAATAATTACCCAAGTTTGCTCTGATCACCTACTCCTGCTTGTGGGCGCAGTGGCCCCCTCTAGAGCTGGAAATTCGTGTCTTGCCGTGCTAATTCTGTTATGTCGGGATAGGGTTTTATACCATTATGGCTAATCCGAATATAATACGTTTATTAAAGGTGTCGATCTACTGAGATGCGAATACGATACGCTTAATAAACGGGTCATAGGACACAACTAACACGATTATCATATGCTCAGCCTGTTCTTGCATCGACAAAACACAATACTATAACCTTAATCATATAATATGTACCTAGTGCATATGAGCATACTAAGATTTACTAGTAAAAAAATAATATCAACAGAAAACCTTAACCATCTCATACTGAATCACCATATATGAGCTTATAAAAAAATTATCAGTCAATTATTTCATTATTTGTGCTTTTGTCTTTGCTCTGTTGAACTTTTGCTGATTTGTTTTTTTTTTTTTGCTTCATTACAATAATTTTCTAAATTTACATCAGAAAAAGTATCGCCAATTTAGATCATTCCTGCTTAAGTTTCTTTCTTTGGCTTTATAACATCGACCTCACTTGTAACTCTGGATATCCATGATGCAGGATGATTCCCGGATCAAACATGAAGAAAATGTAAAGAGCCTCATAGAGTTTCTGAATAAAGTGGTGAATGAGCCTGTGGAAAGTTTGATCATTGTCGACACAATTCAGCGGCTAGGAATCAAATCCCTATTCCGAGAACAGATTAAAGCCATTCTACAGTGGCAATACACACATTTTAGCTCTCTGAATCATGGCAAAGATGATGTCTATGAGATCGCTCTCCGGTTTCGACTTCTTCGGCAAGAAGATTATTATGTGCCTGCAGGTCTGTTCCCATGAGATTGAAATCGATTGCAATAGTGAAATAAAATGTTGCTGTTGATGCATAACAACAGAAGACAATTCCTACCACCGCCCGCAGCGGCTGCGTTGGCTTGCGCTCTGGTCCCCCCACGAAGGGACCAGAGTTCAAACCCCAGCGTAGTCGTTAGGGAGTCTTAAGTGTGGCGCCGTGGTGGTGGGTCCTGCGCTAGCGTCACCCCAGGTTTACTCCTCCGGCTGTCGGCCGTGCGGGGGGTTCCTGGGTTACCAAAAAAAAAAAAAAAACAGAAGACAATTCCTTCCTTACCAAAAAAAAAAAAAAAAAAACAGAAGACAATTCCTTTTGTTTTGACTACTTAAGTGGAAGCCCCATATTTTACAAATTTGTTTTTGTTAAGGAGTGAAAATGGAAAAGAATATAAGCCGATTTTTTTGAATTTTTTGTTGACTTAAGAATTTGAAATGTTTAATGGAGATGACCTTTCCAATGGGTATCTATCAATGCATGTTACATGCGTGGACTTATGCCAGATATTAAGAAATGCATTAATGTTCTGGAGTTATTTTTAAAGTGAAAAGTAAAATCTTGGAGGGAGTCTTGTCTAATCTAACCATTCATATTACAAAAACCAATTCGAAAAAACCTACATTTTTCACTTGATTTTCCCATTTCCTCCAATTTTTTTTTCTCATTTTTAGTTTCGTTGCATTTAAATTAAAACTTTTCATAAGATGAAATATTTTAAACCAATTTAGGATTTTTTTCAAAACCGCAATATGCACATCATAAATTTTGAATGAGTGAAGCAATTGACATATTAGATACCAGACTACACTTTTTTGATGCATTAGACTCCTTGCACTTTTTATGCAGATGTGTTCGAATACTTCAACGATAAGAAAAAAGGTTTTGTTATGAAACTGAAGGGAAACATTAAGGGTATGATGGAATTATACGAAGCGTCACAAATGAGCATAGAAGGAGAGGATATACTGGACGAAGCTGAATATTTTAGCAGCAAGTGTCTGAATGCATTGTTGACGTGTGATCTTGATCACGAACAAGCGAGAATAATTGAAAGTACATTGCGATATCCATATCGCAAGAGCTTTGCAAGATCGCTGGCTCCTCAAAGTTTTGTAAACGATATGCCTGGCGTGTACTCATGGATGGAAGACTTGCTAGAAGTGGCAAAGAGAGAGCGAAGAATTGTTCAATCTGTGCACCAGAAGGACATTCACCAAATTAACACGTGAGTAGCTAATTAATTGCTTACCCAAATTTATGCTCAATTGAAAGACAATAGATGACCAACGTACAATAAAAGATTTTTTTTTTCTAAAACAACATAAAATAAAAGATGGGCTTTTAATTGCTGGCCCTCATTCAAGTGAATGAATGCAGAAATAAGATGCTAAATTTAAACTTATATATTTGAGAAATTGGCATTTATGTTCAGACTTATATTAAAGTCGCAAAAACTATTCGGATGATGGACTCTAGATCTCCGTTTTTTCTAATCTCTATGTTTGTAATATCGATATAATCTTTAAATGAGTAATTTGTTTCAAGTATATGAGAATATTGTTATGTTCTCTTGATACAATTTTTCCTCATGCGTTTCCTATATGTCAGGTGGTGGAAAGAGTTGAGATTGGGAGAGGAGATGAAGTTTGCTAGAGACCAGCCACTAAAATGGTACATGTGGTCCATGGCAATTCTCCCAGATCCAAGCTTGTCCGAGCTTAGGATTGAACTCATTAAGCCCATCTCTCTCGTGTTCATTATCGATGACATATTTGATGTCCATGGCACGATCAATGAGCTAATTCTCTTCACAGAAGTCATTAGAAGGTATACAGTTGCAGACACCCCATTTTACCTATTATGTCATCACTATTGCATCAACAAATAAAAAAAATCTGCATTATACATTTATATTGTCAAAAAGTTCAACTTGAAAGCTTAAACTGTTAGGGGAAGGGACCGCATGAATATAAATAACATTCAGAATCCATTATCAAGCGATGTTGGACAATACTTTAACATATATTATGCTGCCAATTTAAATCTTTCTTGTAATTTCACTTTTTCAGATGGGACAATGGGTGTGCTGAGCAGCTTCCAGAGTACATGAAAATATGCTTCAAGGTTCTTAGTGATATTACAAATGATTTTGGCAACATCATCTTTATGAAGCATGGATGGAATCCCGCGAGATTCTTGAAACAGATGGTATTGATATAAAATTGTTATTGATAAGAACTTTTATTTGCAGCCATGATGTTAACTCCTATCTCTACTCTAAATGAGCATCACTTAATTTGAGATACCCAACACTCAATAAAAACTCAACCTTGATCATATCGTCATCCCTTTGTCCACTCTTCTCACCAGACTCCAATAATGTGGTCATCATTTGGAGGTCTGCGTTCACTTCTCCAAATTAAAGCCACAAAAACCAATTGCCGTCTTCATCATCGTCGAGTTTCGGTCGATCTTTTCTAGAATTCCTTACACTGCCATTCACGTAGATCTTACCACTCACAGGGTTAAGCTGCAACTCTCTCTCTCTCTCTCTCTCTCTCTCTCTCTCTCTCTCTCTCTCTCTCTCTCTCTCTCTCTCTCTCTCTCTCTCTCTCTCATACGCAATCACAGACAAATCTTGGCCAGATCTAGGTGCTCATGTCAAGATCTTTTAGCCGTGGACTGGCTTCTTAGCAATAAAATGGAGCACAGAGCAGCATTAAGCTGCCTTACTGGCAGAGAGACACACAGAGATCTCCTAATGATGCGTCATTTATGAATACTACGAAAGCTCAATAAGCGCACGATTTTGATTTATGATTACATTTTAGATATATCCTTCATCAGTTGCACAACATTTGATGTTGCAGTGGGCGAATTTATGCAATGCATTCCTGGTGGAATTTCAGTGGAACGCTTCTGGGAAATTGCCAAAGGCAAATGCTTACTTGAAGAACGGGACTATCACTTCAGGTGTTCCCTTGGTGCTAGCTCACTTGTTCTTTCTAATGGGCCAAAACATTGCCAACCAAAGCACGGATTCAAAGAAAGAAGAGGAGCCACTGCCAAAGGCAATCTTCTTAGTTGCCAAAATTCTTCGCCTTTGGGATGACCTCGGATGCGCCCAGGTAAACAAGTTGACGGTGGGGCAATATTCAGGTTTTATTCTTTTTTTATTTGTGTTTTGTCATTATTTTATTGATTTAATTATTTTACTTGTGTGATTCGATTTCCTTGAAGGATGAGAATCAAAATGGCTACGACGGGTCATATGTGGAGTGCTATTTGAGGGAAATTCAAGGCTCTTCGAATCAAAGCGCGAGGGAGCATGTGATGGAGTTGATATCGAAATCGTGGAAGCTGCTCAACAAAGAATGCCTCTCTCCATGTCCGTCCTCTGCGCCTTTCCGCGAAGCTTGCGTGAATGCTGCTAAAATGGTTTCATTGATGTACAACCATGAAGACAAACATGGTCTTGAACTTCTCCAAGACCATATGAAGTCGTTCACCTGTGATCACGAGACACTTTAGCATCATTTTTCACGTTTTCTTTTTTTAATGCTTGTTGAATTACTTCCATGTACTGTACTCCAGGCGACCTTCACTTACCGCAAAGTTGCCTGTTTTTTGTAAGTTGTTATTTTATTTTATTTTAAATAAATATATTTGCAAGTGTTTTCCCATGATAAGTTGCAACATGTGTAGAAAAGTTTAATATTCAGACATATTACATCGGCAAATGATTTTACTTTTACACGTGCAGAACATTATAAATGTATGAAGATATTAAAATTTAAAGTGAAGTATAGCACGTGTTCATGTAAACTATATAAAGTAAGAACAGAAAAAGCGTCTATGTTGCCTTGTGAACAGAACACTAGAAAATTAACTTTTTTTAGCTAAACACTAAAAGATCAACTTGAAACTATCTTATGTACACCTATGAATTTTAAGAAGTTAAAATACTAAACTTTTTATGAAGTTTAAGTATCCAACTTTGTTGGGTCAAATCTTACCTTACCAAAAAAAAAAACTTTGTTGGGTCAAAATGTTGGAAGGCTTTAATATAGAAAAATATAGCATATGCTATCGGTGTAAAGAAAATTTCCACATTCAGCCCATTCACCCTCGTTTTGAGGATTACAATGATGCTCTCTCTCTCTCGCAAATGAATGGCGTTTGGAACTATTTGCGTAAAACATTTTTTATACACAAACGGTGTAGGCTATAATTATCTTTAAAAATTTATGACATTTCCATTGGTTTATGACAAATTGTTGTAAGAATTGTAAAAATTTGTTCTACATTATAAATATTTACGGTGTTTTGAACTTCGTAAGCCTTTGAAGAACATAATTTTTTTAGAAATTAGAAAAATTAAATATCTACTGCGTTTTTTCATTTGTTAAGCAGTGTTTTTTTAACTTGAGTGGAGAAAATGAAGTTTCTATAGTATAATTCTACTGTGCAAAATACCTTCAAAGCGTACATTCACATTGCAAAATTCCTTTAGATCGTCATATGCTTATTCTTTCTAAAAGTCAGGTTAAATTAAAATGTTGAGCCCTAAGCTTAAATCCAACTGTCGAAATGGCCAAAGCCTATAAACATAGAAGCAAATGCACTTCCAAGTATAGGAATATAGAAAAATTTGATGTACACAGCTTGCCCTTTTTTTTCTACGCAAGCTACATCCGAGTCATGGAGATGAAAGGGGGTTGTGAACGACAAAATTAAAAGCTGTGTCCCATATGGAATTCAAATTAGTATCTCGATAAATTAATGGAAAGAAAACGTTAATGTTCACAAGATATCTCCTTTAAATTTGGCAATGTTTTTGGCTTGTAGTTGTTACGGGATCAAAGCAAAATAATTGCTTGAATTGATTTTCCGTTGCGCATGAACTTAATGGATGCTTTCCTATGGGATGAAGTCCATAGCATTACGTCCAAAAAGCTCTTATTGTAATAACTTAGGATCCCTTTCAAGAAAATATAAGTTCAGTGTAGTTCCAATATTTCTGTCCATCAGACGTTGTAAATCAAAGTAAGGTATCGAATTATTTTCTCTTCTAATGATATGCACAAACATTTACGTAGCTGGCCATACTTTCGCTCATATGATAGTTTTTTTGAGTAATATCCTATTTAGTGGATCACAACCATGGATGGACATCGCATGTGTCACATCCTAAATCCGCGTCTAGAATTTAGGGAATGATCGGTCATCTCTTATAACATAAAGGATGAAACCTTTAGCCAAAACCATTTTACTAAAACATATTGACTAAATAAAACCTTCCATTGAATCAAATTATAAAAAAAATAATGTGTATCATGAATTAACCAAAACTATACCATCATAAACCCTGATCTAATAAACTTGTTCAATTAGTCTAAAATAAAGTCCCGTACCACCCACTAATCACTCTTCGCGTCCATTTGATAAATCTCCTCGTGTTTGGAATCTCAAATGGTAAATAAATGAGTGAGCAAAACCATGGCTCAGTAAGTAACAATCACCGCTCCTGTTGAATTAAGCCATGAACAAAGCAACCAATATAAATTGTTATGCACCATGAAAGTGACTCCAACACAAACTTTCAAATCCATGAGTCATACAACATGTATCGTCACGTCAATCATGTATCTTAGCCAGCCATATATTAAATTCAACCGCTCTTGTCGAATACTCTACAATCACACTTTGCCAGGTGACATGACCCAATAATCATATTGGCTATGATTAACCATGAAAATAACATCGGCTGTGATTAAGCCTCGAAACAGTAATAATCTATGCAAATGTATCTTGTGTCTCATCAACATCACGGCCGAATCATGCAGCAGGAGTGATAGAGAAGGCTAACAATTTGGTACTTCGGTCCTTTCGAAAATTCCAAGAATCACTCGGCAGTTTTTGTTGAGTAATCTCAACATCGTAAGTGCATTAGGACCATGCCAGCTTGCAGGTTGCACAGCAGATTTTATACACACAGCAGAATGTCTGAAGTAGACTGGTACTCTATAACAGCAAAAAATATGCCTTTTGAGTCTTTTGTGGAAGAAAGACCTGGGCACAGCAGATTCCATACACACAGCTCGATTAGCATCCCTCAATTTTCCTTTATGCAACAAGACTGAATAGCACGTATCAAACAAACATGTGAAAGGTCTAGCTGGGTCGCTTTCTGTTTTATAGAACTTTCATATTCATTGGGTCTGCTCTTCATGTCATTTAGTGAGCCTTCACATCACGTGATGACAGTGGGAGAGAATCGGCCCACATAATTTGCAGCGGAACTTGAACGATGTCCCCATACCGCAAGAACTTAACGACAAACAAAACGTTATTCACATTTGGCGAAAGTAAAAATTTTCAGTTAGTACTAGAAATTTAGGGACGCCAAAAGGTGGGTCCAGCTTGGAATCATGTGAACATCAAAAGTGCCTCGCCTTGTTTAGACTCTTTAAAAGAAGTTATGGCTTGTCATTGCTTCTTAAATTGTATTTATTTAGAAACACTTTGAGATCCATCAAATCTTTTATTGATTACTTTTATCACTGATTTATTGTTATCCATACGATTTTTTATAATTAAAAAAGGTGGGAAGGAGCGACCAGTGTCGGCGACCCTTTGGTTAGAGAGTTACCAAAAAATTTTTATTTTTGTGATTGAAATATTCGGTTTGAACCATAACTATTGTTTAATTTTGAGTTAACCGATCAACTATTGTGGAAACCGTGCGATCAAACAATAAAATAGACAGAACAAGAAAATAAATCGAACACCAGATTTACGTGGTTCAATCGTAGTGATTTATGTCTACAAAGAGAGTAGCAACGAATTCCACTATAGATTAAGTGATACAAATGATATTACAATCATACTTGAGTCACTCAAACACTCTCAGTATTTTTCAAGCCTCAATTATATTCAATAACGCAAGTAGTGTTTAGCCCTATAATTTCTCACGAAATAATATCTCGACTTTATGAATGAATTATATTCAAATTCTTACCACAAGAATTTAATTGGCTTCAAACACAAAATGCTCTCGAAGTATAATTCACAAGCATAAACTCCTCTTTAATGATCTTCACAAATAACATCCCCTTCTTATTTATAGGCAAGAATTGGATCCAAATTAGGAAACCCCATTTTAGGAAACACTACAAAAAAATAAGGATTTAGCCACGGATTTTTGCCACGAATTATTTTTCGTCGCAACTTGCGACGAATATATTTTCCGTGGCAAATTTGCCACAAAAAAAAATTCGTGGCAAATTTCCGACGAATTTAGCCACGAAAACAAATCCGTGGCTATTTGCAACGGAATTTGCCACGAAAATAAATTCGTGGCTAATTTGCGACGGAAAAAAATTTGTGGCTAATTTGCGACGGAATTTCCCACGAAAAAAAATTCGTGGCTAATTTCCAACGGAATTAGCCACGAAACAGATTTGTGGCTAATTTTGTGACGGAATTAACCACGAAATAAAATTCGTGGCTAATTTGCGATGAAATTAGCCACGAAATTTTTTCCGTTTCTAATTTGCGACGGAATTTGCGACGAAAAAAATTTCGTGGTTAATTTGCGACGGAAATAGCGACGAATTTTTTTCCGTTGTTAATTTGCATTTTTTGCCAACGGTATTTGCGACAAAAAATTATTCGTAGCTAATTTGCGACGGAATTACCGAGGGAATTTTTTTTGTCGCTAATTGTCCGCCTCACCTTGTCCGCCTCTCTTCTTATACTCCCAATTTCTCTCTCTCTCAGCTAATTCCTTTTATCCCTATTCGCTGTTCTCCCTTCCTCTCCCTCTCTTCGTATGACATTTTTCTCGATAAATCTCTCCACACACGCAAAAATCTATCTCAGTAAACCTTTTCTATTGGTAAGTGGCTTGACTAATTTATGTGATTTTGTTGAGTTTTTATTGAGTTTTTTTTTATTTTTCTTTTCTAACTTAGTTGCCGGTCGTTGGCAACCGGCGAGATCGCAAGCCATGGGCGGGGCCGCAGGGCCTCGCCTTGGCCACCGCCGCAGAGGTCCAATGGCGGCGAGAGCTGGGCGGCGGCGGCGGCTTGACCTTGCCGCAGAGGTTGAGATCTGGCCGGCGACGTCGAGCAGCCATGGCCGTCGCTCGACCTCGCGGCGGGGAGGCCGAGCGCCTGGGCGACGACATCGAGCGCCTAGATCTGGGCGGCGAGGTCGAGCTTCGGCCTCGCCATGGCCGCCGCCCAAGCTCGACCTCGCGGTTAGGTCGAGCGGCGGCCATGGCCGCCGCCCAAGCTCGACCTCGGCGCCCAGATCTGGGCGGTGAGGTCGAGTGGCCATGGCCGGCGAGGTGCAACTCGCCGGCCGTCGCCAGACCGGCGATTGGAGAAAAAAAGTGCAGGGAAAAAAATTTGGGAAAAAAATACTTGCGGATGAAAAATAATTATTTATTATAAAAAAAATAAAATCTGAAGTCAATTTTTTTGTTGTAGGTACGTATTCATTTGAAATTCTCGCGGATGAAGTGAACGTTGTAATTCTCATCAAATTGAGCACTTTCTACTACAAAGATTTAGTCAAATACTTGGGTAAGTCAATTGTTTTAATTTTTTCAATTTCAAAATAATTGTTTCGGCAAATTTTTTTTTTTAATTTTTAGAAATTTATGGTTTTAATATCGCAAATTTTTTGGTTTTAATATTTTACGAGATTTTATTATTTTTATATAGACACAATGCAAAGAGACAGGACTTGGATGTATAATAAGAACTTACCTGGACGTCAAGGATTGACCGATAAGTTTTGTACTGGGTTGGAACAATTTTTGGACTTTGCTAGTAGTAAATATGAGTTGATGGATGGAAATAAGTTAAGATGTCCGTGTAGAAAGTGCAGTAATGGTAAATTTCATGTATGTGATACAGTTAGAGAACATTTTTGTAGATTTGGGTTTACTCCGAACTACTATAATTAGATTTGTCATGATGAACCATTTATATCTGATTAAGGATATCGAATAAGTAACCAATTTTCATTTAGGGAAGAATGTAGCAATTATGATCAATTGAACCCATACCAGAGGATGGTAATTGATGCAGCTGGTCAGAATTCAGATCCGAACCATGCAAGTACTAGTTTTACTCCAACACTTGAACAACTGGCAAAGATAAGAGTAATAGGATTTGATGAGAATGTGTGTAATGAAACGTTTCCATCTAATCAGTTCTTGGAAGTATTGAAAGCAGCAGAAGAACCTTTATGGGCAGGTTGTGACAATCATACTCAGTTATCAGTGACAGTAAAATTGTTAAATATCAAGGCAGAGCATAATGTGTCTGAGAATTGCTTTAACTCTTTTGTTGAAGTTATTCGAGAAATACTGCCTCGTGATAACATCATGCCAAGTGATTTTTACGATATGAAGAAGTTAGTGGATAACTTAGGTCTTCCAGTTGAAAGGATTGATGTATGTAGTAGGGGTTGTATGTTATATTGGAGAGATGATGAAAATGCAGAATCTTGCAAATTCTGTAGCTAACCTAGGTACAAGATTAAGAGGAGGCAGGGTCGTAATCAGAAGCATAGACCATGCAAGCAAATGTTTTATTTGCCTTAATCCCCAGATTACAAAGGCTTTATGCGTCTCAAGCCACTGCTGAACACATGACTTGGCATACAAATCATGAAACAGAAGAGGGTCTAATGTGTCATCCTTCGGATGTAGAGGCATGGAAACATTTTGATAGAGCATACCCTGAGTTTGCGATAGAGCCTCAAAATATCAGGTTAGGTCTCTGTGCCGATGGATTTGCCCCATTTGGAAAATCAGAGAAAAGTTATTCATGTTGGCCAGTTATCTTAACTTCGTACAATCTTCCACCTGGTATGTGCATGAAGACACCTTATATGTTTTTGACATTGATCGTGCCCGGCCCGCAAAATTCGAAAAAGTTGATAGATGTTTATATGCAACCATTGATTGAAGAATTACAACGGCTATGGAATGAAGGTGTCGTTACGTATGATGTTTCTACTAATCAAACATTTGTAATGAAGGCTGCTCTTCTTTGGACGATTAATGACTTTCCAGCATATGGAATGTTATCTGGATGGAGTACAGCTGGGATCTTAGGATGTCCGATATGTTTGGAGAGATCGAAGTCATTCAGATTAAGGCATGGTAAGAAGCCTTGCTATTTTGACTATCACAAACAATTTTTGCCGATGAATCATACATTCAGAAGGAATAAAAAAGAGTTCATCACAAATAGGATTGAAAGAACTCCTCCACCATTGAGGTTAACCGGTGATCAAATATGGGAGCGAATGCAGGACTTTCCAACTGTTGTTGAAAACCCTTATGGCACAACTATTGCATACGGAAGTGCACATAAGTGGATTAAACGCAATATATTTTGGGATCTACCATATTGGAATGCCCATCTTATTCATCATAATTTTGACGTCATGCACATTGAAAAGAATGTTTTCGACAATGTTATAAATACTGTGATGGATGTCACGGGAAAAACAAAAGACAACTTGAATGCAAGAAAAGATATGAGAGATATTTGTGATCGGCCAACATTAGATGTGGATGCAAGCAGCAGGGGACCAAAACCAAAAGTAGTTTACACATTGGATAAGAAGCAGCGACGAGTTGTTTGTCGGTGGTTGAAATCTGTGCGGTTTCCTGATGGATATGCTTCGAACATCGGCAGATGTGTTGATTTGAACGAATGCAAGTTGACAGGATTAAAGAGTCATGATTGTCACATATTTATGGAAAAACTAATTCCAATAGCTTTGAAGGAACTTCTACCAAACTTTGTATGGGGCGCCATTACAGAGTTAAGTAATTTTCTCCATGATATTTGCTCAACAATGTTAAAAGTATCACATATGGAGAAACTGGAGAGAGATATTCCAATTATTCTTTGCAATTTAGAAAGGATATTTCCTCCATCGTTTTTTGATTCAATGGAGCATCTCTTAGTTTATTTGCCTTATGAAGCTAAAGTTGGAGGTCCCGTCTAATTTCGATGGATGTATCCATTTGAGAGGTAAAAAATTTTTCAAAATAAATTTCAAAATACTTTATTATATATTATGTTCTGATAAACTTGTTTCTATTGCAACAAGGTTCTTATATCATTTGAAGAAAAAAGTGAAGAATAAGGCATGTGTTGAAGTTTCAATTTATAATGCATATATTGTGGAAGAAGTGACAACATTTGCATCATACTATTTTGAGCCGCACGTGCAGTGCAAGAGGCGGAGAGCTGGAAGAAATGATGAGGGTCCTATCGATCCCAATTGCAAATCATTCTCAATTTTCAATTATCTCGGTCGACCAAGCGGCGCATGTTAGTTTCGTTGCTTAATAGGCGAAGAACGGCATGTAGCCTATACCTATATTTTACTCAATTGTCCAGAAGTGGAGCCATACTTCCAGTAAGTGTATATTTGCAAATATATGATTGCGTGTCAAATATTTATTAATATATAAATGTAAATTGTTAATAGGATTTTTCAAAATTCAATGTATGGACTACCACCAAATGAGTTCGACCGTTTGTGCGATAAACAATTTGCAGCATGGTTCAAAACATATGTAAGTTGCCTATAGACCAAAACCAAGTTATTAATATTTTATACATCATTTAAATATATATTATTGACTTTGCATGTGTAATCTTAGGTTCATAGTAATCATGATCAAGTTGAAGAGCAAGGATTGCTATATTATCTATCATGGGGTCCACAGTCAATCATACGAACATGGCCAGCATATTTCATAAACGGGTATAATTTTCACACTCAAGAATATGGAATGGGAAAAGTCACAATGAATAGTGGTGTGTGTGTTCGGTTATCCAATTGTGGTAGTTCAAAAGATGATTTTTATGGCTTATTGGATGAAATCATCGAGATAGAGTACCCCGGACCATTAATGCGGGTTGTGTTATTTAAGTGCATGTGGTTTGACCCCGTCAAAGGAATGAAGTTGCATACGAAGTTTAATTTGGTTGAAATAAATCACAACAAAATGTATAAGAAATATGAACCATTTGTGTTGGCACAACAAGCAATTCAAGTATATTATGCATCATATCCTAGTTTGAAACGTGACAAAGCTGATTGGTGGGTTGTATGTAAAATTAAAGCACGAAGAAAAATCGAGGAACACTGGAAGGATACATCATATCAATAAGAAGAAGTTTGTAATGTGGTTCAAACTGAGGAATATAACATTCCTACTTTACGAGATCCATGTGGAGCAATGATAGATGTAGATCTAATTGAAATTCGTGAATCAAATTTAAAAGATGTTGCAGAATCTGATTTTCAGACAGATGATGACGAGCATGATGATGATGACGATGACGATGACGATGATGACGATGATGCTGAAGAAGAAGATCAAGATCAAGACGAAGGTGAAGACGAAGATTTAGATTTTTGAGACTTTTTACTAATTATGTCGTAATTATTATTATTATTATTATGACAAAAGTTTATTGTTGTTGTCATATTTATTATTGATATTGTTGTCGTAATTATTAGTATTGTTGTTGTTGTTGTTGTAGTAGTTATTATTATTATTATTGTAATTGTTGTTGAATATTATTATTGCTCTTATTGTTAATGAAACGTTATTGTTCGGAAAAAAATATGAATTACGCGGGTGTGGGATAGTAGAAATGAAATTCGTGGCAAATTTGCATTGAAAATTTGCCACGGATTTCATGAAAAAATGGCCATACAAATGCCTACGTCCTTTTTTTGAAATCCGTGGCAAATTTGCCACGGATTTTATCCACGAATTTCATGAGAAATTACATAGTCATCTGAACCGAAATTTTTAAAAATCCGTGGCAAATTTGCCACGGAATTCATAAAAATCCAATAAACATGAATAATTAATTTGTTCATGAAAGCCGTGACTAAAATCTGTAGCCAATTTGCCACGAATTTCGTAAAATTAATTTTTGGCTTTGCCACGGATTTAATGAAAAAATCCCACTCACACGGATTTTTCACGAATTAATTTTTCAGGAAATCCGTGGGACATTTGGCATGGATTTTTACCACGAAATTCATGAAAAAAATCCCACTCACACATTCGAGTAATTTTCAGGAAATCCGTGGCTAAAATCCATGGCTTCTTCTGCAATTTTTTTCTATGAAACTCGTAGCAAATTTGCCATGGATTTTAGCCACAAATTTCATAGAAATCACAAACAACTTAATTTTTTTGTAAAAATTCATGGCTAAAAACCGTTGCAAATTTACCACAGATTTTTGCCACGAATTTTAAAAAAAAAAGCCTACACAAATGTAAGTATTCCTCTTTGATTTTTTTTAAAAAATCCGTGGCAAATTTGCCACGGAATTTTGCCATGAATTTCATCACAAAGCCTACACAAACGTATGTGTACTTCTGCGATATTTTTTTAAAAATTCATGGCAAATTTGCCACGGATTTTAGCCACGAATTTCACCGAAATCACGAACAAATTAATTTTCGGTAGAAATTCGTGGCAAAAATCCGTGGCAAATTTGCCACGGATTTTTGCCATGGAATTCGCAGAAAATACAAACAAATTAAGTTTTCGTGGAAATCCGTTGCAAAAATCCGTGGCAAATTAGCCACGGATTCCGTGAAAAACCAAAACAATTCGTGGCTAATATCCGTGGCAAATTTGCCACGGATTTTAGCCTTGAATTTTATAAAAAACCTACCCAAATATATGTCTTCTTCTGCGATTTTTGCTTTAAATTCGTGGCAAAAATTTGTCGCAAATTTGCCACGGATTTCACAGAAATTACAAACAAATTAATTTTTTGTGGAAATCCGTGGCTAAAATCTGTGGCAAATTTGCCACGGATTTTATAAAACCCCAAAATTGCCGCGATAATTTTATATGTCAATTCGAATTTGCTGCGAGAAAATAACAATTCGTGGCTAATATCGTGGCAAATTAGCCACGGATTGAATATCATGGCTAAAATCGTGGCAAATTAGCCACGTAATTAAATTCGTGGCTAATTTGCGACGGAATTTGCCACGAACGTTATTTCGTGGCAAATTGGCCACGGTTTTAGCCACGAATTGTAATCCGTGGCTAATTTCAGCCGAAATTCACAAAACGGCGTCGTCTTCATGAGCGGGTACAAATTAGGGTTCTTCTTAGTTCACGATCGAACCATTCTTCTCCAACCAATGTCTGCCTCTTCTTTGTCTCTGTTGCAACTCCCGGTTGACCGATTCTTGGCGACCTTTTCCGTTCTTCAGCGTTCTTTGGCATTCTTCGGCGCCATTGTCGGCGTTCTTCGGCGGCGGACGCTGGGAAGCGAGGACACCCAGCGTGCAGTCTGCTTCTGTTGGGTTCTTCGGCGGCGTCCGAGAGTGTTCGGTCTGCAAGAGGTACATATGCTTGGCGTCCGAGAGTGTTTGGTCTGTCTAGGCGTTTGCATCTACTTATGCTTCTGTTCAATGTATGCGTTGGGTCTAGGGTCTGCTTCTTTGCTTCTGCTTCTGCTAAGCTTCTGTGCTTCTGCTTCTGTGTTGGCTGGCTTCTGCTTCGTTCTGTTCGTGGGCGAAACAAATTAGGTCTGTTTCGTCTTCGAATTTGGTTCTATTCTGTGCTTTGCCCTTCGGCTTCTGCTTTTGTGTTGGCTTCTGTGTTGTGTTGGGTCTGCTTCTGCTTCTGTGCTTCTGTGTTGGCTGGCTTCTACTTCGTTCTGTTCGTGGGCGAAACAGATTGGGTCTGTTTCGCCCACGAATTTGGTTCTATTTTGTGCTTCGCCCTTCGGCTTCTGCTTCAGTGTTGGCTTCTGTGTTGTGCTGTGTTGGGTCTGCTTCTGCTTCTGTGCTTCTGTGTTGGCTGGCTTCTGCTTCGTTATGTTTCATCGACGAAACAGATTGGGTTTGTTTCGCCCACAAATTGTTCTGTTCGTGGGCGAAACAGAATGGTTTTGTTTCTGTTTCGCCCACGAATTTGATTCTGTTTGTGGGCGAAACAGACCCAATCTGTTTCGCCCACGAAACAGATTCAAATTTCTCATATTTAGGTTGAAATTTAATCGGATTTAGGTTGAAATTTTACCGGATTTAGGTTGAAATTTAGTTGAAATTCGTTTGAAATTTGGTCGGAATGAGGTGAAATGTAGTCGGAATGAGTTGAAATTTGGTCGGTCAAGTGGAAACGGCCCGCTGATTCAAAAACACTACCTTTGGTTGTGACGCAAGTCATTTTTTGGCTTTTCGGAGTCGTTTAGATGGGTTTTTTTGGCAAAAAATGATTCTGGTGAATAGTATTTTCCGTGAAATTTGCGTGTTTTTTTTTTCGTTTAGTTTTGGAGTCATTTTATTATTATTTTATTTACATCTAGGTTTGAAAACTATATATTTCCAAACCTTAGGTTGAAGCTTTGGCCATTGGGGTAAAACTACTTCCGTGACATTTGGGTTTTCTGGAGTGGCTCCCTTCGAGGCTTCCTTCGAGGTAAAGCCTTATAATTACTTGTTCTAAACTTGTTGGGTTTTCTTGTTGAGTTTGTTGTTCAAAACTTGCATCATAAAACATGCCATCAAAACTTATTAAAATTTGTTGAACAGAACTTATTGATTTCCTTGCATCGTAAAATTTGTTGTGAAAGTGTAACTTATTGGCTAGATGAAATTTGTTCTAAGGCTTTTAAAACATGCAATTACATTTTAAAACAAGTCGAATTACAGCAATTAACTGAAAAATTGATGACCCTGACCAGCTAGATGAGTTCTTCCTTTTTTACCGTTGTAGGACCAGAAATTTAGCTCGTAGACATTTCTGGACAGCTTAATTTTTTCAGGGTCCAAGTTTCTCTCTTGCTCTTAATAACAAAATGGTAAGCTTCACGACGTATGTCATTATGTGTCCTTAATATATGTTCATAATTTTTTTCATTTTTGTCTAATCTTGCAACTTTTAGTATAAACGTGGAAGTCGCATGTGTCGTGGTGATGCTTAACAAAGAAGACCTGTCCTTTCCTCTTCCTCATCCTTGTCCCCGTCCCTTTCCGCTTCCCCTGCCCCTGCCCTTTCATCTAACCCTCAACTAGTACATGGACACATTGGCCCTTCCTCCGACCCTCAAATGTGAACTAAATTTCCTTCAGTTCCATCGCCTTCGGTTCCACCTTCTTCTTCAACGCAACACTCGAATTATGAAGAAGATACCCGATTCATGATAGCCCCATTTGGAGATTCGTAAGTATTTCATTTTTTTTAAGTATATGTGAATTATTATGGATGTCAACTGAATTTCCCACGAATTTACGGATGTTACGTATGTTGAAATAAGTTATAATCCATTTGTAGATTCACGGATTCTACGCATGTTGTGAGGAGGCTTAATAAAATAATCGATAACTATTGAATGGGGCAGTTTAGTAGTTAGACCACCGCTCCAAAAGAAGTAAAGGAATTGTGGTGGAATGAGTTCAAGGTAAGTTTTGTCCTTTTATTTCCTCGCAAAATAAGTTCGATTTAGCATACTAAGCGTACAATTATTTTTCTATTGATTGCTTGCAGCGAAAGTTTAGGTGGGATGAAGCGGAAGAGAAAGAAGTTAAAAGAATTTTTAAGAAGAAAGCTGGTGATCATATGCGAAATGTGATGAATAAAGCAAAGAGAAGACAAGAAAAGCCGGATTTTATTACAGCTGACAATTGGGCGGAAATTAAGAGAACTTGGGATACCGAAAAGCATAAGCAAATCAGTGAAATTAATAAGAAGAATTGAGCTTCTAGTTCTAGTAAAGGGTCTGCCACATATGCTGGGGGTTCTATTAATATCGGAGAGCATAGAAAAAGAATGGTAAGTCTTTTTAAACATGTTGTAAGTTAAATCAATAATTACTCATTTATGTTTATATTTTGTAGGCAAATGAATTGGGGACGAAACCAACATTTATGGCTACATTTGAGCGCACCTTTCAGAAAAAAGATAAGACATGTACTGGCAATCGAGCGGCGACTATTAAGGTATGTAAGGTTATATTTTGTATTTATATATATGAAGTTTTTTTTTATTTTTATCTGTATTGTTAATGTAGGATAAATATGATCAACTTGTAATGAGCACGGCCGTTGCTAGTGGTGATGGTGATGGTGATGGTGTTGCTGTGTCCGAGCCATCGGTTGACAGTATGGCATTATGGATTGAGGCATCGGGTGGAATGAGAATAGGTCAAATATTTGGGATGAGATCCTTGTCAAGGATGTACAGAACGCCGGTTGCTGCAACTCCATCTTCCAGTGCAGCTTTTTTAAGGGCACAACACGAGGAGCAACAGGACCAAGAATTGAACCACCTGAGACAATTACTTGTACAAAAGGATGAAGAAATGAAAGGAGTGAAACAACGTTTGCAATTGATCATGTGACACCTCAACCTCGAAGCTGATGACGTTCCTCCTGTACCTCCTACTAATCCAGTAGGTGATGGCCCTGTAGGTGATGGCCACAATGATGATGATGATGATAATGAGATTCCTGATGATGATGCTGATGATCCTTGCTAGTTTCAATTTCCAAGAGGTACTTATGCTTCTGCTGTTGAATAGACGAAGACAAGATCAATAGGGTTTAGGAGTTTGATATTGTTATGTTTGCACTACAGATGGACAGGACTTCGATTCTTGCAGAACTGGCTAATTTAGAACTTCGTTTCATTTCTTTATGTTTTGGGTTTGTTCTTGTCTTGACTGTGATTTTCTATCAATGTTAATTAGATTTTAAATCGAAATCGTACCTACACAACATTCGTCGCTAAAGTATTCATTAAAATTCGTCGCCAAATTCGCCAAATTCGCTTTCGAATAATGTCCGTTGCAAAAGCCAACATTTTTCGTGGAAAATACGGACCAAAATTTTTTTTTTTTGGGCAAATTAGCCACGACTTTTGCAACGAATAAGTTCGTCGCAAAAAATCGTAAAAAAAAATTAGCCACGAATTTTGGCATGAATTTTGTTTGCGGCAAATTAGCCACGAATTTTAGCCAATTAGCCACGAATTTTGGCCACGAACAAAAAAAAAATGGCAACGACTTTTCCCACGAATATATCTCGTGGCCAATTACCGATGAATTTTGCTACGAATATTTAGATGAAGTTTGCCACGCGTAATTAGCGACGAATTTTTTCCACAATTTAAGTTCGTGGCAAATTAGCGACGGAAATTTGCAATGAAAATTATTCGCGGCTAATTTGCCACGAAATTTTTTCCACGAATACTATTCGTGGCTAATTA
This sequence comes from Syzygium aqueum, assembly GCA_031216185.1. Classification (NCBI taxonomy): domain Eukaryota; kingdom Viridiplantae; phylum Streptophyta; class Magnoliopsida; order Myrtales; family Myrtaceae; genus Syzygium; species Syzygium aqueum. Next base: position 36,473,417 of record CM062235.1, on the reverse strand, counting down.
GCCACGAATTTATCCACGAAATATATTCGTGGCAAATTAGCCATGAATTTTAGCCACGAATAGTTAGCGACGAATTTTGCCACGAATTATTTTTCGTTGCAAATTAGCCACGAATTTTGCCACGAATAATTAGCGACGAATTTTTTTCGTCGTAAATTAGCTACAAAAATTGGAATTTTCCGTGGCAAAATTTTGCGACGGCCTATTAGCGACGAATTTTTTTCTGTCGCTAATTTCGTCGCAAATTCATTTTGCCACGAATTTTTTCCGAATTTTTTGTGGCAAAATTCGTGGCAAAACCCGGCTTTTTCTTGTAGTGAAACCTTTTCCAATTAGAAAACCATTTAATTAGAAAACCTATTCAAAATAGGAAATATATTTGAATTAGGAAACTTTCCTTAGATAAAACTTTCCTTTTTCGGCACAAAATCGAGACATAATTTAATAATCTCCATTTTAGCTCGACGTTTGAGCCAAGTCACAATTGCTTTGCAAAAATTTGAACTTCACTGCTTCTCTCCCACAACCCTTAATGGGCTCAATCACCACAGACGTCTTCCAAGTCCAAGTCTTGCTTGAACTTCACTATAACGTGGATCTCATCAAAACATCAACTCCACATTTACCTTTAACTGCTCTACAAGGATTTTCCAACGCAACCTTCTTAACCGTAAATAAAGCAAAACTATTGTTGCATCTATATCTGTCAGGAGATCGAATATGCACCTTGTCAATATTAGCAGTTACAATAACTGTTGACTCAATAGGCTCCACCTCACTACAAGCACCATCTGTATCGATTACTTTGCTAGTATCCGCTATCTTAGGAGTTTCTGATTGCAACTCCACCTCAAGCTAAACACCATTCAGATCCCTATAAACACTGCCAATAACACTCCTAACCAGATCTGTGTTGGAAGTGGCAAACTGAGAGTGAAGAATTGTTCAATCTGTGCACCAGAAGGAGATTCACCAAATTAATAAGTGAGTAACTAATTAATTACTTACCCACAAGTATGCTCAATTGAAGGACAATAGATGACCAACATCTAATAAAGGATGAACTTTTAGCAGTCGTCCATATTTCAAGTGAATCAATGCAAAAGTCACAGATTGAGTTATGACTTAAACAAGTTTCACCAAAAAATATTAGAAAAATGGACTCTAGATTTCCATTTTCTCTAACTGAATAATTTGTTTCATATATATGAGTATATTTTCCTCATGCGTTTCCTATATTTCAGGTGGTGGAAAGAGTTGGGATTGGGAGAGGAGATGAAGTTTATTAGAGACCAGCCACTAAAATGGTACATGTGGTCCATGGCAATTCTCACAGATCCAAGCTTGCCTGAACTTAGGGTTGAGTTCATTATGCCCATCTCTCTCATGTACATTATCGATAACATATTTGATGTCCATGGCACGGTCGATGAGCTGATTCTCTAGACTGAATTCATTAGAAGGTATACAGTTGTAGACACCCCATCTTACCTATTATGTTGCAACTATTACATTAACAAAAAAAATCTGCGTTAGACATTTATGTTATGCTGCCAATTTAAATCTTGTAATTTTTTTTTCTTCAGACGGGACAATGCGTGTGCTGAGCAGCTCCCACAGTACATGAAAATATGTTTCAAGGTTCTCAGTGATATTACAAATGATTTTGGCAACATCATCTTTAAGAAGCATGGATGGAACCCCATGGGACATATTGTATTGATATAAAATTATTATTGATAAGAAGCTCTGTCTGCAACCATCTTGCTGACTCCTATCTCAAACTCTAAATGAGTGTCACTTAATTTGAGATTCTCAACACTTAACCAAAAGTCAACCTTGATCATATCCTCATCCGTTTGTCCACTCTTTGGCTCACTACCCTCCAACACTGTGGTCATCGTTTTGAAGTTTGCGTTCACTTCTTCAAATTAAAGCCACAAAAATCAACTGACGTCTTCATCATCGTCGAGCTTCAGTCGATCTTTTCTAGAATTCCTTATAATGCCATGCACGGAGATCTTACCACCCATAGGGTTAAGCTGCAAACACGCGCCCCCAACCACCCCTACACACACACACACACACACACACACACACAAATCTTGGCGAGATCTAGGTGCTTCTGTCAAGATTCCCCAGTGATACAATAAGCACACGATTTTGATTTATGATTACATTTTAGATATATCCTTGATCAGTCGCACAACATTTGATGTTGCAGTGGGCGAATTTTTGCAATGCATTCTTGGTGGAATTTCAGTGGAACGCTTCTGGGAAATTGCCAAAGGCAGATGATTACTTGAAGAACGGGACTATCACTTCAGGTGTGCCCTTGGTGCTAGCTCACTTGTTCTTTCTAATGGGCCAAAACATTGCCAACCAAAGTACAGAGTCAAAGAAAAAAGAGGTCCACTGCCAAATACAAACTTCTTAGTCGCTAAACTTCTTCGCCTTTGGGATGACCTTGGACGTGCCCAGGTAAACTAGTTAATGGTTTCGAGCCCGAGTGAAACCATTAACTAGAGGTTGACCTCACCAACCTCTACCAAAGCTTGCCCCTACTGGTGACTGGCGAGGGCGAGCCTCGCCTAGCCAATGCAAGGCCAACCTTGCCTCGCCTAGCCAATGCGAGGCCAACCTTGCCATCTTTGGGTCTCTCTTGCCCAGTGATGGCGGGCTTGGCCTTGCCATGGTTGGGCGCCCAGTGATGGCGGGGTTGGCATTGCCTTGGCTGGATGTAGCAAGGTTAAGCCTCGCCCAGCCATGACGAGGTCGGCCTCACCGTTGTTGGGCAAGGCTCGTTCTCGCTAGTGACTAGCGAGGGTGAGCTTCGCTAGAGGTCGCCAAGGTCAACCTCACCGGCCCTCGCCTTTGGTCGGTTGTCGGACCGGCCAAAGAAAAGAAGGCACAAAAAGAGAAATAAAAAAGGAAAAAGAAAAAAAAATTCATAAAAAATTCGAAAAAATAAAAATATTAAAAAATTGTCATGTCAGCATTGGCCGAATAGTTGGTGCTAGACGATGTTCACATTAGTGCCAGCTAGCCAAAATTGGCTAGATGGATTGAATTGACATAAATGCAAAATGTTTATGATTGAATTGGCAAAATTGAAAGGTTTATGACTGAATTTACAGAAATATAATAGGTTTAGGATTTTTTGGATAATTTTCCTATTTTGAACTTTGTAAGTATTTGAAGAACATAATTTTTTTTAGAAATTATAATAATTAAATGTCTACTACGTTTTGTCATCGAGTTATGATGATAAACATTGTAAACCATAGAGATTTAAGATACTTAAATATTTACGACCTCTATGAAAACATTACGACGAAAACTAGTGAGGATTTGTAAAAAATTGTGAAATATTGGAATTAAAATATCAAAATATTCGCGACATTTTGTAATGCAAGCGTCACCTTATGAAAAACATTGCTTGAATTGATGTTAAATGTGCCGTGCGTGCGGACTTAAAGCAAGCTCTTAATTTCAGATGTACAGTACTTGCCGCCCATAAGATGCTGTTCATGATAGCGAGGTAGGAAACTTTGATTTCTCTTTTAATAAGCACAACATTTATGTACAAAAATAATTCAACATAAATAGTAAATACAAAGCGTGTAAAATGCAGTTAGGTCTAATCAATCGTCACATTCTGTATAAAAGCAATCTTTGTTGCACAGTTGATATCATTTGTTAAACAGTGTTTTCACTGGGGGTGGACAAATTGAAGTTTCTTTTGTTTAAATCTACAGTGCAAAATACCTTCAAAGCGCACATTCAAATTGCAAAATTCCTTTAAATCATCATGGAAGCAATCTTTCTAAAAGTCACGGCTCCTACGGAACTAAGCCATGAGTAAAGCAACTAATAAAAAAATGTGCGCAATAGTATGCACCATGGAAGTGACTCCAACGTATATTTTCAAATCCACGATTCATAAAACATGCATCATCACGTAAATCATGTATAAGATTCAACCGCTCATGTCGATTACTCTACAGTGACAATTCGCTAGGCGACGTGACCTAAAAACCATATTGGCTACGTGTAAATCCTGAAAATCTGATTGGCCGTGATTAATCCCAAAATTAGAACTAATCTATGCACATGTATCAAGTGTTTGTGTCTCATGAACATCACGGCTGAATCATGCAGCACGAGGGATAGAGAAGGCTAACACTTTGGTACTTAGGCCCTGGCGACAATTACAGCAATTTTTGCAGAATAACCTCAGCGTCGGAAGTGTAATGGGACCATTCCAGCTTGCGGTCTGACGTGCAAACTAGGCTGCCCAAAGGGAATCTTTCACTTTTTCAAGCCTTCTAAAGTCCGTCATGGAAGAAAAACTTTGGCACAGTGGATTCCGTACACGCAGTTTTACTTTACACGACAAGACTGAAGAGCACGTACCAATCAAACACGTTGAAATGTCTGGCAGGGCCGCTTTTTGTTTTTAAAACTTTTCTTATTCGTTGAGTGTGTGCTCTTCATGTCATTTAGTCAGCGTACACATCACGTGATGGCGGTTGGAGAGGATCGGCCCAAGAAATTTGCGGCTAAACTTATGGACAAACAAAACGTACATCACATTTAGCAAAAGCACAAATAATAGGTTAGTACTAGAAATTTAGGACGGTGGATTTGGTACAGTAACTTGACATCGACTTGGTCGACAATGTTGCCACTATCGTGGAGGAAAAGACTTTTTCAAACAGAACTAGCTTTGCTACCGAGATGAACTATGCCAAACTAGAATTGAGCAGGTTCTACATTTAACGACTCATAACAAGAGGAGGCTCTTTTATATTCATATGATTCCAAGGTGAATGAAAAAAAAAAGAAATTTAGGGCCACTAAAATGTGGGTTCACCTTGGGATCATGTGAACATAAAAGAGCCCCCTCTTGTTATGAGTCGTTAAATGTAGAACCTGCTCAATTCTAATTTGGCATAGTTCATCTCGGTAGCAAAGCTAGTTTTGTTTGAAGAAGAGTCTTTTCCTCCACAGTAGTGGCAGCATTATCAACCAAGTCGATGTCAAGTTACTGTACCAAATCCACCGCCATTTGGTGATGGATCACCACTTTCTATTGCTCATTTTGAAAAGCAGCCATCGATTTTCCTTCATCTTTGGCCGGTGGAAACTTATTCCAATCATGCATGTCATTGGTGAGTCTTATGTAAGAGACATCACCTTTCGTGCAAGCTTAATTAAATATCAATGCCGATCATGTCTACAGCTTTAAACCGCTAGTCAACACACTGATTGACGGAAATCATGGCCGATCGAAACAATGTTTAGCTCACACCACAACTTTAGGAAGATATTATGATCCACACAATCCGAACATTTTCTAAGTGATGCGGGTTTCATGGGACTCTCCTAGGTTGCTGTTCCAAGTGCCCGTCAACATTCAATCGCATGAATATGTTCGCCGTTTGGAAGCTTGTAAGAGACTCCACCATAAAGTATGGTCCAGCTAATTTGGCTATCATTACGACTCGAAACCGTCTGATTTGTTGATTTTTGTTTTCTTTTTTTTTTTTCCCATATTGAGCTTCTTAATAAGGATTAATACCATAAAAAATCTCAAACTATATACCTGTGATAAATTTGCTCTAAACTAATTGAAGGATAAGAATAGCTGGAATGTCGTAACTTTCATATGGAGTTCACTTAAGTGTCATAACTTTTTCTTTTTTTTCACTCACTTAAGTACCACATTGGAGTAAAAAAGATCATTTGACTATTATTTCTAGCCCTTCTACATTGACTTTTTTTATTTTTTATTAATTATCCATGTCATCACCAGTGATACCACGTAAGACGATTGACATCCACGTCTAATTTTCTAGGGAGCAAATCACAATGGCACTTAAGTGACTGATTTTTCAAATTTGTGGCACTCAAGTAAGTGTCAAACGAAAGTTATGACATTCTTAGAATATTTATCTAAAAAATGCTTATACATATGTTTGTTGAAGGATTGATAATTTAATATTTAGAAAAATTATTAATTTAGTCATAAACTTATTATAAGGATGCCAATTTAGTTTTAATTTTTCAATTTTATTAATATAGTCCTACACATTTGCTTGATAATTAAATGTAGTCTTTCCTGCCAATTGTCGTCGTAAATTGCAACGTTTAAATCAACTAATTGCCTATGTCAGCATGCCATTTAGGGCGGTTGGCGATGACTAGATGCCGCGTGAGTGATTTTTTATGATAATTGGTGAGAAAGACTCCATTGAAATATCACTCAAAAGTTTAGGACTACATTGACAAAACTGAAAAGTAAGGCTGATTAAGTGGAATAATTAGTTATTGACAAGAAAATTATGGCAATTGTAATTGCATTATAAGACAATCCAATCAAACCATTGGCAACTATATATTTTTTGCCAATTCTAAATGCATCATAATTTCCACAGAAAGAAAAGAAAAGAACGGTAAGAAATAATCTTAAATACGGGACCTGCAAGAGTTATTGAGGTCAATTTAAGGTAATAGGGGTATCGAAAGTAAAAAATGGATGGAAAAAGGGCGAGCTTTAATGTGCTTATCCTATTCACATAATTTCTCTTTTAAATGTTAAACCTAACCTACTTATTTATATTTGAGTTGATGTGAGTAAAATAAGGAGATAGTATGATGGGTTTCTGGAGTCAAGGGTCACACGGTGGTTGGGAAAAAGGAGAGGCGAAGGAGCTAATTTATAATTAATGTTACTTATGTATAAGTACATAATAATTGTTTTGATGATATTAAAATTTCGATCTTTGTTGAAAATTAAATTTAAAATATTTTGGATTTTTTATGCAATGGGCCTCATTCATGAGAAGTACCTAATTTTATATATATGGTACTCGCTTCTATTAATATGTCTTATAAAGAATTAATTTATGCAAGGCATTTGTCTATGTGGGACACTTATGGTAAAGTTGAGAGGGATAGCTACATTGATTGGTCTTCCCCAACCTTTCCACTTATAAATAAAAATGATTGGAATAAAGACAGCATAAGTGCAATAACTTAAGTACGAAACTCACTTGAGGCTATAAATTTTTTTTTTGCTCACTTAAGTACCACATTAAAGTAAAATCAATTAGTTGAGTGACATTCCAAGCAAATCGTCCTATGTGAATTTTTTTTTTATTAATTTTCCATTTCGACATGGATTTTTTATTTTTTATTAATTGTTCACATTAGTGCTGTTGATGCCACGAAAGACAATCGGCATCCACGTTGGATTTTTTGGTTAGGCAAATTGCCGATGGCTAAGTGATTGATTTTTCAAATTTGTGGCACTCAAGTGAGTGATACAAAAGTTATGACACTTAAGTGAGCGCCCTATAAAAGTTACGACACTCTTAGTATACTTATCTCCTAATTTTTTATCATTAAAAACCCCAAACTGGTGGCTCGCATGTCACACCTCGAACCCCATCGAGCATGTGGCATCCCTCACTCTTGGTCGGATACGTGCGACGTCCCGAGAAAACGTCGCCGACCCACCAATACCATCAGAGTCGATCGCGGCAGAAACCAAAATGAAAACTTGGACAATAAATTTGGAGAATGCCAGCAAGAAAAGATCGACAAGCCACCAATTAAAACTGCACATCCAAAAATATGTACAATATCCATTTACAAATGAGCTCATACTATACCGCCACCTTTCTTGATCATCAAAAACATACATGCACACCTAACAAGATATACAACCCTCGACATCCAAAAAGATCGATACCCTAGATCCTTGATCCTAAAAAATGGTACACCTTATAGATTTGTTCCTAACCTACCCCTACTAACCCTAACGTCCATGAGATGGGGTCCACATGGAATCTAACTCATTAGTACTAGAGTCCGACTCCTCCTGGATAGTCGCCTCCACTAAGGATTCCGTCTCGGCCCCGATCTCAATTGGGTGGTCTATATCACCCAACTCCACTGAAGGCTCATCTCGCTCCTCCTCGGCCGGTTCCCCGATCAACTCATGCTCGGGCATGTAGTATGGATTGTAATTATATACCGATACATGTCTCTCCTCCTTATCCTCTTCTTCAAGCTCTGGGGCTTCCTCTGGCTTGGCTTCGGGATCGTCCTCTTCTCCTCCCTGACCTTCCTTGGGAATTTCCCCGAGATCTATGTCTATCGGATCAGACCCAGCTTGGGATCCCTTTGGCTCGGGCTCATGATCTACTCCCGAGGAATCCGGTGCTATAGAAGTAGGGTGAAGCCCGAACTGAGCTAAACTAGTCTCTAAACTGGTCAACTTGCCATCAGGAAGGGATACAGCCGCTGGATTCCAGTCCTTGACTCCATCGAAAGGGACATCGAAACCTCTAACGAGCCCAAACTCGTCTAGCCCATCCCAGAATATCCATGTTGTGTAGGTGTGAGCTTGCCATTGGGATAGTCCTATATCTACCCATACTACAGAGGTGTGTTTAATCCAAGTAAAATTATCTCCCATCGGGTACTCGACAACGGTGTGGTCGGTATGCATAACTATACCAAAATGCTCTGGCAGCGGCGACGGTGGATTCATCGCTCAGGTGGTGGCTCTGAAAAGATTAGGTTGGGACAACCATGAGACACTTCTCAATAAGTTGCAACCTAAACCTTACCTAGGCTACCACATAATTCCAGACATATTCAGACTCGAAATCAAGCAGTCAACACAAACGCCAATCAAACAATCACATTAATCCGGACTCTCGGCATGCGTAGCCTGCATGTTAGCTCATAATCACAATATGCGATTCTCAGGCTCGAACAAATATATATCATTCACACAATAAATCAATTCCCACAATCTACAATAGATCATACGGGAACACCTCGTTCCCATTTCTCTTCCTCCTCATAACCGTACTCGTACCATCACTTTCTTGGCCTGCGTAAACACGACTTTGGCCGGTTCAATCGAGCCCCGAGTATCACATGCCTCGGTCCGATCCCACATTCACACTTTCCTCAGCCTTCACCAAATGCGAAAAGGCTGACTTGATCCAAGCCCGAGCGTAAAATGCCTCGGTCCAATCCCAATCTCACACTTCCGCACGTTCGCATTAATTTACGTGCACAATTTTGCACCCAAAGACATAATGACAATACAGTCACATCACAAGCACACGAACAACACGCAATTTAGCATTTTTCCACATCCAAACGTTGTCAAATCAATCCCGATCCTTCACGGCACTTTCATAAAATCTCAAGCCAGACCTAATGGTACCAATCAAACCTCGAACAACGCACCACAGCACCTCGAACAGCCATTCGCAACCAGCACTTGGCCTCTAAAATTCTTCCAAAAATTCTCGATTTCAATCCTATGGTCCGCTAATCCAACTAACACTTAATTTCTACCAAACCGCGTCTAATCGGGTCTGAAATAACTCGATAAACGAGGTAAAGTTTAGATTGCGACTTACTCGACCCTAGACTCACACGGCTAGAGTGAAAAGCGGCGGCAAACAACGGCGGCTTGCTGTGGTGATGGCATACGGCTCACGGAGAGCAGTGATCGGCGATCGGCTTGGCAGACAGCAGCGGTTCACGGTGGGGCGGCTTGGCTCATGGCCAAAGGAAGAAAAACCGTGAAGGGGAGAGAGAAAGAGAGGAACGATGGGATGGGAGCGGTGAGGTGGTGGTGCAGTGCGGCACGGCAGCGGGCTGTGTGGCGGCGACGGCGGTCCGGGTAGTGGTGGCGATCTGGCGGGGGAGGGAGAGAGTGAAAGGAGGAGGGGGGGCTCTCGGTGGGGGAGGGGAGAGAGAGAGAGAGAGAGAGAGAGAGGATAAGACTTGGTCAATCTTGGTGACCAAGCTTTGACCCAAGTGAAAAATGACCAAAATGGCCCTTTTTAACCTTTTTAATCCAATGGTCGAGATTCAATCTAATATTGAAATCAACGACCCAGATTGAATCTTGCTTTAAAATATCCAAGGGCATTTTGAGGGCAAAATGACCAAAATGCTCTTGCCTCACCAAACTATCCTTATATAAAGCCTTAGGGGTAAAATGGTCACTTTCTCAATTTCTCGTTGAATTCAAATTTTTCGGAAGAATTCGGAGTAAACCAAAGGTGCACGTTCATACCGCAATATCATCCTAACATTCCGTCATGATTTCCAAATTTTCTCGATACCCAATTCGGTCTCTAATTAATAATTGAATTATATATATAACGTAACTCCAGTATTTTTCAAACTAACGGGTGGCTTTTGGGGAAATTCGCTTATTAGACCCATGATCGATAATATATCGAGTCACGTGCAAGTTCATTCGGTTCGTTATGATGTCGATTATCATATAATCATGAGGATCAATCCCTAGTTCCATCGGACACGGTCGTTCGGTATAGTTTCGGGTTTGTTCGTCAATTCATTCTGTGGTCAAACGGAATCACCCGAAATCCACTGATATGGCAATGACGAATCGGCCCCTAGCTATCTGACTATCGGCCTACATTTGCTCAAAATGTCACTTCGATAATTTTATGGTCGAAAGTCGGTTTACGATCCAATTTCCTTTAGTCGCGCGAATTAAAATTCCTAATTAGCCATTCTCTAATGGTTAGTATCCCAAGAATGATCAGTTCCGGGCGAGACTAATTACGAGCAAGTTCATAAAACCAAATAATTTATAAATTCTGAATGGGCAAATTTTTAGGATGTCACATCACACAAGGTTGCATGGTAAGTAGTTTGCTCACCTAAAAGGGAAGAAGGATTAGGATTACCTAATTTGAACATATGAAACAAAGCATTGCTAGGCAGCATGCTATGGAACCTCATCAATCGTCCATCCTCTTCCCTTTGGAGTATTTGGGTTGACAACACCAAATGTAGAGGCACCCTAATTATGCAGCTCGACATTGTCGCGACCCTAAAAAATTTATATTTTTCTCGGGCTAATGGATTATTAAGACTGAACTTAACTAGGGCCCTCTCAAACCCTACCAATTTGCAACTTAGGGTTTAAGTCTTTAACGTGCAAATATTTTCATGCTTGGAGTCGCCACTAATCAATTTACGGTAGGTCGATTAGAAATCTAAATAAAACATAGGGAGATATGTTTTATTTCTACGAATCAGAGATTCTAAGCTCGGGGACTTGATTACGCTAGATCTAGTCTAACGCCCTTTCGGTACCTTTTCTTTTCAAAAAATGCTTTGACAGGCAGTTTAGATCTATTTTAACTTATGTCACTAACATGTGAGGTGTTCATGCAGGTGCGCAAACTACCAATTTAACACCCGGGAAAGTATTAAATAAATTGCAAGCTTAGGAGAACAACTTACCTCGAACCAACGCAAGCATCTGCATTATTAGCTAGAAAATTAAATCAAACACCCTAATATGATTTCTAGTTAACAAACAATCACTCAATTTCTCTTTTTTTGTTTTTTCACTTATTTAAATGAAATCTAACCTATATGCAATGACATGCAAAAATATGACACGCGAATTAATGCAATCTAGCATGCAAACTATATGTCATAAGATATCTAAATATCCACACGATAATCACAAAATATTCAAACACTCCAAATTAGGAATCTAAATATTTGAAAATAATATTCAGAATATATTCACTTACCTAATTTGAAAATACTTCCAAATTTCGAATTGGATCGGGATCGGCTTGCGGATCGGGAATGGGATGACTGGCGACGACAGGACGGCGACGACGACGACACCGATGATGCACAGCAACACCGGCAAGGCTGTTCGGTGGATTTGATGTGTGCGTGGGCGAGTGACTCCGAACAGAAAATTTCAAGATTGCACGATTCCGGAAAAGTGGGTGTAACTTCCTCAATACACGTCGGATTGACCCGATTCCAAAAGCCACAGATCAAGGACTCGTAGATCTACACCTTTCGTGTTTTGAGTTTCCACAAATAAGCTCTGTGGAATGAGCGATTCTGGGAGGAAGTGGACAAGGCACTGTGTTTGTGGGGATGTTTGTAACTCGAAGGATATGAAAGGTCTTCAATGCTGTGGCTGTTGTTTTCGTGGACCAACAGGAGGAGGCAGCAACGTTGACAAACTTCGGTTGACTGGAGAAAACATGTGCAGGGGCTTCGTTGATGAAGAACACTGCATGGGCAGCAACGAAGAACAACCAACGCGTCTCGGAAGCTGCTGTGACGTTTGCGTGGAGAGAGAATCCGACGAGGAGAGGGACTCCGGCTGCGTCTGTGGAACGCCGACAGGGGGCAGGCGCGACGACGGTGTTGCGGCGGTGGTGCTACACGCCGGACTCCTCTCTCCCTCTCTCACTTACACTCTCAAAAAAAAATCTATTATGTAATTGTGTTGTGTCCCCCTAATTCTAACCTAATGTTATGCTTATATAGTACTAATCTAGGTTAATTTAGATGGGCTTTATGTCCTAATGAGCTTAGGCTTGGGCTTAGGTTTAATGGGCTGAATTAACTTGGGCTTTTGATTAATTAAACTCAACGTATCAAATTAAACCCAAATTAAAACGACTGAGCCCGTTTGACTTGAAATTCCCGGCCCTTACATTCTGAACGTGCCGAGTCTCGTTGAATGAAATTTAAGCTCATTCGCCACAACCAATTTGATGCAAAAAATGCAATTAAACTAAATGAACCTAAACTATATGTTATGTAATTTAAATATTTTTGTTTTAGGGGTTAAAAATTTAATCCCTAATTTTCTATGCAAATTACACTAAATGACGCGCCAAAATTTAGGTGTCAACAGACATTAAGGGCAGTATGGCTTGGAGCTGGAAATGTCTCCTTAAACTGCAACCCCTTCTAACGTTGATTATCCCAAGCTCAAGGTACTTATATGATGAACTCAGACATGTGGGACCGGCTGTAGAGTCGTATAACCTAATTTGGACAAATGGCATTAGCAAACACAATTTTATTGACTGGCTAGTTTGTAGAGATAAACTACCTACAGTAGGGATCGTCGCACAATGGATGCCTTCGATTGATATCTAGTGTAATTTCTGTAGGGCTGGTGTTAAAGACAGAACACTTTTATTCTTCCAATGTGAGTGGAAAAGCAGCATATGGCGTTGTATCCCAGCACAACATAGGATTAGGTGCTCTTTAGGAAGATGGAATGAAGAACTTCAATAGATGATTAGAGCAACAAAGGGCAAAGACTTGGCGGCAAGACTTCTTAAGTTGTCCTTCCTAGCAACTATATATTGCATTTGGATAGAGTGCAACAGTAGACGGTTTCAAAATAAGTCAACTGACTTTCATATTCTTTTGGTTAAGGTACGTAAAATGTTAGAGGTAGAGCTTCGCTCTACCAAAAAATTAGATCGTCCCAGAAAAATATTGTATTGGCTACTTTATGAAGACTTCCTACCTCCATCTTTTTGAATTATTAGCACTATTTGTAATGCTAGGGATGCCCCTAAATTGTTGTACTTCATCTGATTTATAACACTTACATTCACAAAAAAAAAAAATCCTAAACTAGTACACTTGTGACAAACTTACCTTTCGTTAATTTTTGTTAAATTTTACAGTTAAATTGTTGAGTTGGATGACATGTGGCAGTTAACAGGTATAATAGTTTGGGATTTTACCATTTGTTCGTCGCAGGTGCATTGATTTGTAGTTTTTCATGATATTAATATAATTTAACGGAAATTAATAAAAGGTAACTTTGTCATAAGTGTATCAGTTTGGGGCTTTTAGTGGTCAAAAAATTAGTTTGAGGTAAATTTGTTACATGTGTATCAGTTTGGAATTTTTTATGGTCAAAAATCACTTTGGAGTAAATTTGTTATAAATATACCAATTTGAGATTTTTCATGGTATTAACCCTTGTAACAATATGTGCACGGAGAAATAATTTGAGAAGAGGTATTCTTACCTCATATCACTCTGGTGAATGTTAAGAATTTATTTGTACTACAAAATCGTGAGATCACACATTCCTGTAAATATCTAATACAATCGTCACCTCATTCCCTTTTGTGAAATTATCCAATCTATCATAAACTTACTGTATGGATGCTAATTCAATCCTAAACTTATCAATTTTGCCAAATTAGTCTTAAACATGAGCTAACTTGAACATTTTCCTAGCCCTAAATTTACATTAGCAAAATGCGGTTTTTTATTGTCTTTTTTGTTGTAATGATCAAGTATTTAATTTATTTTTTTTCACCCTTTTTCTCCCAGTTCCACTGTTTTCTTCCAAAAATTTGTAGACAAATGCTGACCCCATCCAAGGAAGATGAAATAAATATGCCGTGTGTACCCGTATTTGAGAAATTTATTCATTTGAAAATCTCACCGCGAGATTTATTGATTCGAACACTCGTCTTTTGCATGCAATTCACGAACACCACCAAGTCACAATCACCAAATTTTTGTTTTTGGTCAATAACAATCACCAAATTGGATGTCTGGGTCTCACGTAACTTTGAACACTCACGGCACACATCAATACGTCTTCGGCTTGACCCCCCTGACTTCTGAACGTACAAGTCATGTAAAACAATCCTTGAGAATACTTACATATATACCACAACCAAAGGAAGAAGTTAAAGTTTAAACTCGATCTAAGAAGAGCAATTGGGTCGAGATCGGAAACAAAGTGGACGTGGGACTTTTCTATATTTGTTTGCCTACTCCAATTCGTAGAAGAAAGTTGCCGAATTTGGCTTTGCTCAATTTCAAACGTCCAAAAACAAATCCAACCTACAATTCATTTTTGGTCAAGTTTTATTCACGGGTCCAAACTCAAGACATATTTTAATACTCGATATCATTAGAAGCCCTGCAAATCCACCTGAACACACGTAAAAATAAGTGACAAATGAGTAATATTTGTACGTGCAAGGCGATATTATAAGTTTTTAGATGTGATTAGTGTATCAGAAGACCTAAAATTTATCACGAAAGTATAATTGAGTCATACACTTTCAAAAAATGTAATTAAGTCCTAAAATTTGTCAAATTGGTCCAATCAAGTTCTTTCATTAATTGCATTTCTTGAAAGTTTTAAGATTCGATTGTACTTTCGAAACGAGTTTTAAGACTTAATTACACTTTTTGAAAGTTTTAGTATTCAATTGTACTTTTGTGATAAGTTTTAAAATTTTATTGCACTTTTTGAAAATTTTAAAACTTAATTACACTTTTATGATAAGTGTTAGGACTTTCAATGCACTAATCCTTTTTAGATGGTATGGATTGCACATGTCATAAGCATGTTTCGGTCCAGCTGGGGTGCGGCGCGCGCTTGTACCTGTTCCCGAAAAGCAAACTCTAGGGTCCCATCCATGTATGGCACGTGATATAAATGCATCCATTTGGAATCAGTTGAACATTTCCTCAGGTGATATAACTGCATCCCTTTGGAATAAGTTAAACATTTCCTCTTGCCTATAAATAGGACAGATAGAATAAAGGGGATCATCACGAGCTAACAATTAATTCGCTCGCATTCTCTCTCATCCCCCTCTTTGAAGGACTCTTTCTATACTCATCCAAAATGGCCTTGTCAAGAGCATCCTTTGCTTTCTCACAAGGTCCATTCGCTTCAAAAGGAACTCCTCGAACAGACAAGATTAAGCATCTGCAGAATGCAAATTCTCTCTCCTCAACGAGCAACAGATGGAGTATTTCCTCACATCAGAACTTGGTTTCTACTCCTTTTAAGGATTATATTCACCCAACCGGAAAGAGAAACTTTGCCATTGAGGTTTGCTTGTCCCTTCTTCTCATGCAACTCTTTTAGTTTTGCACACTGACGATTTCACTCGTTTGTTATCATTTAATCATTAGAATAGATGAAAAACACTTTACTAGGTTCATTTTATATTCGAATCTTGAAAGTAAAAAGAAGACAAGAAATCCTTATTTTTTGTGTTTCAGGATGATATTCGACGGCGGCACGAGAGGAGTTTAGAAGAAGTGAAGCAATTATTCAAGCAAGTAAGAGGAGATTCGCTCGAAAGTTTGGTAATGGTGGATGCTCTCCAACGTCTTGCCATTGACTACCATTTTGAGGATGAGATTGAGGCACTCCTGCAAAGGCATTTTTTGATCTCCACCTCTCGGTCTCATTCTCATCACATTGATGCCGATAATCTGCATGGAACAGCACTTCGTTTTCGGCTCTTGAGGCAAGGAGGCTATCCTGTTCCTTCAGGTTAATGAAATATCCTTCACTTGATGATATGAAATACATTTCCTAACTGATGTAATGGCTATTGGGGGAATTCAAAGAAATTCAGACAGGGCGTATCAAAATGGATCTCTCTCTTCTTTGCGCTTACTTTTTCTACGTACCGTCCACTACCAATATGCTAACATTTTTTAGCTTTTCCCCATTTGATCAATAGATGTGCTTCAACGTTTTCTATACAAAATGAATGATGGGACTGAGAAAGGAAAGCCACAGGACAATGACATTTTAGGGTTGGCAAGTTTATTTGAAGCTTCCCACCTTGGCACTGAAGGAGAAGATGTTCTTGATGAAATAGGAGAGTCAATTGGTCAACGTCTCCATGCATCTTTGGCCGACCTTGACCATCTTCAAGCTAGATTCGTGAGAAATTCACTAGGCAATCCGTTCCACAAGAGCTTGGCCAGGTTCATGGCTAACGATTTTTTGAGGAATTCTATGGGACATTCTTATAGCTGGACCAAGAATTTAGGGGAACTTGCCCAATTGGACATGAACATTGTTAGATCCGTGCATCAATGTGAAATCCTCCATATCTCGAAGTATGTTCACGCGATCCAAACTTTCTATCTAGATTTGTGGCTATAACTAGTTAGAAATATCAGGTGGCCCCCTTAGATTCCTCAATTGGTGACTATCCTGATTAATACTTCTCATGTGTTAATCAGCTGGTGGAAAGACCTGGGCATGGCCAAGGAGTTGAAAAACGCGAGGGACCAGCCATTAAAATGGTACATGTGGCCAATGGCCGTCCTCACCGATATAGGCTTGTCCCAGGAGAGAGTGCTCGTCACCAAACCCATCTCATTCATCTACATCATTGACGACATTTTTGATGTCTATGGCACAATAGATGATCTCACGTCGTTCACAGATGTCGTCAACAGGTACATAATTTGGAGTTTTACAACATGCACCATTCGTGAAAGTCTCTTTTTACACATACTCGATATCAATCCTAGCACGCGTATGTATTTTCACTGTAGATAACACATGTCATGATCTCAAATCTGTACCTTTTCACTGATCATATTTTTTCTCATATAAATCCGTATGACTTTGCGATGCGGTATACTCCAGCGAAAGTTTTTCTTGTACAAGCGGTCCCAAATCCTGTGGACATACGCATACAAATTTCAAAACCCCACTTGTACAAAGACAAAAATACTTGACGTCATGTGTTTACTAGATAAGCCCAGGATGTAATGTCTAATTCTATTGGTTTGTTTCTGATTTGATATTCTTGATCTCTCAGATGGGAATGTACTGAAAAGGATAACATACCAGACTACATGAGGATGTGCTTTCATGCTTTGGATGATATTACCAACGAAGTCAGCTCGGTTGTGTACAAAAATCATGGGTGGAACCCATTATGCTCCTTAAGGAAAATGGTACAACTTTTCACTCTCTCTCTCTCTCTCTCGACACATTTCTTCTTTTCTTTTTCTTCTCTTTTTTACTTCATTGAAGCACAGATAAATCATAATGTGCTTCGTGCCTGGGTTGACTTTTACTTATTACTTCTTACTTAATCTAAATTTCATGACGCACAAATTTTGCTTTTCATTGATCGAGAAACCTGAAACTTTTATTGCATGTAAATATTAGCACGTAAATTCGCGTCCTCATTTTTGTATTTTGTCTCCAATTCATGACCAGTGGGCGAGCCTGTTAAATGCCTTCTTGGTGGAGGCAAGATGGTTCGCGAGTGGTCACTCCCCGACAACACAAGACTACTTGGACAACGCGATTGTCAGCTCCGGAGTGCCCGTCTTATTTGTCCACTTATTCTTCCTCTTAGGTGAGAAAATCGACCCCAAAAGTGTCGATCTTTTGGAAAAAACACCTGAAGTCGTATCTTGCACCGCTTCTATTCTTCGTCTATGGGACGACTTGGGAAGTGCCAAGGTGAGTGATAAAAATATCATGTACTTGTCCTTTTTGACAAAGCTTCTCACTCTTAGGGTGAATTCGGTAAGTATCAATCTATTTCGGCCGATAAAATTAGTAATTGGTTTAGTGAATTTGATTGGCCCGTCACCGAATATCACTGAATTCTCGTTTTTTGTAATTGATGCGCTTTGATCATCCACCGAGTTAAAGGCACAATCGTTGTAAATGCTTTCTCTTCTTTCTTTTTTGCCCTCCCTTTTGAGGATTATTCCACTAATATATGAGCAATTGACAATGTTGACAGGACGAGTTCCAAGATGGCCGGGATGGGTCTTATGTGGAATGTTACAAAGAAGAATTCCAAGGAGCTTCAGATGAAGTGGCGAGAGACCATGTGAAGAAGATGATCTCAGAAGCATGGAAGAGGCTCAACAAGGCATGTCTCTATCCTGGCCCATTCACCAAGTCCTTCACCAAGGCATCCCTCAACACGGCCAGGATGGTCCCACTGATGTACAACTACGACGACAACCATTCACTCCCTCTCCTTGAGCACCACATGAAGTCATTGCTCTCTGGAGACCATTCCTTTTAGGGGCGTTGCGTCTTTGTTCGCTACTTTAGACACCATATAGGGTCGTTGCTTCTTGTTCCCATAGTGTCAGACAGATTCTAGCCGCAGCTGAAATGGCACGATGTCTGCTCGCAGGATGATTTTCTCAATAAGCAAATGGATAGAGGCATGCCTTGTTGAGTCTCTTCCATGCCTCTGAGATCATGTTCTCCGCATGGTCTCTTGCGCCACATCATCTGAAGAGCCTTGGAATTCTGGCTTGTAGCATTCCACGTGAAGAACTTCTTGAGTTTCTACAAATTCTTCCATCTATATATGTATTGGGTCTTTAAGACCACTATTTACTCGACCATGAGTATAATTCCCGATTCCTACATGACTTCACGGTAGATGCTACCTAATACATGTTAAACGAAAGGAAGAATTTGACATATGTACTTGGATTGTGGATTCATGGGGTCGTGTTTGACTGAGGTCTTGATAACTAGGCAAACCATCGCCTATAAGCTTTCTCTATGTATATTTACTTGCCTGTGATCCATTATTTCAAAGGCTTCTTATTAAGACATGCTCCTGACACTTGTTTGGTCAAATTACACAACGTCATTAGCTATTGTGGAATAGTTTGAAGAAAGTTTTTGTGAAAGTGTATCTCTTCAAAGTTCTAATACGTGGTTATATATGTGATTGGTTCTAGGATGGGTCGATTTCTGACCTAGCACCAAATACCAAACCCGTGACCCCAATTCCAAAAGATTGGAATAGAAAACCAAACCGGTCAATTCTAGAAATGCATGTTCCAGGCTGGTTCCTAGTGAAACAATCTTTTGGTCAAGTGGTTATGTGATTGTTTGATCCTATTCAAGTTCATTGTTCAAATCTTGATAAGTCAAAACAACATTATTTCGCATTTCATTTTAGTAAGTCTCACCTAGAGCTGATCATTCTTGGGATACTAACCAATAGGGTATGGCTAATTAGGAAGTGGTACGTGGATCAAGAACCCGATTGCGAATCGAACACCCGTCTTGAGAAATAATGAGAAAGTATTTTGAACCGATATGAACCGATCTCAGGAAAGGCGACGGAATGAGTTGGCCAAGGCCAACGATGTGCAATCGAATCACAAGTGATTCTACAAAGCCGAAAGTACACGTGGCCAACCAGTCATGAACTAGAACTGAACGATCGTGATTCTTGGGGCTAATGATTATTTCTCATTCTCTCAAAGGACGGAACCATCGTGATTCGGATAACCCTAGGTTGATACACGTATACTCTAAACAGCCACCCGTTAGTAAGAGATCCTAAAATTGAAAACCGAGCAAAGTTTGAACACGAAATTGGGCCCGGATTTCAATATCGATTTTCGACGGCTTAAAAGACTAATTTTGGAAATCCGACATCATATTACGCTGGCCACGCACATTTTGAGCGTGTAGGGTGAAAAATTGGAATCTCGGTTCAGGAATGAAAATTTACGATTTTGCCCTTGGGGTGTCGGGTTGAGATTTTGAGGCCGGATGAGATAATTTTTCGAAACCAGTGCCATTTTGGGGTGGCCAAGGACGTTTGAAGTAGTTCCGATCGAAAATTGGAATTTCGGCTTGGAAGTGAAAAATAATAATATTTTATTCTCGGAACTTCGCGGTCGATTTCTGAAGGCTTAAGGAGCTATTTTCACGATTCCGATGCCATATTATGTTGGCCACGCACATATGAAACGTGTATGTGCGAAAATTGGAATTTCGACCTGAGACGGAAAAATTACAGTTTTGCCCCTCGACCCTGTACTGGGAATTCCGAATTTTGGACTGGACGTTGGGATTATTTTATTGATATTCAGTTCAATTATGGGAGCTTTGACCAAATTGCCCCTAAATTATTTGGATAGGATCAACGAGGGCCGTTAGATGAAGGGTAAAATGGAAAATTGCACGGATTGGCGACACTTGTCACCACCAGCCCCCTCCTTTGACTACTTGGACCAGCCCCTCTCTCTCTCTCTCTCCTCCCTCATTCCAGCCTTCCATAGATTAGTTTTCCTCCCTTCTCTCTCGAAAACCTCTCTCTCTCCCTCTTCCTCCCTTGGCCGAGCTCACCGGAGCCACGCCGATCACCGTTCGCCAGCGCCGGCGCCGCTGCTGCTCCCCCTTGCCACCACCAGCCTCAACCTCAGCCTCACCCAACCCCTCTTTTCTCTCTCCCTCAGCCCGTTTCTCTCTCTTTCTCTCCCTCTTTTGTTCGGCAAAAGGACCGCCGGAGCTTCGCCAGAGCTCGAACGGCCGAACCGCCACCACAGGGCCGTCTAGCCTCGCTGTACGTCGCCATCCACTGCCATCTATACAGGTGTCCGTACGCCATCCGTACGGTCCGCCGGGAATGCCGCCGCCGATTTTACTGTTCACCAGTAATCGACCGCCGTTCCGTCGTCGTTGTGGATCTAGAATCAAGTAAGTATAATTCCTAAACCCTGATTAGGACTGGCAGTACATTTTTCTAGACCGGCTTAGGTGTTATCGGTACATTCTGGACTGGGTTAGGTACTTCCGGTACTGGTTTTGAATTGAAATGCTGTTTGGTTAGTGAGCATAAATTGCAAGTAAATTAATAGGATGATTATGGATATTTAGTGAGTCCTAATTGAGAAAATGACAATTACTCATAGGACTGGAAATGGTACCGGGGTTAATTAGACTGCGAGAATTGCTAGTTGCATGGTTGAGGTTGCCCAGATTTACTGAATTGGTGTTGATTGGCATTTGTTTGGGGTCAATTTCAATATTACCGTATCACGTGCTAATATGGATGAATTGATTATTGATTATAAAATATAATTTTGGGCCATACAGTATTAATTGACCAATTGAGCACCATGTGATAATCTAGAATTGATTGAGTGCTTGTGCATAGTTGATGCTCATGATGTATTGCACGACATTGCCTGGCCACGCATTTCGTATGTCAAGAATGAGGCGTGTATTAATGTTATGTGAGAATGCGTGCCTGACATGAGCATGTGATCACCGTAATTGCCCAATGCGTTTACGCTGGGTTCAGATAAAAATTGGTTATGTGCCTTGTGATCACAATAAGGCCTTCGGATCGTGGCCTTCGGGTCGTGCCCGGTTCGTCTGGAAGACGGCATTGTCCATGAGGAGATCGGTGTTACGGTTAGAGCGTTTCGACGCGGGCTAGAGACACTGGGCCAAATACGCTATATGCGGGCCGTGAAGTGTAGAATTGGCCTTCGGGTCGGGCCTTCGGGTCGTGGTCTTTGGATCGGGTCTTCGGATCGTGGCCTTCGGGTCGAATATTAATAATGATAATGATCACCGAGCAAGTGTGCCGTGTGATTTGAAAATGAAATTATGGCACATGATTGGCATTTGCATGCACACGATTGTACTAATTATTGTATCCATGCCTGAGATTCAGTCCATGATTCGTGGTAATAACATGATGAAGAGTGGGCATGCGTGTGACGTGCGTATCACGAGGTGTGTCGCAGTTGTGCTGTGATTATATTATATTGATTGTCTAACCTGCAGGGTCGGTATATTTATCGGTCTAGGCCGAGGGCCTAGGTTATCGTATGTGTTTGACGTTGTTTTTATGGGTCAGGAGATCGTACGTTAGCCTAGCCTAGGTTTAGGGGTCTTACTCATTGAGAAGTGTTCTCATTGGTTTTTAAACCAAACTTTTAGACCCTCACCCTTAAAATGCCACCACTACCTACACTTTTTGGGATCCCGACGCAAATAGAGCGGTTCGTGAGCGTGTTTCCTACCGGCAATGGAGAAGCGTATATCAGATATCGCTCGGTGGTTTCTGTGGACGTAGGCGAGTTTGCTGATCGGAGACAAGAGTACGTAGCTTAGTGTCTTCGAGATGTTGATGGGAACATAGGTAGACCACTTAGGTCTTTTGACTCCCCTTTAGACGAGCATGGTTTGAGGGCACCGATCATTGCTGATGGCGAGGTGATTGATCCCCAAGACGAACCGATAGGGGAGGCCTATGACCCCGTAGTAGATGATGAACCCCAGGTGGTAGCTGAAGACCAAGATGAATGGATAAACGATGATGATTTACCGAAAGTCATGGACGTCGATGATGTTGAGAATGGAGAAGTTGCGGAAGTAGGTAGTGACGAGAGTTGGGACTTTATCTAGATCCTGAGTTGGAGCCAGATTCAGAGGATGAACGAGCTGCAGCACTGAATATGGACTCAGAGAAGTCCAAACCCTAGGAAAGCTCTCAGGAGGAGTCTGAGACCCAGGAGAGTTCGGGGAACGATTCCTCGGGATCCGACCCGGACTGGATGCCTTAGCTTCCATCCTGACCCTCAACCGATAGTTGACACTTTTTGTTGGCGACCTTATCCTAACTTATAGTTAACCAAACCCTCTATCAGCCAAAGCTCCTTTTTGTTGTAATGGCTTCTGTGTGTTGGATTTTGATGTTTAATAGTGTGGCATGTTTAAGGCATAGTTGTTGTATACATGTGCATATCAGTTGTAAATATTTGTATGGCAATGTAATAAGTTTTCTTTTCAGAATCGATCTTTATGAGTTGTTCTATCCATGGTTGTAATTATAGTAGTACGGGTGTATATTTATTCATTTATATACGTGTCTTCCGCATGTGTATTATTCTCTGCGTGTTGGGTCGGCAATGCATCCTGGGAGTGTTGCTAAATAAGACCAAAGGCGGATGATCGCATTCCGAGGAGGTCGGGGCATGACACCTTACACATGCATCTCAACTATCTTTCCTTCACATGTAAGCTCAAGGTTACGTATGTTTCCCCTTAATCCAAGTATTTTTTTACATCAAGATATATCAACTTAAATCTTCATCAGTGTCCAACTTTATCGGTGGTCTCTTTCTCCAAATTTTCTCTAATTGAACCATGAAATTTGTTACTGGGCCCACGTAGCTACACCACAACGGCCACCACCCTAGTCTCTTTCTCCAAACTTGCTCGAACCAAACTATGAAATCTGCCATAGAGCTTGCGTTGCAACATGGCAATGCCCACCGCCCAAGAACCATGTTGATCACTAGATTTCATTTTTGACAAACACCGAAATAGATTGCGGACCTCACCAACCTATCGTCTACGCTGATACCATTTTTTTGGGAGTACGCATCAGAAGCCCGATACCTTCACTTGGGAAAATTGGCAAGAGGGATCCCAAGTCCAATGCTGTCGATATATCCAATTGAACCCATCCTCATTAAAAAAAATTAAGTTAATAAGTTATGGGCCAACTGACATATATTAGCTGCTTCATATCATAATAATTCTTCGATGTGAGACTTTTCTAAAATAATTCACACATGCATATTAACAAAAAATATTTAGATGTGATATTATGACATTGACATAACTCAAACGAAGCTCCTCTTATTCACTTGAATTTCTCTTCACTTCTTCTAACCTCCTCTGGTGCTGCTCTTGAAGATCATCCTAAAACATGAAAATGCAAATTCAGAGTCTTCAATTTTCATTTCAAGATTCAAATAGGAGATGAACCTTGCAACATGTTTTTCATGGATTCTAATTGCTACATGATAACAAACGAGTGACACTTTAATTGTTGGTGTACAAAATATGAGAAAAAAGGGCAAGCAAACCTCAATGGAAAAGGATCTATTTCCGGTTGGGTCAACATAGGCCTTAAAAGGAGTAGAAACCAAGGTTCGACGTGAGGAAACACTCCATTTGTTGTTCGTTGAGGAGAGAGACTTCGCATTTTGGAGATGCTTAATCCTGTCTGCTTGAGAGTTTCCTTTTAAAGCGAATGGAGTTTGGAACGAAACAAAGATTGCTCCTGACAGAACCATTTCGGAACGGAGTCCCTCAAAGAGATGGATGAGAGATGATGTGATGGGGTTACTTGTTAGTTCATAATGATCCCGTTTATTGACTACTTCCTATTTTACAAGCAAGAGGAATCATGCAAATCAGGGAAAAGAGAGCGTGACCGTGCTGTTATTTGACTGTCCTTCCTCCACCGCATATTTCAAAATGCAAGACTGAAAAACTCTAGCAACCGGTTTTGTCATACATTCGGAAAGTTTGGCCCAAGAGTTTTGGACGGGCAATATTAGGCAAAATAAAGGAGTACCTCTAACTTGCTATTAAAAGAGGGTGCCACTGGATTTAGTGGTGATTGAACTCACTATATTAAATTGGGCTCAAGAGTTCGGCCTAAGAAGGTGCCACCAGATTATAGTGCCACCAGAAATATTTGGGATTTGGCCCAAGAGTTTGGCATAAGAAGGTACAACTAGATATAGTGCCACCTGAAAGTTTGGCCTAAGTGTTTTATCTCACGGGCCGGCAGTTCTTTAGCCCCGGAATAGCCCATGTGGCACATGGCGGGTCGTTCACACCAGACCATCCCTCGTTCATTAGTTGTTCCAAAGAACAATACAGCAAACAACTTCCTCATATCGGATTGTACCCCGCCCAACATAGCTCGAGTGTCTAGTCCATCGAGTGAGACACAAAAAATACTTTAGGCACCACAACTAGTTTTGGCCTGCCATGGCCTTATCATGAGAGCTCTTGCCCAATTTGTGTACATGAGGTCAATCCTGCCTTCAGAGCTTCTGAGACTTTACTTTTTTCATCTTAGAACTCCTAACACCAACCGTCTTGACATCATTCCCATGATCTTGTTTTATTCATCCCTTCTATATCCTCACTTTTCACCTGATAACCCGAGCACCACTCACAAGGGTACAGGAGTATGAGAAAATCATGGTCCATGACATTTACATAAGTGGGATTGTCATGACCCTCCCAAAGGGGAAACGGTTTAGATGTGACGTCGAATTGGGGACCAACGGTCCTTAATAGGTGCAGACTCTCCCAAATTCTTACCTTGTATGACGTTGGAAGATTCATTTTAACTCGGTTAACCTTATGAGAATTCTATGTGTTGAGTTACCACTAGCTTATTGGGATCGACTAGAAATCAAGTGAAATAAATCAAAATACCTCACTTTCTACTCAACCATAGAGATCTAGGCATGGGAACTTGACTACACTAATTATTCAACTAATGCCATTTTGGTTTCCTAACTTGATTAATTGTTAACTAAGTGTCACATATGGTCTTTTGTCAAATTATTAGTCCCAAAATTGTTGTCTACTAACTGTTCATGAGATGTTTTATGTCGATTATGATCTTAGCGTGCAGCATAAGCATCCAACTAGGCTGGAGGAAATAAGAAAAACATAATCAAGGAAATAACATAAAAGAATAGTAAAAACACATCAAAAGCGGCAATGAAAGGGAAGTGCAGAATAAAATGCGATAAATAACCCGATACGATGTTGGATAAAGATTATTACATGTCTTCGTTAGTAAGTCTCGGGATATGAATCC
Organism: Syzygium aqueum; assembly: GCA_031216185.1. Lineage (NCBI taxonomy): Eukaryota > Viridiplantae > Streptophyta > Magnoliopsida > Myrtales > Myrtaceae > Syzygium > Syzygium aqueum. The sequence continues at coordinate 36,447,318 of CM062235.1, read as the reverse complement.
TATGAGCTAATACTAAAAAATTCAACATGTAATTTCATAGTCTCCTAGAATGCGACTATTACCTAAAGAAACATACCGACTTTTATTATTGTTATTATTATTATTGTTCATTTTTTTCTGATTAACTATTATAATGATGACTCTTTTCGGGAAGAGATGGCACGTTATATGTCAATCTTTTAACTCGACGTTTGGATTCACGCTACATCAAACACTGCATTCCACGCGGATCCTCAAGTCACAAACTTTTGAATTCACATTGTAGACTTGACCAAATTCTAACGAGTTCAGACATCAAAACTTAGCATAGAATCAACTATAAGAACAACCGCAACCAATGATTTGTCATCAAACCAGACCAGAGCCACCCACAAGAATCCCACCAAATGGATGGCAACACTCGTTTCCATTTTTCCTTAACGAAAAGGAAGAACCTTCCAAAGTTCAGGAGAGATACGTGCGAACAAAAGATAAGGCCAACACCCTACCCTCGTCTTAACTTCCCATCTAATCAAATCATCAACTCTCATTTGGTTTTTTTTTCATTTTCTTTTAACGCATTCACGGCTTTAGTTCCTCCTCAGGTGCAGTTTGAGTTCACCACAATCGACACATGCGCCGAACGTCCCTGGGTTCCTAATATCTGGTGGCACAATATCTGGTGGTACCTTCTTACGACAAACTCTTCGTCCAAATTTAATCTAGTGAGTTCAATCACCACAAAATCCAGCGGCAGCCTCTTTCAGTAGCAAGTTAGAGGTACTCCTTTATTTTGCCTAATATTGCCCGTCTAAAACTCTTAGGCCAAACTTTCCGAATGTAAGACAAACCCGGTTGCTAGAGTTTTTCAGTCTTTTGCATTTTGAAATATGTGGTGGAGGAAGGACAGTCAAATAACAGCACGGTCATGCTCTCTTTTCCCTGATTTGCATGTTTCCTCTTTGCTTATAAATAGGACGTAGTCAATAAACGGGATCATTATGAACTAACAAGTAACCCCATCGCATCATCTCTGATCCCTCTCTTTGAGGGACTCTCTTCCAAATTGGCCCTGCCAGGAGCAATCTTTGCTTCCTTCCAAACTCCATTGGCTACAAAAAGAGACTCTCAAGCAGACAGGATTAAGCATCTCCAAAATGGAAATTCTCTCTCCTCAACGAACAACAAATGGAGTGTTTCCCAACGTCGAACCTTTGTTTCTGCTCATTTGAAGGACTATATTGACCCCATCGGAAAGAGAAGTTTTTCCGTTAAGGTTTGCTTGTCCCTTTTTTCTCATATTTTGTACACCAACAATTAAAAGTTTCACTCGTTTGTTATCATATAACAATTAGAATAAATGAAAAACATTGCTAGGTTCATATTCTAATTGAATCTTGAAATGAAAATAATGATGCCGAATTCGCATGTTTTGCATTTCAGGATGATCTTCAAGGGCAGCACCAGAGGAGGTTAGAAGAAGTGAAGAGATTATTCAAGCGAGTAAGAGGAGATTCGCTTGAAAGTTTGGTAATGGTGGATGATCTCCAACGCCTTGCCATTGACTACCATTTTGAGGATGAGATTCAGGCACTCTTGCAAAGGCATTTTAAGATATTCACCTCTCAATCTCATTCTCATCACAACGATGCCGATGATCTGCATGAAGCAGCACTTCGATTTCGGCTCTTGAGGCAAGGAGGTTATCCTGTTCCTTCAGGTTAATGAAATCTCCTTCACTTGAAGATACTGTAGAAATGATACCTTTTACAATAAAGTATTTGGCCCAGATGATAAGAGGGTGGGGACACAATCCGTACTTCTTGTCCACTACCAATCAATAATATTTTTTGGCTTTTCTCCATTTGACCAGCAGATGCATTTCAACGTTTTCTACACAAAATCAATCATGGGACTGACAAAAGAAAGCCAGAGGACAATGACATTTTAGGGTTGACAAGTTTATTTGAAGCTTCCCACCTTGGCACCGAAGGAGAAGATGTTCTTGATCAAGTTGGAGAGTCAAGTGCTCAACGCCTCCATGGATCGTTAGCCGACCTTGACTGTCTTCAAGCTAGATTCGTGAGAAATTCACTTGCCAATCCGTTCCATAAGAGCCCAGCCAGGTTCACAGCTGAAGATATTTTGAGTAATTTTGTGGGACATTCTTATAGTTGGACGAAGGATTTATGGGAATTGGCCCATTTGGACTGGGACATTGCAAGGTCTGTGCATCGACGTGAAATCCTCCAGATCTCAAAGTAAGTACACATGATCCAAAATTAGAAAAATATAAAACACTATCATCAAAACGTCGAGTTTAAATTGCTTACAAGATTATTTCAACTTCAAGGTTACAAGAAGGTGAAATATCATGTGGCCCCTCATCACATGTCCTGTAAAATTACTCAGTAATATTTCTGATTAAGTGACTTGCTTGACTGATACTCTCATGTGGTTATCAGCTGGTGGAAAGACCTGGGCATGGCAAAGAAGTTGAAGTACGCAAGAGACCAGCCATTGAAATGGTACATGTGGCCAATGGCCATCCTCACAAAGAATGGCTTGTCCCAGGAGAGAGTGCTCCTCACCAAAGCCATCTCATTCATCTACATCATCGACGACATTTTTGATGTCTATGGCACAATCGATGAACTCGCCTCCTTCACGGATGTCATCAACAGGTAAAACATTTTGGACTTTTGCGACAAGCACCATCCGTGAAAGTCTCTTTTTGCACATACCTACTAGAAAGTACGCATAGTTGAAGTTCTCGTGTGTTTACTAGATTAGGCCATGTTATGATGCATTAAACAGTTCTTACTCTATTGGTTTGTTGCTGATTTGATGTTCTTGATCTGTCAGATGGGAATGTACTGAAGAGGATAACATACCAGACTACATGATGATGTGTTTTCATGCTTTGGATGATATTACCAATGAAATCAGCTTGGCGGTGTACATAAATCATGGGTGGATCCCATTATACTCCTTAAGGAAAGCGGTACAACCTCTCTCTCTCCCCTCTCTCTCTCCATATTTTCTCCTTTTCTTTCCCTTTCTTCTTTGAAGCACAAACGAATCATAACGTTTTTGGATTGACTTTTATTTATTATTTTTCGCTTAACTTAAATTTTGCGTCCCACAAATTTTGCTTTTTGTTGATCCAAGAAGCCGGAAATATTTACTAGTAAACATACGCACGTAAATTAGCATATAATTTTTTTTAGAGTTAATATCATGAAAAATCTCAAACTGGTACATTTGTGATAATTTTATTCCAAACTATTTTCCTAACCACAAAAAATCTCAAACCGGTATACTTGTGATAAATTTACCCCAAATTAATATTTTGAACACTAAAAATCCCAAACTAATACATTTGTAACAAATTTACCCTCCGTTAATTTTCATTAAATTATATTTATATCATAAAAAAATCACAAATTGATACACATATGACAAACAGAGGGTAAAGCATAAAACTGGCAAATCAGAAAACTGTCGTATGTCATTTAACAAAGCAGTTTGACAGTAAAATTTAATGGAACAAACTGAGGGTAAATTTATTGCAGGTGTACTAGATTGGAGTTTTTTATAGTCAAAAAATTAGTTTAAAGTAAAATTGTCACATGAGTATCAATTTGAGGTTTTTCATAGTATTAACCCTTTTTTTATAATTACTAAAATATGGATGATATTTTAAAATATTACAGCATGCAAATTTGGAAACGTGGCTTCCCATATAATCAATTGGTGTGCCCTTATGTTTTGTTTTTGCTGTCTCCATTGAGAAAATTACCAAAAAAAAGTCATAAACCTATTGTAATTGTGCTAACTAATCTTCAATCTTTTTTTGCTAATTAAGTCATAAACCTTTTGCATTTGTGTCAATTCAGTCCATTCGGCTCATTTTGGCCATCCTACGTGGCACAGTCGGTGCTGACGTATACATTTTTAAATAATATTTCAATAATTTTTCTATTTATTTCTTTTATTTCTTTTTTTTCTCTTTCTATTTTTTGCTTCCCTTCTTCCTCTAGCCAGTTGCCGTCCTCTAACCAATTGCTGGACCTCGACAATTGGCCAAAGGCAGGGCTTGCCATTGCTAGGCTAAAGAGGTAAAGCTCGCCAGCCCTCACCTCTAACTTCGGCGACCGACTAGAGGAAAAAGGAAGGAAGAAAAAAGAAGCAAAAATAATTTTAAAAAGTTCACGTCGATGCCAGTCATGCCACATAGGATGAATACTCCATGTCAACGACCAAATGGATTGAATTTGTACAAATGCAAAATATTTAGGACACAATTATAATAGATTTATGACTTTTTTTATAATTCTCTTGGCTCCAATTCATGGCCAGTGGGTGAGCCTGTTAAGTGGCTTCTTGGTGGAGGCAAGATGGCTCGCGAGTGGTCACTACCCAACAACACAAGACTACTTGAACAACGCAATCGTCAGCTCCGGAGTGCACGTCTTGTTGGTCCACTTATTTTTCCTCTTGGGTGAGAGAATCAACCCCCAAAGTGTCAATCTTTTGGAGAACACACCCGAAATTGTATCTTCCACGGCTTCCATTCTTCGCCTTTGGGACGACTTGGGAAGTGCCAAGGTGAGTGATAATTTCATCGCATCTTAGCAAGATCTTGTCAGGTGGTCGAATGGGAAATGAAATGTCATTCTATCTTTTACTAGATGCTTCAAGTAAGTTCATAATATCTTAGCAAGGGTGTGTCGGTGGCACAGGGTCTAATCCCCTTTACTCTTTTAGACCTACGGTGAGCACGGTAGTTTGTAATAAAAAATAGTTTAGAATCAATTATTTCAGTGCAAGTTCGTAATATTCCGCTCGCGTGTTGGTAGCACATGGTCTTCCCTTTTTTGTCAATTATAACTCGTGAACTCACCAACAAGATGGTCAGAACATCCGTCCCATAAACATAAGAAAATGTCTAGCTAATTCATTAATTGTCACTGTACTCTAGCCGATAGAATTTGCAATTGGGTTAGTGAATTGCGATTGCCATGTCACCGAATATCACTGAATTCTCATGTTTTTGTAATTGATGTGCTTTGGTTGTGTAACGAGTAAATCGCAATGACCATGTTGACAGGACGAGTTCCAAGATGGCCGAGATGGGTCTTATGTGGAATGCTACATGCAAGAGTTCCAAGGCTCTTCAGATGAAGTGGCAAGAGACCATGTGAAGAAGATGATCTCAGAGGCATGGAAGAGACTCAACAAGGCATGCCTCTATCCTCACCTATTCACCAAGTCCTTCACCAATGCCGCCCTCAACACGGCCAGGATGGTCCCGCTGATGTACAATTATGATGACAACCATTTACTCCCTCTCCTTGAGCACCACATGAAGTCATTGCCCTTTAGAGGTCCTTCCTTTTAAGGGCTTTGCATCTTTATAATTAACTTAGACACCATATAGTTATGTTTCGCCATCCGGATTTTTAACTAAGACTAGAGAGGATATGATATGAAATACAAGGACTTTGATATATCATGTTCATTGTTTGATAATTGCAGTTATAAAGTTAGATATTTTCATATCTGTCATATCCATTATTTGGTAGGAATTACATATCAATGTAAATGACAAATATGCCTTATATGTTGCCCCTTAAAAAAATACCATTCTAATCATCATAACCTCCCAAATCCAATTAAGAGAAAGGAAAAAAAAACTCCCAAATCGGACTACTTTAGAAAATTTGCGTATTAATGAAAAAAACATTGATCAAGATACAACGAAAGCCTTCAATTAAAGAAAAATATACAGGAAACTTGATGTTCTTTTTCCATTAAATTTTGCTCATAACATCAGCAAATTGAGCTAGGGGAACCATATTGTAAAACCAAAGCTTTAATACAAAAAGAGGAGCGTGTGCTAGTAAAATTAATAGTAAAGTCTTGACAACTAACTAGAAAGCAAGAAATCATCATGCACCGCAAAAGCTCTCTTGTCCTTTCTTCTTCAGTACCGCCCATCTCTTCTTTGACTTATCCAAGTTGGACTTCTTCAAGCAAAGTACGGGGAAAGATGGAGTGCATGAAGTTTCCAATATAAAACACGAAGAGGAAGCGTGGAGACCGTGAGAGAACTCTGAGACTACGCAGAAGAGATTGAAGAAAATGTGTAGAGTGTTCTTTTCCAAAAAATTCAGAGTGGTATTTATGTTGTAAATATACCCAAGTGATTTAGCCAGTTAAATTTGTGTAATTAGAATTTGTAATTCCTTTGTGAGATTCATAGTTATTTCACTAGGAATTATGAGATGCTAAACGCTATGTGAGTTATTAGGTGTAATTGAAGGCTGGGTAATACTGAGTATGTTTCAGTACTTGAGTGTGTTGTAATCTTCAATGTATTACTTATTCTATAGTGTAATTTTGTGTTGTTCTGCCTATGGACATAGGTCACATCGACCGAACCACGTAAATTCGGTATTCAATATCATTTCCTTCATTTTGTCTATTTCATTATTATTTGATTCGCTTGTCCTTTATTTATAACAACTGATATAAGAGCCAGATTAGGCAAACCTAAAGCGAATTTTGAATGATTAGACAGGAAGGATTTTGCTTTTTGTAAGATGTAGATTAAGGATTACATATACCAGATAATTCTGTACTTACCTCTATTTGGGGAGAAAATATATTCGGTAAGAGAATGTGATTGAGAATTACTCGATAGACAAGCGATGGGTGTTATTAGGCTAGTGTTGTCTCATAATATCGCGTTTAACATCACGAAAGAGAAGACCACTACAGGATTGATGAATGCAGAGTCGAACATGTACGAGAAATATGTGCAATCAATAATGTCTATTTGATGTGAGTTCTGTTTCATTTAAGATGGGCAAGACCCAACCATAAAAAAAAAAAAAAGGAAAAGAAGATGGGCAAAAGTATGTCAATTGCAAAGTATATCAATGAATTCAATATGATCTTTAACCAATTGAGTTTGGTTAAGATTAATTTTGAAGATGAGGTGCGTGCATTGATTTCATTATCCTCATTGTCTGATAGTTGGAATACTATTGTGTTGTTATTAATCCCTCTAACTCAATAAGTTTGACATTTGATGAGGTTCGCAATTTGATTATGAGTAAGTACATCCATAAGAAAGAACATGGTAAACCTGTGTCTGCTTCTTTAGTAGGTGAAAATAGTAAAAAACTAGTACTCGTGTTAGTATGAATAGTACAAACTTGAACATACATAGTCAGTCTAGGACTAGTAGGGTTATCTGTTGGAGTCATGGTAAGAGTGGACATCTTAGAAGAGATTATCTTAAGCTGAAAAATGAAAAAGGTAAGGGAAATACAGTTGAGTCTACAAATAATGTTGCAACTTTTGCTAAAAGCAATTTGGATAATGTCAATTATATCTTGTCTCTCATCAAGGATTTGTCGTTTCATGAACGGATTACGAACTCTAATGTTTCGTTTCACATTACATCACATAGGAACTGGTTTATCAATTATTAGTGTATGAGTATATCAATTATTAGTGCACGAGTAGGGGTAAACTAAAGTTTGGGAACAACGCTAAGGATCCAAACAAGTCGATCCTTGAACCGAACCGTCCGTATGGTTCTGGGTTCGACCAGGACCCAGACCCAGAAACGGCTTGCTTTTTTTTTTCCTTGGTTTCAGGCAAATAACTACACGGAACAAGGAGTTACAAAAGACCCGATAGCTTCTTTCCACGGTTCCCGTTTTGCAGATATAACATCAAAGCAAAACTCAACCTTCTGAAAACGCCAAGCATTTATAAAAACTGAAACAGAGTGAAACACTCAATCCTAAACATCAAAGAGAGGAAGAAAGACACAGCATCTTCATTTCCTTTGAATAAGCTGACTGGAAAGAGCAAGAAACCATCTCACACCACACCCAGCAAAAACACCCGAAAAAGACGAACTGGTATAAATGAAAAGAAGCAGAAAGAAAAAGGCTAAACTAACCAAAAATCTGGAGAATCTAAGATGACCCAATAGAGTTAATGAGGGAGGCTATGCGAGATAATTTGAAACCTCAAACTACCAAACTCATACAGCTTTCCCTTATTGGAGAAGATGATGAGAGCAATCTCGGCTTTGCAAAGCATAGAAAGCTTGAGAGAGAGTGATGTGGCATCGAAGAACCGGTTCTACCCAAGAACCGGCCCTGGTTCCTGGATAGAGCTAACCGGTTCAAGGCATCGAACCTGTCACCATGTGAACCGGCCTGGATTCTCACCCCTACTAGAGATGTCCTTACATATTTTGACACGTGGGATTTGTCATTGATTGGTTTAAGAAATCTTCGATGTTCAACTGCAGCAATTAGTCATCGAATGCCGCCATCATTCCCCCAAACCCCTACCACCTCCGCTATTAGTCTGCCTTAGCCATGCCACTTCCATCTAATGTCAATCTTCATTGACATTGCTTTCGCCATTTATTGATCCCCATAGCTGCTATGTCTACCACCGCCAGTCCATGCCTCCACCTTCCTCCACTGATTACCACCTCCAACACTACCTCCACATGAATTGATTGGCTTTTGTCAGAGCACCATTAATAGTCAATACTACTAAGTGGTATAACAATAGAGGAGCTGACTGTAGAAACTACATAGAGATGGATGAGGAGTATTTTCGAAACAAGAAGAGAATTTATCCTGACCACACTCAACTGAAGGAACATAAGAATAAGATGCCATGCTCCTTAAATGGGACCAGTCTACTGTCTTCTAAGTAAAAACCATCTATCTTTCAATACCTGCTCCACAAAAAAGATCTTCAAAACATTATGCTGTGCCAATGAAGGTATTGTCAGCTCAAGATGCACAATAAATTAGGTCTGCAAAGTATGGGCACTAAAACCAATCCTGTTCTTAATATGCTTTGAACCAATACAGGATAAGTAGAGTCGACAACACATTAGATCATCAAGTTATGACATAAACCATACTTACGTATGTACATATGTAGATGCAACCTTATTTAGGAGATACGCAATTCAAAATTGTAAAGTATCAGGAAAAATACTTCAAAGACTGCATTGGAATTAAATAGCAACCATTAGGAACAAATGTTGCCAACTAAGCAGCAAGGAGACATTATCTTGGACAACTGTCTGTAATCTTGATATCGCACTAACAAATAACCTGCTCCTAGCACTATCGAAGTACAAAAAGACATTACACTGGCTAGATACAAAAACATCAAAGTATTGAATACTTCTGTTAAGTAAGAGTACGGCAATGGATCGCCAAACTTCATTTCGAAGCTAAACCATCGAGATACTAGTGCCAAGAAATTCCTTTTCGGCCTTAAAATTTGCACTGAGATTATCAATTTCAAATAAAGTGAGCAAAAACAGAGAGACCTACAGTTATGTTTACTTGCTGGCTGGAAGTTGCAAGCTATAACGGCGGTACTTATTTACCTTCCCAAGCTGCACAAGCTTCTCCACTTCCTCAAACCTTGACTCCTTCACCAACTCATCAACAACAAGCTGCAATACTGCCCCATCGACAAGGCAACGAATCTTGAAAATCTCTTCGCACAGCTCGTATGCAAAGTCAACATCTCCCTTCTGGCAAGCAAGCGGAATTAGCGTCCCAAATGTCGTCTTGTCTGGGTCAAAATTACTATTTCCTATTTCACTATACCACAGTTTAGCATAGTTCAGATTACCACACTGGGCAAAACCCTTAATCAAAGCATTGATGCTAAAAATGTCCGGGTTGGTTCCCTTCATCCTCATTTCTTTAACCGTCTCAACAGCTTCCTTCATTTTCTTCTGCGAAACCAATCCAAATAACTTTGCATTGTAGCTTCTGACATCAGGAACAATATTCTTCTCCTCCATCCTAGCCCAAATTTTGTCCCCATCGGCAGCTCTGTTACCCAGATAAAGCCCGGAGAGAAGCGTATTGAACGTGACCAAATCTGGCTCCAAGCCCTTCTTCTCCATCTCATCGAGCATCGAAATCGCAGTATCGAAAGAACCCATCGCGCAATACCCCTTTATAGCAATATTATAAGAAACCGAGTCCGAATCGATGGACAACTTCCCCGGCAACTCGCGGAACAGCTCCTCCATCCTATCAAACTTCTTGGAATTGACACAAGCACCCAAGAGGGCATTCAAAGACAACACCGTGCGCTCACAGCTCAGCTCAGGCATTTCGTCGAACAGCTTCCGCGCATTCTCGAACATGCCCGACCTACCGTACAAGCTGATGATCCGGACCGCGAACCCTTCCTTGGCGATGTCCCTGTACTTCTTCTGCTCCTCCAGGATCTCCTCGATCATGTCGAAGCGCCTGGCGGAGGCGAGGCGGCGGACGGCGTACTGGTACGTCCCGATCTTGGTGCGGAAATGGTCGAAGGCCGACGACTTCTTGAACTGCGCCACGAGGCGCTTCAGGCTGCGCTCCCTGTAGAGGAAATCGTGGGCCGACTTGAGGGTGGCGGCGTCGGCGGCGGCCGGGTCGCCGCCCTGCACGGAGGTGGAGAACGCGCGCCTGAGGAGGCGAAGCGACGAGCGTGTAGTAGTCATGCTCTGCGTCTTGAGGCTTGTGTGAGACTCTGCAGTTCGGAATGAACGGACGTGACCTTTGAAACAACTGCGAAAATGGCGAAGGGTTTTGTGGTGGGGTTCAATCTTTGCGGGCTTGGGCTTGAAGAATCAAAGATAGGATTAATGGCCCGGTGAAAATCCGACGTCGGGCCTTAAATTCCTTACCTAGGTCCGTTCGTGATTGGGAAGTATTAAATTACGATTTTATATAAGGGTGATCGGTGCCAGGAGCGCCCGGCTTCGCAAGCCCGCCGGCCGAGGAGGGAACGGCTTGCCCAAAGTCCGCCCGGTTTTATGGTTCGAGCCTGGCGGGCTGTCACTGTTAGGCAAAGTACAAGGTTTGTAGATCGTTGATTTTGTAGAGGGCATGAGTGCAGTTCTCCAGCTACATTTCCTGCTGTTATTATCGGCTTAAAAGTGTCGAATATGATGCAACATAATGGCTCATCAGAACTTGCACACGAATAGAGGATGGCGATATAACTTTCGGACACGGGAAACGACGTGCACGTCCCATGAAGATAGCAAGTTTGAATTCATTTCAACTCGTCTGATATAATTAAAAGACGGGTCGTGTGCGGGTATAATGTAGGTACCCGAAATAGATCTGTGTCTTGTGCTAGGACATAGTGAACAAGAACAAAAATGCGAAGAGAAATCACTCTTAACATATCATTTGATCACATTTAAAGATTATATTTTTAATTTTAGAGTCATATCTCTCAGCATTATGCATCACCTCCCTTTGTTGTGTATATCCTTAATCGATCCTAATTGATTATAACTAATATTATAATATCTTGTTAGCTTAGATAGTCATCTTGTAAAGCTTATAAATAGGCTACTCTTCATTATAAAAATATACAAAAATTACACAATTCTTTCTTCCGCATCACGGTGAATTGGTGATGCATTTAAGACTAGTGTACGCTGTGTGATATAAACCTCCTCCTTTCATGATTCAAAACAATGTGCTCAACATGCTTCGTTGCCAGAATATTACTGAATCCCTACTGTCTCCACCACCTAAATTTCTTTCCACGTTAGTGTAGTACAGGAAAGCAATCTCAAGACATAATTCATGGTGGAACAGCTCAAATCAACATTTGCAGACAACAGAAAACCTGATGAAGTGAGAGCATCTTCAAGAAGAGTGGCAATTGGAAAAAGGGTCAATCATAAGTAGGATAAAAGAGTAGATGACAGGAAGTTCCTCCAGCTGATTCATTGCGCCATCAGTTCTCCTAAAGATTGCAATAAGAAAACCAAGAAAAGGTTTTGAAGATGTCATATCTCTAGACTATATAACTCCAGTTGCATCAAGCATTAAGCCGTGAGAAAAAGGGCGAAAAAGACCTCACGATGGTCATCTCGATGAATTGACTCACAGAATAAACAGAATAAACATTCTAGATTCATTTTGATCTGCAAAGACGAACCTTAATGTTCGATCTACCATGGATTTGAATCCCCATAGTGCTCATATTCAACCTGTTCATAATACAATTGACCTTCACTTTGCCTTTCATTTGCATGCGCGTAGTACTGCCCAGAACTCACTTGCGAATCATGCTTTCGTTCGGCATAAGGGTTGGTACTTCCAAACAAAAAATCAGCAGTGCCCTGCCACTGATCTTCATTCCTTCTGCAATATTCTCTATCGGGAATTCGCTCAACTCCGTAGTTTCCCCTGTTGTCCCTAGACAAGCAAGGCCAATACCCGAATACGCCATCGCATATATCCCAAGCATCCAACCCGCAGCCCGGCGGAGCCGGGGGCACCATCCTCTGGAACCCACCTCCATAAACACCCCAAGGACAGTAGCCCAAATTCTCATTGTAACTTTGCTCGCTCTCTTCATGATCCTCGTGGCGGTGCTCAATATCTTTGCCCGAGTCTTGTTCTGTTTGATGGGAAGAGTTTTGCACTTCCTGATCAATCTTGGCTGGTACGATTTCGCTTCCTGCTCCTGGTTTTCTTGCTTGCTCGTCTTCCACTGTAGCAATAGGCAATTCAGGAATTCGGTCTTGAACACTGCCTAGCGCCGGCGCATCTTGAGCCCTTGTGGAATGAGGATGACAGATTTCTGCAGATGGAGGGAGGGGTTTCCCATAAGTGACAGAAGGGTCATAACCACCGCCATAAGGTGTTGGATCATACTCTTCGAAATCAGGCTCATTAAACTCTGTCTTCGAGTAACTAATTGCGAAACTGGTCGACTTCGGATCGTAAGAACCGCTATAGTAGGCATTTGGGTGGATCGTGATCAAGTCAGAGTGGCTGAAAGTGGAGGCAGAGTATGAAATTGTGGGCTGCGGAGGAACATAGCCATAAGGTGTGTAGTATCGAGCCGGGACCTGATCCAAGAACTCGGTCTCACCATCGGACTTGTAGTCATTGTAAGAAGCGAAATTGCTGGAGGAATCATAAGAAGTCGGATAATATCCGCCATCACCATGGTCCGAGTAAAAAGCGAAATTGCTGGAGGAATCATAAGAATTTGGATGATACCCACCATCACCGTGGTCTGAGTCATAGTAATTGTTGTAGTAGAAATTCATCGTGAATTGCTCAGCTTCTACAGCTCGATTAGGAACATTGGCCTCTGGTGTTGAGAGTAAGCTGTTGAAGAAAAGATGATGAAACTTTCCTTCGAGAGAAGAAAGCAACTGGTTGCTTTTCCCAAAGTCACACTTTCAAGAAATTGGGTGGGATTCTGTCTTTTTGCACCCACCAACCACCCAATGCTTATCTATCATCACTAGATAGCATCCACTGAATTTGTTTGAGTGCACGTTCGGGAATGTTCAGTGAAAACAGTCTCGCATCAGAAATGTCTTAGCAAAGTGAGATTTGCTCGTGACTTTTAAGCGTAAGTAGGCCAAATTGATGAGTTCGGATTTGAACTTCCTTTTAACAATCTCCTTAGGCAAATGATTTGAACTTCGGCTGCATTGACCAAATAAGTGGTATGATGGCCAATGATTTAAATGAGTGCAGCCCAACATGTGTGGATCTACATCTTGTGAGTATCTCAAAGAAGGAATCTCAAATGCGACTCCCCAATTAAGGTGGCGGATGGTGTCATTCGGCTTCCTGCCAAGCGCAGCCCCGCCAAGGCAATTGAGGTAGAGATTGAAGGACAAATGTTGGAGATTCAAGTTGAGAAAACGTCCAAGCGCAATGATATATGAATTCGCGCATGACACAGGAAGCTCATGCATAGGGCAGAGTTTTGTTGAGATGCACTTGTTGACCTATCTTGACTTGAGTTTGTAACTTAACGTGAATTCAATAAGATACGTTGATGGCTCGATTTAAAACTTTCTTGGAACACTCACCCTAAACGAAAGAATCGGCTGCATTGATCCAATAGAATTGCATAACTTGATCCTAGTGTAAACAAGATCAAAATGGAGTGATCTTGTAAAATTCATTTTCAGAGAGACAGAGAGAGATACACCCTCACAAGACATACAGCGAGACAATCTCTTGCCAATTTCCACGGATTTTTGCAAGTGGAGGGTTGTTCCCATGTGATTTGTCCCTTGATGTTACGACAAGACAAAGGGGTTTCCAACGTCATCTCGATTGGTGAAGTTTTACTTTCGAGGAGAACACTCAACAATGAAAGGGATTGAGATAAGGGCGACCTTCGAAAGGGTGCCATCAAACTTCCTAGGGAAAAAGACATTTGATCATTAATTATTTCAACGTTATTGCTTTGCGTAAGAGGCCTGCCAAGTCCGCCCAAAGATAAAGAAAGACCACCAACTGGACTCTAAAATCCTGTATAGATAGGCCTTCATGCGACCGAGTCAGTATGAGCTTGGGTTATATAGTTCCCCTTGCATTTTCCTAGTGATCTGCTTCTCCGAAGTTTCATGCTACACATGAAGTTTCATGATTATTAGTACAGGAACTGACCGATAATACACAAAACTCATTCAAAGGAAATACAACTCCAATCGAGTAAATATGCATATTCGATTTCGAAAACTTTGGCCAAAAAGTAAAATCCGAAAACCAATTTCACTTCTTTAAGAAGCAAGTCATGTTAGAAATGATTACTACTACGAAAAATCTCAAACTGGTATACCTGTGACAATTTTACTCAAAACTAATTTTTTCACCATGAAAAACCCCAAATTGATATACATGTGACAAATTTATTCAAAACTAATTTTTTGACCACAAAAAACCCTAAACTGATACATTTGCGAGAAATTTACCCCCCGTTAGTTTCCATTAAATTGAATGAATATCACAAAAAATCATAAATCGGTACGCCTATGACAAACAAAGGGTAAAACATAAAATTAGTACATTTGTCAATTGCCACGTGTTATTTAACAAAGCAATTTGACAATAAAATTTAACGAAAAATAACTAAATCACAGGTATACTAATTTTGGATTTTTAGTAGTCAAAAAATTAGTTTAGAATAAAATTGTCACAAACGAACCAGTTTTGGATTCACAATATTAATCCTTTCAAAAACTTGAGCAACATCTTGCCATCAAAATTTGCTCAGAATACCACCAATCACAACAGATCCAAGGACCACCCTCAACTGCTATGTAAGTTGTTTTCAAGATTGCATTTAGGGTTTCTCGATCCTGCCCCAAGATTTTATCGGATTTCTCACTTCATCCCATGTTTAAAATTTCAGGTCTGCTAATCAATTTCAATTGCCACCATCGGCAGCTATTGTTTCCCGTCATCACCCCTCGAACCCCCACCACCTCCACCATTAGTCGGCCTTGGGCCATACACAATTTCCATCTACTGTCAATCTTGATTGCCATCACTTCCACTCCATATATTAAGGGCTATGCTTTCTCCACTCCTAATTTTGCTACAACACTCCCTAGCAAAGTGTTATGACCATTACATCCATTGTAGGTCCAATCTTTCAGCATCTTAAGCTTTCCCTTGGTGCCTTTTTTTTGGTTTTCTTTATTGCGGGTCCCACTTTCTTCTCTCTTCATCCCACCTTTCAACATCTCTCTCTCTTGTAGAAAAATTGCCACCATAATCACCCCATAAAAGCAAAGAACTCGGTGAAATGATGTTTTCTCAATCTAATTGGTGTCTGTGTTGGAAGCTCTTCTTCATTCAAAACCAAGCAAATATAATACAAATGGGAGACCCTACTAGATTTTGCACCGTCAACAATAGACTTTATCAACTAATATACAAAAATGCATTTGGCATGCCCACCACTTCATCAAGAACCAAAAAGAAAATGGTAAAACGTTTCAATAATCCTACTGAAATGAGAAGAAAATTGAAATTTTTGGATAAAAACCTTTCATGCTTTAGTGAATCTGGACCGTAACTTGACCAATATCACAACAGGATATCAAAATGTGTATCTTGAAATCATTCTGCCAAACAGATTGCCAAAAAGAAAGAGGTCCATGTAACGAGAACAGTTTGGGAAAATTTGCAATGAAAAAAATACTCAACATCCATTCAAAAAAATCAAATGCATGCTCTATTCCAACATGGTTAAAGAAATTAGTTAGTTCAATCGTTAGAAGTTAATGGATAAACGCAAAAAAAAAAAAAGAAGGCAAATTTCGAAAACTTTAATCAACAAAATAGCATAAGGAGAAACTCAATAATGCCAAAAAGGCATAAACTTTAACCAAATTCAATAGTAAATAAGCAATAAATCAATACCTATTTTTCCCAAACATAAAAAAAAGAGATGAAAGAAGAAAAAGTACCTTCAAACAACCCATCACAAGGAAAATTACCACATTACTCAACATTAACCAACACTCTGAGTTCCTTACCAAAAAAATAAAAAACCAACAATCTAAGTTTAATTAATTTATCCGGCATCCACCATGAAAAACGATGCAAAAACCATCTCAAACATTGAAGAAAAGAAAGTAAAAGGAGAGAGAAAGAGAGAATTATGAAGATTAAGGAAAGTGGGACCCGCAAAAAAGGATACTAAGAGAATGCAGAGGATGCTGAAAGGTGGGACCCACAATGGATAAAATGATCACAACATTTTGTTAGGAGTATTTTAGCCAAACTAAGAGTGGAAAAGGCGCGGCCCTATATTAATCCCCACAAAAGCCATAACTACAACCAATAATCCATGCCCTCTACCTCCAACACTGTCGCCCCATACGCCAACTCGGTTTTGTTACGGCACCGCTTAGAACCAATCTACTTCGTCGCCGTCAAAGCATACAATAGAGGAGCAGAATGCCAACCTCGAGGGTATCTGAAACTAAAGATATACCCGTGCAAGCATGACAAATGCAACTGAGATACAAGCAATTTGAAAAACCATACTGATTTCAACACTATAAGGAGACATGCGAGAAGTACTTTGGAAATAACAAGAAACTTTATCTCTGTCCAAACTCAGCAGGAGGAACACAAGAACAAAGAGCCATGTTCCTTAGATGGGACCATTGTACTGTCTTCTAAGTTCACAAAGCATGCATCTGTCAATACTTGCTACACAAAAAGGATCTTCCAGTATGAGCCTACACAGACCGAGCATCATCTTTTATCAGCTCAGGACATTGAAGATGCGCAACAAATTATAACAAGGCCGTCCACTGGAAATCAAAAACTTCATGCACCTATGGGAAAACATGAATCAAAAAGAAGATGAATTAAAAGGATTTGCAAAATAATCCAATATGCAGTAAACTTCACGATTGACTGCTTGAAAGAACAGGGAAAATATTCTATGCCAAGTCATTTAATGAATATAGAGATAACATGGCTGATAAGCTCCATTACCTCATGCAGATGATGACTCATTGCTGGTTGCCTCCTGCTTAGGTCTTGGCCTTTGACGCGGTGGACCATCTCTCTTCCTTTCATACCTCCTACTCTCATATCTAGAGTTATTTCGGGGCTTTGGCTGGTAAGTCGGATATTGGCAAGGAATGATCTCTCCATTGATGTATTTATCCCCTGAGATTGGTACAGCAATTACAGAGGAAAACGTTAAGCTAGAAATTGTTCTTGAAACGAAAAAGGCACAGAAACTCATATCGAAGAATGTCTCAAGATTAAAAAATTGTGTAAAGTAGTGGACCTCCATAATCCTTGTTCTTCACATCTATGTATGAATCAGGGAGTACCCACAGAACCCCAGGCAGACCTACACGGCACGGAAATCACAAATCGGCAATTAATTCAAAGGAAAATCCGAACAAAAGCTATATTTCTAATTCACACAGTTCAAATATAGTTCCCCACCTTTGAATTTCTCAGATGTGGCTTCATCCACGGTACACTGAAACCCGGTATAGGTTGTGGTACTAAATGCATACATATTCTTCTTGGCCTCCTCCATGCTGAGACAAATGACACGATGTACTTATCAAGAGTCAAAACGCAATCTACCAAACTTCAATCAACAGACTCAAAACTAAAGGAATTCTAAATTTCAATCAACAAACTTGAAACTATATGAAAGAGAACGTCAACCCACATCCCATAGTCACACTCAAGAGAAAGAATGATAAGCGGCAAATTAATCACAACCTCTTGTTTGGTGTTATATTGTAGTAGCGGCCACTTATAACGAAAGACGAGGAGCGAAACCAAACCATTCTCTAGATGTACATTTCTACACTTGAAAAAGAAAGTAATCCCATGAATCTCATTTCTCATGTTTCCCTCATCAATTACTCATCCGATCAAACATCCATAACACGGCCTTTTCGGTCATCTGGACTGAAACTTTCCATGAGCAAAAGCGTTCCTGGCAAATTGGCAAGTTCCCGGATTTCCACAACAATTCACCTACGCTTCCTTATATGCAGTAATTCTTCCAAATTCATATGTGCGTATATCGTCTAGACTCAACTTGAAGTACTAATCAAATAAACATCATCATTCAGCAAATTCCACTCAACAACATTCCAAACTCCACGAAACGCGCACAACATTCCCATCATCAATTGCAGAGAGCACGAAAACCGCAGGAACAAACCCAAATCCCACCACTACAAGCACATCCATGCATAGCTAGAGATAGAGAGAGAGAGAGAGGGTATCACCTTCCGAGCACAGTGGCGAGAGTATTGAGGTAAGTGTCGATCATTTGCTCCCGGGTAGGTGCAGGGTCCTTGGGGAACTCCATGACGATGAGCCAGTGGTTGTAATCGCACCCGGGGAGCATGATGGTCTCCCTCGGCTCGCTGCTGCTGCTCCTCCTCGACGAGTACTCCCCATCCACGGCCGCCGCCACGAGAACAAGCGGCCCCCGGCCGCCGCCGCCGCTCCGCAGCTCCCGGCGGCGCCCCCAGAGCCCCGGCTCGCCGGAGCCGCCGCGGCGGAGGGCCGGAGGCGGGGCGAGCGCCGCCGCCGCCACCGCGGCGAGGGGCGAGCGCGGAGCGCGGGGAGGGGCTAGGGTTTTGGGAGGGAGGGAGAGGCCGGTGAACGTCGCCATTGCCACCGTCGAGAGGGGAAGAAGGGGTGAAAAAATGGAGATAAGGCTTTCTTTTGTGTTTAGGGGAGTGCCGTTTGAACCGTTGTTGAGATATTTTGGTTGAGCTACTTCTCTCTCTTCCCATATTGTATGGGCTTGGGCTTTGATGGAGGTGCAGCTCGAAAAGGCCGAGGGCGGGTCGGGTTCCGGGTCGGGTCGGTTCGGGTCGAGATCTCGGGTCCGAGCAAGGGGGTGTGCTTGCAGACCCGGGTCGAGGGAAGAAGTTCCCCCCGAGGTAGGGGGGCCGTCGAGGTTGATTGAGGGTCCAGATGTCGTGGGGTCCTTGGGGGTCATGCACCGTGCCCGAGCCCGTTTCTCGAAGAAGTACCTTTCATGAAATAAGCAAACCTTTATTGGGTTACTTCGATCATGAACTTTGTAACAAGGAGAAAATATTGTGTCTGTTCGAGCAATGCTAGGTATACTTAAACGTGTATACGAAATTGGCATACTAAATGACGTGGCAAAATGCGAACAAGGCAATTAAGCAAGTGCGCCGTCTTCAACATCCAATGACAGTTTGTTACGTCAATTAAAATACCAAATTTTGTAACCAACATATGGTAAACATAATATTTCTCTTTTGGTGCAAGTTAGGAAAATATTTTTCAATAATTTTCATTTGCGCTATAAAATGTATGTATTTTCGGGGTTAAGTAACGGGCCTTGAAGTAGCAAGGATGACGAGCCAGCTGGAAGCCCAATTCTTCAAAGGACGTGGGCAAGTTTCGGGGGCCTTCCAAATTTCTTGGCCGGGCCATGTAGTTGTAGTATGAGCATGAGTCGATCTCCTTTATTTTGGACCAACTTTATTTTACATATTTATGAGCTTTCTAGTGGCTATCCCAATTAATTTGTCCTGTGCATGCAACCATTAAATTGGCTAAATCGACTATCGAATTGTCCATAAACCAAATTAGGAGTTATCAGCTCTAAGGTGGGGTAGGTTCCGAAACGAGTGGGTTCCCGATTTTAAGAACTGAGAACCAAATCAGTCGACCGTGAAACCGATTTGGAACTAAACCGGTCGGTTACTAGGTCTACCTGGGAATTTGCCTATTTTTTTTTCTGTTTCATTTTTTAATTAATTGCTCTATCGTGTGTATAATTTTCGCAAAAGTTCTCATTTCTGACAACCCGATGGCCTGTTTTATGTTGGAATGCTTAACCTCGTTATTTTTAGCGAAATTTGTCGATTAAGAAACTTGTACAGTTTGGATTTGAATAGCAAAGAATTGGGAACCGAACCTGTCAAGGCTAGTTCCCCAGTTTTTTACTTTTGAACTAAATTGGTTCCCATGTGAACCAGCTTGGAATCCCCTAGGTAAGGCGGGTTCGGTCTGCTTCTCGTGTTGAACAGGTGCGATTACGGGCATGATGATGCACATATTATGTACACATATACCCGCATATATATAATAAACATATGGTCGTGATGACATCTCAAAGTGGCATTTATGACGTGCTGTTAACATCCCAAAAACATCTATATAAACATAAATAACCGTCCAAACGATTCTGTTGGATTAGTCTTAACTGCTTCAGACAAGAAATCAGTACCATTTCTATATATTATTACAGATTCTTGTGAATTTTCCTCTTACGTAGTTGCTGAGCAAATATGAGCCTAAGCTGTTCTCTGCGTAAGTCAACTGCAGTCCCCACCTAACGCCCCCCTTCGTTTTTCCTCTCCACGATCTCCTCTGCATCGATATCTGAAAACCCTACATCCTTCCTCCCTTGGAGAATTTTCATGTGCGTGAGCGAATGATGTTGGAGAAAAGGACTTTTATATGTATTCGGCCGAAACTCTTCTGCATGCATGGTTGAGTACGTACAAGCATTAGGTGAACATTGCATCACATGATGGGTACGAAATGAAAGTTTATGCAAATCGAGAAATTATATGCATAACTAAACTACAGATACGTCAACGATGTGTTCCGAGCCACGAAAAGAAACCGTGCAAGATTAAGAGAGAAAACTAGACTGGAAGACTACTTTTTCGTCGATTATTTCATGAATAGCTTCATTAATGATCCGACTTTAGTCACGTTGTAGTCTGTTCAAGACGGTAACAGAACTAAAGGTCTCGTATATATGTGATTTATACATCGTCTAATTACTTACATATAGATTTTCACGCTTATAATCTCAGTGATAAATCTTTTTGCACTCAAGTAATCCAACTGCTATAAAGTGTTTCCACTTGGTAAACGTGTTCTAACCAAAACATTTGGTGCCACTAACCCTGATTTGAACTGTGTCATCAATGTTTTGGAATCATAAGAGCAGTTTTGACCTTTTTTTTCTGTGCGTCTCTTGGAGTATTGCTCGTGGAGGGAAGCAACTTGACTCTAATAACAGGATTAGCAGTTATGTCAGGTAATGTTGACTTGAAGGAACAGTGATATCTGCTCTTTATCACTTGATGAGATATTTCTGAGTCACAAAAGTACAAAAAGTTGTTGCACATATCTCTGCTCTATGTTTGTTTCTGTATGTTTCCATTGTCGAATAGAGCAAGTTCACTTAATCATCCCAACTTCACCAAATTCCCAAAACCCAAGCATTTGGAGAGTCATCAACTGTGACTCATTAGCAATTTTGCAACTTGACCAGTGACCTCATTCCTTGATTGTGAAATGATCATTAAATTCCATCGATGTGGAGCTAAAGACTCAGTTAACAAAATGGACAATGTAATTAGAGGGGAGAACCATAGAAACAATGTCAACCACTCATACATCCTCCCTATGGTAACGCCAGATAGTCATCAAAGCGGGTCACTTCTTTCCACCCTTATGCATATAAAAAATATTACAGCAAATCGAGGGGGCAGGGAACCTGTTGATAAACAAATGCGGAAAAATAAATGCAGAACACAAGGATTTACGTGGTTCGATCACAACATGATCTACGTCCACGGACGAGGCAAGACAAGATTCCACTATAATCAAAAGAGAGTACAGTTTTCAGAAGTCGAAACAACGACGAAAGCTCACAGCTTACAAAACTCTCCGAAAACAAAATTCTCTCCGTACATCAATGAGAAAACCTAGCCGCAGTATAAATAGGGCTCCCAAAAACTTTTCTCGGGGGCTACGCCCCCGAACCCCACGAAACATTGCTTCGTTTTCTCCAGCTTGGGCGGTCCGCTATGGAGATTTGTTCGCTTTGCGAATCAAATCTCAATTTTCTCTCTACCTTCAGGTCGCACAAAAAATATATCGGGTCGGGTCATAAACCGGACCAAGTACATAAAATTCAAGACATATTTAACAGAACCAATTAGAAGGTGCGGGTATTCAATTATAGAAGTTAAAATGACTAGTGTTGATAATTATGGATATAGCATAATGCACTTTTGTGTAGTACTGTTGGTCCCTCTATGTTTGCCCGAAAATCATAATCGTCCCTTGACCTTTTTTTTATTCAAAACTGTCTCTGTACTCTTTAAATTTTGCCATTGTGGTGTTTTGGTAATAATTTTTCTATAGTCGATCGATTTTAGCTGACATGGAGAACTAGATTGCTAAGTCGGACATGAGATTAAATTTTCTATTTGGATTCATAAAATTATTTTTTTGGGCGTCGTCACACTAGCCAACATAAATTCATAAATATATATATGGAGCTTGCGGCCATAGTCAAGCAACTATGCCCGCTAGACCTTTTTTGAGCTTGTGGCCATGGTGCTCTCTTGAGCTCGGGCATGGCTGCTGGAGCTTCTTCAAACTCGTGACCATGGCTGATGGAGCTTTGTCAAGCTGAGGGTGGCTAGTCGAGCTTCTTTGATCTCGGCCATGGCCACTTGAGCTTCGTACAGCTCAATCATGGCGGCTTGAGCTTCGTTGCGCTCATGGTCATGGCAACCGGAGCTTCTTTGAGCTTGTACCATGTCTACTTGAGCTTCGTTGAGCCATGGTACATAGAGCTTCGCCTATTTCGAGGCCAAGGCCACTCAAGTTTCTTCGAGCTCGCAACTACAGCTGCTAGAATTTTGCATATTTTAAGATGTTAGATTTTGTGGGCTTTAGTTTGGATATGGTGGGGTTTGAGTTGAAGAAAAAGAAGACGCTAGATGCACAGAGAGATGGAGAAAGCCAATATTAAATAAAATAAAAATCTAATTAAGTCAACGTAATTCTAACGCGCTAATTCGTGCCGACAAGTTTCTAACAACGTAAAAACCATGTCAACAGACTCTATCCCAAGATCGATCCAAGAAAGAATGGTGACACTTTTTAAAAAGTATTTTTTGAACCGAAGAAAGTAGAGGGGCGGCTTTGAATTTTGGACAAAAGTACAGGAACCAACGATAATATTTCACCCTTTTATATGTGATGTTCCAGCTCATACGTTGCGGGCGGTGGGCTATCATCACCATTTTTGTACTCATCTATTTCTTTCACCCATTTAATGATCACATTTGGATAGGAAAAAGTGCTAAAAAAGTCATAAACCTTTTACATTAGTACCAATTTAGTCATAAATCTTTTTTAGTGTCAATTCAATCCTAAATTTTTTGCATTAATGCCAATTTAGTCCCAAGCCTTTTTTTGGTGTCAATTCAGTCCTAAACCTTTTAAATTGGTGCTAATTCAGTCCTAAACCTTTTGTTTTTGTGCCAATTTAATCCTTTCAATCAATTTTGATAGAAATTTGTGGACGTGGACGCCTGCCGACTGGCAACCGCTCACCAGCTCCAATGTGGTGATGACGTGGACAACTTTAATAATATTTTAAATTTTTTTCCTTTTTTTCGCTTTTTTTTTTTTGTCTCTCCTTCCTTCCTTTGGCTAGTCGCAGGTCCGGCGACCGGCCAGAGGCTAGAGGCCAGCGAGCTCGACCTTGCCGACCACTGGCAAGACTCGCTCTCACCGGCCACTAGCAAGGGTGGCCTCGCTCAATCATGGCGAGGCTCGAGCCCTTGTCGCGGCCTCCGGCGAGATTGGACCTTGCCCGAACATGGCAAGGCTCGCCCTCACTGTGACCCCCGGCGAGGGCTCAAGCCTTGCCTTGGTCGGGCGACGATGAGCCTCGCCATGGTCGAGCGAGGCTCACCCTCGCCGGGCGAGGCCGTCCTCTACAATGGCTGGTGAGGGTGAGCCTCGCCAGTGGCTGCCGAGGTCGAGCTCGCCGGCCTCTGGCCTCTGGCCGGTTGCCGAACCGGCGACCGGGCAGAGGAAGGAGGGAGAGACAACAAAAAAAGTGAAAAAAAAAAAGAAAAAAAAAGGAAAATATTTTAAAAATATTAAAATATTATTAAATCTATCCATGTCGGCGCTGGTGACCGGTTGTTGGCCGGCAAGCGTTCACGTCGACAAATTCCGATCAAAATTGGCCGGAAGGATTAAATTGATACAAAAACAAAAGGTTTAAGACTAAATTAGTACAAATGCAAAAGATTTAGGACTTTTTTTGGCACTTTTCCCCATTTGGATCGTATGCACACAAGGACTTAAGGGGGGTGGGGGGACGAGTGGCAACAATTGTTACGCTAAGAGGCCAGCTGTGGCTTTGCCAAAGCCAAGCGACGGCACCACCCGGGGGTTGTGTTGAGATCGAGAAAGAGTAGGCTTTTTTAGCATGCAACGTGAATGTATCAGTTCTTTAGGTGATGAGAAAATGGCCTTTACCCTTTCATGAATCAACAGTAACTCTTTGAAAACAAAAAATTATGGTGCTCGAATATGCAAATGTTTTTTTTTTGGGGTCAATCCACTTGTTTCCATTAAAATCAACCAATCCATGAACATAACATGCCTATTTTTGGCATCTTATTAGAATAGAATGATCAAAGCCCCACCATTTCAAAAAGCCTAAACAATGGGAAGAGCCGAAATCAAGAAACACTTCCAAATTGGAGACAGATGGGTCTCTCCCTGATTATTCATCGAAGAAGCAGCAACATAATTAAGGGTATGCAAAGAAGACATATGATGACCCACGCTCACACTCAAATGTCCCAAAACACACTTTCAAAGCTAGAAAGAAAGAATGAATTTCTCTTGGTGGGGACATCATGAGATGTGGGACCCAGTTAAGGAGGAATTAAAGAAACTGCAAGAGGAGGATGATCAATGCCAGTACTCAATCATATCCCTTTGTCAACCCTACCAAGGAGGAAGAGACTTGCTTTGGGGGCGACACAATCCACAAGTTCCATGTAGTTAATGATTACAATGACTTGTCATTCTTTGGAAGATGGACCCTCTCTCTTGGGTGGAAAATGTTTGGAAACTTTCAAGTTTAGGAAGTCAAATTGCACACATGAGAGAGAGAGAGAGAGAGAGAGAGAGAGAGAGAGAGAGGGTAGGTGAGCTTGACAAGGATTTCAACAGGTGACCAATGATGAAGAGTTAGACACCAATAATAACTCCTAAAACAATTAGGGTAGGGAGATAAGGATGCGAGAAAGGCAAGTCTGCTAACCCTAATGCCATCTTTAATTATATCCTCACTTAGCATGGTGGCTAGCATAAGAACATAAAGCCAATCATATCACGGAACCGCCTGATGCGTGTTCTCTATTAAAATAAATAGCCAACAAAGCAATCTATAAAAAATAACACTTCTACACGGAGCAAACTCAAGGACATCCAAAACAAATGCGTTGAGCTTATCGCTTATCCAATTTGATCTGCCCAAAGGTCCTCGAGTACAAATAATTTCACATTCAAGCAACTCAATCAAATTTTAGCTAGCATATTACCTAATTCAAGAATAGTGGAGGATTTCATTTGGCCGGAAATTACTAGCTCATGGTCAGTTTTCTGTCTTTGAGATACATTCATGTACATACTTTTTTCTAGGAATAAACTCAAATATAATTGACCAAACGGAAAGAAATCTCATATTTGGATAATCAATCGAATTTGGACATTCATTTTATGTAATGATGAACCCTAGACTCTCTTCGCTAAAGTAGTTGTTTTCTAAATATAGATCACTCGTTGCACTCAAAAGTATTTAAAGTAGGACACGATACTTAGTGGATACTAGCGTGACACTTGACTTATATGTATACATTTTGACATGCCAAGTCGTTATTAATATAATTTTTTAAGGGTGGTAGACTTGGAGGATGTTTGCTACAGTTTTTCCCATAGGAATTTCAACCGTGAAAAGAATGACATAATTTTTAGGGTAAATACTACAAAAAAACCTTACACTATGTCCACTGTGACAAAATTATCCCGAACTTTTTTTTCGTATCACCAAAAAATCCTAAACTTTACTATTGTGACGCAAATATCCCCAACCTTTTTTTTGTCATGAAAGAACCCAAACTTATACATATATAACATATATACCCTTTTTTATGGTTTTTTATACATATGGTTTTTTTTGTGTCCCATGGCGTAACCGTCCGTGGCCGGAGCTTATATTGTGGGCTAACAAAGTTTGTGGAGGCCCTTCCTTTCATCATCAACTTGCTCGGTTCTCGTTTGGAGCCCTTTGTCACATCATATGGATGGAGCGGAATAACTTTCTTTTCAGGAACAAAAGTATTTATATTCCGGGGATTTGCAAGCACTTGTTCAAACTAGTGAAGGACAAAGCGCTATCACTGGGAAAAGTTGCGGACACACCAGCAAATAGACACCTTCAAAGGAACTGGGAGCTATCATCTTCCATTTTTTCTTAGATGGTTGTAATTCTCCGCTTCTTTTGGTTTGGCTTTTGTAGGCTACTGTTTTTAGCCTTTTGTCTTCTCTTTGTCCCTTAGGGACTCCGTTGTACTAGGCTGCTGTTTAGTCTTTTGTGTATTCTTTCCCCCTCCCCCTCTTCGGCTTCTTGTCCCTTAGAGGGTTGTTTCCTTTGTGTTCTCTTGTAATAGGTGATTCAGAAAAGTAATACAACTTACCTTTACAAAAAAAAAAATCAGGGTATTTTTGTCATAGTGGGCACAATTTTGAATTTTTTGTAGTGTTAACCCTAGTTTTCATAAGGTGTTGGTCAAAAACTTTATGATCACAATATCTCCAAAGCAACAATAGCTTACAGCAGTTTTTAAGAAACCGTTACACCCAAGTTTTTGCATGTGGTTGTTGTAAAGCATGCACTAAAAAACATATGGGTTACAATCACATCACAATTACTTACAACATAACCGTAATTTAGCCATAATTATATAAGAGAGGCTCGAAATCACCTAATCTAGGGCCATTCAAAACTTCATAAACGGAATCGAAAATTATCAATAATACAATTCGATGGGAAGTAACTCCACGAACGACAACCGACCCCTCTCACCTCTAATGCTACGTCGGCTCTCCTCTTCGCAATTAAATAAACAAATAAAAAGGACGGCAACTTTTCTTTTCTTTTCTTTTTTCCTTTTAAATCTCGAGTGGGCATTTTTCTAATTTGCAATCATTCATCTTGTGAAAACTTTTGGTGCTTTACAAAACATGTGGATCATAATAACATGTCCTAACCCCTTGAAAAACAACTCGAGTTTCGCAATTTCACATTTTCGCATGGTCAGCCCGTGGCCACATGTAATGACAACACTCGTGTGCCCCCCTTGCCCTACTGTTCTTTTTTTTTTGTTTTTATTCGAACTCGGCTATCGTGCCGCCACGTGGGCCCTCGCACGTGTCTCTCTGTCGACATCGATTGGCACGTGAGTGCAGCCCCGAGTTGGTCTACACGTGTCTGCCTTTTGTTTGTTACCTTCCCACGCCTCATGATGACACCAGCATGACTTCATTAAATGAAACGTTTTAAGGTTCACCTCTAATTACCTCATAATTTAGGATCCGAAATTCTCTTTTATTGAGGTCATAAAACCGCATTCGAAACAATTAATCACTCCTTAATGAAATTAATTTGTGCATTGTGATATGACAGTACGTGAAGATTCCGTCGTTAAGTTATGAAACTCATTTTTTGATTGCGACGTGTGATATATCTTATAAATTAAACGCATTTTTCTTGAAATGGATGCTAAATTTCAAAATTTTGAGATAGATCTTTTAACTTTACCGACCCATTCTTATTTTAGAGAAATCGTTTTCATAAAGTAATTAGGGTACGAGACGATGATGCTAGACGAACGTATTACTTGAAATACACATAACAGATCCATAACTATCGATGATGTTTATAAAAATATTTGAAACCACGTTATAATCCTCCCATAAAAGGATTCTCATTTCGACGTTTATGTAGAGGTTTTACATATTGAACTCAATCGATCTCGGTCACCATAAATCTACACATGCAGTTACTTATGAAAATTACCATAATTATCGATTACAATGGTAAGTTAGGTCTTGTATAAAAAAATTATATATATGTGCATGTGTATACACACATGCTTTGTGCCAATTATTAATCATGAAAGTAATTTAGTTCATCTCCAGCCTCAACAACTAGATCTAGTATCTCAAACCATTTTTCCCTCTTAATAATGTGAGAATTGACACATTTTAAGAAAACCCCTTTTGTGCTAATATGCAAAATCATTTGAATTGTGCAATTAATGTGATTTTAGTTAGGCTTTATTTGTTTCACGAAAAATAAATAATTTGTAAAATATTAGTCTATAAATGATTGCTTGTATCGATTATTGAAATAAATGAACGAAAAACGAAAATGTTTATACATAAATTGTTGTCGATAATAAAAATATTTTTCATTGACTAATTATTTCAAGCGATACAATCAATCATTTTTAGGAATATATTTTTTAAATAATTTATTTTTTACAAAACAAACGAAGACTAATATGAAGATAATATTCATTCATGATGTGATTATTGAAGTGAAAGGAGTGGTATATATACATGTAAGGACACGAATCGGTGGAGAATTGTCCTTAAAGAAGGGCAGTTTTTGTTTTTTGTAAAATATTAGTTTATAAATGATCGCTTGTATCAATTATAAAAATAAATGAACGAAAAGCGAAAATATTTATTTTATACATAAATTGTTGTCGATAATGAAAATATTTTTCATTGACTAATTATTTCAAGCAATATAATCGATCATTTTTAGAAATATATTTTTTAAATCACTCATTTTTCGCAAAACAAGACTGATATTAAGATAATATTCATTCATGATGTGATTATTGAAGTGAAAGGAGTGGTATATATACATGTAAGGACACGAATTGGTGGAGAATTGTCCTTAAAGAAGGGCAGTTTTTGTTTTTTTTTTCCTTTTTATCAGTCTTTGCTCCGCATAATTGCATTGTTGAACAACTCCTTCTCGGGAGATGGTATGAGGAGTCATGAAACATGACATGAGCAACTAGGTAAGGGTCAAAATGGTCAATTTCTGCGAAGAGGCAACATTCCATTGGGCACAACAAGACAAGAAGAAGTTTCCACGTAGTGGATGGTGCCAGCTAATTATCATCCATTTGCATTGAATATCTATATATATATATGTATGTATTCTACCAAGATAAAATAATTCAAAATCGACTAAACTCTCAAAAGCTAGGGTTCCCATCCCAATTCCACGATTTTGGAGGACAAGATTGTCTCTACACATTTTCTTGGTTACATCCTTATTTAGTTCGTACGTAAATATCACATAATATATATCCCCTTTTTTGGTAAGATAAGATAAAGATAGGAAAAGATAACATGTGATATTGTCATTATTTCACATAAAAATCACACATGAATTTAATTCGCTCGCCTACATATCTGTACTTAACTTCTGAAACTAAAACGTGCAAGCTCAGCATAATTAAATGAGAAATAATATTAAGTGGGCACGACACAAACTTAGTGGTATAAATTAAACAAAACATAAAGAAGTACATTTCGTACTTGCACACTTTCTTACTAATGAAATGACTTGTGTAGCACAAATTTTGAATTTTTTTTAGCTTTTTAACTAAAGTTGTATTATAATTTATTCAAACTTTGTTTGCCGGATGGATATATGGTTGGTTTCATGAATGAGTGGTTACGAATTATGATTTGGTTAGTTTTTTTTTATATAGGGTACGATCACCCAGAATATTAACAAGAGAATTTGATAAGAGTAGCTATTAAACACATAAGTTATCTCGATAAAGTAAGGTTGTTCATAATGCCATATAAAATTAAACTCCATTTTCCTTGAGCTTTAGTCCCCATAGGAGACCATGCAATGAGTTTTTGTTATGAAGTGAAATGCGACTGAATCACAAAATTTCATTCCATTTGTAATCGGGTATCATTTCATAAGAACTAAAAGTGAAATCGAGGGTTCCCCCTCTTTTAAACATGTGAAATCTTGAATCAAATATCACCAGCGTAATGGATTTTATCGTGATAGAGGTTGAAAGATTTGTGAGATATTGCTATGTCTAGTAACTTTAGAGCCTCTGTCTTACAATAACCACAAGATTCAGATATAAGTATTTCATGATCTGATAGTTTGAAGTTTTATAAATCAAATGGCTGGGTGGTGTTATTGTCAAGAATTTGATTGGCCATACATCTCCTCCACTAATTTACAAGTTCTTCCATCTGTCACACATTTCATCCACATGTTTCGAGCTTTCCTCATCCAACTGAACTTTTCAGATGTGGTGAAGATACCGAAATCATATTTAAGATAAAAGCACATCATTTTTATAATTAAAGTTGTCAGTAAATAAACGACCATTGCGAGAGCACAGCAGCCGGATGGTGAAGAAGGCACTCACATCTATCACGAGAATACAAATTCGACACGTGTTGTGAATGAATCTCTTGCTAATTTGTTCCGTGAACACTTGCCATATTTCGTGCAAAAAGACCCTAAGCCTTTCAGTATGCCAACACAACTTTGACCGAAGGCTTGTCAATCTCAGATATTTGGATTTGGAAAGAACCGGAGGGATTGAAGTCCCCTTATTGTCTTTTGCCAATTGAAATTCAATATGGATGTTGGATATACAAAGTTCGAAATATCCTTGAGTACGCTCATTGTCCATTCCTATCTTTATCCTCATATAAAAAAAAAAGATCCGACGATCTCGAACTCAAAAGTTTACTTCATGTGATATTTACTTTGGCCTTTTCAATGTTTTTTTCCCATCAAATTCTTCCGCGTGCGCACCTCAAATTTGCTTCATTCCGAACGACTCGAAGCTTTCTCCGCGGGCAAGTACCGTCACGTTAATTCACATATAATTTTCTCCGCGGAGCTTAAAATTCAAATATCATTTTACATTTCCATGATAGGAAAAAATGAGGAAAAAAGAAAAGGGAATTGATTTTCACTTGTTTTTTTTTATAGGTAAGGGGAATAAACAAATCCCCCATCAAACCGAACTTGTGGTTGAGAATGAAAGGAGGGGGGCCCCAACCCAACACGAGCGCCGTACATGAACAACTTGGCCGGAAACGCACGGTGAGTCGCCGTTTGACTGCTTTTTCCACAACCCCGCCGAGCGGGCCCCGCCCCGCCCCGGCCGCGGCACGCGTGCGCGCCGCCCCTGGGCCCCACACGTTGACCCCGTTGAAGCTTTTTCTCAATAAGAGCATGTTGTTGTTGTTGTTGTTGTTCTCGCGTTCGATGAGTTCTTTTCTTTCTCAGACACACGCATGACCCTTATCATCTTAATTAATTTCCTAGGTTGTTGAAGTTAAACGGTTCTTCCGTTTCTCTCGTGTTGCGCAGTTGCTTGTTTTCTGGGAATAAGGGATATAAAAAATGTCGTAACTTTCGTACAGTACTCACTTAAGGGCTGAAACTTCTTCTTGGACCACTTGAGTGTTGTGACTTCTGAAAAAAAAAAAACGTTCACTTAACTGTCGTAACTTTCAATTGCTCATCTAAGTGCTATAAATTTTTAATAGCGTTCGCTCGAGTGTTGGAAATCCGACGTGGAATGACGCTTGTGGTGAACGTTTTTTAAAAACTTACAACATTCAAGTGATGAATTGAGAAGTTATATGATACTTAAGTGATTGGAAAAAGAAAATTTATGATAGTAAAGTGAGCCTTGTACATATTATGATACTCAAGTGAGCGGGTACAAATATTATGACACATGTGGTATCTCTTTTTTTCCCTTGTTTTATTCTTTGTCTAGGGTCCTCACGACCTTAGAAAAAGTTATGGCACTTTTTCCGTTGTTTTCATGACCCTAGGCTAGGCTTTACCTTGGTAAATAGCAAGAACATGTTTTCGTTAGGGTTATCAACTGTGCGACAACCACAGGATTGATTCCGAAAAAATAGCCATTAAAACATGAACAAAGAGTATTCATGGCTCGATTATCAAGACCTGCATCTACATTGAGAAACCGAGAGAGCGAAATAGGATATATATGGCCTATCTCGAAAAACATGCAGAATAATAGGATTACAAAGTAGGTGAAAGATGAGAGAGGAAGTGTCGGGATTCGAGCTATTGACCTCGAGCTTCGATACCCTATTAGACAAAATGTCTTTAACCATTTGTTTCGATCTTCTAACCCTACTCGAAATAGGATATATATGACCTATCTCGACAAACACCATGTTATTCTCTTCAATTCGAAAGGATTCACTCAATTTAACATAATATATGCAGACCGCTCTATATACGTGTGCCGCTGTAACTTGATGCATAGAGTTCTTGATGAAAGATTCATGCAAAGTTCTGCAAAAAAGAAGAAAGTATACAGGAATTTAAGAACATGATCTCATGTTTATAGCAATTTGATGACACTGGGAAATGGTGTAGTTGTTTGGGGAATGACGAAACCCTTCTTGCTCTTGTTCTAGTTGAGCTTCTAGATAGTCAATTATAATTTAGTAAACTCCTACTACGACAAAATTTATAACGCGTCGATATTAAGGAGGGAAATAAATAAATTTTTAAAAACACGGCACCTTAAAGAAAGGTTAATTCCAAAAAAAAATAATTATGCGTTGACCTCTCAAGATCAGATATACAGAATGTTAGGCTTACAAGATTGGACGTTAGCGAGTTGACCCAAAAATTAAGAAGCCGGTATTGACTTTTTTGGTCTCTACCCAATCCTTCTTCTCGATGGCTGATGTATTCAACGGCAGACGTAGAGAAGGTTGACCCTCCAGCCATGAGATTTTCTTCATTATGCTCTATTGCATCATTCAACCAATCGCTCGAGGGCCTCATAATTGTATAGATATATATTAGGTGATGGTCCATGATGTGATGAGTTAGATCAAGAAAGAGAAACAAATATTTCAATAACGTTTGGCAACATGTGTGCGGCTGTTGGAATAATTGTCCTCGAGTTCAAGAGCTAACGAATCTCGTGGGATTAGTCGGAGTCGATGAGGCACTCGGGATTTCGCAGCTCGAAGAACTTAAAGATGTTGTGTTTCATACTAGTTTTGCATGGTTTCCTCAAATGGACGGCCTGAATATGAATGTGGTGTTCTAAATTGGACTTGTCGTTGGGTCCGCACAGGCTCGCTCGAGTCGCCCGGGTCTGATCAGTTTTTGAATAAAAGCTAGATGTTTTCTAAATCATGGGCAGGGTTGGACAAGAACTTCCAAGCTCAAGTTTTTCCGACCAGTTCAAGCCTGACCATCGATCAGGTCTGTTGTAAGTTGGCTTGCAATGTCACCTTAATTAGCATAGGCTCGAAACCAAAACGAAAATAGAAAGATGATAGGTTGGTCTATGTTAACTTTTTCTTTGAGACGGATTGGGTGTAGATTGACCTTCTTCCCCCTTAAAATCCTATGATATCTTATGCTTATTTTCGTGAGAATTACAAGCAATGACTTTAGTTTCGTATGGTTCAACACGTGAATCGTTGACAAAATTCCCTTTGAGTTGAAAAAGGGGCGTGTGTATGTCAAAGCTTGTGGTGTTAAACTTAGCCTATGGTGCGCCTTGTCTTTTGAAATTTCCAGGAAATACCGGTGCCTATTTGCGCTTCACCTAACTTGCTTGTTACTTCTTTAATGCCTCCAGGTCAACTATCTCAATTCTCAAAGTTTCCATCAATCAAATATTGAAAAATAGAAGCCAAAAGTGCATGAATGGGTAAGTGAATCATGTCTCCTAATTTTTTCTTTAGGCATGCTTGTAATCAGCCCAAGTCTCATTCGAAATTATCATTTTTCTGAAATAACATTCTTCACGCAAGTACTGTTGATCTTAGCAATATTACTTTGTTTGATCACTATAATTTTTGACTTATTTTACACGTGTGAGGTACTCGATGGGTACTTTCTACACTGTTGATGGACCTGATATAATATATATATAAATCGGCATGGATTAGCGGGACTTTGATTAATTTGTCTTCTGGGTCTCAGCAATTTAGACAAGTAGTCAACAAGAGTGTGATTTGGTTTCCTTAAGTTGACTCTAATCCTAATCAAACACCAGTGTCAGTTGACTATTTATGCCTAACAATGTCAATTAGTAATGCTAATTGCAGAAATGCGGTGGACTAGCCTAATACGTGCTGAGCCTAACATATTCCTTTCCAACTTGGTCCTAATGATGAGTATTGACTATCTCGTTGACCAAGGTTGAAGTTCCCGCGTTAATCTAAAGTAAAGGACACCTCATTCATCAACCAGCTGTGACCCTATATAGTAGACTTTGTTCTTTATATCCGGTCTAAATGGCGAAAGGTTAATATCACGAAAAAATTTAAATTGATACATATTTAATATATTTATTTTAAATTAATTTTTTTATAACGAAAAATCTCAAATTAATATACATGTAATAAATTTATCAAAAAATAATTTTTTTATCATCAAAAACTCTAAACTAATATATTTTTGATAAATTTACCCTCAATTAGTTTTTGTTAAATTGAATTAATACTACGAAAAATCACAAATTGGTGCACCTGTGACAGACGGAGAGTAAAATCTCAAACTAGTGTACTTGTCGATTGTCACATGTCTTCCAATTTAGCAATTTAATAAAAACTAATAGAGGGTAAATTTATTACAGGTGTGCCGGTTTAAAGTTTTTGATGGTAAAAAACTTAGCTCAGGATAAATTTGTCACAATGTACCAATTTGAGATTTTTCATGACATTAACTCAATAGTGGAATAGAAGTCGAAGTTCATGTGCTAATTTGAAGTAAAAGGACTCCTCATTCATCAGCCTACTGTTACCCTTTTGCTCAAAATAGTGAACTATTGTTCTTTATACTTGATGCAAATAGTGGAATATATTTTGTGCTATAATTACGAAGGAGTTAATTTGGAATTAGAAAGTGAAAAAAAAAAACAGAAAACAAAATATGAACCGAAAAGAACAAGCAATAAGCAAACTATGAATCTGGAAACCTATAGGAAAAGTGTTAGAAAAGTCATAAACCTATTGTATTAGTGTCAATTTAACCCTAGTGCAATTCAATTCTTTCAGTTAATTTTGGCTGGATATTGCTGACCTAGACGTCGGCCGGCCTACTTGGGACCACCAGCATTGACATGAACAACTTTACACAATATTTTAATATTTTTGAATTATTTATTTATTTTATTTCTTTTTTTTTTCCTTCCTTTCCTTCTTCCTCCAGCTAGCCAGAAGTTAGTGTTGGCGAGATTGACCTTGCTAGCCATTGTTAAGGCTCACCCTTGCCAGATGGCCGTGAGGGCGGCCTCGCGCTAGGCTGGTGAGGTCACCTTCACTGGATCTAGCGAGGGTCAAGCCTCGCCAATCCTAGCCTCTGGCTGGTCATCGGCTTGGCAACCGGAGGTAGAAGGAAGAGAAGGAAAAAAAAAGGAAAAATAAATAAAATTTCAAAAAAATATTATCAAAAGTTGTCTACGTTGGCGTCGGCGGTGCTATGTAAGTTGGCTAGTGTCCATGCCAGCAATATCCAGCCAAAATTAACTGGAAAGACTGAATTGATACCATGTCAAAAAATTTAAACTAAATTGGCACAAATTCAATAGATTTAGGACATTTAACAATTATCCCCACAATATAGTTAGCTCAAGAAAGTCCTTGCCGCAAAGTCATTTGTCGGCACTAAGTATGAAATTTGAACTAAGAAAAAGTTTTAGGTCTTGATAAGAATGGCTTGAATGAGTATAAAAGGCGAATGACATTCAAAAGAATATCATAGTTATACAACTCTTGGGTGGCACAAGTGAAAAAGACAAATGGTCAATGATTTGTTTGTTTCGGGAAAAATTTTTGATATTTCGAAAAATGTTTTAAGAGGTTAATTTTTAGGTAAATGACAATATTTTTTGATATTTTTTTAAAATATAAAAATGAATTGGCAATTATTTTCCATCAATTAGAAAGGAGAATTTGTTTTTATTTTTTAAAGAGACATTTACCATTTACGTGATATGAGAGACTACACATGTTATAGCATCAGATTTGAAAAAAATTATTTTCAAATTACATTTTCATAAGTATCTTTACATATTGTAAACAATTTTATTTTTTTCTCTTGAGGAATCCAAACTTGAGTTCTTAGGTCCAAGCCCAGCCTTGGGGTACTCAAGGATAGGTGCCGGGATCCTAGACCTAGCCACATAGGATCCGATCTTGGCCGATTGGTTCCTAGGGGCTTGGGGATGACTGTTGAAGACCTAAGCACGGGCGTGAGGTCTTAGGCTCGGCCTTGAGGGATCCAGGCCCGAGCACGGGGGACCTTGACCTACGTGCTAGGGACTAGTCCCCAGCCTCAAGGGACTCTGGCCCAGCTGTTGAGATCCCTAAGCCCGGGTGTCAGGCTTTCTCAAGCCCACTCACTAGGATTCTAAGCACGAGCACAAGGAACTTAGGCTTGGTGGACTCGGGCTCGAGCAAGGGAGTCGAGTATTTAGACATGCGCGCGAGGGATCCGGGTACTAGCATTGGGGTCTCGGGCTTGATCTCAAGGGACTTGGGGCCAACCCTTGTGTACCCGAGCCCGATCACCAAGGAATTGAGCTCTGCCTCGATGAACCTGGGCTGGGATGCTAGTGACTTAGGTGCAAGAGCCAACTACCCAGGCAAGGCCACTAAGGACCCATGGGACTCGAGCATAGGCACTAGAGTCTTGAGCTCAGCCTTGAGAGACCCGGGCCCAACCTCCATGGAATCGGGCTCGATCTTGATAGTCCCAAGCTCAAGGACCTATGACTTGAGCGCAGGAGCTAGGTGCTTAGGCTTGAGCATGGGGTCGGGCTCGGCCTTAAGGGACTAGGCCTGACCTTTGTGGACCCGAGCCCAACCTCTAGGCCTAGTCACTGAGGACTCGAGCACAAGTGTTCAGATCCCCTTACCCAAATGCCGAGGTCTTTGAGCCAATTGCCAATATCTAGTTATAGTTTCGAAATTTTGATTTTTAAAAGAGAAAATTATTTTTCTGGATTAAGAAAAAATTTTCCGTTGATTTATTTTCCTAATCGATCAAAATGCTGGACCAAGGAAAATAAAGATAATGTTTTCATTACCCCGAGTCAAGTGGTGCCTTGCAAAAGTTAGTTGCCAAACAAAGACATAGTAAATCAAGTCGTGAAGTTAGCCAATTACATATGTATATTCTTTCTCATTATTTTAGGAAATGCAAATGCCAAAAGATATGATTTGTTAAGGTGCACATGTGAGGGGTATTAGCAAAGTCCTATATAAGAGATTGTGTGGTGTAAAATAGTTAATATATCCTATTTAGCTCCTCATTCATATATCTAAGTTTTTGAGTGAAAATGTATCCAACTTGATATATTAATGGACTAGGACTTAGGCTCTCTCTTAGTAATTTTCCCTAGCGAAGGTGTCAAGCTTCTGTTGTGCACCCTTACATTGGTCTCAAAATCTATAGTTGATTGTGGTAGCCTCTCAATATGTGTTGGCGTCTGATTACTATCTCAATGAAAGAATCTTGAATACGACTTCTGAATTAGATTGTACGTGAGGTGAATCTGTTTCACTAGTAGTGGAGAAGATTTCATTATAGTTGTCGTGTGAATATAGCTTAGGGAGCCTTTTTCAGATTGGTTGTGGTAGGCAACTTGGAGTTGGAGAAGCTGGGCCATAAGATAGTTTTTCTCTACGGTGAGTTAGAGCAGCAAATATACATGCATTCATCATATAGCTAGAATAAAGTAGTTTATGAGATAATGGTATTAAAGTCGATAATTGATTGGTAGCGGACTCTCAATATGTGTCGGTGGTTAGTGACTATGTTAGTGAAGTAGTCTTGTCACATTGGAATAATTGAGTTTTCTTTTGAAGAGAAGAATCTAAGAAGAGATTGTGAATCCATAAGGTTTGATATCTATAATATTTGTTACGAGTTCTCTTATCTTATTTCTAGACTTGAAATTTATATCTATGTAATTGTAGGTAATTCTTTAGCTATAGTCAAATTGGGATGGACTTTGGATTAGGGGTTAGCATTGGAACCGGACTGGTTCTGGACGATTCCCAGTTCCTAAAATTTGGAACCAATGATTATTGGTCCGATTTCCGATTCCATGTGGGAACCGAACCACCTGGACTAAATCGATATTTTTTTAATTAGCAAGTTAATGATACTTGATCATAGTTTATCAAATCTTTAGCATCATTCCACTAAAAATTTTATTAATTAAAAATTTAAAATACTAAAAAAATGAGAGTTTAGACTATGCAACAACACTCGTAATCTTGCAAGGAATATGGAAAAAGAAAAAGAAAGATATCACAGCCGATTCTTAGACCTACCCTGATCCTGAAACCGATTACCTCTACTTTGCATAGTGAGTGTATGAAAGTTTCACGAGCAAAGGATTGACCATACACACTCAACACATATGGGATGAGCCACTCTAATGATATAGTCAAGTAGTTCTAATAAAACAATTGAGCAGGAGAATGAGATAGGTACAAACCAAAAGAGAGAGAGAGAGAGAGTATAAGATATGGAAAGCTAGCACAATTAAAGGAGGAGAGAGAGAGAAAAAAAAAATAAATTGTTCCGATTCAAAAATTCCATCTCTCACTTGTCCAATCGTCCCCTGAAATGTCAACCAGGTTCCGGTCTCTTCTCTTCCAATGTCCGCACTCTCACCATAGCTCCTCACCGTCCCCTTCTTATATAAATAGTGCCTCACACTCCTCGTAATTCATTCTCATACACAATAGCTAACAGAGAGAGAAACGGAAAGGAGCAACATTATAGATAGCCACAAGGGTTTGTCGATATTTAGATCCTGCATTCATCACGTAATCTTGGCGATGGCGGAGAATTTCCAGGCCGGGATATGCGGCGAGAGCTGGTGGAGCCCACTCAGGGGCGTCCCTTTCACGGGCGGCGCGTCGCCGTGCTCGGCAGCGGCCAACGATGGAGGAGGGTTTGGTTGGGTAGCGGCCGACCTGGCAATGAGCAACGTCAAAGCGAGGTCATTCGAGCACAGCGATTACTCACTCTTCGATAGCTCCATGGTCTTCGAGAACAACCACTACAAGGCTCAGCCGCGGAGCACCGTGCGTGGCTGCAGCAGAGGCGAACTGGTCGTCCCCGACTTGCAGGTCACGGGTTTCGGGATCTCGTCGCCGATGACTCCGGATTGGAACCAAGCTTTACTGTAAGTGTATATGCTTGTCATGATGATTTTTTAGATTTTCACTAAGTAGAGTCTATTTTGTAATGAAAGTCATCTCATGAGATCGTTTGATTTCAACCATACAATTGTTGGATTGACATATAATTCAACACACGCATGTTCTTTCCCATTGATTCCGCTCATGACCATAAAAGCTTTGGTCGACTTGAATTTACCCAACACAACAAAGAACTTATGATATAATTTGTGACCATTTCGCAGTGGTGGCGGCGGAAAATTTGCTCAGAGTAATTATGGTTCAATATTGAACGAAGACATGAGTTCAAGAATCCAAAAGGATTGGAGCCCCAAAGGCTATTCAAGTTGTGTGGTGGAAGATTCCTCCATGAATGGGTTCAAGCAAATAAATCAAGAATTCTCTTCGAACCAATCTGAATTGACTTCCATCACAACTAGCTCGACCACCACAGCCACCTGTGAGGGTTTCTCGGCTGGGTTTCCGATGGGATCAGGACTGTCCGGTGGGGAGTTGTATGGATTCCCTTTGATACAAAGCTTACTCGATGAACCTGCGGATTTTCAACCCCAGCATCAATCCATCCTCAACACCCAAGCACGGTCGGCGAACAGCTTCTCTCAGACCATGAACTCCGATGATCAATCGCCCCCTTCTTTTGCCAAACTTTCGTCCCTCTTGAAACCCTTGTCGGCGAATAGCCAACCCAATAGGTTGCCGTTGTCTAACATCGCCATGTGTTCAACGCCAATGAGTAGCTTGGATTGGACCGCTGCGTCACCTCCTACCATATATGATCAAAAACCAAGTTGTGCAACACTAAACACCAAGGTACAGATCTTCACCCATTTGATCCTGAAGTTTTTTAAATTTTCATGGATATACTCTTCACTAGGGTTATTTATGACTAGAGAGATTTGCCAATCTTTCAGCGAAATTGCGATGATGCACGGGATGTGGATTCCGCTGTAAAGAAAAGCAACTCTGCTGAATCCGGGTTCAAAAGGCCTAGAATTGAAACCCCGTCACCGTTGCCGACTTTTAAGGTGAGATGATAATTTTCTTGATTTTTGAAACTCTTATTCTTGGAGGAGCAACAGAGCTTGCAAGTGATGTCTTTTTCATCTGCGGTGAAAGTTTTCTGCAACTTGTTGGCACGAGAAAGTGAAGAGGAGATAACGAGTTACTATCGCATTTTGTTATCAGGTTCGGAAAGAGAAGCTAGGGGACCGAATCACTGCGTTGCAGCAGTTGGTTTCACCTTTTGGAAAGGTGAATTATTGGATTTTTCCTCCACTTTTCTGGCTTTAATTGTTTTTGCTGAAGTTGTATTCTGAGTGTAGTACATTAAATTGGAAAAAAAAGTTGATGTTTCGTTAAATGTGCAGACTGATACAGCATCTGTTCTTCATGAAGCCATCGAGTACATCAAGTTCTTACATGATCAAGTCCATGTAAGTACAGTCACGCCTTTTACTTTCATGTGTTTTAGAAGTTAATCTTAAACTGGACAAGAAGCTTTGACAAAATTACATTCGAAGCCAAGTAATGTTAATGGTTGGTCCTGTGCGTCTGTACTTTCAGGTTTTGAGTACTCCATACATGAGAAATGGAGCTCCCAGCCAACATCAACAGGTAAATTAACAAGGTTAATTAAATTCTACATCAATTCCTTTACGAGCTTTCTACTATCTAGTCTGGTGTACACTACCTATGCCCAAATAAGTTCCACAATATTTAGTAGGCGTGCTGCAGATGTCGAAAAAATTATCTTCTGCCAGGCTTTCTCCCTCGTGTTGTTCCAAATAGTCAATTAATTTGTATGACCACGGAGGAATTTAAAATAGTTCGATAGGGTCCTTTCCTATTCTTTCTGTTGTAGGGTTAAAACTCTATCTTTATTCTCGTCCGATTAATCAGTTCTTCAAAAGATTTATCAGATCACGGAGTAAATGAGTAGTTCCATGTAGTAACAGATGCACAATATATGGTTTTTGCAGGGTTGTGATAAACCGAAAGATCATGCATCAGAAGGGCCAAAGCAAGACCTGAGGAGCCGAGGCCTATGCTTAGTGCCAATCTCAAGCACATTCCCAGTGGCTCATGAGACCCCAGTTGATTTTTGGACTCCAACGTTCGGAGGAAGTTTCAGATAGAGTTAGAGAGGCAAGAGAGAAGGCAAGCACCGAGTTGACTCGTTACATGGGTAGCTGACTCAACAGACCAACAAGGAAGAATCTGACTCCAACCCCAACAAAAAAGAAGGGTTCGAAAAAGATGTGTATACATAAACTTCAGTTTTAGTAAAGACAGAGAAGCTGCATTGCTTTTTTTTTTTTGGCTCTACCAATCCTGGAAACCCCACAAAGATATAAAAATAGAAAAGTCTAAGCAAGCAAAAACAAATGTGCAAAAAGGAAGATATATAACAGAAGAGAGAGAAGGAAATGGCCATAGAGATAATAAAGAGACAGTGATGGTCCACAAAAAAAGAGGAGAATGATGGGGGCGCATGAAATGATTAGCGACCATTGGAGAGCAAGAAGAAGCAAAAAAAGGAGGAGAAGAATATTGTTGGAGAAAAGTTGTGGTTAGGAACAAGAACAGGTGTTAGATTTCAACCGGAAAAGCTG
Organism: Syzygium aqueum; assembly: GCA_031216185.1. Classification (NCBI taxonomy): domain Eukaryota; kingdom Viridiplantae; phylum Streptophyta; class Magnoliopsida; order Myrtales; family Myrtaceae; genus Syzygium; species Syzygium aqueum. Next base: position 36,405,167 of record CM062235.1, on the reverse strand, counting down.
ACCTTTATTTCAAAAGAAAATTAGAATATTTCAGCTGTTGTTGTTATTGGCTTTAATCAAATGTTCATTGTGGGAAGCTGAATTTAAGCAGAAGATGGGGTCTGTTGCTGTGCCTCTATCTTGTTCTTACTCACATCTTTTGTACAATGGTCTTGGTACCACCCTTTAATTAATCTGTTTCATTTGAAAAACTATGGAAGAAGATGAGATAGAGCCAAGGGATGTTTGCATATTCAAATGTTCAGTTCAAGATAATCAGGAGAGTAAACTGCGGAAATCAAGTTGAGTCTATAATTGTCCGGAATGTGGCAGTGGGAGTCATAGGACGGCCCACTGCTGCCTTACTTTTTAGAGTTTCATCATAACATGAGAAATAACAATGACAAGCATGCGCTTCTACATATTTCTTCTTGCGCATTATAACGTGATAAGCATGCCCAGTGTGGTTTTCATGGAGCCATGGAAGCATCACCATGAGATGATATCCCGATATAACGTTACATCCATCCACATCTAGTTGAGTTAACTCAAGCATGAAATTATTGTGGACAAATGAGATTTTAATGTCTTGGATTTTATTCAATTGCCCCATTTTCATTCGGTCACCGTGCATTCTACAAAATTTTACGACGTGACAATATAAGAAATATAAGATTGACAGATGATAAATCGCTCATGTCATGATAAGGACACTAGCGTGAATATTGAGACCCGCTACAAAAGATAGAGGGCAAAACTAAGTCTCATTGAACGAGTTCGCTTTGATGTCACAAAAATTATCATATCCTAAGCATTCGTGGAGCGACACACACATCAAATGGAAATCAATTCATCTATCCCAATTAAACTTGGGTGTAGCATAGTAAGATGAAAATCTCCAAGCATGATCCTACTTGAACTCAGTAAGAACTATATGCGAAATTATAAAAAATACTGGACCAAAAAATTCAAATAAAAAAGGCATTTTTGGAAAACCCAAAATTGACCTGCCTTCAAGAATACTACTACTTTATAAGGTGACTCATACTTATGGTGTGCTTGTTTCGAAGAAAATTCATGATAAAGAAAGATGTCTTTCTTGCAAATCATTTTTAAGAAAAATGTTTTCCACTTTTCATATTAGGGAATTCATTTCCTCACTTTAAGTATGCATGTTTTCTTTGATTGTAAATGATTTTCCTTTGAATAATTATTTTCAATAACCAAATGCATGAAAGTGCGAAAAATTAATTCGCAAAAGATTTATTTCATTCAAACAAACACAACTTAATTTGTATTAGAAAGGGTTTTTTTTTCCCTATTGGACCAACTACTTTAGAGCAATGATGTGATCATATGCCTCAACTATGAAAAGAAGGTACTTGCAATGCAAGTTACAATGTTCACTTGGGAATAAATTTTAGTAGAATTATTTAGAGGCTATTTTGTACATATTTCTTTTTGCAGCTTAAGTTGTGAAAAGGGTTGTAACTTTTAAAGTTGTTTGGTCAACGTACACCTCAATAGCTACATCTCTAAAGTTATTGCAATTTCTTTGAAGTTGCCTCGCCAAACTTTGAGGTGCTGTAATTTAAAACCGTATTACTAAACTTATTATTTAGATCACTTCATAGTACACTTCATAGTACCACTATAGAATAACACGGTTACAGTTTAACCACAACTATAGCAAACTTATTATTCAAATGAACCCTAAAGCATCTCTTTTTGCTCAACCGAGATGAGTAAACATGAGCCTAAGAGAAAATGGCTCCTGAAACAATTTTCAAACTCTTTTGATGCCTCAGAGCTTCAAGTAGACTCGTCCTCACCCCTACCGCCATGCCAAGCCAACCACTGCATGCCACCACCATCCCCGGCTTTCACATGCCGGCAACGTTGCGAATTTTACTCTTTGGTTTCTTGCCTCTACTGTCACAACATGATCATTGCTCTTCTCCTCGCCTCTACCATTACAATACGACCATTGCTATTCTCCCTCAGATTCGAAGCATGATGCGTGCAATGATGACATCATGTGAGAGTCAAGGATGGTGGCGGCATGCGGTGGGGGGCTCGGCATGGGGTAGGGGCGAGGACGAGTCTACTTGAAGCTCTGAGGCATCAAGAGATTTTGAAAATTGTTTCAGGAGCCATCTTCTCTTGTGCGCATCTTTGCTCATTTTAATCGAGCCAAAAAAAAAAAATTTCAAGTTGCAACAAAAGTATCAACTTAACGAAGGTGGGAGAGTGAGATATTGCCACAAAGAAAAATAAACCGAGACAGACAGTTAAAAAGTTAAATCTTAATTTACGGGTATTTTGGCCCACTACCTACAAAGGGGCGATTGTCGTGATAAATAAGGGTGGAAATAGCACATTCGATCTGTAAATTTACTTTTATTCTTGATTGCCATTCGTCAAAGTAAACGTTGTCTCATTGGAACCGACTACTTTCACAAGTTAGTGCAATTAACGATGCTTCTAGGGATTTTATTTTATTCGTTCTACATGGACCGTATAATAAATAAATATAATCGATGCATATAATATGGTACCAGAGATATGGACATGTGAGCAAACACTTGAAGTCGACGAAGAAGCTTAGAATACAAGACTTAAAATGAGACAACTGACAAGTGACTAATCATGAATGATTAACGTCAAATAATTATTAAAATATCTTATTGATTGGAATCTGCCGGCGCCAACTTTATCATCCCCCCTTTTTTTTGGGCGACTTTTGGAATTAATCGACCTATCATTTTTATACTATTAATTATTCTCTAAAGCATCGGGATCAGTATTTCTTTTCTCTCACTCTCGAGTAGTGCAATTCACGGAATTCAATTCTTTCCTTTTTTTCTTTTTTCCTAAATTCCTTTACATCGACCTTCGATCGGGTTCCAATTCTAGTACGGACCTTTTTTTTTTTGTCTCATAAATAAACATCAACTTTAGGTCGTCGAAATTTTGCCCGAACCTTTTGTTTTCCTCATAATAAAGCATGAACTTTCATCTAGTATCCAAGTTTTGGCCCTCATCAAGTTTCTTCTGGTTGATGCCACTAAAATCCTGACATATCATTCTAAGTGTGTGTGTATATATATTTATGTGAGTACATATATTTCTTTCCCTCTGTGTGTCATTTTATTTGGTGGGGGTCGGATTTGGGTATCAACTGAAAATTTGTACTTTTTCATGAAAAAAAAAATCTCCGGCCAAAATTAAGGTCCAACCTAAAGATGGTGATTTTCGGTCCGAATAGGGACCCGACCTAAAGTTGATGTTTTGCTGTGAGACAAAAAGAGTACAGGCCAGGATTGGAATTCGACCTAAAGTTGATGCATTCTAAGAGAATTGAGACTTTTTTCTTTCACGTCTAATTAAATCAAAAGATGAATTATAGAAAGAATAATGAAAAGTCGGGAAAGGAAGCAGCATATTGGCATCATTGTCGCGTTAAATAAAGTAAGACTCAAAGTCGCTGTCCAAGCAGCTACAATTATATATGCTTCGATGGGAGAGACTTTGCCTTTACCTTGTCTTGGCTAATCAGTTGGCACAACAACGCTGAGTTTGTAGCTTCTACGGCAAGCTTGTTTTCTTGGGAAAAAGGGTTTTGTCTTTCTCTTTGTACCTTTGAATCCGATCCATTAGGTCTTACTCCAAACGCTATTTTTTTTAAATTAATATCACAAAAAACCCCAAACTATTAGACGTATAATAAATTTACCATAAACTAATTTTTTTGACCACAAAAAACCTCAAAAATGATACACTCATGACAAATTTACCCTTCGTAAAATTTGATTAATATCGTGAAAAATCATAAATTGATAAACCTGTGACAAATGGAGGGGTAAAACTCCAAATTGGTACACATGTGAACTATTACGTGTCATCCAACTCAACAATTTGATGGTAAAATTTTATAGAAATTAATGGAGGGTAAATTTGTTACATGTGTACCAGTTTAGGATTTTTTGTGGTAAAAAAATTAGTTTGGATGTATTTGTCACAGGTGTACGGTTTATTATTTTTCATGGTATTAACTCTTTTGTTTTTTACTACGCTCAAAGATGATCTGCAAGACTCCAATTGCGGGGAAATTATTTTTTGAATTTAATAACATGAAATGGCGGTGTAAATATATTAATTTGCTAAAAATGCTAATGCTGCATATATAACACTACCTCAACTTGCTCGTGTAAATTGATTTTGGCCTCTTTGTCATATGTAAATATTGTAGCTCCCATTTGGCTCCTCGTGTCGCTTTGGTCCTGTGCATGATGACCAAACTAAATCTTAACGTTAAGCTAGATGGGGTGCCATGTGGGTCCCACACAAATCCACCAAATTTGACGGTTCAGATTCAACTAATAAATATAATACACTCACTGGCGCCTGTGAAGCAGCGACCAAAAGAAAAAAAAATAGCTCTATAAAGCGATGGGTGAAATACTCCAGTGCCTTAGGTTCAGTACTCACATGAGTTAGGCTTCATCCTTGGGTTCAGAACTTTTAGATTGCTGTGTTAAAAAAAAGAGCACAAGCCCATTGGCCGATGTCCTTGGCTATTAGAAAAGATTCATTAAAATCATCTTCTGTTTCATTTGCATTTGTTGATACATGAGAAGTCGAATCTATATCGTATGCCTAAACCACACATCAAGAACATTCCTTCGACCATTAAACTAAGCTCCACAGGATTCACTGAAACATTGTTTCCGATTGGTAAGCTTACATGTGCATTATTCAAGATTTTATCTGAAATTAACTAATTGTTCTTCGGATCTATGTTCATATGATTCGACACCAATTTGCTAAAAAATAAATTTTCCGAATGCGCAACATCATCTCTCGTTAGAGAATATTGCATTTTACCCCATTATATTTGTAGAGTTGTCTCAGTCAATCCAACACTACAAAAAAAATGGGATTTAGTCACGAAAATTAGCCACGAAAAAATTTTCGTTGCTAATTTGCGACGGAATTCGCGACGAATATTTTTTCGTCGCAAATTTGCGACGGAAAAGAAATGCGTGGCAAATTTGCGACGGAAAAAATCCGTCGCAAATTAGCGACAGATTTTGCCACGAAAAAAAAGTCGTTGCAAATTTGCGACGGAATTAGCGACGAATTATTTTTCCGTTGTAAATTTGCGACGGAATTAGCGACGAATTATTTTTCCGTTGTAAATTTGCGACGGAAAAAAATGTCGTCGCTAATTTGCGACGAAATTTGCCACGAATAAAAATTAGTGACAAATTTGCAACGGAATTAGCGACGAAATTTATTTCCGTTGCTAATTTGCGATAGGAAAAAATTTCGTCGCAAAATTTGCTACCAAATTTGCCATGAAAAAAAATTCGTCATTAATTTGTGACGAAGTTTGCGACAGAAAAAAATCCGTCGCTAATTTGCAACCGATTTTTCAACGAACATGTTTTTCGTCGCTAATTCGTTTATACACCCAATTTCTCTTTCTCTCTCTCTTTATGCTCATATCCATGTTTGTTGTTCTCCCTGCGTGTCTCTCTTCCATTTCTCTCAATAAACCTTTCTACGCGCGCGCAAGTCAGTCTCAGTAAAGCTTTTCAACTGGTAAGTGACGTGGCTAAATTTATCGCAAAACTAGAGTTGAATTTTTTTTATTGACTTGTTTTTGCTGTTTTTTTTTTGTAAACTTGTCGCCAGTCTCTGGTCCGGCGACCGGCGAGGCCTCGCCGGCCATGGGCGAGGCAGAGCCGCCTGGCCATGGCCGTCGCCGCTGGACCTCGCCGTCGCGGCGAGGTCGAGCGGCGGCCATGGCCGCTCGTCCTCGCCCAGATCTGGGCGAGGTCGAGCGGCCTACGGCCGATGGCCGCCGCTCGACCTCGCCGCACAGAACTGCGGCGAGGTCGAGCGGCGGCCATCGGCGAGGCCGCGCGGCCTCGCCCAGATCTGGGCGAGGTCGAGCGGCCTCGCCGGTGGCTGCCGCTCGACCTCGCCGCAGATCTGCTGCGGCGAGGTCGAGCGACCTCGCCATGGCCGCCGCTCGACCTCGCCGTAGCAAGTCGGGCGGCGCCCATGGACGAGGCCGCTGCTCGACCTCGCCGTCCAGATCTGGGCGGCGAGGTCGAGCCGCCATGGCCGCCGTTGGACTGGGCGGCGAGGTCGAGCGGCGGCCATGGCCGCTCGGCCTCGTCGAGATCTGTGGAGCGGCAGCCATGGCCGCTCGATCTGGGCGAGGCCGAGCGGCCATGGCCGCCGCTCGACCTCGTCGCCCACGGCCGGCGAGGCGACCTTGCCCATGGCCGGTCGCCGGCGGGTTGCCGGTTTTGGTCGTCGGTCCGGCGACCGGCGACGTACAGAAAAAAAAAAGTATCAGGAAATATTATTTTTGTAAAATTTATTTTAGAAAAATTATGTAAAATTTATTTTATTTGAAAAAAGTATTATTTTATTTGAAAAAAGTATTATTTATGTATGGAAACAAATTTCTAGGAAAAAAAATTCGGAAAAATATTATTTTTGTTTAAAAGTTATTTTAAAAAAATTATGTAAAATTTATTATTGTTTTAAAAAGTATTATTGATGGAATCAAATTTCTGGGAAAAAACAATTCGGAAAAAAAATTGCGAAAGAAAAATTAATCGGAAAAAAAAGTTATTTAAAAGTCTCGAAAAAAAAATATTCGAAAAAGAAGTTATTTAAAAAAATCAGATATTTTTGTTTGTAGGTACAGGTACGTGTCCATTTGAAGTGAACGGTGCAATTCTCGTCAAATTGAGCACTTTCTACTACAAAGATTTCAATCAAATACTTGGGTAAGTCTTTTTAACATGGTAATTTTCAATTTTTTCAATTTCAAAGTAATTGTCGTAAAAAATTCAATTTTAATTTTTAAAGAAATTTATGGTTTTAATTACGAAAAATTTATGGTTTTAATATTTTATGAGAATTTTTTTTATTTTATATAGACACAATGCAAAGAGAAAGGGCACGGATGTATAATAAGAACTTACCTGGACGTCGAGGATTGACCGATGAGTTTCGTACTGGGGTGGAACAATTTTTGGACTTTGCTAGTAGTAAATATGAGTTAATGGATGGAAATAAATTACGTTATCCGTGTAACAAGTGCAGTAATGGTAAATTTCATGTGTGTGATAACGTTAGAGAGCATCTTTGGAGATATGGGTTTACTCCGAACTACTATAATTGGATTTCCCATGGTGAACCATTTATATCTGATAAAGGATATCGAATAAATGACCAATTTTCAGTTAGGGAAGAATGTAGCTATTATGACCAATTGAACCCATACCAGAGGATGGTGATTGATGCAGCTGGTCAGAATGTTATGTCAAATTCGAATCATGCAAGTACTAGTTTTACTCCTACACTTGATCAATTGGAAGATATAGGAGTAACGGGTTATGGTGAGAATGTGTATAATGAAACTTTTCAATCTAATCAGTTCTGGGAAGTGTTGAAAGCAGCAGATGAACCTTTATGGGCCGATTGTGACAACCATACTCAGTTATCAGTGACAGCAAGATTGTTAAATATCAAGGCAGAGCATAATGTGTCTGAGAATTGCTTCAACTCTTTTATTGAAATAATGCGGGAAACATTGCCTCGTGATAACATCATGCCAAGTGATTTTTACGATATGAAGAAGTTAGTGGCTAACTTAGGTCTTCCAGTTGAAAGGATTGATGTTTGCAGTAGGGGTTGCATGTTATATTGGAGAGATGATGAAAATGCAGAATCTTGCAAATTCTATAGCCAACCTAGGTACAAGATTAACAGGAGGCAGGGTCGTAATCAGAAGCGTAGACCATACAAGCGAATGTTTTATCTGCCCTTAATCCCCAGATTGCAAAGGCTTTATGCGTCTAAAGCCACAGCTGAACACATGACTTGGCATGCAAATCATCAAACAGAAGAGGGTCTAATGTGTCATCCTTCAGATGCAGAGGTATGGAAACATTTTGATAGAACATACCCTGAGTTTGCGATGGAGTCTCGAAACATCAGGTTAGGTCTCTGTGCTGATGGATTTGCCCCATTTGGGAAATCAGGAAAAAGTTATTCATGTTGGCCAGTTATCTTAACTCCGTACAATCTTCCACCCGGGATGTGCATGAAGACACCGTATATGTTTTTGACATTGATCGTGCCTGGCCCGAAAAATCCGAAAAAGTTTATAGATGTTTATATGCAACCATTGATTGAAGAGTTACAACGGCTATGGGATGTAGGTGTCGATACGTATGATGTTTCTACTGATCAAACATTTGTAATGAAAGCTGCTCTTCTTTGGACGATAAATGACTTTCCAGCTTATGGAATGTTATCTGGATGGAGTACAGCTGGGATTTTAGGATGTCCGATATGTCTTGAATGATCGAAGTCATTCAGATTAAGACATGGCAAGAAACCAAGCTATTTTGACTGTCACAGACAATTTTTGCCGCCGAATCATACATTCAGAAGGAAAAAAAAAAGAGTTCATCAAGAATAGGATTGACAGAATACCTCCGCCATTGAGGTTGACCGGTTATCAAATTTGGGAGCGAGTACAGGACTTCCCAACCGTTGTTGAAAACCCTCATGGCACACCAATTGCGTACGAAAGCACACATAAGTGGACTAAACGCAGTATATTTTGGGATCTACCATATTGGAAGGCTCATCTTATTCATCATAATCTTGACGTCATGCACATTGAAAAAAATGTTTTCGACAATGTCATAAATACTGTGATGGATGTCACTGGAAAAATAAAAGACAATTTGAATGCAAGAAAAGATATGAGAGATATTTGTCATCGGCCAACACTAGATGTGGATGCAAGCAGCAGGGGACCCAAACCAAAAGCAGTTTATACATTGGATAAGGAGCAGAGACGAGCCGTTTGTCAATGGTTGAAATCCGTGCGATTTCCTGATGGATATGCGTCGAACATCGGGAGATGTGTTGATTTGAGCGAATGCAAGTTAACAGGATTAAAGAGTCATGATTGCCACATATTTATTGAAAGACTATTTCCAATAGCTTTCAAGGAACTTCTACCAAACTTTGTATGGGGCACCATTACGGAGTTAAGTAATTTCCTTCATGATATTTGCTCAACAGTATTAAACGCATCACACATGGCGAAAATGGAGAGAGACATTCCAATTATTCTCTGCAACTTAGAAAGGATATTTCCTCCATCGTTTTTTGATTCAATGGAGCATCTGTTAGTTCACTTGCCTTATGAGGCCAAAGTTGCAGGTCCGGTCCAATTTCGATGGATGTACCCATTTGAGAGGTAAAATTTTTTCAAATTAATTTTCAAAATACTTTATTATATATTATATTCTGATAAACTTCTATCAATTGCAAGTAGGTTCTTATATCATTTGAAGAAAAAAGTAAAGAATAAAGCATGTGTTGAAGCTTCAATTTGTAATGCGTATATTGTGGAAGAAGTGACAATATTTGCATCATACTATTTTGAGCCGCACGTGCAGTGCCAGAGGCGAAGAGCAGGAAGAAATGATGAGGGTCCCATTGATCCCAATTGCAAATCATTCTCTATTTTCAATTATCTCGGTCGCTCAAGCGGCGGATGTAAGTTTCGTTGCTTAACAGGCGAAGAACGACAGGCAGCCCATACATATATTTTATTGAACTGTCCAGAAGTGGCGTCATACTTCGAGTAAGTGTATATTTGTAAATATACATATATTGCGTGTCAAATATTTACTAATACATAATGAAAATTGTTAATAGGATTTTTCAAACGTCAATGTATGGACTACCAGCAAATGAGTTTGACCGTTTGTGCGATGAACAATTTGCAGCATGGTTCCAATCATATGTAAGTTGCCTATTTCAAAAAATTTCGTTATTAATATTTTATACATTGATTAAATATATATTATTGACTTTCCATTTGTGACCATAGGTTCACAGTAATCATGATCAAGTTGAAGAGCAAGGATTACTATATCATCTGTCATGGGGTCCAAAGGCAAGAGTAAGAACTTGGCCAGCATATTTCATAAACGGGTATAATTTTCATACTCAAGAATATGGAATGGAAAAAGCCATAATGAATAGTGGTGTGTGTGTTCGGTCATCCAATGGTAGCAGTTCAAAAGATGATTTTTATGGTTTATTGGATGAAATCATAGAGATAGAGTACCCCGGACCATTAATGCGGGTTATGTTATTTAAGTGCATGTGGTTCAACCCAGTCAAAGGAATGAAGGTGCATACTAAGTTTAATTTGGTTGAAATAAATCACAAGAAAAGATATATGAAATATGAACCATTTGTGTTGGCACAATAAGCAATTCAAGTATATTATGCATCATATCCTAGTTTGAAACGTGACAAAGCTGATTGGTGGGCTGTATGTAAAACCAAAGCACGAAGAAAAATCGAGGAACACTGGAAAGATACAGCATATCAACAAGAGGAAGTTTTTAACACGGTTCAAACTGAGGAATATAACATTCCAACTTTACGAGATCCATGTGGAGCAATGATAGATATTGATCTAACTGAAATTCGCGAATCAAATTTAGAAAGTGTTGCAGAATCTGATTTTCAGACAGACGACGACGACGACGACGATGACGACGATGACGATGACGATGAGGACGACAACGACGACAATGAGGACGAGGACGAGGACGACGACGACGACGATGCTCATGAAAAAGATGAAGATCAAGATCAAGATTAAGACGAAGAAGATGAAGAAAAAGATTTAGATTTTTGAGAATTTTCTGTAATTATGTCGTAATTATTATTACAAGAGTTTATTGTCGTTGTCGCATTTATTATTATTGTAGTTCTTATCAATAATATTGTTGTTTTATTTTGATGGAAAATTAAAAATAGAACTACGGAAGTTTTCTTGTCATGTTGTTTTTTGAGAATTTTATGTAATTATGTTGTTTTTGGTTTTTTGGGAAAATCCGTGGCAAATTTGCCACGGATTTTGCTACGGAATTTTTTAAAAATGAAATTCGATTTTTCTCTTGGTTTAATGAAAAATCCGTGGCAAATTTGCCCCGGATTTTGCCACGGATTTTCTCAAAAAAAAAACAAAAAAATCGAATTGCTTTTTAAAGAAAAATCCGTGGCAAATTTGCCACGGAATTTTTTAAAAATGAAATTCGATTTTTCTCTTGGTTTAATGAAAAATCCGTGGCAAAATCCGTGGCAAATTTGCCACGGATTTTGCGACGGATTTTTCATAAACAAATAGAAAAATCGAATTTCGTTTTTTAAAGAAAAATCCGTGGCAAAATCCGTGGCAAATTTGCCACGGATTTTGCCACGGATTTTCCTTTAAAAGGCAATTCGATTTTTCTCTTGGTTTAATGAAAAATCCGTGGCAAATTTGCCACGGATTTTGCCACGGATTTTTTTTAAAAATGAAATTCGATTTTTCTCTTGGTTTAATGAAAAATCCGTGGCAAAATCCGTCGGAAATTTGCCACGGATTTTTCTTTAAAAGGCAAATAGATTGTTTTGTTTTTGGGAAAATCCATGGCAAAATCTGTGGCAAATTTGCCACGGATTTTGCCACGGAATATAACCTTTTGCCGCGATAATTTTATATTTCGATTCGAATTTGCCGCGACAAATTTAGAATCCGTGGCTAATATTCGTGGCAAATTTGCCACGGATAAAAAGTCATCGCTAATTTGACACAGATTGGAATTCATAGCAAATTTGCCATGGAATTAGCCACGATTTTGAAAAAAAATGTATTTAAATTTACATGAAATTTTTTAAAAAAATTCGTCGCAAAATTCGTGGCAAATTTGCCACGAATCCTATTCCGTGGCTAATTTTCACGGAATTAACGACGAATTTTTTATTCGTGGCAAAGTTGCCACGGATATTAGCCACGGATTATAATCCGTGGCTAATTTCTGCACAAATTAAAAAAAAAAAGGCCGTTGTCTTCATTTGTTTTCCGTCTCGACATTTTTTTAGGGTTTTCTTCTCCGTCTCTGCCTCCGACCGTGTGTCGATTTGGCGTTCTCAAAGCGTTCTTCAGCGTTCGGCGGCCTTCTTTGGCGTTCTTCAGCGTTGTTCGGGGTGATTGTTGGTGTTGTTCGGCGGCGGACACTCGGAAGCGCGAGGACACCGAGCGCGAGGATTGTCAGCCGAGATTTTTAGGGGTACGTTGTCTAACTTTTTTGTGGACGCTTGCTTCTTCTGTTGTTGCTTCTGCTTCTGCTCGCTGGCTTTTGCTTCTGCTTCCGAACTTGGCTTTTTCTTCTGCTTCTGCTGGTTGAATTAGGGGGTTAGGGGATTTGTGTTGGATGAATTTGCTTCTGCTTGATGGTTTTGCTGGTTTTGTGGCTGAAACAGAAGGGTTTTCTGGTTTTGTGGGCGAATTTTGGGTTTTGTGTTCTGTTTTTTGGGATTTTTGGTTTTCTGTTCTGTTCTGTATTTTGGGGTTTTGTGGGCGAAATGTGGCCGAATTTTCTTCTGCTTCTGTTCGTGGTCTGCTTGTCTGTTGGGGGGCTGTCTGTTGGGGCTGATCGTGGGCGAAACAGAACGGTTCTGTTTCGCCCACGAATGCTTGTCTGTTGGGGCTGTTCGTGGGCGAAACAGAACGGTTCTGTTTCGCCCACGAATGCTTGTCTGTTGGGGCTGATCGTGGGCGAAACAGAACCGTTCTGTTTCGCCCACGAATGCTTGTCTTGTCTGTTGGGGCTGATCGTGGGCGAAACAGAACGGTTCTGTTTCGCCCATGAATGCTTGTCTGTTGGGGCTGATCGTGGGCGAAATAGAACCGTTCTGTTTCGCCCACGAATGCTTGTCTTGTCTGTTGGGGCTGATCGTGGGCGAAACAGGTTCTGTTTCGCCCACGAATGCTTGTCTGTTGGGCCTGTTCGTGGAACATCGGGAGATCAAATTATGTCGAGTTGAAATTTCAAAATACTTTACGTTGAAATTTGGTTGGAATGAGAGGAAATTTGGTCGGATATGGGCTGAAATTGGGTTGAAATTCGTTTGACATTCATTTGAAATTCGGTCGAAATGAGATGAAATGTGGTCGGAATGAGCTGAAATTTGGTCGGTCAAGTGGAAATGGCCCGCTGATCCAAAATCACCGCCTATGGCTGTGATGCAAGTCGTTTTTCGGCATTTCGGGGTCGTTTAGATGGGTTTTTTAGCCAAAAACTATTCTGGCGAATAGTGTTTTCTGCATGATTTTCAGTTTTTGATGAAGTTTCGGAGTTGTTTTCATTATTTACAACCATTGTTTGTTTGGCTATAATTTAATAATATCATCCTTTGATTTTTTGCGAACTATAGTTATTATCAACCAAATTAGGCTATAATTTTTTGTGATTATAAACATGGTTCATCAAGGCTCGGGGCTTGGGACTTTGTTCTATTCATGTTTATTTTGGTGCGCTGTAAGTGTATGCAAGTTGGTATATATTGATTTGTTTCCTTTCCTATTTGGCTGTCAACCAACTTCATTACTATAGCCATATTTAATATTTTACTATTGTACAACCAGAAAATAATCTCGTACACATTTCCGGGCAGCTTGCTTGTTATCAAAATGGTAAGTTTCCAATTTTTTTAACATTAAATTAATATTCATTTTTAACAAAACCGAAATACATATTCATTTTTTATTAACATTTTTGTCTAACCTTCCAACTATTTAGTATAAACGTGGAGGTCACGTGCGTCATGGTGTAGCTTCCCAAAGAAGGCCGGGCCCTTCCCCTTCCCCTTCCCCTTCCTCGTCATCGTCCCCGTCCCTCTCCTCTTCCCCTGCCCTTTCATATAACCCTCAACCTCAACCAATACATGATGATGGCCACATTGGCCCTTCCTCCGATGTGCAAATGCGAACTGAATCTATTTCAGTTCCATCACCTTCAGTTCCACCTTCAACGCATCACTCTAATGATGACGAAGATAGTTGATTTATCATATCCCCATTTGGAGATTCGTAAGTACTTTATTTTCTTAAGTACATGTAAATTATTATGGATGTCATCGTATGCTTCACGGATGCTACGTATGTTGACTAATCAAGTTATAACCCGTTTCCAGATTCACTGATGCTACATATGTTGTGAGGAAACTTAATAAAATAATCGATAACTGTTGGATGGGACAGTATAGTAGTTGGACCACCGCTCCAAAATAAGTAAAGGAATTGTGGTGGAATGAGTTCAAGGTAAGTGTTGTCCTTTTATTTTCTCATAAACTAACTTTAGTTTAGCCTAATATAATTGTTTTTCTATTGATTGCAGCGGCGGTTCAGGTGGGAATCCGCGGAAGAGAAAGAAGTTAAAAGAATTTTTAAAAAGAAAGTCGGTGATCACATGCGAAATGTGATGAATAAAGCAAAGAGAAGTCAAACAAAGCCTGATTTTATTACAGCTGACAATTGGGCAGAAATTAGGAGAACTTAGGACACTGAAAAGCATAAGCAAATCAGTGAAATAAATAAGAAGAATCGAGCTTCTAGTTCTAGTGAAGGGTTTGCCACATATGCCGGGGGCTCTATCAACATTGGGGAGCATAGGAAAAGATTGGTAAGTCTGTTAAATATGTTGTAAGTTAATTCCATGATTACTCATTTATGTTTATATTTTGTAGGCAGAAGAATTGGGGACAGAACCGAGCTTTATAGCTACATTTGAACGCACATTTCAGAAAAAAGATAAGACATAGACTGGCAACCGAGAAAAAACTATTAAGGTATTTTAGGTTTATATTAAGATAAGACATGGACAAAACCGAGCTTTATATTTTGTATTTATATATATGAAGTTTTTATTATTTTCATATATATTGTTAATGTAGGACAAATATGATGAACTTGTAATGAGCACTGTTGCTAGTGGTGATGGTGATGATGTTGCTGCGTCCGAGCCATCGGTAGACAGTATGGCATTATGGTTGGAGGCATCAGATGGAATGAGAAAAGGTCAAATATTTGGGATGGGATCCATGTCAAGGATGTATACAACGCCGGCTACTGGAACTTCATCCTCCAGTGCGGCTTTTTTAAGGACACAACACGATGAGCAAGTTACCCAAGAATTGAACCAAATGAAGCATTTACTTGTACAGAAGGACGAAGAAATTCGTGGAGTGAAACAACATTTGCAATTTATCATGCGACACCTCAACCTCAACCTCAATAACGATGCCGTTCCTCCTGTGCCTCCTGTGCCTCCCGTTGATGGGTACAATGATAATGACATTGCTGACGATGATGCTGATGCTGACGATGATGCTGATGCTGATGTTGATGCTGATGCTGATGATCCTTGCTAGTTAAAATTTCCAAACTCGAGGTAAGCTTACTTACTTTAGCATTATCTATCTATTTATTTATAGGACAAGTTATTAGTTGTTGCATTTGTTCAATGCACGTGTCGGAGATTCTGTTAAAAGTTCAGCAACTGCTCTTTGCTGTAGATGTTTGCGCTGCAGATGGACAGGACTTCGATTCGTGGAGACTACGTGAATGAACTTCTTGCCAAGAACAAAAGTTCGCAACAAGATACCGAACTTCTTAGTGCTTTGTTCTTTCTTCTTTTTTTTTTTAAAATTTGTTCTTGTCTTGACTGTGAACTTTATATTAGTGCTTTTGTATTTGTGCTTTGTTCTTATGCTTTGTAATTGTGCTATGTTCTTGTCTTGACTTGACTGTGAACAATAGTTCGCAACAAGATTCTATCAATGTTAAATATGAACTTTATATAAACGTTATAATTGCTGTTAATTAAATATAAACTGCTGTTAATTACATTTCAAATCGAAATCGTCCCTCATTCGCTGACTTCATTGCTCAATTTTTCATTACAAACCGTCGCCAAATTCTGCTCGGTGTGTGTGACAAAAAAAACATTTTCTGGGAAATTATCCACCAATTTTGCCACGAAAATGTTCGTCGCAAAATACTGACAAAAAAGATATTCTCATCAAATTAGCCACGAATAAGTTCGTTGCAAAATTAGCCACGAATTTTGAGACGAATTGTTTTCGTGGCAAATTAGCCACTATTTTTCCCCACGAATGATTAGGCACGAATATTTAGCGACGGTTTTTGCCACGAACTTATTCGTGGCAAATTAGAGACGGATTTTGCCACGAATATTTAGCTACGGATTTTGCCACGAACTTATTCGTGGTAAATTAGCGACGGATTTTGCCACGAATATTTGGCTATGAATTTTGCCACGAACTTATTCGTGGCAAATTAGCGACGGATTTTGCCACGAACTTAGTCGTGGCAACTTAGCGACGGATTTTGCCACGAATATTTAGCGACGGATTTTGCCACGAACTTAGTTGTGGCAACTTAGCGACGGATTTTGCCACGAATGTTTTTCGTGGTAAATTAGCCACGAATTTTACGACGAATAATTAGCGACGGATTTTGCCACGAATTTTTTTTCGTCGCAAATTAGCCACGAAAATTGAAATTTTCCGTCGCAAATTTTTGCGACGAGCTATTAGCCACGAATTTTTTTCCGTCGCTAATTTCGTGGCAAATTCGTTTAGCGACGAATTTTGAAAAATTTTTCGTGGCAAAGTTCGTGGCTAAAACCAACTTTTTTTGTAGTGCAATACAATTTTCATGTGTTGCAATTTCGCCCATGACGAAATCTTTAAGCACCTTGAGTCGCACGAGGCAAAGGAGTAAATTAGTCAGTATATCGTTTCCCTAATTGATGATATTCAAAAAGTCGTATGCTATTTCTTCAATGTCTCAAAATAGATGAAGAACTGTGCTAGCTTTTCTACTATAATTGAAGGTGATTGTTAATGCATGCAATGCTCACGTGCTTCAGAATCTGCCTAGTCAAAAGCTAGAATTGAGGTTTTTTGCGCAATGTTAATAAATAGGTTATTGATATTGAGTTTTACAAGGTACAAACAATTTTTTTTTGGGGCACGGAAGAGTAGAATTGTCCTTAGGATCATTTGACCTAGTACTAGTATGATTAATTGTTCAAATAAGCACTAATTCCAAACAAGTTATGACACTCATTTGATACTTTCATCACCTGCATCTCCTATCACTAATGTCGATTCTATTGATACATGTAGTTGATTCCTCTTGTTGCCTAGAATGGTTGAACTCCATTTTAGCAGAAGTTACAATACTGACCCGGCAGCTTCTTAGCATCTGAGGAGCACTCCTAGGTTTTTCTTTTCTGCTACAAGGGAACCTGTGTCAGTTTTGGGTACATGTACCCTTTTGTTGAAGGTCGTTCGAGCTTCTCCATGACTTTATCCGATTGGAAAGATAAGATGATGAAACGATGGTCACATCGAGTCTAATTATCGACCATCAAGCTCGGTTATGGTTACCTCGTTTGCAGAAGCTCCTGCAATCGGTGGAAGATTGAGAATGTTGCCGCTTCCGTTCAAAATGAATGCAGGCTTATTAGGAGAGGCAGGAGCTGCCTCGTTACCCAACATAAAGACAATGTCCATCATAGTTGGCCGGTCTGCCGCATGTTCTTGTACGCACAATAGGCCGATTTGGATGCTTCTCGAAACCTGACGAGAGTTGTAGGGTTGAGCCATCAGTGAATCAACTATGTCTGAGGATTTTCCTTCTTTCCATGAGTTCCAAACCTACAAAAGTTGAAGGTAACAACATCGTACCAAGATTAAGCAATGATATCTGATTTCAAGCAGTAGACGAAGGTAAACTGGGGTGAAGGAATTTCTTGTTTTATGTCCTTACATGTGCTATTAGATTTAGAGATGCACTGTCATTGTAGAAATCAGTGTTCCTCTTGCCACTAACAATTTCCAGTAATATGACACCGAAGCTGAAAATATCGGATTTGATAGAGTATAATCCGTGCATTGCATATTCTGGAGACATGTAACCACTACACAAAATTGGACAACATGAATATCTCATAACATCTAATCAGCTTGTATATCTCCCCTTATTGAGTGCTTGGATGATTGGTTAAATAGTATAGAATAACTTACTATGTTCCGACCACCCTATTGGTATTTGCTTGGATCTGGTCTTCCCCAAACATTTTAGCCATCCCAAAATCGGAAATTTTCGGATTCATTGCAGCATCGAGGAGGACATTACTTGCTTTCAGATCTCGATGTATGATTTTAAGTCTTGAATCTTGGTGAAGATATAAAACTCCTCGAGCAATTCCAAGAATAATTTTGAAATGTTGGTTCCAATCAAGCATTGTCCTTTTTGCTTCATCTATGATCCAAAGCCCGAAAAAAGAATTTGCTGTTCATTATGTCATGAAATCGATGCCAATGGTGAGGCGTTTTAGCAATTAGATTAACACGAAGAGGAAAAAGAAGGTGAGACCATACTGAAAATGAAGCAATCCAAACTTTTGTTTGGCAAGTACTCGTAGATTAGCATCCTCTCATCTTGACTGATGCAACAGCCCAAAAGCCTCACGAGATTCCTGTGTTGGAGTTTGGCGATAAGCATGACTTCGTTCTTGAATTCTTGACTCCCTTGTCCTGAACTCTTCGATAACCTCTTCACAGCTACTTCCTGTCCGCTGGCCAACTGTCCCTGAAATATCATCACGCCTTGAGACATATCTATGAAACTAATTTGTTACCTTGTTTCTCAGTTCAGGCTTTCTTAAGGAAACCCAATTGTTGACCTCATACTTATACATCAACCGTCTTGGACAACTGAGACTAAAGCAGAAAGGGAGATCAAAGGATTTTAGTACTAGGACATGGTATAGTACCTTGTAGACTGGACCGAATCCTCCTTGTCCAAGCTTGTTCGTTGAGGCGAAATCATCTGTGGGAGCTTTAATTGTGGTGATATCGAAGAGAGGTAATTCTTGATCTTTTGTTGTTCCATCTAGCTCCTTTCCAACCTCAGAGCCTATCACACAAAAGAACTACAAATCAGTATGAGGGAACACGGATTGTCATTCGTCGGGACAAGCATCTGTGGCTTCATAAGACCCAAATCCTCGAGTTGCTAAAAGTGTCAGAACTTCAGTTCGATACATGTGTATATCTGGTTCTAAAAGCAACAAAAGAAGGGATTGTAGCGTAGACAGTCCAAGAAACATGAAGATAATTCTTACCTCTTCTTTTCTTTTTCACGAGTACAATAGACACCGCAAGAATGATTATTGCTGCAGCAGAAACTAACCCTATCAAGGTTGCCAACACCTTTCTCCTCGAAAGAAATCCTTTCTTCTGAAACTCAGCTGAGAGGAGAAACTCTTAGTTTATCTATCAAATAAGACTGATGGTGCGACTGCAATCACAACACAGTAGTGACAATAATTTGAGCAAATTAGAATCTCGTACTGATTTTCCTTTTCTAGGATTACCTAATACATGTGCATCCACGCGCACGTATAAGTCTCGTCCTCCATCTGAGATCTCTCTTGTATCCATCAAGTCTCCGTACCACATCAAGCATCCACTTCCTCCTTTTGTAAAATCTGCATCTGCATAGGCCGTGCATGAACAATTCCTCAAGCAT
This sequence comes from Syzygium aqueum, assembly GCA_031216185.1. Classification (NCBI taxonomy): domain Eukaryota; kingdom Viridiplantae; phylum Streptophyta; class Magnoliopsida; order Myrtales; family Myrtaceae; genus Syzygium; species Syzygium aqueum. The sequence continues at coordinate 36,385,666 of CM062235.1, read as the reverse complement.
TCACTTTCGCACTCCCTCAAAGTCTTATTCATGTCGAAAGAGGCAACCGAAGTGCCTGGCACTTTTACGTCAGCTACTTTTACGAGCCCTTCACCTTTCCGACAAACAAATTCTTGATTCTTCCTTATGCACCCAACTGAACTGTCTCTCATACTCCAATTGTTCGGGGACTTAGGGGTAAACCCGGGTAGGCAGTTGCACTCAATATCAGAATAACAGTTTCCATTGGCACCACAATGCCCATAGTAGTCACATTGGTCCTCTGGTTTGGTGAAAATATTGACCCACTTGCTCTTATTTTCGACCCACGCCAACATTTGCATGCTCCCGGACTCTTGAACCACTCCCCTCACAAAGATTGACGAGTTAAAAACATTTGACACTAGGACGACCTCATCGGCGTCAATTTTGAAGATGAAGTTCAACCATGAGGACTGGCTTACAGCAGGGTTCCAATTCGATCTGACTCCGATCCAGGGGCTTGGTTGCCACAATGGAACCTGATTTTTGTACAAGGTTAAGTGCGGGAAACCACTGGGGTCAATCATGAAATACGTGGTTCCCGTTCCGGGGTCATCCCAAGACTTCCAAGATGTAAGGAATCTATTTAGGCCACTGGTGCGGTTGAGCCTGAGTTTCATGGAGGGGAGAAAAGTATTGGCCGGATGGTCGAAACTCTGCCAAAGGACTGAACTTTTCTTGCCATCCTGAAACAGTACAAGATTACCTGAATCCAAAACTTGAGCTACAGAGTCACTCGCCACCGAAGGTGATGAAAGATTGCTGCCCCACACAGAGATGTTTTTCTTTGTGTCGTAGAGTAGGAGATTCCCCAGATTGTCGATAGCAAGACGTCCTGAAGCATCTTTGATGGGGTTGTCCCGGTTGGCGACCAACACGACCGTTTTCTCGGAAATTTTGTTGTACCATAATCCTAAGTACCTATGGCTAGAATTTCCAGGGCTAAAGAAGCCAAGAGCAAAATCTCCACCACTGGAGATCAACACATCACCATCTTTGATAGAGCTCTCTCTTGTAATCAGGTCAGTGGAAATGCACACTCTGTAAAGAACTGATGATATAATTAAATTGAGAAGATTGCTAGGCCAATTCATGAGTGCGAAAAGTAGACAATAGCATGAAGCAAATTGCAGTACTAAATGGCGATTTCGCTATTTCTGGCTTCTTTCTCTTTCTCTTTCTTCTAATGGGTGTTCACTTTCTTCTAATGGGTTTTCACTCCAGTCAATTTTGTATTTATTGTAAGGTGGCACTTACATTGCTTCGTTTACCCGCCACGCCAGAGTGGGAATCGTTAAGTTCACGGGTGTAGAGTGGAAGAAAGAAGAAACTCATATTTGATGACTGAAATAAAATAGAAGCAATTGATAATGACTGAATGACTTTGCTTTTTCAGTGAATGTAGGTTCAACTAGATACTAAATGGGTTAAATTTTTGAGCTGTATTGTAGCTCCCCAAATATTGGGCTCTGATCAACAACGAAAGCAAAACTTTCTTGGAGATCAAAAGATCACCATTTCGATAGAAGTGTCCCTACTAATCAAGCCAGAGGAAAAGCATACTCATGACCAATGGCAGTAAAATAAGATGAAATATTTGCAGAACAAGATGAGGATTTCACCTATAAAATTTACTTTATCCGGTGTATTTCGTGTTGACCTCTAGGAATGGTTTTCATTATTGAATTTTGATGGCTTCTCTTTGGTTCCACACTTAATATGCATGGGACATGATTGTAACATAGCACTTCTCCTCATCACTAAATTGACCCGACCCGGGGGTCAATGGTAAAAAAACACAAGACAATGCTGGATGATTTGTTCAGCACCGACCCGTCGGCTTTGAATCTATACCAAATCAATCTGCCCAAAATTTCTGAATTCCATAGTAAGCATCATTATCCACGCTTTGTCTTTGTCCTCTGTTGAATCTGTCTACATCTTTGCACTTCTTTTTTCGTCGATTAACTGTACTGAACAAGCGTAATTTTCGTATGAGTTCTTACGTGGGGAATGAGGTCCGTGGAAGTGTTTCCTTTATAGAATAAAACTCTCTATATGTTCCTGTAGTAAATGATACTTTGTGGATCGTCTGGAAGGATATTTTGCGGTGTAGCCCTAGCTCAAATATTGAAGGCTTTTTGCTGACTATAGTCTTTTTCTAGGTTCTTGTCCTAGCCTGTTTGGGACACTTCTTGGATTTATCAGTGAACAGACGTAGTTGACATAAGATGACTCCAGACTTGTAATTAACTTTGCAACTGCAGGTCTTCCAGGTAAAATATAGACCTAAGGTAGACAAACACTCGGTGATTGCGAATTTCCTGACGAACATAATGCCATGCACTGACAGAACTAGATGGTTATATACTTCATCCCGTATGTTCAGCAACAGCAAATGACTTTGTTCTTGTCACTTTCCTTGGTCCCTAATGCTTTGAACTCCAGACAACTTGTCCCGACTAAGAAGTGGGTAATGAGTCCAAAGTAGCGCTTCACATTGCTTCATTGACCCACCAGTTGATGAAGAGGAAGAAGGTGCTAGTTGGCCAACCGCTTGAAGCTAGGCAATCAGACAAGTGATAAGAAAGTTGGGTAGAATAAAGGTTTGTGGTCGAGTCAAGTCGTCACAAAGCTCCATTTCCTTCCACTTCTCTTTACATTATTTGGAGACCATCACCTTTTACCCGAATTTGATAAACAAAAAGCTTAAATGTTATTCCACTTATCTAACATTGATTTTACGAAAGAATATTTTAAAATTGTTTGATGAAATATATATAGAAATCATTGCTAATTAATTATATATGGTGACTAATAATATAGATGCAAATTGTGAAATCTTTTAATAGAGAAACTATTTTTTATGTATAAGATAAATTTAAATATGAATCTACATTATATGTATATCTATGATTTTTGACAATATTGTGAAATCTTTTAATATAGAAGCTATTGTTATGACTGATACGGAAACTATAATAAAATTAAAACTGAGACCAATAAAGAACACACAAATTTACTTAGAAAATCCTTACGGGAAAAATCACAAGGAGAGGAGAAGCAAAATCTACTATGAAATTCGAGGGTTACAAACGGTGGTTGAAAAACTCAGGACTCTTTCTATCTCAACTTCTTAATGTAATAACTTGATAAAAATAATATTTATATTGCTCCCAAGCTATAATGTTGGCCCAAGCTCATAGAGAAGTCAAGACATACTCAATAAATCTCCACCTTGACTTGAATTAGACATAAGCGACAAACAATCTTCTCCTCCCACTAGAGTAAAACTCAGTTACAACAAACATTGATGGAATTGGCTCAAATTTCAGTTTGTTATGCGTGAGACCGAGGGCTACGAGTTGATCGGTTTCATTTATTGAGAACCTTCTCCGAATTCTCCAATCGTAGTGAGGTTTTTCTCCTCCATTTGTATTAATCCACCCTTGTGGTGATGAAAATACTGTTGTATTGTTGATGTTATTCCTCCGGTGTGTGACTAGAGAAGAATTTTGTTTATCCTACTATTCTTCATGATTAATGGAAGTTTTTGGGCCGTTTGTGATTTTTTCCCGCATTGGGTTTCCATGTTAAATCTTGGTGTTATTGTTGCCTTTTGTCTCCTTATCATTATGACATTATATTGCGAGGTTGTATTGCTGGTTGTTGCTGGGTTAAGTCAATTTTGGTTGGTTTAGTTTGGGGGAAGATATCTATTTTGGATTGGGTTAGTTTTTGGTGATTGTTGCCCGATTCTCCCCAACACTTCGTAAGCTCCATTTCAACTCACATTATAGAAGCAGATGATATATTTCTGGAGTTTTATTTCGAACACTTGATGTAATCATGTAAAAAAAACAGAAAAATATACAATATATACATGGTTTGCACTGTCTATTTATCGAAAATAGGAATTGGCACCTTTAATCCTATAAACTTTTCGTAAACCACTCACGCTTGAAACTTCAATCTAAGTTTGCTACCATCCCGTGCTACCGCCAACCCTCACCCCTACCGCCTCTGACCACTGGTGGCGATGCTACCTCTGCCTTAGTGTCTCTCTCTCTCTCTGCACTCGCGCGTGGTTGTGCCGACCTTGGTGATGATCGTCGTGGCTGTTGTGACCTCGGATTTAGGTCACAACACCACGGAAAACCTTGATCCAAGGTCGTCAAGGCCCATGGTGAAATTGATGTGGTTGCTCATGGCATCTATGACCTAAATTTGAGGTGGCGATGCCTTAGACGGACTCAGATCAAGGGTTTTTTGTTTTTTTTTTTTTTGTGGGGGTGGGGGGTGGGGTGTGTGGGGTTACCACTCACACACTCGAAAGCAGCAAGTTGCTCGGACACCACAAGAGTAGGTGTTGGCAATGGCGACGACAGGTTTCTCTGGTGACTAAGCTTGGGTTGTAGGTTATGTTGTTATGCACGAAGGATTGATATTACCGGCTGTGATTGGTGGAAAAGAAAAAAGATAGGGATACTATTAGAAAGTGGGGGCAATGTCAATAATAGTGCATGTATACCTAATCAATGTTCAATGTGAGTCTCGTACTCTTTTAATGGAAACCAAATTGTAAGACCGGAAAAAGCAAATTCATTAGAACGGTAAAATCGGTTCCATTCAAAGCATATACAGAGTAAATTGAGCAAAATTAAAGTTCAAGAATCGAATTATATATTGACTTAGACTACAAAAACAATTGTCATATTGTCCCTTGAAATATAAACGAACATGGCCGATTCCGCGGAACTGATGGCGCAAGCTTGATTAGTCCGTGGTCCTATCGCGTGGATCAACCGTCGTTGATTAGTCCGTGGTCTGATCCCAGACTATTGCCGTCCTCGTTATTGACTCGCCATTATTTGTTTGATCTCCCAAGAGAAGATTGACGGGAGACTCGACCTTCTCGAGGTGTCCATGGAGTCGGCTTCACGACAAACACAGAAATTGGGTCAGTCGTGAAGGTTGTGACTCTCGGTAATTGTTTAGCATGATGCGTCACTCTCACCCTATCGTATAGGAAGCTCTTGGCCCTCTTTTTTAGGTGTATTCTCCTATTTCTAATTTCTCAGAATTTTCCTCTTCTAGAAGATTAGACATTGTATAGGAGAAGAACACGCCTCCCTGAAATTGGATGAGATTGTTGAATTTTTTTTTTGGTAAAGAAAAAAAAAATTTTGGTAAAGAAATTGTTGAATTTTTTGGTCAACAGAATAAGCCAAGTTTGTCCGTCATCATCTCTTTCCTAGGAATTTGGTCGACGACGAAATATTTCTCACCAAAATTTGTTCTTCAGTTTTTATTAAGAAGAGATGGGATCTTTGGTGATTCCGGACAGGAGTTATATCAACAGAATACAAGAAAGAGATATGCTTTAACGAAATTTAATCAACGATGAAGTCCGATAACATAAAAAACTTTATCAGAATTTGATTGACGACAAAGTGCGATGACATAAAGATACAACGCCGAAATTTAATCGACAATAAGACATTTGAAAGTATGATTGAAGTTCGAGAATTGAAAGATAACATTGATAGAAGATAACAAGTATTTGTCATGATTGTCCTAGGCCTTTACAAAAAGTACAATGCAGCTATTTAAACCTTACAATTGACAGTTACAAACAGAGGTTACCCAATTCAAATAAATAATTTACTTCACACTCTCTTATTATCTAACAACACTCATTCGAAAATACCACTCATCAGTTACATGTCAATATTGATGTCGATGATTTTATCTTAGATAACTGATATTTGCTAAGCTTAATATCCAAAAATATCGTTTCTTATCAGTTACATGTCAACATGGAGAACTTCATCTCCAGATAACTGATATTTGTTGAGCTTAAATATCTGAAAACATTGTTACTCATCAGTTACACGTCGATATCATTGTCGATGACTTCATTCTCTAATAACTAATATTTGCTCTCATCACTTACATGTCAATATCGATCTTAATGACTTTATCCCAAATCGCTGATATTTTTTGAGATTAATAAATATCCAAAAATATCATTACTCATCAGTTACTTCTAGTGTCCACCAAACTCTATTATTGTCGATAGGTTTGTTAGTTGTTGATTATAACAAAAAATTGATCATTTTTGGTGTCATCACATGCCCCCTTTAAAAGAATCATTCAATTCTTTTAAATTAGATAACCATGAGTCATCATGTTTTTAATAGTGATAATGGGATGAATTGTCCTCCAAATATTACTTCTTAAAAGTTTTGGGCACTCACGATGAAATAAAATTCAAGTCAAATAGAATTCCTCCTCCTGAAAATAAAAGTCCATCAGTTGAACTGTTCAAAATAGAAAATTCAAGACAAAACGAAATTCACACCATTTATTAAAACGAAATTTGACTGAAAATCACTGGCGTAGCTATCTAGTCTGTACCGATCGTCCTACATGGTATAGCCGTCTCTATCGTGAACAATTCTCTACAAGATTCTAATTTTTTTTTAATTTTTCTCTTTTTTCTTTTCTTTTTTTTTCTTTTGTACTTTATTGTTCGTCTTCAACCTTAAACCCAGATTTGGGTTTTAGTATTTCCTCTCCTCTGCCATCAACTGCTCTTCTCTTGTGGCCGATAACCTCTCTTGTGGTCGAGTAGGGCGTGCCCTCGCCCAACTTTACTTGCACTCAATGCCTTCTTTCTCACACACGTACATCACCGACGGACTAATCTAAAATTAACTCATTGGTGTTTGGACTTATGTTCACATGATAACATTTGATAAAATTAAATTTCGTGAACAGTCAACAGTTTCTCTCATTAATGAAATTACATGTTACCCCCTTATATTCGTATAGTTGTCTTACTCAACCCCATACAATTATTATTTGTCCCAATTTCACCTAGAATCTGAGTTCCAATATCTGCATGACGAAATCTTTGAGCACCTTGATTTGCACGAGGCAAAGGAGTAAAATAGTCGCTATATATCTCCCTAATTGGTGATAATCAAAAAGTCGTATGCTATTTCTTCAATATCTCAAAATAGATGAGTAACTATGCTAGCTATTCTACTATTACTGAAGGTGAGCATTAATGAATGTAATGTTCACGTGCTTCAGAATCTGTCTAGTCAGAAGCTAGAATTGCAGTTTTTCGCTCAATTTAGATAAAAATAAGTTATCGATAATGAATTTTACAAAGTAAAGACGGTCCGTGTTTTCGGGCACGGAATGATAGAATTGCCCTTGGGATCAAGTGAGCTAGTAGTAGTATGATTAGTTGTTCAAACAAGCACTTTTTTCTAAAAAATTATGACAATCATTTGAAACTCTCATCGCCTGCATCTCCTATCACTAATGTATATTATAACAGTCTATTAGATACATTTTTTTTGGGTCATACTGTTAGATACATTGAGTGGTGATATTTCCTATCTTGATTGCTTTAAAAAAGTTCATCGAAATTGCTTTAATTTTTCTTTCATTGAGTCCAAGCAAATATACCCATTTTTCTGATATTTCTTGGAGAAGTTGTATGTGTGTTGAAAATTTATGGACTTTGAATCTATACCATGTCAATTTTCTCAAAATTTCTGAAGTCCCTAGTACGCATCACTATCTGTATTTTTTGTTTTTGTCCTCTGTTGAATCTGATTACTCTTTGACCTTAACTTTCTTCTTTTTGGTCTGTTCATGCTACTGAAGAAGAAAAATTTTCCGGCAAGTTCTTACCAGGGGAATGAGGTCAGTGGAAGTGTTTCTGTCATAGACAAAACCTCTCTCAGTTAAACAACATCTGATAAATTGTAAAGGCAAAGAGATTTTCCATTTCCTGACTAAAGAATGTCATGCACTGACAGAGCTAGATGATTACATACTTCATTCCTTATTTACAGCTAATGAGATTGTTTTATATTTTTTTTTTTGCCTTGATGGTTATGTTGGAACTCAAAGCATGAAGATAAAAGCAAGATCAAACAAGGATTATTCTCTCATGAGAATTATTTGCGTATGCTTCCACCTGCTTTCCACATAATGAAATAAAGAAACAGTAACACCCATGATTTCAATCAAAAGGGGGAATGGAAAACTGTAGTCCTGATATTGCTCTTTCGATATGAATCTGAGTTACATACACATTGGTAAGGAGAAGTACACACCAGGTGCATTCTCAAGAGCAAGTACTTTGTCAAAGAAGCAGAGACGAATTTCTGATTTTTATGCAGACAACACCATCTACTAGAGTCTGATACATTGACTGCGCATTGTCAACTTTATTCCTACAAAATCTCGTGGAATGTCACCAACCATCGACTGAGGTAACAGTCAACTCATTTGTTTCACTGTCTATTTGATCATGAAACCTCTCCGTGTAAAATCCCGGTTGCATGGGCTGCCGCAGCGAGTTGCTCTTGCTGTCCAACATTAGAACCACAGATCACATAGTCGGCCTTTGTTCCAGACTTTGCTGAACGCACAAGAGGCCTATCTGGATGCATCTCATAACTTCCAACATAGGAAATGAATCCTCCATTTGTTTGTCTATGAGTTCAATGGCCTTCCCTTGAAGCCATAATTTCCATGTCTGAAAGTTGCAGAGTTTTAAGCAATTTTAATCTTACAGAATCAGAATACAGAGTAGAAACTTGGAGTATAAGCTTACATGTCCGAGAAGGTTGAGATTATGATCGTAATGATGAAATTCTCTGTTCCTCCCACCACTTATTATTTCCATGACAAGGACTACAAAGCTAAAAACATTCGATTTAGTCAAGAAAATTCCGTCTATTGCACACTCTGGTGACATGTATCCAATGCATTACATTTCGGCACACAAATACATAGTCAATAACTAAATGTAGCCACTAATATGCCTCAGAAATTGGGAAATGTTTAGCATGCTGAGAACTTTGAAGGGTGCTTACTAAGTCCCAACTACACGTCGCGTCTTTTCCAGGAATTGATCTTCTCCAAAAGCCCTAGCCATGCTAAAATCAGATATCTTTGGGTTCATCTCACTATCCAGCAACACAGTACTAGTTCCCGATTAATTATTCTCAATCTTGAGTCATGATGCAAATATAGAAGTCCCCTTGCAACACCCGCCGCGATATCAAACCGCCGCCTCCACACAAGAGAACTACCTGCTCTATTACCTGCAAGTTTTTGTAAGGCCAAATCAACCATTGGAAGTTATTCACAAACAAAACTCGTAAACTAACTTAAAAACAGGACCAATCCTATCTGAAAAGAAAAGTTTGAAGTTATTATCTACATTTTGAGACTGAGTTGAGGTGCTAGGAACAGACCAAATATCAATGAATCCTGGCTTCCATTTGGCATATATTCATAATTTCATATACTAGCATCATTTCTTCTCTATCAATACAGCATCCTAATAGCTTGACAAGATTTCGGTTTTGAAGTCTTGCAATCAACAAGACTTCATTCTTGAACTCATCCCAACCCTGTCTTGAGTTTTGCGACAGCCTCTTGACAGCTATTTGAATTCCATCACATTAGACCCTGAAATATTTATGCTAAGACAAACATTCAAAACGACAAGGCTGAAATCACATATCCATGATGATTCGGTAATTACATATCCGCGTGTTCTTTTCTTAATAATATTGCTATTACTGAAAAGGTCCATACCGTATAGACCAGACCAAAACCACCCTCACCGATTTTATTCTGATACGAAAAGCTATTAGTCACTTTAGTTATGTCCTTCAAGTCTAGTATAGGCAGCTCTAGGTTGTCTTCACTCCCAGCTTGCAGCTCTGATTTTTTCGCTGCCAAAAATAGTCAAAGACTTGTGTAAGGAAGAGACTTTTGCAGTATATCAGCTCAAAATTGTTTTTTCGGTTCGCTTTGTTTTTTTCAGGAAAAGATCTTCTTGAAGTGTGAATAGACACGAACTTCAGTTGATCCATTGGCTAATGTAAGTCCTCACATATATGAACCTGCCATTTATTGCTGCAACAATACCAATGAAGCCTCATTCTAGTAATCTTACAAAGTTGAGCATGAAAGATGCCAAATGACATATAAAATGTTTGAAAATGCCTCGAGTAAACTGAATAGTTGCACTAGAGATTACTAACCAAGGTTAATATTGATGAGGAAGAAAGACATTTTACCTAGACGTTTTATTGTTCTCCTCCAGAAACAAAGAAGCAGAAGAATGGGAAGAGAGAGCGATGTAGCAATTACTGCCACCACCGACTCACAATGTAAGAAATTTTAGGAGCAGCTTGGGAGACAACAAGATGGAGACAAAACAGCTTAGCTGAATTTCGAATGTACCTAGGTCTGATGCCGTGACCTGGATGAAAACATTCTGATTGCTTCTGGATTCGATGAGCGTTCTGATGTCGAGAAGATCTCCAAACCAAAGCACACACCCGCTTCCCTTCCTGCTAACATCCGAATTGGCATATGCGGTGCAAGTACAATTTTCAGGCACTTGGCTCTACATTTGTTGAGGCTCATGCTCAAGTTCACCCAGTAATTCAACATATCAGGAACCTTCACGCCCTTCAGCTTCTGGGACCCTTCTCCTTTAGGACAATCCAGGGCCTTCTGCTTGATGCACCCGCTGGACCAAAGAGTCATTGCCTATTCCTGGGGCGAATTCGGGGTGTACCCTATCAGGCAGCTGCATATCCGGAAGTCACCGATTGTGCACACAACGTTAGGCCCGCATTTTGCATACTCATTGCACGAATCGTTTGGCAGCTCAAATATGACAGTCCACTGCGTGTTATCATTCCAGACACGGCATTGGAGAGTGCCATAGTGGCTGAGGAAGACCCTCATGATGGTGGACTCGTTGATGAGTTGAGAGGCACAGTACACTTCTTGAAGCAGTCGTCGCGAACTGGGGATAGATGACTGCATTTGGGGTGAGACATCCTGAACTTTTGTATGACCAAAATAATGTATGGACCCTAATGAATTAGAATGCTCGTCCATGGAAATCAGGAAAAATGAACTTTGAAGTTTGAGTGTCACCCTAATGCCGCCGTCATCGTTTTTGGAATCGTGAATTTTAATTCTCGGGTTCATTTGCCACTGGATCAATTAATTCCGACGCCGCATCAAGTGCGTGATCCGACTCCTTGCCAAGCCCCTTAGGTACCGCATGATAACCATTCTGGTTCTGTTCAGAACTGATTTTTTGTTCCCGGAATCAGTTTTGGACTAGAAACTCGTTTGGTAACGCAATTTCATTTTTCTATTTCTGGGACAAGTTTTTGTTCCAGAACCGGTTCTAAACCAGAAATCAGAATAAAAAAAAAGTTGGTTTTTCATTTCTTGAACAAAAATGAGAATCATTTCTCAGAAAACTTTTTCTTCAAAACACATGTTCATCTGGAAGTCATGATCTTTGAGGCGGGAAAAAAAATTAAAAATTAAAAATTTCAAAACTTCACATAATAATTTAGAATTTGTGGCTACCCACTTTGAGCGAAATTTAAATTTTTTTAGGTGCAGAAAAAATTAAAAAAATAAAAATTTCAAAATTTCACAAAATTGCTTAGAATACTTATGGCCACCAACTTTGAGAGAAATTTAATTTTTTTAGATGCCAAAAAAATAAAATAAAAAATATATAATTTAAAAATTTCACAAAATGTCTTAGAAAATATGTGGCCATCCAATTTGAGCGAAATTTAATTTTTTTAGGTGCCAAAAAAAATTAAAAAAATGAAAAATTTCAAAACTTCACATGATGGCTTAAAATACCTGTGGCGATCTACTTTGAGCAAAATTTAATTTTTTTAGTTGCCAAAAAAACTAAAAATAAGTAAAAAAATAAAAACTTCAAAACTTCACAGAATGACCTAAAATACCTGTGGCTACCCACTTTGAGCGAAATTTTAATTTTTTTAGATGCCTAAAAAAATAAAAAAAAAGTAAAAAAGTAAAAATTTTAAAAATTTACAGAATGGCTTAAAATACCTGTGACTATCCACTTTGAATGAAATTTAAACTTTTTTAGGTGCCGAAAAAAATAAAAAAATAAAAAATTTTAAAACTTCATAGAATGGTTTAGAATACCTATGGTCACCTACTTTGAGCGAAATTTAATTTTTTTTAGATGTCAACAAAATAAAACTAAGTAAAAATTTCAAAACTTTACAGAATAGTTTAAAATACATGTGGCCACCACTTTGAGTGAAATTTTATTTTTTTTAGGTGCCTAAAAAAATAAAAAAAACAAAAAAACAAAAATTTCATAACTTCACAGAATGGCTTAGAATACCCGTGGCCACCAACTTTGGATGAAATTTTATTTTTTTAGGTGCCGAAAAAAAGAAAAAAAAGCAAAAAATCAAAATTTTCAAAACTTCACAAAATGGTTTAGAATACATTTGGTTATCCAGTTTGAGTGAAATTTAATTTTCTTTAGGTACAGAAAAAATTTAAAAATTCAAAAATGCCATTTGGGCACCTAAAAAAATTAAATTTCACTCAAAGTGAGTGGCTAGAGGCATTCTAAGTCATCTGTGAAGTTTTAAAATTTTTGATTTTTTTCGGCACCTAAAATAATTTAGATTTCACTCAAAGTGGGTGACCACAGATATTCTAAGTCATTCTGTAAAGTTTTGAAATTTTTAATTTTTTTTCCTTTTTTTCACATCAAAAAATTAAAATTTCACTCAAAGTGAGTGGCCACAGGTATTCTAAGCTATTCTGTAAAGTTTTGAAATTTTTGAGTTTTTGAATTTTTTTTGGCACCTTAAAAAATTTAAATTTCACTCAAAGTGTGTTGCTACATGTATTCTAAACTATTTTGTGAAGTTTTGAAATTTTTGATTTTTTGATTTTTTTGGCACCTTAAAAAATTTAAATTTCACTCAAAATGTGTTGCCACATGTATTCTAAACTATTCTGTGAAGTTTTGAAATTTTAAATTTTTTTTATTTTTTTTTTAAAATTCATCAAATTTCCTATTTTCCCGAAATCTGAATTTTTTTTAGTTTTTGGAAATTGTGATGAATTTTTCTAGAATTTTTCAATTTTTTGGGATTTTCTGAATTTTTTTGAGATTTTTATGAATTTTTTGGATTTTTTAATTATTTTTATATCATTTCTAAAAAAATGGATTTTTGTTCTTAGAAATAGAATTTTCTGTTATTTATCAAACGAATTTTTGTTTCAGGAAATAGAAATTTTGTGCTGTTATCAAACGGATTTCTGTTCTAGAAATAAAATTTTTTTATCGTTATCAAACGTGTTTATTTTCTTAAAAACTCATCCAAGAACCAGAAATAAAAAAATCTATTTCTGATTCAGAAACTCATTCCGGAACAAAATAGTTATCATTCGCTAACTCTCATTTTCTCTCCTTTTCTGTTCCTCTCTCACCGCTGGAAAACACCACCACCACCATCGCCCCTTCCTCTTCCTTTCCCATTCTTTTCCTTGCCCTTTCTTCCCCTCCACCACTTCGCGGAGGAGAAGCGCCAAGTGGCGCCCGGCATTGGGCTGTCTTCTCCACCGCCCAAGCCGGCCAATGGCCATGCATGCAAGGAGGAGGAAAAGCCACTGGACTCTCCTTTTCCCTCTCATTTCCCCTCTCTTCCGCCAGCTCTCACTCACTCTCTCTCGTTTCTCCCCTCTCCGCCGGACTTCGCCAGCAGCCACTTGAGCAGCCGCGGCCGCCTGTCCGTCTGCTCGACACCACCACCGCCACCGCCACCTCTGGTCCTCCTCTGCCTTCTCTGTCCGTGGCCAGAAGAAGCGGCCAGCCGCCCTACGTCCCGTCACCGCGGTGCCCTTCCTCTCCGCCAAGAACCCCACGCCGTGTCTCCACACTCGCCATCGAGGCAAGTGTGCTCTCTCTCACTCTATACTAACCACCATAATGGTTGCATGTCAAGTTCGGGTCTCGGATTGGATATTGTGGTGGCTGGTTGTTGTGATTGAGAATGGGTGATTGTGTATTTGCCCAAGCATATTAGTTTAGACCTCTAGAATGAGTTCTGTGAGTGTAGATTGCTAAACCAAGTTGAAAATGGTTGTTGCATGTGGGTTTGGACTCCTGGCTTTGTATTTTCTTGGATGAAAATTCGTGGGTTTCACGTTAAGGTTGTTTCTTGAACTTTGGCCTCGGTTCCCAAAACCGAATCTACTGGACACCTTCTGTTTTCCATTTTTACAGCGCCATTTGTGATCCGAATATTGCAAAACGTTCCACACCAAAGTTGTTCAGAAAATCTTGGTCTATAACATACTTAAAATCCGGATTTTTCTGAGTTCAAAGGGGTTACATGAAGACCCAGTTTCTTACCATATCAAATGTGCTTTATACCGTAAAACCAGTGACCTTTGTATCTTCTCAAATTTTTATAAAAATTTCCACTTTGAAGTTGGGCATGTTTCCTTCACAAAAGTTGATAAAAGACCCATGTCTAAAACATATAAAAATTTCATGTTGTTTTGAGAGAGTTTGGTTTGTGAAGCGAGCATTTCTTTTAGTTTAACCGTTCTGTTCCAGCAGACCAATTTTGGTCTGACTTTGAGCTATTAAAAGTGGCTTTTACATAAGGATTCAGAGATTGTGTTCTGCATGGAAAATGTTGATTAAAGTCTTTTTTATAACATATTCAAATTTTATAATTTTTGGAGCTCATTTACTATGTTTTTTAGCTTGATTTATTGAACACTGCAAAATTGCCCAGCTTTATCAGATTTCAATGTTCCATCATTTTCCTAATTGAAAACATTGGCATTTCGACTCAATGTCTTATGAAGTCAAAGTCTATACGTTCTAAGCTTTTCAATGAGGTACTCAAGATCTTGATATGATGAGGCAAATTTGAAACTCATGATTTCTTTTGGAGCCCTGAGAGTACACGACAAATGGTAAGTTCATTGTGAGTTGTACATGTGGTTAATGGACTTATTGTTGTGCATGCGAATGTGTGACTAAGAGATCATTGATGCTATTGGCCTACGGAAGACGATGCCTTGAGGAGCTGTAGGGAAAGCAGGATGCCGTGGCCAGTGATCTACGATGCCTAGGAGGTGACATGCCCTAGATGCCTCGAAAGTTTGATTGAGATGCCGTGGTCAGTGGACCTACGAAGCCCGCGCAGGCTAATGAGAATTTCGATGTATACTGCAGCTGACCGGAGGGCACACCGAACCCCGCTAGTCGAGATGTTCCTCCATGCGTGGCCAACGAGCGCATCGGACATGTGTCTTGGAGTGGAGATTAAAATTTGATTAATGTCACATAACGCCTGCAATGTGTGCTCATGATGTTGTCTATTCAGTGATTGAAAAATCTTTATGCCAGGTGATTAATAATAGAATGAAGAAGGGGAGTCTATGCGTGCTATGGCTGGCTTGTTGATTGGTTTAGTTGTCTATCTGGCTAATCCTGTTAATATGTCTGATATTATCTGTTTAGTATAGTGCGATATAATTTACTTTGTTGAGCTTTCACTCATTTTTTAAAATAGATCCTTAGCCATGCTAATACTCCCCACATCGACCTCCCCACATCGACCTTTATTAGTTATGGAGTGCTCATTGATTTTGAGGGATGGAGTGCCCATTGATTTTGAGGGCCACTTGTATGAGTTTGTGGATCCCTATTTCCTGGGGATTGTTTTTGTTAAGTGTATCTCTATTCTAACTGTGGACATTGGGTCCCCAGTGAGACCCATACTTTGGGGTTCGTGGCTGTCTATGTTAGCATTGGAGGACGGTTGGTAGGACCTCTTCCGCACCCAAGGCAAGATGGAGCGGATGATGGTGCTAGTAGCAGAGTTGAGCGAGGCCGATGATGAGGAGTAGGGGATGGACTTTTTGGAGGACACGACTGTCACTTTTTGAGACAGAATCGTGCCGAGTGGGTGATAGCTTTTGTTTTTGGTATGAAGTTGGTGGGTTCATATGAATAGTTCAGATTATAGTAGCACCTATAGGCAGTCTTCCCGAGAGCGAACTCACGCTGTATCAACCCTATTATTAAATGAAGTGAATGGCGGTTTCTTCACTTGTGTGTCCTTGCATTTTTTATGTTTATATGTTTTTATGTCACATTTATGTTATAAATGTTGACCTTAGAAAGAATTATCTTCCTTCCAAGAAAAATTTGATGATTATTGAGAATTAGAGAATTTCTCTGGAAAGGGGCGAGCTTGGGACGCTACGTTAGGTCTCGAGCAATCCGCTGAACTAGATACCATTCCACGGGCTGCTTCGTTCAATTACTGAAGCATTCCTGCGAAGGTACTTTTGGGGCAATCCCTGGAGTTTAGCCGAGTATATGAAGTCTCCTGTTGAAGGATCATTCGAATCCCTCCAGGAAGTGAGGTACCGATTCAACCCGATCCGCAGGTCCCATCCGATAGGATATTTGACAGTTCTTGCATCGTGCCGTCTTCTCCGACTTTAACTCTGACAAACCCGTCCACCATCAGCTTTCAAATTCCGACATACAGCCCCGCTAGCCCACGGGTACACACATGCAGGATAGATGAGTGGCCTTTCCAATTAAAAATCCATCAAACATCATACGAAGTGGCCTTTCCAATTAAAAATCCATCAAACACCATAGGAAGTTCTTAGATCCCGTGTAGCACAATATGAGTCACTAGATTAAGAAAGAATAAATTTTGACTGTTGGATGACTTTGTATAGATAGATACTTAAGGATAATTAATGGAAATTATTGAATGTAAGATTTTTTTTTTTGATGACCCGAGAACCTCCCTTTCGCCCGACAGGCTATTCGGTACTAAACCCGGGGGAAGGCTAGCCCAACAACCCACCGTCAGGACCCCCCACTTAAATCGCTGACGACGCAGAGTTTCGAACCGCTCACCTCCTGTGATGGCGGAAGGGCTCAAACCAACTACGCCACCCACGGGTGGGTAATGTAAGATTGTTAGTATCGCTATTGATTAAGAAAATTTATGACACATGAAAACAATTACAAACTACAAAAGAATGTTATAATAATGGGTTAATACCATGAAAAACTCCAAACTGATACATTTGTGACAAATTTACTCTAAACCGATCTCAAACTGGTATACCTGTGACAATTTTATCTTTCTTTAGTTTTTGTTTAATTTTACCATCAAATTTTTTAGTTGGATGATACGTGATAGTTTACAGATATACTAATTGGGGATTTTTCCTTTCGTTTGTCATAGGTGTATTAGTTTATGATTTTCCGTAGTATTAATCCATTTTAACGAGAAATGAATTTGTCACCGATATACCAGTTTAGGGTTTTTGATGATCAAAAAATTAATTTTGATAAATTTATCACAGGTATATCGATTTAAGATTTTTCGTGGTATTAACTCTATACTAATTGAGATAAGTATGGGTGCACTAGTTTGGATTAAATGTAGAATGGATGTACTAATTTTGGATTTCTCGTAAATAAAAATTAGTTTCGGATAAATGTGATACGGATGTATTAGTTTGGAAGTTTTTGTTTAATAAAAATTAACTTAAAATAAATGTGGCGCGACTGTATTAATTGAGACTTTTGACCAGTCTCCTTTTCTCGCCCACGCCTCATGGACCCTTAGAAGGCATTACAATTGTAATCAACCGAGTCTTCCACCTTGTGCATCAACGCAGACAATATTGGAGTAATTGGCACAAGTCAAAAAAAGGGGGTTTTGACACAACACGCTCGAGGAAATGCTCCACTGTTGTGACACATACGTCACATCAAACAATCCCTATCCTACATTTTGAAATTAGGCCCTAGAAAAATGGTTGCATGAAAAGGCAGCAAGTATTTAACCAAAATATAAATACGTATGTTTTTGCCATAAGCTATAAACAGTTCATGATAGATCGACTTATATAATTGATTTGGAAAGTGATGTGCTTGAAAAATAGTTGCTTTATTAAAAAAGAGGATGATATTTCAATACTCAAAATAAGGTATGCTGCATCATTTTACAAATGATTCATGAACCCATATTTCTTTATAATTGTGAGGGAAATTCGAGCCATCTATAACCCAAGTGAGATCGTGGCATTGCCTGGGAGGCCTTTGAACTCGCAAGTAGCACCCAACTGATGAGGCAATGTATGTGCAGCATAATTCAAAATCATATGGCATGGTTTTTAAGGAATCAAAAATCAGATCTTTCTAGTGAATGTTCTGAGGTTCTTTTGTTGTTTCCCTTTTAACATGTTTCAGGCTCAAGAATACGCATATTAGCAATGAGAATCCGTCTAAGAGCAGCACCATTCCCAAAATCAGACAAATTTTGCCTCTTTTGAGGATAATTCAAGTAGATGAGATTCTGAACACAGAGGTAGCTATGAAATCTTCGGAGGCAGTTAAAGAGAATGACTTGCTGTTCTGCTCAAGTATTGTCATTGACACAAACAAATAAGTGATATTCAATGTCCGAATTTTGGCCCCTGTAATCGCCAAGTATTTGTTATATTTATTTACTTTTCAAACTAATAGTTTGATTTTAACCAAAAAAAAAAAGCCTACTAGTTTGACGGCAAAGAGTGGACGAAATTCATATCTCCTCAAAGTATGGAAGTGCATTGTTGAGATCGGAAGACGACCATACATACGTGAAAAGATCAAACAATGAATTGAAATGTGTTACATTTTTTGGAGGGAAAATTGTTGAAAAGGTCTTAAATCTATTGTACGGCGACCAAT
This sequence comes from Syzygium aqueum, assembly GCA_031216185.1. Lineage (NCBI taxonomy): Eukaryota > Viridiplantae > Streptophyta > Magnoliopsida > Myrtales > Myrtaceae > Syzygium > Syzygium aqueum. The sequence continues at coordinate 36,366,984 of CM062235.1, read as the reverse complement.
TCAATCCTTAACTTTTCAATTTAGCTAATTTTTTTAGTATTAACTTTTTTGATGATTTTCTAATATAGTCATTCCGGCCAATTTTGATTGGAAATTGCTGATGCAGCGGTCCAGTCTCCATCGCTGATGGTCGTCCTACATGACACAATTGGCGTTGACGTGGACGATTTTATAATTTTTTTGAAAATATCTTTCTTTTTTCTCTCTTTTCTTGTCTTTCTTTTTTTTTTTTTCTAGTTTTCCTTTACCGTTTGTCTCCATCCTTAAACCCGGATCAGGGTTTGGCGCCTCCTCTCCTCCGTAATCAACTCCTCTTGTGAATGTTAAGCTCGCTTGTCGTCGGGAAAAACACAACTTTTGCCTGCAGTTCAACGCCTTCGTCCTCGTAAAGCTCTTCATCTCCTCACATCCCACGCGACCCTCGTCTCAGCCGTCTCCTTCGTAAATTCTTGCCGGCCCTGTGGTGAGTAATTCTTTCGCGTGTTGTGTCACTCCCACAATATCACATGTATTAGGAAGCTCTTGGCCCTACTTTTAAGTTAGGGTTAATACCACCAAAAATCTCAAAATAATACACCCGTATCAAATTTAATTTAAATTAAATGAAATTACATGTTACACCCTTATATTCATGAAGCTGTCTTACTCAACCCCATACAATTATTATTTGTCCCAATTTCGACCAGAATATGAGTTCCAATGTTTGCATGATGAAATATTTGAGCACCTTGATTTGCACGAGGCAAAGGAGTGTTTTTGTCAGTATATCATCTCCCCAATTTATGATATTCAAAAAGTCGTACTCTATTTTCTTAATATCTCCAAATAGATGAATAACTGTGCTTCCCATTCTACTATTACCGAAGATGAGCGCTAATGCATGTAATGTTTACGAGCGTCAGAATTTGTCTAGTCAGAAGCTAGAATTGGGGATTTTTTCCCAATGTAGATAAAAATAGCTTATCGATTTGCGGATAACTTAATTTGCGGATAGGTTATCAATCAATTCATGAAAAAATATTTGGATAATAATTTTACTTAATTTGTGGATAACTTCCAAATTCGAATTTGCGGTGGATCGGGACAGTGGTCGAGATAAGCGGCAATGGGCGGCCGACGATGGGGATGACGGCAGTGGATGGCGAAGACGATGTCACTTGCGGGTAGTCAGGAATTTAGGCTCATCTCCTGCAAAACAGAATCACGAGCGGGACGATGGACTAACTCACGACCACGAGGTCGGCAGCGAGGGTGACGCGATAGCAAGAGCGCTGGCGGGGGGAGGGGGGCTTGGAGCAGCGGGAGCGGGTCCGCTGATGGCAGCAGCGGGGTGCCGATGACAGAACAACAACGGCGGCAAGAACTGGAACATCAAGTGCTTCGTCGTCGGCCAGGAAGGAAACAACGTCAATGTTAGACAAGGTCACGTGGTGCAGTGCAACTAGGAACTGCTTCATTGTTGTTCGAATTGTTGGTTCCGGAGTCGCTGAAGCAATGAACGTTGATGGCAGGAGCAACAATGAGCTAAGGCTGGACTTGGTGAACGTCGAACTTGCTGTGTCCACAAATTCATGAATCTACTACCCAATAAACCCACCGAAGCTTCCCCAGAGAGCTCCCTCTATAGTCACGCCTCTCTCTTCTTTGACTCCTCAAGAACGTGTATTCCCCTCAATGGTCAACGTCTCGCTCTCCTCTCACATGTTTCTCGTGCTCTCTTTGAAAACCTTGATCTTGAAAATTATAATAGCTCCCCTTAATTATGACGCATAACGACATATTTATATCGCATGCTATAGGTTAATTGATTGGGCTTTCTAATCATAGTGGGCTTCAGCTTAGGCTTTATCATCAAATTTTATTTTAATTCTGAATGGGTTCAATTAATTTGATCTTTTCTCTAATTAAGCTCAATGGGTTAATTTAAGCTTAAAATAAGACAACGAAGACCTATTGCCCCTTCCTCTGAATGAGCGGAATTTCGTTCGGCGCCCGAGCTCAGTTTACATAGCTTACTTGCCACTGCTGTATCGATGTGGAATGCAATTAACCTGTATGAACCTAAACTATATGCTACACAATTTTAATATTTTTGTTTACGGATTAAAATTTAATCCCTAATTTTCTATACAATTAATCACTAAATATTTAATCAAAATTTAGGTATCAACAGCCTCGGTTGACATTGCGGGATGATACCAGCACCGTGGAACTCCTGTTTGAATCAGCTGTTTATTTCCCAGAGGAGAGTTAAAATGTTTTGTGCACTTAATTTCCAGGTTTTTTAATTTGGGCGGGCCTGAAGAATGAGTTTAGGCCTGGCCTCCTTAGCATATCGATGGTCACTCCCCTGTTTTTCAGAGGAAATTTGCTGAGGAACATAGTCTAGTCTATGACCCAAAACAAATAGAGGAACCTTTCGATTTGTCATCCGGATTGTTCTTCACGTTGTGGTCATGTCCATCATGACCAAACCAATGAATTGATTAATATTTTTACAAGCTACAGACAATTCGTCTTTTCGGGCACGGAACAAGAGAATTGCCCTTGGGATCCAGTGAGCTAGCAGTAGTATGATTAATTGTTCAAACAAGCACTAATTCCGAACAAATTATGACAGTCATTTGAAACTCTCATCACCTGCATCTCCTATCAATAATGTCTAATCTATTGATACAAGTTGTTGATTCCTCTTGTTGCCTAGAATAGTTAAACTCCATTTTAGCAAAATTTAGAAAACTGATCTGGCAGCTTCTTAGCATCTGAGGAGCACTCCTGGTAAATTTTTTTGTTACAAGGGAATGCTTGATCTGATTCGAGAGATAGCATAACGAAATGATGGTCACATCGAGTCCAATCATCGGCCATTGAGCTCAGTTATGGTTACCTCGTTCGCAGAAGCTCCTGCAATCGGTGGAAGGTTGAGAACATTGCCGCTTCCGTTCAAAATGAATGCAGGCTTATTAGGAGACGCAAGAGCTGCCTCGTTACCCAACATTAAGACAATGTCCATCATAGTTGGCCGGTCTGCTGCGTGTTCTTGTACGCACAGTAGGCCGATTTGGATGCTTCTCGAAACCTGATGATAGTTGTAGGGTTGGGTCATCAATGAATCAACTATGCCTGAGGATTTTCCTTCTTTCCATAAGTTCCAAACCTACAAAAGTCGAAGGTAACAAAATCTTACAGAGATTAAGCATTGATAACTGATTTCAAAAAGCAGTCGAAGGTAAATTGGGGTGAAGGAATTTTTTGTTTTAAGTCCTTACATGTGCTATTAGATTCAGAGATGCACTGTCATTGTAGAAATCAGTGTTCCTCTTGCCACTGACTATTTCTAGTAGTATGACACCGAAGCTGAAAACATCGGATTTGATCGAGTATAATCCTTGCATTGCGTACTCTGGAGACATGTAACCACTACAAAAAATTGGACAACATGAATATCACAGGACATCTAATAAATATGTATCTCTCCCCTTATTGAGTGCTTGGATGACTTGGTTAGATGGTATAGAATAACTTACTATGTTCCAACCACCCTATTGGTACTTGCTTGGATCTGGTCTTCTCCAAACATTTTAGCCATCCCAAAATCGGAAATTTTTGGATGCAATGCAGCATCGAGGAGGACATTGCTCGCTTTGAGATCTCGATGTATGATTTTAAGTCTTGAATCTTGGTGAAGATATAAAACTCCTCGGGCAATTCCAAGAATAATTTTGAAACGTTGGTTCCAATCAAGGTTTGTCCTTTTTGCTTCATCTGTGACCCAAAGCCAGAATAAGGAATTCACTGCCCGTTATATCATGAAATCGATGCCAATGGCGAGGTGTTTTAGTGAGTACATGAAAAGGAAAAAGAAGGTGAGGCCATACTGAAAATGAAGCAATCCAAACTTTTGTTAGGCAAGTACTCGTAGATTAGCATCCTCTCGTCTTGACTGATGCAACATCCCAAAAGCCTCACGAGATTCCTGTGTTGGAGTTTGGCTATAAGCATGACTTCGTTCTTGAATTCTTGACTCCCTTGTCCTGAATTCTTTGACAACCTCTTCACAGCTACTTCCTGTCCATTGGCCAAGCGCCCCTGAAATATCGTCTCATCTTAAGACATCCATGAAAACTACTTTGCTATCTTGTTTCTTAGTCAAGGCTTTCTTAAGGAAACCCAATTGTTGACCTCATACTTCTACATCAAACATCTTGAACAACTGAGACTAGAGCAGGGAGAACAAGGGTTTTAGTGTTAGGACATGGTATAGTACCTTGTAGACTGGACCGAATCCTCCTTGTCCAAGCTTGTTCGTTGAGGCGAAATCGCCTGTGGCAGCTTTAATTGTGGTGATATCTAAGACGGGTAATTCTTGATCTTCTGTTGTTCCATCTAGCTCCTTTCCAATCTCAGAGCCTATCACACAAAATAACTAGGAATCAGTATGAGTCGAACCTAATTGTCAACTGTCGTGACAAGCACCTGTGGCTTCAAAAGACCCAAATCCTCCAGTTGCTAAAAGCGCCAGAACTTTATTGCCATACATGTATATATCTGGTTTTAAAAGCAGCAAAATAGGGGACCGCAGCGTAGACAGTCCAAGAAACGTGCAGATAATTTTACCTTTTCTTTTCTTTTTCACCAGCACAATAGACACCGCAAGAGAGATTATTGCTGCAGCAGAAACTAAACCTACCAAGGTTGCCAGCACCTTTTTCCTCGAAAGAAATCCTTTCTTCTGAAACTCAGCTGAGAGGATTAAACGTTTAGCCGATCTATCATATATACTGACTGGGAGACTGCAATCACAACATAGTAGTGACAAAAATTTGAGCAAATTAGAATTTCTTACTGATTTCCCTTTTTAAGGATTACCTAATACAAGTGCATCCACGCGCACATATAAGTCTCGTCCTCCACCTGAGATCACTCTTGTATCCATCAAGTCTCCGTACCACATCAAGCATCCACTTCCTCCTCTCGTAAAATCTGCATCTGCATAGGCCGTGCACGAACAATTCCTCAGGCATTCACTTTTGCACTCCCTCAAAGTCATATTCATGTCGAAAGATGCAACCGAAGTGTCTGGCACTTTTACGTCAGCTACTTTTACGAACCCTTCACCGTTCCGACAAAACGATATTTGATTCTTCCTTATGCACCCACCTGAACTGTCTCTCATGCTCCAATCGTTCGGGGACTTAGGGGTAAACCCGGGTAGGCAGTTGCACTCAATTTGGTCCATGCTATCAGAATGACAGTTTCCATTGGCACCACAATGCCCATAGGAGTCACACTGGTCCTCTGGTTTGGTGAAAAAAGTGACCCATTCGCTCTTATTTTCGACCCACGTAAACAGTTGCACGATTCCGGACTCTTGAACCACTCCCCTCACAAAGATCGACGAGTTAAAAACAGTCGACACCAGGACAACCTCATTGGCATCAATTATGATGCTAAAGTTAAACCATGAGTACTGGCCTACAGCAGGGATCACATTCAATCTGACTCCATTCCAGGGGCTCGGTTGCCACAACGGAACCCGATTTTTGTACAAGGTTAAGTGTGGGAAACCACTGGGGTTGATCATGTAACAAGCGGTTCCCGTTCCGGGGTCATCCTTAGACTTCCAAGATGTAAGGATTCTATTTAGGCCACTGGTTCGGTTGAGCCCAAGTTTCATGGAGGGGAGCAAAGTATCGGTTGGATAGTCGAAACCCTGCCAAAGGACTGAACTTTTCTTGCCATCCTGAAACAGAACAAGATTACCTGAATCCAAAAGTTGAGCTACGCAGTTACTCGCCACCGAAGATGATGAAAGATTGCTGCTCCAAACAGAGATTCTTCTCTTTGTGTCATAGAGTATGAGATTCCCCAGATTGCCGATACCGAGACGTCCCGAAGTATCTTTGATGGGGTTGTCCCGGTTGGCGACCCACACGACCGTTTTCCCTGGAATTTTATTGTACCAAATCCCTAAGTACCGATGGCCAGAATTGCCAGGGCTAAAGAAGCCAAGAGCAAAATCTCCTCCACTGGAGATCAACACATCACCATCTCTGATTGAGCTTTCTCTAGTAATCAGGTCAGTGGAAATGCACACTCTAAAAAGAACTGATGATATAATTAAATTGAGAAGATTGCTAGGCCAATTCATGAGTATGAAAAGTAGACAATAGCATATGGCAAACTGCAGTACTAAATGGGGATTTCGCTATTTCTGGCTGCTTTTTCTTGCCCGTCTTCTAATGGTTGTTCACTTTTGTAAGAGAAGCAAATTGGGAAGAAGAAACTATTTGATGCATCGAAGTGTTGACCTCCTGGAATGTTTGTTCCCTGCAGTCAATCTCGTAATTATTGTAAGGTGGCTCTTACACTGCTTCTTTTTCTCGCCACGCCAGGGAGGGAATTTTTAAGTTCACGGGTGAAGAGTGAAAGAAAGAAGAAACTTACATTTGATGTCTGCATTACAGAAGAAGCAATTGATAATAACTGAATGACTTTACTTTTTCAGTGAAGGTAGGTTTAACTAGATACTAAATGGGTTAAATTTTTTAGCTGTATTGAGGCTCACCAGGTATTGGGCTCTGATCAACAACAGCAGCAAAACTTTCTTAGAGATCAAAAGCATTCTCATGAGCGAGGGCAGTAAAATAAGATTAAATATTTGCAGAATAAGATGAGGATTCCACCTATAGAATTTACTTTATCTGGTGTATTTCGTGTTGACCTATAGGAATGCTTTTCATTATTGTCAATCTTGATGGCTTCTCTTTGGCTCCACGCGTAATATGCGTGGGACACGATTGTAACAGAGCACTCCTCGTCATAGTTAAATTGACCCGCCCCGGGGGTCAATAATACAATGAAACAAGACAATGCTGGATGATTTGTTCTGCACCGACCTGTCGGCTTTGAATCTATACCAAATCAATCTGCCCAAAATTTCTGAAGTCCATAGTAAGCATCATTATCCATGCTTTGTCTTTGTCCTCTGTTGAATCTGTTTACATCTTTGCGCGTTGTTCTTTTCTCATTGATTCACCGTACTGAACAAGTGTAATTTTCGGATGAGTTCTTACGCGGGGAATGAGGTCCGTGGACGTGTTTCCTTCATAGAATAAAGCTCCATAAGTTCCTGATGTAAATGATACTTTGTGGATAGTCTGGAAGGATATTTTGCGGTATAGCCCCAGCTCAAATATGGACGTCTTTTTGCTGATTATAGTCTTTTTCAAGGTTTTTGTCTTGCCTGTTCAGGACACTTCATGGATTTATCAGCGAACAGACATAGTTGACATAAGATTACTCCAGACTTGTGATTAGCTTTGCAACTGCAGGTCTTCCAGGTAAAACATAGATCTAAAGTCGATAAACACTCGGTGATTGCGAATTTCTTGACGAACATAATGCCCTGCACCAACATAACTAGATGATTATATACTTCATCCCGGATTTTCAGCAACAGCAAATGACTTTGTCCAATGTCATTTTCCTTGGTCCTGCACCAACAGAAGTGGGTGATGAGTCCAAAGTAGCGATTCACATGGCTTCATTGACCCGCCAGCTGGGGAAATTCTTCAGTTCACATATAAAGAGTAACAGAAGATTCCAATTTGGGAGGTTTTGGAGAAAAAATGTGCTAGCTACCCAACCGCGTGAAGCTAGGCAATCAGACAAGTGATACGAAAGTTGGATAGAATAAAGGTTTTTGGTTGCGTCAAGTCATCACAAAGCTCCACTTCCTCCCACTTCTCTTTACATTATTTAGCGACCATCACCTTTTACCCTAAGTAGACAAACAAAAAGCTTAAATGTTATTCCACTTGTCTAACATTGATTTTACAAAAGAATAATTTAAAATTGCTTGATGTAATATGGAAAGAAGTCATTGCTAATTAACTATATATGTTGACAAATAAGATAAATAAATTGTGAAATCTTTCAATACAGAAGCTATTTCTTGAGTATCAGTACAATGTAGATACAAATATAAATATATGTACATTAATGATGTTCATAGGATATGAGGAAGAATAAGGGTGTTGTGTAATTTGATTTCGACAATAAATAATGACAATTAAAGATGATTAATGGGTTGGTTCATGTTCCAAATATGGTCCGCTTGTTCTTGTCATTGCTTTTCTCAACAAGTTGTGTCCTTTAGACTTCTCTAGGTGAAACTTCAAAGGAGCAACGCCAATAAGTTGGATAATCAACACCCTGATTTTATGTTCAATTAGCGAACAAACACCACATTCCTTCGTCATCTTATTTCCACTCGTCTTCTTATTTTCTTCACTTTAGGCTGCGCATGACAATCATTCTGTGCCCAGAAATAGATTCTGATAAAAAATGATTCTTTTTGATTCTGTGCCTAGGAAATGATTCTAAGCATTTGAAAGCGTTTGGTAACACTCCAAAATTCTGTGCCCGGGAACAAAAATGTATTTGGTAACAGCATAAAATTTCTTTTTATTAATAATATTTTAATATTTCTTTCTTTTCTTTTTTCTTCTCCTCTTTCTTGGCCAGGGCCGGTAAAATATTTTTTAATTGATAATAATTTTATTAAAAATAATTTTTTATATTTTTTTGGCCATGGTCGGTAAAAAAATTTCTTATAAATAATTTTTTATTAATAATTTTTTTAAAACATTTTACTAAAAAATATTTTTATAAAAAAATATTTTTTTCTTTTTTTTCACCATGGCCTGGTCACTGGCCATGGCCGGTCAAATTTTTTATTATAAATATTTTTTTATTAAAATATTTTAATAAAAATATTTTTATTGAAATTATTATTTTATTTTTTTTGCCATGGCCTGTCGCTGGCCATGGCTGGTAAAATATTTTTTATAAATAATTTTTTTATTAAAATATTTTAATAAAAAATATTTTTATTGAAAATATTTTTTTTATTTTTTTTGCCATGGCCGGTAAAATATTTTTTTATTAATAATATTTTAATAAAAAAATATTTTTATTAAAATTATTTTTTTATTTTTTTCGCCATGGCCTGGTCGCTGGCCATGGCTGGTAAAATTTTTTTTATTAATAATATTTTTTTTATTTTTTTCCCCATGGCCTGATCACTGGTTATGGCCGGTAAAATTTTTTTATTAATAATATTTTTTTTATTAAAATATTTTAATCTCGCTAGATACGACGAGGGTGGCCTTCGTGCCAAACATTAGAAGCTATATTAAAAATCAAGAAAACAAAGAAGAAAAAAAATTGATTCTCATTTTTGTTCCCAGAATCAAGAAGCTACTATTTTTTTATTCTTGATTTTACTCCAAAATTGATTCTGGGCACAAATTTGCAAGAATTTGTGCCCAGAATCAAAAAATTAAACAAACGGATATCTGTTCGCAAACTGATTCTAGGAACAAAAGAACAGAATCAAACACTATTTGGCAAGTTATCATGCGCAGCCTTAGCGGATCGGGAGTTAGCTCTAACCATACCTTCTCCAGTAGAAGACAAAAAAGTCGGGGCACGGGAGCACTGCACCAGATAAGAAATATGCAGAAGGGAAATTGTGTGATATTTGTATATTTTTGTGTGCCATAATGTAGAGTGCATGAGCAATAGGTTTTATTGGATGACAATATAAATATAATATCGATTATAATTAATCAGAGATATGCATAATCAAGAGAGATATATGCATAATTAAAGAGACTTGGAAAATCAAATAAAATATCCTAATTATCTCTAACAACACTGAACTGTTCCCATGCAAGGAGTTTTGCTTGAGAACCGTAATTTATCATCTCTTATTCCTGCCATTTTTAGGATATTAATTGGGGGACGATATCGTTATTGATTTATTACCCCTACTAATCTATTTTGGGAGGAGTAAAGTGATCATCTCTTTTTCTTTTTCGGTTCACAATAGTGTATTATTTTTGTCTCTCCTATTCTAACTCTGCTCTCTTACATTTTTAGTTTGCCTCCCCGCTCAATTTAGTTATCATTGGATTGTGTGCCTACTGGGTTTTCTCACAATAATGCATTGTTTTTTCATATATTGGAAAACGCTAAGATTAATTTAGAGAGAGAAAGTAGATAACTCATAATAATAGCCCTAATTACAATAAATAAATTTAGTAATTATTCTATTGGTGTAATGTATGCTCTTGCACTATTTTCCCCTTAATTTCAAAGTGTTTTTGCCTTTGTGTTCGATTATTCAAAATGTTTGGAAGTGGAGGAGTATAAAAGAAGATTAATGATGAGCAGAAAATAGAGAACGGAATCAAAAATCAACAAGTCCAAAGTCTTAGTATATTCTGATTATACTACTTGTCTTTCTTGAGCCAAACACTAAGATATTGAGGGACATTTTGTGAGAGTGATTGTGTGAGACAGAGAATTCTATCATTCATAAAGTGATATCACTTAAAACTTGTAATCCTTTTTTTTATCATATAGAGGAATCTAGCAAGTAGGCTGTCAGTGTGGGAGAGTAGACGTGGGCATAATCTAAGCCGAACCACTATAGTCTTCTATGTGCAGTTTTTTTATCCCTAAACTCTTATTCTATTTTTTATATTGCACACTAGCACATTTGTTACAAAATTTGTTCAGAATCTGATTGTTTGTCAAACTTTAATATTGATTATTTGTTTCCACTTTAAAAAATTGATCAAAAAGTCTTAAATTACCTATTCACCCTCTCTAAGTGATTCTTGCTAACTACCTCATGATTTACATCTTATTGGATTGATTTGATTACTCGGGTCGTTCATAGAAGTTTCTCGTTGTAAAGACAAAAGAACTGTGAACGAAAATTTCTTTATAAAAAAAAAAAAAAAAACTGTGAACGAAAATGTTCTCGAGGGACTCCATCCAATAGGATGTTAGACGCTTCTTGCATCGTGCCGTCGTCTCAAACTTTTAACACTGACAAACCTGTCCACCATCAGCTTTCAAAATTCCAACATACAGCCCCTCGAGTCCATGGGTACACTCATGGAGGATAAATGAGTGGTCTTTCCAATTAAAAATCCATCAAACATCATAGGAAATTCTTAGGTCCCGTGTAGCACAATATGAGTCGCTAGATTAAGAAAGAATAAATTTTGATTGTTGGATGATTTTGTAAAGATAGATACTTAAGGACGATTAACGAAAATTATTGATTGGAAGATTGTTAGTATCGCTATTGATTAAGAAAAATTACGACATATGAAAATAATTACAAACTGCAAAAGAATGTTATAATTATTGAGATTAGTTACTAAGATGAAAAAAACATATCTACCATAGATTTAGGCTAACATTCGTATTAGTTGGAACTTGTAATTATCTTGGTAAGAATTTGTTTACAATTTTCTATAGATAGTTACAAACTCTACGATATTTATCCTTACGAGACCTTAAAGTAATGATTGCATGTGAAAGATAATTATTAACTTGTCAATTACACTGACTTACTTAAAAATTACAATTATTGAGAAAAATTACCAAGTATAGGTATCATAACTTACGGAAATTTGAGGCATATTACAATTCTATTGGTTAATTACTAAGTGTTAGCATTTTCATGTTTCGAACTCTAAATTACAGTCCACAAAGGTAAATTACTAGTTATAAGTGCAAACAAGTTACAAGCCAATTACGATCTATAAAGTTAAATTGCTGCCTATAAATATGACTAGATGATTTCAAACAAATTACCACAAATTCAAAAAGGGCTCATACCATTGAAAATCTCAAATTGATGTAATTGTGCCACATTTACCATAAACTAATTTTTGTATCATAAAAAATCACAAATGGGTATACGTGTCATGTACCCGTGCCACATTTACCTTCAAATTATGGTAAGTTTAGGATTTTTTTGGGGGCGGGTGGTCAATAAGGTATGGGTGCATTAGTTTGAAGTAAATGTAATATGAATGTATCGGTTTGAGAGTTTTTGTAAAATAAAAATTAGTTTTAGATAAATATGGTACTGTTGTACTATTTCAGGAGTTTTTGCGATACAAGAATTAATTCGAAATAAATGTGATACGGATGTGTCAATTTGAGACTTTGAGTGGTATTAACTAGTTCAAAAATTTGACGGCGAAGGCCGGTTCCCTTTTCTCGCCCACGTCCCATGGACCCTAAAGCCCTTTCAATTGTGAACAACAAAGTCTTCCACCGTGTGGATCAATCCCAGACAATATTGGAGTAGTTGGCACGAGTCAAAAAGGGGTTTAGACCCAACACGCTTGAGGAAATGGTCCACTGTCGTGACACAAATGTCACATCTAACAATCTCCATCCTACCTTTTCAAATTAGCCCTTAGAATAATCCCATAATTATATAATTGCCAAATATTGGCCCTATAAAAAGGTGGTGAAAACATTAGGAAAATGGTTGCATGAAAAAGACAGCCAGTATTTAACCCAAACATAAATATATGTATGCTTTTGCCAGAAGTTATATTTAGTTGATGACCGATTGATTTATAAAATTGATTCAGAAATTATGTGGGTGATAAATAGTTGCTTATTAAAAAGGAGGAAGATATTTCAATACTCAAAACAAATTGTGCCACATCACTTTACGAATGATTCGTGAACCCATATTTCTTTATAATTGTGAGGGCAGTACTTGCCGTCTATAACCCCAGTGAGATTGGGGCATTGCCTCGGAGGCCTTCGAACTTGCACCGTCTAGGCAGTCGATGCAGCACCCAACTGCTGAGACAATGCATGTTGTTTCTCTTTAACATGTTTCAAAGAATGCGTATATTAGCAATGAGAATCCGTCCAAGACCAGTACCTTCCCAGAATCAGGCAAATTTTGCCTCTTTTGAGGATAATTCCAGTAGATGAAATTCTGAACACAGAGGTAGCTATGAAATCTTTAGAGGCAGTTAAAGAGAATTACTTTGTGGTTATTAAGAGTCAAAGCAAGATACTAAACCTTAGAAAAGTTTCTGTTCAGCTCAAGTATAGTCATTGACATAACAAATAAGTGATTTTCAATGTCCGAATTTTGTCCGCTGTAATCGCTGTGTGTTATATTTATTTACTTTTCAAACTAATGGTTTGACAGCAAAGAGTGGACGAAATTCATATCTTCTCAAAGTGTGAAGGTGCAATGTTGAGATCGGAAGACGACTATACATATGTGAAAATATCAAACAATGAATTGAAAAATGTCACATGTTTTAGAGGGAAAATTGTTGAAAATGTCTTAAACCTATTGTACGGTGATCAATTCAGTTTTACACTTTTCAATTTAGCCAATTTAGTATTAAGTTTTTTGTCGATTTTCTAATATAGTTTTTCCGGTCAATTTTGATTGGAAATTGCTGATACAACGGTCTGTCTACATCGGCTGCTGGTCGTCCTACGTGGCATGACTATCATTGACGTTGATGATATTGCAATTTTTAAAAAAAAATTTCGAATTTTTTCACTCTTTTCTTTTCTTTTTTCTAGTTATCCCCTACCGTTTGTCTCCATCCTTAAACCCGGATCTAGGTTTAGCGCCTCTCTCCTCCGCCATCAACTCCTCTTGTGAGCGGTAACCTCGCTTGTGGCCAGGAAAAACACAACGTTGCCTGCACTTTAATGCCTTCTTCCTCATGAAGCTCCTGATCTCCTCACCTCCTCTGCAACCCTTGTCTCGGTCATTTCTTTCGTAAATGGTGAGCTTCAATGGTGTATCCCTGTCTTCATTTAGGTACTCGCTTATTTTTTTCCTTTCTTTTTTCCATCAAAGAACCGAAAAAAGCCATGGAATAAAATATTACTTCTTAAAATAGCAATAAAGGGATGAATTATCCTCTAAATACTACTTAAAAATTTTGGGCACTCAAATGAAATAAAATTCAAGTCAAACAGAATTCGTCCTTAAATAAAAGTCTATCAGTTGAATTTTCAAAATAGAAAATTCAAGTCAAAATAAAATTCACACCATTTATTAATTAAAACGAATGCGATTGGAACACCCAAATTAGCAAAAGGGAGAAAAAAATAGAAGACATTCCAATCAAGCAAGTAATAGGGCTTGGGCATCTCGTTCGGTTGTCATTAAGAACGCGCCAACGGAACCCAATTCAAACCCAAATGTATTACATTTAAATTGGTCAGTCATGAAATTTGTCTTCACTATCACATGATCACATGTATTTGAAGCTCTTGCCCTGTTTTTAAGTTAGGTTTAATATGACAAAAAATCCCAAATTAATACATCCATGCCATATTTAATCAAAACTAATTTTTGGGTCACAAAAAATCTCAAATAAGTACATCTATGCTACATTTACTCCAAACAAATGTTTGTGTGACAAAAAATTTCAAATTAATATACAGATGTCACATTTATCCCAAATTCCATATTAGACTTTGATACTACTGGAACATCCAATAAGAAAAAGTTCTATTAAATAATGTGACAATGACAAGTAAAAAGATTAAACAATAAAAGGCACGATTATTGAAAATTTAATTGCAAAGTTGGTGAGAATCACGTGACATGAACACGATCATTGATTCGTTATACCGCGTCGGTTCTGTACGCGATGAGCAAGTATCCAATGCGTGCAACATATATGCTAGATTAAATCTTGACCATCCAAAATCTGATGGGCCCTATGTGGGTTTCCATGCGGATCCATTAACTCTAACGATTGGGATTCAATTTAGTATAGGTAATACACACACTAAATAACTTCTCCTAACTGATACATAAGATACTTTGTGCCCTTGGTTCAATACTCGAAGTGTGTTCGGCTGCATCCTCGGGTTCGGAACTTTCAGATTGTATTAGGAAAAGAGCACAAACCCATTGGCCTATTTTCGAAACACTGATGATGCTAAACAAAGGCCTTTACTACTCGAAAAGATTCATTAAAAATTTAAGAGTTAATATCACGAAAAATAAAAAACTAGTATACTTGTGACAAAATTACCTCAAACTAATTTTTTGACTATAAAAAACCCAAACTGATATATCTGTGACAGATTTACCCTCAACTAATTTTTTGACCACCAAAAACTCCAAATTGATACATTTGCGACAAATTTACCATCCGTTAAATTTGGTTAATATCATGAAAAACCACAAAATGGTACATTTGTGATAGACAGAGGGTAAAACACCAAACTGGCACACCCGTCAACTACTACGTGTTATCCAACTCATAAATTTGACGGTAAAATTTAACGAAAATTAATATAAGATAAAATTGTGACAAGTATATCAGTTTGGGATTTTTCGTCGTCAAAAGATTAGTTTGGATTAAATTTGTCATAAATGTACTAGTTTTGGTTTTTTTGTGGCGTTAACCCAAAATTTAAAATTCTTTTTTCTTTCTCTGTGTGATGAGATAACCAACCTCACGTCAAGTGGGGTAGATCCCAAACACATACATGTTGCCTTTACATCATAGTTTTTGGTGACATAAGAGAAAAAATCACGGTAAATGCTTAAATATATACGAAAAAGTACTTGCATTTCTTCGATACACCATAAGTCGAATTTGTATCGTACGCCTAAACCACACATCGAGGGGCCTTAGACCATTAAACCAATTTCCATAGGATTCACCAAAGTCTTGTTTCTAATTGGTTAGCTTACATGTATATCACTGACAAACTAATCTAAAATTAACTAATTGGTGTTCGGACTTATGTTCACATGATTTTATAACATTTGGTAAAGTTAAATTTTATGAACAGTCATCATCATCTCTCGTTATAGAGATTACATGTCACGCTCCGAACTCCCATCGAGCTCGCGACATTCCGCTTCGGTCGAATTATTGCGACGTTCTAGATACGTCGCCGACCCAATCCAAACATCAGAACTACATGCAGAAGCGAATATAAAAACCCCGGACAAAAGATGACGACAACGGGGTAGAACACTATAACGATCAAACAACAACAACAGCATTCATACAACATCAAATATACAAACATCATATTATAGACATAATTTACAAATAAACATTCGCAGTCACTAACTTAACAAAAGATCAGGGTCTAGTTAACTTAACTTCACTATGAGTTAACCTGATTTACACAACCCTTAAAATGCCCTAGGGAAAACCTAAGGATCGCCCTCTCCATTCTGCTCCTATTTCCTCGGCTCGATCCTCCGGAAGAATTATGGGGCATCATCTGCGACTCCACCGGGCACCATGGGCGGCTCTTTATACTTCAAAAAGAGGAGGCGGACCTCCTGGGCTTAAGATTGGGTTCTGAAAGTGGTGGTTACACAACCATGAGATGAATCTCAATAAGTGTACAACCCCAAACCCCATGTAGGCTCTCACGTACCGCTAGACGAAAACACACATAACACACGACAATCAATCAAACTAACAACCACACACGACCCTACCTAGAATCCTTCATACACGTCCCTGCACGTATAACACAGCCAACATATCGCAGCAATAAATCACAGACGTGTACATGCCTCAATTATAAAATAAAACCCACTTGGGCACGCCCCATACTGTGCATAGTAGTTTTTACCCCATAATTAAGCATCACATCACGCAATATAAACACACTCGCACATTGACTCATACCACGCATCACTTTCGCAAACCTCGCACCTCAAGCCAATTTCCGCTCATTCTCAACTTTTCCACCACTACCGCGCCCGCGTAAAACGCATCAGGTCAACGGTCTTCTGACCACGTCAGGCATCGTTATCCCGTCGGGCCGGGCATAGTCACCTCGTCAGGGACGGCATCGTCCCGCGTAAACGTACACGCGTTAGGATTGAATCCTACACACACTTTCATTCTACCGCTCCCGTGTAAAACGCATCAGACCAACGGTCTTCTGACCTCGTCAAGCATCGACACCCCGTCGGGCCGGGCATCGTCACCTCGTCAGGGACGGCATCGTCCCGTGTAAACGTACATGCCTCAAGACGGATCCTTTCCAACCAATCCTACATTTCTGTACCCTCGTTCCACACATTCCACAAGTACCACACAGCCACACGTACACACGGCCATACACAATCCCATACCACACATGCCTTACGCCAACACACATTACCATCACACAATCACATCACACGGCCACACATGCTTGGCACGCGGTCACACACAATTTCTCGCTCATAAAAATAAACATCCATAGCATCAGGGCAAATCTGGGCAGTCTACACAGTGACCGAAATCCCATTAAAATAAATAGTAAAAGAACTCGAAAAATTCTAAATTTTGGATATATCACAAAACACATCCCGATAAACATTTCTTATGAAGAACACAAAATTCGGTTCAATCTACAACCATGCCTTTTTATCCCTCGAAATCAGACCAAAATTAGTTCACTCTAACAGACTATTTTGTCCTCAAAATACATTTCTTTCAACACCCAAATCATCTTGAAAAGTTTTGAAATTTTTATATGTTATAGCCACAAATGTCCCCAATAATTTTTGTGAAGAAAGTATTTTAAAAATAGGCTTGGAAAAATTTATAAAAATTCGAACAGACCAAAAGATCGGGTGAACAGTAAATCGGGCAGTTTTGTTTCGGTCCAAAGATGGACTTCCGAATGGCCTCAAATGATTTCCAAAAATTCCAAAATTAAAGTATGTTATACTTCAAGATGTTGGGAGAAACTTTCATGAAGGAAAACTTCCTCAAATTCGGCCCACAAAATTCTCTACAAAAATAGCAATCCAGATGGGTGCAGTAGTCACAAATCTGAAAATCACACCAAATCACACGAATTCAAACCGTAATCGTTCCGTATCATCACAGCTCTATCTGAGCCTCCCAAACTTCATATTTTCATACTCCAAATCAGTCCACAACAATCAATTTCCAGCCCCTATATGAAATCCAAAACAACCACTTAATTCACCCTAAACCGAGTCCTAAACGAGCCTAGCAATACCCAAGGTCCGAGGCGACAATTGGGGAGGTCACTTACCTAAGAAAGGCGAGACGAACGGGCTAAAGCAGCCGGCCCAGCAGCAGCGGTAGCAGCGGCGGTGGGAGGAAACGAAGATGAAGAAAGTGAGAGAGAGAGAGAGAGTGAACACGGGAGACTGAGGGGGAGGGAGTGACCGGCTTGGGGAACAAGAATGGGAGGAGAGAGAGATATTTGACTAAGTTGGACCAACTTTTCCTAAATGCCCTCAAATACTTGGCTCACATTAATCTCCAGCCAATAATTGAGGGGCGCTTTGGTCATTTCCAGGGTTGAAACAACCTTAATTTAATCCCCCTAATTATCCAAAAATTCGGAACCCCAAAATAGCCTAGGGGCAAAATGGTCATTCTTCCGGTCCCGGGACGAAATTCCATTTTTCGCCCGTACCGACCCCAAATGTGTGTGGCCAACATAATATGGCGTCGGATTCTAAAAAATAGTCTCTTAAGCCTTCGAAAATCAACTTCGAAGTCCGGAGGGCAAAATGGTAAATTTTCACTTCTGGGTCGAAATTCATTTTTTTGCAGAAATAGGTGGCCCCAAGGTTGGCCACGCCAAAAACGTCATCAGCCATCCAAAATTGTCACTTTCAAAATTTTTTATTCCCAAGCCCGAAATCCAAGAAATGACTAAAATCAAATAATCACGACTTTAACTTATTTTTGACTAACGGGTGGCTCATTGGGATTACGCGCTCTCGACTCGTGACCGACACTAAGTCAAATCACGTTTAAGTTTGCTCGAATCAAGACGACCTCAATTGTCATGTGATTGTGAGGGTCTGTCGCTAGTTCCCTTCGGACATGATCAATCAATTAGATCGGTCTCTGTTGGTACAAAACATTCCCTCATCAATCCTTATGGTCGAAGGTCGAACCCAGGTCGAGTTCTTCAATCGTGCGAACTCAATCCCGTAATAACCCTACCCCTAAAGTTAGCGTCCCGAGAATGCGCGGATCCCGGGTGAGATCTCGCTATAGTGCATTGATCAATATTCATTTCCTAAATCTCGGGAAAAGGATCGAAAATCCAGTATGTTACATTACATGTTACCCCCATATATTTGCTGAGTTGCCTTACTCAACCCCATAAAATTATTATTTGTCCTAATTTGGCCCATAATCGGAGTTCGAATGTCTGCATGACGAAATCTTCAAGCACCATGAGTCGCATGAGGCAAAGGACTAAAATAGTCAGCATGTCGTTTCCCTAATTGATGATATTCAAAAGTTGTACGCCAGATTTCCAATAATTAGATGAATAAAAGAAGATTCTAAGTCAAATTGAAACTGTTATTGGAGGGAAAAGAACTGTGTTTGCTGTGTCACTATTACAGAAGGTGAGCATTAATTCATGTAATGTCACGTGCTTCGGAATCTGTCAAGTTAGAAGCTAAATTTGGGATTTTTAGTGCAATCGAGATAAAAATAAGTTAATGATAATGAGTTTAACTAGGCACGGACAGTACGTTATTTCGGGCACAGAGCAACAGAATCGTCCTGCATCTCTTATTACAAATGCCTAATCTTTTGATACAAGTTGCTGATCGCTTTTTTTTTCCTAGAATTCTGCATTTAGATAGATGAACTCCATTTTAGCAGAAGTTACAATACTGACCTGGTAGCTTCTGATGAGCACTACTAGTATGTTTTTTTTTTTGGCTACATGGGAATGCTTTATCTGATTCGAAACATAGGAAGATGAAACAGTGGCCACATCGAGTCCAATTATCGACCATCGAGCTCAGTTATGGTTACCTCATATGCAGATGCTCCTGCAGTCTGTGGAAGGTAGAGAATGTTGCCGCTTTTGTTCAAAATGAATGCAGGCTTATTAGGAGACGCAAGAGCTGCCTCGTTACCCAACATTAAGACAATGTCCATCATGCTTGGCCGGTCCGCCGCACATTCTTGTACGCACAATAGGCCGATTTGGATGCTTCTCGATACCTGACTAGAGTTGTAGGGTTGGGCCATTAATGAATCAACTATGTCTGACAATTTTCCTTCTTTCCATAAGTTCCAAACCTACAAAAGTTGAAGGTAACAACTTTTAGAGATTAAGCAATGAAATCTGATTTCAAGAAGCAGTTGAAGGTAAATCGGGGTCAAGGAATTTTTCATTCTATGTTCTTACCTGTGCTATTAGATTGAGATATGAACTGTCATTGTTGAAATCAGTGTTCCTCCTGCCACTAACTATTTCTAGTAATATGATACCAAAGCTGAAAACATCAGATTTGATCGAGTATAGTCCTTGCATTGCGTATTTAGGAGACATGTAACCACTACACAAAATTGGACAACATTAATATCTCAGGACATATAGTCAGTTTGTATCTCTTCCCTTAGTGCATTAATTGACTTGATTAGACAGTGTATAATAACTTACTATGTTCCAACCACCCTATTCGTATTTGCTTGCATTTGGTCTTCTCCAAACATTTTAGCCATCCCAAAATCGGAAATTTTTGGATTCATTGCAGCATCGAGAAGGACATTGCTCGCTTTGAGATCTCGATGTATGATTTTAAGTCTCGAATCTTGGTGAAGATATAAAACTCCTCGGGCAATTCCAAGAATAATTTTGAAACGTTGGTTCCAATCAAGGGTTGTCCTTTTTACTTCATCTGTGACGCCAAGCCAGAAAAAAGAATTCGCCGCTCATTATATCATAAAATCGATGCCAATGGCAAGGCATTTCAGTGATTAAATTAATACAAAAAGGAAAAAGAAGGTGAGGCCATACCGAAAATGAAGCAATCCAAACTTTTGTTAGGCAAGTACTCGTAGATTAGTATCCTCTCATCTTGATTGATGCAACAGCCCAAAAGCCTCACGAGATTCCTGTGTTGGAGTTTGGCTATAACCATGACTTCGTTCTTGAATTCTTCACTCCCTTGTCTTGAACTCTTCGATAACCTCTTTACAGCTACTTCCTGTCCACTGGCCAAGTGCCCCTGAAATATCGTCTCGCCTTAAGACATATCTATGAAAACTACTTTGTTACCTTGTTTCTCAGTTCAGGCTTTCTTAAGGAAACCTAATTGTTGACCTCATACTTATACATCAAACATCTTGAACAACTGAGACTAAAGCAGAAAGAGAGATCAAAGCATTTTAGTGTTAGGACATGGAATAGTACCTTGTAGACTGGACCGAATCCTCCTTGTCCAAGCTTGTTCGTTGAGGCAAAATCATCTGTGGCAGCTTTAATTGTGGTGATATCGAAGAGAGGTAATTCTTGATCTTTTGTTGTTCCATCTAGCTCCTTTCCAACCTCAGAGCCTATCACACAAAAGAACTACAAATCAGCATGAGGGAACACTGATTGTCATTTGTTGGGACAAGCATCTGTGGCTTCATAAGACCTAAATACTCGAGTTGCTAAAAGTGCCAGAACTTCATTGCGATAACTGTATATATCTGGTTCTAAAAGCAGCAAAAGAAGGGACTGTAGCGTAGACAATCCAATAAACATGAAGATAATTCTTACCTTTTCTTTTCTTTTTCGCGAGTACAATAGACACCGCAAGAAAGATTATTGCTGCAGCAGAAACTAACCCTGTCAAGGTTGCCAACACCTTTCTCCTCGAAAGAAATCCTTTCTTCTGAAACTCAGCTGAGAGGAGAAACTCTTAGTTTATCTATTAAATAGTACTGACGGTGCACCTGCTATCACAACATAGCAGTGACAAAAATTTGAGCAAATTAGAATCTCCTACTGATTTTCCCTTTTTCAGGATTACCTAATACAAGTGCATCCACACGCACAAATAAGTCTCGTCCTCCACCTGAGATCTCTCTTGTATCCTTCAAGTATCCGTACCACATCAAGCATCCACTTCCTCCTCTTGTAAAACCTGCATCTGCATAGGCCGTGCATGAACAATTCCTCAGGCATTCTCTTTTGCACTCCCTCAAAGTCATATTCATGTCAAAAGATGCAACCGAAGTGTCTGGCACTTTTATGTCAGCTACTTTTACGAACCCTTCACCGTTCCGACAAACCGACATTTGATTCTTCCTTATGCACCCACCTGACCTGTCTCTCAAGCTCCAATTGTTTGGGGACTTAGGGGTAAACCCGGGTAGGCACTTGCACTCATTTTGGTCCATGCTATCAGAATGACAGTTTCCATTGGCACCACAATGCCCGTAGGAGTCACATTGGTCCTCTGGTCTGGTGAAAAAGTTGACCCACTCGCTCTTATTTTCATCCCACCTGAACAGTTGCACGCTCCCGGACTCTTGAACTACTCCCCTCACAAAGATTGACGAGTTAAAAACATTTGACTCCAGGACGACCTCATCAGCATCAATTGTGAAGCTAAAGTTGAACAATGAGATCCCATTCAATCTGACTCCAACCCAGGGGCTTGGTTGCCACAACGGAGTCTGATTCTTGTACAAGGTTAAGTGCGGGAAACCACTGGGGTTGATCATGTAATAAACAGTTCCTGTTCCGGGGTCATCCTGAGACTTCCAAGATTTAAGGATTCTATTTAGGCCACTGGTGCGGTTGAGCCCGAGTTTCATGGAGGGGAGAAAAGTATCGGTCGGATGGTTGAAACTCTGCCAAAGGACTGAACTTTTCTTGCTATCCTGAAACAGAACAAGATTACCCGAATCCCAAAGTTGAGCTATGCAGTCACTTGCCACCGAGGATAACGAAAGATTGCTGCCCCAAACAGAGATTCTTCTCTTTGTGTCGTAGAGTATGAGATTGCCCAGATTGTCGATACCAAGACGTCCTGAAGTATCTTTGATGGGGTTGTCTCGGTTGGCGACCCACACGACTGTTTTCCCTGGAATTTTATTGTACCAAATCCCTAAGTAACTATGGCTAGAATTGCCAGGGCTAAAGAAGCCAAGAGCAAAATCTCCACCACTGGAGATTAACACATCACCATCTCTGATAGAACTCTCTCTTGTAATCAGGTCGGTGGAAATGCACACTCTGTAAAGAACTGATGATATAATTAAGTTGAGAAGATTGCTAGGCCAATTCATGAGTATGAGAAGTAGACAATAGCATGAATCAGAATGCAGCACTGGATAGGGATTTCGCTATTTCTTGCCTTCTCTTCTAATGGGTCTTCCCCTTTTATAAGAGAAGCAAATTGGAAAAAAGAAACTATTTGACGCATTAAAATGTTGGCCTCCTGGAAAATTTGTTCACTCCAGTAAAACTTGTAATTATCGTTAGGTAACATTGACATAGCTTCTTTGACCCGCCACGCCCGGGAGGGAATTGTCAAGTTCATGGGAGCAGAGTGAAAGGAAGGAGAAACTCACATTCGATGATTGGAGTTAAAAAAAAAAAAAGCAATTGATAAATAACTAAGTGATTTAGCCTATTTCGTATCTTGTTGAATCTACCTTTCCGGAAAAAGTTAATTCATTTAATTTGTTTAGGAAAAATATCACCAAAAATCCTAAACTATATCACTTGTGATAAATTTACCTTGAACTTTGTTTTGTGACATGAAAAACCTCAAACTATGCCACTTGTAATAAATTTACCCTGAACTTTTTTTTTTGTGACACGAAAAACCTCAAACTATGCCACTTGTGATAAATTTACCCTGAACTTTTTTTTTGTGACACGAAAAACCTCAAACTATGCCACTTGTAACATATTTACCCATAATACTTTGACCCATGGGCATTTTCGTCATTTTCCTTTTTCTATTTTTTTTCTTTTCTTCTCTCTTCCCTCTGCCGGCCATGGCAGAGGGAAGCCGGCGACGGTGGCCCTTGCTGGTGCTGGGGTTGGGCGAGGGCTACTCTCGTCGGATTTGGCGAGAGCGACCCTTGCTAGCATTAGGCGAGGGCTGCCCTCGCCGGATTTGGCAAGGGTAGCCCCACTCGCCCTCACCTGGGCCGGGCTAGGGCGACTCTCGCTCGACGCCGGCAAGGGTGGACAGCCCTCACCAACGTCGGGCGAGGGTCGCCCCTGCTTGGGCGGGGGAGGGCAGCCCTCACCTGACTCAAGCAAGGGCTGCCCTTGCTGAATCCGGTGAGGGCGACCCTTGCCCAACGCCGGCGAGGGCAGCCCTCACCCCACCCTAGTGCCGGCGAGGGCCCCTTTGCCGACTTCCCTCCGCCATGGCCAGCGGAGGGAAGAGAAAAGAAAAGGAAAAAATAGAAAAAGGAGAAAAACGAAAATACCTATGTGCTAAAGTATTGTGGAGTAAATATGTCATAACTGACATAGTTTAAGATTTTCCGTATCACAAAAAAATGTTCAGGGTAAATTTGCCACAAGTAGTATAGTTTGAGATTTTTCATGTTACAAAAAATGTTCAGAGTAAATTTGTCACAAATGACATAATTTGGGGTTTTTTGTGGCATTTTTCCATTTTTTTATCAATTGCTTTTTTTTTTCCAGTATAAGATGATGATTTCACTTACTCATTACTCAGCAACTTATGTAGGATTGACTATATTTGGCTTTTTTCGTGTGGACCTCTAGGAGTGCTTTTGTTTTTTTTCATTATTGTCAGTCTTGATGGCTTCTCTTTGGCTCCACACATTTCAACTTGGGACAAGATTGTAACAGAGCACTTCTCGTCCTAGCTAAATTGAGCCACCCCGGGATTGACTGGTGCAGACGTTCGGTGATTGTGAATTTCCCGACGAAAATAATGTAATGCAGTATTTTCAGCAACGGCGTCTTAGTTCATGTCACTTTCTTTGCTTCCTAAGACTTTGAAATCCAGACAACTTGTTCCAACAAGGTAGCGCTTCACATAGCTTCATTGACCCGCCAACCTTCTTCAGTTTACTGAGTCATAGAAGATAACAACCAAGGAGGCTTCGGACAAAAATGGTGCAGTCAGGCATTGAATATTCTCGAGTCTGCTACGGCGCTTCCTTCATCTCAGCCCAATGACAAAACTACACCAAAATAATCTATAAACAAATGATAAGAAAGTCGGCTAGAATAGAGGTTTGTGGTTGAGTCAAGTCAATCACATAAGCTCCATTTCCTTCCACTTCCCTTTAAATTACTTAGATAAAAAAAAGCTTAGATATTATTCCACTTATCTAACATTGATTTTACAAAAGAATATTTCAAAATTGTTTGATGTAATATGTAAAGAAGCATTGCTAATTCACCCTTATAGATACAATATAATAGTAGATAGATTATGGATCTTTGTTGCAACCCTTTATATGTTGCATAACTTCTTTTAACACACGCATATATATATATATATATATATATAATTTGACACATAAGAAATAGCTTCTTTATTAGATTTCATAATTTGGATTTGTATTATTAGTCAACATAGAAGTTGTTTCCTTAGACTTCTCTAGGCGAAACTTCATAGCAGCAACGCTTATAAGCTGGATAATCATTACCCTGATTTTATGTTCAATTAGCAAACAAATGCCAAATTCCTTTTTCTGATTTTCCACTTGTCTTCTTATTTTCATCACTTCAGAAGATCTGGAGCTAACTCTAATAGGAAAATTGTCCAAAAAGTCATAAATCTATTATATAGCAGCCAATTTAGTACTAAATCTTTCAATTGTGCTAATTTATCCTAAACCTTCTAACAACTTGCCACTTTAGTTCTAAACATTTCAATTATGCTAAATTAGTCATAAATCTTTGGATAATTTGCTAACATACTCCTACACATTTTGATAATTTGATAATTTAGTCATTCCGGCCATTTCTTGTCGAAAATCGCTAACATGAAGATCTAGTCAATGTCAACTATCTTATTGGTAGAGTTAGTGTTGACATGGACAATTTTTGGAATATTTTAAATTTTATGATTTTTTCTTTTTTTCCTTTTCATTTCTTTTTTCTTTTTTCCTTCTGTTGGCCATCGCTCGGCCTCAAGCGAGGGCCACCCTTGTGTATGCTGATGAGGGTGAGGGTGGCCCTAACCAAATTTGGCACCCTCACTAGCCAAGACGAGGGCAGCTCATGCCTGCCCAAGTGGTTTGCCCTCGCTAACCTAGGAGAGAGCGTCCCTACTTGAGGTTGGCAAGGGCGGCCCTCGCTGGATTGTCAATGTCGATTGTGCCATGTAGGACAGCCAGCATTAACTAGACCCCCACATCAATGATTTTCGGACAATTTTGGCTAGAATGATTAAATTGATAAATCATAAAAAAATTTAGAATCAAATTGACAAATTATCAAAAAGTTCATGGCTAAATTAACACAATTGGCAACTTATCAATAGGTTTATGACTAAATTGGTATAATCGAAAGGTTTATAACCAAATTGACCGCCTTACAATAGATTTAAGACTTTTTGGACAATTTTTCCTAGCTCTAACTAAAACTTTTTCTGTAAAAGACAAAAACGTTGAGGCACAAGAGCACCAAACCAAAAAAGAAATACACAGAATTGTGTAAAATCTAATATTTCTGTGTGTCATAATGAAGAGTACATGAACAATAGGCTTTTTTTTTTGTCTGCCATGTGTATTCTTGACTATGGAGCTCCCCAACGAGGAGCTTGGCTGGCCCCTAGTGGGCCCACTTGGGGAAATCTCAAGAATTCACAAACCTCCTATTCAGAGAAGGGGAATTTCGAACCCCCACCTCCATATTCTCATGTAGAAATGGTGGCCACTGAGGCAAGTCCCTAGTCGTTACTAGATGACAAGATAAATATAATATAAATTATAACCAATTGGAGATATGTATAGTCAAGAGAGACATATGCCTAATTAAGAGAGATGTGGAAAATCAAAGGAAATATCTTAATTATCTCTAACAAAACTGATATGTTCCCATGCAAGGAGTTTGCTTGAGAATAGTAAATTATCACCTCTTATTGCTCTACTTTTTAGGATTCTGATTGGGGCAATAATTGTTATTGATTTGTTACACCTACTAATCTATTTTTGGAGGAGTAAAGTGATCATCACTTTTTCATTTTTAGTTCATAATAATCTATCCTTTTGTCATATATTGGAAAAAGCTAAGATTAAATTTAGAGGCTAAATGTAGATAACTCATAATGATAGCCCTTAGTTACAATAGAGAAATTTAGTAATTATTCTATTTGTGTAATATATTCTCTTGCACTATTTTCCCCTAAATTTCTAAGTCTTATTGCCTTTCGTTCGATTATTCTAGATATGTGCTAAAGTACAGTAGGCACTCGAGATGTTAAAAACAAGACAATTCACAATTAACAATGCACATACATTGTTTTGAATTATGCATTATCCGCAATCCAATGTAATTAATATGCCTAAATGTGTTCGTCCTCTTATCTATATGAAAGACCACATCTATTCTTTTTCTTTAATATCATCGATCATGGAAGTACAATTGATAAGTCTCGCATGGTTTCGCAAATGTGACTATTTTTATTTGTGTAATAACAAGGAAGGTTTTTATGCAATTACTAGCAAAATGCCCATATGTTGCACGGGTTGAAGATTATATTTGTTGGGTTATTCTAAATGTAAGTATCAACATGAATTTTTGTATGAGAAATCCCACGCAAAAAATTATCACAAAATAAATTATTCGCATTGATAAAATTCTCTAATAAAGATTATGTGGATCTTTATGTAAAAGTAAATCTATACTCTATCATGTAGGTTTATCCTCCGATTAAAAAAAAAGGCATAAATGATATTTTTCTTGCATTTGTTTGAATCTTCACATTTAAGCCCTCGACTTGGTTTGGAAAAAGTTAGCTAGTTAATTTGTGTAAAATATTATCGAGAGTAAAATGATTTGTTTTCTCTTCTCCATTAGCAAATGATTTGTTTAAGATCATTTTCTAATTTCATATACTTCTGTTTATGGAAATTCTTCCTTTTCCTTTTGGATACCATATGATGTCGTGTTATTTTCCATATGGCTAGAGTTCATGGATGTCTCTTTATCCATGATAATGTATCACAAAAAGAGTAACTGGATATTTTGCGTAAATATGCAACATTCATTTTTTTTATCTTAAAGAAATTCCCAATATTTTTTTTCAACAATGTGTATCTAAAATTCCCTTTATTTTTCTCAAAATAGGAATACATTCACATATAGAAGTCCCCCGGCAACACATTACTAGCTTTTAGATCCTGATGATTATTCTCAATCTTGAGTCGCAATGCAAATATTGAAGTCCCCTGGCAACACCCACAATGATATCTACCGCCGCCTCCACACGAGAGAATTACCTGCAAGTTTTTTTGGGGCCAAATCAACCATTGGAAATTATTCACAATCAAAACTCGTAAGCTAACTTAAAACAGGACCAATCCTACCCGAAAAGAAAAGTTCATAGTTATCAACTATATTTTGAGACTAAGTTGAGGTGCTAGGAACAGACCAAATATTAATGAATCGAGGCTTCCATTTGGCATATATTCATATACTAGCATCTCCACAGCTCGACAAGAGTTCGGTATTGAAGTCTCACAATCAACCAAACTTTATTTCTGGACTCATCCCAACCCCGTCTAGTTTCGCAACAGCCTCTTATGTGCAGAAGACTTCAAATCAAATTGATTGATTCTATTACTTGAGTAGTTCATAGAAGTTTCTTGTTGTAAAGACAAAAAAGAAATAGAAAAGTACCCAAAAAGTCATAGACCTATTACATTGATACCAATTGTCCTAAAAATTTTGCATTTGTGTCAATGGAGTCTATCTGGCCAAAATAAAAGGACAAAAAGAAAGAAAAAACAAAAAAAACAAAAAAATATTTAAAAAATAAAAAAAAGAATTATAAAAAATAAAAAATTATATAAAAATATTCACGTCAACGTGAATCATGCTACGTAGGACGATTGAAGTTCACATAAGTAATATTTGGTCAAAATTAGCTAGATAGATTCAATTAATATAAATATAAAAGATTTAAAATTAAATTAGTTTATTTGAAAGTTTGATGAGTAAATCGATATCACTACGATAGACTTAAGACATTCTTATCCTCTATCCCAAAAGGAAATAGTTGCTTGGAATGAAAACGTTAGAGAGGGACTCCATCTAATAGGACATTGGACATTTCTTGCATCATTCCGCCTTCTCTGACTTTGACTCTGACAAATCCACCTCCTGTAATGTCACCCATCAGCTTTCACAACCCACCAGTCCATGCGTACACGCATGGAGAATAGATGAGTGGCCTTTCCAATTGAAAATCCATCAAACATGGCGGCACAATAACGGTCTTTAGATTAAGAAATAATAAATTATTACTGTTAGATTGATTTTGCAAACATAGCTGCTCACTGAAATTTAAGAAATATTATTGGTGGTAAGATTGCTGGTGTCATTGTTGATTGAGAAAAATTACAACACATGAAAATAGCAATACGGACTTAAGTTTACAAACTGCAAAAGAATGTTATAATAATCGACATAAGTTACTAAGATTAGAAAAAACAATCCACTCTAAGTTTAGGTTAATTACAATTTTTTTATAGAAAGTTATAAATGCTAGGATATTCAACCTGAGACTTTAAAACAATGATTGAATGTCAAAGATGGTTATTAAATTGTCAATTACAATGACTTACCAAAAAATTACAATTATCAACGAAAATTACTATATACAGGTATGATAACTTAATGAAATTTGAGGCATTGTCATGTTACGAACTCTTTAATCAGATTACCGTCCATAAAGGTATATTACTAGTTATAAATGCAAATGAGTTATAATGGTTACAAGTCAATTATGATTTGTAAAGTTAAATTGCTACCTATAAATATGACCAACCTTTCGACTATTTCAAACAAATTACGACAAATTCAAAAAATTGACGGCTAAGTACATGTTGAAATTAGAACCACCCACAATTGTATTCAACTGAATCTTCCCCCGTGTGAGTCAATGCAGACAAAACAGATGGGGAGTGATTGGCACGAGTCAATTGTGTGACACATATATCACGTCTAACAATCTCCATCCAACGTTTTGAAATTAGGCCTTAAAAAAATTTCCTAATGGTTTTTGAAAGTTGGCCCTGTAATAGGATGTCAATCTTTAGAAAAATGGTTGCATGAAAAAGACAGCAAGTATTTAACCTAAACACGAACATAAGTATGCCTTTGCTAGAAGCTATAAATAGTTAATGCTATTAGATTTATAAAATTGATTTGGACAGTGATGTGCACGATGAATAGTTGCTTATTAAAAAAGAATATGGCATTTTAGTACTCAAAACAAAGTATGCTACATCATTTTATGGATGATTTGTGAACCCATAATCATTTCAAAATTGCAAGGGGAATGTGCGCCATCCATAATCCAAGTGAGATCAGGACATTGCCTAGAGGGGCTTCGAACTCGTACTGGGCATGCGGTCGAAGCAGCACCCAACCACTGAGGTAATAATGTATGTGTAGCATTATACAAGCATCAGATTTTTCTTGTGAATGTTCCGAGGTCCTTTTGTTGTTTCCCTTTGACAGGTCTCGGGCTCAAGAAGACGCAAATTAGCATTAAGAGTCAGTCTATGGGCAGGACTTATCCCAGAAGCAGACAGATGTTCCAGGACGACCGTTGTTGCCGCAGTTGACTCGCCATTATCTCTTGAACTAACGAGAGAGAATTGACCGGCGACTTTCACCTTCCTGAAGTGACCATTGAGGTAGCTATGCAAATTCTTAGAGGCAGTCAAAGAGAATGACCTTGTGTTGTGGTTATTAAACCTTAGAAAAGTTGTTGATAAGCTCAACTACAGTCCTTGACACAAACAAATCAGTGATACTTGATGTCACTGATTTCGTCCGCTGTCATCGTGGAGCATTTATTGTGTTTATTTAGTTTTCAAACTAATAGAGTCACGGCAAAGAATGGACGAAATTTGTACCTTCTCAAGTGTGAATGTGCATCATTGAGATCGGAAGATGACTATCCATATGTGAAAAGATC
Organism: Syzygium aqueum; assembly: GCA_031216185.1. Lineage (NCBI taxonomy): Eukaryota > Viridiplantae > Streptophyta > Magnoliopsida > Myrtales > Myrtaceae > Syzygium > Syzygium aqueum. Next base: position 36,336,185 of record CM062235.1, on the reverse strand, counting down.
AAAGCAATGATTTGAAATATGTCACGTGTGTTTTAGAGGAAAAATTGTTCAAAAAATCCTAAATTTATTATACAGCGGGCAACATAGTCTTACACTTTTTAATATGGCAAATTTAATCTTAAATCTTTTGATGATTTTTCAATATAATCCTTACGGTCAAATTTGCCCAGAAATCCTTAACATGATTGTCTAGTTTACATTGACTGTCTTACATGACACAACCGATGTTGGCTTGGACGATACTTTGCAATTTTTTATTTCTTTTTAATTTTTCTCTTTTTTCTTTACGTTTTTTTTTCTCTTTTCGTCTTTGACCTTAAACCCAGATTTGGATTTTAGCGCCTCCTCTCCTCTCCCATCAACTCCTGTTCTCTTGTGGCCGATAACCTCTCTTGTGGCCGGCTAGGGCGTTCCCTCGCCCAACTTTACTTGCACTCAATGCCTTCTTCATCATAAAGCTCCTCATCTTCTCACCTCCTCCGCGACCCTTATCTCGGTTGTCCCTTTCGTAAATCCTCACCGGTTCTCTGTCGAGCTTCAATGGTGTATCTCTACATTTCTGTACTCTCTTTTTTTCCATTCTTTTTCCCCTCCTGGAAGCGAAATTAGCCATGAAATAAGATAGTGCTTCTTAAAATAGCGATAATGTGATGAATTGTCCTCCAAATATTACTTCCTAAAAGTTTTGGGCACTCACAATGAAATAAAATTCAAGTCAAACAGAATTCCTCCTCATGAAAATAAAAGTCCATCAGTTGAACCGTTCAAAATAGAAAATTCAAGTCAAAATAAAATTCACACCACTTATTAAAACGAATGCGATTGAAACACCCAGATTAGCAAAAGCAGAAAAAAAAGCGAAAGCATTCCAATCGAGCAAGTAATAGTTTCTGACCAAAAAAAAAAAAAGCAAGTGATGGGGCTTGGGCTTATCGTTCAGTTGTCATTGAGAAAGAATGTGCCAATGGAGCCCAATTCAAAACCAAACGTATCACATTTAGGAAGTTCCCGGCCCTGTTTTTAAGTTAGGTTTAATACAACCAAAATCTCAAACTGGTATACTCGTGTCACATTTAATCCAAACTAATTTTTATGTCACAAAAAATCTCAAATAAGTACACCATGCCACATTTATCCAAACTAATTTTCGCATCACAAAAAACCTAAAACTGATACACATGTACATATATGCCACGTTTACCTCAAATTTCATATGGGACTTTGATCCTACAAGAACATCCATTAGGAAAAAGTTATATTAAATCATGCGACAATGACCGGTAAATAGATGAAACTATAAAAGGCATGACTATTTATAATTTAATTGCAAAGTTGGTGAGAATCATGCAACACGAATATGATGATTAACTCGTTATAGAGCATCAGTTTTGAATGCGATGAGCAAGTAAGTATCCATTGAGTGCAACACATATGCTCGATTAAATCTCGATCATCCAGTCTGATAGGCCCTATGTGGGTTCCGCGTGAATGCATTAGATCGGACGATCAGGATTCAGTTCAGTATATCTAATACACACACTAAATAACTTCTCCTTCCTGATACCTAAAATACTTTGTGCCCTTGGTTCAGTACTCGATTTGTCGATAGCTACATCCTTTGGGTTCAAAACTTCCAGATTATTGTATAAGAAAAAGATCACAAGCCCGCCCATTTCGAAACACCTGTCATGCTTAAAAAAGCCTTGGCTACAACAAAAGATTCGGTAAAGCTCTCTTTTCTTTCTCTTTATGATGAGAAAACCAACCTCACCTCAAGTGGGGTAGTTCTGAAACGAAATATATATTGCCCTTACATCATAGTTTTTGTCAAGATAAAAGAAAACTCAGGGTAAATAACTCAAATATACAGGGAAAATACTACCAAAAAATTCAAACTATGTCACTTGTGATAAATTTACCCTGAACTTTTTTTTGTGAGACGAAAAATCTCAAAATATACTACCTGTGACACATTTACCCTACAATACTTTGGCCATGGGCATTTTCTTTTTTTTTTTTCCTTTTTTTTCTCTTTTTCTCTCTACCGACGGCATTGAGCGAGGGCTTCCCTCGCCAGTGTCGGGCAAGGGCTTCCCTAGTCGGATCTGATGAGGGTTGCCCTCACCTGCCCAGATAAGGGCGACCAGGCGAGAGCATCCCTCGGCTGATGTCGACGAGGGTCGCCCTCGCCTGGGTGGGCAAGGACAGCCCTTGCCCGACTCCAGATTCGGCTAGAGCAGCCCTCGCCTGAGTCGGCCGAAGTTGCCCTCTCCAAATCCGACATCAAGCAACGCTCGCTTGCCCATGTCACGCCTCGCAACCCACCAAGCACGAGCATTCCACAATCAGGTCGAACTTCTTGCGACGTCTCAGGAAGCGTCGCCGACCCAAACAAAAAACGCAACGAGAACAACCACAGGCGAAAAGCCACGTATATACATACATATATATATACACCCGTACAAATATTTTGAGATAACCATGAATACCAAAACAGTAAAACACAATTAAAGAAAATATATACATATCCTTACTATATAAGGGTAAATACAATATCCATTTACAGGGAAAGTACAACCCAAACCAAAAAGGTGAGTCACGGTCACGAAGATCAAAAAGGAGTCAATGGCCAGGGTTAACTAGGCTAAGGCAGGCTTCAGTCAAAAAGTTACGGCCCGTCCTATCCATAACTGAGTCATCTTAGGGGACCCAGTCCGAGTCAGACTCGGAAGATTCAGACGAAGAGGAACTATCAAGTAGCTCCTCGTCGGAATCTAACGAGTTTAGCTCAGACTCAGCCTCCTCGGGCTCATCCTCTAAGTCCATTGCCTCGGGATCGGGGTCCTCCTCCAATTGTAATCCCATCTCCTCATCGGCCTCATCTATGTCCATCAATCTATCTTCGTTAGACTCGTACACTATCGGCATCTCCTCTGAGCTCGCGCTCTCATCATCAGACGGGTTGGGGTCTACCACTTGCCCATCGGGGCACCAAGGATCTACTTCATTTAGCCCATTAAATGGAACATCAAAGGTCCTCAGAGGTTTGATCTCTTCCCCGTTATGTGTCCTATAACACCATGCTACATACTCATGGATTGCAGATTCTAGCTCTCCCACATCTACCCAGACTAAAGTATAATATTTAATATACAAATTCTCCTCTCCTACTGAGTGTACAGAAAAAAGTCTTCTCGATAAAGCGGGGAATTCCAAAACGCACGAGCGACTCCGCCATTATCACTAACGGGGGTCTGAAATGTCGGTTTTCAATAACCGTGAGATAAATCTCAACAAGTAAATAATCCCTAAATCTAAACTAGGCTAACATGCACTTTCTGACAGATAAATTAAACACATCAAGCAGTGTACTACCAACTCACAATAAATTCATAGGCTCAAGGCCCAAATCATTTGTAACATAGCCCTGTAGGTTAGACATTTATCAACAATACTCAAGTGCGATTTGTCAAATATGCACAGTTATTCCGACCCGAAGGCCATAGATATACCGACCCGTAGGCCCGATCTGAAGGCCACAGTTTGAATATATCGACCCATAGGCCTGACCCAAATGTCACAATTGAATATAACGACCCGTAGGCCCGACCCAAAGACCAACAGTTTGATAAATTGACCCGTAAGCCTGACCCGAAGCCCAACATTTGAACAAAGTTCATGCATGCACATCATTACACTTAATTTCAATTCAATCACAACCTAGCATACAAATGATACACTCGGAAATTCATGCCAATACTCAAGCCTACGTGCCGAATACAGTTATTTACCAAGCCCATGAATCTAACGCACCCTTGGCATCATCAAATCATTACCCTTCTAGCTTAATAAACTCACCATTCATTCCGAGGTAGCTCAATTTGCTAAAGGTTCGCCTTGGGCAAATAAATCTTGATAATAGTTCTCACTACTTCGGGGTCATTTGATAGGATTTATACATACCCTAATTAACCCCTAAAAATGCACAATTAAACTCATTAGGGGTTTATACTCGCCTATTAACGACTCGGGACGACGGGAACGGGCGGTCGATCATCGACGCGCGGTAAGGATTGACGGCGGCGTTCCAGGTGCAAGCCGGCAGTCACAGCAACGACAAAAACGACGATTTGCTGTTGTTTTCTTCACTGTTTTAAGCTGGAAACGGGGCTGTAGGTGGTTGTGGTGGTACCAAGCAGTGGCGTGTGGTGGTTGGTGGCCCGCAACTTCGACGGTGGGTACTGTTCCGGCGTGAACAGTACCAGACCCAGCAGAAATGTGCCCACAGTAGAGAGAAAACAATGAGGAAGAAGAGGAAGAGGGGAAATGGTCTCGGCAGAACAGAAGAATGCGAATGTTTGTAACGAAATTCTGGTCAAATGAGTCAAATATAACTTAATAGAATCCAAGTGTCATTATCTTAGGCTATTGGACAATTTTGCCCTTGATCCAAGGGCCCATATTTGATCTAATCCAATTAAGCAAGGGTTCAATGGTCATTTGTCCTTAACCATGGTTGACTAGACCTGAGTTAAGCCTAACTAACCTTGGTTAACCCCCAAAAATTAACCAAATTTCGGAATTAATGAAAAATGGCCTAGGGGCATTTTCGTAATTTTTCAGTCCCGGGTCAAAATTTCAATTTTCACACATACGCGTTTCATATGTGCGTGGCCAACATAATATGGCGTTAGAATCGCGAAATTCACTTTTTAAGCCCCTGAAAATCGACTGCAAAGTTTCGAGAATAAAATATTATTATTATTCCAATTTTTACTCGGACTAACTCCAAATGTATGTGGCCAGCGTGATATGACGTCGGATCCTCAAAATAGTCACTAACGTCCTCGAATTTTCGACGTCGAAATTCGGATCCGATTTTGCTATCAAAATTGCTCGTTTTGAAGTTTTAGAGCCTCTCACTAACGGGTGGCTATTTAGGAATTATGCGTATCGACCTAAGATTGTCTGAGTCGTGATGGTTTCGAATCTCGGGGAAGCGTAAGGAATTATCATTAGTGCCGAGGGTCGCGATTGTTTGGATTAAATTCAAGATTCGTTCGTCAACGTACTTTCAGTTGTGCAGAATCACCCGCGATCCAAGCATACATCACTGATTATATAGAATCCGTTATTTTACCACAATTGGCCCATATCAGCCCAAAATATTCCCTTGACGTTTCTTGAAATCGGAACTCAACTCGTGATCGGGTCCCTAGTCCACGTACCGTTCCTCATTTAGCCTTTCCCATTTGGTTAGCATCCCGTGATTGATCAAGTCCAGGCAAGACTTACTAAAATCAAACGAAAATTAATATACACTTTATTGGTCCCAGTAACGGGTCAAAATTCAGGATGTTATAGCCCAAGGTGAGGGCGACCCTCGTCCAATGCCAGCAAGGGTTGCCCAACACTGGTGAAGGTCGCCCTTGCCGAATCCGGCGAGGGCAGCTCGAAGCCGACAAAGAGAAGAAAAGAAAAAAAAAAATAGAAAAGGAAAAAGATGAAAATGCCCATGATCAAAGTATTGTGAGGTAAATGTATCACAAGTGGCATAGTTTGGGGTTTTTTGTGTTACAAAAAAAGTTTATGGTAAATTTGTCACAAATGGCATAGTTTGGGATTTTTTGTGGTATTTCCCAAACGTATACGAAAAGTATTTGCATTTCGTTGACATACCAAGAGTCCAATTTGTACCGTACACCTAAACCACACATCGAGTGGTCATTCCTTAGACCATTAAACCAAGTTCCATGGGATTCACCAGAGTCTTGTTTGCAATTGGTAAGGTTACATGTACATCATTGACAGATTAATCTAAAATTAACTAATTGGCGTTCAGATTTATGTCCACACGATTCGATAACATTTGGTAAAATTAACTTATGTGAACAATCATCATCATCACTTGTTAGAGAAATTACATTTTACCCACTTATAATTGTAGAGTTGTCTTGCCAACCCCATACAATTATTATTTGTCCCAATTTCGCCTAGGATTTGAGTTCGAATGTCTATATGACGAAATCTTCAAGCACCTTGAGTTGCACGAGGCAAAGGACTAAAATAGTCAGCATGTTGTTTTCCTAATTGATGATATTCAAAAGTCGTAAGCTAGATTTCCAATAATTAGATGAATAAAAAAGATTCTAAGTCAAATTGAAACTTTTGTTGGAGGCAAAAGAACTGTGCTTGCTATTTCACTATTACAGAAGGTGAGCATTTATGGATGTAATGTCACGTGCTTCGGAATCTGTCTAGTTAGAAGCCACATTGGGGATTTTTCATGCAATCAAGATAAAAATAAGTTAATTATCATGAGTTTAACCAGACAAGGACAGTTCGTTATTTCGGGTACAGAGCAACAGAATCGTCCTGCATCTCCTATTACTAATGTCTAAGCTCTTGATACAAGCTGTTGATCCGTCTTTGTTGCCTGGAATTCTGCATTTAGATAGTTGAACTCCATTTTGGCAGTCGTTACAATCCTGTCCTGGTAACTTCTAAAGGAGCACTCCTAGTATTATTTTTTTTTGGCTGCATGGGGATGCTTTATCTGATTCAACATAGGAATATAAAACAGTGGTCACATCCAGTGCAATCATCGACCGTCGAGCTCGGTTATGGTTACCTTGGTTGCAGAAGCTGCTGCAATCAGTGGAAGGTCGATAGTATTGCCGCTTCCGTTCAAAATGAATGCAGGCTTGTTAGGAGACGCAAGAGCTGCCTCGTTACCCAACATTAAGACAATATCCATCATGCTTGGTCGGTCTGCCGCGCATTCTTGTACGCACAATAGGCCAATTTGGATGCTTCTCGAAACCTGACTAGAGTTGTAGGGTTGGGCCATCAATGAATCAACTATGTCTAATGATTTTCCTTCTTTCCATAAACTCCAAACCTACAAAAGTTGAAGGAAACGACTTTTAGAGATATGAAATTTGATTTCAAGAAGCAGTTGACGGTAAATTAGGGTGAAGGAATTTTTCATTCTATGTTGGGAAAATAACATAAACAGTTCATCAACTTTGACTTAATATGCAATTTGATCCCAAAACTTTTAATTTGTTTAATATAGTCATTGAACTTTAACCTAGTGTTCAATGTGGTCTCTGAACTTTCAATTTGTTCAATGTAACTCCTGAAGTTTTGGTACATGTTCAATATAGTCCCCGAACTTTATAAATATGCTAAATGAAGTCCTTCCATTAATTCAAGTTCATGGACTATATTGTACATTTTCAAATAGTTTAATGACTAAATGGAACATGTACCATAAGTTCAAGGATCATATTAAACCAATTAAAAGTTCAGGGACCACATTAAACATCAGGTTAAAGTTCATGGATTATATTGAATATTAAAAATTTAGGTACCAAATTGCACATTAAGCCAAAATTCAGAGACTATTTATGTCATTATCTCTTCTATGTTCTTACCTGTGCTATTAGATTGAGATATGAACTGTAATTGTTGAAATCAGTATTCCTCTTGCCACTAACTATTTCTAATAATATGACACCGAAGCTGAAAACATCGGATTTGATCGAGTATAGTCCTTGCATTGCGTATTCAGGAGCCATGTAACCACTACACAAAATTGGACAATATTAATATCACTGGACATATAGTCAATTTGTATCTCTTCCCTTAGTGTATTAATTGACTTGATTAGACAGTGTAGAATAACTTACTATGTTCCGACCACCCTTTTGGTATTCGCTTGGATCTGATCTTCTCCAAACATTTTAGCCATCCCAAAATCGGAAATTTTTGGATTCATTGCTGCATTAAGGAGGACATTACTCGCTTTGAGATCTCGATGTATGATTTTAAGTCTTGAATCTTGGTGAAGATATAAAACTCCTCGGGCAATTCCAAGAATAATTTTGAAACGTTGGTTCCAATCAAGGGTTGTCCTCTTTTCTTCATCTGTGACCCAAAACCAAAAAAAGGAATTCACCGCCCGTTATGTCATGAAATCGATGCCGATGGTGAGGCGTTTTAGCAATTAGATTAACATGAAGAGGAAAAAGGTGAGGCCATACTGAAAATGAAGCAGTCCAAACTTTTGTTAGGCAAGTACTCATAGATTAACATCCTCTCGTCTTGATTGATGCAACAGCCCAAAAGCCTCACGAGATTCCTATGTTGGAGTTTGGCTATAAGCATGACTTCGTTCTTGAATTCTTGACTCCCTTGTCCTGAACTCTTCGATAACCGCTTCACAGCTACTTCCTGTCCACTGGCCAAGCGCCCCTGAAATATCGCCTCGCCTTAAGACATATCCATGAAAGGGAGATCAAAAAACTTTTAGTGTTAGGACATGATATAGTACCTTGTAGACTGGACCGAATCCTCCTTGACCGAGCTTGTTCGTTGAGGCAAAATTGTCTGTGCCAGCTTTAATTGTGGTGATATCAAACAGAGGTAACTCTTGATCTTTTGTTGTTCCATCTAGCTCTTCTCCATCCTCAGAGCCTATCACACAAAAGAACTACGAATCAGTATGAGTCAACACTAATTTTCGTGACAAGAATCTGTGGCATCACTAGACTCAAATCCTCGAGTCGCTATAAGCGCCAGAACTTTAGTGCGGTACATGCATATTTCTGGTTTTAAAAGCAGCAAAAGAAGGGACTGTAGTGTAGAGAGTCCAAGAAACATGCAGATAATTCTTACCGTTTCTTTTCTTTTTCATGAGCACGATAGACACCGCAAAAACAATTATTGCTGCAGCAGAAACTAACCCTATGAAGGTTGCCAACACCTTTTTCCTCGAAAAAAATCCTTTCTTCTGAAACTCAGCTGATAGGAGAAACTCTTAGTTTATCTATCAAATAAGACTGACTGTGCAACTGCAATCACAACTTATTAGTGACAAAAATATGAGCAAATTAGAATCTCGTACTGATTTTCCCTTTTTTAGGATTACCTAATACAAGTGCATCCACGCGCACATATAAGTCTCGTCCTCCGCCTGAGATCTCTCTTGTATCCACCAAGTCTCCGTACCACATCAAGCATCCCCTTCCTCCTCTTGTAAAATCTGCATCTGCATAGGCCGTGCATGAACAATTCCTCAGGCATTCACTTTCACACTCCCTCAAAGTCCTATTCCTGTCAAAAGATGCAACCGAAGTGTCTGGCAGTTTTACGTCAGCTACGTTTACAAACCCTTCACCATTCCGGCAAACTGATTCTTGATTCTTCCTCACGCACCCACCTGAACTATCTCTCATGCGCCAATTGTTTGGGGACTTAGGGGAAAACCCTGGTAGGCACTTGCAACCAATTTGGTCCATGCTACTAGAATGACAGTTTCCATTGACACCACAGTGTCCATAGGAGTCACACTGGTCCTCTGGTTTGGTTAAAAAATTGACCCATTTGTTTTCGACCCAAGTGAACTGTTGCACAATCCCAGACTCTTGGACCACTACCCTCACGAGGATCGCTGAGTTAAAAACATTTGACACCAATACGACCTCATCAGCATCAATTACGAAGCTTAAGTTGAAAAATGAGGACTGGTCTTCAGCGGGAATCCCAATCAATTTGATTCCGTTATAGGGGTTCGGTCGCCACAACGGAACCTGATTTTTGTACAAGGTGAAGTGTGGGAAACCACTGGGGTTGATCATGTAATAAGTCGTTCCCGTTCCGGGGTCATCCTGAGACTTCCAAGACGTGAGGATTCTATTTAGGCCACTGGTGCGGTTGAGCCCGAGTTTCATGGTGGGGAGCAAAGTATTTGTTGGATGGTCGAAACTCTGCCAAAGGATTGAACTTTTCTTGCCATCCTGAAACAGAACGAGATTACCCGAATCCAAAACTTGAGCTACACAGTCACTCACCACCGAAGATAATGAAAGATTGCTGCCCCAAACAGAGATGTTTCTCTTTGTGTCGTAGAGTAGCAGATTCCCCAGATTGTCAATACAGAGACGTCCTGTAGTATCTTTGATGGGGTTGTCCCGGTTGGCGACCCACACGACCGTTTTCTCAGAAATTTTGTTGTACCATATTCCTAAGTACCTATGGCTAGAATTGCCAGGGCTAAAGAAGCCAAGAGCAAACTCTCCACCACTGGAGATCAACACATCACCATCTCTGATAGTGCTTTCTCTTGTAATCAGTTCAGTGGAAATGCACACTCTGTAAAGAACTGATGATATAATTAGATTGAGAAGATTGCTAGGCCAATTCATGAGTATGAAAAGTAGACGATAGCATGAAGCAAATTGCAGTACTAAATGGCGATTTTGCTATTTCTGGCTGATTTTTCTTACCCTTTCTTCTAATGGGTGTTCACCTTTATAAGAGAAGCAAATTGGGAATAAGAAACTATTTGATGCGTCGAAGTGTTGACCTCCTGGAATATTTGTTCACTGCAGTCAATCTTGTAATTATTGTAAGGTGGCTCTTACATTGCTTCTTTTCCCCGCCACGCTCGGGAGGGAATTGTCAAGTTCACGGGTGAAGGGTGACAGAAAAAAGAAACTTACATTTGATGTCTGAAATACAGAAGAAGCAATTGATAATAACTGAATGACTTTACTTTTTCAATGAAGGAAGGTTTAACTAGATACTAAACGTGTTAAATTTTTAAGCTGTATTGGGGCTCCCCAAGTATTGGGCTCTGATCAGCAACGACAGTAAAACTTTCTTGCAGATCAAAAGCATTCTCATGAGCGAGGGCAGTAAAATAATATGAAATATTTGCCGAATAAGATGAGGATTTCACCAATAGAATTTACTTTATCAGGTGTATTTCGTGTTGACCTATAGGAATGCTTTTCATTATTGTCAATCTTGATGGCTTCTCTTGGGCTCCACACGTAATATGCATGGGACACGATTGTAACAGAGCACCTCTCATCATAGCTAAATTGACCCGCCCCGGCGGTCAATGATACAATGAAACAAGAAAATGCTGGATGATTCGTTCAGCACCGACCCGTTAGCTTTGAATCTATACCAAATCAATCTGCCCAAAATTTTGGAAGTCCATAGTAAGCATCATTGTCCATGCTTTATCTTTTTTCTCTGTTGAATCTGTTTACATCTTTGCACCTTATTCTTTTTTTTATCGATTCACTGTACTGAACAAACATAATTTTCGGAAAAGTTCTTACGTGGGGAATGAGGTCTGTGGAAGTGTTTCCTTTATATGATAAAGCTCTCTATAAGTTCTTGAAGTAAATGATACTTTGTGGATCGTCTGGAAGGATATTTTGCGGTATAGCCCTAGTTCAAATATTGACGTCTTTTTCCTGATTATAGTCTTTTTCTAGGTTTTTATCCTGCCTGTTCAGGGAACTTGGTAGATTTATCAGCAAATAGACGTAGTTGACATAAGATGACTCCAGACTTGTGATTAACTTTGCAGCTGCAGGTCTTCCAGGTAAAATATAGACCTAAAGTTGACAAACACTCAGTGATTGCAAATTTCCCGACGAACAAAATGTCAAGCACTGAGAGAACTAGATGATTATATATGTCATCCCGTATTTTCAGCAACAGCAAAGGACTTTGTTCATGTCACTTTCCTTGGTACCGAATGCTTTGAACTCCAGACAACCCGGCCCAACTATGAAGTGGGTAATGAATACAAAGTATCAGTTCACATGGCTTCATTGACCCAACAACTGCTGGGGAAATTCTTCAGTTCACATATAAAGAGTAGTAGAAGATTCCAATGTAGGAGGTTTGCGACAAAAAAGGTAATTCGCGTGTAGCCAGGCAATCAAATAAATGATAAGAAAGTTGGGTAGAATAAAAGTTACGATCGAACCAAGTAATCACAAAGCAACATTTTCTTCCATTTCGCGTTAAATTCCATAGAAACCCTTACCTTTTACCCTAATTAGATTAAAAAAAAGATTAAATGTTTTTTCATTTATCTAACATTGATTTTAGAAAAGAATATTTTAAAATCGTATGATGTAATACGTAAAGAAGTCATTTCTAATGAACTATATATGTTGACTAATAATAAATAATATATATGTTCCTTAAAAATGTGTTAAAAGAAGTTATGCAACATATAAAGGATTGCAACAAAGATCCATAATCTATCTACTATTATATTATATCTATAATTTGTGAATTAATGAAATTCAATGGAGTTAGAGGAAGAATATGGGTGTTGTATGATTTGATTTTGACAATAAATGATGATTGTTAAAGATGATTTTGGGGAATGTGTTGATAAGAATTGAAAGAAAAGAAAAAGAAAAAGAAAAGAAAAGGATAAAGATGAAGAATAAAAGAATAAGAAAGGAAAAATTTTAAAAATTAAAAATTTTATTAAAAAATTGTAAAAATTGTTCACGTTAGTGTCGGCCATGCCATATAGGATGGTCGGTGCTAACTAGATTGTCACATAAGAGATTTCCAGTCAATTTTGGCTGGAAAGACTAAATTAACAAATCATTGAAAGGTTTAGAACTAAATTAACAATTATAAAAAATTTAGGACTAAATTGACACAATTGAAATGTTAAGAGTTAAAATTGGCAAGTTGTTAAAAGGTTTATAACTAAATTGGTTTAATTGAAAGGTTTAGAAATAAATCGGCTGCTTAACATTATGTCTAGGACATTTTAGACAATTTTCCCTAACTCTAACCATACCTTCTCGTAAAAGACAAAAAGGTTGAGGCGCAGGGGGACTACACCATATTAGAGACACGTGGAAGGGAGAATTATGTAATATCCGTATACTTCTGTGTGTCATAGTGAAGAGTAAATGAGCAATTGACTTTATTAGATGACAAGATATATAGGGAAAATTGTCCAAAAAACATTATGAACTTATTCGATTCAATTTTAAACCTTTTAATTATATCAATTGAGTTCTAAAATTCTTACGTTTTGTCAATTAAGTCAATTTGACTAATTTTGGTTTGAAATTGCTGACGGAGATGCCGGTTATCTTATGTAACATGAGCGATGTTGACATAGATAAGTTTTAATAATTTTTAAGATATTATTATTATTTTTTAAATTTTCTTTCTTTTTTTTTTCTATCTCCTTCTTTGCTTATTTTTCTTTTTTTATTATTAAGGCCGACAAGGGACCGCCGATCACAGGCCGAGGCCTGGTGACACTTGTCAACCACTAGGCAAGGGCTTGTGAGCCCTCACTAGCTGTTGTGAGGGCAACAAGGGCCGCAACCCTCGCCAACTGTTGATGAGGGCTTTGCAACCTGAACCTGCAACCTACAAGGGTTTGTAGGCCCTCGCCCAATGACTGGTGGGGGTTGTCAGGCCTTGGCTGGTGGCTGGTGGCCGGCGGCCCCTTGCCAACCTTAACAATGAAAAAAGAAATAAAAAGTAAAGAAGGAAAAAGACAAAAAAAAAGAAAGAAAAGAAAAGAAAAGAAAAAAAGGAAATCATGATAATAACAATAGATTCGAAAAAAAATTAAAATATTATTAAAAATTATCTACGTTAGTACTAATTATCCCACGTAGAACGACTGGTATCCACGTCCGCGGTTTCTGATCAAAATTAGCCAGATAAACTCAATTGGCAAAGCTTGAAAATGTCTGGGACTTTATTTGCACAATTAAAATGTTTATGACTGAATTGTCAAATGTGCAATATACTTAGGACTTTTTGGATAATTTTCTATATTGACAAGTTGTCAAAATGTTGAGAACTAAATGGTACAATTGAAAGATTCATGATTGAATTGGCCGCCGTACAATAAGAGGCAGAACGTAAAGAACTCATAATGATAGCCCTCATTTACAATGAAGAAATTTAGTAATTATTCTATTGGTGTAATGTTTGCTCTTGCACTATTTTCCCCTGAATTTCTAAGTGTTTTTCCTCTCGTTCGATTATTCTAAATATGTGCTAAAGTACAATAGGCACTGTGAGGTGTTAAAAACAAGATAATTCACAATTAACAGCGCACATGCTTTGAATTATGTACCATCCACAATCCAATGTGTTTGTCCTCCCAATTTGCCTCAGAAATTGCCACTGGGCGGGTGTATGAGAAATGATGACAAAGGACTTCTCTCAAGACTTGATTGCATAATTAGAAGGGACCATTGATCAATCAAATCTTAAAATAGATTTAAAATTGATTGGACAATCTTCTCCCAATTTGCCTCAGAAATTGCCACTTGGTGGATTTTATGAGAAATGATGACAAAGTACTTCTCTCAAGACTTGATTGCATAATTAGAAGAGACACTTGATCAATCAAATCTAGTACCCAAAATTTTAGGACTTCTAATAAAATTTGTTTGTTTGACTACTGTGCGCTTAACATTCAAAATAAGAGTATAACATTGGAGAGCTTGGGAGAAGATATTGTGTGATATTGCACAAATTATCGGTGATAAAACAAAATACTAGCTCAAATATGTTTGACCGAGCCAATCACTATTGACTAATAACACAAGATATCGATATACATAACACAATATATCTATGCGAGTACCATAAGATTTAATAAGGGTTGATGATATTCGATCTATAGACTCGATCCATGGGAGTGTTTGGCTTGGGAATCTGGCCGTCCTAGATTGTATGATTTCAATCTGAGGGAAGATTAGGGCTTAGGCATGGATATTTTTTATGTTTCGGTTTCGCTGGACGTTTGCTTTTAGCCTTTTTTTTAAGGAATAAGTGTGTTTAAAGTCCTAAAACTTGTCACGAAAGCGCAATTGAATCCTAAAACTTTCAAAAAGTGTAAACAAGTTTTAAAATTTGTCACAAAAGTGCACTTGAGTCCTAAAACTTTAAAAAAATACAAACAAGTCCTAAAACTTATCACGAAAGTGCAAACATGTCCTACAACTTATCAAATTGATTCAATCAAGTCCTTTCATTGATTGTACTATTTGAAAGTTTTAGGACTTATTTGCACTTTTATGACAAGTTTTAGGACTTATTTGTACTTTCGTGACAAGTTTTAGAACTTATTTGCACTTTTTGAAAGTTTTAGGACTCAAGTACACTTTCGTGACAAGTTGTAGGACTTGTTTGCATTTTTTGAAAGTTTTAGGACTCAATTATATTTTAATGACAAGTTTTAGCACTTTTAGTGTACTTATCTCTTTTTTTAATGAGATTTAATATAAAAATTATTTTTTCACCGGCCAAGAAAAGAACCATCCTTTTTGTTGGCTGGGTCCGCCTCTCTGTGGGGCCCAGCTGACATTGGATTAGAAAAAAAAAAAAAGGAGCCAAAAGGTCAAAAAGCAAAGAAGAAAAGAAAGAAGTGGGCTCCTTCGTGCGCGCGAGCCAAGAGGAGAGGAGACAAAAAAGAGTGCGTCGAGAGAGGCGACCGAAGGAGAAGGAAGAAATGGAACGCGGCTTTGCAATCCCAATTCGAAAGCCAAACATTGATGGAATCACTCAGATTTCAGTATATTGTTCGTAAGACCGAGGGCTATAAGTTAATCAATTTTGTTTATTGAGAGTTTTCTCTGAATTCTCCAATTGCCATTAGGATTTTTTTTATCATTTGTATTAATTCATCTTTGTGATGATGAAAATGTTATTTTATTATTAATATTAAGCCTCTAATATGTGATTAGGGTAAAATATTTTATGTATCTTACTATTCTTTGTGATTAATTGAAGGTTTTGGGCCGTTAGTGATTTTTCACGTGAGGCAGAGGGGGAGATTTCTTCGCTAGGTCCGCTCCTTGTGGGCCCCAACTGACATTAAACTAAAAGAAAGAAAAAAGGAGTCAGAAAGGTCAAAAAGCAAAGAAGCAAGGAAAGATGTGCACCGAGAGGGAGCGATGGAGAAGGAAGAAAAAGGGGCGTGGCTTTGTGGCCCCGGTTCGAAAGCTAAATGTCGCCGGAATTGACTCAAATTTCAGTATGTAATGCGTGAGATCAAAAGTTACGAGTTGATTGGTTTCGCTTTTGAGAACCTTTTCCAAATTCTCTAATTGCGAACAGATTTTTCCCCTTCATTTGTATTAAGCCATATTCGTGGTGATAAAAATACTGATGTATTGTTAATGTTATGTCTATAATGCGTGACTAGAGAATACTTTTGTTTATCGTACTATTTTTCGTGATTAGTAGAATTTTTCGAGCCATCCGTGATTTTTTCCCACATTGGATTTCCACGTTAATTTTTGATGTTATTGTTGCCTTTGTCTCCTTATCATAACAACATTATATTTACATATTGCGTGGTTCTATTGTTGGTTGTTGCTCGGTTATGTTGATTTTGGTCGGTTTAGTTTTGGGGAAGATATTGATCATGAATCGGGTGATTTCTTGGTGATTGTTGCGCGGTTGTCTCTAACACTTTTGTAATCTCCATTTCAATTCACATTATAGAAGTAGATGATATATTTTTGGACTTTCGTTTCGATCACTTCGAAGTCACGTAAAAAACTAAGAAAAATATAGAACATATACATGAGTTTGCACTATCTATTTTCGAAACTAGGGATTTGCACCTTTCATCCTATGAACTTTTCGTAGACCACTCACGCTTGAAACTTCAATTTAAGTTTGCCGCCGTCCCGCACTACCAACAACCTTTACACCTATTGCCTCTGACCACTGGTGGCGATGCTACCTCTCTCTCTCTCTCCACTCACACGCAGAGTTGTGCCGACCTTGGTGATGATTGTCGTGGCTGTTGTGACCTTGGATTTAGCTCACAACATCACGGAAAACCTTGACCCAAGGTCGTCAAGGGTGAAATTGATGAGGTTGTCCATGGCATCTATGACCTAAATTTGGGGTGGCGATGCCATAGATGGCCTTAGATCAAGGTTATTTTGGAGGAGGGCGGGTGTTCCTTCGCAATGGTGACGGTGAAAGCAGTAGGTTGCTCAGACACCATAACAGTAGGTGTTGGCAATGGCAACGACAGGTTTCTGCGGTGACTAAGCTAGTCACAAAGGATTGATATAAGCAGCTACGATGGGAGAAAAAAGAACGAAAGATAGGTATACCTAACTAATGTTCAGTGTGATCCTTGTATTCTTTGAATGGAGCCAAATTGACCAACATCAAAGTTCAAGAATCAAATTGTACACTAAAAATATAAGAACTAATTTTCTATTGTCCCCCGGAAAATAAATGAACATGCACGGTTATGTGGGACCGATGGCGCAAGCTCGTGGTGCTGAAAATGGAGGGTGCTAAAGTGGTCAAAGTTGTGAAACGGCAATTTGTCTAAAGAAATAATCTCCCAAGAAAGCTAAATTTCGTAACACACCCAATTCACGTGGATCGACCGACGTTGATTAGTCCGTGGTCCCATCCCAGACTATTGCCGTCGTCGTTATTGACTCGCCATTATTTGTTTGATCTCGCAAGAGAAGATTGACGGGAGACTCGACCGTCTCGAGGTGTCCATCGAGGCTTCACGACAAACACAGAAACTGGGTCAGTCATGATGGTTGTGACTCTCGGTAATTGTTTAGCATGATGCATCACTCTCATGCTATCGGATAGGAAGCTCTTGGCCCTCTTTTTTAGGTATATTCTCCTATTTTAATTTTTCAGAATTTTCCTCTTCTAAAATATTAGACATTATATAGGAGAAGGACACGCCTCCATGAAATTGGATGAGATAGTTGAATTTTTTGGTCAACAAAATCAGCCAAGTTTGTCCATCATCCCCTCTTTCCTCGAAGTTAATCGACGACGAAATATCTTCCACTGAAATATGCTCTTTGGATTTTATTAAGAAGAGATAAGATTTGTGGTGATTCCGGATAGGAGTTATATAAATGGAACATGAGGAAAAGATACGCTTCAATGAAATTTAATCAACGATGAAGCCCGATAAGAAGTTTTGACGGAATTTGATTGACGACAAAATGCAATGACATAAAGATACCGTGACATTCTCAAATTTCGACCCTATTCGGGATACAATGAAGTGATTATTCATCGATGCATTGTTAGTTAAATTTCGCTCTGAATTGATTATTCACGAGAGATTAACTATTGGGAAAAGGCTATTAAGGAATTAAGTAAGCGTGACCAGAGAACTCGACCATGGATTGACAATTCGACCATAAGGATTGACGAGGGATAATTTTAAGCCATCATAGACCGATCAAGAAACGGTTATAGAATGTTTCCCCAATAGTATACAATCGAAACGCGGGTGATTCCGCTTGACTATTATATGGATTGCGAACGACCTTAAACCAATTCCTAACGATTGTGTACTTCGGAACTAGCGATTGACCCCTGGCAATTACATGGCAACCGAGATCATCCATAGTTCGAGAAAACTTAAACATAAATTGATATTAAGTCAATCATGAGTCGAATACGCGTAACTCCTAAAAGCCGCTCGTTAGTTTAAAATATACTAAAGTTGCAATCGATCAATTTTGACCATGAATTAGAGTCCGAAATTGAGTGTCGATCTTTCGAGGATTTCAAGACTAAACTATTGGACGTTGCCTCGTTAATTCTCTGATTTATCGATTAGCTCGGAATTCTCGAAAAAGGATTAACGGGCTGAGAATTTGGAGCCCACGAGGAAGTGGGCCGGACAAAGGCACATTAAGCCTCAAGCCCAATGTGGTTCGGCCATTTGGGCCCTCAAGACAAGCCCAAGGGGGTCCAATGAAGCTCAATAAGTCCATTTTCTATTTTTAAGCCCAAGTTTGAGCCCGATAGTATTTTCAAGCCCATTCCTTATCCGTTTGAGTCCAAACTTGATTTATGTGAGCCCTGTCGCGACCCTAAAAATTTTTATCCATTTTCTCGGGCTAATGTATTATTAAGATTGAACTTAATTCGGGCCCTCCCAAGCCCTATCAATTCGCAACTTAGGGTTTAAGTTCTTAACATGCAAATGTTTTCATGTTTGGAGTCGCCACTAATCATTTTACGGTAGGCTGATTAGAAACCTAAATAAAACATAGGGAGATATGTTTTATTCATACGAACCAGAGATTCTAAGCCCGATGACTTGATTACGCTAGATCTAGTCTAACGCCATTTCGGTACCGTTTCTTTTCAAAAATGTTTTGCCAGGCAGTTTGGATCCATTTTAACTTAATTACTAACATGTGAAGTGTTTATGCGGGTGCGCAAACCACCAATTTAACACCCAGAAAGCATTAAATAAATTGCAAGCTTAGGAGAACTTACCTCGAACCAACGTAAGCATCTGCATTGTTAGCTAGAAAATCACATCAATCAACCCTAATATGATTTCTAATTAACAAGCATTCACTCAATTTTTTTTGGATTTTTCACTTTATTTAAATGAAATCTAGCTTATATGCAATGACGTGCAAAAATATGACATGCGAATTAATGCAACCTAACATACAAACTATATGTCATGCGACGACGTAACCTAATTCTAATGACGTGCAAAATGATTTATTTTTTGTATTTTCTAATTGAAATTCGAAATTCAAAAATGTGCCTAAATTAACATGCAACCTAATGACTTCTCTTTTTGGTATTTTTTATTAAAATTCGAAATTCAAAAATACCTAAGTTGACATACAATCTATGATGACTTAATCTATCCTAACATGACTTATTTTTGGGATTTTTGTGTGAAATTCGGAATAATAAAATAACCTAAATAATCTATTAAGATTAGAATATTACTTAATTTAAACTAGGAAATAGATCGTCTCAAGTCCTAATTTAAATTAAATAATTACTCTATCTTCTAGATATATTTAAAATTCCTAGACATGCAAAACTCTAATTTAAATCTAGCTAATATTTTTGAATTTTTTTATTTATTTGAAAAAGGAAAGTAATCAAATAAATAAGGATAGCAACCACGTTCAAAACAACCACGCGATCCGCCAAATTTGTTTCAAACCCGGATTAGGAACAAAAATCAAACTATTGATTATATCTATAGGATTATAGATATTGACGGATAATTGATCGTTTAAATTTGAAAGCTAATGAAATTCATTATCGTATCCAAGTGATTATGGATAGGATGATAATTTCCCATATTGCCGCATATCGGACCTTAGGGATAAGGTCGGATAGTCATCCAAATATGTTGCTAAATTAGGAAATTTTCCTAATTTGAATATTCTCAAATATCGTGGATATATCGAACATTATCCTAAGATATCTAAATATTCACGTGATATTCATAAAATATTCAACACGTGTAAATCAGGAAATTAAATATTCTGAAAATTTAGGATAATGTTCAATTACCTAATTTGCAGATAATCACCAAATTCGAATCGATCGGAATCGAGCTCGGGATTGCGGATCGGGATCGGGACAACGGCGACGGCCGACGGCAAGCGATGTCAAGATGGCAACGGCGGCGGGGATGGGTTTCGGTGTGCGCGGCGGCATGTCGGCGTGGTCGTCTTCGGCATCTTGCGGCGTGTCACGGTGGATCACGATGGTGTCGCCAACAGCAAAGTGGACTCCACGAACCACTACGAATCAGCGGAAGGAGCAACTCCTGGGTTGTCGTCGACCTGTTATTTTGGTGGGGAAGAGACGTGCTTGAAGGAGGCACCAAAAACATGCAGAAAAATTGTTGAAACTGCTAGAACACACGGCTAGAACGTATTGGGCACTAGTGACATTCTCTCTTTTGAGTTCTAGCCGTCCCTCTCACTTTGACTTTTCTTTGGCTTTTTTGTTTCTCTTCTTCACGTTCTTTCTGACATGTCTCTAGCCGTGTGTTTCTTCTACGTATTCTGCATGTTATTTTTGTGTCCTTTAATTCTTCTTCTCCTCTCTTGGCTGGACGTTTTCCCTTTGACCACCGAATAACTCCAAGCTAGATTGGACTTGCTGGGAGCAATTCGAAACTCTTCAAAAACGGACACGACAAGGCCTTGTTGAAGGAGACGTTGGAGGTTTGCTGAACGACACCAGGAAGAACCTCGACATCGGGAAGAGGCGTCGTGAGGAGCGTTGCAACGGTGCGGCGCGGTGGCGTGGCGTGGACAGCGGCTAAGCGTCCGGTGTGGCCGCGTGCGGCACGCCCCCGGTGGCGGCGTGCAACGGCGCGGTCTCCCTCTCTTTCACACTTGTCTCAAAATTCTGATCTTGAAAATTGTGACCTCCCCCTAAAATCTGACCTAAAACATGTATTTATAACTCTAACCTAGGTCAAATAAATGGGCTCTATAGTCTTAATGGGCTTAGGCTTGGGCTTATGTGCTAAATAACATTTAAATGAGCTGAATTAACTTGGGCTTTTAATTAAACACAACAGATTAAATTAAACCCAAATAAAAAATAACCGAGCCCATTTGACATGAGATTCCCGGCCCTTGCATTCCCGAGCGAACCGAGTTTTGTTCGATGAAATTTAAGCTCATTCGCCACCGCCAATTTGATGTAAAAAATGCAATTAAATTAATGCGAACCTAAACTATATGTTGTGCAATTTAAATATTTTTGTTTAGGGGTTAAAATTTTAATCTCTAATTTTTTATGCAAACTACACTAAATATTCGGTAAAATTTAGGTGTCAATAGCTGCCCCTCTTTGAAGATGAGCTCGCAGAGGTTGCATTCAAAGATTAAATGATACCTAAATCTCAACTATGCAAATGCAAGGAATGTTGTTTTTGTCGAGATTATGAGTCTCATTTTGAATGCAATAAGAAGTGATGCATGCTGACATGAATGGAAAACATACCTAGAATTACTTACCTGATATAACGAGATAATGCAATTCGAGGCGCGACTTTGACTTGAATGTTGTTTGGCAAATGTCTGGGCTCCGTCCCATAGGTATTGCCTGATGAACTGTTGATGAACTTCGGTGATCTGCAATTAAGTCAAAACACACGAAGAAAGCTCTACGTATCCAATCGTCATCTAGATTCGCGAGAGCAATTTAAAAAAAAACGAAAAATATTCCGACCTTTACATATACCTGCTCATATGTATTCATAAAGATTTGGCCGTCATGCTTATATATGTTCATAGACACGTGCGGGGGAATATCTTGGATAAAGGGGAGTATTCCGACCTTTACATATACCTGCTCATATGCAAAGATTTGGCCGCCATGCTTATATCTGCTCATAGACACATACGGGGGAATACCCAAGATTGGAGAATATTCCGACCTTTACATATACATGCTCATATGTAAAAATTTGACCGCTTCACCTATACCTGCTCATAGGTGAGTAGCGGGGGAATACCTGAGATAAAGAAAGAATATTCCGACCTTTACATATACCTGCTCATTTGCAAAGATTTGGCCGTTATGCCTATACCTGCTCATAGACATGTAACGGGGGAATCATCTCGAGATTGTATGAAAATCTGTGATTTGGTGAACAAATGGGCTAGCTTAAGTGTTCAAGGTTTCCTTGACAAAATACTTGGATATCATCAGAGGTACCTAAAAAGGTTTGATCAATAGACACCTAAACATCATCAAAGGCATCTAAAGATCGCAAAAAAAATGATTAAATGTGGGGGCCTGACGATTGCTCGAACAAGTTAGGGATACTTAGATAGTCAAAGACATCCCAAGGATAGAGATATACTTACCTGGTGATATCTCCAACTCTCGAGAATGTGTCTCCTGTTAGACACAATTTTAAGCAACATGTAATATGCATTCGCATTATCAATAACTCATATACACATGCATTATGAATTCAACTGGATTTTATGCACGATGGTTTTGTCAAATCGACATTACAAACTCCGTTGGGGAAAAATCATGACAAGACAATCCTAACTCACAAGCGGATATCTTGAAAATGTCGAATGAGGGATTCTCGATCCGAAAAGGCTTTCTCTCATTCTCATCAAAAAAGGCTGATTTATTGAGAATCGCTCTATCTCACCATCATCATGTCGACAAGGGTCCGAGTATTCTCACAAGTGGTACGACCTTACCAATCTGAGAGGTCTTTACCAGGGTTGTAACATTAGCTTGGTCAATGGCTTAGCAAAGGGGACTCTTCGAGTCGAGGCCATTAAAAGAAAATACTCCGCAATTGTCTCCGGGTTTATAAGTTAAGAACCTTGCAAAATGAGATAAAAATGAACTTGCTCGCACTTCTTTGAGCTAAGCTTACAATCATCTGAAATTCTACGTTAGTTCAAGTGCCATAATCTGAAGAGACTTTACAAGGGACGTAACGTAGGCTAGGCTCATAGGTTGAGAAATGAATGGATCATTTAGGCTCAAAATGTGTATAATTGAGGTGAATAGGTTGGTGATCATCTTGGCATTATCACCGGCCTTCTTCTTCACCAGAGATCTTCTTCTCAGTAAATGTTCCATCGACTTCAGGTTCATCTCTTGATTCCTTTAAGACTACTCGACTGGGGATTCTGACATGTCATATCTTGACATTTTTCATTGGGCATTGATCTTGCTTTTACCAGGCACACTGCATTTTCTTGCCCTATTTTGCTTTTTTTTTTCGACACATGTCTCTTATAATGTAAATGCTAGCCAACTACATCTGACTGATATGGCTCACTGTTTGAACTCAAAAGCTTCTCATCTCCAATCGACACTCCGGGTACACTGCTTGAACAACGATGACTTTTGTTTTGCCCCAGTGTGGGGATGATCATCAACTGGGTTTAAGAAACGAATATGCAGGCTCAATTGGGCTTAGCAAAGGATAAAATGTGTGTAGGATAGAGAAAGAAATGCTTTTCGTCATCCTAAGGCACTTGAACTTCACGTGAATTCATCTGAAAAAGCAACACTCGAAGATTGATGTAAGTGAGAGCAAGAAAATTTCTATACATTTTTCACCTTATGATACTGATTTACCTCCAGTTTACTCCGATGTGGGGTGGTTCTTGACAGGGGTAATTTGAATGAATTTCCCAGATGTTTAGGCTTAAAGAGGTAAAACAAAGGATAACTTATAGTGTTTAAGGTAGAGAAATGAAATGCCTCTTGTCATTTCGGTCGCCGTACCTTTTGCGAGAGAACTCTTTACCTTGCAGACATAGAATTTTTTTACTCACTCACTGGGGATTAGTGCATGGGACTGTGTATAGGATAAGGCTTGCCTTCCATCATCCCGATGTACCTCATTTGACACATTCAATTAATTCCACATGAGTTATCAAATTGTTTAAATAGACTTCCCCATTGAAATCAATTATACTAGTTGACAAAATAACTATGCAGAAATTAAAGATAATGCAAACATCTTTAGCTTGAAATTGATTGAAACCATTTATTTATCAGTGCAATGTTTGCAATTCAAAGTATAAAATCAAAGACTTGAAACTTTTGCTACAGAATGTCAGATTTTATCATGGATAATATATCTTCACAGCATCAGAATTAACAGGAGTGGAGAACTCATGACCATCCATTTCTGCGAGAATCAGGGCACCTCTGGGAAGCACCTTTTTAATCTCATATGGACCGATGTAGTTTGGGGCAAATTTACCCTCAGGAACAGAGAAAATTGGCAACATCTTCCTTAGAACTAGATCGTTTACCTTAAAGTGTCTTTGATACACTTTTTGGTTGAAAGACTTACATACTCATGCGGCAACTGGATTGGGCATTTTGTCTCACTCTCAGGGGGATTTGCCCCTCTCTTCACTTCTTTGGTTCTCCGGAATCACTCAGATTGACGGTGATTGTTTAATCTACCATCAAGACTTTAGGTCTTTCATGATACTCTAGGTCACGCTGAAGGTCCAGGGAATCATCGAGTTCTCCGGCATCATCGGGATCAAGCTCGGTTGTATATAATTCATCGGATTGGACCGTTCTCGTACCCTCACGTATCACAAGATTGTTCTCTTGTGGGCCTATGCTCATTCCCTCTAACAGTCCTCCTTCGATAGCTCCAATAATGACATCATCGAACAGGGCAGTGATTCCATCCATGGCATCATCAGAATCCTCTGTTATTTGAGGTGTTGGATCATTCATACCTCCCCATTCGTCAGGGACAATGTCACGGGGGTCAATATAGAAGCTCGGGAGCACTAAGTACTTCACATGATAATCGAATTTGCCGCTCGGCTGTCCTAAAGTATCGATCACCTCTTTTCCTTCATCAGCCTTAAGCTTGCTTTCTACGATCTCTTCATCATCAATCGTATCTTCGAGCGGAGGCATGTCTTCACGCAAGGGATCGAGCTTGACCTTTCTTGTGTTCAACGTAGCAAATTCCTCATCCTAGTTAATGACGACCTCGGAGATAGTAGAAATGATGCCAGTGTGGTCAGCATAAACGATCAGCTCAGCTTCTACCATCCTTGAGATTCTTTCTCTCATGACAGCCAGGGAAATGATCTCGTTAGCCGGGTAATAACCGGCCTTTACCAACTCACCATAGACGTCAGTGGTGTGTACTCTAACGTTCTTGATTTGACCAGCATTGAAGCTGAATATGGCATTCACATTGCCCGCGTGATCGGGGAGCGGGTTACTCTGAACATTCGGCTTAGCGGGTTGGAATGAGAACGCCTTTGTGTTGAGAAGATCCCGGATTCGGTGCTTGAGGGCGTAGCAATCATCGGTTGAATGCCCCAGCTCGCCCATGTGATAATCGCATTTCTTCGACGGGTCATAGTTATAGAACTTCTCAAGATTGGGCCGCTTTGGCTCGGTAGTAGGCAAGCCTCTCTTCCGGAGCACCGCCAATACTTGAGACAATAATCCAAGGAGGGGGGTGAATTGCCTCTTGTTGTTCCTTCTCCGAAACGGTTAACGACCCGTGTTTTGGTGCTGAGCTTCTGCTACTTGAATTGCCGGGGCAGGATTAACATTCCGCCGCCCCGGTTGGGTATAAGTCACATTCACTTCGGCTGCCGGCTCTTTCTCCTTCCATGCACTGAATCTTTTAGTTGACGAAGACAGCTCCACAAACCACCCATCTTTCAGCCCTATCTCGATCTGCTTGCCTATGAGGATAAGTTGGTTGAAGTTGTCAGTCGGGATGGCTACCATTCGATTACGGTACTCGAACGGGAGAGTTTTGACGAACATCCTCTTCAGCTCACTGTCAATAGGTTCTGGGACAACCTGAGCGGCTAAATTCCTCCATCTGATGGCATAGTCTATGAAAGACTCGGTCTTCTTCATTTGAGCATGCTCGAGATCATCACGAGTAGGAGTGATGTTTGTTATGAACCGGTATTGCTTCAGGAATGCCTCACTAGCCTCCTTCCAGGTTTTGAGGCTATTTATCTTTTTCATGAGGTACCAGTACAGAGCAGGGCCGGTCAAGCTCACTTGAAATACATGGATCATCAGAAGCTCATTGTCAACGTACGAAGTTATTTGCACATGGTATAACTGCAGGTGGGCTTTTGGGCACGTAGTACCATTGTACTTGTCAAAGTCCGACATCTTGAACTTCTTCGGGATCTTGATCTGTGAGTACAGGGACAGATCG
Source organism: Syzygium aqueum (assembly GCA_031216185.1). Classification (NCBI taxonomy): domain Eukaryota; kingdom Viridiplantae; phylum Streptophyta; class Magnoliopsida; order Myrtales; family Myrtaceae; genus Syzygium; species Syzygium aqueum. The sequence goes on along the minus strand of CM062235.1, from coordinate 36,309,844 downwards.
ATCGAAGGTGAATCCTGTAATCCTTCCAGCTGCTTAACTCTCTCTTCCAGCTTATTGACTCGTTCATCGAGTTTGTGTTTGTTGACGATGATCTGAACGGGGTCATCTTCCAAGTCAGGCATATCGTCATCTTCCTCCAAATCACCACATTTTTCACTTTTATGCTTCGAGACTGATACTTCAGGGGGTGTTGGAACGGGGATCAACCAAAGGGTCTTGATTTCAGCGGCTATTTGTTGCATTGTGACGGCAAGTTGTTTGATCTGGTCTTCCATACCGACAACACGCTCCTGTAACTCGGTTTGATCGGCCATTCTAGCTCTTGACCGTGTGCGAATAGGCGATCGTGATTGGTCCGTAGTTACCTAATTTCAAAAATAGAGCACGGTAAGTATGCGTCCTCAAAAAGATCAGTCCATGACTCAGTCTAATCGTCCTTTTTATTCCCATTTTTCATGACATTTTTCATTACTCCATGTATTTGTGAAAATGATGGCAAATTTCTTAGGAAATAATGAATTATGACAGACCTAGGAAAATAAAAATAAAAATTAAAAGTAATTTCTTTTCAAAGCTTTATTTTTCTCTTTTTCTTTCCCTTTGAAAAAAATTTAATGATTATTACTTTCAAAAATTACGATCGACTTAGACTTATCATGGACCGACCAAATGTATGAAACATGAATAAATTGCGAGGTAAAGGTTCAGAACACTTACTTCACCGGGTAGGAAAATGATAATCACATAGACATGCGCATGAAATGTGAGGTTTGATTTCTATCTAGACTTTGGCTTGCAAAATGGAGACGCGAGAATTACCAAGCTAAACCAGTCATGGTGGTGGTTAGGCTAGGATTTCCCTGACTCCGGCTTAGTCAAAGAGCCGACCCAGGTTGCGTAGGATACAACCGAGGTGGGTATTCGATGACACTATGAAAGAAATTTTCGGGGCCAAGGAGGGCAACCCGTACCACATGGTTTTGGTCGGGGTATCCACTATCTCAGTACCATCCTAAACCTATGCTGCCCAGGTCTAGCAGCGGGTAGTGTGTGCGGTGTAGTGAAAATGTAAGGCATGCACAGTAGGTTATATCAAACAGTGCTTCGTGCATAAATTAAACCGTACATTCAATCACCTCCCTACAAAACAAGGGTTAACAATCACGCCTCCCCTTATACCTCCCATTCTGCAAGAACATTTAACACCTAAAATGTTAGGAACGTACCTGGGATTCTCGCTGCCAAACAAAAATTATTTTTGAAATGAAAAATTGGCCTAAGTCCACCAAGAGTTTTAACTCAAAATCCCCAGCGGAGTCGACAAGCTGTCACGACCCTAAAAATTTTTATCCATTTTCTCGGGCTAATGGATTATTAAGATTGAACTTAATTCGGGCCCTCCCAAGCCCTACCAATTCATAACTTAGGGTTTAAGTTCTTAACATGCAAATGTTTTCATGTTTGGAGTCGCCACTAATCATTTTACAGTAGGCTAATTAGAAACATAAATAAAACATAGGGAGATATGTTTTATTCCTACGAACCAGAGATTCTAAGCCCGAGGACTTGATTACGCTAGATCTAGTCTAACGCCCTTTCGGTACCGTTTCTTTTCAAAAATGTTTTGCCAGGCAGTTTGGATCCATTTTAACTTAATTACTAATATGTGAGGTGTTCATGCGGGTGCGCAAACCACCAATTTAACACCCAGAAAGCATTAAATAAATTGCAAGCTTAGGAGAACTTACCTCAAACCAACGTAAGCATCTGCATTGTTAGCTAGAAAATCACATCAATCAACCCTAATATAATTTCTAATTAACAAGCATTCACTCAATTTTTTTCGGATTTTTCACTTTATTTAAATGAAATCTAGCTTATATGCAATGACGTGAAAAAATATGACATGCGAATTAATGCAACCTAACATGCAAACTATATGTCATGCGACGACGTGACCTAATTCTAATGACGTGCAAAATGATTTATTTTTTGTATTTTCTAATTGAAATTCGAAATTCAAAAATGTGCCTAAATTAACATGCAACCTAATGACTTCTCTTTTTGGTATTTTCTATTAAAATTCGAAATTCAAAAATACCTAAGTTAACATGCAATCTATGATGACTTAATCTATCCTAACATGACTTATTTTTGGGATTTTTGTGTGAAATTCGGAATAATAAAATAACCTAAATAATCTATTAAGATTAGAATATTACTTAATTTAAACTAGGAAATAGATCGTCTCAAGTCCTAATTTAAATTAAATAATTACTCTATCTTTTAGATATATTTAAAATTCCTAGTCATGCAAAACTCTAATTTAAATCTAGCTAATATTTTTGAATTTTTCTATTTATTTGAAAAAGGAAAGTAATCAAACAAATAAGGATAGCAACCACGTTCAAAACAACCACGCGATCCGCCAAATTTGTTTCAAACCCAGATTAGGTACAAAAATCAAACTATCGGTCATATCTATAGGGTTATAGATATTGACGGATAATTGATCGTTCAAATTTGGAAAGCTAATGAAATTCATTATCGTATCCAAGTGATTATGGATAGGATGATAATTTCCCGTATTGCCGCGTATCGGACCTTAGTGATAATGTCGGATAGTCGTCCAAATACATTGCTAAATTAGGAAATTTTCCTAATTTGACTATTCTCAAATATCGCGGATATATAGAACATTATCCTAAGATATCTAAATATTCACGTGATATTCATAAAATATTCAACACATGCAAATCAGGAAATTAAATATTCTGAAAATTTAAGATAATGTTCAATTACCTAATTTGCAGATAATAGCCAAATTCGAATCGATCGGAATCGAGCTCGGGATTGCGGATCGGGATCGGGACAACGGTGACGGCCGACGGCAAGCGATGTCAAGATGGCAACGGCGGCAGGGATGGGTTTCGGTGTGCGCGGCGGCATGTCGGCGTGGTCGTCTCCGGCATCTTGCGGCATGTCACGGAGGATCACGATGGTGTTGCCAACAGCAAAGTGGACTCCACGAACCACTACCAATCAGCGGAAGGAGCAACTCCTGGGTTGTCGTCGACCTGTTGTTTTGGTGGGGAAGAGACGTGCTTGAAGGAGGCAACAAAAACATGCAGAAAAATTGTTGAAACTGCTGGAACACACGGCTAGAACGTATTGGGCACTAGTGACATTCTCTCTTTTGAGTTCTAGCCGTCCCTCTCACTTTGACTTTTCTTTGGCTTTTTTTTTCTCTTCTTCACGTTCTCTCTGACATGTCTCTAGATGTGTGTTTCTTCTACGTTTGTGTCCTTTAATTTTTCTTCTCCTCTCTTGGCTGGACGTTTTCTCTTTGACCACCGAATAACTCCAAGCTAGATTGGACTTGCTGGGAGCGATCCGAAACTCTTAAAAAACGGACACGACAAGGCCTTGTTGAAGGAGACGTTGGAGGTTTGCTGAACGACACCAGGAAGAACCTCGACGTCGGGAAGAGGCGTCGTGAGGAGCGTTGCAACGGTGCGGCGCGGTGGCGTGGCGTGGATAGCGGCTGAGCGTCCGGTGTGGTCGCGTGCGGTGCGCCCCCAGTGGCAGCGTGCGACGGCGCGATCTCCCTCTCTTTCACACTTGTCTCAAAATTCTGATCTTGAAAATTGTAACCACCCCCTAAAATCTGACCTAAAACATGTATTTATAACTCTAACCTAGGTCAAATAAATGGGCTCTATAGTCTTAATGGGCTTAGGCTTGGGCTTAGGTGATAAATAACATTTAAATAGGCTGAATTAACTTGGGCTTTTAATTAAATATAATAGACTAAATTAAGCCCAAATCAAAAACAACCGAGCCCGTTTGACACGAGATTCCTAGCCCTTGCATTCCCGAGCGAACCGAGTTTTGTTTGATGAAATTTAAGCTCATTCGCCACCGTCAATTTGATGTAAAAAATGCAATTAAATTAACGTGAACCTAAGCTATATGTTATGCAATTTAAATATTTTTGTTTAGGGGTTAAAAATTTAATCCCTAATTTTTTATGCAAACTACACTAAATGTTCGGTAAAATTTAGGTGTCAACAAGCCCGTACAAAATTCTAGCTCGTACACGTGTATAAGTATTTTTCTATACTTTGTGAAATTATCAAATTACTCTTCTTGCATTTATGACAAAAAAACAAAATGGTTTAATGCAAGAAGGCTTTGTTGGCTTTGCATTTATGAGAGAAATATCTCTTGCCCTCTCTTCTTTCCCCCCAACAGACCACTGTCTCTCTCTCTCTCTCTCTCTCTCTCTCTCTCTCTTTCCTTTCGCCCCCCTCATTCACGTCCATTTCTCTCTCTCCCTCTTCTTCCTTCCTCACGCCCAATCCCCTTCATCCCTTTTTGCTCAGCCACATGCAGCCACCATTCAGCCCCTTGGCTGTTGATTTACTGTCCAGAACCATCAGCAACGACGCCGTGACTCCCCGCCACTGTGCGCAACCCGTTCGTGCCATTTTCTGTCGCCAAATCGCCTCACCGAAGCCAAACTGGTTCTGTGGGCTGCTGTTCAGCCCCGTTCCAGCTGTGTTTCGTTGTCCCGAGTCCTTTCTGAACCGTACAACGCATAACCCTCGCCGCCGCCGTCGCATCTGTGTTGTCGGAATCGCTAACGGGTGAGTTATCACCCTAATCCCTTGATTAGTATGTTAAATTTGATTAGGATGAATTAGTTTAAGTTAATTATGTCTAATACTAATTAATTAAGGATTAGTCGATAAGTTATCGCGATAAGTGATAAGTTAACTCAATAAGTTATTGAGAAAATGCGATAAGCTATCAAATTTTTAGTGATAAGCTATTGCCAATATTGCGATAAGCTATCGAGGATTTGACGATAAGCTATCGGATTATTTTTATAATGAATATTTAATTATTAATTAAATGAATTTTCGGATTTAAAATATTAATATTTTATTAATATTTTTGTGAAAATTCCAAAATTAAATTGTGGTTATTTTAGGCTTAAATTGTGATGCCTAAGTTTGAATTTTGCCTTATATATTGGTTTGTATGTTGAATAGAATTGATTGATTATTATTAAATATAGAATTGTGGGAATTTAATTAATAAACCCTAAGGTGTCGGTTTTTTTGTTAAGTTTTATGTGAGAAATATGTTGTGGATACTTAAATATAGAAACATGCCGAGTTCGAGAATTTATTGATATGTGTATAATCACGTGTGATTATTTTAGTGCATTTTTACTGCAACATTTCATTATATTAGCACGGATTCTGTCTGCATTGGCTAATTGAGAAAGATAACAATGGAACTTGAGTGATTGCTATGTGTGCATGATCACCTAAAGGTTCCTTTCGTGCCCGGTTCTACCGAATGACTGCCAACTTAGGGTTTGGCCATGGCCCTAACAGATGTCCCCAATTTTGTAATTGGAAGCCATCGCTGGTAGCAGGGGAGACATAGTCATTCACGAATCAGATTTGGAATGAACCCATTTATGGGATATGCCATCATTGTGGTCAGGTGAGACAATACCGTGCTTAATGGGGTGGGATGGTGCCCGGTTATGTCGAAAGACTGCCAACCTAATGCGAATAACGTGGGTTATGCCGTGCCCTGTGTGGCTATAGTAATCGGAACACACATGAAAGATTGTGCTGGCATTGGGCTTGATTATGGGATGAAATTATGAGGCACGATATGGGATGGGCCGAAGCGGTTTCACCTTATAATCAAGACACGTGTTGATGCATTGTGCATGGAAAAGTTATTGCGTATTCTGATTACATTATATGCTTGTTGTATTATGATTGTATATGATATTATAACGTGCAGGGTGTGTGCCAAGGCAAGGTAAGGTTACTTACCATTGTATGATGGCATCTTGTGTATGTTGGGCTGAGTTGCATGTTTTGTGCATATGAGATGAGTTGACCTCATAATTGAGACTTAAGTCGTTAACTTGTTGAGATTTATCTCATTGTTGTTGTTTAACCATTTTTAGGCCCTAAGTGATAAAAAATTGCCACGTGCGATTTTGGGGTCCCTGTTGACTAGGACCAGGAGGTGACTAGGTACCCGTTCGAGGGGTCAAACTTCTTTTGAGGTCACCTCATAGGCAAAGAAGATAGATTAACCACCTACCTTTGTGGTTGTAATAAGGAAGGTCCGCGTGGCGGACTTGTAATATATTAACCCGATATATTGTTGATGATGTTGAAATTAAATTGAGGTGTGTTTTCCTTACTATCCCGTTTATTGATTGTTGTTGGGTGAATAAAGTTCTCTTCCGCATGCGTTTAATTGTTAATGATTTGATTGGGTTGGTGACGCATTCTAGGCTATCGCATTTATAACAACCGTGGTGGGATGTTAGTTTGCTCGAGGGTCGGGGCGTGACAGATACAATGCCAGAATTTAATTGACAATGAGATATATGAACGTACAGCTAAAGTTCAAGAATGGAAAGATAATTGAAATATAAGATTGACAAAAGATAATAGGTTTTTGTCATGATTGTCCGGGGACTTTACAAAAAGTACTGTGTGTTTATTAAAAGCCTATAATTGATGGTTACAAATAGAGTTTATACAATCAAGTAAATAATTTACTTCACAGTCTCTTATTATCTAACAACACTTATCGAAAAGAGTTTAAATATTCAAAAATATCACTACTCATTAGTTACGCATTGATGTCGATGACTCCATCCCTAAATAAGTGATATTTGGTCTCATCAGTTGCTTGTCAATATCGATGTCGATGATTTTATCTTAGCTAACTGATATTCGCCAAGCTTAAATATCTGAAAATATTGCCATTCATTAGTTACATGTTGATGTGAAAAGCTTCATCTCCATATAACTGATATTTGTTGAGCTTAAATATCCGAAAACATTGCTACTCATAGGTTACACGTTGATATCGATGTCGATGACTCTGTTCCAAGATAATTAATATTTGCTCTCATCACTTATACATCGATATTGATGTTAATGACTTCATTCCAGATAACTGATATTTGTGAGCTTAAATACCCAAAAATATCGCTTCTCTTCATTTACTTCTACTATTCACCAAACTTTGCCACTATTGACAAGTCTGTCACTTGTTGATTATAACGAAAAAGTTTATCATTTTTAGTGTCAACATATGCCCCTTTTAAAAGAATTGAATGATTCATGGATCATTCAATTCTTTTAAATTGGATAATTACGAGTTATCATGTGACCCCTTGTCATTGACAAATTTAATTTTTCCTTGTCAAATTTTATCTTGGTAGGTTCATTGTCCGACATGTTATTCCACGAAATCCACATTTTATGTAAAGTCTTCAAGTGGCCCTTTATCTCTGTCCTTAGGTAGTTGCTCATACTTAGACAATTGAAATAAATTGGCAAAATTTTGGCATTGAAATTTTCTCTTAAATTGAATTTCAATCCATTGAAAGCCAAATTTGCAAATTCTTTCTTTGAAGTGAAGTAAGGCATTTATTTCTAGCTTTTTTGAATCGAACAACAAACTAATCGGCTGACTCATTATTCTATTGACAAAATGTGGCCAAATCAGCAATTAATACCTTGGGTATCATTTTATAAAATTGAGAATGAAATTATCTCTCCATCTCAACCCAAGAACACACCGAATTAGGTGGTCAATCAGTGCAACAGGTAAAAGCAGTTTCGACAAAAACAAAGGAAATAACCTAAGTCTTAAAAAGTCATTTGTCCATGCTTTTCCACACTTGGCTATAAATTGACCAATGTGTTCAATAGTCAATTCTTCATCTTCACCGGTAAAAATGACAAATTTAGGAATTGCAGAGTCTCTTGAAAAATGTTGGTTATCAACCCATTCAAGATTTGGTTTCCAGCAAACATATATGATAACATCCCTGTCTAACCCTAATCATTGTTGAACTTCCTTGACAAACAATGCTAGGTTCAATTGTGGATTTGGTTGGCTATTTTGCCCCATATGCAGTAATGTTGGTCTAGCTAGATTGTCAATGTTAATTGACATGTTAGGCCTACTGGGAATATTCATATTGGGAGTTACTGGCTTTATATCTTCAACAATTGACAATTGATAGAATTTGAAGCCTTTTGGGTGGTGTAGCTTTCAATTTGGTTTTTGGTTAGCGGTGAGTGTTGCCTATCTCTTTGATGATGTTTAAACTCATATCTTGAAAATGACATGAATTGTATATGTTATGAGTAATGAAAGAGGCATCGCATGGTATGACATTAATTAAAATGAACAAGTGGTGTTTGTAGCATATTTATTGCATAAAGTTGGATTGGGCATTTGCTACCCTTTTGGTTATTACTTGGCATAGAAAAATATCTGTTGAAATAATTTGTAAGTTGACTATTTGTGAAATGGTTTGAGAAAAATTTATGAAATGTATTCTTCTTGATGGAAGGAATTGCAAAAGGTTATACATACGATATATGAACTTAGTTTGTCACATGAATTCTGAAATAGTTTTGTAATTGGTTGTGGAATTGCATTGATGGTTTTATGCTCTTGTCGGTATGGTCTAATCCCATTAATTGGTTACAATATACATATTGTTCAGCAGACGTTTTGTTTGGGCTGAGCCACCAATTGATATAGGCGGAGACCTACGCTAATAGGAATCTTGATATGCCATGTTAGGGGGTTAAGTGTGGCCATAGTTTGATGTTCAACACTAAGTTGATCATTGGACTAAACCACTAAGGTCTACATTGATATTATTGATTGAATGAGTACTTTTAGTATGTATAAATTTTCATTGAAGTGATATAAATTCATATTAAGTCTCATACATGTATATATAGTGGATTTGGATAAATTTGTCATTTGAGAATGTGCATAGTGGATACTCAATTTATTTAGAACATATGTATATTGCTCACTGAGCGATGGTTTGCTCATAAAATTCATCTCAAATGTTTTTTAGGTTCTACAACTACCAGCAAATAGGACGAGAGAGCCATATCACCGGGGAATTTTCTAGGAGCTGGTTTTTGATATAAGTTGAGCTAGTTGTATATATGTTTGAAATAGTATTTGTTGAGTTTAGTTTGTAAGTCAAGAAATGTATATATATCTTTTGGCGGGAAAGTTGTCCAAAAAGTCATAAACCTATTGTATGCTGGCTAATTCAGTCATAAACCTTTTAAATTTGGCAATTTAGTCCTAAACGTTTTGATAATTTACCAATTTAGTCCTAAACTCTTAATTGTACCAATTTAATCTTAAACATTTTGATGATCTGCCAATTTAATCTTAAACCTTTTAATGATTTGTCAATTTAATCCTTCCGACCAATTTTGGTTAGAAGTTATTGGCGTGGTGGTCTAGCTAGCGTCGGCCATGGATGGTCGACCGGCAGTGATGGCGAGCGACCTCTGCAAATCTCGGGCAAGGGTTGCCATTGCCCAAGTGAGGGCAGCCCTTGCCAACCTAGTCCAACGTTCCTTGCCTAAGGTTGGTGAGGGCCTCGCTTAAGGCTGGCAAAGGGAAAGAGGGAAAAAGGGAAAAAAAGTAAAAAGAAATGAAAAGAAAAGGAATAAAATAAAATAAAATAAAATAAATAAAAATTATAAAAATTGTTCACGTCAGCACTAGCCGTCCTCGGTCGTGCCACGTAGGGTGATTGAGACTGACTAGACCGCCCATTAGCGATTTTGGTCTAAATTGGCCAAAAGGACAAAATTGGCAAATCATTAAAAAGTTTAAGACTATATTGACAAATCATCAAAAAATTTAGGATCAAATCGTCACAATTGAAAGGTTTAAAAAATTAAATTAGCAATTTATTGAAAGATTTAGAATTAAATTGATAAAATTGAAAGGTTTTGAATTGAATTGACCACTGTACAATAAGTTTATGAATTTTTGGACAATTTTTCCGGAAGACGTTTGTGTAATTTCCCTTATACTTATAGAATTGTGGCTTGTAGTTAAAAGAAGAACGCATCCCTAAGAATCCTTCTTCGGTTGAATTTCATATTCAAGTAATTGATTGATCTGTCGTATTTAGAATTAACTCTCCATGAGTGAAAATAGTATTCTGAAAGCTCTTTTTTTTGGGGGGTATTGAAAGGGGCAAAGACCAGAAATTACAATATAACCCGTCCAACGAAACTTGAACCAACTTGATCTCCTATCAATAGAGGAATCAATCCTCTCGATAGCCTATCTAGTACTGAGGTGTCATTTGCATCACAAGAATGAAAGACCCAATTTGCTAACCAATCAATACATGAGTTGCCTTCTCTAAAATTATGTAGCATTTTGACATTCTGAAAACACCTTAAAGGTTTCTGAATATAAGGAATGAGCGCGTCGTCAAAGTGGAGAGCGGGAGATGATATGTGAAGTAGTGAAATGGCGACTTGCGAGTCCACTTCCACAATAAGTTTAGGTATGACCAAAGAAATTGCAATTTTAAGATCCAAAAGAATACCTCATAGTTCTGCTTTGAGCGAAGAGTATACTCTCATAATTTGAGCAAATCCAGCGAGCCAGTTGCGTGATTCATTTCGCAAAAGCCCACCTACTGAGGTGGATTTGAAAGCTCATACGATGGTGTGGCCAGAACCCGAATCAAATTAGGAAAGCCAATGTGTCATTTACGGTTTCGATCAATTCTCCATACCACACCTCAAGCACCCACTTCCTCCTCTTATGGAATCTGCATTGGCGTTGGCTGTGCATGACCAATTCCACAAGCACTCAGTTTTGCACTCTCTCGAAGTCATATTGATCCCGAAATACGTGGCTGAAGTACCCGGTAGTTTTATGTCAGCTACCGTTAAATTGCCGGACAATGTAAGTATCACGATTTTCCGTTGGCACCATAATGTGCGAAGGAGTTGCATTGTTCCTTTGGCTTGGCAATAAATCGACCCACTCGCCATCTTTTACCACCCACGTCGACAGCTGCACAATCCCGGTCTTCAAACTTCAGATAGCCAAATTGACCCGCCCGTGGGTGAATGGTACAATCAAACAAGACAATGTCGGATGATTTGGATAGCACCGATCTATTGACTTCGAATCTATACCATTTCAATTTTCTCAAAATTTCTGTATTCACTAGCTAGCATCATTTCCTATGCTTTATGGTTTTGTCCTCTGTTGAATCTAATTAGTCGTTGCACCTTAACTCTTTCCTTTTTCATCTATTCGTTGTCCTGAACAAGCAAGATTTTCCAACAAGTTTTTATGTGGGGAATGAGGTCAGCGGCAGTGTTTCCTTCAGTTGTCGAACATTCGATAAACGTGACGGCAGAGGGATTTTCCATTTCCCGACTAACGAATGTCAGACACTGACCACCGCCCGCAGCGGCTGCGTTGGCTTGCGCTCTGGTCCCCCCACGAAGGGACCAGAGTTCAAACCCCAGCGTAGTCGTTAGGGAGTCTTAAGTGTGGCGCCGTGGTGGTGGGTCCTGCGCTAGCGTCACCCCAGGTTTACTCCTCCGGCTGTCGGCCGTGCGGGGGGTTCCTGGGTTACCAAAAAAAAAAAATGTCAGACACTGACGGAGCCAGATGATTATATACTTCATTCCTTATTTTCAGCAGATGACATTACCTTCTGTCCTCCTGACCTTGCTGATTAGTTTGGAACTCAAAGCATGAAGATGAAGGCAAGATCAAACAAGAATTTTTTTCTCATGACAAGACCAAACAAATTATATGCGCATGCTTGCACTTGCTTTCCACATACTGAAAATGAAAAAGAGTGATCCCCATGATTTCAGTCAGCAGGGGAATGGAGAACTTTAGTCCTAATTTTGCTCTTTTCATAGGCATCTTGGAAAGTGAGAGAATTCAGATTGAGAAAGAACTATGAAGTTTCAATGGGCCACATGGAAACTCGTCCACCTAATCTATCAAGTTATACTTTTGGGTTGAAATTCATAACAACCAAGCACATAAGTATTTCCAAATATCCAATTCATCTGCTTTGAAAAAGGTCCAACGTTTGCTTTTCTTCCAGAAAGAGACTTCTTTACTTATCGATATGGATGGTATTACATACATATAGGAGAAGTATAACCAAGGCTATGTTTGGTAATCGGGACAAAATTCAGAATAGGATAAAAATTATACTATCTTGTGTTTGGTGTATACTCAAGACAGGATAAAGTCGGATATAAAAGGAATATAGCCCAGATAAAATTATCCCATGGGGGAGGTAGGATAAAGGTGGATAAGATTTATGATATCCATAATATAAAGGTTATCTTGTATAACAAAATTGTTAAATTAATTCAATAAAAAACTTTTAAATTAATAAAATTTGAATATAAATACTCTTTGAATTCTAATAAAAATTTTAAAATAACAACAATTTCCTTTTTATTTATGCCTATTTTTATTTATATATTCAAAATTTTCTCTATCTTATGATATAAATTCTATATATAAAAATATATATTTAGTATATATTTATTACATATTTTAGGTATATTAGTATGGTTTACTATTTAATAAAATTTTATTAGAGAATGATGGAAGGGGAAAAAAGAAATAAAAAAGAAAAGAATTAAAAAAACGGGAGGGAAAAATAATAAAAAAATAAGCAAACAAAAATGAAGTAGGCAAGAGTGTCGTGAGAGATTCTTACCATCTCCATTTGTGCAATTTTTAGGTTTATTTACACTGATACGTCATTCATAGCAAACAGTGGACATTATAAGATTGAAAATATTTGGTTTTATTTCCACGATTCACCAAACAATGGATATGATATAGTAAATCCTCTAGATTTCATCTCCTATCTTATTCAGTCCTATCCTGCCTAGAAATCCAAACGATCAAACGCTGTCCAAGTGCAAGCACTTTGTGAAAGAAGATTGTTTCTTCTCTATTTTTATGCAGACAATACTATCTACTAAAGTTTCTATCTATAATACAACAGATAACTCATCGACTGTGCGTGGTTAACTTTGTGTGCATTATCTTCACCGACCCTCTACAATGGTCATAGTTAACTCGTTCATTTCGCTGTCTATTTGATCTTTAAACCTCTCCGTGTAAAATCCTGGTTGCTTGGGCTTCAACAGCGAGGTGCTCTCGCTGTCCAACATCAGAAGCACAGATGACATGGTCGGCCTTTGTTCCGGACTTTGCTGAACGCACAAGAGGCCTATCTGGATGCATCTCATAAGTTCCGACATTGGCAATGAATCTTCCATTTGTTCATCTATGAGTTCGACGGCCATTCCATGAAGCCATAGTTTCCATGCCTGAAAGTTGCAGAGGTTTAGGCAATTTTATGCCAGAAGTATCAGAATATGAAGTAGGAACTTAGAGTATAAGCTTACATGTCCAAGAAGGTTGAGATTGTCATCATGATGATGAAATTCTCTGTTCCTCTTGCCGCTTATTATTTCCAGGACTAGGACTCCAAAGCTAAAAACATCAGATTTAGTCGAGAAAATTCCATCTATTGCATACTCTGGAGACATGTATCCACTACATTAAATTTCAATGCACAAATACAGAGTCAGTTACTAAAAATAGCCACTAAATATAGGCATCAGAATATGGAAAATATTTCGTATGCTGATAAAAGGCACTTACTAAGTCCCAACTACACGTCTCGTCTTTTCTAGGAATTGATCTCCTACGAAAGCCCTAGCCATGCCAAAATCTGATATCTTTGGGTTCATTTCACTATCCAGCAACACATTGCTAGCTTTTAGATCCCGATGAATTATTCTCAATCTTGAGTCGCGATGTAAATATAAAAGTCCCCTTGCAACACCAACAATGATATCGAACCGCTGCCTCCACACAAGAGAATTACATGCTCTATTACCTGTAAGTTTAATTTTTTTGGGCCAAATGATCACAGGAAATAATTCACAATTAAAATCATAAACCAACTTGAAACAGGAGCAATCCTAACTGAAAAGAAAAGTTTCAAGTTAACAACTGCATATTGAGACTAAGTTGAGGTCCTAGGAACAAACCAAATATTATTGAGTCAAGGCTTCCGTTCGGCATATATTCATATGCTAACATCATTTCTTCTCCATCAATACAGCATCCCAATAGCTTGACAAGATTTCGGTGTTGAAGTCTGGCAATCAACAGGACTTCATTCTTGAACTCATCAAAGCCCTGTCTCGAGTTCCGCGACAGCCTCTTGACAGCTATTTGAACTCCATTGGACATTAGACCCTGAGATATTTATGCTCATTGTTTAAGACAAACACTCAAAACGACGAAAGCTGAAATCAAATATCTATGTCTAATTTGGTATGTACATATGCACGACTTCTTTTCTTTATACATATTGCTATTACTGAAAAGGTCCTTACCTTATAGACTGGACCAAAACCGCCCTCTCCAATTTTATTCAGAGAGGAAAAGCTATTAGTCGCTTTAGCAATGTCCTCCAAGGTTAGTATAGGCAGCTCTAAGTTGTTTTCACTCCCAGATTGCACCTCTGATTTTTGCCCTGCTGAAAATTGTCGAAGACTTGCGTAAGGAAAAGAGGATTTTACAGTATATCTGCTGGAAATTGTTTGGTCCGCTTTGTTTTTTTCAGGAAAAGATCTTGTTGAATTTTGAATAGGTATGAACTTAAGTTGATCCATGGGCTAATTGAAGTCCTCATCTATATGAACCTCCAATTTATTGCTGCAACAATACCTGTGAATTCTGATTCTAATTTTCTTACAAAGTGAGCATCAAAGATGCCGAGTGACATATATATTGTTAAAAATGCCTCCAGGAAACTGAACAGTTGCACTGGAGATTACTAAACAAGGTCAATATTTGCCGAGGTAGAAAGACATTTTACCTCTAAGTTTTCTCGTTCTCCTCCCCCAGAAACAAAGTAGGAGAAAAATGGGTTGAGAGAGCAATGTGGCAACTACTGCCACCACCAACCACATTTTCGTCATGTGACTGCCTACGACCCACAATGTCAGAGAAATTTAAGGAACAGCTTGGGAGACAACAAGATGGAGACAAAGACAACTTAACTGAATTCGAACATACCTAGGTCTGATTCCATGACCCGGATAAAAACATCCTGATTGCTTCTTGATTCGACGAGCTTTCTGATGTCGAGAAGATCTTCAAACCAAAGGATACATCCGCTTCCCTTGCCGCTAATGTCCGAATTGGCATATGCAGTGCAAGTACAATTTTCCAGGCACTTAGCTCTACATTCATCAGGGCTCGTGTTCGTGTTCACCCAATAACTCAACATATCAGGAACCTTCACGCCCTTCAGCTTCTTGAACCCTTCTCCTTTAGGACAATTCAGGGGCTTCTTCTTAACGCACCCACTGGACCAAACGAGCATCGCCCAATCCTGGGACGACTTCGGGGTGTACCCGGTCAGGCAGCTGCATATCCGGAGGTCACCAATTGTGCACAGAGCATTAGGCCCGCATTTCGCATACTCATCACAGGAATCGTTTGGCAGCTCATATATGATTGTCCACTGCGTGTTATCATTCCAGACACAGCATTGGACCGTGCCAGAGTGGCTGAGCAAGACCCTCATCATGGTGGACTCGTTGATGAGTTGAAAGGTATTGTACACTTCTTGAGCAGTCGTCACGACGTGGTCATACATGATCGCATTGGGGATCATGGGCACTCCACTGAACTTAATACCATTCCATGGCCCGCTTCGTTGAATTATTGAAGCATTCCTGCGGAGGAACTTCTGTGGTAGTCCCTGGAGTTCGAGCGTGAATGTGATGTCTCCAGTAGAAGGATCGTCCGAATCCCTCCAGGAAGTCAGGTAGCCATTCAACCCGATCCTCAGGTCCCATTTTAGCTTCATACCCGCGAGGAGCGTATCGGAAGGATGATCAAAACTCTGCCACAGGAAATTCCCTGAACCGTTGTGGCTTTCATCTGTCAGGACCAGATTCCCGGAGTCCAGGAGCCGCGCAGCCACGTTATTGGAAGCCACATTCACGGTCTTCGTGGACCAAACGGCTCTTCCCGTTCCATCGATGATTACTAGATTCCCTCCTCTCCCAATCTGCAGGAGTCCTGACGAGCCATTGATTGGATTGTCTCTATTTGCAACCCAGACAATGGTCTTTACGGGGATGTTGTAGAACCAAACCCCAACATACCGGTTGGACGAATTTCCAGGGGTGAAGAATCCGAGCTCGAACTTTGCTCCCACTGACACAAGAGTCTCATTATCTCTCACCGGTTGAGATAGAGTTATCGTGACAGCAGGTTTGCTGAGTGCTGCTGTTGAAAGCAACGTGATGGAGATGAAGAAGTGAAGAGGAGAGGGAAGAATCTCCATCGAAGAAACAGAACCCAGATAGTGAATTATATGTAATCATGTGGCTCAGGCTTGGAGTTTAGTCGGATTTATCTTCTTTCAAACATGGTTGATGGTTTCTAACCCCCCAAAGAGACCATGGTTGACGCTTACAGCGGAGTGAAGTTCTCTAGAAAGATGGTTGCAAGGACGGAGGAAATTTCTCTAGAAAGATGGTTGCAAGAAAGAGACGTAAATATATTTCTTGCAGCGGTTTTACTTATTCAGAAAAGTCTGAAAGTATCAGAAAGAATTATTCCAACCGAAATTGATTTGAAAGTGGGGTGTAGATATACATAGCCTTTGGTGGAAGACCAAGTGAAAACTTTTGTTGGATGAGTCCCAGAGACAGTACACACATGGATTAGATTCGTTATTGGTTTAGTCGGCATAGAACGGAATATGTGTGGTTTGGGCCCATACTCAGATTGGTTGTATTTAGACCCGTAGGGTCGAAAATGATTTGACTCAAATTGATCAATCTAAACCCGTTTTAACTCAATTTCATGCAATACAAATCTACCAACATGTATCCGACACATATTTGACCCGATCTATATTAGATAAACTACTCAATATTTAACTGAATCTAAATTGAGGTGAGAGCACGGAACGAGCAACGTGAGATTGTGTGAGGGCGAGAGAAAGTCATAGAGGTGAGTTCGATCTAAGTAAGTTGTGGACCCGTTTAACATCTATATTATTTTGAGTTTTATCATACTAAATCCATTTATGACCTATTTATAAAATATAACTAAGTCATATAATAATGTAGCCTATGGAATATGGATTAAGAAATTTATTTATAACCTATTTTGTCAGATCTAGCTATGATTCACATTCGATCTGATGCATGACGTCCACCTTTTGGCCCACGCCCCACGGACACTATAAAGACGGTTGGTGGAGTAATTGGCACGAGTCTACGCCTTGAGGAAATGCTCCAATATTTTCCACATTTTGGCTTTTTACTAGAATGTCACTTTTTCTGGTAGAATTAGAAGAATCCTAAACGTATGGTGCAAGCTATAGGGTAAGGGTTGGTGGCAACGCAGGATGGTGACGATGACTAAACTGTCACGTCGGAGATTTTCATAAAAAATTGCATGAAAGATTATATTGAAGATTCGCATAAAGATTTATGACTAAATTGATAAAATTAAAAAATTTAGAGCTGAATTGATATCCGTATAATAAGTTTAGGACTGATTGGATAATCTTCCTTAGTTACATCTCATAGTTGAAATGAAACTTTAGAAATATATCATCAAATTAAACATTGACTAAGAATACAAGAATTATTTTATATTGTTTGACGGAAAAATAAATGAATGTGCACAACTTTGCGGAACTGATGGTGTAAACTTTCAGTTCTGAAAATAGAGGGTGTTAAGTGGTAATGTTGTGAAAAGACAATTATATCTTGGGTATAATCTCACAATAAAGCCAAAAATATGGGACGCAAAATTCTATATCCTGCACAATATAATTATTTTTACTAGTGCTCTGAAAAATAGGGGTAATACCCAAAAAAACCCCAAACTTTAGTTTTTATGCCAATTATATCCTAAACTTTTTTTGTCTCATAAAAAACCCAAAACTTTTACTTTTGTCTCATAGAAAACCCCAAAATTTTAGCCTTTGTCCCAATTATATCCTAAACTTTTTTTTGTCTCATAAAAAACCTCAAACTTTTACTTTTGTCCCAAATCTACCACTGTTAACTTTTCCGTCCAATATTACCATTAATAATTATTTTTTATTTTTTGAATTTATTTTATTTTTCCTTTTTTTCCCCTTCACCTTCAACCTCTGGCAGGCGAGGCTCAACTTCGCCGGTGTTAGGCAAGGTCAGCCTCATCCATCCCTAGCAAGGTTTGTCCTAGCCGTGGCTAGCGAGGCTCAGCCTTGCCCAACGCAGGTGAGGGCTCAGGTCAAGCCTCGCCAGCCACGGCGAGGACGAACCTTGCCAGGGGCGGGCAAGGCTTGACCTCTCTAGCGTTGGGCGAGGTCGGCCTCACCAACATGGCGAGGACAAGGCCTGCGGGGCCAAGCCCTCACCAACCACGACGAGGGCTTAGCCTCGCCGGCCTCTGGCAAGGCCGAGCCACAGTGAGGACGAACCTCGCTTGGGGCGGGCGAGGTCGACCTAGCCCAACACCGGCAAGGTCGAGCCTGGCCAATCGCCGAGCCTAGCCAATCGCCAAACCGGCAACCGACCAAAGATTAAAGGTGAAGGGAAAAAAAGAAAATAAAAAAATTCAAAAAAATAATTATTGATGGTTGTTAAATATGTCTTGAATTTTATGTACTCGGTCTGGTTTATGATCCGATCCGACATATTTTTGTATGACCTGAAAGTGGAAAGGAAATTGAGATTTGGTTCGCGACGCGAAGGATTGGGCCGATAGGCCCAACCCGCAGCAAGCGAACAAATCTCCATAGCGGACCGCCCGAGCTGGAGGAAGCGAACCAATGCGCGGGGGGTTCGGGGGTGTAGCCCCCGAGAAAAATTTTCGGGAACCCTATTTGTACTATGACTAGGTTTTCTCATCGAGTTAGAGAGAGTTTTGTTAGCTGTGAGTTTTTCGTCGTTTTTCGACTTCTGAAAATTGTACTCTCTTCGATTATAGTGGAATTTGTCTTGCCTCGCCCGTGGACGTAGATCACCTTGTGATCGAACCACGTAAATCCCTGTGTTCTATCTTCTACTTTTCCGCATCTGTCTTCAACAATGGTAATATTGGACAGAAAATTTAATGGTGGTAGATTTGGGACAAAAGTAAAAGTTTGGGATTTTTTATGAGACAAAAAAAGTTTAGGATATAATTGGGATATAAGCTAAAGTTTGAGGTTTTATTGGGTATTAGGTGGTAGATTTGGGACAAAAATAAAAGTTTGGGATTTTTTATGAAACAAAAAAAGTTTAGGATATAATTGGGATAAAGGCTAAAGTTTGGGGTTTTTTGGGGTATTAGGCCCTGAAAAATATATACCAGTGATGCATGTATCCTCGAATGTAAAAAAAAAAAAAACCAAATTCACAAGGATCCACCGTGTTGACACTTAACTTTTGCCCGTAGATCCACGCGTAAAAATGATATTGCCATAAACTAACAAGGTGTTATTTCCATTTAGATTAATACCACGGAAAACTCCAAACCGGTACGCCTATGATAAATTTATCAAAAACTAATTTGTTTATTACAAAAAACCCTAAATTTGTACACCTATGACAAATTTATCCAAAAATAATTTTTTGACCACCAAAAATTCTAAACCGGTATACTTATGACAATTTACCCTAATTTTAATTGGATTAATATTATGAAAAATCACAAATTGGTAAACACGTGACAAACGGAAGGGTTAAACTCTAAACTGGTACATCCGTCAATTATCACGTATCATTCAACTTAAAAATTTGACGGTAAAATTTAACAGAAACTAACGGAGGGTAAATTTGTTACAGATGTACTAGTTTGGGGTTTTGATGGTCAAAAAATTAGTTTGGGGTCAATTTACAATAAGTTCATCAGTTTGGAATTTTCATGATATTAACCATTATTCATTTATTCATAAAGAGGCATATCATTTGAAGCTGGAATTAATTTTCCTTGATATATGACAAAATGCATGAAAGGATCTTTGAAGAACCATAATGTCACGCCCCGAATCCTACGGACACGTAACATCCCACTATGGTCGTCATGATGCGACGTCCTAGGACTCGTCGTCGACCCTTTATTTTATCTTTTAATTACGCATGCGAAAGCGATAACAACAATCGCCCATACAACTACAATAAATAGGGATAAATAGGAAAACGGTTCACAATAGTTAAACAACAACACCATTCTTAATGTTCACTTGATTAACCCCCTGGGAACATTTTACAAGCCTACTTCAGGCATTATCACAAAAGCCAACAAAAAGATACCAGGCTAGGGCCAATCTACTTCACCAACAGGTTGATCCCAAAAAGCCAGCTTTTAGATACCTTGAACCAAACTGGGTGCATCAACATGCTAAGGGCTTGAAAAACGGTTAACAACAACAAATGAGACGAAAGTCTCAATAAGTTAACAGTCTAAACTCCGTTTAGAAGGCCAACTCGCCTCAGGGGTCCCTAATCACACGACCACGCACTGGACACAAGTCATTAATCAACCACAAGCATCCTTACCTTGCTTTGACACACATATAATGCATGACATAGGTAGTTATATGCCATAGTGATGCATCAAACATATCACATATCCAGAGCAGATAATAAGAATTCGCATACATCAATGCATCACAGTCACGCGTGTCTCAATTATGACGCGAAACTCACTTGGGCACGTCTCATATCATGCCTAGTAGTTTCTACCCTATAATTAAGCACTATGCATCACACGTATTCCAGTTATTACGCCTCCTCGGTGCCATTACATATCAAGCGATCTGCAATAGGATGGCAATCTTCCAGCATGACTGGGCTCCGTCCTGCTCCATCAGGCATGGCTACATCAAACGATTTAAGTAAGACAACATTCCAGTACAGCAACATCAAACAATTAGCAATAAGATGGTATCCTGTAAGGAGCATCGAGTCCGGCCTCAGGCCATGACAAGGCATCCGGAGTAGGGGTGAGCGCGGTTCCAGGGTAGAACCGGGAACCGAAGAACCGAAGAACCGGATCCGGAGGGTCCGGTTCGGTTCCAGGTTCCATGGTCAGAGGGTCCGGTTCTCGGTTCCCCATTTTTAGGAACCGGAACCGAGAACCGGGACGGGGAACCGGGAACTAGAACCGGATCACTATTGGTATTTTCCCTAACCTAATTCCCAAATGCTTATTCCAGAAGGACCAAAACCAGAACTAGATCTCGGCGCTCCCGGTGTTGTGCTGCTCGGCGGTGCCCCTTCTCGGCGGATCTCGGCGCTCCCGGTGTTGTGCTGCTCGGCGGTGCCCCTTCTCGGCGCTCTCGGTGTTGTGTTGCTCGGCGGTGCCCCTTCTCGGCGGTGCCCTTCTCGGCGGATCTCGGCGCTCCCGGTGTTGTGCTGCTTGGCGGTGCCCCTTCTCGACACTCCCGGTGTTGTGTTGCTCGGCGGTGCCCCTTCTCGGCGGATCTCGGCGCTCCCGGTGTTGTGCTGCTCGGTGGTGCCCCTTCTCGGCGGATCTCGGCGCTCCCGGTTTGGCCTCCTCCCTCCTTCTCGACACTTCCACAGGTATTGCAGCGACCTCTCCCTCCCTCTCTCTCTCTCTCTCTCTCTCTCTCTCTCTCTCTCTCTCTCTCTCTCTTTGTGCTGGTTTTGAGCATGTTCCTGTGCTGTCTGCTTTCCCGGTCCGAGCATTTCTTCACGTTGCTCCGTCGGAATACTTCAGAAATATGTGGGAACGTGGGCTCCACGTTCGAAGTCTCTGTGCTTTACCTGCTTTTCATATCAGAAATATGTGGGAACGTGAGGGAAATGGGTAAATGCCACCTGATTGGTTTTGAATTTCTAGATGAATTAACTGCAAAATAATAGTTTTCAGTGTGAATGCCTAATTTCAGTTAGCATTGAATTATAAAGATTGCTCCGGCTTTAATTTGGACATGGATGGAAGGACTCAGGCCCCGATGCTTAAAATTTAAATCTCTGCTTTATGGTCAGACAATTCACTTGATTTTCTAAACCCACTTGCCCGAATGAAACTTGGTATGTCATGTATGCTAAAGACATGCTTGGACGTTCCCCTTCTTAGTTAACTTGGAACTGTAATGTTGTGATCGGAGATGTCCTATAAATGATTTTGCCGCATTGATTCTCCTTCTCACGGTACTCTATATAATGTTGCTTAATGGGATCATTTCAGGCTCATAAAGGAGTTTGACAGAGAACTAAAGGATCTTGAGGGTAGAAATGATGCAGAAACCACCAGAATGCTCAATGAGAAAAAGCAGTCAATGGTTGGCTTTTTATTAGGACATTTCATTGATGGCGTTGTTGAGCTTTGTATTTTTGCAGTGAACAGAATTAACCATGCTGTTTAATGGGTATTTTTGCAGATAAAAGAGCTTAATTCATTCGTTGCCCAAAAAAAGAGGTATGCTCATGGGTCCTAATCCTGTATCTACAAGTAACTTCGGGAATAATATCTTTCTTGGTTCAAAAACCCAAGAAAGAAACAAAAACCCTTTTCCTAAATTTGCATCATGCAACTTGACGGCAAATGGCATGAAAGGTTATGAAAGGTTATAAACGGAGGAGCGGTGTAATTGACTGTTTCCTGGCATTCTGTCATAGGTGAATTCTGTGGATTTTCAAGATAACATGTCAATGGAGGTTGATGGATGTGAGGGAATGACTCCGATCACAGAAATTGAATTGTCGGGCAATGAAAATGAAGAAGAGCCATCCCCTACCACGAGTGCAACAAACAAGGTACTTGGTTCTCATCGTCCTCCTCTTAATAAGAAATATACATCCGATTGCTGGAATCATTTTGCAAGAATCAACGATGGGGATGGAAAACCTTATAAGGTGAAGTGCATTCATTGTGGGTCTGAGTTAAAGTACAATGTTGCTCATGGTACTTCCGCAATGAGGAAGCACTTGAAAACATGTAAGAAGTTTCCTTGCAATGTTGATAAGAGGCAGAAATTCTTTGCACCGCGTAACGTAGACTTGGCTGACAAGGCAGGGGGAGATTCTAGTACTGGTAGTGTCTTATCGACATGGTCATTTAATCAAGAACGTTGTAGGCAAATGCTTGCTCGGTTCATCATAGTTGATGAACAACCCTTTTCCTTGGTTGAGCGTGTTGGATTTCGCGAGTTTGTCACCGAGTTACAACCTCTCTTTAAACATTTGTCACGTTTTACGGTGGCTAAAGATTGTATGAAGCTATATTTCTGCGAAAGAACTTGTTTGAAGACTTATTTTGGTAAGATAAATTCTAGGATCGCACTCACGACCGATACATGGACTTCCATTCAAAACCTGAATTATTTGTGTCTCACTGCACATTTTATTGATGAAAATTGGAAGTTGCATAAAAGAATCATCAATTTTGTGGTGATGGCTAGTCACAAAGGGAGGGAGATTGGAAGAATGGTGGAGAAATGCATCAACGAGTGGGGAATAGAAAAGAAGGTATCCACAATCACCGTGGATAATGCTAGTTCGAATGACGTTGCAATTGGTTATTTGAGGGAAAAACTTTCAAGAAAAAAGTTGTTGATCTTAGATGGTAGTGTTTTACATATGAGGTGCACTGCTCATATATTAAACTTGATTGTTAGAGATGGCTTGACTATGGTACGGGAATCTATTGCACGTATACGAAACGTGGTTAGGTATGTGAGGAGTTCTCCCATGAGAGCCAACATATTTAAATCTTGCATTGAGGGTGAAAAGATTACTTACAAGGGTTCGGTTATTCTTGATGTTGCCACTAGATGGAACTCCACTTACCTCATGTTAGACACCGCAATAAAATTTAGAAAAGCTTTTGAAAGAATGGAAGAAGACGATTCAGCTTTTGCCAGTGAGCTTAACCATGATCTTCCTAAAGATGATGATTGGGAAAATGACATTATTCTTTCGGAATTTCTAAAAATATTCTATGATGCCACCAATCGGATGTCGGGGAGTTCATATGTTACTTCAAATGATTATTTTGAAGGGATAGCTCTTTTGTATAAAAATTTGAAAGATGCGGCGGATGCTTCGGATCCTAAGCTTCAAGCTATGGGTATGAAAATGAAAGAGAAATTTGACAAATACTATGGGAGTTTGGATAAAGTGAATATGTTGGTGTTGATTGCGGTTGTGTTGGATCCTAGAACCAAGTTGAGTTATGTGAATTTCTTGTATGGACAAATTTATGATGATGAATTGAAAGTCAATGAGATGCATTACAAGGTGAAGGATGCATTGGAGCGTTTATATGAATTTTATGAACAATCTTCTCTTGCTTCAAGTGATAGAAATTTTGGTGCCCAAAGTTTGAGTGCTAGTAGTAGTGGTTTCAATGCCGATGCCGGTGGTAGTGAAGGTAGCAAGATCAAGAAGCATGACGCCCAAGTTTGGCGAAAAACTTTTATGCACTCGAACCAACAAATGTGCAATGACAATAAATCTGAGCTTGATCAATATCTTGAAGAAAAAAATGAAAATATTCTTGATCTTGACCTTTTGATGTGGTGGAAGACTAGTGGCTCAAAATATAAAATCCTATCTTTGATGGCTCGGGATGTTTTGTCTATTCCCGTAACTACTGTTGCTTCGGAGTCGACTTTTAGTACATCGGGTCGTGTGCTTGACGGCTTTCGAAGTTCTTTGACTCCCAAAGTAGTGGAAGCTTTGATTTGCACTCAAAATTGGTTGAGAGCTGTTCGTGTGCCGATTGATGTTGAAGAATGCATCGAAAATGCAGAAAAATTTGAGATAGGTAAGTGATGTTTATATCTTTATATATTGTAATTCCTTTTATATATCTAATAAGTGAATATTTTATTTAATCTTTCTTTTTTTTAGATATGGATTGTCTGAATGAGGAGATTATCGTCAGTAAATAGAGTTTACCAGTTGAAGCAAAATGAATATATGTGGTAGGCTTTCTAATACTTATTTTATTTTACCAATAAATTGATATGGATTGTCTTAATACTTTGGTTGTCTTTGAAGGAGCAGCTAAGGTCGTGTTATTTGTGATTCTGCCAATTATTTGTACGTGCCTTTGACCTCGTGGTTGTTTAAAGGAGGAAGAAATTTAATGCCGGAGTGGATATTGAAGAAGCTTTTGGTCTTCTGCTTTTGTGCTTTTGCAGCATGTATGGGGAGAAAGGTGATATGTATTGAGAAAAATGTGGCATCTTACCTTGGAATTTAAAGTCATATGTATTGCATCCCAACAATTACTATTTATCGTGCTATCCCCTTTCTTTTAAGAAAAAATGTGACTTTTCTATAATTTGTCTTTTGTATTCTTTTTTATGAATGTTCATTTTCGTTTTGATTAACTAAAAATAAAATAAAAAAAAAGAACCTGTTGGAACCTGGAACCTGTGACAGGGTAGGTTCCAGGTTCCAGGTTCCGACGGGTAGGTTCCAGGTTCCTCATTTTGAGGAACCTATACCCGAGGGTAGGTTCCAGGTTCCAGGCGGAACCTACCTGGAACCTGGAACCGCTCACCCCTAATCCGGAGTATCGGCTATGACATCCTAAAATTTGCCTATTTGGGATTTATGAAATGTTTGGTTTGATAAACGTACTTGTAGTTAGTTCTCGCCCGGAACTGATCATTCCTGGGATACTAATTTTTAGGGAAAGGCTAATTAGGAACTTAAATTCGTGCGACTAAAGAAAATTTGATCGTGAACCAACATTCGATTATAAGATTGTCGAGGTGACATTTTGAGCCAATGTAGGCAGATCTTAGGATAGTTACGGGCCGCTTTGTCACCGTCATACCAGTGGATCACGAGTGATTCCGTTTGATCATGAAATGAATTGACGAACGATCCAGAACCTATACCGAACAATCGTGTCTGACGAAACTAGTGATCGATCCTCACGATTACATGACAATCGAAGTTTTCACGAACCGAATGAACTTGCATGTGACTCAATTTATTGTCAGTCACGGGTCGAATATGCAAATTTCCCCAAAAGGCGCTCGTTAGTTTGAGAAACACTCGAGTTACGTTAAATAAAATGCAATTATTAATTAGAGACCAAATTGATTACCAGAAAATTAGAAAGTCACGACGGGACGTTAAGACGACGTTGTGGTTGGAAAGTATAGCTTTGGATTTTCCCGAATCCTTCAGAAAAATTCAATTTCGGCAAGAAAATGGGAAAGTGACCATATTACCCCTAAAGGTTTATAAAGGGCAAGTATTAAAGGGGAATGGCATTTTGGTCATTTTGCCCTAACTTTTGGATTGGACAATTTTGTCCTTGGAATTTTATGAAATTTCCAAATTGCCCTTGGATATTTTTGAAAAAGATTCAATCTCGGCCGTCGGTATCAAATTGCCCAAATTGCCCTAAATGTTTGTGGGCCTAAGGTGTGTTTACGCGGGGGCGAGGAAAGTGGTTGAGGAGGGGACGTGTGGTATGGCAAGTGTAAGTGAAATCAGGCCTGATGCATGTTTACGTGGGTCGCGATGAGAAAGTGTGGTCCTGAGGCGTGTTTACGCGGGCTGAGAAAGTGACCGAGTGTGGAATGTGGACTGGAAAATGTGGGTGATCGATATGTATGTGTTTGTGTGGTTTGAATGTTGTGATTATGGACTAATGTGCAGGCTGGGTTGCCAGAGCCCAAGTATGTGTGACTGTGTGAATATTGTTGTGTGTATTGGTTGTTGCGTGTTTGAACTTGTCTAGAATACGTGGTAACCTAGGTAGGATTTAGGTTGCAACTTATTGAGAAGTGTTTCATGGTTGTATCAACCAAACCATTTCAGAGCCCCGCCCGAACCATGAATCTGCCGCCGCCATAGCGTTTTGGGATCCCCATGCACATCGACCACGACGTTATGGAGTACCCGATGGACGATAATTTTACCTAAGTTAAGCATACGACTGTAATTTGGGTAGATATAGGACTACCCCACTAGCAAGGCCACACCTACACTGTATGGATGTTTAGAGACGGGGTTGATGAGTTCGGCCCTGTCCGAGGCTTCGACATCCCCTTTAATGGATTTGAGGACTGGGATCTATTAGCCATACCCCCTCTCGATGGCGAGCTGACTAGCCTAGAGACTAGTTTGGCTTAGTCCGGTCTTCAGCCTGCGTCTACAGCACCTGAGCCCTCGGGAGCCGAGCATGAGCTAGAACCAGAAGAATCCCGGGCAGGATACGAGCCGATAGATATGGATCTCAAGGTGATACTAGAGGAAGAATAAGAAGGAGGAGAAGAAGACCCTGAAGCTGAACTGGAGGAGGCCCCAGAAGTAGAGGCTGAGGATGAACCGGAGGACATACCCATATACGAGTATAATCTCTACTATGTGCCAGAGGTTAAGTCAGACGAGGAGCCAGTCGAAGAGGAGTAGGATGAGGTCCTAATGGAGTCGGGTGACATGGACCACCCGATCGAGATCGGAGCCGAGTTGGAGTCTTTAGTGGAAGCGACGATTCAAGAGGAGTCGGATTGGAGCACTGACGAGTCGGACTCAGAGTGGACGCCGTCTTGTGAATGCCGAGGCTAGTGGGGAATTTAGGAGCAGATCTTTTAAGGAGTACCATTTTTGTTGGATAAGGAACCACGCTATCGATCTTTTGGATGTTGGTGGTTGTAGATAGTAGTGGGTGTGCATGTATATTTTATGGCTTAGTAAGTGGCGGTATGGTATAAGTCCGTTTGTAAATGGATATTATATATGTTTATATCGAGATATAGTTATGGTTGGTGGCTTGGCAATCTATTTTTTCTTGGTGTTCTCCAATTTTATTGTTAGGGTTTTCATAATGGTTTCCACCGCGATTAATCTCTGATGAGATTGTTGGGTCGGTGACATTTCCTGGGACGTCGAACCTATCCGACTGATAAGAAGGATGTCGTGTGCTTGACGGGGTTCAGGGCGTGACATCGACAATCTAGTTAATCTTTAGGCATCCGATAAATTGAATATTGTCAATTGATCTACAACAAGACCCTGATAAATCAAGCATCGTCAAGCAATCTACAGCAATATGGCTCCAACGTGTGACCACATGAGCACACAAGCATTCATATCAATTTTTATCTTTTCATTTAGCCAATGCATATATGAATCGTGCTCACATCATCAATATCGCACAACAATACCAAGTGGTCACACATGCACACAGTTAATCGATTTGTAAATCTCATTTCAAATATGCTTTCTTTCTCAAGACATCAAATTCATTTTGTAGACATAGCGATGACAAATATTCATTTTCGAAAACTCGAAATCCTTTCTTGAAAATAATTATTATAATTATTTAGCTATACTAATTAATTAACACAACAATTCTTAGCATAAGCATCATAATCCAAGCATAAAAATCACAATTTGGTATTAAAAATCATTCAAATATCCATATTTAATTTTCGGAATTAAATTACTCTTAATATTATTTTAATATATTTTTAATAATAAAATATTAATATTTAAATTCCGAAAATTAATATATTTAATAAAATGATCAATAATGATAAAATAATTGATAACATATTAACAAATACACGATAACTTATCGCAAACCCAACGATAGCTTATCATGCAAACAATCATACCTTATCGAACAATTACCAATAACTAATCAATTAATTCTCGATAGCCTATCGCCAAATTTACTGATAACCTATTCCCCGATCTTCAACTATAACTTATCCTTCGACGGTAACCTATCACCAAAAGTTATCTAATAATTTACAGATAACCTATCACCAAATCCCACTTAACTAACCATAGACTTAACTTAAACTTAATCTAAACTATCCTAAATAAGTTTGACACCTTAAATGAGGGATTATGGGTTAACTTACTTGTTTATCGATGGCGTTAACATGAGAACAACGGCGAGGATGTGAGCTCGCTCGTGGTGGCTCTGGTTTTGGGTTACAAGCGACGAACAGCAGCGATCCGAGCGTGGCGAAGGAGAGGCTGCTGTGATGGCTGGTTGGGGCTGTTCCGGGCGTGAAATGGTGGCTGGTGGTGTCGGCTAGGTGGCTGGACAGCAGTGAACCAGCAGCTGCTACGGCGGGGACGGATGACGGGCGACAAAGTTGGCGTTCCAGTAGAAACCAGCTGCCTGTGGGCGGCGGCTGTTCGGCGCTGCTTGAGGGCTGAGCTGGGGATGAAATGGTGGTTGGTGCTGGCGTCTTGGTGGCTGGGACAGTAGCGGACAAGCGACTCAACCGGCGAGTGACAAAGCTGGAAACTTGGCTGGAAAACAGCTGGCGACGGGGGTTGTGGGGCACGTCTGGTTGGTGCTGCTCGGCCAGAGGGGAGCTGCCGTGGCGGTGGTTTGGTGGCGAGGTGGAGCGGCACTTGGCGTGGCTATTTCTAGCGAGAAAGGGCTGGTCTGGCGGGCTGAAAATGAGGAGTGAAACAAGAAGTAGAAGCGAAGAGGAAGCAGCAGCAGCAAGCAGAAGCAGAGGCAATAGCAGCAAGCAGAAGCAAAAGAAGAAGAAGCAGCAGCAGCAGAGGAGCAGAAACAGAACGCACGAAGAAGCAGCAGCTGCCAAGAAGGAAAAGAAAAGAAGAAGAAGAAGAGAGAGAGGAGTGGGTGAGAGTCAAAGGCATGCGCAACGAGAAAATATTGCATGAGTGGAATACTCCGCGTCAGCAATACACAACTCCATTGGGTGCGTGACATGTGGCAAGCGGGCCCACAAATCAGATTTATTAAAAAATCTGACTCTTTCCCTTCTTTCTTCCCTCCTCCGTTAACCCTCCGTTAACCCTCCGTCATCTCGCGGCAACGAGCTGAGAGCAGCTGAGCTGAAAATTTTTGAAAAAAATCAACCGCCCTCTCTCTCTTTCGCGCTCCCCATCCACAGCTGCTCTGCACTCCGTCTCGCTCGCGCCGCACCGATGCCGACGCCGCCTCCGACGAGCGAGGCCCTAGCCTCCGATGCCGATGACGCCTCCGACAAGCGAGGTCCGCCGCTCGTGGTTCGTCGCCTCCCACGAGCGAGGTCCGCTGCCTCCGACGAGCGAGGTCCGTCGCCTCACGCCGACGCCAACTCCGACGAGCAACGCCCTTGCCTCCGACACCGCCTACGCCCTAGCCTCCGACTCCGACGACGGAGGCACTCCATATTTTCTCGACATCTCACGGTTCCGTTTTCTTGAGGGAGCCGACCAGAGTCCCACAAACTGAAATCCGAAGTCCGAGTGTTCTTTTGCTTCCCTTCGCATTGCTTGATAAGCCATTGCCTGATCTGAGAGCTGATCCGTAAGGCATGACATTCTTCGCTTTTGAAGTCCGTCTCGCTCGCGCCGCGCCAACACCGACACCGCCTCCGACGAGCGACGCCCTTGCCTCCGACGCCGCCTCCGACGAGCGAAGTTCGCCGCTGCCCACGAGCGACGTCCGTCGCCTCCCACGAGCAAGGTCCGCTGCCTCCGACGAGCGAGGTCCGTCTCCTCACGCCGAGCTTCTAATTTTGGCAATTGCTGCGTGAGTTCCAGCAATTTGTTGTTTAATCTCCTATCGTCATCTTGGCTTCATTGTTTATGTTGATATTTGTTTGCCTTGTTTGTCTTTGCAGGGGCCAAGATGTTCTACTTCTTAACACAGGACTGGGTAATGAAGAAGATCAGAAAAATATTAAGGAACTTCTCCAGGTTGAAATATCTGGACAGCAGGTGACTCTGGTAAGGTTTAGTTACCATGTTTATGCAATTGCGAAGATCAGTCAAGTTTCCTGACATTTTTGAGTCGGTGAAGATAGAGCTTAGCATGGTTTCACAATTCAATGAGGAGTTCTCATTGGATTGGGATTCTTCTCATCGTTGAGCGAGTAGACTCTTGGTGTCCTATAGTAAATTTCTCTCTTCTTTTCTGAAGAATTAGTAGTGTTATTTATTAGTATTTGTGGGAATTCAATAAGTTCCTTTTTCCTATTATAAATAGGTCATTCTGTTTTGTGTTTAGGCATTTCCTACTTAGATCATATTTGTTGTTTAGAGGTTTTCTACCTCAACTTGAAATTGCATTTAACAGTATGTAAATATATGCTCTGATGTGGAGATAGATATTCTACTTAATATAGTTTGAATATTAGCAGTCATTTGCTTTGGAATTGTGTGATGCAATTAATGCTTAATAAACCCCAGTGGTGATCCTTTTGAGATATCATTCATTGTCAGTCTCTTCTGGTTCTCAAACAATTTGGGCTCATTATTTTGGAACTCATCTTCCTACATCAAATTTGTTTAAACTTTCGTTTGAAGTTGATTTTAACTTTGTTGGATATATGGTTGTGCATAGATGAGCAGCCCTTGGTGAGCTGGCTTCAAGATGATAGGCGCAAGCATGAGGCAATCGGGTTAAGACATTTCAAGGTACCCTTTTAGAATTTTGTCAATTTCTTTTGTGCTCAAGTTGTTATCTCAAGGCCTTTTCACTAAAGCCATGGATGCTGATTTCTTGTGTTTGTGCAGACCGTGACCTCAGTTGAATGGCATCACAAAGGAGACTATTTATCCACAGTGACGCTTGTAGATATCCTTGTGGTTTAGTGCTTAATGATGATGTGTCTCTCTGAGGGGTAGTTGAATCCATCGTTTGAAGAGAAGTGAATACTCCCAGCATTTAGATATATATATATATAGCATTAATAGTGCGGCTTACAAGAAAGAACCCAGAACATCAGTTGTTGTAGTAGTAGGTAGACTTTTTTCTAGAAGGTATTGGGGGAAAACGATGGTCGAAACAAAATAGGGCGTTGTTTGCAAGACAAGAATCAATGTTAACCAGAGTATTTGCATCCATGAGTAATTTTGTACAATACTAAAGGTCTAAGGTATTGAAACAGCTTTGAGTGATCACAGAGATGATAGACTCCTTTTCAAATTCCCTCCTTTTTCTCTCTTTCTGTATCAGCCAATAAAGGGTAAGCAGAAATGATGACCCCCAACTTTTTCTTGTTACAAGAGATCTAATGACACTGCCACACTCACAATCCTTGCTCTATAAGCCTGTGACACAATTGAGACCGTTGTAGGCAGACGTGTATGTTTAATGTGGTAGTTTGACTTGTCTTCTTCTCTTCCTGTTTATTTGGTAGAAGCATCTGTTGGCCATGAGCTTCCGTCTTCTTTTAGTATTGTCCTAGGCGAAAATTGTTTGTCAGTTGACTTCCCAAACAACGTAAGTAAGAACCTTTATTTGCTTCTTAGCATTTTCTGGTTTGAGATCGCCATAATTTGTGGAGTGTTACTTTTTTAATTTGCAGTAGGTTTAGTCACTTTTTCTAAGTAGTTTCCTTTAACTTTCCTCACGTGAATCAACAGCAATCTTAATACACCAGTTGTCAAAGAAGATTACTCAGAAGATCCCATTCAAGTTGCACGGTCTTCCAGTTTCATCAGTTTTGCATCCTTCTTGATCCATCTTCTTTGTTTCAACTAAGAAGAATGATCGCATGTATGACCTCTTGAAGCAGAAACTCATTAAAAAGCTTGAGACTGGACTTCGTGAAGTTTCCTTAATTGCAATTCATCCTCAAGGTATGTTTGAAAATCTGATGTTAGTGTTCTCTTCCTTGTTGATTTCTAGATCCCCATAATTCTTAGTTGTCTTCCCTTGCAGGGCATAATTTAATTGTTGGAAGCAGAGAGAAAACTCTATTGGTTTGATATGAACCTTTCGCCTCAACCTTACAAAACACTCTAGTAAGTTTGCTATTATCTTCGTGACAATTTAAAAGTCGTGAGAATTGGATGAATTTTCGTTTTGGGGAAGTGTAGCTTATCAAACTGAGTTGGTTGTTTGTAGTTACACGATTGCCTTTTCTGTGTAGAAAATTTAATGTTTGCATGTATATATGGTCTGGTAGATTTCAGCTTGTTACTTGTTTGTTCTGATTGTTAGGTGTCATTCGAAGGACATTACAAATATGGCCTTCCATCGCTCATACCCCCTTTTTGCATCGTGTACTGATGATTACACAGCTTATGTGTTCCATGGCATGGTTTATTCAGATTTCAACTAGAACCCTCTCATTGTTCCCTTGGAAATTCTCCGAGGGCATGTAAGCTCAAATGGAAGAGGTGAGTGTTCGTACTGTTTTCTATGTAGAAAATTATTGACACTAAGGAGGAATACCTATCCCTAGCTTCATGAAGTTTTTCTTTGGGGGGGAGGGGGGTAGTGTTAAGAAGGATATCATGTCAAGGATGAGTGAGTTTTTATAAAATAGCTTGGGGACACTAAAAGGTCCACAATTCTGCTGATGTCACTCGGCTTAGGGCAATGCAAGAGCTTCTTTCTTTGTTGACAAAGTCTTAAAGCAGCTCTGGCCGTAAGATTTTCTAGACGTCACCATTCATTTATTCCATTGTTGACAAAATCATCATTAAGGTGAGGCTAGAGCCTGGGGCTACGTGAAACCTATGCAGTCTCTCTATCCAAGATACTTGGCAGCAGATCAAAGTTTGGATAATTGTGGGCGGTGCATCAGGAAGTTGATTGAAAGAGCACTGACCTTTTTTTATTAGTGATTTAATTAAGTTGTTCTAATATTTGTGTCTGAAATTCTTGCGTAAACCTTATAATGGGGGAGAAAACGCTAGAGGTGTCAGAACCGAACCAAAAAACCGAACCGAGATACGAGCCGAACTGAAACGAACCGAAAATTTCATGCATTTCAGTTCGGTTTCGGTTCGGATCATCAAAATAAACTAATTTTTCTTTTCGGTTCGGTTTATTTCGGTTTGGTTTGGATTGGTTCGGATCGAATCGAACTAAAATAAACACTTCGGTTTAGGGCTATTTTTCCCTCTCTCTCTTCTCTCTCCTCTCTCCTCTCTCTTTGCTTAATGAACTTGAAACCGAAAATCAATCCGAACTAAACCGAACCAAATCGAGTTTTCAGTTCGGTTCAAGGGGCACCCTTAATGGTTCGGTTTTCTCGAAAAATCGAACTGAACCGAACCGAACCAAACCATTTACACCCATAGAAAACGCATTCTGCCTCAGGACCATGTTCCTATCTTACAACCAAGTGGTTTGAAACATTTGTGCTGGGATAGGTCCCCTCTACTCTAACATTGTCATTGTCTACACATCTAATTACAAGCTAACTAGCTTTGCAATGCAGATAAGAAACTGACTTCTGGGTATATTGTTACTTATTTATTATTCTTCTAATCAGCAGGGGTGATGGATTGCAAATTCCATCCACAACAACCTTGGTTGTTCACAACTGATGTTGATTCGGTGATCCAACTTTACTGTCACTGAAAGATGATTCTTGAGAAACGATCCTTTGATTTATGCATACTTGAATGTGACGATTAAACGGAGCCGTGCTCTAGAAGGATGATGTTGAGTCATGTTGCATGGCAATATAAATTGAAACCAAAATGGCGATGGGAGGGCTGTCCAGCAGCCTTTTCTCATAAGCTTTGGATTAATTTTGTTATTCTACATAGGCTAAATATAAATAGGTTCTGAGCATTAATTTGGTAAAGAATCATAAGAGTTATCAGTTAGATAAATTTTCCCCTCAATTTTGCCTTGTATGTGGTCAATTGAATGTATTCCGTAAAACTCACAATTGTTTTGTTTTTTGTATTTTGAAGGAGAGTTAGAGAATGCTTCTGTTGACATCTTGGGCGTTAAGTTTTCTCCATACATATATGATGAATGGATTCTTCGATGTGGATTTCACGGCGCAGAACGATAAGAACGGACGGCGAACACTTATGATTGATGTAGTTGCCATCAAATCGTTTGAGGCAATTACCACTCTTATGAAAAATGACATGTTTGGAGTTGAAAACTCTAGGATGTGGTTATGGATCATCATGTCTTGTTTTTTTTTTTTTTGTCTTCCTTGAGGCCACATGAAACAATTTTTATTGAGACCCCATTGGCTTGGATTAGCTGCGGTTGGCAATTTGGTGCGCTAATTAGTTGATTGTGCTTGTAATTAGGCGAGGAGCAACACAATAGAGTATTAGAGATTTGGATTAATATGGGTCGCAAATGGCTAACTTGAATAACTTAGTCCAGTGTACATGCAAGTGCGAGTTGGCATAAGTCCAGTTGGGCTCAAGTCGACACACAAAACTTGCCTCTATTATCGTTCAATCATTTTCTCCTCCCAAAAATTAGAAAGCAAATTTGACGTAGGCTTTTGAATTATAGAACGTTGGGTAGCAATTAGTTTCTCACGAAACCGGCTTTATTACCAAATTAATGTGGCTATCAAAATGAGTTGTAAAACCATTTCTTAACTCATATATGATCAGCTGAGTTATTATACAAGTTAATTATATTCAATAAATGAGTTTAGGACGATAAAGCCCAACATAATATGAGTGTTAAATGGTTTATAACTAACTTAGACCTAACTTACTTTTACGATTCCCTCTTTATTCTCTCTCGCCCTCACTCGATCTTATCACTCTGCACTCTGGCATTAGTTTGGATATGAGTTTTATTAATTGGGTTAAATATGAAAATGTTCTGACAATATGAATTGGGTTGGGTCGAATATGAATCACTAAATTTACATTGCATGGAAAATGGGTCAAAACGGATTAATGAGTTTATTTGGGTTGAAAATGAAGACCAACAAAAGAATCGAAGACCAACAAAAGGGAAGGGAGAGAGACTCCAACAGAACAACCGGGATATAGGAGATTCAGTTCCAAAGCGGGAAAAGCAAAAGAAAAACTCTGCAACCAACCTTTAATTCTATTATATACCCTACTACAACTATTATGTTGGCCTGTAAAAGTAAACTAAATCAAGATAAGCACTGTTGGAATTCCAGAAATATTTCTTATTTAACTAAAACATGAAAGTTATAACATAAAGTTGTTAAAGAATCCCATTGAATATTGTTACGGTTTTAGTATTTCCTGTTAAATCATCAAAGGTAAAATATATACGTGTATTCTATTAAAACCCATGAATTCTACCAATGCTGTTGATCAATTCCACAATGACTGTTGCAGTAAGAATAAATGTGAGAATATTTACTTCCATAATCTCTGTTTTTTATTATTATTTAATAACTCGAGAAAATTCCCGAATAGATTGACCTTTTGAACTTGTGTGCAACCTGGAATACAATCATAAAGTTGGATGCAGAGGCTCAACCACTGCTGCAACTCAAGGTGGGAAAAGCTACATCAATGACGAATTATCTCTGCTTCAAAATTAGAGGACTTTTCAAAACTGTACACAATTTACTGCACTGATGATACCTTAAATGCTTTATACCTTTCATTACCCAATGACATTATAGAAGTTGGACAGTTGCAATGGCTGGAATTTTCTCTTGTAGTTTCTGCGTAACAGTAACTCGAACAGTCATGACCCCAGCCGCAGGACCAGTTATTCTAACTTTAACTATTGGTTCTTCAATGGCCACCAGCTCAAGTGATCCACCAGCTACACCAACAAGGTATGGCCTTATCTCTTCAAGAACCTGAAATAATCAAGCAATAACATGTTAGCCAGTAGATTTACAGGTCACACACATAAGGATATCTTAATGGGGTTGCCTAAGTGACCCGAGGCTTGTTCAAGCAAATGCAATTTGAGACAGATAGATGGACAAACAAGGTTAGGAATGCTATGGCAAACAAGTGTGTGAGTTCAGTCCCAGGATAAAGAGAATATCTGAAAAAATGCAAATCTCAACTTGCTAACTCCTTTTCTGACCAAAAAAAAAAAATTGTTAACTCCTTTCAATGACCGTCTCTATTCGTTTGGTAAGTTCTAAATTTTAGTGCATGAGTTGCACACATGAATTTCCTGCACTACATTTGTGTAGACCGAGATTCAATACTTTTTGAGTTAATTGCAGTACAGTTGGGCAGGTCACTAATAGATCCTCAACTTGTGAGCTCTTTGTGGACTCGAGGACCTGAACCTGATGCTAAGGGGTAAATAGAAAGACAGATCAAACTTAGCAGGAAAGGCAAAGGACAAACACACCATTACTTGAGTTGAGAGCTCAAGGATCCAAACCTATCGTTAGTTAAAATGTCCAAACTAATTCCAGGAGACCTAGTTGGCAATGTAGTTAGGCTCAACTGAAAAAGAGGTCAACAATTAATCCTCAACTGGTGAAGGTTTCGTAAAGTTGAGGAGTACCACATGCTGAGCATTCATCATTAGCAAGGGATAGATAAGGACAGAAATCAAGCTTAGCAGGAAAGAAAAAATACAAGCCAATCATTACTCGAGAGCATAGGGATCCAATACCACCATTACTAAAAATATCCAAACCCATTTGTTAAAAAAATAAGCAAGTAGAGATACCTAATTAGAGACCCTGAAGCAGTTAACAAAAAGAAATTCTTTAAGGAGAAATATCCTAGAAAATCAGTCCTAACAGTTGGGGAAAAGGACAAAAGTGTTGACGATACCAAACAACATATATTTGCTGCAATATCTTACTTACCTTCTCTATGTTTTCCTCATTCATCTCAAGGCCAGTTTCTTCATCGCTATTGGTTCCACTGCAACAATTTCGGGAATTTTCTCCATCAGACGATGCTCAATGCCCATCTTCATTGTCATTACAGAACTTGGACAAGAACCACATGCTCCTTGTAACTTCAACCTTACAACATTGCCATCAATCTCATGCAATGCAACATTACCCCCATTAGAAATTAGATAGGGTCGGATTTCATCAAGCACACTCTTGACATTCTCTGCTGTCAGTGGAAGTTCCACCATTGACTCGGGTGTAGCGACAGCCTTCAC
This sequence comes from Syzygium aqueum, assembly GCA_031216185.1. Taxonomy (NCBI): domain Eukaryota; kingdom Viridiplantae; phylum Streptophyta; class Magnoliopsida; order Myrtales; family Myrtaceae; genus Syzygium; species Syzygium aqueum. The sequence goes on along the minus strand of CM062235.1, from coordinate 36,272,119 downwards.
AACTACAAGTCAAGAAAGGAGGAACACTTAGCAAAATGCACAGAAATCACAATCTTTATTCCCCGAAAAAAGAGTGCCCCATATGAAGAAACAAGAACAGGATGCAGCTTGGGTTAAATAGGAGCCAATTAGGGGAAAGTATGTTTCAACATTGAGTAGGATGGATGGCTCCTATTGTAGCTATCGATTCCAGAAGATACCTCTCAAAGATCGCCAGAGGAAGATAAGAAGAGATGTGCACAGATGTTTGGGTTGGTAGAACCATAGTAGAAGACTCACTGGTATGTCCAAGTAACCGATAGACCTTAACAAGGTCTTTCTTCACTTACCCAAGAGGAAACAAACCTTAAAGTTCTCTCTCCTCTCACTCTTATGCAGTGAAAGAGATGGCTAACCCAACCCAACCCAACGTCACCACAAAACGATGTAAACTGAATATTCCGACATTCAATATATAACCAGGTGCATGAGAATTCATCTGCAAATTCAGAGACCAGCATGTTAATCAAGGAACCAACAAGACGATCATCTTTTTTGCAGTTTCTTACGGCCAACACGCAAAACCAAAAGGTAAAATAAAATTGAAGTCTTCAAAGGTGTATGAGAGGATTTTTCAACCCTCGCTTCTAGCTTTTAATAGGTGCTATATTTCCAAAAACTATAGCAGTTAAAACAGATATAAGCTGATTTTTAATATCTGTCTATATGCACTTAACAACTTCTAATCCTTCATTCTGAAAAAAAAATTTGATTACTTGGCATTGTGCAGAGCAACTTGCATAATGCCAAATCCTTGCACATAGCATTTTCTAAAAGTACAACACACTAAAAGATCACTCAATACCATTCCCTCCTCCAGATAACAAAATTAGAGTCAAGTTTAGATTTTTTTTTTACCATTCCCTCGAAATACCATTCCAATTAGCACCACAAACATGCACTTGGTCAACGTTCGCACAGAACAAAAGCCACTCCTAACATTCACACAGAACAAAAACCACTCCTCGAATTTATCAACAAAAAGCGAACTTTATCAACTGCAGACCTCGTCCCAGTCACGAATCATAAACAGCAAATAACATCCCACCGCAATCAATTTCAAGACTGTAACAATTCATCACCCAATTTCAGGGACCAAAACATGAAGTCAAAAGAGACCCAAGCAGAGAAAGAGCAAGAGAGATCGAGAGAAAGGGGGGAAAAACAACAAAAGCGAAGAATGTCATGCCTTACGGATCAGCTCTCAGATCAGGCAATGGCTTATCAAGCAATGCGAAGGGAAGCAAAAGAACACTCGGACTTCGGATTTCAGTTTGTGGGACTCTGGTCGGCTCCCTCAAGAAAACGGAACCGTGAGATGTCGAGAAAATATGGAGTGCCTCCGTCGTCGGCGTTGGAGGCTAGGGCGTAGGCGGTGTCGGAGGCAAGGGCGTTGCTCGTCGGAGTTGGCGTCGGCGTGAGGAGACGGACCTCGCTCGTCGGAGGCAGCGGACCTCGCTCGTGGGAGGCGACGAACCACGAACGGCGGACCTCGCTCGTCGGAGGCGTCATCGGCATCGGAGGCTAGGGCCTCGCTGGTCGGAGGCGGCGTCGGCATCGGTGCGGCGCGAGCGAGACGGAGTGCAGAGCAGCTGTGGATGGGGAGCGCGAAAGAGAGAGAGGGCGGTTGATTTTTTTCAAAAATTTTCAGCTCAGCTGCTCTTAGCTCGTTGCCGCGAGATGACGGAGGGTTAACGGAGGGTTAACGGAGGATGGGAGAAAGAAGGGAAAGAGTCAGATTTTTTAATAAATCTGATTTGTGGGAGAAAATATTGGGTGAGTGGAATAGTCCACGTCAGCAATACACAACTTCACTGAGCGAGTGACACGTGGCAAGCGGGCCCACAGATCAGTTTTATTAAAAAATCTCGCTCTTTCCTTTCTCTCTCCTGTACGCCGTCAACTTTCCTCCGTTAGTGCTCAAATATTCACTTTTCAACTCCTGATTTCTCTCTCCTTTACTCTCGCACGCTCTCTCTCTCCTCTTTAATTACGCGCGCACGCTCTCTCTCTCTCTCTCCTTTTTGCGTCTTCATCCCCCTCTCTCTATCTCTCTCTTACTTCATTTCAAATTTCACACCTCTCATCTCTCTCCTCCCTCAATCTTGGAAAATTCTCCGACCACCTCCGACGAGCACCACCCGACGCGCCCTCTCAACTGCTGGAAAAGGACGGAGGCTTGGTGGAATCGAGTCGAGGTCGGAGGGCTCCCTTTGAAGAACTGGTCATCGGAGAGAGATCGAGCCGTGGTTCTACCCGGAAGACCCAGAAGATAGGCCAAGTTGAACTCCTTGTCGACGGCGTCGCCTTGCCATCCTGGTCGCCATGTCTGCATTAACTGGCACTAACCGTCTTCTTAGTTGCCCGTTCATCCTCTCCTCTTCCTCCTCCTCCTCTGCCTCCTCCCATTGAGGTGATTAGTTGAGCACCACCTATCGGTGAGCTCCGCTGCTCTCGACTTGTGCATCTTCCGCTACTGTTGACTATTGCTTGAAATTTGTTGACAATTAGTTGCCTTGATTTTGTGCATCCTTAAGAGGGAAAATCGCTTGAGAAAAAAAAAGTCCTTTTTCCTCGCTGCGTTCGAACCTCGCTCACCTTCACCCGTTGTCGTTAGCCATGGGGTCTTAGGAGGGTACGAAACCATCCGTGTTCTTCTTTGTTTTGTGTCCGGAACTGATTTTTGACGATTTGGGCTGTTGTTGTTTGATGCGTAAGTGTCGGATGAGAAGACTTTTGTGTTTACCTTTGTTCTTGTAGTGCACCCAACGTGTTCGACAAAATGTCCATACCGAGTCCGTATATATGATGGGTAATTGTTGTTTATATTGTTTTTTTTGTTTTATTATTTGCTGATGGGTAATTGTTGTTTCTATTATCAAAAGCCGTGATATGATAAAAAGACCACTGAATTAAGTGTATCATACCAAAGACAAGATGTGTAGGGAACCATTATTTGCGTTTTGAACCTTTAGAGATAAAATTTGACATTTCAACCAGTAATTAAGTTTTAAAGATTCGTCATTTCCACAGCAGATATATGGAGACTGTAGGTTTTTGTTCTTCTGCATTTGTCATTCTAGATATGTGCACACACATGCCCACAGACATACTTCTGACATTCTCTTTGCTCATAGAAGTAGAAAACTCACCGCATCGTCAAAGATCAAGAGCCTTGAAAATGAGAGCATCAGAATAATGTCGACAGAGGGGACATTCTTGGACAGAGAAAGTGATGGGGCAATGGTTGAAAATTCTGCAGATGGGTATGTGAACAAAGAAGACACTTTTTTGCTTTCTAAAGTACTGTGCTGGCTTTCTTCTTCTGTTTATAATTGACTGCAGCCATCAGCTAAGAGCCTTAACTTATCTGCAATAAAATTTATGTATATGTATGTAATTATTCATGTGCATATATTGTGTGCTTGCTTTGTATGATCTCAAACTATCGATTTCTGTCAGGTTAAATGGAGCTAAATATTGACCCACTGAAGTGTCTTGGAACATTGAGTGTAATCCCCTCTACTGCTGTAGCCAAAAAGGGTTTGGTGGGAGAAGATTGAGGGTCGTGTTTGATGATGATGAGGATTAGCATAATGGAAATCAAGGTTTTGTTCCCTGGAACATCGCATTTTTCTGTAAAAGCTTTGAATAATTCTTCTAACGGTTACAGTTGCCTTGCAATGTACATAATAGTTGGGATTTTTGTACACTTGCAATGCTACTTCATGTTTTTTTTTATCCATCTCTTTTACCAGTCGGCCGATTACCTTGTAAATTGAACTGCAACCATGATGAAATCTGAACTATTAATCATATATAAATGTAGAGAACATAGAGTTGAAATGAATATGGTTAGGGGTGGGAATCAGCAAGGCTTGACTATGACCAAGTCCAGGATTGACAAATGTAATCGTTCTATGTACGGCTTTCTTATGGTAGGGGGTGTGCTTTTCCAAATATGAAATATGCATCATGTCCATATGTATCATGTTGTGGTCAAGTTATTGCAACGATCTCTCCGATTATAGTGCCTCTATCTAAGGCCACGTTTAAAACTTGAATGACGATCCCACAGTCGTATCTGTATGAGGTTTTGAAACCTACACATCATTGTACCTACGTTTTCTTAATGGATATTGGTATATCCTTTTAATTCTTTTATCTAAAGCATTTCAATTGATTGAGGTCTATGGATAGGCAAAAGGAACACATTTGATTATTTGAGGTTAGCTACGACTTATCAACGATCTTTTGGAGGACTAGAATCGGATCGACCAGCAATTTGACATTGAATCATGAGAAGACTTAAAGAACAGAAAGCAAGAATATACAGCAATAAGGAGAAATACAGGACAAAAAATAGGAAGAAAAGCATCAACCCGTATATCATCTCATTTACTCTATTCTCTATTTATACACAATGATCTACTCCTGAAGAACCACCAAAGGTGGTTTTACAGTTTATCTAACAAACTAACTGAATAACATAATAGAAAAATACAGCTATTATTCAGTTAAATTCTCAAAAACAGAGCAACGGTTTTGCAATAGGAGGTCTTCACTTATAGTTGGACACATGAAGCTGGAAGTTTGACTGTTGACTTCATCTCTTGCCTTTCTAGTTGAATCAGCAACATCTTCATTTCTGTTCTTTGTAGAAAACGAGTGTACATGTATCACCATAGAGTGCTTAACAAGTCATACTTGCAAAGAAAAAGTCATACTTGCAAAAAAAGTGCAAAGAATCTATTTCATTTGATCGGTTGTTCTTTCCTCTAATTCTGTCTATATTATCTAGGTGACATCGTCGAGTAACGACAAGTTGCATTAGACGACAGATGGCTGGTGATAGTAAAAGAGCTGGACTGATTATATTCTCTTTTCATTGCCTTGTAGACTTGATCTAGCCCTTCTTCAACTAATTCAAGAACAGTCTACGGCATTGGAGGTGTGTTGATCTCCACTGAGCCTTCTAGCATCCGCACCACTTCCCCCATTGTCGGTTTCACGACCACTTCATCTTGAATACACCAGAATGCGACTCTTAATGCTCTTATTAGCTCTTCCTCTTGCACGGCCCCTTCTAGTTGTCTATCCGCCACTTTAATTGGTGTTCCTTTTTGCCAATTCCTAAGAGGAGGTTGACAGGATTTATAATGGCGAAAGCATATGAAAAAAAGGAATGCGCTGAACTGCTATAATAGGAAATGCGAACACTACTAGACACTATAAATGCCTTGGTTCGAGAGGGTACCTTAAAAGCCCAGCCAGGGTAGAAGTCTTGAGCGTCAAAAGACATGTCCAGGTTTCTCCGTCCTCCGACAATCTCCAAAAGAAGCATCCCATAACTATAGACGTAGTTATAGGCCGGTTACTAACCCATTCCGAAGCAAAGTAGCCTCTGGTTCCTCTAACCATGGTCATGACTTGTGAATGCTCTCTCCCCATCAACTTAGCTAGCCCGAAATCTGAAACTTTGAGACAAAAATTCTCATCTAGTAGAATATTTTCCGGCTTAATGTCGCAGTGTATGATCCTGTTCCTGCACTGCTCGTGAAAGTATGAGATCCCTTGTGCCATCCCAATGGCTATTCGGGAGCGGGTTTGCCAATCTAGCAATCTGTCTTGTGAGCTGAACGAAGGGAAAATCCACTTGTCCAAGGACCCCTTTTTCATGAACTCATAAACAAGTAGCCTGTCCATTACCAATCAAAGAATCCAGAAGAATGAAAATGAAGCATGAAAAAACCCATCTGTTACGAGTCTCTATAATGGTTCCCTGCACATCTTGTCTTTGGTATGATACACTTAATTCAGTGGTCTTTTTATCATATCACGGCTTCTGATAATAGAAACAACAATTACCCATCAGCAAATAATAAAACAAAAAAAAACAATATAAACAACAATTACCCATCATATATACGGACTCGGTATGGACATTTTGTCGAACACGTTGGGTGCACTACAAGAACAAAGGTAAACACAAAAGTCTTCTCATCCGACACTTACGCATCAAACAACAACAGCCCAAATCGTCAAAAATCAGTTCCGGACACAAAACAAAGAAGAACACGGATGGTTTCGTACCCTCCTAAGACCCCACGGCTAACGACAACGGGTGAAGGTGAGCGAGGTTCGAATGCAGCGAGGAAAAAGGACTTTTTTTTTTCTCAAGCGATTTTCCCTCTTAAGGATGCACAAAATCAAGGCAACTAATTGTCAACAAATTTCAAGCAATAGTCAACAGTAGCGGAAGATGCACAAGTCAAGAGCAACGGAGCTCACCGATGGGTGGTGCTCAACTAATCACCTCAATGGGAGGAGGCAGAGGAGGAGGAGGAAGAGGAGAGGATGAACGGGCAACTAAGAAGACGGTTAGTGCCAGTCAATGCGGACATGGCGACCAGGATGGCAAGGCGACGCCGTCGACAAGGAGTTCAACTTGGCCTATCTTCTGGGTCTTTCGGGTAGAATCACGGCTCGATCTCTCTCCGATGACCAATTCTTCAAAGGGAGCCCTCCGACCTCGACTCGATTCCACCAAGCCTCCGTCCTTTTCCAGCAGTTGAGAGGGCGCGTCCGGTGGTGCTCGTCGGAGGTGGTCGGAGAATTTTCCAAGATTGAGGGAGGAGAGAGATGAGAGGTGTGAAATTTGAAATGAAGTAAGAGAGAGAGAGAGGGAGGGATGAAGACGCAAAAAGGAGAGAGAGAGAGAGAGCGTGCGCGCGTAATTAAAGAGGAGAGAGAGAGCGTGCGAGAGTAAAGGAGAGAGAAATCAGGAGTTGAAAAGTGAATATTTGAGCACTAACGGAGGAAAGTTAACGGCGTACGGGAGAGAGAAAGGAAAGAGCGAGATTTTTTTAATAAAACTGATCTGTGGGCCCGCTTGCCACGTGTCACTCGCTCAGTGGAGTTGTGTATTGCTGACGTGGACTATTCCACTCACCCAATATTTTCTCGATTTGTGGACCCGCTTGCCACGTGTCACGCACCCAATGGAGTTGTGTATTGCTGACGTGGAGTATTCCACTCACGCAATATTTTCTCCCAACCAACGTAGCAGGAAAGAACGAGAGGAGAGAGGGAGATGAGAGGGATGTGGGTTCATCATTACCCCTAAAAAAATGTCTATAAATTTTTCCCTTTTTTTTGCAATTTCTCTAATTTTTGTCTCCCAAAATTACAATCTTGATTTCGATCTGTGTACCAATTTACGGGCTGATTAAACTTTATCGGGTCTTGATGGCCAGCCTTTCTTGGGCGTGAGGCCCAACGGGTGTTGCTTGATTCACTTTCGTTTTTCTTGTCGAATTTTTGATTCTTTGATCCTTTTCCGAAATTGGAATTTTCAATGGTCAATTCATAAAAATTACGAGGCGACATCCTATAGTTCGAGTATGAAATCCTTGAGCATTCGACACTCAAAATCAGATCGTACTTCGTGGCCGAAATCGATCAATCGCAACTATAGTTTATCTCGAACTAACGGGCAGCTGTTAGAAATAAATTTTTCGATAGTCTTTCTCCTTTGGTTAGTTTTTCTTGAGTGATCAAGTCAGAGTGAGAATTAACTAATAGAGTGTTGACAAAATCACCATTTCATAAATCACCAAATTGAGTCGAATTTTTAGGATATCACACATAAGATGCATTGAAAATCATTATCAAAGAAGACTTTGATAAACTGATCTATTTTTACGTAAAAATATGTTCGCTAAAAAAATTTCAAAATGAATTTTCTAAAAATTAGGAATTGAATCCACCGATAATGACGCAATGTGATTCCTAACCAACGAAGTGATTTTACATAGTCTTGCAGTCATTTATTCGCTGCATTCCTCTGCATTTTGAAACTATAGACATTGTAGTTTGATGATATCTAAGTTTCCATTCGCATAGGCTATTCATGCATTATATAGTTTATAGAAACTAGAGACTTTTTAGTTTATAGATACCTAAGTTTCCCCTCCTATGGATCACTAATGCATTTTATAAAAATTAGTGATTGAATTTGCCGTTACTGGCAGAATTCGACCCCTAACAAAAAGGAGGTCCTGTACCCACATTCTCTATGCATATCACTGCCTTTACAAACTATAGATCTTGTAGTTTTAGGATCTCAAACCCTAGGTCGAGAATTAATTGTTGTGCATGCAGTTTGTAAAAATTAGGGATTGAATCCAACGGTAACGGCATAATTCGACTCCTAACCAAAAACAGCGGTCTAGCACAATCCTGCATTCCGATTTCTTACTGTATTACTCTATATTTAGTATCTAGAGACATGGTAGTTTTTGGACCTCAGGCCCTAGGCCGAGAATTGGAGATCATCCATACATTTCATGAAAAATCAATGATCAAAATCGCCAAAAATGATGGGATTTTACCCCTAACCAAAAACGTCGATTTTGCATAATCGTGCACTCACATTCCCTATTGTATTTCTCAGCTTTTCTTAACAAGGGTCATTATAATTTCAGTACCCCGAACCTAACCCTAAAAATTTAAATCTACTAGGGCTAACAATACAACCTATGGGGTGAATAGGGCTATCGAAATGGGTCACAAATTCATATTTATGAAAATCGATTATAAATGGGTCAGCTTAAATTTATAATACGGGTCAAAACGGGTTCTAAAGAAAGAAAAAAAAGGCCAAAAAACATGGGCTTTAGTGGGTTAAGTAATAAACCCATTTTCAACCCAAACTACTCCCTTCTGTTTCCCCCTCTGCAGACGAAGCACCACCACCACCACCACCGCTCCTCGCCTCTCTCTCGCCCTCGAATCTCCGCCGCCCCCTCTCCGCTTCTTCCGTCCCTCCGCCTCCGGTCGTCTCCTGGTTGAACTCGCCGCCGCCGCCACCGCGAGACTCCGTCCCCAGTCGAACGATGTCGCCATTCGAGGACGACGACGACGACTGAGTCGACTCGGGCTGAGCCGACGACCGCTCGACCCGGTGGAAACCTCCTCGGGGACGCGGTGGGGCTCCAACGCTTCCGCGAGTAGAAGTGGCCACCGCCGAAGATCCCAACCCGCGTGAGGACGTGATCCGGGATCGGGGGTGACCAGAGCGACGCGAAAGATCCGGACTCGAGTGAGGAAGAGAGGAGCTTCAGGGTCTAGAAATGGAATGGCGTCGCCGAGAGAGCCATTGACTGTTGCCTTGAACGAGAAGAGAGAGAGAGAGAGGAGAGTGAGTAGCTGAAGAAGATTGAAGATGGAGATTTACATGGAAGAAGAGAGAGCAAGAGGCATCCAGAGGAGTTACAGATGAGAGAGAGAGGAGGTGTACGGACAACATTTTGTGTTTATTCGATTTTTCCTTCTTTTAAGGCAAAAAAAAAAGGAATGTCATTGTAATTATAGTTTTCACGCCGGACTTATCCAAAAATAAAACATGTGTTTCACTGGATGCATGATTGATGGCATTATCCAAAAATTAAAACATGTTTCAATTTATAGGTTTTTTTTTTACATTTTTTATTTTATTTACTAATTTTTTATCGCTTAATATGATGTGAAGTTTTTATCCATAAAACATATACATGTGAAAAGCTTAAAATAAGTTACATGGATGGGTATGAGTTTTGCTAAAATATTAATGTGTTTTGATAATACGGGTCAAGTCGCTTATAGATCGAGTACGGGTCAAGTCGGATATGGGTCATAAAAATTACAATGAGTGAAAATGAATCAAAACGGGTTATATGGGTCAATATGGATCGGACTATATTCGACCTAACCTAAATCCGATCTGACTCGATCCATCCATTTGACGGCCCTACTTCAGGCTAATGATCCTAGAGATTGTGTGCGGCAAAGAACACTAGCTTAGATTCCCACGGGCAACATCTCAATCTCCTCATTTTCGTAAGCGCAACATCTAATAGACAAATAATATCTCTCTGCTTTGGTGATTGGTCGTCCCTGCCTACTTCTAGAAAAATTTAACAATCGTACCATTCTTGTCGGTGTGGCAATTGTCGAGTGGAGGTGGATCATGCACCTAATGGATGAGGCGATTGCGTATGCCTTTTCGCCGTCAGAGGCAATTTGACGCATTCACGTAGGGCTTCTCTGCGTGTAGAACCATGCTGTGGATAGGCCCAACATGTCACAATTGGTTCTGATGCTAAGCAGCGAATGGGATCTTCCTCAGCCAAAACAACCTACATTTACCTTTCAAAGCTTAAAAACTCATGATATCCAGTCATCACAGCAACAAAGTAATTGGTCCACAAACGCCATCACTATCACTGTCGTTGAAGGTAGATAATCGATTGTCGTCTTTTGTAAAATTAGTATTTATGTATAGATTGGAATGGCTTGCATCTACATTCTGTTCTAAGGATGAACGGACAGTTCAGTTTTTGTGGGATTTGTCATTTAAACAGCTACATGATTTAGTGGGTTTGGTTTTCAGCTGTCTGATAGGCCGATTGAATAAAGTATTTGAATCCAAAACCTAAACTTAACTTCGATAACATTAAGAAAAAATGGGTAAATTAGCGCAGATAGTTCAAGCAGAACCGCCCTGCAAGAACCACTAGTCAACTTCAAACGCATCATTGAAGCGAAAACACTTTATAATCCGGCCAAGATCATCATCAATAACTGCATTTACAATTTTCTTTAGCCAATCTGCTAAAAAGCCCAGAAAAGCAACAATGGTTGCTTCACTTCAGTGTACCGTCATTCTGGAAGCACCATCACTGAAATGATGGGAAACGAAAGAACCTTTGAAGATGCAGTTGGAGCGATTCTTCGATTTCGCGACATCCAAGCGACCCGATTTGGCAAATTACTAGCCACATCAAAAAGGCGTTTTCTTGACCGAACTTCATCTGTCACGGTCATAGCATAGCTCCTGGAATAATATGTGTAGCTCTTTCTGTGGAAACAAATGAAACTAATACATAAAACACTTGCCCTGAATCTATTTGAATCGAGTCCATTCCGATTCAGACATTTGATTACATGGACTCTCCGCATTTGAAGCTTCCGTGAACTGGGTCCAAATTCAGACAAGAATTTCTAGACAGTACATGTTTCAATAAAAAAACAAACACTCCTTCAAAAGTGGCAATACATTGCTTGAAATTAGGCCCGTCAAATGATTAGGTCGAGTTGGATTAGCCCAAATTGATCCATTTTCATGCAATTTAATTTTAGCGATCTAAATCAGACCCAACCCGACTCAGCCATTGGACAGGCACTATGTTTTCTTTGTTTGAATATTAGTCAAATAGTCACCACCAAAGTTCCCACATCTGTTGCCCTAGGCTAGGCTAAGAAAGTTGAGGGCCATTCCGGTTCAGGTTTCCCATCATGGCTTTACTGTTACAGCACGTTTGCTACGAAAGAGCCGACCACGCAAAAGTGTTCTACCGTTTAATTGCGCACGTTGACTTCAGCAACATGATCAATATGACTGATTCCAGATTGACGGCTTATGTAATGATCTGTAGCATCCAATCTGAACTCTTCACCCTTGTACAAAAACATATCGTGTGAACTCATTTTGCACACCCCTTACTTTCCAAATCCATAAAAGAACATGCATTGATGAAGAACATCATGTCAAGGAAAGGTTGGACAGGGTATTGTGCACTATGGACTGGCGAATTTGTTTTCCACACGCTGAAGCATATGCATTGCCGGCAATAGGGTCAGACCATAGCCCTCTTTTGTTATCTCTCTTTCCCGAGTTAGTGAAAAGGAAAAAAGACTTTAAATTTGAGGCTTTCTGGCTGGAAGATAAGGAATGTGGAGACATCATTAAAAAAGTCTGGCACTCGGAAGATTTGATGAATGAAGATCCGCTGAAAAGGCTGAAAGTAGTATCTTTGGCTCTCTTCAAATGGAGCAAAAAGTTCTCCAATGGAAAGAAGAAAATAAACCTTTTAAAGAGAGAGCTTCAGGACATCTCCAACAACCGACACCTGCATTAGGCAAGAGAGAGGGTGAAGTTTCTGGAAAATGAAATTGAGAAGATGTGGAGACAAGAGGAAATGTACCGGGGTATGAGATCGAGAGTAAACTGGCTCAAATGGGGAGACAAAAACACAAAATTTTTTCACGCCACAACAATTCAGAGGAGACAAAGGAACAAAATCTCCATGTTAAAAAATGAAGAAGGGGAATGGGTTCATGATATAGCTCAACTAAAACAGCACACATCTCAATTCTTCAGCAACCTTTTTCAAACAGTCGGCCGTCGAAATTTCCAGCCAACACTGGAGGAATATCCTTGTCTAGTAGGGGAGGACATGAACCAGATGTTGACAAAGCCAGTGACACTAGAAGAAGTAACTGAAGCAGTCTACCAGTTGGGATCTACAAAAGCCCCAGGACCCGATGGTTTAAATGGTCAGTTTTTTCAGCATCACTGGAAAGAGCTACAACAAGCAGTCTTCAGGGAGGTACAAAACTTTTTTCGCTCAGGGTATCTCAACCCAGAGCTGAACAGAACATATATATCCCTAGTTCCAAAGATCCCAAACCCGGAAAAACTGGAACAATTTCGCCCCATAAGCTTGTGTAACTTTGCGTACAAGATCATATCAAAAGTCTTGGCAAACCGATTGAAATTATGTTTGCCAAACTTAATTTCTATTGAGCAAAGTGCCTTCGTGAATGGAAGACAATTTCAGGATAATGTCTTAATTGTCCAAGAGGTGCTACATCAGTTGAGAATTAGAAAGAGAAGAACAAAGTTTCAAGCAGTGCTTAAACTTGATATGCAAAAAGCTTATGACAGAGTTGAATGGGATTTTCTGGAAGCTTGCATGGGGAAGATGGGCTTTAGTGATCAATGGGTGAAGTGGATTATGCAGTGTGTCTCTACTGTGTCCTTTAGTGTCAAGCTAAATGGAGAGCATCTACCCTATTTTCAACCAACAAGAGGAATTAGACAAGGTGATCCCCTCTCCCCCTATTTGTTCATCTTGGTGGGTAATGTCTTATCTGTTTTGATGAAAAAGGCAATGGAGGACGGAAGTATAAAGGGGATCAAGCTGAATAGATTCTGCCCTACGCTATCTCACCTCTTGTTTGCAGACGACTCAATCTTTTTCCTTGATGGAACGCTTATGGAATGCCAGAATGTTGCTGCTGTTTTGAATCAATACTGTTTTGCGTCTGGGCAATCAATAAACTTAAACAAGTCAGGGGTATATTTCAGCAAGGATTGTCCACTGAGTTTGAGACAGAACATGTCATATCAGCTTAGAGTGCCAGAATTAGAGAAGACGGGGAAGTACCTAGGGATCCCTTCAGACTGGGGGGCATAAAAAAAACATATGTTTGCCTGGATTCTAGCAAGAGTAAACACGAAACTGGCAGGTTGGAAGGAAAACCTGATGTCCAAAGTTGGAAAAGAAATACTCATCAAAGCAGTGGTGCAAGCACTACCCCAATATCCTATGTCTATCTTTAAAATCCCCATCTCCATTTGCAGGGCAATTGAAAAGAAAATCGCGTCTTTTTGGTGGAAAAATGGTGAAACACAAGCTGGACTACATTGGAAGAAATGGGATGTTCTGAAACGAAGAAAGGATAGTGGAGGACTTGGATTCAAGGATCTAATGACTTTTAATGGGGCAATGTTGGGAAAACAAGCATGGCGAATTACCCAAAACCCTTCCTCATTGTGGACTCAAGTATTGAAAGGGTTGTATTTCCCTAATTGTGATTTCTGGCATGCAGGGAAAGGGAATCGTCCATCATGGGGGTGGCTTAGTATTATGATGGGGAGAGCATCTATCCATCATTCCATTATGTGGTCTGTGGGAAATGGGGAAAAGATTAACATTAGAGAAGATAAATGGCTTCATAGGGGAGTTATTGGGGGTCCACCTAATCGTGAGGAGCCTAAGAGGGTAGCTGAGTTAATTTTGCAGGAGGAGTCGAAGTGGAATGAATCGAAGCTACAGCAGCTTTTTGATGAACAGATTGTCGATGAAATTCTTGCAATCCCATTGAGGACACATGACACTGAAGACAAACTGGTTTGGCTAAATACCAAATCAGGATCCTATACAGTCAAGAGTGGCTATAATAGAAACAGAGACCTTGCAATGAAACCAAACCCAAATCAGGCTTCTTCCTCATATCAAACCCCCAAAGCATTGTGGACAAAAATCTGGAAGGCAAACACAGAACCGAAGATCAGATTTTTCCTATGGGCGATATGTCAAAATGCATTACCAACAAAGGAAAAGCTATTCAGAAGAAGTATTGTACCATAACCGATGTGTGAGCTATGTCACCAACATCCCGAAACTATTGAGCATCTTTTTCTCCTCTGCCCATGGACGAAACAAGTCTGGTCCAATCCTTCATTGCAAATCAAGTTTCCCAATCAAGGTCTCCCAAGATTTGAAGAATGGCTCTGGAATTTTAGCGTCACAACTATACCATTTGAGCTACTTGCGACTGTCCTTTGGCTTATTTGGAAATCAAGGAACAATTTCATATTCCGAAGACTGAAACCAAACCCAAATCAGCTGGTGAATTCAGCTCATTTGAAGCAAAATGAAGCGCGAGGACGCAATTTAGGAAAAGGAAAAGCTGCCGAAGGCCAACACTTACCTCAAATTTGGCGAAATCAGCAACAGGGAGTTTTGAAGATCAATATTGATGCTTCCTTTATCGAAGGTTCAACATCAGGGGCAGTAGCTGCTATGATGCGAGATAGTAATGGAAGAATGGTAGATGGTTTTGCAAAAACAGTGAGGGTCGACTCTGCAGCTTGAGCTGAGGTCAGTGCTCTTCTTGAAACGCTACTCTTCTTCTCTGATTGGGCAAAGGCTTGCCTTCAACTAGAGTCGGATAATTTAGACTTGGTTAAAGCTGTCACATGTGTAGACCATTTCAAGTGGGATATACATGTGCTTATTTTGAAAGCGAAAGATCTGTTGCATAATTTTACTGATATTAAGTTGGCCTTTTGTAATAGAGAGTCCAACAGAGTGGCAGATTGGATAGCGAAGGCGCAAAGAAAAAATGTTCTGCCACAGAATTGAAAACTCTACCCCCCTCCCGATCTTTGGAGTCTACTTTGTGTCGATGCTTTACCGTTGTACTCGCAAGCTAAGTTGTGAGAATTGAATGAATATGGTTTTTCTGTTCAAAAAAAGAACTCATTTTGCACACCCTTCGTTCTCGCTCCGTATGCGATGGTGCCGTTACACATCGTATCGAAAGTTTGATTTTTAATGAAACCTCAGATGCTGCCTCGTGATTGGCGAGGGCGTAAAAGTATTGGTCAGGATCTTGTTGACTTGTGCCTTATGAATCCAATCCCCTCCTCTTTTCCTTGCTCTCTAATAGCCCTTTCCCCAAAAGTGTCAGATTCTCTCTCTCTGCCTCTCTCTGTCTGTCTCTCTCTCTCTCCCAGTCAAACCACAACCATAGAATAGTGATATAGGATCCGTTACAGAATTTGAAATACAGTGGATCGACAGGGGAGAGTAGCAGAGGAGACAAAACGAGAGTGCTGAGGCGAGGGGTTTTGGTCGGTGGGCAAATCCTTGCATTGGACCCGGGTACATGAGGATCATATAGACTCACCGATACACACTGAGGCCCCACTCATCAGAAACTTCAAGTTACTTTCCTTTTATTCTCCCGTTACTTTCTCTGTTCTCGCACGTTCTCTTCTTCTTCTTCCTAACCCTCCCCGCCGCGTTATCCATCTCGCCCTCGACACCTTCGTGGCTGCGTGCGATCCTTTGAGCTGGCGCTGCTCAATTAAGCCTCAAATCTCGGTCCGTAGGGGTCATCCTTTTGCGTGTTGAAGCCATGACCGGTTATGTTCGTGTAAACAGGGCAAGCGTTTCCTTGTGAGACACCCTCATCGCCGTGAGATCTTTCGTCGCCGAACAACTGACGTCGATTTTTGACCACGCAAGGGTCAAATTCTGATTAATAGACGTAGCGTATTTTGTTAATTCATCATTTCTTGTTCTGGCCAGAGTGCAGAATCAAGATTCAACCGACACACAGAACACGCTAGGGTCGTTCAGTCATTCTTATTATGCCACTTATGATTAGTTGGTGCTCTTGCTTGGTCTTCTTCATCCTACTTCAGGCAAGTCAAATAGCCAGGGGCGTGGTTCACAATATTACGACATCGGAGCCCCTCTTCCCGAACCAAACTCTCGTCTCCCCTGGCCAAATCTTCGAGCTTGGGTTCTTTATGCCGAATGGCTCAGGAAATCAGTATGTTGGGATATGGTACAAGAACTTCACCCCTTCTAAAATCGTGTGGGTGGCCAATAGGGAAATGCCGCTCGTGTACACGGATCAGTCTGCAAAATTAACCAAAGGCAGTGATGGGAATTTGAAGCTCGTGGATGGACAACAGAATATAGTTTGGTCTACCAATGCCTCTGGTCGGTCCGATTATACGTCAGCGGCGCTATTAGATAGCGGAAATTTTGTAATGCAAGATGCAATTATAGTGAAATATGGGGAAGCTTCGACAATCCGACACACTCTTCTTCCAAACACGAAGGGTGTAGTAAATGCCAGGATTGGGGAGAAACACTACTTAATTTCCTGGAGAAGCGACAGTGATCCATCCTTTAGATGTAACATACTGAATTTTCGATCTTTTCCGAGGATTTAGGAAATGAATATTGATCAATGTACTATAGTGAGATCTCACCCAGAACAGTGTATTCTCGGGATGCTAACCTTAGGGGTAAGGTTATTATGGGATTGAGTTCGCATGACCAAAGAACTCGATCTGGGTTCGATCTTCGATCATATGGATTGACGGAGGAATGTTTTGAGCCAACAGAGACCGATCTAACTGATTGATCGTGTCCGAAGGGAACTAGCGACAGACCCTTGCAATTATATGATAACCGAGGTCGTCTTAGGTAGAATAAACTTAAATATGATTTGACTTAGTGTCGATCATGGTCGAGAGCGCGTAATCTCAATGAGCAACCTGTTAGCTAGAGATAAGCTAAAATCGCGATTGTTCAATTTTAGTCATTTCTTGGAATTTGGGCTCGGGAATCGAGAATTTTGAAAGTGACAATTTTGGACGGCCGATGACGATTTTGGCTTGGCCAACCTTAGGGCCACCCATTTTTGCAAAAAAAAAAAATGGATTTCGGTTCGGGTCCCGAAAAATTACGGTTTTGCTCCTATGGACACCGATATTGGATTTTGAGGTCGTTTGAGATTATTTTTCGAGGCCGGTGTCATTTTAGGGTGGCCACACATATTTGGAGTGGTTACGGTCAAAATTGGAATTTTGGCTCAGAAGTGAAAAATAATATTATTTTATTCCCAGGACTTTGCAGTTCATTTTCGAGGGCTTAAGAAGCTATTTTCACGATTCCGACGCCATATTATGTTGGCCACGCATATTTAGAGTTGATTTGGACAAAAATTGGAATTTCGCTCTGGGACCGGAAAAATGATCATTTTGTTCCTGGGCCAGTTTCAGTTCTGAATTTTGGGATAATTATTTGGATAATTCAGCTCAATTATTGGGGCTAAAGATCAAAATGTCTCTCAATTATTTGGATAAGATCAACCAAGACCGTTGGATTAAGGGCGTTTTAGTCAAATCTCTCGGATCAGCGACACGTGTCCCCTACCAGCCCACTTCTTTGATAAGATTTTCTCTCTCTCCTCCCATTCTTGCTCCCCAAGCCGGTCACTCCCTCTCCCTCACTCCCCCGTGTTCTCTCTCTCTCTCTCTCTCTCTCTCTCTCTCTCTCTCACTTTGTTCATTTTTGTTTCCCCCCCCACCACCGCCGTTGCTGCTGCTGTTGCTACTGCTGTTTTCTTTCGCACCGTTCCAGCCCCGTTCTGTCTCGTTTTTTAGGTAAGTGACTTCCCCAATCGCCACTTAGGAGCTCAGGTATTTCTAGGCTCGTTTAGAGTTTGGTTTAGGTGTTTTTTGTGGTTGTTTTGGACTAATTTAGTGGCTGGTTTGCTTGGTGGTGCGTGTTGACTGATTTCCGGCTAGGTTGCTTCTACGTCGTTGGATTTTGCTATTTTTACTGTGATTTGTGTGGCCTGAATTTGAGGAAGTGTTCTTTATGAAAGTTATTCATAACATCTTGAAGTTTAACATATATTAAATTTGGAATTTTTGGAGATCATTTAGTGCCATTCGTAAATCCATTTTTGGACCGAATTCAGTCTGCCAGATTTACTGTTCACTTGACCTTCTAGTCTCTCCGATTTTCTATAAATTTTTCCAGACCTATTTTCAAAATACTTCCTTCACGAAAATTGTTAGGGACATTTGTGGCTATAACATATAAAAATTTTAAGGTTTTCCAAAATGATTTGGGTATCGAATGAGTTGTATTTTGATGGCCTGAGGGGCTATCCGAGCGAACCGGATTTCATATGAATTTTGAGTGTCAAAACGAGGTGTTTACGATTGGAACTGAGTTTTGTGTTCTCATGAAAAATGTTCATCAAGATGTTTTATACAACATATCCAAATTTCATAATTTTTGGAGTTGGTTTTCTATTTATTTCAAATGGATTTCTGTCTTTGTGCAACAACCAGTTTGGACTTGATTTAGGTGAAATTGTGGCTGTTTTGTGGCTGTTTTTGGGACCGAGTTAGGGGCTGGTTGTTTGGTGGTTGTGGGCCGATTGGGTGATGAAATTCGAGGTTTAGGAATACTGAGTTAGGGCTGTGATGTTGAGGATTTATTGAGAATTAAATGGGTGATTGTTTGGAATTATGTAGGCTTGATTGGGTTTATTGGATTAATTGCTCGGTTTACTATGGTTGGCTGGTTCTGGTTTGTGCATGGGCTGAATGTGATGAGGTGGTGTGCTGTGTGTATATGGCTGTGAGGTGTAGTGGTGTGGTCGTGTGAATATGCATTGAATTTGCTTGCCAAGAGTGTGTGGTTAAGTGGTGCGTGTTCGTGTGACGAGAATGCGAAATTGTGGCATGTGTGTGAGGTGTGTATGTTTGGCCGTGCGATTGTTGGTTGTATATAAGTGTGGTTTGAGTGGAACGAGGGTTCGGAAATGTAAGATTGGTAGGAAAGGATTTGTCCTGAGGCGTGTTCGTTTACACGGGACGATGCCGTCCCTGACGAGGTGACGATGCCTGAAGTGGTCAGAAGACCGTTGGCCTTATGCGTTTTACGCGGGCGCGGTAGAAGGAAAGTGTGTGTAGGATCCGTCCCGAAGCGTGTTCGTTTATGCTGGACGATGCCGTCCCTGACGAAGTGACGATGCCCAGCCCGACGGGGGTGACGATGCCTGACGAGGTCAGAAGACCATTGGCCCGGTGCGTTTTACGCAGGCGCGGTAGTGGTGGAAGAATTGAGAATGAGTGGGAATTGGCTTGAGAAAGTGACGCATGATGTGAGTTAGTGTGTAAGTGTGTTTGTATCGCGTGATGTGATGTTTAATTATGGGGTAGAAATTGCTAGGCACGATATGGGACGTGCCCAAGTGGTTTCTGTCTTATAATTATGGCACACGCGCGTCTGTGATGTATTATTGTGAAGTGCTGGCTTTATGATGGTCTAATGTGCAGGAACGTGCATGATGGGTTTCAGGTAGGTTCGCGTGTGATTGCTAGATTGATTGATCGTTGCATGTGATGCGTGTTCTGTCTGGCGGTACGTGAGTACCTACGTGGGGTTTGGGTTTGTACACTTATTGAGATTTGTCTCATAGTTGTATAATCCACAATTTCAGACCCCCAGCCGTAAACCCAGGAAGTTCGCCTCCTTTTTTTGAAAGTTCTAGGTACCGTTTTTTGTACCCGGTGGAACTGCAGGCGAGTGTCTGGAGGCTCAAGCCCGAAGAATCAGAAGCAGAATGGAAGACGATCCTTAGGCTTTCCCTAAGGTATTTTAGGGGTTGTGTAAATCGGGTTGACCCATAGTGAAGTTAAGTTAACAAGACCTTGATCTTTTGTTAAGTCGGTGACTGCGAATGTTTATTTGTCAATTATGTTTGTAATATAATGTTAGTTTTTGTGGTGCAGTAATATTGTATGAATGCTGTTGTTGTTGTTTGATCGTTATGGTGTTCTATCCCGTTGTCGTCATCTTTTTGTCCGGGATTTTGTTTTATATATTTCGCTTCCACATGTGGCTCTGATGTTTGGGTTGGGTTGGCGACGTTCCTGGGACGTCGCAACAAATAATTCGACCCGGAGCAAGGGATGTCGCGAGCTCGATGGGGATTCGGGGCGTGACACCGGAAGTTTCTTGACTGGGATGACATCGGAGATGTCGCCTCAACCTTTCACTTGGAATGGTTCAACCCCTTACTGGAGAGGCGGGCAATGGGACAGATTGAAATTTATCGGAAAACAAAACATGGGCCAATCGTACTTGAGTGCGATCGATATCCGGCAAGATATTCAGCAGGGGACCACTTACTTCTCGTACGATAATTACAAGTACCCGTTCTTTGGATACATGTTTGTTTCGCCTGGAGGATCTTTTAAGATCATGTATTGGGATGTTGGAGCAAAGGTGTGGTTGACATACTGGGCAGGACCGAACAATACTTGCGAGATTTATGGAACTTGTGGTCCTTTTGGAGTTTGTAACTCAATAAATTTTCCTATTTGCAGATGATTAGATGGGTTTGTGCCAAAGTCAAATGAAGAATGGAACAGTGGAAACTGGACCGGAGGATGTGTAAGAGAGACAGAATTGAATTGCCAGAAAAACACAAGCACATCGGCTTCAACAATCGTAAAGAATGATGTCTTTTGGCAAATGCGCCGGATGAAACTACCTGACTCTGGGGACTATTTATCAGGCATTCGAGATCAAGAAGGATGTTTAAGCTGGTGCCTGAGCAACTGTTCTTGCATGGCTTATTCTTATGTCAGCACCATCGGGTGCATGGTTTGGATTGGACTAAAGAAGACCTCATCGATCTTGAGGAATTTTCCACGGCTGGAGAAGATCTATTTGTTTGAGTTGCACATGTAAAAGCAGGTCAGAAATGATTTCATTGAGATGTGTTTGAGTCGACATCAATCGTCTTTTACATAACTCTCTTTCCCTTTTCAGGAAGACCGCCACAGAAAGCAGTTATCATCAGCCTGAGTACTGTTGCCAGGATCATGTTCTTTGCAGTATTTGTTTTTGGTCTTTGCAAATGGAGAGCCAAGAAAATAGGTACTATTAAAGAGTCACGTCAGTGTTTTCCAAGGATTGTTCTTCTATTTTGTTTGATCTTCCATCGCTATGAAGATAGTAATCTGATTCTTCACCAATAATAAACACAGGAAACTTTCGAAAAATTTTAAGGCTCCTTGACTCGGTAGATAAACCTGAAAAGCCGGAGGAACAGCTAAAATGAAATGCATGGAAAGAGCAGTTGAAGCAAGATGATGCACTGGAATTGACCCTTTTCAGTTTTGATAGCATACTGCTTGCTACAAACAAGTTCAGCACGACAAGTATGCTCGGGCAAGGAGGGTTTCTGTTTATAAGGTAAATCCATTCTGCAGGACATCCGTTATATGAAAATATAGTGATAATTCAAGGTCTAAAAGCTATGTGATTTGCGAAATAGGGAAAGATGAATGATGGGAAAGAGGTAGCTGTGAAAAGACTTTCCAATAGCTCGGCCCAAGGCGTTCAAGAGTTCAAGAGTTAAAGAATGAGATCGTCCTAATATCGAAACTCCAGCATCGAAATCTTGTTAAACTTATTGGTTGCTGCACTGAAGGAGATGAAAAGATTTTGGTATACGAGTACTTGCCGAACAAAAGCTTGGACACCCTTCTTTTTGGTTGGCTTTTTCTCTTTGAATAACTATTTTTTGGTAATGGATTTTTGGAAATAGCACTAAAACCTGAAAAGTGTTCTTGTTTGTCATGTTTGTTAGATTCAAGAAAGAAGGCAGAACTCGACTGGGGCAAACGATTCCAAATTATTGAGGGAATTGCAAGGGGGTTTCTCTACCTCCATCGAGATTCTTGCCTTCGGGTCATACACCGTGACTTAAAAGTGAGCAACATTCTTTTGGATGAAAATATGAACCCGAAAATTTCAGATTTTGGGCTGGCACGGATGTTCGAGGGCACTCAAGTTTTGTTGAACACTCACAAAATTGTTGGAACACTGTAAGTTCTCTAGCCCTACTTGAATTATCAATCCCTTGAGTTAATCTTTTGAAGCAGATAGAAATGATTGATTTACCACAACGACCATGTCACTTTATATATGTTTCATGCCGTTGTCCTTGAATACAATTAAAGAGTACATAATATGTTCAACTCAATGTAGTGGCTATATGTCTCCTGAGTACGCCCTAGGCGGGATATTTTTTGAGAGGTCTGATGTCTATAGCTTTGGAGTGTTGCTACCGGAGATTGTTAGTGGTAGAAAGAACACGGCCCTGTAAGATCAGGGATATCTCAATCTCCTTTCCTACGTTAGTGCCAAATTCAAACCTTAATCGTTATTGTAAGTTCCCTGCAATATTATCAGTCTTCTCATGTAGGCAGGGCAATTATGGAGTGAAGGCAAAGCATTGGACCTAATGGATGAAGCAATTGATGTTAGCTTTCCATTGGAGGTAACAAGATGTATCCACGTTGGGCTTCTCTGTGTTCAGGACTGTGCCATGGATAGACCAAACATGACGAATGTGGTTCTGATGATAAACGGTGAATCAGATCTTCCTCAGCCGAGACAACCTATATTCACTTTCCAAACGAAAATGCCAAATCGTGCTATTCCATGGCAGCAAGAAAGCATCTGGTCTGTTAATACTGTCACTAATACAATGGTCGAAGGAAGATGATAGCTATCTTTCTTCATTTTTATTTTCCTTTGCTGGCAGATGATTTTGTTGTTATATTCCGAGGCATTAGTGATTATTCGATTCAAGAATGGCTTTAGTCTGCTCAATGGAAAAGGTTGAATGACCTGCTTCACTTTTACATGGATTTTAGGCTGTAAAGCCGGGGCTTGGAATAGCCAGAACTGTTGGTATTATGAAGGGAAACTACCAAGTAATCACCATAAGGTCTCATCACAGTTGCCTTATGATGATTTTATTTTATGGCCTTTTAGATAAAAGACATCATTATTAAAGCTAGACTAAAGTTCCCAAATAAGAATCGTGTCTATTGGCACAATAAAAGTATACGAAAATTTCAAATATGGACCTGAAGTATCCTCATTTTCTCAAATAAGGGCCTGAAGTGGATATTATTTCAAATAAAGGCATGAAGTGCCAAATTGTCTCAAATAAAGGCTTAAAGTGGCCAAATCGTCTCAAATATGGATTGTGATTGGCCGGTGACTATTCCGGTCATCGTGGTTTAGTAAAAAAATATTTAAGTATATATTTTAAAAAAAATTATTTTTTTATTTTCTTTTTCTTTTTCTCTCTTCCCTCCTCCGGCCATCGCTAGCGACCTCTGCTGGCCTCAGGTGAGGGCCGCCCTTGCTGGCATCGAGCAAGGGTTGCTCTCGCCTAGGTGGGCAAGGAACACCCATGCCCAACCCATTCCTCACCAGTTTGGGCAAGAGTCACTCTCGCTAGCGTTGGCCGAGGTGATTCCTCGCCAGTTTGGGTGAGAGACGCCCTGACAATGGACAAACATCTTCTCCATGAACACCATCACGAATTCTGTGGTCGATGGAAGATGATTATCAACTTCTTTTTTGTTTTCATACACTTGTAATGTTCTGTGCTGAAAGGTCAGCGTTTTTTTTTAAAGTTTAGCGTTCACTCGATTTGAGAGACTTAAAAATTAACGTTCCCATGAAGTAATGATCGAAATTCTGCATTTTTATTTGCACACAGATTTGTAATATGAATGTGTATGTCATGACAGGCAACTTTCAGATCTCCTACCGGAAGTGGGATTCATTGAACAAAGGCAATTATTCAGGTGAACCTCTGAGAATCTCTGAGTATTCAAGTAAATCCCTTTGAATCCGGTTGACCTGTATTTCGAATAAGCGTGTCCAGGTTAGTTGGTGTGGCATTTTCTGTACGAGCCATAAGATTTTTTCCCCTTGACAGGAACTTGATGATGCCCAGCGGGAAGATTGCACTGAAACAATTAGTTATCTTGTGAATGACAAAAGACTAAGCAACTCCTGGGAGGTTACATGCGACCGACCAACCAGCCTTTTGAAAAACTTTTAGCCATTTCATATTCTAAGCTTGGCGTAGGTTGAAAAATGAATTCTAAAGTTGGTAGGATTGCCAGGCTTTTAAGAAAACATTGTCAGCTCTAGGCCTTGGAGCCATTTAACAATCTACAATTGAATTTGAGTGCCAGGTATTGTTTTGACTGGACTGCAGGAATTTTTCTAGGAAAAACCGGAACCATAACCTGCTCAATACTGGGCGTCGCATCTCCATTGGGATTCTTTCATTACAGTCGTCTTTAGAGATTTGAAGGTGCTTAACATCAATCCCAAATTAAGTTATACATGTTAACCTGGCATGGATGATTATGTGAAAAACCACATATGTGATGTGGCATGGCAATGTTGGTCCATGTAGCTCAGAACCTTTTTTTTTGGGTACGATTTTAGAGATGGCTCCCAAAGATATGAGAGGTGACTTGTGCGCAACACTCTTGTTGCTGTAACGACTTAGTCTGACAAGGGCGAGGAGTGGTCACCAGGGCTAGAGGGCCTGGACAAGGAGTGGTTTCTAGCATGCTTTTATGATGGTGAATGGGGCATAAATTAACCAAACTATACATTGAATAGGGAGAGAGCGATTCTAAGATATATGTTGTGGAAGCAAGCAATAAACGATAAAATTAACGGAATAAGAAAATAAATCGGACATTAGATTTACGTAGTTCAATTGTAGTGACCTACGTTCATGGAAAGAACAGTAACCAATTCCACTATAGATCAAGCATACAACAAAGATTACAACCGCAAACACTCTCAGTGACTTCCAAGTCTCAATTACACCAAATAACTCACCAAATAATTTACTTAGTATTTAATTCTACAATTTTTTACGAAATAATCTCTCAATCTCATAAAGGAATTAACAAATCTTGTACAAGATTCAATCCGCTACAAACACTCGAACCCTTGAATGTAATTTGTCATAGAAAGACCCATGAAACTCACTGTCAAGCACTAGTCTCGGCGCTTCAAGTCTTCTCTGGACATGGAAGGCACGAAGACCATACTCTGCACTCGTCAACCGTTGCCATCCAAGGTGTCCACAACAGCACATATTATATTTGCCCAAGAGTTGACCGAATCATGCTCCAAGATGGAGATTTACATGGAAGGAGAGAGAGAGCAAGAGAGAGAGAGAGAGAGAGTGGGGGGGAGGTGAACCGACCATATTTTGTGTTTATTCGGTTTTTCCTTTTTTTTTCCTTAAAAAAAAAGGAATGTCATTGTAACTTTTCATTTTTGACTTTGTTTCTCTTTTATCGGTTTTTACGCATAATTATAATTCTCACGTCGGATTTATCCAAAAATAAAACATATGTTTCGCTGGATGCATGATTGATCACATTATCCAAAAATTAAAACATGTTTCAATTTATAGGTTTTTTACATTTTTTTATTTATTTACTAATTTTTTATTGCTTAATATGATGTGACGTTTTTATTCATAAAACGTATACACGTGAAAAGCTTAAAATAAGTTAAATGGTTGGGTATGAGTTTTCCTAGAATATTAATGTGTTTTGGTAATACGAGTCAAGTTAGGTACGGGTCGAGTACGGATCAGGTCAGGTTGGGTATGGGTCATAAAAATTACATTGCGTGAAAATGGGTCAAAACGGATTATATGGGTCAATATGGGTCTCACCGTATTCGACCTGACCCACCCATTTGACAGCTCTAGGGGTGAATAAGTTATTTGAAAACTTTAAGAAATTCTTGTGGAAGTTAGCAAGATATAGTTTGACAGTTGCAGAAATAGATTGAAAGTATCAAGCAAGCAAGTTCTTTCGGACAGTTATAGGTAATAATGAGCAGATAGAAAATAGCACACAAAGATTTATAGTTGTTCAATTTTATCTCCAAGCTTAAATCCATTCTTCACACTATCAGGCTTAACAGTGGTTGAGATCCATTAATAATTTTTAAGAGATACTCCAATTAGCAAGTACTGGTTTTATCACATGATAGATTACACTGTCAGAACACAAGTACCCCTATCACACTTGTACAAATCCCATGTCACTAATTACAACGCAACAAAGACTCTACAAAGCATGAATATCAAATATACAGTAGCACAACTAGACTGAACCAGGTTTTATTGGGGTATTATTGCATGATTGTATAGAGGCTCAGCTGTCCAAGTGTGGACAAGACGAGGAAGATGGAACTCGCCAGTGGAAGAGGAAGTTGCAGCTTTTCTTCTAGCATGCAAAGTTGCTCAGTCCCTCGGCATCCACAAAACGGTTTTTTAAAGTGATTGTATGATATTAATTGATGCTATTCAACAAAAGGGCATTTGTCCTAGGTATATTCATCCTTTCGTCTCAGACTCTCGCGTACTATTTAGCAACAACCCAAAATGGAGTTTGAAGTGGATCAGTAGATCTAGTAATGTTGTTGCTCATGAGCTTGCAAAATGGACTTTTTATCAGTTAGGAACTGCATCATCTTTCCTTTTTAATGATCTCCCATCTAGAGTAAAAAACTTAATATTAATGAATCTTCTTTAATTTATCATGTTGATGTAGGCTCTAGTTTTTTTGTGTAATATTTGATATTCTCTGATGCAATGGAAGATTTGTTTTAGCAAAAAAAAAGAAGTTTGTGATAGAAAACAGATGTAATAATACTCAGCCACTATCTGAACCTCCCAAACCTCGCATTTTCCATCACCAAACCAGTCCACAATCACCAAATACTCAGCCCTCATCACAGTCCCAAAACAGCCACTAAATTCACCTAAATCAAGTCCTAAACGTGTTTAACAATACCCGAGGTCTTAGTTAAGTCACTTACTTTGAAAAGTCAGACAAACCGGCTGGACAAGGGGCTGGAATGACTAGACCAGCGGCGGCGGTGGCGAACGGCGGCAAGTGGTGTTCCTCCGGCAGCGACGATCACGGCAAGGAAACGAGAGAGGGAGAGAGAGAGAATTTTAGGAGAGAGAGGGAGAAGGAGAAGTGGCCGGGGGAAATGGGGAATGAATAAGAGGAAAAACAAATATATTAATGGGTCAAAGAAGTTTGATCAACATTTCCATAATTCCTACTTTGCCCCTTAATACTTGGCCAATATTCATTCTCATCCAAAAAGCTGGGGGCAATTTAGTCCTAGAAGAAATGAATTATTGGGCTGAAATAACAATTAATTTAATCCCCAAAATTGCCCAAAATTCGAAATACCCCAAAATGGCCTTAGGGCAAAATGGTTATTTTTCTGGTCCCGGACCAAAATTCATTTTTTTTACAGAAATGGGTGGCCCCAAGGTTGGCCAAGCCAAAAATGTCATCAGCCGTTCAAAATTGTTACTTTCAAAATTCTCGATTCCCGGGCCCGAATTCCCAAAAACGACTAAAATCGAGCAATCGCGACTTTAGCTTATATCTGGCTAACAGGTGGCTCATTGGAATCACGCGCTCTCGACCCGTGATCGACACTAAGTCAAAATCAAGTTTAAGCTTACTCTACTCAGAACGACATCGGTTGTCATATAATTGCGAGGGTCTGTCGAGAGTTCCCTTTGGACATGATCAATTAAATAGATCGCTCTCTGTTGGCCCAAAACATTCCCTCGTCAATCCTTATTGTCGATGGTCGAACCAAGGTTGAGTTCTTTGGTTGTGCAAACTCAATCCCGTGATGGCCTTATCCCTAAGGTTAGCATCCCGAGAATGCACGGTTCCGAGTAAAATCTCACTATAGTGCATTGCTCAAATATTCATTTCATAAATTCCGGGAAAATGATCGAAAATTCAAGATGTTACAAACAGTCTGGATCGAATCTTTTCCAACATATCCAAGGGCAATTTGGGGATTTCTCGAAAATCCAAGAGTAAAATTGTCCAAAAATCTCTATTTCTAAGGCTAGAGCGAAATAACCAAAATGCCCTTCCCCAATTACATTGGCCTTAATAAACTTCCAGGGGTAAAATGGTCATTTTTCATTTCTCACCAAAATTAAATTTTTCTTAAGGATCCGGGAAAATCCAAAGCTGAACATCCCAATAACAACATCGTCCAAACGTCCTGTCATGACTTCCTAAATTTCCGATGCCCAAATTGGCCTCTAATTAATGATTGAATTTTAAATAGCGTAACTTTAGCGAGTCTCTGATTAACGGGCAGCTTTTGGGGAAATTCGCATATTCAACCTGTGATTGAAACTAAATCAAATCACGTACAAGTTCGTTCGAATCGTGACGACCTCAGTTGTCATGTAATCGCAAGGATCGATCGCTAGTTCCAACAGGCGCGATCGTTCGGTATAGGTTCTGGATTGTTCGTCAATTCATTTCGTGGTCAAACGGAATCACCCGTGATCCACTTATATGACAGTGACGAACTGACCCATAATTATCCTAAGATTGGCCTACATTGGCTCAAAATGTCACCTCGACAATTCTATGGTCAAAAATCAATTCACAATCGAATTTCTTTGATTACACAAATTTTAAATCCCTAATTAGTCTTTCCTTAATGGTTAGTATCTCAAGAATAATCAATTCCTGGCAAGAACTAACTACAAGTGCGTTCATAAAACCATTCATTTCATAAATCCCAAATGGGCAAAATTTTAGGATGTTGTCAAATACAGATTCATTCATCTCCCCTACCTTAAGAACCAAACCCCTCCATGACATTTATCACTCTCCTTCTTCATCATCCTCTCCACCGCCGCCGCCGCCGCCCCCACCTAGGCCAACACGCACCCACACCATGCAACTTCGCTCTCGTCCCCCTCAAATTAATACTGCCACCACCCTTCTCACTGAACCAACCTCATTCACCCAAGCCAACAAAATCCCTAAGTGGTGTGCAGCTATGATCGATGAATTTAATGCCTTGTTAAAAAATGGTACGTGGTCTTTGGTCCTTTGCACTTTTTCCATGAACCTCGTTGGGTGTAAGTGGGTTTACAAAGTTAAGTGCAAAGCAGATGGTAGTCTTGAGCATTATAAAGCTCGTCTGGTTGCTAAGGGTTTTCATCAACAACATGACTTGGATTATATAGAAATCTTCAGTCCAGTTGTGAAAATTACTACTGTTTGCTCTATATTATCTGTAGCTGTCTCTCAAGGGTGGCAAGTGTGACAATTGGATGTGCACAACACTTTCTTACATGGGATTCTTTCTAAAGAGGTGTACATGGAACAACCCCTTGGTTTCAAGACCCAACTCGTTGTGATTATGTTTGCAAGTTACATTGGTCTCTATATGATCTCAAGCAGGCTCCGAGAGCCTAGTTTCAACGACTCTCACAGTTTTTGCTTCATTTGGGATTCTTAGCATCACAAACAGATCCCTCATTATTTATCTATCGAAGAGGCCCTCATTATTTATCAATCGAAGAGGCCTTATTGTCATTTATTTTTTGATCTATGTTGATGATATTTTGGTTACAGGAAATGCATCTTCCACTATCAGTGCAATCTTAGAGACATTATCTGCAGAGTTTTCCATTAAGGATCTCGTCCCGCTCCGCTTCTTCCTTGGGATAGAGGCTGTCCCTCACTCTAACGAGTTGCTTCTCTGTCAAGGACGTTATATTGATGATCTTCTTCACAGGGTTGGAATGTCTGAGTGCAAGCCTATCCAAACTCCTATGGCCACGACTACAAAACCATCTAAGAAAGGGGGTGCTTTGATGTCTGATCCTACTTTGTATTAGTCTATAGTTGGTGCCTTGCAATATGTGACATTGACAAGACTAGATCTCTCCTTCGTCGTTAATAAAGTTTGTCAATTCATGCATGCACCTACTGAAGACCACTGGCAAATGGTGAAACGCATATTGCGCTATCTCAAACATACAATGTCATTTGGTTTGCTTCTTCCCAGATCCAATGATAATCGCTTGCAAGCTTTTTCTGATGTGGATTGGGCTGGTAGCTCTGACGGCATGAAGTCAACTGGAGGGTATGCTATTTTTCTTGGTCCTAATTTGATCTCTTGGAGCTCCAGAAAACAACGAACTGAAGCGCGCTCTTCTACAGAGTTTGAGTATAAAGCTCTTGCCGATGCTGCAACTGAACTCATTTGGCTTGAGTCACTCTTTCAAGAGCTTGGGGTCCCTTTTCAAGGTCCTCCCATTCTTTGGTGCGATAATATTGGTGCCACTTATCTGTTTGCAAATCCAGTTTTCCATGCTCGTACCAAACATGTTGAAATTGACTTCCACTTTGTTCGTGATCGCGTTGCCAAACGACAACTCAGTGTGCAGTTTATTTCAATAACTGACCAACTAGCTGATGCTCTCACCAAAGCTCTTCCCAAAGCACGTTTTGCATTTTTACGAGACAAGTTGAAGATTCGCAGTCTCGATTCTTCAACTTGAGGGGGTGTATCAACCAAATATATATCTACCAAATATAGGGTAATCAATTTTAGAAGATTTGGAATCTTATCTTTAGAAATTAGAAAGTTTTTGTATTTTATTTATTTCTTTCTTGCTAGTAAATCTTCTAGAATGTACTCGAGTAATTATATACCCCAACTAAGCTTAATGGAAATATACAACGATTTCTGTTTCAACAATCACAAACGAGAATATCAAGTCACTGATGATGTTGGAATAACGATTTCTGCATATGTGGTTGTACTCTTCAATATAGCCGTTGGCAACTAGAATAGCACAACAACAGAACTTGATATCGTGAGAGAATGACAAACAACGTTTGTTGGAACTATTAGAGCAAACTGTGATGTGACAGCAGCGATATAACATATTTCAAGAAAGCTTGTTGATGTTTACAGAGAAGGATTGTACCGGTAGTCTAGCTCAGAGCAGTAGCTAGCGAAGATTCCTAATGGCTACTTCTTTCTCAAGACAATCTCCGACTGAAAGATTGAAAATGTCTATATAAGAAGAGTTCATTGAAGCCAAAACGGTTAGACGAAAAATCTAGAACAAGCTGAAAAGTGTTCAACGTTGTCTTGTCTTCAAACGTTGTATTCTGAGCAAATAGTGTTTTATTCTCTCGAGATTTCCAGTGTAGTGTTCTTGTTGCTTTGTAATAGTGTGAAGATTAAGTGTACAAGCTTGAAAGTAGCATCCAAGTCCTGATGGTGTGATTTATCATTTGACATGTTCAATGCTTGTAATTTGTAATTTATCTTGGTGATTACTAGTGCAATCCAGCCCAACTTGTGGCTGTTAGTCTAGAAAGTGGATTTAGTGATAAAGCCAAACCACTATAAGTTGTTGTGTACTTCTCCTATCTCCTTTATTCTCTAATCTTTTGCACATTAGCACCCCTAATATTCCTAATATTAGCTTCTCATGATTTCCCAATATAACTTGGTGATTTTTGCATAATTTTCGAAGTTCATCAAAACAACGCATTCATCCCGCCCCTGGATTGCATAGTTAGCCCCAACAATGTCTACATTGATATTATCAATTGAATGAGTATTTCTAATATGTATAAAGTTTCATTGAAGTGATATAATTCATATCAAATCTTGTACATGTATTTATATACTGGATTTGGATAAATTTGTCGTTTGAGAATGTGCATAGTGGATACTCAATATACTTAGAATTAATTTATACTACTCACTGAGTGGTGGTTTGCTCATAAAATTTGTCTCAAATCTTTTTCAGGTTCTATAGCTATCGGCGAATAGGATGAGAGCAGTAATTAACAAGGAATTTTCTGGGAGTTGGATCTTGGTACACGTCGAGCTAGTTGCGTATATGTTTGAAATATTATTGGTTAAGTTTAGTTTGTTAGTCATGAGATGTATATATTCCTTTTGTTGGACTTTAGAACACTGATCTTGTAACCAACTTGTTGTTTTATTAAATATATAGATGGATATACATATTTTGATAATAGGTTAATGTTGTTTTGTGTTTGAGGCTGTCTTTGGATAGGAGAGCGGTTGCGGCATTACATTTGCAGTTAAAATGCATCCCTACGAATCCTTCTTTGCCTGAATTTCCGATAAATTCAAGTAACTGATTGACCTGCCGTCTTTAGAATTAATTCTCCACGAGTGAAAATAGGACATCTGAAAGCTGTCTATTTTCCGTTTGAAGAGACGATGGTGACCGGAACCGAATCAAATTAGGAAAGCTAATGTGTCATTTATGGCTTTCGATCAAGTCTTCATACCACACTTCAAGCACCATTTCCTCCTCTTATCAGATCTGCGTTGGCCTAGGCTGTGCATGACCAATTCCACAAGCACTCAGTGTTTGCACTCTCTCGAAGTCATATTGATGCCGACATACGCGGTCGAAGTACCTGGTAGTTTTACGTCAGCTACCTTTAAATTGCCGGACAACGTAAGGATCACGATTTTCCGATGGCACTTCAATGTGCAAAGTAGTCGCATTGTTCCTTTGGCTTGGTAATTAAATTGACCCACTTGCCACCTTTTACCACCCACGTCGACAGCTGCACAATCCCGGACTTTAAACTTTAGACAGCCAGATTGACCAGCCCCTGGTGAATGGTACAATCAAACAAGACAATGTCGGATGATTTAGATAGCACCGATCTATCGACTTCGAATCTATACCATTTCAATTTTCTCAAAATTTCTGCATTCTCTAGCAAGCATCATTTCCTATGCTTTGTGGTTTTGTCGTCTGTTGAATCTGATGACTCTTTGCACCTTAACTCTTTCCTTTTTCATCTAATCGTTGCCCTGAACAAGCAAGATTTTGGAACAAGTTTTGTTGTTGGGAATGAGGTCAGCGGAAGTGTTTCCTTCAGTTAACGAACATTCGATAAATGCAACGGCAGAGAAATTTTCCATTTTCCGACTAACTAACGAATGTCATGCACTGACAGAGCTAGACGCCTTATGTCCTTTTTGACCTTGCTGATTAGATTAAAACTCAAAGCATGAAGAGACAGCAAGATCAAACAAGAATTATCTTCTCATGAGAACATCAAACAATGATTATTTGTGCGCGCTTGCACTTGCTTTCCACATTATGAAAGAGAAAAAAGGGTAATTACCCATGATTTCAGACTCCAGGGGGAATGGAAAACTTCAGTCCTAATATTGCTCTTTTCGAAGGCATCTTGGAAAGTAAGAGAATTCACACTGACAAAGTACTGTGAAGTTTCGATGGGCCACATGGAAACTCATATTCCTAATCTATCGAACTTATTCTTTTGGGTTAGGATTCGTAACAACCAAGCAGATAATTGTTTCCATATATCCAATTCAGCAATTCAAAAAGGTCCAATCTTTGCTTTTCTACCGAAAGAGACTTTTTTTTATTTGTCAATGAGTGGAGTTACACACATATAGGGAAAGAGAAACATGCACCAGGTGCACTCTCAAGAGCAAGTACATGGTCAAAGAAGGAAGATATTGTTTTCATACTTTTATGCAGACAACACCGTGACTAGAGTTTCCATCTACAATTTAATAGCTAATACCTTGACAGCTTGTTGTTAACTTTCTGTGCATAAAAGTCTCGTGGATCTTCACCGACCCTGGACGATGGTAATAGTTAACTCATTTGTTTCGCTGTCCATTTGATCCTGAAACCTCTCTGTGTAAAATCCTGGTTGGTTGGGCTGCGGCAACGATGCGCTCTCGCTGTCCAACATCAGAAGCACGGATGACATAGTCGGCCTTTGTTCCGGACTTTGCTGAACGCACAAGAGGCCTATCTGGATGCACCTGACAACTTCCGAGATTGGAAATGAATCCTCCATTTGTTTGTCTATGAGTTCGATGGCCTTCCCTTGAAGCCATAATTTCCAAGCCTGAAAGTTGCAGAGTTCAGGCAATTTTATTCCAGTGGTATCAGAACTCGAAGTAGAAATTTGTAGTAGAAGCTTACATGTCCAAGAAGGTTAAAATTGTGGTCTTGATGATGAAATTCTCTGTTCCTCCTGCCGCTAATTATTTCCAGGACCAGGACTCCAAAGCTAAAAACATCTGACTTAGTCGAGAAAATTCCGTCTATTGCATACTCTGGAGACATGTATCCGCTGCATTACATTTCGAGGCAGAAATACATAGTCAATTAAAAAAAATTGCCACTAAATCATGCATGGGAACATGGGAAACATTTAGTACGCTGAGAACTTCGAAAGGCACTTACTAAGTCCCAACTACACGTTTTGTCTTTTCCAGGAATTGATCTCCCCTGAAAGCCTTAGCCATGCCAAAATCTGATATCTTTGGGTTCATCTCACTATCCAGCAACACATTACTAGCTTTTAGATCCCGATGAATTATTCTCAATCTTGAATCACGATGTAAATATAGAAGTCCCCTTGCAACACCCACAATGATATCGAACCGCCGCCTCCACACGAGAGAATTACCCGCTCTATTACCTACAAGTTTTTTTGGGGCGCCCAAATCAACCATAGGAATTCACAATGAAAACTGCAAACTAACTTGAAATTGGATCAATCCTATCTGAAAAGAAAAGTTCGAAGTAATCAACTACATTTAGAGACTAAGTTGAGGTGCTAGGAACAGACCAAATATTAAGGAGTCGAGGCTTCCATTCGGCATATATTCATATACTAACATCCTTTCCTCTCCGTCAATACAGCATCCCAATAGCTTGACAAGATTTCGGTGTTGAAGTCTCGCAATCAACAAGAGCTCATTCTTGAACTCATCAAAACCCTGTCTTGAGTTCTGCGACAGCCTCTTCACAGCTATTTGAACTCCATCGAACATTAGACCCTGTGATATTTATGCTCGTTATTCAAGACAAACACTCAAAACGACTAAGCTGAAATCACATATCCATTTCTTATTTGGTCTTCTTTTCTTTATATGAACGACTATTAATGAAAAGGTCCTTACCTTATAGACGGGACCAAAACCGCCCTCTCCGATTTTATTCAGATACGAAAAGCTATTCGTGGCTTTGGTAATGTCCTCCAAGTCTAGCATAGGCAGCTCTAAGTTGTCTTCACTCCCAGCTTGCACCTCTGATATTTTCCCTGCCAAAAATAGTCGAAGACTTGTATGAGGGAGAGACTTTTGCAGTATATGAGCTGGAAATTATTCGATCCACTTTGCTTTTTTAGGAAAAGAACTTCGTGAAGTCTGATAGCAATGAACTTAAGTTGATCCGTTGGCTAGTTGAAATGCTCATCTATATAAACCTCCCATTTGTTGCTGCAACAATACCGATGAAGCCCTGATTGTGGCATTCTTACAAAGTTGAGCATGAAAGATGCCTAATAGCTTATGCAATGTTTGACAGTGCCATGAGGAAACTGAAACGGTTGCACTAGAGATTATTAACGAAGGTGAATATTTGCTGAGGAAGAAAGACATTTTACCTAGACGTTTTTTCATTCTCCTCCTCTGGAAAAAAAGTAGCAAAAGAATTGCTAGAGAGAGTGATGCAGCGACTATTGCCACCACCAACCGCAATTTCCACTTATGATTGCCTACGACCCGCAATGGAAGACAAATTTCAGTAACAGCTTGGGAGACAAGATGGTGACAAAAATCTAACTTCACTGAATTTCGAATATATACCTAGGTCTGATGCCATGACCCTGATGAAAACATTCTGATTGCTGCTTGATTGGATGAGCTTTCTGATGTCGAGAAGATCTCCATACCAAAGCAGACAGCCGCTTCCCTTCCCGACAATATCTGTATTGGTATATGCGGTGCAAGTACAATTTTTCAGGCACTTGGCTCTACATTCGTCGTGGTTCATGCTCGTGTTCACCCAGTAACTCAACATATGAGGAACCTTCACTCCCTTAAGCTTCTCGAACCCTTCTCCTTTAGGACAATTCAAGGGCTTCTTCTTAATGCACCCACCGGACCAGACGAGCATCGCCCATTCCTGGGGCAATTTCGGGGTGTACCCCGTCAGGCAGCTGCATATCTGGGCATCACCAATTGTGCACACAGCGTTAGGCCCGCATTTTGCGTACTCGTCGCAGGAATCGTTTGGCAGCTCATGTATAACTGTCCACTGCGTGTTGTTGTTCCAGACACAGCGTTGAAGAGTGCCAGAGTGGTTGAGGACGGCCCTTGTGATGGTGGAATCTTTGTTGAGTTGATAGGTATAGTACACTTCTTGAGCGGTCATCACAAACTCAGGATTGATGATTGCATTCGGGTTCAAGGGCAATCCGCTGAACTGGATACCATCCCATGGCCCGCTTCGTTCAATTACCGAAGCATTCCTGCGGAGGAACTTCTGGGGCAGTCCCTGGAGTTCGACTGTGTATGTGATGTCTCCCGTTGAAGGATCCTCCGAATCCCTCCAGGAAGTGAGGTACCGATTCAAACCGATCCTCAGGTCCCATCCTAGCTTCATCCCTGCGAGTAACGTATCGAAAGGATGATCAAAACTCTGCCACAAGAAATTCCCCGAATCATTGTTGTTTTCATCTGTCAGGACCAGATTCCCGGTGTCAAGGAGCCGCGCAGCCACGTTACCGGAAGTCACATCCGTTGTGTTTGTGGACCAAACTGCTCTTCCTGCTCCGTCGACGATGACTAGATTCCCTCCTTTCCCAATTTGCAGGACTCCTGACGAGTCGTTGATCGGATCGTCTCTATTTGCGACCCAGACAATGGTCTCCACCGGGATGTTGTAGAACCATATCCCGACATACCGGTTAGGCGAATTTCCACGGCTGAAGAATCCGAGCTCGAACTTCGCTCCCGCCGAAACTAGAGTCTCGTTATCTCTCACTGGCCGAGACAGAGTTATTGTGTCAGCAGACCTGCTGTGCTCTGCTGCTGTTGAAAGCAAGGTGATGAAGATGAAGAAGTGAAGAGGAGAGTGAAGAATCTCCATTGAAGAAACAGAACCCAGATAGCGAATTTTATGTAATAGTGTGGTTCAGGCTTGGAGTTTTGTCGGATTCGTGTGTTTTCAAACATGGTTGGCGGCTACAGAGGAGGATATTTTCTCTAGAAGGATGATTGCAAGAAACAGACGTAAGTGTAAACTCTGTGGCAGTATTCGTCATTCAGACAAGCTTGATGGTGGCAGAAAGAAATATTTAATGGGTTTCACCAAAGTCGTACGTAAAATTTACGCCGCCTATTTGGTCGAAGATCAAGTGAAAAATTTGTTGGATAAATCCAAGAGAGAGAGAGAGGGTACAGTTCTTGATTAGGTTCGTCATTGGCTTAGTCGGTAAAGAGCGGACCAATCCGTGTGGTTTTAGGCCTATCGCAATCTCGTGTTTGGATTACTCAGATTGGTTTTGATTCGCATCTGATCTGATTCATGAGATTAGTCGAATAGTTCATATAACTTTCTCGTCCTGTCGACTCATCCATAGTGAATCTATTCGTCTCATTCATTGTGTTTGGATAATTCCTGCCGTCTATTCAAATATGACACATTTGAAGTTGGGTTTGCATTGTAAATTTAAGACGTCGAAAAACTTGTTCAATAGGTCCCGGAGACATAGCACATATATTGATTAGGTTCGTTATTGGCTAAGGCGGTAAAGAACGACTGACCTGTGTGGTTTCTGTTCATACCTAATGTGATTCACGGGGTTAGTAAAGTAGTTTATAGAATGTCCTCGTTGTAAAGATTAAGAAAAATAAAATGAGGGACTCCTTTCGATAGGATATTTGACCTTTCTTGCATCCTTCTATCTTCTCGGTCATTGACTTTGACAAATCCACGTCTTTAATGTCACCCATCAGCTTCCACAATTCCAAGATACTACTACCGCTCTGGTCCATGGGGCACCCTCGTGGAGCTTCAATGAGAGGCCTTTCCAATTGAAAATCCATCTAATCACCATAGGAGATTCTTAGGTCCCATGTAGCAAAATGACCCTCGGATTATTTACTATAATTACTTACAAACATTAGAAGAAAAATTACTGGCGGTAAGGTTGTCGATATCATTATTGATTAAAAAATTTACGACACATGAGAAGATTTACTAACGAAGAGGGCCCTTAAGCTTACAAACTGGAAAAGATGTTCCAATCATTGAGATAAGTTACTGAGATTGGAAAAGCAAATTCACGATATATTTATATAGTTCAAGATTTTTCGAGGGAAGCCATCTATGATAGGACATTCAATCTTACGAGATTTCGAGGCATTAACTTGTGAATTATGATGGCTTACCGAAAAAATTTCAATTACCCAAGAAAACCTGTATCATCACTTACGGAAATCCGAGGCATATTATCATGTTATAGGTCAATCACTGAGTGGTTAGCCTTTTACACGTTAAAGACTCTATTGTCAAACTACCGTCCAAAACGATAAATTACTAGCCAAATACAGAAATGCGTAAATAATGATCTACAAAGTGAAACAGCTACATATTAGTTTGACCAACCTTCACATGATTTCAGATAAATTCAGATAAATTAAAAAGAAAAGTGGGGCTCAAATTCGGACCGGTCCCCATTTTTGTCCCCACGGGACTCTAGAAGCACCCAGCAATTGAAGTCAATTGAGTCGGCAACCATGTGAAACGTAGACCATATGCCAAAGCAACAGAAACACCAAGCATCATTATTACTCGTTCAATGCAGCTGGTAAAGTCAAACTGGGGTTTTGACCCAACACCCGTTTAGAATATGCTCCAACTTTTTTTTTGGTAAGGTAAGATCCAATTTTTAATGTTTCCACCTTTTAATAAAAAAATCGTTTCTATGGCAGAAATTAGTAGAATCCAAAACGTTTAGTGCAAGCTAACGACCGTGCGACACGTTTGTCGCATTTTAACAATCTATATCCTACATGTTGAAGTTAGGCTTCGAATTAACCCACCCTGATTATAATTGCTGAAAAAATTGGCCCTATAATAGGTTGACACATGGCGGACATCTCATAGTCAAGTTGGAGGCCAACATGGGGAAAATGGTTGCATGAAATGGACGTAAGTATTGTATAGATGTATGTTTTTTGCTAGAAGATATGTACGATTAATTAAATGTGTAGAAAGTGGCAGATCAATATTGAATTAAACTGAACTTGACCTCCAGAGACATGCGGGTGTACAAGACGCAAGCCGAGACCCAAGATTTGGGGAAAAGAATACTAAAAGTTGATGCGAGACATTTATGTAATTGATTTGGAAGTAATGTGTCCAATGAATAGTCGTAATTAAGAAAAGAGAATGATATAACTCTAGGCAAATTATGCTACATCACTTTATGAGTGATTTATGAGCCAATTCTTGCTACAATCACAAGGGGATTCGCAGCACTCTTACTTGTGCCGGTTGTGGTGATGAATCACCTTACAAGACTGTGAGGTAAGACCATCCCCTACACTCAAATGATACTAGGACATTACCTTAGCGGATTTCTTATTCCAATTACAGTAGATAAACCACCTCACGAGACCGTAGGGTCACCCCCTCCCCCACACTGAAAGGAAGTTCGGAACATCATCTTACAGGCGCCGTTCTTGCTTATGCCGGTTGCGGTAGATAAATCACCTTATGGGACCGTGAGGTAATCCCCTGCACACTCAAACGAGGTTTGGACATTGCCTTGGGGAACTTATCCCAGGTACGGTGGACAAACCATCTCACGAGACCGTGGGTTCACCCCTCCCCCCTCCACAATCAAGCGAGATTGGGACATTTCCTCGGGGATATTTGGACTCGAGTTGCGGAATCAGATCTTTCTAGTGAATGTTTTGAGGTTCTTACGTTGTTTCCATCTAACATGTTTCAGGCTCAAGAATGCACAATTTGGCGATAAGAATTAATCTCTCTGAGCAGGACTTTTCCTAAAATAAGTAAAGGACAATTCCAATAGATTAGATATTAAACAATGGGGCCGGCCGTATTTATATGCACTGGCCCATTGGTTTTGTAATTTGTCTGCAAAGGAGTGCAACAAAGTCCTTTACCGGGTATAACCTCAACTTTGCCGGCACGAGAGAAATGAAGATGACAAAGAAGGACTTCATCACAATTTCCTGAAAATGCTCAAGGGCTTGATTGCATAATCAAATGATTCAATTGATTGATCAAACCCCATACATAAAGTTAAGAGACTTCTGATGAAATTCATTAGTTCGAGCATTGCGTGCTTAAAAATTAAGATGAGAGCATAATTGAGGGGAGCTTGGGAGAGGATATCGCACAATATCAAAGAAATGTGGTAGTGCGAAATACTAACTTAGATATGGCAAACTGAGCCGGTCGCCATTGATTAATAACACAATCTATCCATGCGGATACCATATGATTTTATCGGTTGACGATGTCCGGTCTATTGACTCTGATCCTGGGGAGTGTGTGGTTTGGGATACTGGTCGTTCTGATTTGTGCAATTTCCACGTGAGGATCCCCACACCAGAAGGGAAGTTTGGAGGAAGATCAAGGTTTAGACTTGGATTTGTGTTTTTCCGTCAATGCGGGTGTACACTGGGAAAGAGTCAATTTTCGATTTTGACAATTGTGGTCGGTCCAACTACTCCGAAATCCACGAAACTAGGGCATTGTTGATGTTCCTGTTTCGCTGAACGTTTGCTTTTTGGCATTTTTTTATGTGTGAGAGAGAGAGGGGGTGCTATGGCGCGTTCCATCGTGATGATGGCAGCCGGAGCGGCGGTGGCTAGGAGACCTCGACGGTAGGCATTGGCAATGGTGTCGATGGGTTTGGTGGTGACTAAGCTAGGGGTATATTAGTGTCTGTGACAGAGAAAAAGGGTAGGGGTTCTATAATTAGAAAGAGAGGGCAATGTCGAAAATAGTCCACGCGTGCCTGGCCAATACTAAATGCGATCCTTATGCTCTTTGAATGCTCTTTGAACGGACCCAAAATGACCAAATTGAGAGAGAGAGAGAGAGAGAGAGAGAGAGAGAGAGAGAGAGAGAGAGAGAGAGAGAGAAAGACATTTAATTGATTAGATGCGTCAAATCGGGTTCATTTGAAACAGTATAAGGAGTAAATTAAAGAAACTACAGATGAAGAACCAAATTGAACGCCGATTAAGAATACGAAAATTTAATTGTTATACTCTTCCTTGAAATTGGCAGTGAATGATTGTAGTTAAGAAAGTAGATGGTGCTAAGTGACAAAAGATGTGATTGGGCATGTCTCGATCTAATTCACGTGGATTGACCCGTTGCTGCTTAGTCCGTGGTCCAATCCCCGACAATTGCGGGCGTCGTGCTTGACTCGCCATTGCTCGATAAGACCTCGTGAGAGAGAGAATGGACCGACGACTTGGCCATCTTGAAGTGTTTATTGTAGTCACCTTCAGGACAAAGCACAAATACATTGGGTCAGTCTTGAAGATCATGGCGACTTCAGTAATTGTTTATCATGTTGTATCACTCTCCTCGTTACCATAGGAAAAAGTGTCAGATAGTCCCAAACTTATTATATTAGTGCCAATTTAGTCCTAAATATTTTTTAGGTATCATGTTAATCCTAAATTTTTTGATAAAGTGCCAATTCAAAACGAGGTTGCCCTAGCTTGGGCAAGGGTCGGCCTTGCCATATTTGGCTTAGGCGAGGGTGACCCTCGCTAGGCCTCTCCTGGGTGAGGGCGAGCTCCAATGAGGGCTCCCCTTGCCAAATCTGGTGAGGCCAGCTCTTTCTTAGCCGGGGCTCGCCCTCGACTGGACGGTCAACGACGACCCTTGCCCAGGCAAAGTCAGCCCACCTAGCCATGGCCAGTGGCCAGTCACCAGTAAACAGAAGGAAGAAAGAAAAATAGAAAAAAAGTTAGAAAATAATAAAAATAGAAAAAATATTAAAATATTGTTATAAGTTATCCGTGTCAACGCTGACGGTGCCACGCAAGCCCGTCAACGTCCACATAAGTAATATCCAGCCAAAATTAGCTGGAAGAACTAAATTGGCACTATGTCAAAAGGTTTAGAATTAAATTGGCACAGAAAAAAGGTTTAGGATGAAATTGACACAAATGCAATAGATTTAGGAATTTTTTGACACTTTTGTAGTATAAGAAGAACACACCGCCCTGAAACTGGTGATGAGAATGGCAGTATTTCTCCCCTCTCCAAGCTAATTCTCTTTAGTCTGTGACTTTGTCCATTATAACTAGCAAAAGAGCACATGCAAATTCATGCTGAATAACAGGAGGAGCACGACACACATGTCCACAGCGAAACGAACATGATACATGCGTGGTCCGATGTACACTGAGGATGACGTTGTTCTCGACAATATCGTATAAAGTTGATAGTGCTTGACTGTGCAAAATGCCGATTATGTTGGCGTTGTGTCTTAGTGTTGCTGCTAATGT
This sequence comes from Syzygium aqueum, assembly GCA_031216185.1. Classification (NCBI taxonomy): domain Eukaryota; kingdom Viridiplantae; phylum Streptophyta; class Magnoliopsida; order Myrtales; family Myrtaceae; genus Syzygium; species Syzygium aqueum. The sequence continues at coordinate 36,229,721 of CM062235.1, read as the reverse complement.
TCTATCGTTTTAGTTTTCTTTTTGTTATTCAATCAAGTTTGTTTGTTAGGTGGTTATTTTGTTAGCTATTTTCTAGGAAGTGGAACAAGTCAGTTTTGCATGTTTGTGAGCAGTTCTAAAATGTTCCTATTTTGCTTGTACTTGACAGTTTTCGATAGAATGAAGCTTTTCATTTTCAATCTCTCTTTGTAAAAACTTGAAGTTTGTATGAATTAGCTGAATATATATCAGCAATAACAGTGGTATCAAAGCTTCTATGGGATCTTAAGGGACCGTGAAGTGAGGGTAAGTGGATGTAAAGACTACTTCCAATTTGCAAAGAAAAAGCTGATGGAGGCAGCATTAAGTGGATTCTCTACAATGGCTACTCCAGTCTTTACTGGGGAAAATTATCAAGCTTGTGCTGTCAAGATGACAGCATTCTTGGAGGGTTATGATCTATGGGAGGATGTGGAGAATGATTATGAGCTTGCTCCACTTCCAAACAATTCGACCTTGAATCAGATAAAGTACCATAAAGAGAGAACCACCAGGAAGGCCAAGGCAAAGTCTTGCCTGTATGCTGCTGTCTCACTCTCTATCTTCACAAGAATCATGAGATGTGATTCTGCAAAGGCAATATGGGATTTCTTGAAGGATGAATATGAGGGAGATGAGAAGGTAAGGAGCATAAAGGTGTTGAATCTCTTGAGGGAGTTTGAGAGACAGCAAATGAAGGATTCAGAGTCAGTGAGGGAATACTCTAATAGGCTAATTGAGATAGCTGAAAAGATCAGAGTCTTAGGGACTGACTTGAAGGATGAAAGGCGGGTTCAGAAGATCCTGGTGTCTCTTCTAGAGAAGTTTGAAGCCACCATAGTCTCTCTGGAAAATACAAGACTTAGCTGACATAAAGCTTGCAGAATTGTTAAGTGCCTTGTAGGCATAGGAGCATAGAAGACCGATGATAAGAGAAGAGCCTATAGAGGGTGCACTGCAAGCTAAAGTGAAGTTCAATAATGGAGACAAAGAGAAGAAATGGAATCGGTCCAAAGGGAATACAGGTGACTCCAAGTTTGCAGCAAAAGAAGGAAGTTCTAGTTGGTCTATTGTGACATCCCAAAAAATAGTCCATTTGAGATTTATAATATACTGAGTTTTATAAATGTGCTCATAGTAAATTCTCGCCCGGAACTCATCATTCCTGAGATGCTAACCATTAGGGCAAGGCTAATCGGGGAATTAAATTCATACGACTAAAGAAAATTCGATTGTGGATTGACTTTCGACTATTAAATCGTCGAGGTGATATTTTGAGCCACTATTGGCTGATCCAAAAATAGTCAAGGGTCAGTTCGCCACTGTCACAGTAGTGGATCGCGGGTGATTCCGTTGGACCACGAAATGAATTGACGAACTATCCTGAACCTATACCGAACGATCGTACCCCTCAGATCTAGTAATTGATCCTTGCGATTTTAATACCGATTGAAGTCATCACGAGCTGAATAAATTTTGCACGTGACCTAAATTATTGTCAGTCACGAGTCGTATAAGCGAATTTCCCCAAATAAGCCGCCCGTTAGCCTGAGAAACGCTCGAGCTACGTTTAATAGAATTTAATTATTGAATTTAGCCCAATTTAGACATCGGAAAATTAGGAAGTCACAACGGAATGTTAGAACGACGTTGCAGAAGACACGTGCGATTTTTGGGTGTGCTCAAATCCTTCAAAAAAATTCAATTTGGCCAAGAAATGGAGAAGCTGATCATTTTACCCTTGGAATTTATTAAAGGGTTAGTTTTAAAGGACAATGGCATTTTGGTAATTTTCCAATTTTGGGTCAAACTCACTATTTAGTTCTAAATAAGGCTCTCTCTCTCCTCACTTCATCTCCCCTCTTCCCCGTGAAATTTCCCCCCCCCACCGTGGACATCTCTCTCGCTCGCTCTCTCTCTCTCTCTCTCTCTCTCCCTCCTTGCCGATCGCCGCTGAGCCATCACCGCCGTCCATACGCCCGCTGGATTGCCGCTGCACCACCGCCGAGCCTCACGCCACCCCTCATCCCGTCGATTTTCTCTCTCTGCTTGTTCTTTGCCACCGATCGGTGCCTAGACAGAGAAGACCGCCAGGCCATCGTCGTCCGTACACCACCGTGAGTTGTCACCATCGGAATGCCGCTGCTGGTCTTGCCGTCCACCGGCTATTGGCCGCTCGTTTCCGTCGACTCGAATCGGTTTAGGCGAGTATTAAATTCTTAAACCTAATTAGTCTAAATTACGCTTTAAATAGGTGAATTAGGGTGTAATTGGATTAGATTATAGTTTAATTATGGGTGGTTGTGTATTGGATGATTGTGGGGTGTAATTGGAGCCTAATAGGATGATTTGGATGAGGTTTAATGCCCAAATGTGGGCTGTTCTGGTACTGTTCACACCAGAACCGAATTTGGATTAAATTAGATTATAGTTTAATTATGGGTGGTTGTGTATTGGATGATTGTGGGATGTAATTGGAGCCTAATAGGATGATTTGGATGAGGTTTAATGCCCAAATGTGGGCTGTTCTGGTACTGTTCACACCAGAACCGAATTTGGATTAAATTGTCTAAGTTGGGATTAATTGGATTCTTGTGTTGGTTGCTTAATTTAGGTGATCCAATGGCTAAATGAGACTTTTTTGGGTTAAATTGCATGAGTCCCTGTTATTGGTATAATAACCGAAATTGATTGGTTAATGGCAGACTAGAATTATATGAATTGGTCTCGGGCTTAAACCATCTATTGAATGCCGAGTTTCAATAGGCTAAAATGGAATGAATTGGACGTGTCAGCAATGTATTGAAATGGTCGAGTTATGACTAATTATACTTGGGCACATATTGGCGTTAGTGAATTATATATTCACGATTGACTTGAATGCCATTATATGATTTTCGCATAATGTGTTTTGATATGGCTAGAATTGTGAGTGCGAAAGTGCATGTACCTGATGTGTATATTTGCTGGCCTTCGGGTCGTGGCCTTCGGGTCGAAATATTTGTGGGCTTCGGGTCGTGGCCTTCGGGTCGATATATTTGTGGGCCTTCGGGTCGTGGCCTTCGAAACGAAACATTTGTGAGCCTTCAGGTCGTGGCCTTCGGGTTGATATATTTGTGGGCCTTCGGGTCATGGCCTTCGGGTCGATATACCTATTGGCCTTCGAGTCGATATACATGTTGGCCTTCGGGTCGGAATAATTGTTTTATTCATGAAAATAGCAATTATGTGTCAAGTATGTTGGCAATGTGCATATTTGGTAAATTGCACGTGAATATTGTTAGAAAATATCTAACCTGCAGGGTCGTAGTATGAATGATCTGGGCCACGAGCCTAGGCCAATTATTGTGACGTTCATGCTATACTATTATGCGTGTTTCATTCGCCTGTCAGGAGGTGCATGTTAGCCTAGTTTAGGTTTAGGGGTTATTTACTTGCTGAGATTCGTCTCACAGTTATTAGAAACCAACTTTTCAGATCCCCGGCAATGAGGATGGCATAGGCACCAATCCGTTTTGGGATTTCCCCAGTTTATTGAGAAGACTATGTCTATGCATGTCGCACCTTTTTGACCAAGCTCCATCTTAGTTTAGTATCCTCGGGCCACCATCCATTTTGTTTAATGGTCATTGCTCAATTTGTATTCTAGTTGCTTTTCTTGTGATGGATATTGTGTAAATTTCTGTAGTAATGTAAAATGTTTTTATTCCTGCTAAATTCTAGTGTTGTGCCATCCTTGGTTGTCTTGTTTATTGTACGGGTGTATATATATTTATATACGTTGTCTCCGCATGCGATGTGATCTCTAATTTGGGTGCTGGGTCGGCGACGCATCCTGGGAGCGTCGTACCATCATTGATCGGTATGTGGGATGGTCTCATTCCGTGGGGTACGGGGCATGACATCTATCAAATGGAAGAAGAACAAAAAGCCTTGTCAACACTGTGGTGGAACTAATCATCAGTCCTTTAGATGCTGGAGGAAGCCTAATGCTAAGTGCAGAAGATGTCACAAGGTTGGTCGCATGGAAGCTATCTGCAAAAAGAACAATCACCAGTAAGCAAGAGAAGCACACATAGCAGTAAATGAGACTGAGGAAGAACACTTGTTTGTAGCTTCCTATTCTGGTTCTCCTATTGAGAATGATGCATGGCTGGTGGATAGTGGCTATACCAATCATTTGACTGGCAATTTGAAGCTGTTTAGGAGACTAGACAGGTCAGTAAGGTCCAGAGTCAGAATTGGCAATGGATAGTTTATCGAAGTGCAAGGGAAGGGTACAGTAGCTATTGAAGGAAATTAGGAGGTGAAGCTGATCAGTGATGTTCTCTTTGTGCCAAAAGTTGACCAAAATCTCTTGAGTGTTGGTTAATTAGTTGAGAGGGGCTATAAGGTGAAGTTCGAAGGGAAGGAATGCCTTTATTGATAATGCAGATAGTAAGGAAGTGCTGAGAATGCCAATGAAGGACAAGTGATTCCTGTTCAAGCCACAGGAGATGCAACAAATGGCTTTGAAGTGCAAAGAAAAAAATGCAGAGCTAATGGCATAAAAGGTTTAGGCATGTTCACAGGAAGAACATGTTTATGCAGAGGAATAGCTTGGCAGATGACTTGCCAAGTTTGGAAGAGGAATTTCACAGTGCAAAACTTGTCTTCTTGACAAGCAAGCCAGATTTTTTTTCAAAGGAGGAGGCTGGAGAGCATGTGAGAAGCTGCAATTAGTCCACATAGACTTATGTAGACCTATGTCTGAGTCATCTCTTAGTGGTAGCAGGTTTTTCATTACTTTCACTAATGACAAGACTAGGATGAGCTGGATTTACTTTCTGCAAGCCAAGTCTACAGTTGCTGATGTGTTTGTGAAGTTCAAAGCCTTAGTTGAGAATTAGAGTGGGAAGAAAATCCAAATGCTCAGGTCTGATAATGGTTCTAAATATATTGCTCACAAATTTAAGTTAAATTGTGAGCAAGTAGGCATTATGCAGCAATTCATTGCTCCCTATTCACCTCAACAGAATGGGGTCAGTGAGAGGAAAAACAAAAGCATTATGGCGATGGTTAGATGTATGATGCAGGAAAAGATGTTACCTAAGAAGTTCTGGGCTGAGGTAGCTAATACTGTAGTGTTCTTGTTGAACAGATTGCCCATAAAAGGCCTTAGAGAGGTCAACACATTTTGAAGTTTGGTATGGTGTTAGACCTTCTGTGAAGAATTTGAAGGTTTTTAGGTGTTTGTGTTATAGTCATGTTCCTCAGGTCAAGGGGACAAGCTGGATCAAAGAGTTGAGCCTAGAGTCTTCATTGGATACAGTCTCCAATCAAAGGCTTATAGGATTTTTCAGCCTATGATAGGAAAGGTGACTATGAGCACAGATGTTGTTTTTCTAGATGAAGATGAGTGGAATTGGATGGAAGAAAAGAATGCAAGACAGCAGCAATATGTAGAACAACCTGCAACAATTGTACAGGTTGATGAAGTTGTGGATGGATTAGAAGATACTATGGATGATATGCTAGAAAGAGGCACAAGGTCACTTGCTGAAATTTATGAAAGAAACAATGTGGCAATGCTTGAACCAGCCAACTTTGTGGAAGCTAAGGAGGATCAGAGGTGGATTGCAACAATGCAGGAGGAGTTGGCATTGATTCAGAAAAACCACACATGGGAGCTTGTTGACAGACCATCTGATAAAAATGTGATTGGGGTTAAGCGGGTGTTCAGAACAAAACTTAATCCTGATGGTTCTGTCAATAAACACAAAGCTAAACTGATTGTAAAAGGCTATGCTTAGATCTGGAGAGTAGACTATTATGAGAATTTTGCTCCTGTTACAAGACTTGATACAATCATACTACTATTAGCGGTTGCAGCTGAGAAAGGGTGGCCTATATTTTAGTTAGATGTCAAGTTTGCATTTTTGAATGGAGAGCTCGAGGAGGAGATTTTTGTTGAACAATTTGAAGGCTTCAGTATCAAAGGGCAAGAAGAGAAGGTATACAAATTGAGGAAAGCTCTATATGGACTGAAGTAGGCTCCAAGAGCCTGGTTTGGGACGATAGATAGATACTTGCAGGATTTTGGCTTTGTAAGAAGCTTGAGTGAGTTCACTCTTTATGTCAAGAGGGTGAATCACAGTGTTGTAATTTTGTCACTCTATGTAGATGATTTGTTGGTGACAGGGAATGATGTGAAACTAATAGAGAGGGTGAAGCAAGGTCTGTTTGCAGTTTTTGAGATGTCAGACTTGGGAAAGATGGCTTATTTCCTGGGTCTGGAAATCAAACAAGGTTCACATGAGATCTTTATCTGCCAAAAAAATACATGAAGGAAATTCTGAAGAAGCTTCAGATGGAAGATTGTAGAAGTGTAAGCACTCCTATGGTTGCTAAGGAGAAGCCGCAGAAGAATGATGAAACAGATGTAGTAGATGCTTCTATGTGTAAAAGCTTGATTGGATGTCTCATGTATCTTATAGCAACTAGATCAGATATTCTATTTGCTGTGAGTGTTCTATCCAGGTTCATGAGTAGTCCCAATCAGTTACATTTGGTTGCTGCAAAAATGGTCTTGAGATACCTCAAAGGAACATTATTCTTTAGTGTGAAGTTTAGGAAAGGCCAGAAGTTTAGGTTGCAGGGCTTTTCTGATAGTAACTGGGCTGGCTCAGTGGATGACATGAAGAGTACATCTGGGTACTGCTTCACTCTTGGTTCTGGTTGTTTCTCCTAGTGTTCCAAAAGGCAGGAGATTGTAGCTCAGTCTATTGCAGAGGCTGAGTTTATAGCAGCTACTGCAGCTGCAAATCAAGCTTTGTGGCTAAAGAAGATAATGAAGGATCTGTGTTTAAATTATGGTGATTGCATTGAAGTTTATGTGGACAATCAGGCTGCATTAGCAATTTCACAAAATCTAGTTTTCCATGGCAAAACCAAGCATTTTAAGGTCAAATTCTTCTTTTCTGCGTGAAGTGCAACAAAGTGGTGAAGTTAAGTTGGTCTATTGCAGATTAGAAGATCAGCTTGCAGACATGTTCACAAAGCCACTTCAGGTTGGAAGATTTGAGCTGTTAAGAGAGAAATAGGAGTTTGCAGAAGCAACTGATCCAAGGAGGAGTTTGTTAGAGCTATGTCTTAGTGTTGTTGCTGATGTTCTGTCGTTTTAGTTTTTTTTTTGGTTATTCAGTCAAGTTTGTTTGTTAGGCAGTTGGTTTTTTAGCTATTTTCTAGGAAGTGGAACAAGTCAATTTTACACGTATGTGTGCAATTCTAAAAGGTTCCTGTTTTGCTTGTACTTGATAGTTTTCGGTAGAATGAAGTTTTTCATTTTCAATCTCTCTCTCTGTAAAAACTTGAAGTTTGTATGAATTAGTTGAATATATATCAACAATAACAGATTATGCTCCTATAATGTCTAGTAAAATCTTGATCATGGGTGACGGCCTAAGTATTTAGCCTCAGGCAAGAGTAGCTTGGCCTACTGAAAAGCGACCGTGCCCATGTCGATAACATGTGTGGGGAATCAATCATCGAATGTGTAACAGCATAATGAACTTCGATTCTAACAGAATTTTTTTAACATGTCTGTTGACACCTAAATTTTGCCTAGTCCATTTAGGATTTTATCTCATAAAAATTAAGGTTTAATTTTTTAACTCCTAAATCAAAAATATTTTCTTTAAATTGCATGGCATATAGACAATATGTGCATTTGCATTAATAGGGCCTATTAGAACATATTTTCCTTGTTTATTTTCACAAATTAAATTAAAAAATTTAAAAACTTAGTTAATTAATTAATTTATAAAAAAGGAGAGAGACCAACGTTATTGAACGTTGGCCCACTTCCTCTTCCCCGGAGAGTGTTCAACACTTCTGGGAAGAGGAAGAAGCAAAAGCAGAAGGACGAAGCAGAGGTGATAGAGGAAGAAGTCAGAGAGGCGTGGGGCATACCGGTGTGATCGGCAGGTCGGGCGATCGGTCGGCCGCGGTAGTCTGGCGATGGTAGGGCCACGCGCGCTTGCTGGCCGGCCAATTGTCCTTAAAGCGCCAGAATAGGGAGAGAGCGAGAGAGATCCGAGGGAGAGAGGGAGACCGAGAGTGCGGGGAGTAAGATCCGAGGTCGGAGCCTCCCATCGATGACAACCACCCCTCAATTGTAGCCGGCGAAGCTCCGACGTGAACCCCACTTCAAGCGGTAGGTCTTGTTCCCGAGCTCTTCTTGGATCTCGTTTGGTGTGTTTCGGGGTCGATCTCCCGAGGATTTCGGCTCGGTGGCGTGCGAGGCGACCAGACGTAGTCCAATCTATCATGCTCGCCTCGTTCATTGCTGCCGAGCTGGATAGGGAGTGTCGTAACGGTAGCCCCCCTCCCCTGTTTCTGTGTCCGTTCTTGGGCTCACTGGCCGGAGCTCGCGGCCGTCCGGCTCGGGCGAGTTTTGGCCAGTGGCCCCTGGTGCTTGCTTCCGGCTCTTTGTGTGTCCTGTGTTGTGATTCCCGATCCGTTTGGACCTTGATTAAGTTGGAAATCTTCCATTGTTACGGCGCACACCAAGTGTTTGATATAATGCCCGAATGAAATCTGTTTTCTTTGCACCCATGTTTGTGCCAGAATTGTGTCATCCGTGCATGCCGCGTCCTCTTTGTAAAATCCCTTGTAACATCCTGAATTTTGACTCATTTCCGGGATCCGACGAAGTAGATATTATTTCTCATTTGATTTTAGTACGTCTCGCTCGGAGCTGGCCCCTCATGGGATACTGACCAATGGGAAAGGCTAACTAGGAAAACAGTATGTGGACCGGGGACCCGATCGTGAATCGGGCACTTATTCCGAGAAACGGCCGAGAAGTATTTTAGGCCAGTGTGGACCGATTCTAGGAAGGTGACGGATTTGGTTTGGCCAACGACGTACGATCGGATAGCGGGTGATTATGCTTGACCGAGAATGCACGTGGCAAATAAATCCCAAGCCTGAACCGAATAATCGTGACCCTTGGAATAATCAATAATCCTTTGCGCTATCCCGGTAATCGAGACCGTCGCGACTCGAGTGACCCTAGGTCGATATGCGTAACCCTTAAACAGCCACCCGTCAGTAAGAGGCTCTAAAATTCTGAATTGAGCAATTTTGATTGCCAAATTGGACCCAAACTTAGATGTCGAAATTCTATAGGTGTTTGCGACTATTTTGCAAGGCCAACGTCGTTTTGGTGTGGCCACATACATTTAAGGCTAGTCCAGCCGAAAATTGGAATTTCGTACGAAATTGGAAAATTACGATTTTACCCCTTCGGACTCCAAGGTTGATTTTCGAGAGCTTAAAAAGTTATTTTTGCGAATCCGACGTCATATTATATTGGCCACACACATTTGAGGTCAGTACAGTCGAAAAATGGAATTTCGACCCGGGACCAGAAAATTACCGTTTTGCCTTTATGGCCTATTTTTGGGGTTTCGAATTTTGGGCTGTGTTTTAGATTAAATTGTGGATAATTATCAAGAAAATTCAGAATTATTGAAAGACCAAAAGGCCCATCAATTATTGGGTAAGGATGAATAATATCCATTGGATCAAAGGGCAAAATGGTCCAACGCGCAAGATCACGACACGTGGCAATCAACTTTTGACCATTGAAAACTATTTGACTCCCTTTCTCTCTCCTCCCCTCCCCATATTCGGCCACTTCCTCCTCCTCTCCCGTTCACTCTCTTCTTCCCCCTCTCTCACGTCTCACTCTCTCTTCTCTCTTCCCTTGGTCGTAAGCGGCAGCCACCATCGGAGTAATCGTCGCTGCCGCCGTTCACCGCCAAGCGCTATCGTGAGGACACCGGAGTGCTGCCGCTGAACCAGTTCAATCCAGCCACTGTTTTGCTTGTTTCTCTCATTGGTCAGCCCACTTTTGAAACTTAAATCCAAATGAGTGGAAATCCTAACCCTTAATTAGGATTATGTGCACTTTGGACAAGTTTTAGGGGTTAATTAGTAGGGGCTGATTTGAGCTGATGTTGTGGTGATTTTAAGGGCCTAAGGTGATGATTTAGGGATGATTGTAAGGCTGTGGAGACTTGGTTTAGAGGTTGTATGAGTTGGATTTGTTTAATGGTGCAAGTCTAATGATTCTCGGGTTACTGATTTTACTATACCTCTGTGCTTTGTTATTTTGATTGTGATCATTGTGGGCCGAATCTGAAGAAGTGTTTCCATGAAAATTGTTCCCAACATCTTTAAGTATAACATACTTTAATTTGGGAATTTTTGAAATCATTTGAGGCCATTCGGAAGTCCATCTTTGGACCGAAATGGGTCTGCCCAATTTACTGTTCACCCGACCTTCGGGTCTGTTCGAATTTTTATAAATTTTTCCAGACCTATTTTCAAAATACTTCCTTCACAAAAATTGTTTAGACATTTGTGGCTATAACATATAAAAATTTCAAGGTTTTCCAAAGTGATTTGGGTACTGAATGATATGCATTTTGATGGTCAGGTGGCCTGACCGGACGGGTTGATTTTTGTCTGACTTCAAGTGACAAAACGAGGTGTTTATGGTTAGAACTGGGTTTCAAGTTCTCACGAAAAATGTTTGTTGAAATGTTTTGTACAACATATCCAAATTTCATAATTTTTGGAATTGATTTACCATTTATTTCAAAGGGATTTCTGTCGCCGTACAACAGCCCAGTTTGGACCCGATTTAGTATGTTCTCGGTTTTCTCTCTCTCGGACTGATTAGTGGCTGTCCATTGAGGTTTAATTGGGCCTTGTATGGCTAATATGTGGTTTGTTCATAAATTGCCATGTGTGAATGGTTGGGCCATGTAGTGGCTGATTTGGGTACAAATTGTGCTTGATTGTGTTAAATTTTGTGATGCCTCGTTTGAGCGACTTGGTGGTTGAATGGTACTTTGTCGTGCTCAATTGTTTAATGCCATGCTGCCTGATTTCGTGTTCGAACAATACGGTGTGTGATTGGCCAATCAAGTGCGTAAATTATGTTTTGGGCCACATGATACTAATCGGCCAAGTGCGCATGTTATGCGAATAAGTATGGACAATTGATTAGCTATCTGAGCACGTTGATTTGGCATGTTTGTTGAAATGCCGTGCTAAAATTGAATGCTCATGTTGCATTGTATGACATTGCATGGCCACGCATTATGTATGCCGAGAATGGGGCATGAGATGAGATTGTGCGCGAATGCGTGTCTGACATAAGCATGTGATCACCTAATTGCCCGATACATTTTACGCTGGGTTTAGATAAAAATTGGCAGTGTGCCGTGTGATCACTTAAGGCCTTCGTGTCGTGGCCTTCGAGTCGTGCCGTCCTCATGCACTTTGTAGCAGGACGATGCCTTGTATGTCCGGAAGATGACCAGCCACATGCACTTTGAAGCAGGCTTTGGTTCGTAAGAAGATCGGTGTTGTGCCTTATGCACTTTGTAGCAGGCTAGAGACATTGGGCCAGGGGCGTTTTTATGCTGGCCACGAAGTGTTGTGATTGGCCTTCAGGTTGGACCTTCGGGTCGTGGTCTTCGGATTGGGTCTTCGGACCGCGCCTTTGGGTCGAGTTAATGGATAAATGATTACGTGTGATGCATAATGCCTGATTATGCGAAGGAATCTACTGGGTATGGTATGGGATGTATCTAAGCGGATTCTATTTTATAATCGGAATACGCCCAAAATCCTGAGCATGAATGCCATTTGAGCTGAATTGTGAGCATAGCATGGTAGTGGCATTTGTATGCATAAAAATGCATGAGCCAAGGTGCGAGTATGTGAGACTCGATGAAAAGCATGCGGTACGAACATTGATGAGTATGAGCATACGCGTGACGTACGTGTAAATGAAGTGTTCGTGTGTGGATTTGATTATTCTATTAAAATGATTAACCTGCAGGGTCAGCAAGGTAAGCGATCCGGGCTCAAAGGCCTAGGTCAGTTGATTGACATTATTGTCTGTTGTTATATTGATTTGTTTGTCAGGAGGTGCATGTTAGCCTAGTTTTAGATCAGGAGGCCTACTTACTGAGATTCGTATCATAGTTGTTTAAACCCCGTTTTTCATACTCCCGATAGAGGTTGCCTGGTGTATCCGATCCATATGAGAATCCGGAGCCCATAGGGCAGGGACCCGAACAGGTTGGCGAGGTCGAGCAGATGGATTCAGAGGATGAGATAATCGAGGCTGAGTTCGAGTCATCAGGATCTGATCCCGATTAAGTTTCCTAGAATCAGCCTTAGCCTCCCTTAGGTCGGGCCAGTAACCCTTTTGATTATAGCCCCACCTTAGACTGCCTCCTTGGCCACTTAGCAATTTTGTTAGTAGTGGCCGTCGACTCACTTTTGTTTAGTGATTTGTATTGGTGTTTAGTGGACATTGTATATGTTTTGAAGTTCAATGCGGTATTGATTATTAGGCTTTGAATTGTTCGACGTTCCTGCTACCCTTGGTCATGTATTATTTTGTACGGGTGTTTTAATTATCTCTTCCGCATGTGCCTTATGCTCTGTGTTGGGAGTTGGGTCGGCGACGCGGCCTGGGACGTCGCAGCAAACTAGACCGGTACGTGGGATGATTGCACTTCGAGGGGTTCGAGGCGTGACATCCCTACGGCGTTTGGCGTCGTTAGAGTGGGCGTAGTACATCGAGACGATCGTGGCGGATCAAGATGAGCATCTCGGTCATCTCCGTCACTGCCGTGCGTAGCCGCGAGGAATAGGCATGGTGGACCAAGTTTGTGGCGGTAGGCGAAGCACCTCAGCAGGCAGTGCCGTGGCCGGTGGTAGCGGGGCATCGCCGGAATGCGGCTCAATCGGACTGAGGCGAGCGACGACGCTCCCCTCGGTCAGTCTCACCGTGGGAGGCAGAGTGTTGAGCAGAGTGGGACCTGAGTCGGGTTAATATCACGGAGTCCGGGTCGTGGCCGGGTATGGTTCTTGTAACTCGGGTCGACTATTGGTGTCCGGGTCGGGCGAGTGGGTCACAATCGGGTAGGGTTTGGTGTTTGGGCTGGTTTTAGTTTTGTTATATTTAGGTTATGGGCTTGTTAGTTTAGAATTAGAATAGTTTTTTAGGTCTTGGCCCTTTTGTGAATGGGCTGAATTGGTGATTTAGGCTGAAGGCTTATTTAGTCTTTTTTTTTCTAGTGGGCTGGGCTTAGGTGTTTTTTTTATTCTTTTATTTGAGTGTTGGGTTTACTCCGAATCGGGCCCTCATGAAGCCCACCTCATGGTGGACTCGGGCCAACGTGCCCGGGTCAGACTCGATCCGAGTCGAATGTGGAGATTCAACCCGAATCCGTTTTAATATTATTTTACTATTTTAATATAAAAATATTTATTTAAAAAAAATTATCTGGGTCGGATGTGGAGATCCGACCCAGGTCCCTCTTTATATTATATTATATTATATTATTTTATTTTAATATTAAAAAGTTAAAAAATTTAAAAAATTTTCGAAAATCAAAAAATATTATTTGGACTTTTGAATTGATTTCTCTTGCTCTATTGTGTGATTAGTGTCATATTTGATTGCACATTGTTTGATTCACACATTTCGAATTGCGCGTTTGATTTAACCTCGCATGTAGTTGATTAGGCATGTTAGGTTCTTGTGTTGATTGTTGCTTCCCCTAGCTTGGTTAGGAATTGAATTTTTGAGACTTTCCATTAATGTGAACGTGTTAGGCGGTAATTGAACAAGGTTAGGTATCGAAAGGGCACTAATTGGTCAATTAGTGTAATCAAGTCCCCGTACCCATTGAATCTCTGGTTCGTAGAAGTGAAGCATTTCTCCCGTGCTTCACTTTGGTGTCTAATCGATCCACCAAAAATTGATTAGTGGTGACTCCTAAATGAAATTGATTTGCATATTAACAACTTAAACTTAAGTCACAAATTGGTATAGGCTTGGGAGAGCTCGAGCTAGGTTTAACTTAGTAATCTATTAGCCTAACTCCTTAGGCGGTGAGGCCGGTTCAGGGAGGTCCCGACAATGTCCATGGTATTCTAATATGGTTGCAGAGCGACAATAAGCAACTATAACCAGATGCTTCAACCCGGTGCCTCATTCATGGTTAAACCATGAGGAACTTCACTAATCATTGGAAATATGCCTGGCCTGGTGATCACATCGATACGTATAAGCATGCAACAGATAGGATATCATGCTGAAAGTGCAAGAAGTTATATCCTTTTTCGAGGCTTGTATTATATGTGTTATATTTAGTCGGTCGGCCCATGATGTATATATCCAAGGGACACCATTTGCTCTAATAAGAAGTGCGTCTGAGAAACACCTTTTGAAGAGGTGCGAGGACAATTTCTTAAAGGAAGTTAAGATAACTTCCTCAGAAGAATATGAATAATATACAAGAGAAAATTAGAACTCTCTCTCTCTACGCATAAGGATTCCATATCTATTTTGAAAATAGAATCAGCATTAACGCTGTGGACCAAGAATACTTTCCCTGTGATTGTATTCGGACCAACATAAAGTAGATTCATTCATCATTTGCTAGTGATTCAACGTACGATCCTAGAAATTTTGTTTATAGTGCATCGAAACATGTTAGTCGATTCTCCCGACACTCGCTTCCAACATTGATATCAGAGCCTCGGTTATGATCTCTATCTTGTTTTCTTGTTGATTTTTTTCGCTTGTTATTTGATATGGAGATCACGATAATGAACTTCATACTGTCTGTATATTCATTACTCGGGAATTGCAAGATGAATCGTCGAACATGAATTGAAATGAAGAACGAGTTTGAAGGTTATGGGGCGATCGTTCTGTTCGGATGATATTTGAAAAACTTTTTACGGTGAAAATATTTTTTATTATACAAAGTTGAAGAACTCGTCAAGACGAGCAGAACGGCAGGTCGAACACCGCCGGAACCCACCGGACGCGCCGCCACGTGCAACCAGAAGCCGCGGTGTCTTCGGCAACGTGCACACACGCTGGGAATGCCAACGCATGAAGGTCACGCGCCCATCGCCAACCAGCGCGTACTGACGTCATCGATGACATCAGCAAAATTGTCGGTAACCAACATGCTGACATCATTGAAGACATCATCTCGCCGACCAACCTACCTCCAGCGACCTGACCCGACTGGAGAGCCAACTTGACCCGCGACCCAACCCGGCGACCCGACTCGTGACCAATCAACAGTCAACTGGTCGGACCGATCAACGGTCGAACTGGGTAGACCAGTCGGACTGTCTCAGAGCCCGTATTGAGCAAGCGCATGCGCCACACGCACCCCGCACTTAAGTGGCATGTTTGGGCGCGTGGGAGCTCCGATTGGAGCGTGGTTGGTACGGTTATGTTCGTATTCAAATTCTCTACATTGTGGAATAGTTATTTTATATGTTTGAAGCTTTTAAAGGTATAAAAATGCATACGGAACCCTAAATACTTGTATTTTTGGGGTATTATTACATTTTACTTGCATTTCCCCATGGTTTTGGAAATACAGAAGTTGGCTTACATGTAAATGACCACATAGAGATTGTGTAGAGCTTAGTTCGATGATAGCATATGTATGGTCTACCATACTTGCACTTCCCTAATTCTGAGCATACTCGAACAATGGCCGGAGATCCTTATTTTTTCATTACGTCATGAATTCCACTGTTGATTATATTTGTTGCATGAATGTTCTATTTGTTGATTTACATCATGCCATGCTATATAATTGCTAGAAAGGATGTGATCATTGTTTTAAATATTTTTTGTGAATTATCTTTTCTAGCGGGAGTTCGTAAGTTTGTAGAATTAGAAGAAATTCTCACCTAGAACTTAAAATTTGCACAAATTAAATAAGTTAATGATAGTAGAATAATCGTATGCCGAAACTGATTGAGAACATCGTGAACTTTCATTTTGGTGTCTTTTGTTGAATTATCATTAATTTAGTTTGTCTTTGCTGCAAATTAAAATATATTTGTTTATGTGGAAAATGTGCTAGTATTGATTCTGCGTTTATTATGTCAATGTGTAGTAGATAGTGATTATGGCTTCGGCATCCAAGATCATTGTGGCTGACCTCAATAAGGGTGAGAAGTTGAATGGTGACAATTATGATATTTGGCATCGAAAAGTTCAATATATCCTTGAGGAGCAAGAGGTTTTGGAAACCTTCAACCACACCATGGATGAACCTGAGCATGGAACTTCTATTCAACACAAAAGAGATCAAGAAGCTTTTCAAACTTGGAAAAAGAAAAATAGCATTGCTCGCATCACGTTGCTAAATTGTATGCAAGATGATTTCATGTGTGAGTTTGAAAGTTATGACAAAACTCAAGCAATATGGGTTGCCATGAAAAATAAGTTTGGGAGTACGTCTGCCACTAAGTTGATAAGGCTCACCATCAAATTTGACACTTACCGAAAGCGCTCGAATCTATCGATAAGACAGCATCTTCGGGACATGTCAAACATGATACGTGAGATGAAGTTGGCAGGTCTTACCTTAATAGACAAATAGCAAGTTTAGGCCATTATAAGGCCTCTTCCTGACAGTTGGGAACAAATGAAAATCAATGTGATACATAATGAGAATATCGTCACTTTTGATGATATTGCGTGTCATTTGGAATTAAAAGATGAGCGCCTAGAGGCTGCAAAAACCTCTACCCATGCTTATGTTGTTGAATCAGGTTCGGGCAAAGTTTCGGCCTTAAGCGCAAGAGAAACCATAAATTCAACAACAAAAGAAAAAAGACTGATCAGGCACCCAAGAGAGCCAAAACTTTTCGACGCAAGAAGCGTGGTGGGAAGAAGGACAAGGCCAAGATGATGTGCTACAATTGTGGTAAATTGGGCCACTTCGCTCGTGAATGCATTGAGCCGAAAAAAGGTACCACATTACTCCATTACTTTGAGTAATGCTTTTGTTTCTAGCACTGTAATGTTTGCTGAATCTCATCTAATGTGGACTGTAGACTCATGAGCAATAGACCACGTAGCTAGAGACCGAGGAGCATTTGTGGAGTATCATCGGATACAGCCTGGAAGAAGATGGATATATGTTGGAAATAACTCAAGAGTTGAAGTGAAGGGTATCGGCACATGTAAATTAACCTTTCGTGTTGGTCGAAACCTATTCCTACATGATGTCCTTTATGCTCCAAATATTCGGCGAAACTTGGTCTTTGTAGTTGTTCTTCTTGGCTTAGGTTATGTATTTAATTTTCATGGTGATTGTGTTGATATTTTGTTTAAAACAGTTTACTACGATTCTGGTTATGTATTGAATGATTTTATGGTGTTAGACATTGACTATGATGTGTACAAAGTTAATGTTGATGGTTGTTTTTCTTTAATTGCATCTTCTAGTAATGTGGAGATTGATGCAAGTACTTGATATGCTAAACTGGGTCACATTGGGTTACAAAGAATGAAACGATTAGCAAGAGAAGGCCTTTTGGGGTCACTCGCTAATGTTGAATTACCCGTATGTGAACATTGTCTAGCAGGAAAAATAACTAGAAAACCATTTGGTAAAGGAATCAGAGCTGAACTTCCATTGCAACTTATACATTCTGACATTTGTGGTCCTTTAAATGCGAGGGCGAGACATGGAGCCTCATAGTTCATCACTTTTATAGATGACTTCACGTGTTTCAGTTATGTTTTTCTGATTTCCCATAAATCTGAAGTATTGGATTGCTTTAGGTGGTTTATAGCTTTGGTAGAGAATCAGTTGAACAAAACAATAAAGGCATTGACAACCGATCACAGATGTGAATATCTATTTGAGCAATTCAAGGCTCTCTGTGATGAAAAGGGAATTGTAAGACAATTGACTATTCCTGATACTCCACAAAAAAATGGGATTGCAGAAAGAAGGAATAAAACTCTATTGGAAATAGTTAGGTCTATGATGGCGCAGGCAAATCTACCTATCTCATATTGGAGAGATGTGTTATTGACTGTTACCTATATGCTTAATCGTGTGCCCTCTAAGTCAGTTGCTTCCATCCTTTATAAACTGTGGACCGGTAGGAAACCAGTCTTAAGTAATCTACGACATTGGGGGTGTACAGCATATATTCATGATTCTTCCCATAAATATGACAAATTGGGCCCAAGAGGGAAGAAGTGTATCTTTATTAGATACTCTGAACACTCCAAAGGGTACGTATTCATAGGTGAACAAGATGATGGAAGTATGACTAAAATGGAGTCACGAGATGTCATGTTCTTGGAGAATGATTTTCCTAATAGAGGTGAGATCGATAATGACTTCCAATTATATGAGATGGAAGATCCCGATAACACACCCACTAATGTTATTGAGGGAAATACAAATTTTCCTCAACATACAGGACCTAGTGGAAGTGTAGCGTCGCCTAATGAACTGAATTCTAAAGAAGTTTAGTTGCGTAAAAGTAATCATAAAAGTATTCCCTATCGTTGATTTGAGATTGAAGGGGAAGCATTTATTATTACTCCATGTCACGACCTAAACATTTCTTTCGTTTTCGGGTTAATGGATTATTAAGTCTAATCTTAACTCGGGCCCTCCCAAGCTCTATCAATTCGCAACTTAGGGTTTAAGTTTTTAACATGCAAATGTTTTTATGCTTGGAGTCGCCACTAATCTATTTGAGGTAGGTCGATTAAAAACCTAAATAAAACATAGGGAGATATGTTTTATTTCTACGAATCAGATATTCTAAGCCGGGGGACTTGATTATGCTAGATCTAGTCTAATGCCCTTTCGGTACCTTTTCTTTTCAAAAATATTTTTTGGCATGCAGTTTGGATCCATTTCAACTTAGTCACTAACATGTGAGGTGTTCATGCGGGTGTGCAAACTACCAATTTAACATCCAATAAAGCATTAAATAAATTGCAAGATTGGAAGAATTACTTACCTCAAAGCAACGTAAGCATTTGCATTGTTAGCTAGAAAATCACATTGACAATCCAAATATGATTTCTAATTAACAAGCAGTTCACTCAATTTTTTTGGATTTTCACTTATTTAAATGAAAACTAATCTATATGCAATGACGTGCAAAAATTGACATGCAAATTAATGTAACCTAAGATGCAAACTATATGTCATGCAACGACGTGACCTATTTCTAATGACGGACGAATGATTTATTTTTGGTATTTTCTAATGAAATTCGGAATAATGAAAATGCCTAAAATAACATGCAATCTAATGACTTCTTTTTTTGGTATTTTCTATTAAAATTCAAAGTTAAAAAATTACCCAAATTAAGAATGCAATCTATCCTAAGGTAAATGACTTATTCTATCCTAAAGTGACTCTTTTTGGGTTTTTTTTTTTATGAAAATTCGGAATTTAAAATTATCATAAATAATCCGCTAAGATTAAAACAATTTTTAATTTAAACTAGGAAATATGCTACCTTAAATCCTAATTTAATTCAAATAATTATCCTATTCTTTTGGACATATTTAAGAATCCCTAAACATATAAAAATTCTAATTTAAATCCTAACTGAAATTTTTTGAATTTTCTTTATAAAAGAAAGCAATTAAACAGATAGATAACCACCACAATTAGAATCAATCTACGCGATCCGCCAAATTTGTTTCAAAATCAAATTTGGCACAGAAATCGAACTAACGGTCATATCTATAGAGTTATAGATATCGACGGAAAGTTGATTGTTCAAATTTGGAAAGCGGATAAAAATCATTATCGTATCCGAGTGATCATGGATAGGATGATAATTTTCTGTATCACCGCGTATCGTACCTTAGGGATAAGGTCGGATAGTCATCCAGATATGTTGCTAAATTAGAAAAGTTTCCTAATTTTGAATATTTTTAAATATTGCGGATATCAGATAATTATCCTAAGATATCTAATATTCCACATGATATTCACGAAATATTCAAACACTCAAATTGGAAAATTAAATATTCTGAAAAATATCGGATAATGTCATGTTACCTAATTTGAAATATTTCCAAATTTGGATTGCAGATTGGGATCGGGTTTGCGGATCAAGCGACGAGCGACACGGCAGCGGGACGGCGGCTGGCGGCGGTGTGCTTGGTGGCTTCGCAGGTGGCTGGTTGTGACGGTGACTATGGGCGACGGTGGCTGTGGAGGAGCGACCGTCGACGGCACAGCAAGGCTGCTTCGGGCAGTGGTCAGCAGCACCCGGCGCGGCAGCTGGAACGCCCAGCGGTGCTGCTGGTAGGTCTGGGCGTCGGCGGAGCAGCGAGGATAGTGGCGGTGCAGCTTCAGGCAGCTCTCCGACGCGATAGGCGGTGGCAAGGTGGGACAGTGCGGTGTAGAGGCAGGTTCGGCAGCTTTACCGGCGAGGCGCTCAGCCCGGGGAGGTTCACGGCGGTTGCCGCGGAGGCATACGGCGGCGCGGTGCAGGGCAGGGACGCGGCGACGGCTGTTGGTGTGGCGTAGTGGCGGTGCACAGCAGCGGGCAACGATGGTCGTTGGCGGTAGCACGGTTGTAGAGGGTAGCGACGGTCGTCGGTGATGGCACGGCTGCAGAAAGGTGGCAGCTGGGCGTCTGGTGATGGCATCTGTACAGAGGTGGCGTGCAGCCTCGCGGCGAGTGGCGGCGGCAGTGGGGGAGGGTGCGACGGCGTGCGGCGTCTCCCTCTCTCTCTCCCTCACACTCATGAGTGTCTCTTAAATTTTTTTTGATCTGAATTTTTTTTTGAGTCCTCCTGATTATGACCTAAACACATATATTTATAATACTAACCTAGGTCAATTAGTCGGGCTTTCTAGTCCTGATGGGCTTAGGCTTGGGCATAGGCTCTAATTTAATTCAAGTGGGCTGAATTAATTTGGACTTTTATTTAGTTAGGCTTGATGGACTAAATTAAGCTCAAATTAAAACAACCGAACCCATTTAACTTGAAATTTTCGGCCTTTGCCTTTCCGAACGAGCCAAGTCTCGTTCGATAAATTTTAAGCTCGTTTGCCACCACCAGTCCGATGCGGAATGCAATTAAACTAAATGGACATAAACTATATGTTATGCAATTTTAAATATTTTTGTTTAGGGGTTAAAATTTAATCCCTAATTTTCTATGCAAATTACGACTAAATGGTCGGTAAAATTTAGGTGTCAACACTCCACAAGACGATGCGGAGCCTAAAACAGTTCAAGAGGCTCTCTCATCTCCTGACAAGGAAGAATGGTGAAAAACTTTAGAAAACGAAATTGAGTCTATGAGGACAAATCACGTCTGGGACTTGGTTGATCTGCCACCTGATCGCAAGACTATTAGAAACAAATGAATTTTCAAGATTAAGCAAAGGACGGATGGATCCATTGAAAAGTATAAGGCTTGCCTTGTGGCGAAAGGCTATACTCAATAAGAGGGTGTAGACTATGAGGAAACTTTTTTACCAATTGTAAGGTTTGCCTCCATACGCCTTATCCTAGCCATTGTTGCACATTTGGACCTAGAATTACATCAAATTGATGTAAAGACAACATTTCTTAATGAAGAACTAGATGAAGAAATCTATATGAAGTGACCGATAGGTTTCATTGTTGAAGGTAAAGAGCGTAAAGTTTGCAAACTTTATCGCTCAATTTATGGCCTTAAGCAATTGTCTAGACAGTGGTATTTTCGTTTTCATCGACACATAATTGCTTTTGCGTTCACAACGATCGAAAAGGATCACCGTGTGTATATCAAATAGTTCGAGGATAAATTTATGATTTTATCTCTTTAGGTGGACGATATTCTGTTGGCTGAGAATGACAAGGGTTTGGTTATAATTATAAAAGAATGGTTGTCTTCTAATTTTGAAATGAAGGACATGGAGAAGCTACATATATATTGGGAGTTAAGAATGAAAGAGATCGATCAAAGAAACTTTTTGCTATGTCACAAGAGTCTTATATAATGAAGATTGTTGAACGCTTCAATATGCAGCATTGTAATCTCATTGATGCCCCTGTCATGCAAGGCGAAGGCCTGAGTACTGAGATGTGTCCTAAGACTCTAGAAGAAAAGAAAGAAATGATAATTGTTCCTTATGCAAGTGTTGTCGAAAGTTTGATATATGCTATGATGTGTACTCGACCCGACATATGTCATGCTATTGGGTTAGTGAGCCGACATCAATCAAATCCTGATCCAGCACACTAGAAAGCAGTTAAGAGGATCCTGAGATATTTTAAAGGCATTATGGACTATTGACTTTGCTATCGAGGGAGTAATCTACGCTTATTAGGATACTCTAATGCTGATTGGAGAGGAGTCCTAGATGAGCGTAAATCGACGTTTGGATATGCGTTCTTGCTTAATGATGAGACCATAGCTTTATCTACGATGGAGGCAGAATTTATTGCATGTTCTGCAGCAGTGCAAGAAGCAGTATGGCTAAAACGTTTCTTGGAAAATTTAACCATTGTCATTGATGTCCTAAGACCAGTGATAGTATATTGCAATAGTCAAGCAGCCATTGCCTATGTGAAAGATCCCAAGTACCACGGTAGGACGAAGCACATTGACATAAAGAATAATTTCATCAGAGATATAATAGTGCAGAAGGAAGTAGTCTTGCGATATATTTCAACCAACAGGATAGTTGTTGATCCATTTACGTAGGCTGTTCCAAGAGATGTGTTCTTAACCAACAGGATGTCTCTAGGATTACGTAAAATATGATTATGATATGTAATATTGTTGAGGATAATTGGATTATGTGTATATATGTATTGTACTTGTTTGTTAATGAATTAATATTTCATCAATTAGTACAATGTTATGAGACTAGCATAAACGCACATATATTGTTGAAAGGTATGTTACCAGGTAATGATTGGCTCACTCACACGAGCAATCACCTCAAACGCTATAGTAAGCAGGTTGAGATTAGACAATATGAACTATAAATGTTGGAAGAGCAGTTTAGTACATAAAATGATTTAATGTCGCCTTGATTAGAATCAAGATGAGGTCTATTATTTGTATGTGATAAGACCGAACATGATAGTCTCACAATCATATATGCCTGAAGGTAGCCGGATGCAAGTACTAAATTGAGTGCTGTGGAAAGCCATATGATATAGCACTCGGGCTAAACATAAGTACGTGATAAGCATGTGACTATGTTTAGGCTAAGATTCGTATAGTGGATATGATTAATAAATGACATATGCTCTTATAGAAAGAGAAATCCATTATAACATGTTATTCATACTACATGTGCTTTATTTGACCAATAAGGGAGATGCGTACAATTATCCCTATTTATTCATTGTGTGAGTCCTTAAGGTAATTTATAATTTACCTTACTTTGTGCCCTATGTTACTTCTAACTATGTTTTTTTTTGGTAAGGTAAGTATGTATATAACTTTTCATAAAAACCAATACAACCTAAGCTCAAACCAAGTCATGACCTAATAGAGACATAGGAATGTCTATAAAAGGTCAGGAGAGGTTCAGCAGGAGCTATACAAGAATAGAGAGCAAGAAACAAGGAAAAGAAAAGAGAAGACCCAAAGAGGGACAACAAGCCAATCAAAAGATTGGAAAAGGAAAACGAAGCTAGGGAGAGCTCCTATTGAAGGAGAGAATAGAAGCCGGGAGGTTCCAATTCCTTAGCAAAATACAGTTCCTATAAGTGTCCTGGATTTCACCCATGGAGTTGACTTTGTCCTTGACAGCTTTGAGAATGTGTTTGCGCATAGCCGGGATGTGAATACTCTTGTCCCTGAATATAGCATTGTTCCTTTCGGTCCAAATGAGGTGACATAAGGAGCCAAAGGAAAATCTAGCAATCCGGTGAGCAAACGAGGAACCTCCAAAAGCTTGCATCGCCCATTGGATATGGTCCTGCCATGGCCTGTTGCGCCAGGGTAGATAGCATTTCGTTGCCCACATGGAAGCCAGCCTACTGGTCGTTGAACATTCAAAGAATACGTGGTTGATAGTATCAGGGGTGGAACTACAAAAGGCGCAGAGAGCGTTGTCAATCCTTCCATTATGCATGAGGAATAGCTGGGTAGGTAGTCTATTAAGGGAGACCACCCATAAAAGGAAAGCATGGCGTGGAGCAATAGATTGATCCCATATAAAAGTATGCCAAGGAGCCGGTCGTCCTCTCATGCGGATGTGATTCCAAGCTAGAGCAACCGAAAAGGTTCTTGAAGGATGAGGGAGCCAACAAAAGGTGTCATCAGCATCATTTGAAGAAACCGGATGGGGAGCCGTCCAACTCATAATAGAAGTTAGAGGAGGTGAAGGTAGCCAAGTACCCTCCCAGAAAGTCCTAACCGAGGCATCCCTAGGAATGCTCGACTGGTATATGTCCCTGTTACTGAGAAGACGGTATAGAGGGCCTCGAGGGTGCCACGAGTTGAACCAGAAAGAAACAGAATGGCCATTTCCAATCTTCCAGTAGAACATAGTTTGGGCAGTAAGCCTCATGTCAAGGATCTTCTTCCAGGTCCAAGAGCAGAAGGTGGGTTTGGAGACTATCCAGAAGTTGGCATTTTTTATAAAATTAGAATGAACCCATTGACACCATAAGGATTCTTTATCCGTGAAAAGAAGCCATATGTGCTTAATGATCATCGCCCTGTTATACTCAACAAGTCGCCGGATGCCTAGCCCACCTTCGGCCTTGGGTAAGCAAACGGCATTCCATGTTACCCGAGCTCCACCTAGCCCAAGATCAGGACCTTTCCATAGGAATTGGCGCAAGGTAGCCTCAATCGTGTATAAAACGGACTTCGGGAAGGAGAAGATAGTGGCCCAATAAACCTGGATAGAATAGAGGACCGATTTAATAAGTTGAAGCCTACCGGCAAAAGACAAAAACCGATGGCTCCAAGAGCGGGCTCTAGCTGTGATAGCATCAATTAAAGCTTTGCAGTCCTTCTTGCTGAGCCTGGTGGATATGATAGGGACCCCAAGGTAACGAAAGGGGAAGGTTCCTTGCATAAACCCGAGGCATTAGAGGAGCTGGTCACGCAACTCCGGGGACCCTCCAGAAAGAAAGACCTCACTCTTGGAGGGGTTAGGTTGAAGCCCAGACCATTCAGAGAATAGACAAAGAGCTTGCTTGATTAGTTCAACGGATCTGAGGTGGCCTTCAGCAAATAGAAGAACGTCATCCGCAAAAAAGAGATGTGAAAGCTTGGTAGATTTGCAACGCCAATACCAGTGGAAGTCCGGAGTCTCTGTTTTGGCTTTGAGAATTCCGGAGAATACCTCCATAGCCAAAATAAAGAGATAAGGTGATAAGGGGTCGCCTTGACGGATACCACGAGTACTTCCAAAGAAACCATGTAATTCCCCGTTTATAGAGACAGAGAATTTCGCAGTAGAGACACAAGTCATTATCAACTTGACAAAAAAAGGAGGGAAGTTGAAAGCTAGCAAGGCGTTCTCAATGAAGGTCCAATCAACAGTATCAAAAGCCTTGTGAAAGTCCACTTTTAGGGCACACTTAGGAAGGTAAGGTTAGTGGTGGAAATCTGCAAAAAGCTCTTGGGCGAGCATAATATTATCACTTATTCGCCGCCCTTTAACAAACGCTGTTTGAGCCGGGCCAATAAGGGAAGGAAGAACACGTGCTAGCCATCTAGCCAATAATTTGGAGATACATTTATATAATGTATTACAACAGGCAATAGGACGGAAATCAGACATCGTCGAAGCGTTGGTAGATTTTGGCACTAGTGTAAGAATCGTGCAGTTGATCTCTTTGAGTAAGCATCCCGTCTCAAAAAAATCTTTGACCGCTTTAACGGTGGATGGGCCAGTGATCTCCCAAGTAGATTTAAAGAAATCAACAGTGAAGCCGTCTGAGCCCGGGGCTTTACCCTTAGCAAGTGAGAAGAGGGTATTTTGGATTTCCTCATCTAAGACCGGTTGTGACAACAAGTGTCTCTGATTATCATCTAACGCTCGGCCAATGAACTGCCCAATCTCCCTAACCGAACTGTGAACAGCATTTGAACCATTGAGAAGTCCTTGAAAGTGGCCAACAATGTGTTGTCTGACCCGGGGAGGGTCAAATATGAAGACCCCATCCGCATCAAAAACCGAAAGAATTCTGTTTTGCGAGCGCCTTTTATTTACAAAGTGATGGAAAAACTTCTAACTATGTTCTCGAAGTAGAATATCAATGTTGCTACTTTAGCATGTTACCAGCGGTCATGAGATGTGTCTAAGAAAGCATTTGTTCTGAAATGAAGAGAGACATGAGTGCAAAGGAAGACTATTGTTATTTTACATCTATCACATGTGTTTACCGGTTGACCAATTATTTCAACTTCAATGGCTTCGGAAATAATTGTAAATACATGGTGTTCTTGAGAAAAGTCAAGAATGGCCTTTAAAGGATAGGTATACTTGGACTGATATAACAAAATATGTCTGGGGCATTGTGAGACATCAATTGTTTATTTATTTTTGGGGTTGTAGCCATTATGTTGTCCCTAACATGTGCATAATTAGAGCTCCCAAGTGCAGGTGTACTCACTAGTCGCACGGCTTTTCTTGCCAGTATGAATTGTTTATAAGGTAGATGAATGTTGAATGTCTTATATTCTTGATAGAGTATCATCAAGCCCATCATGTGCGAGTGGGAGATGTCATATTTCGTTTGTCCACCCATGATGTATGTGTCCAAAGGACACCATTTGCTCTAATAAGAAGTGTGTCTGAGAGACACCTTTTGAAAAAGTGCGAAGAGATTTTCTTAGGGAAAGTTAAGATAACTTCCTCAGAAGAATATGAATAATATACAAGAGATAATTAGAACTCTCTCTCCCTCTCTCGCTCTCTCGACGCATAAGGATTTCGTATCTACTTTGAGAAGAGAATCGATATTAACGCTGTGGAACAAAATACTTTCCCTGTGATTCTATTCGGACCAACGTGAAGTACATTCATTCATCGTTTGCTAGTGATTCAACGTACGATTATGAAAATTTTGTTTGTAATGTATCGAAATAGGTTAGTCGATTCTCCCGACACTCGCTTCAAACAGTATGATTGTAATATCATTTGGTATGAACGTAATCGAATTCATTTATTGAGATTATTTTCCTATCACTGCTATAATCAACGGACAGTATTGAAATTGATGCGGCCAACACAGTATATGCTTAGAGTTTGGGGTGGCGCGGCTGCTAATTCCCGCTTTTCTGGCGGGGTAAGAACAGTAATTGTGCCAAAACTTGTGTACGGAGGCCACTTTGGTGCCAAAACTTCCATTTGGATCACTTTAGTGCCAAATCGGAGGAAAAATGATCATTTTGGTGCCAACGGCGAGAGATTCCGGCCAAAAAAATACGTGGCATTTATATTAAAGAAAAATAAGTTGACGTGGCAAATATTTTAAATCGCAGTCCACGTGGAATGGCATAAACGACGTCGTTTTCCATCCTCCACAAGAAACGACGTCGTTTTATTTTCTTACGTGGAATGCGTTTAACAAACGACGTCGCTGAAGAAGGGGGCTAAAATTAGGGCTTGAGTTCTCCCTCGCTCGACCTAGCTCCCTCGATCGCCTTCCGTCGCTCACGCACCGTCGCTCACCCGCCGTCGCTCGGCCGTCGTCCACCGCCGTCTGTCTGCCATCGTCGTAGCTGCGCCATTGTTTGCTGGCCCACCGTCGCTCAGCCGCTTCACTCAGGTTTGTCATGTTCTCGCCGTGGGTCAATTTGGTGGAGAATTTAGGGTTCCGACAGGCAAATTGGGGCACGGAGGGCAAAATGAGGGCTCGGCTTAGACTGCCTGCTTTTATGGGAAGAGAAAAATAGTGGGGACCTCACTTTTGTTTAATCACTTTTGTCGGGAGGGCAAACTTGTGGGGACCGACTGTGACTGAATTGAAAAATAGGGCGTGGAGGGGAAAATGAGGGCTCGACGCAGAGGGAAACTAAGGAAACTGGTGGGAGTGCTGGGGACAATGATGGGGACCGAATGGGGTCGAATTGAAAAATGGGTTGAGGTCGAATTGAAAAATGGGTTGGAGTGCTGGGGACAATGGTTAGAGTCGAATTGAAAAATGGAGTGTTTCTGTGGGGATCGAATGGGGTCGAATTGAAAAATGGGTGTTGGGGTCGAATTGAAAAATGGGTTGGAGTACTGGGGACAGTGATTGGAGTGCTGGGGACAGTGGTTAGAGTGCTGGGGACAGTGATTAGTGTTTCTGTGGGGACCGAATGGGGTCGAATTGAAAAATGGGTGTTGGGGTCGAATTGAAAAATGGGTTGGAGTGCTGGGGACAGTGGTTAGTGTTGCTGGGGACAGTAGTTAGTGTTGTTGTGGGGACCGAATTGGGTCAAATTGAAAAATGGGTGTTGGGGTCGAATTGAAAAATGGGTTGGAGTGCTGGGGACAGTGGTTAGTGTTGCTGGGGACAGTAGTTAGTGTTGTTGTGGGGACCGAATTGGGTCAAATTGAAAAATGGGTGTTGGGGTCGAATTGAAAAATGGGTTGGAGTGCTGGGGACAGTGGTTAGTGTTGCTGTGGGGACCAAATGGGGTCGAATTGAAAAATGGGTGTTGGGGACATTACGTTATTTAATCAATTGAATTGAATAAATCGGCTTCCTTTGTTTCTTTCGATAATTGTTTAATCAATTAAATGTAAAGTTGTTGATGATTATGCTATGTAGTCTCAATGAATGACTTTTTATTTTTATTCTTTGGGTGCAGCATTGAAATGGAGGGGAATCATGTAGGCGTCATTGTTTGCTATGGTGGAGAGTTTGTTATTGGCCTTGACAACTGGGAATATTGTGGTGGGAACGAAGGTACTATTTACGTCAATGTTGGGAAGCCATCATATATTGATTTTGTGAAGGATTTGTTGTATTTTTTTCGAAGTAAAGTGCAACAATTGCACTATTGTGTTCCTGGGAAGGAATTGAAGGATGGCTTGAGATTTTTTAGTGACGATAATGGTATTAAGAATATCATTTACCATTATCTTCACGGCGATGAAGCTAAGGTCTATGTTGAATATTATAGTGATGATGAGGCTGATGAGGATGATGGAAATAATAGTAATCAGGTTGGGGATGAGTCTACGTTAGATGGAGGGCAACATGAGAGTCAAGGGAGGGAGGAGAGGGAGATAGATTTTGATAGAAATGTGGATGAAGTCTCAGTTGAAGCTGTCGCTGATGAAGACTTAGTTGGATTAGAATGGGAAGTTGCTCAACATAGTGTGTCAGAAGATGAAGCTTTGCCAATTGTCAATTTCCTAAGTGATGAAGACGATGATGAACTCCAACAATCAAGACAAAAACAAAGAGAATTTTTCAGAAAAAAACTCCCAGCTTTAGGAGAAAGGCTTGAGCTGGATGGAGATAATGGAAGAGAAGATACAGCAAGTTGTGGCAATGAAACTGCTGGTTCGGAGAATGATAATGAAGAACCTGTTCGTCGAATGAAAAGTAAGTACCCTTGCTATGATCCAAATGTTGATAAACCTGTTTTGTGTGTCGGCATGAAATTTGATAATGCAAGACAATTAAAAGAAGCTATTGTGGAGAGTTCTATTGTTGAACAGAGGAGCGTAGAATTCATTAGAAATACGAAGGGATTTGTGAGAGCTAAGTGCTCACAACCCAATTGTCATTGGAATCTGTACGGCGCTATGAGTAGGAAGGGGTCATTTCAGATTAGGTCCTTCCAGGAGGAACATACTTGTTCAATTCATTTTGGTAACAAAAGGGTAACAAGTGTGTGGTTGGCGAAACATTTTTTTAATACAATCAAAGCAATGCCCGAGATCAAATGCCCTCAGTTTAAGCAATTAGTAAAGGAGGAGGTGGGAGTTAATGTGTCGAGGAATCAGTGCAAGAGAGCTAAGCAGAGGGTGATGCAAATATTGATAGGTCAGTACAAGGAAGAATATGCGCAAGTATGGGATTATGCCCACGAATGCGTGGTTCAAAACCCATCTAGTAGGGTATATGCTGAGGTTGTAGAGAGGCCACTGCCTGATTGTGGGCCTAGATTTGATAGATTTTATGTTTGTTTTGATGCATGCAAACGAGGCTTTTTGGCTGGTTGTAGAAGAGTTATAGGATTGGATGGATGTTTTCTTAAGGGTATATGCAAGGGGGAGTTATTGGCTGCTGTGGGGGGAGATGCCAACAATCAAATGTTTCCGATAGCTTGGGCAGTTGTCAAGATTGAGAACAAGGATACTTGGTCCTGGTTCCTCAAGAATTTAATGGTTGACCTTGACATAAACGATGGGGGAGGATGGGCATTCATGAGCGACCAACAGAAGGTAATACCATTGTCAATTAATTCCCTTTTAATATTAATTAGTTGAGTATTTTCTGACTTGTATTTGTTGATTTGAATTTTTGTAGGGACTTGTTCCTGCATTGGCTGAGTTGATGCCATATGCTGAGCATAGAATGTGCGCGAGGCACATATATGCAAATTGGGCAAAGATCTACAAAGGAGATATGCTGCAGAAGCTGTTTTGGCATATAGCAAAGAGTACCAACATGGCTGACTTCAGATTAGCCAAAGAGGGATTGTTGCAGCTGACAAAAGAAGGCTTTGATGCACTATTCCAGACAGAAGCTAAGCACTAGTGTAGGGCCTTCTTCAGCGAAGAATTTAAATGTGATATAATTGACAACAATCTTAGTGAAGCTTTTAATGGCAGAATTTTAGAGGCCAGGTGCAAGCCAATCATCAGCATGCTTGATGATATTCGAGTTATGGTCATGACCAGACTGCACATGCAAAGAGATGGGGCTACCAAGTGGAGCAGAGAATGCGGTCCTAGAATTGTAAAGAAATTGGATGCGAACGTTGCTGCTAGTAGGTTCTGTCATCCGGTTTGGAATGGAGAAAATGGATATGAGATCATTCACAATAATGATAAGTATGTGGTCAACCTAGATAGAAGAAAGTGTTCATGCCGAGCCTGTGAACTAAGTGGAATTCCTTGTCCCCATGGTATTTGTGCCATTTTGATGAAGCAAGAAAGGCCAGAGGATTACCTACATGATTGGTACAAAAAAAGCTCATACCTTAATTCGTACCAATTCATGATGCAGCCTATCTGAAGTAGTAAATTTTGGGAGTCAACAAATCATGAAGGCCCTCTACCTTTGCCACTAAAGAAGCAAATAGGAAGGCCAAAGAAAAAACGAAGAATACAGGAGGGAGAGGCATCAAGTCAAAGGATGAGTAAGATCGGGGTGAAGATGAAATGCTCCTATTGCCACAAGGAAGGGCACAATAAGAAAGGTTGTCAGTTGAAAAGGCAACGTGCACAAGACGGTGTTGCAAGAGCTGATCGTGGGCCAACAACAACACCTACTGAAGAGGTTGCTCTTGGGCCTACTGAAAGGCCAACAGAAGGCCCTGTTGTAGGCCAAAGTGCAGGGACAACTACAGGCAGGACAGCAACAACAACAATTGAGTCCACTGTCAAACAAATGAGGAAAAAATATCCAGTAAGCTATACATTGTTGTGTTTGTCTTTTATAGGCTGAGTTTAATTTTGTTATGTGTGTCTCAGGTGAGAAGACGACCAACTGCACAAATTGCACAAGGACAGAGAACCCCACAAGTTGCTCCCCCACGAGTTGCTCAAAGTGATGCACCACAGCGAACAAGAGGGGTTCTTGGAAAAAGAATGGTTATGGGATTTACACAGATGAACGTACTGGAATGACTATTTTCAATGTAAGATTTGTAGGACTCATGTATTTAATTTATGATATTTCAATTAATTTGGTTAACAATATAATTATGTTCTTGTAGCCTGGAAGAAATTCGGAGGTGCTTATCTCTCAAGGTGGGACTCAAGAGTCAAACGCGCAGCCAAAGAAGAGCGCAAAGAAGAAGAAGAAGACAGCGAGTATAGCTTCAAAACAGCCACCAACAAATAAAGTTGCACCAGTTCAATCTCAACCAACAGAACCGGTACTAGTTCCTTCTCAACCGACTGATCATGGGGCCAATGTTCCTACGGAGAGGTCCCGACACATGACACGTGCTACAAAAAAAATTGTTGATGCTGAGAAGAATGTGACAGAAATGCCAGTTAATGAACCTACGCGTCCAGTTCGAAAGAGTGCCCGAATTATGAATCAATTCAAAAGTGCAAAAGGAAAAGGAGCCGGGGGTGTTGTGTATATTGACTAATGGGAGGGTGCTGGACATGGTATCTTGACTGATGGGGATTGCTGCCATTGTTGTTAGGTGGGAGGGGATCGTTGACTGATTGGGGGCTGATGTTGTATATGGACATGTTTATTTTTGTAAAGAACCAAGCAATGTCAATGGCAACAATGTTTTTGTTATTTTATTGTCTTGCACCTTGTTATGAGGCTGATGTTGTTTTTGGAAGTTGTTGGTTGATTATTGTTGCTGGTTGAAATTGTGGGTGCTGGATCTTCGTGCTGGTTGAAGTTATGGGTGCTGGATCTTCCTGCACTAGCAAATACAAGTACTGGTGTAAGAACAAGCTGCACTAGCACAGCACTAGTGCAATTGTGGCTGTTGCTGCATCCTGTTGCACCAACACAGCTCTCGGTGCAACTCTGGGTGCTGGTGTGCCTTCTTCCACCAACACTTGTATGAGCTGGTACAAGAACAAGATGCACCAGCAACTCAACTGGTGCAAGAACATGCACCACGATTGGTGCAAGCCAAGGGAAACATAGTTGAAACTGATTTGTTCTTTTTTTGAAACTCCTGCAACATGAGTGATCACTTTTTCATCACGATTGACACTAAAATGATCACTTTCAGAAAAACTAGGCACTGAAACGATCACTATTTACAGCTTATGGCACTGAAATAGTTCCTTGTGAATTGTTAGCACCCTTTAATTTCTTCATGGTTTGCAGATGCAATGGTTGCAGCAAACCATTACATCTGATGCAAAAACCAAGCAAACCAAACTGATATATACAATACAGAACTAGGCAAAAAAAATTTGAAGTGCTCACAACCAATGAATTCCAACTCCAACATTCCATTTCCACCATAGATTGGAACAAAGCCTTTTGTTCCATACAATTTGCAGCAAACCAGTAACACACACACTTTACTTACAAATGACCCAATACAAGTAAATATTCCACATCTTTGATTATGGTAGACATACAAACTTCTTCTCATTAGTCACTTCAAATTTGAATATACTACACAAGAGAACAACAACACAAGAGAACAATAAAACAATCAATGCTCGATAAAAGTTTCTTTCAATTTTCAGCCTTGAAACTTCCCTCTTCAAATGGTCGATTAAAGATGTTAAACCCTTCATTTGAGCTTGCATTGAGTCGACATCATCTAACTCATCCATTAATGTAGGTGGAGGTTGATGTCGTCCTTCAAGTAGCTGCAAGATCACTTCTGTGGCTCG
Source organism: Syzygium aqueum (assembly GCA_031216185.1). Lineage (NCBI taxonomy): Eukaryota > Viridiplantae > Streptophyta > Magnoliopsida > Myrtales > Myrtaceae > Syzygium > Syzygium aqueum. The sequence goes on along the minus strand of CM062235.1, from coordinate 36,196,329 downwards.
GCCGGAGAATTTGGCATCAACCCATTTGAAATATTTGCACTTTGAGCCTTCTCTATACCTACCGCATCCATGGAATCTTCTCCCGGGATTTAACTGAGTCCAAGATGTTCTTCTCGGACTCGGTAACCCGCAAAAACAGTAACACTCACCATCTAGTTGGGTTTTTTTAATCGAATGTGAGCCGCTGCTGAAGCTTCCGCCCTCCATCTGCAAGCGCGAGCTACCACCCTCCATCTGCAAGCGCGAGCTGCCGCTCTCCATCTGCAAGTGCGAGCTGATAATTGGGGATTTAAGGTTCTGCTTTTCACGGTTAGGTATCCCGAATGTCAGCCGAGCTTCCGCCTTTCATCTTTCAATTTGGGGATTAGGGTTCTTATTTTGGGGAGAAGAAGCTCAATAAAACGGCGCCGTGTAGGTATGGTGAATAAAACGGCGTCGTTTTATTCTTTGCAAGCTGACTGTGCTCTCCGACGAGCCACGTCGGCTTCAAATACTAATAAAAAATTGCCACGTCAGATTTCCGACCAACCAAATTGGAGTTGGCACTTAAAAGATCGTTTTTCAAATTTTTTGGCACTAAAATGATCCAAATGAAAGTTTTGGCACCAAAGTGGCCTCCGTACACAAGTTTTGGCACCATTACTGTTCTTCCCCCCTTTTCTGGCTACAAATTGTCTTTTTCCACCAATCCGCTTTAGAAGGAGGAACCGGACCAACATCAAACTTCGCCTTTTCGATTTCTTCCACGATTAGGTACATCTAGTGAGCTTTGAATGTCTCTCGAATTAGTGACGCATTGCTATCTCACAATGGAAAAACTCAGCAGAAGCAATAGACGACACATACTTGGAAATCTATCTACCTTCTAATAATGTCGCGGTAAATGTTATTCGAGTTACAGTCTCTTCGACTCATTTCAACGTCTGTGTTTTCAGAGCTCCTCTCACTGTAGAAACCGGGCTACTTGGGCTGTGGTGGCAAAGCGCTCTCACTGTCCAACATCAGAAGCACAGATGACATATTTGGTCTATCGTCAGGATGCCATTGCACATATAATAGCCCGATTTGAACGCATTTAACTACTCCCAACATGGGCGATGTATCAACTGAGACATAGGTGTTAGCAATGAGGCCTAAGTCGATGAACTTTCCATGTATCAATAGATCTAAAATTCATTTGACATGATGAGTAACATATAAGTTTCTTTACTGTATGCTATCGACTTTCATTATTGATTGCCAACCCTCTTTTAAAGAAAACTGATAGTAATAAATGGAGTGATGCTATTACTTGATGCAAAAATAGGAAAAACGAGAACCAAGATTGTAACTGAGGTTCTGAAAGCAAGTTCTAGTCAGAGCCATAATTCCTACAGAGCAAGAGCTCAACTCAACTGATGGAAAAAACGTACCTCGAGGACCTTTTTTCCTCTTCCAAAAAATGCAGAAGTAAATCACCACCAAAAGCATGACAAATGCAGCGGAAATTGCTACTGCCACCATTCTTTCCACTTGGAATTCACTGAATCTGAGAACATTGAGAGAGGCGAAAGGTCATCAAGATGAATGATGTATAGGATTAACGTGCGTCGAGGAAGAGGAACAAAACAAAGCTATACGTACTGCCCAGGTCCGTAGCTGAAACACGAATAAAAAGATCTTGATTTGTGTATCCGATGAGTTCTCTGACATCAACAAGATATCCAAATCATAGGAGACAGCCGTTTCCACCTCGCGTGGCATCTATGTTCACGTTGGCCCTGCTAGAGCAGTTCTTAAAGCACTCTCTTTCACATTCCTTCAGGCTCATGCTAGTGTTCATCGTGAACTGCAACAAATCATGAATTTTCACACCTTTGAGCCTCTTAATCCCTTATCCTTTAGAACAATTAAGTGTTCTTTAATGGAATTACATACTTAAAGGGAAAGAGAAGTATATACCAGGTGCATTCCCAAGAGCAAGTACTTTGTCAAAGACGGCAGAGATTCTTTTCATATTTTTATGCAGACAATACCATGTACTAGAGTATCCATCTACAATGTAACAGCTAATACCATGCTATGTGTTGTTAACTATGTGTGCATAAAATCTCGGGGATCTTCACCGACCCTCTACTGTGGTCATAGTTAACTTGTTCATTTCGCTGTCTATTTGATCTTTAAACCTCTCTGTGTAAAATCCCGGTTGGTTGGGCTGCGGCAACGAGGCGTTCTCACCGTCCAACATCAGAAGCACAGATGACATGGTCGGCCTTTGTTCTGGACTTTGCTGAACGCATGAGAGGCCTATCTGGACGCACCTGATAACTTCCGAGATTGGAAATGAATCCTCCATTTGTTTGTCTATGAGTTCGTTGGCCTCCCCTTGAAGCCATAATTTCCAGGCCTGAAAGTTGCAGAGTTTTAGGCAATTTTATATGAGCACTATCAGAACTTGAAGTAGAAACTTGGAGTAGAAGCTTACATGTCCAAGAAGGTTAAAATTGTGATCATGATGATGAAATTCTCTGTTCCTCCTGCCACTAATTATTTCCAGGACGAGGACTCCCAATGCTAAACACATCTGATTTAGCTGAGAAAATTCCGTCTATTGCATACTCTGGAGACATGTATCCACTGCATTACATTTTGAGGCAAAATATGTAGTAAATTGAAAAAAAATAGCCACTAAATAATGCATCAGAATATGGGAAATATTTAATTTGCTGAGAACTTCAAAAGGCACTTACTAAGAGTCCCGACTACACGTTTTGTCTTTCCCAGGAATTGATCTCCTCTGAAAGCCCTAGCCATGCCCAAATCTGATATCTTTGGGTTCATCTCACTATCCAACAATACATTACTAGCTTTTAGATCCCAATGAATTATTCTCAATCTCGAGTTGCGATGTAAATATAGAAGTCCCCTTGCAATACCTACAATGATATCGAACCGCCGCCTCCATACGAGAGAATTACCTGCTCTAGTACCTACAAGTTTTTTTGGGGGGGCCAAATCAACATAGGAATTCACAATCAAAACTACAAACTAACTCAAAATAGGATTAATCGTATCTGAAAAGAAAATTTTTAAGTAATCAACAACATTATGAGACTAAGTTGAGGTGCTAGGGACAGACCAAATATTAAGGAGTCGAGGCTTCCATTCGGCATATATTCATATACTAACAGCCTTTCCACTCCGTCAATACAGCATCCCAATAGCTTGACAAGATTTTGGTGTTGAAGTCTTGCAATCAACAAGACTTCATTCTTGAACTCATTGCAACCCTGTCTCGAGTTCTGCGACAGCCTCTTAACAGCTATTTGAACTCCATCGGACATTAGACCCTGCGACATTTACGCTAATCATTGAAGAGAACCATTCAAAATGATGAAGCTGAAGTCACATATCCATGTCTTATTCGATAAGTACACATCCAAGTCTTCTTTTCTTTATATGGGGGACAACATAGTATTTTTTAACAGCTCTAAAATAAAGGACGGTCAGATGAATGAACCCCCGGCGCTCATATGAGAGTTGACGAGCATAAATACCCTCTTTAACTTCTATTCTGCTACACTGACTCCCTTTTCAAGGAGGCATCCCTTCTCCCTTTCTTGTTATTGGGATAGGTAAACTCTTATAGATCCAGGTAATATCCATAGAACCAATATCCATATTCATAGATAGTAATACTGAAAAGGTCCTTACCTTATAGACGGGACCAAAACCGCCCTCTCCGATTTTATTGAGAGACAAAATCTTTGAGTCGCCTTAGTAATATCTTCCAAGTCTAGTATAGGCAGCTCTAAGTTGTCTTCCCTCCCAGTTTGCATCTCCGATATTTTCCCTGCCAAAAATAGTCAAAGGCTTGTGTGAGGGAGAGAGTTTTGCAGTATATGAGCTCGAAATTGTTCGATCACTCTGGTTTTTTCTGGAAAAGATCTTCTTGAAGTTTGAATGGCAACGAACTTTAAGTTGATCCTTTGGCTAGTTTGAGTCCTCATCTATATAGACCTCCCATTCATTGCTATAACAATACTAATGAAGCTCTGATTCTAGCATTCTTACAAAGTTGAGGCATGAAAGATGCATAATAACATTTACAATGGTTGAAAATGCCTCGAGGAAACTGAAACAGTTGCACCAGCGAATATTAACTAGGAGTGAGCAGTTCCGGGTTCCTCATAGGTTCCACCTGGAACCTGGAACCTGAAACTTGCCCTCAGGTATAGATTCCTCATTTTTTGAAACCTAGAACCTACCCTATCATAGATTCCAAGGTCGGTTCCAAGTTTTAACAGGTTTTTTTTTAAAATTTTATTTTTAGTTAAACAAAACAAAAATAAACGCAATAATGACTAGTTATTGGAAAGCAACATTTTGCTTAATAGAAAGGGGATAGAACATACAAATAGTAATTGTTGGAATGCAACACATGACTTTAATTCCAATGCATGATTAGAGTCACTTCATTCATCCAAGCGGTGGCTACAATGTTTATATAGAAAATTCTCCATAATCTCTCTAAAATCTACCCAATAATGACAAACCGCACAAACAATTAGAAAGTGCAACTGACTTGGATCTTAAGTGAGACCACATAATTTTAGGCGATGTCAAGGTAGGTCTATCATTTGGCAGATAAAATGAGCCAACTAGAGTACATGGAAGCAATTAAAACGCATGCACATATCGCAAAGAAGACTGGTAATGAACAAAGTCGAGACTTGTGTGTAAATGAAGCATTCTTTCAGGCTATGCAGGCATGATCATATGGCTAAGATAACAAGAAATAACATCTGCTTGTCAGTGGACTTGATGATGAACAAGTCTTTTTTTTTTTTGGTATCTTCCATCCAAAGATCGGTTTGAACAGGAGGGACCTTCTTATAGTTAACATCAATGTTAAGCATTCCAGATTATCATGTCTGGCCAATAGACAAGTTACTTGAAGAGATTAAATCATAAAGCTACACCAACCTGCCAAAATGGCAGATTCCCCCCATTACCAGTGAGAACGGGTAGCGCAGTACCATCTGCAACCATAATGCTGCCCATCAACACCTACGAAAGTACAAAATGCACTTCAAAAATGTGCCACATAAATACTAGTAAGGAACTAAGCATCTCAAGAAAAAATTTAGCATGAAAATCAGGAGGAGAAAAGCTAGAGTGATGATCCATACAGCCGAATGCCGAGGGAATTTGTTAAAATATCTGAAGAACGAGCCACATAAGCAACGAGGAGGGCATAATGAATGAAAATGTACGACCAACTGCGAGAATGAATGTAAAAATCAGAAAAGCAATATAATAAAGTCATGTATATATTTAAATACATGTTTCTAAGAATGCTAAAATCACATGGTCTATCATCAATTGATGCCCTCTTATTTCAGAGTTTGTACCCAGTCGAGTTTACAAGCTAGTGATGATAACGTTTTAAAAACAATAGTAGCATTATTAGAAATAAACCTCCCAAAACAACATAATGGAATGGTGTGATGGCCCAATAGATAATCCCCTATCTGAGCTCATTACAAAAACATGAGTAGTGCCACATACATAAAACGTTTACACAGACCAATAAAAGAAATCCTTCCTGGCCCATAACCATTTTGTTGTGGTACTGTTTTATTAATAATACAGAGACAACTTCCAAAGGAAATGGGGCCTTCCTTCCTCTATCTTTGAATTGGATTGGTTGTCTCCTTAGTCTGGCTTTGTTGGTTTTGTAAGCTTTGTTCTTTTTGTATAGTTTGCTGGACCGTTCTTGGCCCCCCTTGACAGCTGTGTCTCTATAGGAGCGGGTTCGGTTTGTGCTTTAGCTTGTATTTGGTTTTTGGAAAGTTATATACTCATTTACCTTTACCAAAAAAAAAAATAATACAGAGACAACTAACAATGGCGGGCGGATTTTATGTTAGTATCAAACACTTTGTATACCAAGATCATCTAAAATACATTGACTTCACTTGCTAATACATAACTCAAGGTGAAATCATGATAAGATAGCACTCTCACTGAAAGAGTAGCCAAAGAAATTCTTTACCAAGCGACTTGCACTCCAAACTTCCCTATAGTTCTCATGGCTATTGATACCTGAAAGCGTTTTTGCATAAAGTTAATTGTAATTTGTATAAAAGTAAATAAAGCAGATCAATGTTCTGAATGCTGCAATAAAGTATTTGACATTAAATGTCATAGAACAATCCAAGTTCAAACTTCTTGCTGGGTTTGGGATAATCACAAGAAATTGCGTCAAATAAAAGCTTTTATGGATGTGCAGGTGGTTACTCAAGAGCGGATTACCAGCGATACACCACCAGGACCCAGGTCACAGATTGTGTTCACATTGACTTCAGCAATGAGCAGCCCTGTTGGAACCTGCAATGTTTCAACACCCAAGAATTGCGGCCGTGAGTGATAATTTGACTAGTTTGTTGTCAATGATGCATTGACAATGGTTCATAAAAGAAGAAAAAGAAAAATTCACAAGGTGAATATGTTTACAAAGTATCACACAAATTATTACCATGAAGATCCAACAAAAAACACAGGTAACTGCGGAAGCTATAAATCCAGATTCTCGTGTCATGGCAGGTATGGCGAGAATCCCAGCCCCTACGTATCAAACTTCAAATCATCAAAGTGAACATCGCAGCAAAAATGAGCCGCTAGAATTCCTCGACAAATACGACCAGACTTAACAAGCAATTTGTCATGCCCAGAAGTTGGACCGGGCAGTAAGAGATCAGATTATCAGAGAGCCTGTGATCCAGACAAAGTTGAACATAACCTACGTACGCAATTCACTCTGCACGCAATGCGAAGCTAACTTGGGCCAGTCACTGCAGAAAATCGCACACAAACCGGTAATCGAATCCTTACCGTACGGCCTGCCACCAGAAAAACCGCACACTGGACAAACTTCCTGAAAACAGCAAAACAAGAACACGAACGCCGTCACACTAGTAAAAAGCAACATCGGACAATGCAGCCACTAAGAAACGCGTGAGCCGCGCGAGGTCGGACGATACCGTACCAGGTTCCCGCTTGAGAATGGCCGGTTGAGATTCGAGAGCCTCACCATCCTCAAAAGCTTGGAAGAAGAAGAAGAAGAAGAAGACGACGAAGAAGAAGAGAGGCGGTGAGGACGAATGGACGGTCCGCATCCAGGGAACTGCGAAGCAGGGGGACAAGCGAAAGGAACGGCGGTTTCAGGGTTCGACCGAGAGAGAAGGCGCTGGAAGGCAAAGAGACGAAGACGATGATGGCGCCATCGACAGCGTCTCCTCTCTTCTCCGCTGTGGCAAGCAATGCGAGGAGACACGAGAGGGTCTCGTCGAGTCGTGGGTGTTGGGAATGGGAGAGAGAGCGCAATGGAGGAGCGACCGAGCGTGGAGTAATTTGGGAAGAAAAAGAAAGTTAGGGTTCTTAGTGGCTTCTGGTTCCGGTTCCGGATCCGATTCCTGATTCAGGTCGAGTAGGAACCGGGAACAGGAATTGGAACCGGCGGTTCCTAAAAAATTAGAACCGGGAACCGAACCGGACCCGCCGGTTCGGTTCTTCGGTTCTCGGTTCTACTTTGGAACCGTGCTCACCCCTATTATTAGCGAAGGTCAATATTTGCTGAGTAAGAAAGATATTTTACCTAGATGTTTTTTCGTTCTCTTGCTCCAGACACAAAGTAGCAAATGAATTGCTAGAGTGAGTGATGCGGCGACTACTTCCGCCACCAACCGCAATTTCCTCTTATGATTGCCTATGACCCAGAATGTGAGAAAAATTTCAGGAACAGATTGGTAGACAATATGGGGACAAAAATCTATCTTCACTGAATTTCAAATATATACCCAGGTCGGACGTCATCACCCTGATGAAAACATTCTGATTGCTGCTTGATTGGATGAGCTTTCTGATGTCGAGAAGATCTCCATACCAAAGCAGACACCCACTTCCCTTCCCGACAATGTCCGTATTAGCATATGCAGTGCAAGTACAATTTTTCAGGCATTTGGCTCTACATTCGTCGAGGCTCATGTTCATGTTCACCCAGTAACTCAACATATGAGGAACCTTCGCACCCTTCAGCGTCTCGAACCTTTCTCCTTTAGGACAATTCAAGGGCCTCTTCCTAACACACCCGCTGGACCAAACGAGCATCGCCCATTCCTTGGGCGATTTTGGGATGTACACAGTCAGGCACCTGCACATCTGGGCCTCACCAATCGTGCACACAGCGTTAGGCCTGCATTTTGCATACTCGTCGCAAGAATCGTTTGGCAGCTTAGATATGAATGTCCACTGCGTGTCATTGTTCCAGACACAGCGTTGAAGCGTGCCAGAGTGGCTGAGCACAGCCCTCATGATGGTGGAATCATTGTTGAGTCGATAAGTATAGTACGCTTCTTGAGCGGTCGTCACGAACTTGGGAATGATGACTGCATTCTGGTTCATGGACAATCCGCTGAACTGGATACCATCCCATGGCCCAATTCATTCAATTAGCGAAGAATTCCTGCGGAGGAACTTCTGGGGCAGTCCCTGGAGTTCGAATGCGTATGTGATGTCTCCTGTTGAAGGATCGTCCGAATCCCTCCAAGAAGTGGGGTACCAATTCAAACCGAACCTCAGGTCCCATCCTAGCTTCATCCCTGCAAGTAACGTATCGAAATGATGGTCAAAACTCTGCCGCAGGAAATTCCCCGAAACCATTGTTGCTTTTATCTGTCAGGACCAGATTCCCAGAGTCAAGGAGCTGCGCAGCCACATTATTGGAAGTCACGTTCGCTGTGTTCGTGGACCAAACGGCTCTCCCTGTTCCGTCAACAATGATTAGATTCCTTTCTGTCCCAATCTGCAGGACTCCTGACGAGATGCTGATTGGATTGTCTCTATTGGCGACCCAGACAATGGTCTTCACCGGGATGTTGAAGAACCATATCCCGACATACCGGTTATTAGAAATTAAACCAAATTTATTAATACTTGTTTCCTTTTTGAGTCTGTTCGTATTTTCATATTTTGATTTTTCATATATATGATAAGATATTAAGAGATAAGATAAGATATTGTTTCTAGTTATATTTTACGAAAGTTTCCTAAGTCAAGTAGGTTTCTTAATTATAATAGGTTTCCTAGAAAGAGATTTCCTATTTCGAATCAAATTATGATCTATATATAGTCTATTTCTCTTGTAATTGAGACATGTAATAGAAAAGCACAAGTTGTGATTGTTTCACTTTCAAAAATTTCTTCCATCAAATCAATATTGTTGCCGCGCCTCAGACACTCAACAAATTGGTATCAGAGCTTACGGTTCGTGATCATGACCTCAATGAACAATCAATTTCCTTTTTAATACCCTCGTCTTATGAAAGAAAATTATGGTAATTGGGCTATTAGAATGAAAGCTTTACTCGGCGCCTATGGTGTGTGGAAACTTGTTAACACTGGCTATGATGAGCCAGAGGATAAAGCCACGTTGAACCAGAACCAGAGGAATGCCTTAGAGAAGGCTCGAACGAAAGATCAATATGCCCTGTCAATCATCTATCAAGCGTTAGATGATTCCATGTTCGAAAAAGTTTCAAATGCCACTACCGCTAAAGAGACATGGGAGATTCTTCAAAACACACATTAAGGAGTTCAGAAAGTTAAGAAGATTCGCCTTCAAACCTTAAGAGGCGAATTCGAGATAATTCACATAAAAGAATTTGAATCGATTGCTGATTATTTCACAAGAATTTTGGCAATTGTTAATTAGATGAAAAGAAACGGAGAAGACGTTTCCGATGTTCGTGTTGTTGAGAAAATACTTCGGTCCTTAGACAAGAAGCATGATCATATTACTGTTGCAATTGAAGAATCCAAAGACTTGGATGCCATGACAGTCGATGAACTTATGGGTTCATTACAAGCCCATGAAGAAAGATTGAGAAAGAAAAAGATTGAACCGGTGGAGGAAGTACTCCAAACGCAATTAACCATTCGAGATGAGAAAGAGCAAAGAAGTGATCTCGTACAAAATCGCGGGACAAATCAAGATCGTGATCGAGGTCGTGGCCGAGGTCACTTTCGAGGAAGAGGTCGTGGACTAAGCAGAGGAGATCCTGCTTGAAGTGATGGAGGATACCAGTACCAAAGAGGTGTTCGTGGAAGAGGAAAGAATTCGACAAGTCAATGGTATGATAAATCTAAAATCCGATGTTATCATTGCAATAAACTTGGCCATTATGCTTCTAACTGCTGGAACAAAGAAAGTAGCATAGCGGAAGAAACGGCGAACTTGGTGAATGATGCTGATCAAGTTCTCTTATTGGCATTTAAAGAATATGAAGAAGGTCAAAGCGATACGTGGTATTTGGATACCGGCGCAAGTAATCACATGTGCAGGAGAAAAGAGAAGTTTGCCGAGTTAGATGAGACAATTAAAGGGACTGTCTCATTTGGTGATAACTCTAAAATTTTTGTTGAAGGAAAAGGTACAATTTTGATTCACTTAAAGAATGGTGCACGTCAGTTTATTACTAATATTTCTTATGTTCCAAAAATGTCAAACAATATCTTGAGTTTGGGATAACTTCTAGAAAAAGTTTATATTGTTCATATGAGAGATCTTAATCTTATGTTGAGAGATCAAAATAATAAACTGATTGCAAATGTGAAGATGTCGAAGAACAGGATGTTTATTCTTAATATAAAGAGTGAAATGTCTCGATATTTAAAGATGTGCGTAAATGATCCTTCATAGTTGTGGCATTTGAGGTTCGGCCATCTCAATTTTGGCGGACTCAATTTGCTTTCTCGCAAGAAGATGGTTTATAGTTTACCACATATTGATCATCCCGATCAATTATGAGAGGGATGTGTTATTTGCAAGCATTCTAGAACTAGCTTTCCGAAAGAGGCGACTTATCGAGCGAAGAAGCCACTTGAGTTGATTCATTCCGATTTATGTGGCCCGATCAATCCTCACTCATATGGTAATCATCAATATTTTGTTACTTTTATTGATGATTTTACTCGAAAAACTTGGGTGTATTTTTTGAAAGAAAAGACAGAAGTGTTTGATACTTTCAAACAATTCAAGAACCTTACTAAAAAGGAAAGCGGCTATTTTATCAAGGCTTTGAGGACTGATCGTGGTGGAGAATTCACCTCAGTTATATTCAACAAATTCTGTGAAAATCATGGTATTCGGCGTTTCTTGACGGTCCCGTATTCTCCTCAACAAAACGGTGTGGCTGAACGGAAAAATAAAACCATTCTCGATATGGTTCGAAGCATGTTGTAGAGCAAAAATTTGTCCAAGGAACTTTAGGCTGAAGCTGTTTCGTGTGCCGTCTATCTTAAAAATAGATGTCCAACATATGGACTTGAAGGCGTAACTCCACAAGAGGCATGGACCGAGAGGTATGAACTAGGAGAACACCAAGTGTTTCGCACTTGAAAATTTTCGGGAGCATTGCCTATGCTCATGTCCCGGACCAAAAAAGATCGAAACTTGAAGACAAGAGCAAAAATCTCATCTTTATCGGGTATGATTCATCATCCAAAGCTTATCGATTATTTGATCCTAACACTTTGAAAGTGTATGTAAGTAGAGATATCAAGTTCGATGAAGATGGAATGTGGGAAGAAAATCTAAAGGAAGAAGCGAATGTTCGTGGTGATTCCAATCAAACGGAGTTGAAAGATCAACCTTCACCTTCTTCTCCAACATTTTATTCAAGTTCATCAACACCATCCTCTTCAAATAGTGTCGATGAACCGCTATTGCCAAGATCAAGAAGATTGTCTGAAATTTACGAAGCTACCGAAGAGCTTTTATCTTATATGTCTTCTTGCAGATTATGAACCACTTGCTTATGATGATGCGGCCAAAGAAGAAAAGTGGAGGAAAGCCATGAACAAAGAAATTGAAGCCATCGAGAAAAATCAAACATGGGAGCTTACTAATCTTCCAAAGGACAAGAAATCAATTGGTGTTAAATGGGTGTATAAGGCCAAGAAGAATGAGAAAGGTGAAGTAACAAGATACAAAGCTAGATTAGTTGCAAAGAGGTACAAGCAAAAAGTCGGAATTGACTATGATGAAGTTTTTTCCCCCGGTCATCCGCATGGAAACGATTAGATTGATTATTTCCATTGCTGCTCAAAATAATTGGTGGATTTATCAAATGATATCAAATCAGCATTCTTGAATGGCATTCTTGAAGAAGAAATTTATGTCGAACAACTCGAGGGGTTTGTTATGAAAGGTCATGAAGATAAAGTACTAAGGTTGAAGAAAACTCTATATAGGCTTAAACAAGCACCGAGAGCATGGAATTCCATAATTGATGCATATTTCAAGGCGAATGAATTCTCTCATTATCCATATGAGCATGCACTCTATTTGAAGCAAGAAAAATGTGATATTCTGCTCGCCTGTTTATATGTTGATGATCTTGTTTTTATAGGAAATAATTTGGCTATGATTGATGCTTTTAAGGCATCGATGGTGAAAGAATTTGAGATGACTGATAATAGTCTTATGAATTATTTCCTTGGTATCGAAGTGAAGCAAAGTGCCGATGGGAATTTTATTTCCCAAAAAGGACATGCAGAAAATATCCTTGAAAAATTCAACATGAAGAACTGTATGTTGGTCAATATACCAATGGAGAGTGGAACCAAGCTTTCGAAGTTTGATGATGGTGCCGATGTTGATTCGACATATTATAGAAGCTTGATTGGGAGTTTGAGATACTTAACATGAATGAAACTGGATATTATGTATAGTGTTAGAATTGTTAGTTGATATATGGAGAAGCCGAAATCATCTCATCTTAAAGCTGCAAAGAAAATACTTCGGTACATCAAAGGTACTATTTCTCATGGTTTACACTATTATTGCTCTGAATCTTTCAAACTTAGAGCTTATTCGGATAGTGATTATGGTGGAGATATCGATGATCGAAAAAGCACCACCGGATTTGTATTTTTCTTGTGCGACACTACTTTTACGTGGTCATCAAAGAAGCAATCAAGTATTACTCTGTCGACATGTGAAGTTAAATATGTAGCTGCATCTTCATGTGTTTATCATGCAATATGGTTGAGAAGACTACTCAAAGATATTTTTGTGGAGCAGAAGAAAGCAATGGAGATTTTTGTTGATAATGTTTCTGCTATTACTTTGGCGAAAAATCCAGTTTTTCATAAACGAAATAAACATATTGATGTTTGATATCACTTCATTCGAGAACAGGTTAAAGAGAATGAAGTTGAAGTATTGCATGTGAAGATCGGAGATCAAGTAGCAGATATTTTTACTAAACCTCTCAAGATCGATGCTTTTCGAAAGTTCAAGAGTCTGCTTGGAATGATTGATGGAAGAGAATTTGGTTTAAGAGGGAGTATTAGAAATTAAACCAAATTTGTTAATACTTGTTTTCTTTTTGAGTCTATTCGTATTTCCATATTTTGATTTTTCACATATATGGTAAGATATTAAGAGATAAGATAAGATATTGTTTCTAGTTATATTTTAAGAAAGTTTCCTAAGTCAAGTAGGTTTCCTAATTAGAATAGGTTTCCTAGAAAGAGATTTCATATTTCGAATCAAATTATGGTTTATATATAGTCTATTTCTCTTGTAATTGAGACATGTAATAGAAAAACACAAGTTGCGATTGTTTCACTTTCAAAAATTTCTTCCATCAAATCAATATTGTTGCCCCGCCTCTGACGCTCAACACCGGTTAGTCAAATTTCCACGGCTGAAGACTCTGAGCTCGAACTTTGCTCCCGCTGAAATAAGAGTCTCATTATCTCTCACCGGCTGAGACAGAGTTACTGTGTCAGCAGATATGCTGGGCTCTGCTGCTGTTGAAAGCAAGGTGATGAAGGTGAAGAAGCGAAGAGGAGAGTGAAGAATCTCCATTTGAAGAAACAGAACCCAAGTAGCGAGTTATAAGTAATAGTGTGGCATGGAGTTTCGTCAATATTGTGTTTTTTCAAACATGATTGGTGACTAAAGAGGAGGGTATTTTCTCTAGAAAGACGGTTGCAAGAAATAGACTTTAAGTATAAATTTGGCGGTAGTATTCGCTGTTCAGACGAGAGTTTCCACAACTGGAGGGGCACTTCACGGAGATAGTTTCAAAGAGTGGTGGTGAGGATGTCTGCATTGAAGAATTCGATTTTGGTCGTATCCTTCGAAAATTTGGCATGCCTTCTTGTAAACTTTGAGGCCTTTGGTTGGAGTCTAGCTCTTGACTTGGCTACCCCTTGGGCTAGCTCAATTGGATGTTTCCACTGTGGGAAACCCGTGCATTGTTTTCATGAGAATGATTATCAATTTAAACGTGCGCGAACAGCAAAAATGCTTACATAGATAATGTCCTTCGACCAAAATATATATATATATATAATGTCCATAATAATCGATTGGCGGAAGAACAGTAATGGTGCCAAAACTTGTGTACGGAGGCCACTTTGGTGCCAAAACTTTCATTTGGATCATTTTAGTGCCAAAAAATTTGAAAAACGATCTTTTAAGTGCCAACTCTGATTTGGTTGGTCGGAAATCTGACGTGGCAATTTTTTATTAGTATTTGAAGCCGACGTGGCTCGCTGGAGAGCACAGTCAACTTGCAAAGAATAAAACGACGCTGTTTTATTCACCATACCTACACGGCGCCGTTTTATTGAGCTTCTTCTCCCCAAAATAAGAACCCTAATCCCCAAATTGAAAGATGGAAGGCGGAAGCTCGGCTGACATTCGGGATACCTAACCGCGAAAAGCAGAACCTTAAATCCCCAATTATCAGCTCGCGCTTGCAGATGGAGGGCGGCAGCTTGCGCTTGCAGATGGAGGGTGGAAGCTTCAGCAGCGGCTCACATTCAATTAAAAAAACCCAACTAGATGGTGAGTGTTACTGTTTTTGCGGGTTACCGAGTCCAAGAAGAACATCTTGGACTCAGTTAAATCCCGGGAGAAGATTCCATGGATGCGGTAGGTATAGAGAAGGCTCAAAGTGCAAATATTTCAAATGGGTTGATGCCAAATTCTCCGGCCGAGCCACAGAAGTGATCTTGTAGCTACTTGAAGGATGACATCAACCTCCTCCTACATTAATGGACGAGTTAGATGATGTCAACTCAATGCAAGCTCAAATAAAGGGTTTAACATCTTTAATCGACCATTTGAAGAGGGAAGTTTCAAGGCTGAAAATTGAAAGAAACTTTTATCGAGCATTGATTATGTTGTTGTTCTCTTGTGTAGTATATTCAAATTTGAAGTGACTAATGAGAAGAAGTTTGTATGTCTACCATAATCAAAGATGTGGAATATTTACTTGTATTGGGTCATTTGTAAGTAAAGTGTGTGTATTACTGGTTTGCTGCAAATTGTATGGAACAAATAAAGGGTTTAACATCTTTAATCGACCATTTGAAGAGGGAAGTTTCAAGGCTGAAAATTGAAAGAAACTTTTATCGAGCATTGATTATGTTGTTGTTCTCTTGTGTAGTATATTCAAATTTGAAGTGACTAATGAGAAGAAGTTTGTATGTCTACCATAATCAAAGATGTGGAATATTTACTTGTATTGGGTCATTTGTAAGTAAAGTGTGTGTATTACTGGTTTGCTGCAAATTGTATGGAACAAAAGGCTTTGTTCCAATCTATGGTGGAAATGGAAGGTTGGAGTTGGAATTCATTGGTTGTGAGCACTTCAAATTTTTTTTGCCTGGTTCTGTATTGTATATATCGGTTTGGTTTGCTTGGTTTTTGCATCAGATGTAATGATTTGCTGCAACCATTGCATCTGCAAACCATGAAGAAATTAAAGGGTGCTGACAATTCACGAGCAACTATTTCAGTGCCATAAGTTGTAAATAGTGATTGTTTCAGTGCCAAGTTTTTTTGAAAGTGATCATTTTAGTGTCAATCGCGATGAAAAAATGATCACTCGTGTTGCAGGAGTTTCAAAAAAAGAACAAATCAGTTTCAACTATGTTTCCCTTGGCTTGCACCAATCGTGGTGCATGTTCTTGCACCAGTTGAGTTGCTGGTGCATCTTGTTCTTGTACCAGCTCATACAAGTGTTGGTGGAAGAAGGCACACCAGCACCCAGAGTTGCACCGAGAGCTGTGTTGGTGCAACAGGATGCAGCAACAGCCACAATTGCACTAGTGCTGTGCTAGTGCAGCTTGTTCTTACACCAGTACTTGTATTTGCTAGTGCAGGAAGATCCAGCACCCACAACTTCAACCAGCACGAAGATCCAACACCCACAACTTCAACCAGCAACAATAATCAACCAACAACTTCCAAAAACAACATCAGCCTCATAACAAGGTGCAAGACAATAAAATAACAAAAACATTGTTGCCATTGACATTACTTGGTTCTTTACAAAAATAAACATGTCCATATACAACATCGGCCCCCAATCAGTCAACGATCCCCTCCCACCTAACAACAATGGCAGCAATCCCCATCAGTCAAGATACCATGTCCAGTACCCTCCCATTAGTCAATATGCACAACACCCCCGGCTCCTTTTCCTTTTGCACTTTTGAATTGATTCATGATTCGGGCACTCTTTCGAACTGGACGCATAGGTTCATTAACTGGCATTTCTGTCACATTCTTCTCAGCATCAACAATTTTTTTTGTAGCACGTGTCATGTGTCGGGACCTCTCCGTAGGAACATTGGCCCTATGATCAGTCGGTTGAGAAGGAACTAGTACCGGTTATGTTGGTTGAGATTGAACTGGTGCAACTTTATTTGTTGGTGGCTGTTTTGAAGCTATACTCGCTGTCTTCTTCTTCTTCTTTGCGCTCTTCTTTGGCTGCGCGTTTGACTCTTGAGTCCCACCTTGAGAGATAAGCACCTCCGAATTTCTTCTAGGCTACAAGAACATAATTATATTGTTAACCAAATTAATTGAAATATCATAAATTAAATACATGAGTCCTACAAATCTTATATTGAAAATAGTCATTCTAGTACGTTCATCTGTGTAAATCCCATAACCATGTTGCCTTATTCTTTTTCCAAGAACCCCTCTTGTTCGCTGTGGTGCATCATTTTGAGCAACTTGTGAGGGAGCAACTTGTGGGGGAGCAACCTGTGGGGTTCCCTGTCCTTGTGCAATTTGTACAGTTGGTCGTCTTCTCACCTGAGACACACATAACAAAATTAAACTCAGCCTATAAAAGACAAACACAACAATGTATAGCTTACTGGATATTTTTTCCTCATTTGTTCGATAGTGGACTCAGTTGTTGTTGTTGTTGTCCTGCCTGTAGGTGTCCCTGTACTTTGGCCTACAACAGGGCCTTCTGTTGGCCCTTCAGTAGGCCCAAGAGCAACCTCTTCAGTAGGTGTTGTTGTTGGCCCACGATCAGCTCTTGCAACACCGTCTTGTGCACGTTGCCTTTTCAACTGACAACCTTTCTTATTGTGCCCTTCCTTGTGGCAATAGGAGCATTTCATCTTCACCCCGATCTTACTCATCCTCTGACTTGATGCCTCTCCCTCCTGTATTCTTCGTTTTTTCTTTGGCCTTCATATTTGCTTCTTTAGTGGCAAAGGTAGAGGGCCTTCATGATTTGTTGGCTCCCAAAATTTGCTACTTCGGATAGGCTGCATCATGAATTGGTACGAATTAAGGTATGAGCTTTTTTTGTACCAATCATGTAGGTAATCCTCTCGCCTTTCTTGCTTCATCAAAATGGCACAAATACCATTGGGACAAGGAATTCCACTTAGTTCCCAGGGTCGGCATGAACACTTTCTTCTATCTAGGTTGACCACATACTTATCATTATTGTGAATGATCTCATATCCATTTTCTCCATTCCAAACCGGATGGCAGAACCTACTAGCAGCAACGTTCGCATCCAATTTCTTTACAATTCTAGGACCGCATTCTCTGCTCCACTTGGTAGCCCAATCTCTTTGCATGTGCAGTCTGATCATGACCATAACTCGAATATCATCAAGCATGCTGATGATTGGCTTGCACCTAGCCTCTAAAATTCTGCCATTGAAAGCTTCACTGAGATTGTTGTCAATTATATCACATTTAAATTCTTCGCTGAAGAAGGCCCTACACCAGTGCTTAGCTTCTGTCTGAAATAGTGCATCAAAGCCTTGTTTTGTCAGCTGCAACAATCCCTCTTTGGCTAATCTGAAGTCAGCCATGTTGGTACTCTTTGCTATATGCCAAAACAGCTTCTGCAGCATATCTCCTTTGTAGATCTTTGCCCAATTTGCATATATGTGCCTCGCGCACATTTTATGCTCAGCATATGGCATCAACTCAGCCAATGTAGGAACAAGTCCCTACAAAAATTCAAATCAACAAATACAAGTCAGAAAATACTCAACTAATTAATATTAAAAGGGAATTAATTGACAATGGTATTACCTTCTGTTGGTCGCTCATGAATGCCCATCCTCCCCCATCGTTTATGTCAAGGTCAACCATTAAATTCTTGAGGAACCAGGACCAAGTATCCTTGTTCTCAATCTTGACAACTGCCCAAGCTATCGGAAACATTTGATTGTTGGCATCTCTCCCCACAACAGCCAACAACTCCCCCTTGCATATACCCTTAAGAAAACATCCATCCAATCCTATAACTCTTCTACAACCAGCCAAAAAGCCCCGTTTGCATGCATCAAAACAAACATAAAATCTATCAAATCTAGGCCCACAATCAGGCAGTGGCCTCTCTACAACCTCAGCATATACCCTACTAGATGGGTTTTGAACCACGCATTCGTGGGCATAATCCCATACCTGCGCATATTCTTCCTTGTACCGACCCATCAATATTTGCATCACCCTCTGCTTAGCTCTCTTGCACTGATTCCTCGACACATTAACTCCCATCTCCTCCTTCACTAACTGCTTAAACTGAGGGCATTTGATCTCGGGCATTGCTTTGATTGTATTAAAAAAATGTTTCGCCAACCATACACTTGTTACCCTTTTGTTATCAAAATGAATTGAACAACTATGTTCCTCCTGGAAGGACCTAATCTGAAATGACCCCTTCCTACTCATAGCGCCGTACAGCTTCCAATGACAATTAGGTTGTGAGCATTTAGCTCTCACAAATTCCTTCGTATTTCTAATGAATTCTACGCTCCTCTGTTCAACAATAGAACTCTCCACAATAGCTTCTTTTAATTGTCTTGCATTATCAAATTTCATGCCGACACACAAAACAGGTTTATCAACATTTGGATCATAGGAAGGGTACTTACTTTTCCTTCGACGAACAGGTTCTTCATTATCATTCTCCGAACCAGCGGTTTCATTGCCGCAACTTGCTGTATCTTCACTTCCATTACCTCCATCCAGCTCAAGCCTTTCTCCTAAAGCTAGGAGTTTTTTTTCTGAAAAATTCTCTTTGTTTTTGTCTTGATTGTTGGAGTTCATCATCGTCTTCATCACTTAGGAAATTGACAATTGGCAAAGCTTCATCTTCTGACACACTATGTTGAGCAACTTCCCATTCTAATCCAACTAAGTCTTCATCAGCGACAGTTTCAACTGAGACTTCACCCATATTTCTATCAAAATCTGTCTCCCTCTCCTCCCTCCCTTGACTCTCATGTTGCCCTTCATCTAACGTAGACTCATCTCCAACCTGATTACTATTATTTCCATCATCCTCATTAGCCTCATCATCACTATAATATTCAACATAGACCTTAGCTTCATCGCCGTGAAGATAATGGTAAATGATATCCTTAATACCATTATCATCACTAAAAAATCTCAAGCCATCCTTCAATTCCTTCCCAGGAACACAATAGTGCAATTGTTGCACTTTACTTCGAAAAAAATACAACAAATCCTTCACAAAATCAATATATGATGGCTTCCCAACATTGACGTAAATAGTACCTTCGTTCCCATCATAATATTCCCAGTCGTTAGGGCCAATAACAAACTCTCCACCATAGCAAACAATGACGCCTACATGATTCCCCTCCATTTCAATGCTGCACCCAAAGAATAAAAATAAAAAGTTATTCATTGAGACTACATAGCATAATCATCAACAACTTTACATTTAATTGATTAAACAATTATCGAAAGAAACAAAGGAAGCCAATTTATTCAATTCAATTGATTAAATAACGTAATGTCCCCAACACCCATTTTTCAATTCGACCCCATTCGATCCCCACAGCAACACTAACCACTGTCCCCAGCACTCCAACCCATTTTTCAATTCGACCCCAACACCCATTTTTCAATTCGACCCAATTCGGTCCCCACAGCAACACTAACCACTGTCCCCAGCAACACTAACCACTGTCCCCATCACTCCAACCCATTTGTCAATTCGACCCCAACACCCATTTTTCAATTCGACACTATTCGGTTCCCACAGAAACACTAATCACTGTCCCCAGCACTCCAACCACTGTCCCGAGTACTCCAACCCATTTTTCAATTCGACCCCAACACCCATTTTTCAATTCGACCCCATTCGGTCCCCACAGAAACACTCCATTTTTCAATTCGATTCCAACCATTGTCCCCAGCACTCCAACCCATTTTTCAATTCGACCTCAACCCATTTTTCAATTTGACCCCATTCGGTCCCCACCATTGTCCCCAGCACTCCCACCAGTTTCCCTAGTTTCCCTTTTCGCCGAGCCCTCATTTTCCCCTCCACGCCCTATTTTTCAATTCAGTCACAGTCGGTCCCCACAAGTTTGCCCTCCCGACAAAAGTGACTAAACAAAAGTGAGGTCCCCACTATTTTTCCCTCCCCATAAAAGCAAGCAGTCTAAGCCGAGCCCTCATTTTGCCCTCCGTGCCCCAATTTGCCTGTCGGAACCCTAAATTCTCCACCAAATTGACTCATGGCGAGAACATGACAAACCTGAGTGAAGCGGTTGAGCGACGGTGGGCCAACAAACAATGGCGCAGCTACGACGACGGCAGGCAGACGGCGGTGGACGATGGCCGAGCGACGGCGGGTGAGCGACGGTGCGCGAGCGACGGAAGGCGATCGAGGGAGGTGCCCGAGCGACGGAAGGCGATCGAGGGAGCTAGGTCGAGCGAGGGAGAACTCAAGCCCTAATTTTAGCCCCCTTCTTCAGCGACGTCGTTTGTTAAACGCATTCCATGTAAGAAAATAAAACGATGTCGTTTCTTGTGGAGGATGGAAAACGACGTCGTTTATGCCATTCCACGTGGACTGCGATTTAAAATATTTGCCACGTCAACTTATTTTTCTTTAATATAAATGCCACGTATTTTTTTGGCCGGAATCTCTCGCCGTTGGCACCAAAATGATCATTTTTCCTCTGATTTGGCACTAAAGTGATCCAAATGGAAGTTTTGGCACCAAAGTGGCATCCGTACACAAGTTTTGACACCATTACTGTTCTTACCCCATAATCGATTATATTTCCCAATTTTTAATAAGTCACTCTCTCTCGGGCGCAAAAGAAGAGCTCTTTCTACCACTCAGGTGTAGCAATGTCTCCTTTATTTCTCAAACCAAATCATAATATCTCCCACATTATTCTGCTTGTGACAAGGCTTGGTTTAATATTTAAATATTTTATTACTCTTCATCACACTTAATCTGGTCTTCTTGCCTAGTATCATGTGAGAATTTGTAAAATCACTGTTAACTATTGTAAAAACTTAATCTATTATATTAAAGCATAGTTTAATAGTTAATATTCTATCACTGCTGATTAATTCCATACCCTACACGAAACCCTAACGCTGTTTCCGCTACCAATCCTTAATGCCCTAAAAAAAACTCTTGTTTCATTAACCTTTATGCACCCACTTGAATCCACAATTTTCTAAATTCCCCTCTGGAAACCTGGTTTTCTGGCCACACCCACTTCAAAATCACAACATTCTCCCATCGTAAACACCTTTTACCCCTCATTATCACTACAGCAATCATCGTCAGTTTCGAGTTGTGCATTTGTCCCAATGTGACCGACTCGCTGGACGTTTTGCTCTAAAACGTGCCTCCTACAGGGCACTTCTAGATGACACCTGCAACTCCTGGGTCAAATCATTAAATGGAAGACATTCAAGCAGACTTATGCCTGGACTCTCTCTGTAAGAAGTCAGGTAATCTTTGGTCAATTGATGATATAATAGTGATGGATGATATAGATACTGCTAAGCAGGAGATTGAATGTCTTCTAATGTTGATTGGGAAACTGTTCACAAACCCCTATATTAATGTCCAAACGTTTCAGAATACAATGAAAAAAGCGTGGAAAAATGATAGTGTGGGGTCTCTTAGTTGGAACAAGGCTTATTTTTGTTTGCTTTCAAAACAGAACGGGATAAATCATGTGTACCGGACGGGGATCCATGGTGTTTTGCAAACCACATTTTATTGCTGAAACCTTGGCAACCTAATACCCCTCCCCGATGTTCTCGACAATATAATATAAAGTTGATAGTGCTTGACTGTACGGAATACTGATTATTCTCCTATAATGTCTAGTAAAATCTTCATCATGGATGACGGCATAAGTATTCAGCCCCGGGCAAGAGCAGCATGGCCTACTGAAAGGCGGCCGTGCCCATGTCGATAACATGTGCAGGGAATCAACCATCGAATGTGTACAAGCATAACGAAGTTCAATTCTAACCGATTTTTTTTCAACATGTCCGTGGTACTCTGATACAGTTGCAGAGCAACAATAGGTGACTATTACCTGATGCTTCAACCTGGCGCTTCATTCACGGTCGAAGCATGGGGAACACTTCACTAATCATTGGAAATGCCTAGCCTGGTGATCAGATCGATAATTATAAGCATGTAACAGATACGATATCATGCTGAAAGTGCAAGAAGTTATATCCTTTTTGGAGACTTGTATTGTATGATTGTAACATCATTTGGGATGAACATAATCGAATATCATTTATTAAGATTCTTTTTCTATCACTGCTATAATCAATGGACGGTATTGAAATTGATGTGGCCAACACGGTATATGCTTAGAGTTTGGGCTGGGGTGGCTGCTAATTCCTGCTTTGCTTACTACAAAATGTCTTTCTCCACCAACCTGCTTTAGCAAGTGGAGGAACCGGACCAACGTTAAACTTCACCTTTTCAATATCTTCCATGATTAGGTACATCTAGTGAACTCTGAACGTCTCTCGGTTAGTGATGCATTGCTATCTCACACATGGAAAAACTCAGCAGAAGCAAGAGACTACACATACTTGGCAATCTATCTACCTTCTAATAATGTCGTGGTAATCTCATTTGAGTTGCACTCTCTTCGACTCATTTCAACGTCTGTGTTTTCAGAGCTCCTCTCAATGTAGAAACCAGGCTGCTTGGGCTGTGGCAGCGAAGCGCTCTCACTGTCCAACATCAGAAGCACAGATGACATATTCGGTCTATCGTCAGGACACCGTTGCACACATAATAGCCTGATTTGAATGCATTTAACAACTTCTGACAGATCGAAAGAATCCGAAAGCTGTGGATCTATGAAGTCGCCCACTTTTCCCTCAAGCCACAACTTCCAGGCCTAACAAAAAAAAAGGAGCATTTTTAGGCCCTATCCAACCAAAGTATTGCTATATTGTGAGAATTTGACTTCCTAGAGTGATGTCGCACATGTCCGATGAGATTAAAGCTGTGTTCCGGATGATTGAACTCTATACTTCTTCCCGCATATTATCTCAAGCAGCAGTGCTCCAAAATTAAAAACATCTGATTTGTCGAGAAAAGCCCATCTATTGTGTATTCAGGTGCCATGTAACCACTGCAGGTAAAACAATATGCATTCCTAGAATAGGATTTTGAATATGAATGTGTAAGCCCATGAAAATACTTCGCACTACTTACTAAGTGCCGACTGTCCTCTTTGTTTTTGCCTATGACAGATCTCCGCCAAAGAATTTTTTTTTTTGGGTAAGGTAAGTATGTATATAACTTTTCATAAAACCCAATACAACCTAAGCACAAACCAAGTCATGACCTTAGAGAGACATAAGGATGTCTACAAAAGGTCAGGAGAGGTTCAGCAGGAGCTATACAAGAAGAGGAAGGCAAAGGACAAGGAAAAGAAGAGAGAAAACCCGAGAGGGACAACTAGACAATCCAAAGATTGGAAAAGGAAACCGAAAGCTAGGGAGAACGCCTAGTCAAAGAAAGGATTGTAGCCGGTAGGTCCCAATTCTTTAGCAAAATACGGTTCTATAGGTGTCTTGAATTCCGCCCATAGAGTTGACTTTGTCCTTGACGACTTTGAGAAGGTGCTTGCGCATGCCCGGGATGTATATACTCTTGTTCCTGAATATAACATTGTTCCTTTCAGTCCAAATGATGTGACATAAGGAGCCAAAGGAAAATCTAGCAATCCGGTGAGCAAATGAGGCACCCCCGAAGACTTTCATCGTCCAATGTATATGCTCATGCCATGGTCTGTTGCGCCAGGGTAGACAGCATTTAGTAGCCCACATAGAAGCTAACCTGGTGGTAGTTGAACATTCAAAGAAAAGGTGATTGATAGAATCAGGGATGGACCCACAAAAGACGCAAAGAGCATTGTCAATCCTTCCATTATGCATAAGGAACATCTGGGTAGGTAGTCGATTAAGGGAGACCAACCATAAAAGGAAGGCATGGCGAGGAGCAATATTTTGATCCCATATGAAAGTGTGCCAAGGAGCCGGTCGTCCTCTCCTGCGGATGTGATTCCAAGCTAGAGCAACCGAAAAGGTTCTTGATGGATGAGGGAGCCAACATAAGGAATCATCAACATCATTCAAAAAAACTGGGGGAGGATCCGTCCAACTCAAAATAGTGGTGAGAGAGTCGGAAGGAAGCCAGGTACCCTCCCAGAAAGTCCTAACCGAGGCATCCCGAGGAATGCGCGAATGATAAATGTCCACATTGCTGAAAAGAAGGTAGAGAGGGCCTCTAGTATGCTACGAATCAAACCAGAAAGAAACAGAATGCCCATTTCCGATCTTCCAGTGGAACATAGTTTGAGCTGTTGTCCTCATGTCAAGGATCTTCTTCCAAGTCCAAGAGCAATATGTGGGTTTGGAGACAGTCCAGAAGTTAGCCTTTTTTAAAAAAGTAGAATGAACCCATTTACACCATAATGATTCCTTATCCGTGAAAAGAAGCCATATGTACTTAAGGATCATCGCCGTGTTGTACTCGACAAGTCGCCGGATACCTAGCCCACCTTCGTTCTTGGGTAAGCAAACGGAATTCCAAGTTACCCGAGCTCCACCTAGCCCAAGGTCAGGGCATTTCCAAAGGAATTGTCGCAAGGTAGCCTCAATCCTATATAATATGGACTTCGGGAGGGAGAAGATGGTGGCCCAATAAACCTGGATTGAATACAGGACCGATTTGATAAGTTGAAGCCTACCAGCAAAAGACAAAAACCGATGGCTCCAAGAGCGAGCTCTAGCTGTGATAGCATCAATTAAAGCTTTGAAGTCCTCCTTGCTCAACTTGGTGGATATGATAGGAACACCAAGGTAC
The DNA here is from genome assembly GCA_031216185.1 of Syzygium aqueum. Classification (NCBI taxonomy): domain Eukaryota; kingdom Viridiplantae; phylum Streptophyta; class Magnoliopsida; order Myrtales; family Myrtaceae; genus Syzygium; species Syzygium aqueum. Next base: position 36,170,803 of record CM062235.1, on the reverse strand, counting down.
CGGAAAGGGAGGGTGCCTTGAGGAAACCCGAGGCATTGGAGTAGCTGGTCGCGTAACTCCGGGGACCCTCTTGATAGAAAGACATTACTTTTTGAGGAGTTAGGTTTTAAGCCAGACCACTCAGTGAAGAAACAGAGAGCTTCCTTGATTAGCTCAACGGATTTCAAGTGGCCTTCAGAAAATAGAAGAACGTCATCCGCAAAAAAGAGATGTGAAAGCTTGGTATATTTACATCTCCAATACCAGTGGAAATCTGGGATCTCTGTTTTTGCCTTGAGAATCCCCGAGAATACCTCCATAACCAAAATAAAGAGATACGGTGATAAGGGGTCTCCTTGACGAATACCACGAGTGCTTCCAAAGAAACCATGCAATTCCCCGTTTATAGAAACAGAGAATTTCGTAGTAGAGACACAAGTCATAACCAACTTGACAAAAGAAGAAGGGAAGTTGAAAGCTAGTAAGGCGTTTTCAATGAAGTTCCAATCAACAGTATCAAAAGCCTTTTGAAAATCCACCTTTATGGCACACTTCGGAAGGTATGGTTGATGATGGAAATCCGCAAAAAGCTCTTGAGCGAGCATAATATTATCACTTATGCGACGCCCTTTGACAAACGCTGTTTGGGCCGGGCCAATAAGGGAAGGAAGAACACAAGCTAGCCGCCTAGCCAATAATTTGGAGATACATTTATATAGTGTATTATAACAGGCAATAGGACGGAAATCAGACATCGCCGAAGCGTTGGTGGATTTTGGCACTAGAGTTAGAATAGTGCTGTTGATCTCTTTGAGCATGCATCCCGTCTCAAAAAAGTCTCTTACCGCCTTTAGGGTGGATGGTCCAGTGATCTCCCAAGTAGATTTGAAGAAATCAACAGTGAAACCGTCCGGTCCCGGGGCTTTGCCCTTAGCAAGTGAGAAGAGGGTATTTTGGATTTCGTCGTCTAAGACCGGTTGTGACAATGAGTGTCTCTGGCTATCATCTAACACTCGGCCAATAAACTGCCCAATCTCCCTAACAGAGCCATGATTACTAACATTTGTACCATTGAGGAGTCCTTGGAAGTGGCCAATAATGTGTTGCCTGACCATCGACGGATCAGTTACCAAGACCCCATCCTCAGTAGAAACCGAAAGAATTCTGTTTTGCAAGCGCCTTTTGTTTACAAAGTGATGGAATAATTTTGCATTCAAATCGTCTTCCTTGAGCCATCGAACGCGGGACTTCTGCCGGAAGAAGGACTCCTCGAAAAGTCTCAATGAAGAGAAGGCTTGCATGAGCTCCACTTCTCTCTCCTACAGGCTTTGATCAAAAGGGTGAAGCTCAAGAGCTATTTGAACAGCATACAGATCAGTTCTAGCCCGGTCAGTCCTCGAGGAAATGTCCGAGAAGGAGGTCCTGTTCAGCTACTTCAACTTCGCCTTGAGAGCCTTCAGTTTGCAACATATATTGAACATAGGAGAGCCTACTATCCGAGTATCCCAAGCTTGCTCTACAAGTTCCATGAATTGAGGATGCGAGGTCCAGAAGTTGAAGAACTTGAATGGCTTGTTAGCGTGATGAGGCTGGAGGATTCTAAGCACCATAGGAGAGTGGTTAGATATCCCAGAAGGAAGAAAAGAAGCTTTCGAATAGGAAAATTGCTGAGTCCAGATGTCATTGGATAGGACCCGGTCAATCTTGCGTAGTTTCCTATTCGCACCTGTAGAGTACATCCATGTGTACCTGCATCCCACATATCGGATATCTTCAAGCCCTGCCTGAGTCAGACAATCCCCAAATTCATCAAAGGCCGGGATCCAGGGGGTTGTACTACCTACTCGATCAGCCGGGTCCTTGATGGCATTGAAATCACCTGCAACAAGCCAAGGAAGAGTACAAGAAGAGAGCCTCAAGAGGTCAGCCTAGAGAAGACGCCTTTTGACAAAGGTATGTTCACCATAGACAAGAGTACATAGACAAGTTCTGTTCAACTGCATCAGTCTGACTTGGACGTGTATCATCTGATCCGAAGAAGACAGAAGAGTGATGTCCAGCTCAGCCGGGTTCCACCCAAACCATATTCTTCCAAGTGGGGAGGAATCATAATTGGAGAGCCAAGACCAATCAGGACATAGACCTCTCGAGATATCCACAAAAAGAGAGGCTTTGGATTTGGTTTCAATGATACCAATGCAAGAAAGGTGATTAGAACGAATAAAGTGCCGAACCTCAGCTTGGCAAAGGGGGTAACTAGCCCCCTAATGTTCCACACCCCAAAAAACATCACAAAAGATGGTTACCGCTGAGATCTCTGCGACTGTCTCCTCTTAGATTTCTTGGAGGAGGATAGGCCAAGAGTCTTTAAATTTTGGTCCAGCATCGATTCCATTCCAAGAGAGAGTTTGGATGTCCCTTCATTTATCGAGGCCAGAGTACGTGACCGAGTGTTGGGAAGGGTCGCCATTGCAGGTTCCTCATCCAGCAAGTTGTCAGAATCAGCCTCTAGCTGGAGGCCAGAAGATTCCCCCGTGGAGGACTGGGAGATTTGGGCATGAACTGCACCATGCTGGTCAGTTACCTCCCTGCTGCATCTTGCCGAGGACAGGCCCTGCACAAGTAGAACAGGGCCAGTTTGGTTGGGGCTCGCGGATGGAAAATTTGCAGGCGTTGGGGAGTCTTGCTCCCTTCTATCGGGTGTTATCTGAGGTCCCAAACCAAGGTGGGACTGATCGTGAACCACACCTGCAGTCTCTCTGTGAACATGAGAAAGTACTTCTGTGGAGGAACAAACCGGCTCCTGAAGGGGGTCATGCTCTTTAGGAGACCCCGCTGGGGTTTGGATCAGCCCTGGTTTTGGGATCTTGATCTGCTGGAGAGGTGTCTGATCAGTCGGAGCTTGGGTAGTTGCCTTCCCCTGGGTTGGAATCCGAAGGGTGCCAGAGTCAGTTTGAGGCTGATTTGGTTCCATGACAGTAGGATGTTTAGGTTTGCTCCTTGAGACCAAGGTCCAGCCAGAATCAGTTTGTGGCCGAGAGTCATTTTCAGGTCTATGCTCCGGGCGAACTGGAGCATATTGGAATCCACTTGAGCCCATTTTGTGGCCAAAGATGCCACAAGATGGGCATGCTAATGGCTTCCACTCATGCTCAATGTTGATCAGGTGCATATCACCGTCCCATCTAACTTTAATTGATTCTAGTCTAGGAGCCGTGGCCTTGATTTCAACACAGACCCGGGCAAAAGATATCCTTGTCATCTGTTCAGTTTGGGTGTCTACATAGAGGGGTTTACCAACTGCACTAGCAATACTTCCTATGCCGGCGGGGGACCAGAGGGAGAAGCGAATGTCCCTTAATCTCACCCATATCGGTATGGTGTCGAGTATGCCTTTTCTAAGTTTAATTTTAGCATGCCATTGCTGCAAGAGCATAGTACTTCTGAAGATTGAGATTGGACCTGAATCAATCTGCTTCCTCCTAAAGTCTGCATTTGGGACTTGAATGAAATAGAAACCATTCTCATGTAACTTGATATCAGCTACTTGGTCTCCCCAAGCCTTCTTGATGGCTTCTTCGGTTAGTTTAAAAGGGACTTTCCGTCCAATGTAGTGGCCAACGATGCATTCAAGCCATCGTGGATTTGCTTTCGCAGCTATCTCCGGGGTTATGTCAACAACCAGTTCTCCATTTTCGACCGACGGAGGAACAAAAGCAAGGTTATAACCCTTGGTCATCACTCTTGCCACATTAGCCCAGGAACGAGCACCAGAAGCACCATTCGGATGTGCTTGGGGGATGGTAGAATCCTGTCCCCCTACCTGCATATTACCAGCCTTAGGAGGTCGGGATCTAGTCCTAGGGGGAATACCATTCAGATTGCGTTGAAGGGATTGGTTCCTGTTCTTAGAACGACCTCGGCTCTTGCTGCGGCTATGATCTCCTTTGAGAAGCATTCTCGAACCAGCTAAGGATGCAACCTCCTGGCCGTGAAGGGCCCTTTTCCCTTTGTGAACTGGTACATCGCCCTTAGCATCAACAGTCTCCCGAAGAGACTCATCATCCAGAGAAGGGTCCATTGGAGGACCAGGTAAGCCCCTCCAGCAGTTCACAACAACCAGCCCAGCTCAAACCATCACCTGCTAGACAATTCTACAAACACCAGATATGCAGGATCGGGGAATACCTATCTTGGCGCTCAGCAGAGATGCATGACGCCCCAAACAAAGAACAGAGTAGAATCAGAGGCAGAGTATCTGTAGGATCGCCCAGGAACACTAGCCTAGCTACCAGAACCGTCGCAAGCCGGAATTCCAGAACGATCGGTGACGGAGCAATATTCAGAACAGGGGCCAAATCCGGTCGACGAATCCCACTTCCAAGCTGAAAGTGGGAAGAAATGCTTTGGGGAAGAAAGAGAGGACCAGCCGAGGGTCCTGTCCTCCGAATCCCAGCTCCAACAGACCCGGAGCCAGCCGGAATCGTCAAGTCTCCGTCGAATGAACAGTGCCACCGAAGGAACCCACGGGGAGCATTCTGTGTGAACAGTGCCCGCGAAAATTTGGTGAAATGAAAAGTATCTCCGCAAAGACTTTTGCCACCCCAAAATCCGATATTTTAGGATTCATCTCACGATCGAGCAACACATTGCTTGCTTTGAGATAACTATGTATGATTCTTAATCTCGAATCTTGATGAAGATAAAGGAGTCCCCTCACAATTCCTATGATAATATCGAATTGCCTTCTCCATATTAGAGAATTTTCCCTTGTTTTACCTGATTCAATTCTTTCTCTAATCAGTAATTTGGATGAAATTGCACATTGAATCGGATTAAAATTGGAGAAGGTATTGGTCGAAGCAAACCAAATATGGATGTGTCTAGGCTTCCATTAGGCATGTACTCATAGATTGGCATCCTCTCTTCTTCAATGCAACACCCCAAAAGCTTGACAAGATTTCGGTGCTGAAGCTTTGCGATTAACATGACCTCATTCTTGAATTCATTAAGACCTTGCTGAGAGTCCTCTGACAATCTCTTGACTGCTATTTCTTGTCCATTTGGCAGCTGACCCTGACAAGTGAAATGCATAGTTTTTCCCGAGTGACACGGGACAAGACAAATGAAATTGCATGAATGAACAGCACTGTTCTTTTGTACGATTACGAAATTGTAGACAAAACTCTACCTTGTATACGGGGCCAAAACCTCCTTCTCCTAACTTATTTGAATCACAAAAGTTGTTAGTGGCTCGTAAGATGGTGACCATGTCAAAGATCGGAAGCTGTAAGCTGTTGCCAATCTTCAGCTTGAAAGTCGAATCTTATCCCTGTTGACCATTGAACTTTCATCAGAACACTTGTTCTTTTTTTCCCTAGAATAAATGACTAACTTACATGCAAGCAACGACCGGTTGTTGCATGCATCGACTGAGACAGAGGCGTTAGCAAGGAGGCCTAAGTCGATCAACTTTTCATGTATCAATAGATCAACAGCTCATTTGACTTGATGAGAACGTGTAAGATTCTGTACTGTATGCTATCAACTTTCATTATTGATTGTCCACCCTCATGTAAAGAAAACTGATAGTAATAAATGGAGTATTGCCATTACTTGACACCAAAATGCAAAAAAAGAGAACCAAGAATTGTAATTGAGGTTCTGAAAGCAAGTTCTAGTCAGAGCCATAATTCCTATAGCGCAAGAGCTCAACTCAACCTATGGAAACGGAGTACCTTGAGCACTTTTTTTCCTCTTCCAAAAGATGCAGATGTAAAGCACCACTAAAAGCATGACAATTGCAGAGGAAATTGCCACTGCCACCCACACTTGCCACTTGGAATTTGCCGAATCTGAGAACATTGAGAGAGGCTAAAGGTCATCAAGATGAATGATGAATAGGATTATCGTGTGTGAAGGAAGAAGAATAAAAAAAAGTTACACGTCCTACCCAGGTCTGAGGCTGAAACACGAATAAAAAGATCTTGATTTGCATATTCGATGAGTTTTCTGACATCTATGAGATCTCCAAACCATAGGAGACAGCCTTTTGCACGTCCGGTGGCGTCTAGGTTTGCGTAGGCCCTGCACGAGCAGTTCTTGAAGCACTCTAATTCACATTCCTTCAGGCTCATGCTAGTATTCATCGTGAACTGCAACAAATCAGGAATTTTCACACCTTTGAGCCTCTTAAACACTTCTCCTCTAGAACAATTAAATGTGTTCTTACTGACACACCCGCTAGTCCACACAAACGTATCCCACTCTGCCTGAGACTTCGGTTGATACCCAATCATGCAGCTACAAATTTGAGGATTGCTGATCGTGCACATGCTATTGGGTCCACAATTCGCATAGACATCACAGGTGTCATGCGGAAACATATAGATCAGCGTCCACTCCTGAGTTTTCTTATTCTACATGTACCTTTGCAGGTTCCCAAAATTGTTTAATACAAACCTCATGATTGTGGATTCGTTGAAAGCGTTGAACGTGTAGTAGACCTCCTGAGAATTGTCGACGAACTTGGGGATGAATATCAAATTAGGAATAATCCGAACCTCGCTGAACTGAATTCCATTCCAAGGCCCAGTTCGGAATACCTTGGTATGTCCCTTACGGAGAACTAGTTGGGGAATGTTTCCTCCATGATCGACACCATAGGTGAAGTCTCCAGTTGAGGGATCCTCTGCACTCTTCCAGGATGTCATGTGCCGGTCCAATCCTGTTCTCAGGTCCCACCCGAGCTTCATGCCTGCCAGTAATGTGTCAGATGGGCTATTGAAACTCTGCCAAAGATAGTTTCCGGAGACATTTTCGCTGTCATCTTTCAAAACAAGGTTTCCAGAATCCAGGAGCTGAGCAACTATGCTTTGCGAAGAATTATTCATGTTATTCGAAGACCACAAGACTCTTTCTGCTCGGTCAACAAGGACTAGTTTCCCTTCGTTTCCTATCCTCAGAACCCCTGACAGACCATTCACCGGATTATCTCTATTTGCCACCCAAACAATGGTCTTATCTGGGATGTCATGGTACCATATTGCGAGGTATCTGTTGCTGGAGTTTCTAGGGCTGTAGAATCCTAGCTGAAACTTTTCTCCTGCCGACACTAGAGTTTCGCCATCGCGAATTGGCTCAGATGAGCTTAACACATCAACTGACTTGCATACTTCTAGTGCAAACATACAAATTGAAATTAAATACGGTATGGAAAAACGAAGAGTATCCATCTATTAGTCTTTCGTGCTTGCAAAAAAATTAGCAGGAGGAGAAGAAAAAGTTGAGTCTCTGCTAAAAACCCTGTATTTGTTGAAATGAAGAGAGCAGTACAAGTTCCTCATAATGTGTTGGCTCCACGATCCAATAAATTGATCAAGATTTGCTGGTAGCCACACGCCACATGCCGAACAGACTTTCTGAGTCTGAGGATGGCCCCTTTCTGAGTCACTATTGCCTTAGCTAATGGGGAAGGGGTAAACGGTCCAAGACATTTTATGTAATTGGACTTTTCAATTTATGCGAACCGTGCACCATACTAGTAATGGCATTTCCACAGAGACCTTTGAAGGACAACTACTGTCAGGTTTATGAAAGTGACAGCCTGGCAGTCACATCAATCATGAAGAACAAGTTTGTCACGTCAATGATCAAGTACAAATAAAATTCGCCCTCCCCTCTTTATTTTTCTGTTCCGTCAAGTTTTCTTGGGTGGCTCATTCGTCCCGGAATCCTTTAGCTTAAATGCTCTCTTATCATGATATCGTCAATTCGACACCGTTTAATTATGCATCATTAAACTTGATCGGTGTCGATTAGGCGCTAATCAAGATAATAAAGCCCATCTTGCCATATTTGATCTTGATTAAGTTTTGGATAATTGCACATTAATGTGCTTTGTGTATGATTAGTATTCTATATTTAGCTGCTCTTGCAACTTCTAGAAGCTTAGTTTAGGGAAAAACTAAAATTTGGTCTTGTTTTAATAGGATTGGGTGCCACTTTTGGGGGAAAAGAGGGGAAGAGGTCAACTTGGTTGGTTTCTAGTATGGTTCCCCTAGTTAGTCCCTAACCAAGTACTTGAGCCTACTTTGGTTAGTCATGATTGCCAAAAGGAGAGGCTTGTTGGGGAAGCTTGCAAGATGGCTTCTTATCCATAAATTTGCTTGGTTATGAGCAAATGAAGGAGTTAGGCTAGGCTAGGCTTGGTGGTTGGGTCATTAATGCACTTGCATTATTGGGGTCTTCTTGCAAGATCACTTAAGTGGGAAACCATTCTCACATCTCTCATTCACTCTCATTTCTCACTCTTATTTCTCTCCCTCTCACCTTCGGCCACCCCCCATTGCCGAACCTCTCTCTCTCTCGCCCTTCTCGCCATCGTCTGCCACTATGTCGCTGCTGCCACACCGCTCACATCGCGCCATGCCGGCCTTGCCGCCGCGTCGCTGCCTCTCATCGCTATGCCGTGCCCCTCATTGCGCTGTTCGCCACGCCATGCCACCATCTGCTCGTCGCCACCATTTGCCGCCGAGCCATTCGCCAATGCCGTTAACCGCGGTCTTCATCGTTCGCCGTCGCCGTTCGTCCGTCTTGTCCATAGTCCAACTGGTTTCGTAAGTAGTTCTTATAATCCGTGGATAGGACATTATTCTACACATGTTGGACTTAGGTTTAGTCTTGTTTGAGTTTGTTTTATTATGTGTATGGCTATCATTGGCTAGAAACGGTTATGAATGGATTATGTGGTTATGGAAGGTTAATTAGAACCATTGTTGGGTGTTGGGTGATACTATACTTGTCTTGCTTTGTTTTGCTTGTTCTAGGAAAAGGAAGCCCATGTATTAATTTTGTATGGCTTGCTCATGAAATGCTTCCGATTTTAGTATATCATTATGTCTGCAGAATTTTAAATGTTCTAATCGTGTGAGCATGAAACATTCTCACATTGGCCTAAGTGAAAGACAATAATTGGCTTGAGTGCTTGATGTGCTTGTGTAATCACATAAATGGTTTCATACCTGTATGATTGCGGAGGACGAAACCCAATGGATTTCGGATGCTCGATGGATTTCGATTGCCGATCGCGATAGAGTTCGGAACAATGCTCTTAATTAAATGCTGTCTTCGAGTGAAGTCAAGACGTTGCCATGCCCGATGGTGCGAGACGATGCCCGGTTACGCCGGATGACCATCGACGCGAGTGTCGGTCATGGCCCTGAGCGGTCATAATAATCGGAACACATGTGGATGTATTATGCATGATTATGTGATATGAAGTGTTCTTGATTACTATGTGCAATTGTCGCATGCCAATTGGAAGCGAGCTTCGCGTGTGATTATTTGTGTGAATTGTATGTGCCGATGGGAGGTAAGTATTCACGTGTGACTATTTGATTGTGTTTTGGCATGCCAAGAGGTTGAGGCTACCGTTTGTATTTCCAAGGCGAGGTATCATCCTACTCAAGGTTTAGAGATTCTACTTATTGAGTTTTACTCATGTGTTTTTTATTAACCCTTTTCAAGCCCCTAGTATGGATACTCGGATTGTACATTTTGGTGTCCCGGTAGATCGAGACGTAGAGGCGATTGAGTACGTAGCACCAATGACAGATGCGACATACAAAGAGTATATGATGACCGTTTGGGTTGACAAGGGGTTTACCAACTTGGTTCTTATCGTTTTAAAGCATGGTATGTTTGGTTTGAAGGAAAGCATTGGGGACCTCTCCAGGGCTTTAACAGACCCCAGGTACACCAAGCGCAATTCCGTGGGACCTATGATGTCAAATGTCCCTGGTGGTATCATCAATGATCCCGAGTTGGATCCAGATTATGAGCCCAAACCCGAGCCATAGCATGCTCGAACGTGGAAGAAGTTATGTTCTTTTTGAGGTACCCCTCGTAGATGGAGAAGTTAAGTAGACTCCAACTCCCTCTCCTTTTTGTGATTTAATCGGAAAAATGGCCCATGCAATGGGTGCGTATTTATCCTTACTTCCGATATGGGTCATTAATGTATATATGAAACATGCTTTTGTGAATGTGTTTTCCTTGCTATCCTTCTTATTGTTGTTGTTGGTTGGGTGATTTGGAGTTTGCTTCTGCATGTGCTTACTTATTAGATAATACGATGGTTGGCAACGCATTCTGGGACATCGCAATTAAATGACCTAAGAAGGAAGTTGCGCGCTGGAGCCTTGGTAGATAGGACGGGGGTGACAGTAACGGAACATATTGGAGTTCTGAAAACAAAGGGTGCTAAGTGATTAAGATGTGATAAGGAAAAGAAATAATCTCACAAGAACGCAAAAATTATGGGACGCAAAATTCTGTATCCTCCGCATCATATTTTTTCACCGGTGATACAGACCCGATTCACGTGGATCGACCCTTGCCGATTAGTCTGTGGTCCTATCCTGGACGATTATGGGTGCCGTACTTGACTCGCCATTGGTCATTTGACCTCACAAGAGTGAATTGGCCGCAGACTTTGCCTTCTTGAAGTGTCCATTGAGTCAGCTTCATGACAAGCACAGAAACGGGGTCAGTGTTGAAGATTATAACTTTAGTAATTGTGTAGCGTGTTGTGTCACTCTCAGGTTATGACATGTATCCGAAGCTCTTGGCCCTCTTTCTTAGTCAGTCTCCTATTCTTGAAGATAAGATATTGTATAGGAGAAGAACACACGGCCCTGAAATTGGTGATGAGATTGTAAAACTTTTGGTCAACGAAATCAGCCTAAATTGTCCATCATCTCTCTCTCTATCTCATTCCTTCAACTTTATTATCTTAGTATTTCTCTCCTCTCCCAACTAATTCTCAATAGTCCGTAACTTGTATCCGTTTTATCTAGCGGAAGAGCACATGCACATTCATGTGGAATAACGGGAAGAACATGGTAGTCCATACCAAAACGAAGGGGATGCACGCTTAGTCCGATGTACACCGAGGATGGCATTGTTCTCGACATATTGTACAAGGTTGATGGTGCTTGACAGTGCGGAATACCAATTATGCTCCTATAATGTCTACTAAAATACTGATCATAGGATGACAGTCTAAGTATTCAGCCTCGGGCAAGAGCAGCTTGGCCTACTGAAAGGGGACCGTGCCCATGTCAATAACATGTGCAGGGAATCAACCATCGAATGTGTACAAGCATAACGAAGTTCGATTCTAGCAGAATTTTTTTCGACATGTCCATGGTATTCTGATACAGTTGCAAAGTGACAATAAGGGACTATAAACTGATGCTTCAACCTAGTTCTTCACTCGGTCGAAGTATGGGGAACTTCACTAATCATTGGAAATGCCTAGCCTGGTGATTAGATCCATACGTATAAGCATGCAACGACAGGATATTAAGCTAAGAAAGTGCAAGAAGTCATAATTTTTTCGAAACTTATATATTGTATGATTGATTGTAACATCATTTGCTATGAACATAATCGAGTATTTCATTTATTAAGATTCTTTTTCTGTCACTGCTATGAGCAAGACATGATATTGAAATTGATGTTGCCAACACAGTATATGCTCAGAGTTTGGGCTGGAAGCGGCTGTTAATTATTGCTTTCCTAGCTATAATATGTCTTTTTCACCAATCTGCTTTAGTAAGTGGAGGAACCGGACCAACATTCAACTTCACCTTTTCGATTTCTTCCATGATTAGGTACATCTAGTGAACTTTGAACATCTCTCCATTAGTGATGCATTACTATCTAACAATGGAAAAACTCAGCAGAAGCGACAGACAACACATGCTTGGCAATCTATCTACCTTCTAATAATGTCATGGTAATCTCATTCGAGTTACAGTCTCTTTGACTCATTTCAATTTCTGTGTTTTCAGAGCTCCTCTCAATGTAGAAACCGGGCTGCTTGGGCTGTGGCAGCGCAGCGCTCTCACTATCCAACATCAGAAGCACAGATGACATATTCGGTCTATCGTCAGGACGCCGTTGCACGCATAATAACCCGATTTGAATGCATTTAACAACTTCTGACAGATCGAAAGAATCCGGAAGTTGTGGGTCTATGAAGTCGCTCACTTTCCCTTCAAGCCACAACTTCCAGGCCTGACACAAAAAAAGAGAATTTTTAGGCCCTATCCAACAAAAGTATTGCTATATATTAAAATTTTGACTTCTTAGAGAGATGTCGCACATGTCCGACAAGATTGAAGGAGTGGTCCGGATGATTGAACTCTCTATTCTTCTTTCCGCATATTATCTCCAGCAATAGTACTCCAAAGCTAAAAACATCTGATTTTGTTGAGAAAAGCCCGTCTACTGCATATTCAGGTGCCATGTAACCACTGCAGGCAAAACAATATGCATAACTAAAATTGGATTTTGAATATGAATGTGTAAGCCCATGAAAATCCCTCTCACTACTTACTAAGTGCCGACTATCATCTTTGTTTTCGCTAGGGATAGATCTCCGCCGAAAACTCTAGCCACCCCAAAATCCGATATTTTAGGATTCATCTCACTGTCAAGCAACACATTGCTCGCTTTGAGATCCCTATGTATGATTCTCAATCTCGAATCTTGATGCAGATAAAGGAGTCCCCTCACGATTCCTATGATAATGTCGAATCGCCTTCTCCATGCTAGAGAATTTTCCCTTGTTTTACCTGATTCAATTCTTTTTCTAATCAGTAATTTGGATGAAATTGCACATTGAATCAGATTCAAATCGGAGAAGGTATCGATCGAAGCAAACCAAATATGGAAGTGTCTAGGCTTCCATTAGGCATGTATTCATAGATTAGCATCCTCTCTTCTTCAATGCAACACCCTAGAAGCCTGACAAGATTTCGGTGCTGAAGCTTCGCAATCAACATGACCTCATTCTTGAATTCATTAAGACCTTGCCTAGAGTCCTCTGACAATCTCTTGACTGCTATTTCTTGTCCATTTGGCAGCTGACCCTGACAAGTGAATTGCATAGTTTAACCCGAGCGACACAGGACAAGACAAATGAAATTGCATGAATGAACAGCACTGTTCTTTTGTACGACATATGAAATTGTAGACTAAACTCTACCTTGTAGACGGGGCCAAAACCTCCTTCTCCTAACTTATTTGAATCACAAAAGTTGTTAGTTGCTCGTAAGATGGTGTCCATATCAAAGATCGGAAGCTGTAAGCCATTGTCATCTTCAGCTTGAAGGTCGAATTGTATCCCTGTTGACCGTTGAACTTTCATCAGAACATATTCTTTTTTCCCTAGAATAAATGACTAAGTTACATGCAAGCAACGAACAGTTGTTGCATGTATTGACTGAGACATAGGTGTTAGCGATGAGGCCTAAGTCGATGAACTTTACATGTATCGATAGATCAAAAATTCATTGGACATGATGAGAACATATAAGATTCTTTACTCTATGCTATCTACTTTCATTATTGATTGTCCACCCTCATGTAAAGAAAACTGATAGTAATAAATGGAGTATTGGCATTACTTGACCCCGAAATACGAAAAAAGAGAACCAATAATGGTAATTGAGGTTCTGAAAGCAAGTTCTAGTCAAAGCCATAATTCCTACAGAGCAAGAGCTCAACTCAACCGATGGAAATGGAGTACCTTGAGCACTTTTTTTCCTCTTCCAAAAATTGCAGATGTAAAGAACCACTAATAGCATGACAAATGCAGAGGAAATTGCCACTGCCACCCATTCTTTCCACTTGGAATTCGCCGAATCTGAGAACATTGAGAGAGGCTAAAGGTCATCAAGATGAATGATGAATAGGATTATCGTGTGTCCGGGAAGAAGAATAAAAGAAAGTTATACGTACTACTCAGGTCTGAGGCTGAAACACGAATAAAAAGATCTTGATTCGTGTATTCGGTGAGTTTTCTGACGTCAACAAGTTCTCCAAACCATTGGAGACAGCCTTTTCCAACTCCCGTGGCGTCTATGTTCGCGTAGGCCCTGCATGAGCAGTTCTTGAAGCACTCTAATTCACATTCCTTAGCGCTCATGCTAGTGTTCGCCGTGGACTGCAACAAATCAGGCATTTTCACTCCCTTGAGCCTTTTAAACCCTTCTCCTTTAGAACAATCAAATGGGTTCTTACTGACACACCCACTAGACCACACAAGTGTATCCAACTCTGCCTGTGACTTAGGTTTATATCCGGTCATGCAGCTACATGTTTGAGGATCTCCGACCGTGCACATGGTATTGGGCCCGCAATACCCGTAGACATCACAGTTGTCATACGGCAACATATGGATCAGGGTCCACTCCTGCATTTTCGCGTTCCACAGATACCGTTGGTGGTTCCCTGTAGCACTTAATACCATCCTTGTGATGGTGGATTCATTGAAAGCGTTGAACGTGTAGTAGACCTCCTGAGAATTGTCGACGAACTTGGGGATGAATATCAAATTGCGAGTAAGTGGAACCCCGTTGAACTGTATTCCATTCCAAGGCCCACTTCGGAAGTACTTGGCATGTCCATTACGGAGGACTTGTTGGGGAATGTTTCCTCCAAGATCGACACCATAGGTGAAGACTCCAGTTGAGGGATCCTCTGCACTCTTCCAGGATGTCATGTGCCGGTCCAACCCCGTTCTCAGGTCCCACCCGAGTTTCATGCCTGGCAATATTGTGTCAGAAGGGTTATCGAAACTCTGCCAAAGATAGTTTCCAGAGACATTTTCGCTGTCATCTTTCAAAACGAGGTTTCCAGAATCCAGGAGCTGGGCAACTATGCTTTGCGAAGAAGTATTCATGTTATTCGACGACCACAAGACTCTTTCTGCTTGGTCAACAAGGACTAGTTTCCCTTCGTTTCCTATCCTCAGAACCCCTGACGAACCATTTACCGGATTATCTCTATTTGCCACCCAAACAATGGTCTTATCCGGGATCTCGTGGTACCATATTGCAAGGTATCTGTTGCTGGAGTTTCCAGGGCTGAAGAATCCCAGCTGAAACTTTTCTCCTGTGGACACTAGACTATCGCCATCACGAATTAGCTCAGATGAGCTTAACACATCAACTGACTTGCATACTTCTAGTGCAAACATACAGATTGAAATGAAATACAGTATGGAAAAACGAAGAATATCCATTTATTATTCTTTCATGCTTGCAAATCGAATAAGCAGGAGGAGAATAAAAAGTCAAGTTTGCTGAAAATCGGTGTTTGTTGAAAAGAAGAGAGCAGGAAACAATAATTAATGAAGATTTGCAGGTAGCCACATGCCACATACCTAACGGACTTTCTGAGTCTTTGAGGATTGCCCGTTTCTGAGTCAGTTTTGCCTTGGCAAATGGGGAAGGGGGAAACGGTCCAAGATATTTCATGTAATTGGACTTTTCAACTCATGCGCATTTCCACAAAGACCTTTGAAAGCCAACTACTGTCCGGTTTATCAAAGTGTGAAAGCCTGGCGAATTACTCACGTCAATAATGAAGAACAAGTTTATCACGGCAATGATCAAGTACAAACAAAATTCGCCCTCCCCTCTTTATTTTTTGCTGTCCCGTCAAATTCTCTTGGCTGGTTCTTTCCTCCCGCAATACTTTAGCTTAAATGCTTTCTAGCGGAACATATTGTAGTTGTGAAAACAAAGGGTGCTAAGTGATTAAGATGTGAAAAAGCAAAGAAAAAATCTCACAAGGACGCAAAAACTACGGGACGCAAAATTCTGTATGGGTGAAGCACGTGCTCGCAAATTCCAAGACAGACCCGATTCACGTGGATCTACCGTTGCCGATTAGTCTATGGTCCTATCCTGGACGATTGTGGGTGTCGCACTTGACTTGCCATTAGTCATTTGACCTCACAAGAGTGAATTGGCCGCAGACTTTGCCTTCTTGAAGTGTCCATGGAGTCAGCTTCACGAGAGACAGATACTGGGTCGGTGCTGAAGATTGTGACTGTTAGTAATTGTGTAGCGTGTTGTGTCACTCTCAGGTCATCACATGTATCAGAAGCTCTTTGGCCCTCTTTCTTGGTCATATTCTCCTATTCTTGAAGACAAGATATTGTATAGGAGAAGAACACACGGCCCCGAAGTTGGCGATGAGATTGTTGAATTTTTGGTCAACGAAATCAGCCTAGTTTGTCCACCATCTCGAAGTTGGCGATGAGATTGTTGAATTTTTGGTCAACGAAATCGGTCTAGTTTGTCCACCATCTCTCTCTCTCTCTCTCTCTCTCTCTCTCTCTCTCTCTCCTTCAACTGATATTATCTCATTATTTCTCTCCTCTCCCAGGTAATTCTCAATAGTCCATAGCTTTTATCCGTTGTAACTAGCGGAGGTGCACATGGCACAATCATGTGGAATAACGGGAAGAACGAGGTATTCCACAGCAAAAAGAATGTGATGTACGCATAGTCCGATGTACACTGAGGATGGCATTATACTCGACGTATTGTATAAGGTTGATGGTGCTTGACAGTGTGGAATGCCAATTATCCTCCTATAATGTCTAGTAAAGGGTTAATACTACCAAAATCCAAACTAGCGCACCTGTGACAAATTTACTACACACTATTATTTTGACTATAAAAAATCTCAAACTGGTACATCTGTAACAATTTAATCTCAAACTAATTTTTTGATTAGCATAAACCCCAAACTGGTATACTGGCGACAATCTTGCCCCAAACTAATTTTTTGACTATCAAAAACTCCAAACTTGTATACCTGTGACAAATTTACCTTTTGTTAGTTTTCATTAAATTTTACTGTCAAATTGTTAAGTTTAATGACACGTGGTAGTTGACGGGTGTACCGGTTGGGATTTTACCCCTCTGTTTGTCACAAGTTCATCAATTTGTGATTTTTCATGATATTAATGCAATTTAATGGATACTAACGAAAGATAAATTAATCACAAATATACCAGTTTTGGGTTTTTAGTGGTCAAAAAATTAGTTTGGGGTAGAATTATCACATGTGTATCAATTTGGGATTTTTGACAGTCAAAAAATTAATTCAGGATAAAAATGTCAGAAATGTACTAGTTTACGATTTTTCGTGGCATTAACCCTCGGGCAAGAGCAGCTTCGCCTACTGAAAGGTGACCGAGCCTGTGTCGTTAACATGTGCAGGAATTAACCATTGAAGGTGTACAAGCGTGAGGAAGTTCGATTCTAACAGAATTTTTTGCAACATGTCCATGGTATTCTGATACAGCTGCACAGCCACAATAAGCGACAAACCAGATTCTTCAATCTGATGCTTCATTCAAGGTTGAAGCATGTGGAACCTCACTAATCATTGGAATTGCCTAGCCTGGTGATCAGATCGATAAATACAAGCATGCAACCGATAGGATATTATGCTAAGAAGGTGCCAGAAGTAATAATTTTTTCGAGACTTATATATTGTATGATTGATTGTAACATCATTCGATATGAACATAATTAAGTATTTCATATATTAAGATTCTTGTTCTATCACTGCTATAATCAACACATGGTATTGAAATTGATGTTGCCAACACAGGATATGCTCAGAGTTTGGGCTGGAGGCGGCTGCCAATTACCGCTTTCCTGGCTACAAAATGTCTTTTTCACCAATCTGCTTTGGCGGGTGGAGGAGCCCCACCATCGTTAAACTTCACCTTTTCAGTTTCTCCCATAATTAGGTACATCTAGTGAACTTTGAACATCTCTCCATTAGTGATAATATCTCACAATGGAATAACTCAGCAGAAGGAAGAGACTACACATGCTTGGCAATCTATCTAGCTTCTAATAATGTCATGGTAATCGCATTCGAGTTGCAATCTCTTCGACTCATTTCAACGTCTGTGTTTTCGATGCTCCTCTCAATGTAGAAACCGGGCTGCTTGGGCTTTGGCAGCAAAGCGCTCTCACTATCCAACATCAAAAGCACAGACGACATATTTGGTCTGTCGTCGGGACACCGTTGCACGCATAATAGCCCGATTTGAATGCATTTAACAACTTCTGACAGATCGATAGAATCCGGAAGTTGTGGATCTACGAAGTCGCTCACCTTCTCCTCAAGCCACAACGTCCAGGCCTGGCAAAAAAAAAAAAAGGAGAATTTTAGGCCCTATCCAACCAAAGTATTGCTACACTTTGAGAATTTGACTTCTTAGAACGATGTCACACATGTCCGACAAGATTGAAGCTGTGGTCCGGATGATTGAACTCTCTGTTCTTCTTTCCGCATATTATCTCCAGCAATAGTACTCCAAAGCTAAAAACATCTGATTTTGTTGAGAAAAGCCCGTCTATTGCGTATTCAGGTGCCATGTAACCACTGCAGGTAAAACAATATGCATAACTAGAATAGGATTTTGAATATAAATGTGTAAGCCCATGAAAATACTTCTCACTACTTACTAAGTGCCGACTATCCTCTTTGTTTTCGCCTGTGACAAATCTCCGCCAAAGACTCTAGCCACCCCAAAATCCGATATTTTAGGATTCATCTCACTGTCGAGCAACACATTGCTTGCTTTGAGATCCCTATGTATGATTCTTAATCTCGAATCTTGATGAAGATAAAGGAGTCCCCTCACAATTCCTATGATAATATCGAATCGCCTTCTCCATGCTAGAGAATTTTCCCTTGTTTTACCTGATTCAATTCTTTCTCTAATCAGTAATTTGGATGAAATTGCACATTGAATCGGATTAGAATCGGAGAAGGTATTGGTCGAAGCAAACCAAATATGGAAGTGTCTAGGCTTCCATTAGGCATGTACTCATAGATTAGCATCCTCTCTTCTTCAATGCAACACCCCAGAAGCTTGACAAGATTTCGGTGCTGAAGCTTCGCGATTAACATTACCTCATTCTTGAATTCATTAAGACCTTGCCGAGAGTCCTCTGACAATCTTTTGACTGCTATTTCTTGTCCATCTGACAGCTGACCCTGACAAGTGAATTGCATAGTTTTTCCCGAGTGACACGGGACAAGACAAATGAAATTGCATGAATGAACAGCACTGTTCTTTTGTACGATTACGAAATTGTAGACAAAACTCTTACCTTGTAGACGGGGCCAAAACCTCCTTCTCCCAATTTATTTGAATCACAAAAGTTGTTAGTTGCTCGTAAGATGGTGACCATATCAAAGATTGGAAGCTGTAAGCTAGTGTCATCTTCAGCTTGAAAGTCGAGTCTTGTCCCTGTTGACCATTGAACTTTCATCAGAACACTTGGTTCTTTTCTTCCCTAGAATGAATTACTTAAGCTACATGCAAGCAACGAACGGTCGTTGCATGCATCGACTGAGACATAGGTGTTAGCAAGGATGCCTAAGTCGATGAACTTTTCATGTATCAATAGATCGAAAGCTCAATTGACATGATGAGAAATACAAGATTCTGTACTCTATGCTACCAACTTTCATTATTGATTGTCCACCCTCATGTAAAGAAAACTGATAGTAATAAATGGAGTATTGCCATTACTTGACACCAAAATACGAAAAAAGAGAACCAAGAATTGTAATTGAGGTTCTGAAAGCAAGTTCTAGTCAGAGCCATAATTCCTATAGAACAAGAGCTCAACTCAACCGATGGAAATGGAGTACCTTGAGCACTTTTTTTCCTCTTCCAAAAAATGCAGATGTAAAGCACCACTAAAAGCATGACAATTGCAGAGGAAATTGCCACCGCCACCCATACTTTCCACTTGGAATTCGCCGAATCTGAGAACATTGAGAAAGGCTAAAGGTCATCAAGATGAATGACGAATAGGATTATCGTGTGCGAGGGAAGAAGAATAAAACAAAGTTACACGTCCTACCCAGGTCTGAGGCTGAAACACGAATAAAAAGATCTTGATTTGCATATTCGATGAGTTTTCTGACATCAATGAGATCTCCAAACCATAGGAGACAGCCTTTTGCACCTCTGGTGGCGTCTAGGTTTGCGTAGGCCCTGCAAGAGCAGTTCTTGAAGCACTCTAATTCACATTCCTTCAGGCTCATGCTAGTATTCATCGTGAACTGCAACAAATCAGGAATTTTCACACCTTTGAGCCTCTTAAACCCTTCTCCTCTAGAACAATTAAATGTGTTCTTACTGACACACCCGCTGGTCCATACAAACGTATCCCACTCTGCCTGAGACTTCGGTTGATACCCAATCATGCAGCTACAAATTTGAGGATTGCTGATAGTGCACATGCTATTGGGTCCACAATTCGCATAGACATCACAGGTGTCATGCGGAAGCACATAGATCAGCGTCCACTCCTGAGTTTTCTCATTCCACAGGTACCTTTGGACAATCCCATAACTGTTTAATACCGATCTCGTGATGGTGGATTCACTGAAAGCGTTGACCACGTAGTAAACCTCCTGAGAATTGTCGACAAACTTTGGGATGAATATCAAATTAGGAGAAAGCCGAACCCCGCTGAACTGTATTCCATTCCAAGGCCCACTTCGGAAGTACTTGGCATGTCCCTTATGGAGGACTAGCTGGGGAATTATTCCTCCAAGATCGACACCATAGGTGAAGTCTCCAGTTGAGGGATCGTCTGCACTCTTCCAGGATGTCATGTGCCGGTCCAATCCTGTTCTCAGGTCCCACCCGAGCTTCATGCCTGGCAATGTTGTGTCAGAGGGGCTATCGAAACTCTGCCAAAGATAGTTTCCGGAGACATTTTCGCTGTCATCTTTCAAAACAAGGTTTCCAGAATCCAGGAGCTGAGCAACTATGCTTTGCGAAGAAGTATTCATGTTATTCGACGACCACAAGACTCTTTCTGCTCGGTCAACAAGGACTAGTTTCCCTTCGTTTCCTATCCTCAGAACCCCTGACGGACCATTTACCGGATTATCTCTATTTGCCACCCAAACAATGGTCTTATCTGGGATGTCGTGGTACCGTATTGCGAGGTATCTGTTGCTGGAGTTTCTAGGGTTGAAGAATCCTAGCTGAAACTTTTCTCCTGCCGACACTAGAGTTTCGCCATCGCGAATTTGTTCAGATGAGCTTAATACATCAACTGACTTGCATATTTCTAGTGCAAACATACAAATTGAAATGAAATATGGTATGGAAAAACGAAGAATATCCATCAATTAGTCTTTAGTGCTTGGAAAAAGAATTAGCAGGAGGAGAATAAAAAATTGAGTTTGTTAAAAACCCGGTTTTTGTTGAAATGAAGAGAGCAGGACAAGTTCCTCATGATGTGTTGGTTCCACGATCCAATAAATTGATCAAGATTTGCTTGTAGCCACATACCACATACCTAACAGACTTTCTGAGTCTGAGGATGGCCCATTTCTGAGTCACTATTGCCGTAGCTAATGGGGAAGGGGTAAACGGTCCAAGACATTTTATTTAATTGGACTTTTCAATTGATGCGAACCGTGCACCAAACTAGTAATCGTATTTCCACAGAGACCTTTGAAGGCCAACTACCGTCAGGTTTATTAGAGTCTGAGAGCCTGGCAAATTAGTCACATCAATCACGAAGAACAAGTTTGTCACATCATTGATCAAGTACAAATAAAATTCGCCCTACCCTCTTTATTTTTCTGTCCTGTCAAATTCTCTTGGCTGGCTCATTCGTAACTCAATCCTTTAGCTTAAATGCTTTTTAGCTGTGATATTCTCAATTCGACGTCGCTTAATTATGCATCATTGAATTTGATTGACCTCGATTAGGCACTAATCAAGAGGGTAAAACACATCTTGCCACTTTTGATCTTAGCTAATTTTTGGATAATTACACATTAATGCGCTTTATGCATGATTAGTGTTTTATGTTTATTATCCTATAGTTTAGCTTCTAATGCAACTTCTAGAAACTTAGTCTTGGGAAAGACCAAAATTTGGTCTTGTTTTAATGGGATTGGGTGCCACTCTTGGGGGAAGAGAGGGAAGAGGAAGAGGAAGCTGCTTTGTTTTGCTTGTTCGAGGAAGAGAAAGCCCATGTATTAATTTTGTATAGTTCGCTTATGAAATACTTCCAATTTTAGTGCATCATCATTTGTGCGGGATTTTAAATGTTCTAATCGTGTGAGCATGAAACACTTACATTGGCCTAAGTGAAAGACAATAACTACTTGAGTGTTTGATGTGCTTGCGTGATCACATATATGGTTTTGTACCTGTATGATTGCGAGGGATGATGCTCCATGGATTTCGATTACCGTTTGCGATAAAGTTTGAAACACTGCTCTTAATTGAATGTCGTCTTCAAATGAGATCGAGACATTGCCATGCCCGATGAAGCGGGACAATGCCCGGTTATGCAGGATGACCACCAACACAATTGTCAGTCATGGCCCTGAGTGGTCTTAATAATTGAAACACATGTGGATGCATTGTGCATGATTACGTAATATGAAGTATTCTTGATTACTATGTGCAATTATGCCAATTGGAAGCAAGGCTTCGCGTGTGATTATTGTGTGAATTGTAAGTGCTGATAGGAGGTAAGTATTCACGTGTGACTATTTGACATACCAAGAGGTTGAGGCTACCGTTCGTATTTTCGAGGCGAGGTATCATCTTACTCGAGGTTTAGAGGTTCTACTTATTTAGTTTTACTCATGTGTTGTAACTTAGCCCTTTTCAGGCACCTAGTAGGGATACTCGAATTGTACATTTTGGTGTCCCAGTAGACCAAGACGAAGAGGTGATTAAGTACATAGCACTGGGGACGGATACAACATACGAAGAGTATACGACAACCATTTAGGTCGACGAGGGGCTTACCAACTTGGTTCCTCATCGTTTTAAAGCATCGTAAGTTTGGTTCGAGGGAAGCGTTGGGGACCTCTTCAGGGCTTTGACAGACCCCCGGTTGCGCCAGACGCAATTCCGTGGGACCCTATCATGTCAAACGTCCCTGATGATGTCGTCAATAATATGGAGTCGGATCCAGATTACGACCCCAAACCTGAGCCATAGCATGCTCAAACATGGAGGAAGCCATGTTCTTTTTGAGGTACCCCTCGTAGATAGAGAAGCTAAGTAGACCCTGACCCCCTCTTGTTTTTGTGATGTAATCGGAAAAATGGCCCGTGTAATGGGCGCGTATTTACCCTTACTTCTGATATGGGTCGTTAATGCTTATATATGAAGCATGCTTTTGTGAATGTGTTTCTCTTACTATTCCTGTTGTTGTTGTTTGGTTATTGTTGTTGGTTAGGTGATTTGGATTTCGCTTCCGCATGTGCTTACTCGTTAGATAATACCATGGGTCAACAATGACTCCTGGGACATCGTAATTAAATGACCTAATAAGGGAAGTTGTTAGCCAGAGCCTTAGTAGATAGAACCGGGGCGTGACACTAAGGGAACATATTGGAGTTTTGAAAACAAAGGGTGCTAAGTGATTAAGCTGTGAAAAGGAAAAGAAATAATCTCACAAGAACGCAAAAATTATGGGACGCAAAATTCTGTATCCTCGACATCATATTTTTTCACCGGTGATACAGACCCGATTCATGTGGATCGACCGTTGCCGATTAGTCTGTGGTCCTATCCTGAACGATTGTGGGTGCCGCACTTGACTCGCCACTAGTCATTTGACCTCACAAGAGTGAATTGGCCGCAGACTTTGCCTTCTTGAAGTATCCATGGAGTCAGCTTCACGACAGACACAGATAATGGGTCGCTGCTGAAGATTGTGACTTTTAGTAATTGTGTAGCGTGTTGTGTCACTCTCAGGTCATCACATGTATCAGAAGCTCTTTGGCCCTCTTTCTTGGTCATATTCTCCTATTCTCGAAGACAAGATATTGTATAGGAGAAGAACACACGGCCCCGGAGTTGGCGATGAGATTGTCAAATTTTTGGTCAACGAAATCAGCCTAGTTTGTCCACCATCTCGAAGCTGGCGATGAAATTGTTGAATTTTTGGTCAACGAATTCAGCCTAGTTTGTCCACCATCTCTCTCTCTCTCTCTCTCTCGTCAACTGATATTATCTTATTATTTCTCTCCTCTCCCAGCTAATTCTCAATAGTCCGTAACTTTTATCCGTTGTAACTTGCGGAAGTGCACATGCACTTCCATGTGGAATAACGGGAAGAACGAGGTATTCCACAGCAAAAAGAATGTGATGTACGCATAGTCCGATGTACACTGAGGATGGTATTGTTCTCGACATATTGTATAAGGTCAATGGTGCTTCACAGTGTGGAATACCAAGTATGCTCCGACAATATCTAGTAAATGGTTTTTTTTTTTGTAAAGGTAAGAATATGTATTACTTTTCACAACACCATGTACAACCTAACGCCAAAGACACCCGCCGATCCAACAAGGACTTGAATAGCCCGAATGGAGGCAAGGATGGCTTAGCAAGAACTATACAACAAGCCAAAAGAAGGCTAGCGAAAACAAAACAAGATAGACACAACCTAAGATGGAGTTGGAGTGACTTCAAAAATCAAGGGAGTGAGTCCCC
Source organism: Syzygium aqueum (assembly GCA_031216185.1). Taxonomy (NCBI): domain Eukaryota; kingdom Viridiplantae; phylum Streptophyta; class Magnoliopsida; order Myrtales; family Myrtaceae; genus Syzygium; species Syzygium aqueum. Next base: position 36,146,427 of record CM062235.1, on the reverse strand, counting down.
AATCCCTTTGTATCTTCCGATTTGCAGGGGTGTCGGTAATTGTCCCCATTGATGTAGCAAATGGTTAATACCACCAAAAATCCAAATTGGTACATTTGTAACAAATTTGCCACAAAATATTATTTTGACCACAAAAAATCTCAAACTAGTATACTTGTGACAATTTTATTCCGAACTAATTCTTTTACCACAAAAAATCAGAAATAAGTGCACTTGTGATAAATTTACGCTCCGTTAGTTTCCATTAAATTTTACTATCAAATTATTAAGTTTGATGACACGTGGTAATTGACAGATGTATTTGGGGTTTTACCCCTCTATTTGTTACAAGTTGACCAATTTGTGATTTTTTGTGATATTAATTCAATTTAACGGACACTAACTGTCACGCCCTGCACCCATCGAGCACACGACATTCCTCGAGCTCGGTCAAATTAGTGTGACGTCCCAGGAAACGTTGCTGACCCAACAATCACGTCAGAGTTCGATCACGGCGGAAACAGTAATATAAACAGTGACAGTAAAAACCTCGGGGTACTAAGGAGAAATAAATTATCAAACTACCAAAAGTAATACTATACCTCGATATATATGCACAATATTCATTTACAATTCAAACTTATACCACAACTGCCATTTACAATCCTCAAAGCAAAATATGCACACCAAACTCCTAAACTAGGCACCACCGACATCTCAAAAGATCAGTAGCCTAAGCAAGCACTACACCAAAAATGGGACAAAACCAACTTCTTACTCAACTCCAAAAACTAATCCCTACGCCCTCTAAATGGTGTCCACTCTGACTCACTCTCCTCATCTTCCTCATCTAAATCCTCATCATGCACATACTCATCCGAAGACTTCAAGTCAGCCTCAATCTCTATCGGGTTATCCTCATCTCTCGATTCTATCTGAACCTCAATCCTCTCCTAATCATCAGACTCCTCTTTTGGCTCCTCCTCTGGCTCCTCTACTGGCTCGTCCTCTGGCTCATCCTCTACTAGCTCATCCTATACGGGATCCTCCTCATACTCCTCCTTCGGCTCTACACTTGGGTCCACGTCCATCGGGTCGTGATCGGCCTGTGACTCGTCTGGCTCTGGATCCGGCACTGCTACTGTTGGCTTTGGTGCTGCAGGGACATGCTAGTGCCCTAACTGAGCTAGACTAGTCTCCAAATTAGTCATCTCACCATCGGCAGCGGGTATAGCCAACGGATCCCAATCGCCAACTCCATCAAAGAGGACGTCAAATCCACGAATAGGGCCAAACTCGTCCATCTCATCCCGAAACATCCAAGCCGTGTAAGTGTGAGCCTACCAAAGAGGTAGCCCTATATCTACCCATACTACCGAAGTATACTTAACCTAGGTTAAATTATCGTCTATAGGGTACTCTACAACGTCATGGTCGGTGTGCATAGAAATCCCAAACCACTGTGGCAGCAGTATCGGAAGGTTCATGGCTCATGCGGGTGCTCTGAAATAGTTTGGTTGATACAACCATGAGACACTTCTCAATAAGTTGACAACCTAAATCCTATCTAGGCTACCACGTATTCTAGACAAGTTCAGACACCAAATCAAGCAACACACAAGCAACATCCACACAAATACACTTACCTGAACTCTTGGTACACGCAACATGCACGTTAGTCTCACAATCACAACTTTCAAGCCACATACACATTCCAAGTCATTCTCATGCTCAAAAGCACATGTTGAACACACGAAATTTTCGAACTCCACACTTCACACTCGATCATGCACCACCACACCATTTTCATTTAACTTGCCACTTCGTTTTATCTCATGCTCAATCACTTTCCTTAGCTCGTGTAAACATGTATCAGGCCTACATGATCGCGACCCGCGTAAACACACCTCAAACTCAATCCCATTCTCACTTTCTTTCCTCAGCCCACGTAAACACGCATCAGGCCTACATTATCGTGATCAGAGCATAACATGCCTCTGCCCGATCCCACAGTCATATCACGACTCGCGTAAACACACCTCAGGTCGATTCAATTCCCCACATAAACACGTCTCAGGGATTTAATGGTCACATGAACATACCAACACACCATATTTTATCTGTACCCCGCGTAAAGACGCCTCAAAGCCTTTTAGTGATCACACGCATATTGTACACCTCAAATCTCACATGTGCACACGCTCGGGCATTAATTAAATGCACACAAATGCACCCAATCTCATCATATCAATTCAGCCCACATATACACATACAACCATCACAATTCACATCATTTTCTCCGCAAATCATAGCACAACAATTCGCGGCACCACACGACAATTTCGCACAATCGCAAGCCAAATCAAATCATCCAATCTACGCACCAAACAGCATTTTCCAGCATTCAAACCAGCAAATTTCAGCACTTAATTGGCCTCTAATTTTCCACCAAAACATCCCAATTTCGCCCCTAAGGCCTCTAACCCAAATCAGCCCCTAAAACAACTCAACCGTGTCTAAACCGAGCCAATAATACTTGATATCGTAGGCAAGGTTCAGATTGAACTTGGAAATTTCCAAACAAAATCAACCTATCCAAGGTTGATTTGGCGGCTGGAACGTGGCGGCTACGGCGGTAATCGGTGGTGGCGGCGGCGGCGGCGGCGGTGGCGGCTCGGCTTGGGTAGGCTCCTCACGGCTAATGGGAGGGGGAGAGTGAACTGAGAGGAAGAGGGAAAAACGGAGGTGGTGGCGTGAGGGTGGTGAGGGTGGCTCAGTGAGATGGTGGTGATGGGGTGGACGGACGGTGGCCGGTGGCGGCGGCGCGACCAAGGGGAGAGGGACGGTCGGTCGGTGAGGGGGAGGGAGAGAGAGAGAGTTGCCATGAGGGGGTGGGGAGAGAAATGAGAGGGGGAGAGAGAAATGGGTCTTAAAAACCAATAATTTGAATCCTTTATGCAAAATGACCATCTTGCCCCTCTCTACTTTCCGATCAATGGCCGAGATTGGTTCTTATCTTGAGATCGACGGCCGAGATCAAATCTTTTCCAAAAATATCCAAGGGTAATTTGGAAATTTCACAAAATTCCAAGGGAAAAATTGTTCAAAAATTGTCATTTCTAAAGTTAGGGTAAAATGACCAAAATGCCCTTCCCCAATAACACTTGGCCTTAACAAAGCTCTAGGGGTAAAATGGTTATTTTTCATCCTTCGCCAAAAGTCAGTTTTTTCAATTTGGACAATTTTAAGGCCAAACATTCCATAATAACGTCGTCCAAATATCCTATCATGAATTCCTAAATTTCTAATGCCCAAATTGGTCTCTAATTAATAACTAAATTTTATATAACGTAACATGAGCAAGTCTCAAACTAACGGGTGGCTTTTGGGGAAATTCGCCTATTCGACTCGTGACTGATGTTGACACCTAAATTTTACCGACAATCATTTAGTGTAATTTGCATAGAAAATTAGGGATTAAAATTTAACCCCTAAACAAAAGTATTTAAATTGCATAGCATATAGTTTAGGTTCATTTTATTTTAATTGCATTTTTTTACATCAGATTGGCGATGGCGAATGAGCCTAAATTTCATCGAGCGAGACTCGGTACACTCGGAATATAAGGGCCAGGAATTTCAAGTCAAACGGGCTCGGTTGTTTTAATTTGGGCTTGATTTAGTTTGTTGAGTTTAATTAATTAAAGCCTAAGTTAATTCAGCCCATTTAGATGTTAATTAGAACCTAAGCCCAAGCCTAAGCCCATTAGAATTAGTAAGCCCATATAGTTGACCTAGGATTAGTATTATAAATAGATGTTTTAGGTCAGAATTTTGGGGAGAACATAAGATTTTGAGATCAGAAATTTTTAGAGCACAATTGAGAGAAATAGTGAGAGCGAGAGAGAGGAACGGGGGGGAATCACGGATGAACTTGTCCCGCCACCGCGTCCGTGTGGTCTCACCTCTGCGCCTCCGCCGACGTTGTACCCACTCATGGCCAAACCTGTGGCCGTGTGTCGTTGCTGCCCCGACCGACGACGGCTTGCTGGTCACTACCGCTATTCCCACTCATGCAGTCGCGGCCTCCGCTGATCCGCTAACCAACACTCCCGGCGACCATCACAGCTGCACCCTCATCGGTCCTCGGCATCCAGCAAGCAGATCCCGAAGGGCTCCTGCACAGCGTCACTTTCCAGTCCGTGATTGTCGCCCGGCTAGACTGTAACTTCCTCTGAAGACGTCAATTACGTGAGCTATTCCCACGCCAATGAGCCCCCACCTTCACGTGCATGCATAATACTTAAAATAAGGAGGTTTCGGTCAACAGAAGAGAAGTCCAAAGGGGGAGAAAAGAGGAACATTCACGCGGCCACAGAGAGGAATTTAAAAAAAAAGGAAGACCATCAAGAGAAGAAGACCAAGAAAAAGACAAAAAGAGGGGATCCCTCTTTTTCCTCTCGGTCAATTCTGCATCTTCAAGGAGAGAACACACTTTCACGACAAAAAGAAAGAGTCCAAAAGATTTTCACAGCGCCAACATCGTCGCCGCCTGGACGCCCCCATCGACGCCGCCGTGAGCCCCGCCGGTGCCGTGCCTCGCCGTAGACGCCATCTCGTCACCGACTCGCGATCCCGATCCGCAAGCCCAAATCCCGATCCACGTGATTCGAATTTGGAAAGTTATCCGCAAATCAGGTAAAAATCTCTATCCGGTATATTTTCAAAATATTTAGATTCCTAATTTGGGTGTTTGAATATTTCGTGAATATCGTGTAGATATTTAGATATCTTAGGATAATGCTTGATATATCTGCAATGTTTTTAAATATTCAAATTAGGAAAATTTCCTAATTTAGCAACGTATCTGGACGACTATCCGACCTTATCCCTAAGGTACGATACGCGGCGATACGGAATTTCATTATCTTATCCATAACTATTTGGATACGATGATGGAATTTATCTGTTTTCTAATTTTGAATAATCAACTTTCCGTCAATATCTATAACCCTATAGATATGACCGATAGTTCGATTTTTGTGCCTAATCCGAGTTTGAAACAAATTCGACGGATCGCTTGGTTGGTTTGAATGTGGTTGTTATCTTTGTTTAAATTGTTTTCTTTCCTTTTCAAATAAAAAGAAAACCTAAAAAATCTGTTTTGTCATTCAAATTAGAATTTTGCATGTCTAGGATTTTTGAATATATCCCATAGGATGAGATGAGTATTTAATTTAAATTGGGACTTAAGGTGGCATGTTTCCTAGTTTAAATTAGGTATTATTTTAATCCTAACGGATTATTCACGTTATTTTATTATTTCGAATTTTCATAAAAAACCAAAAAAAGATCATCCTAGGATAGAATAAATTAGGATAGATTGCATTCTTAATTTGGGTAATTTATAATTTCGAATTTTAAATAGAAAATACCCAAAAATAGAAGTCATTAGTTTGCATGATAATTTAGGCATATTTGTATTCCAAATTTCATCAGAAAATACCAGAAATAATTATTTGCCCGTCATTAAAATTAGGTCACGTTGTCGTACGACATATAGTATGCATGCTAGGTTGCATTATTTCGCATGTCATATTTGCACGTCATTGCATATAGTTTAGATTTCATTTAAATAAAGTGAAAATCCAAAAAAAGAAATTGAGTGAATTGCTTGTTAATTAGAAATCATATTAGGATTATCGATGTGATTTTCTAGCTAACAATGCAGATGCTAGCGTGGCTTCGAGGTAAGTTGTTCTCCTAAGCTTGCAATTTATTTAATGCTTTCTGGATGTTAAATTGGTGGTTTGCGCACCCGCATGAGCACCTCACATGTTAGTGAATAAGTTAAAATGGATCTAAACTGCTTGCCAAAAATATTTTTGAAAAGAAAAGGTACCGAATGGGCGTTAGACTAGATCTAGCGTAATCAAGTCCCCGGACTTAGAATCTCTAGTTCGTAGGAATAAAACATATCTCCCTATGTTTTATTTAGGTTTCTAATCGACCTACCGTAAATTGATTAGTGGCGACTCCAAGTATGAAAACATTTGCATGTTAAGAACTTAAACCCTAAGTTGTGAATTGGTAGGGCTTGGGAGGGCCCGAGTTAAGTTCAATCTTAATAATCCATTAGCCCGAGAAATTGGATAAATTTTTAGGGTCGCGACAACTGATACTAAATCAAGTCACGTGCAAGTTCCTTCGGATCGTGATGACCTCGGTTGTCATGTAATCGCGAGGATCGATCGCTAGTTCCGACGGGCACAATTGTTCGGAATAGGTCCTGGATCGTTTGCTAATTCACTTCGTGGTCAAATGGAATCACCCGTGATCCACTTGTATGACAGTGATGAATCGGCCCATGACTATACTAAGATCGGCCTATATTGACTCAAAATGTCACATCAACAATTCTATGATCAAAAGTCGATTCACGATCGAATTTCTTTAGTCGCACGAATTTAAATCCTCAGTTAGTCTTTCCCTAACGGTTAGTATTCTATGAATGATCGGTTCCAAGCGAGATCTATAGGAATGATTAGTTCCAGATGAGATCTAACTACAAGTACGTTCATCAAACCACTCTTTGTATAAATCCCAAATGGGCAAATTTCATAAGGTCACAACTCTTCCCCCTTTACAAAAATTTGACGTTGTATTAGTTCTTCAATTTCCCAAGTCGCGCCTTCTATCCTGTGATGTTCCCAAACTATCTTAACCATCGGGATCATTTTGTTCCTTAAAACTCGTTCTTTCCGATCTTCGATCCTTATTGGCCTTTCAACATACGACACTCTATCGTCAACTTCTATCTCTTTATAGTTCAGCACGTGGGTTATGTCTAGTTCATACTTTCTCAGCATCGATACGTTATGCACTTGCGACAAATTTGGTAGGAGTACAAGGAAATAAGTTAATTCCCCAATCCTTTCTAACACCTCAAAAGGTTCCACATACTTCGGACCCAACTTTTCTCTTTTTCCAAATTGAGGCAATCCTCTCATGGGCGATACCTTAAGGAATACGTGATCCCCTACTTGAAATTCTAAAGGTCTTTGCCTTCTGTCTGCATAACTTTTTTGACAGCTTTGCGCTGTTTTCAACCTTTCGCGTATAATTTTAACAGCCTCAACTGATTGTTGGACTAACTCTGGCCCGATTATACTCCTTTTTCCCACTTTGTCCCAACATATAGGCATCTTACATGCCTTGCCATATAGCGCTTCAAATGGCGCCATTCCAATATGCGGCTGAAAATTATTATTTTATGCAAATTCCACTAAGGGCAATTGTTCCTCCTACTTGCTTTGAAAATCCAACACATACGCCCGAAGCATATCCTCTAGAGTTTGAATCGTCCTCTCAAATTGGCCATTCGTTTGCGGATAATAAGCTGTACTATACTGCAGCTTTGATCCCAATGCCGTCTATAGACTTTTCCAAAAATTAGCGGTAAATCTAGGATCACGGTCCGATATAATCGTCACTAGCACCCCGTGCAAACAAACGATTTGTTGCACATACAAATCAACATATCGTTCCAATGCAAAGTCCTTGCGCACTGCCAAGAAATGCACTGACTTGGTTAATTTATCGACAATCGCCCAAATAAAAGCATGGCCTCTTTGGTTCCTTGACAATCCCATCACAAAATCCATAATGATATGCTCTCATTTTCACTCTGGGACTTCCAAAGATCGTAACAATCCTCCGGGTTTATAGTGTTGCACTTTCACTTGCTGGCATGTCAGGCACTTAGCCACGTGCTTAGCTATATCTACTTTCATACCATTCCATCAATAGTATTACCTCATATTCTGATATATTTTTGTACTCCCCGAATGGATATTATAGCTACTACGATGCACTTCCGATAAAATCTCTTCCTTAAGCTCTATATCGTTAGGCACGCATAATCGTCCTCGGAACTTCAAGATCTCATCCTCGGATACTTAAAGGTCCAGTTTCCTCTTGGTAGCATCCATCTCCAGAATCTTTAGAGTCTCTTGGTCAGTAGATTGTAGAACCTTAATCTTAGATTGAATTTCTAGTTCAATCCTTAACGTGGCTGGCAAACTCGAGACTTGACTTACTTCAAACTTAAATTTCGAGTCTCGTACTTTTTCCAACAAGGTCCATTCCTTGACCATCAAGTGCGCGATGCTTGGCTTCTGACTCAATGCATTCGCTACCTGGTTTGCCTTTACAGGGTGATATAAAATATCATAGTTGTAATCTTTCAGTAATTCCATCCAACGACGCTGCCTCATATTTAATTCCTTTTGAGAAAACAGGTACTTGAGGCTCTGATAGTCTGTATAAATCTAAAATTTCTCTCCGCACAAATAATATCGCCAAATCTTCATGGCGAACACTATTGCGGCTAATTCCAAGTCATGCATTGGATAGTTCAACTCATGCGGCCTCAACTGTCTTGATGCATAGGCCACTACTCGTCCATGTTGTATGAGTACACACCCTAATCCTTTCAACGACGCATCACTATAAATTTTGTATCCTCCTTATCATGATGGAATAGTTAATACCGGTGCCGTGATCAATCTATGCTTTAGTTCCTGAAAACTCCTTTCACATTTGTCTGCCCATTCAAACCTTGTTTCCTTTTTCGATAAATGTGTCAACGGTGTTGCTATTGCTGAGAATCCTTCCACGAAGTGTCGGTAATATCCGGCCAAACCCAAAAAGCTTCGAACCTCTATCACCATCGTTGGCCTCGGCCACTTCATTATAGCCTCAATCTTCGTTGGATCTACTGAGATTCCTTCCTTAGAGATCATGTATCCAAGAAATGCTACTCAATTGAGCCAGAACTCGCACTTGCTAAACTTAGCATACAGTGCGTGCTCCCTTAAGGTCTGTAAAACCTTAGTTACATGAAACTCATGCTCCTCTAAGCTCTTCAAGTACACCAATATGTCGTCTATGAAGACTATGACAAATTGGTCTAAAAACTCCTTGAACACTCGATTCATTAAATCCATAAATGCAACAGAGGCATTCGTTAACCTAAACGGCATTACTGTAAACTCAAAATGCCTGTATCTCGTCCTAAATATCGTTTTCGGTATATCCTCCTTTCTAATCCTCAACTGATGATATCCTATTCTTAAATCAATCTTAGAAAATACCGAAGCCCCTTGTAGCTAGTCAAACAGGTCATCTATCCTCAGCAAGGGATACTTATTCTTAATCGTCACTTGATTCAACTACCGGTAATCGATGCATAGCCTAAACGACCCATCTTTCTCACAAACAAGACCGACGCTCCCCATGGAGACGCATTTGCACCTTTAATTCCTTCAACTTCGATAATGACATTCTATAAGGTGCCTTCGAGAATGGCTCAGTCCCAGGTGCCAACTTGATTACAAACTCTACTTCTCTTTCTGGTGACAATCCCGGCAATTCCTGAGGAAAGACATCGGGATAATCGCGCACCATGGCTATGTCTTCTAGCCTTGGCTTCTCAGCCGTCGAATCAATCTCAGCCGCTAGAAATCCTTGACATCCTTCGTCCAATAATTTAGTCACTTCTACTGACGAAATCCAGGGAATCGAGGTTCCTCCTCGATTTCGTACAAATTCAAATCTAGGATATCCAATGAGATTAAATTGGATCACCCTACTACTACAATCCATTATTGCCCTTTGCTTGACTAACCAATCCATACCCACAATCACATCGAAATCAAACATGATCGAAACCGCTAGGTTTATCCTTTCTTCTACACCACCATTCACAATCTTGCAATTCGGGTACCCCAACGAAATTAGCACCTTATCATTCAATGGAGTGGTAACACACAACATCACATCAAGCAATTGCGGTTCTATACCAGTCAATCTAACAAATTGTTCAGACACGAACGAATATGATGCCCCCGGATCGAATAAAGCATATGCAACGTGATCATAGAGAGAGACTGCACCTGTGACCATGCCTGGTGCATTCTCAACTTTCCTTCTAGCCATTGCATATACTCGTCCTTGAGCCGGTGGCCTGTTCTGGTTGTGGGTAAAGGCGACCCAACTTGATTTCCAACTCTGGGCGATGGCGGCAGCATAGACGGCCTAGCTTGTCTGTTATTGGGATAGTTCCTCACTTGGTGGCCCACTCCACCATATCTATAGCATATAATATTACTATTCGGATAAGGTCCTGTTCTATGTCTTCTACCACATGACTGGCAAATAGCACTCTGGTAATGATTCGGTTTTTCGATATTCCTCCTAAAGGAAGGAATAAAATGTTGATTTCCTGATATCGGTTTCTTCCCAAGACTACGATTGTCCCTAATCGAAACGTACCTCGACTCAGAAGCAGCAGCTCTATTTGCTAAGTCACACTCAATCGCTTGAGCCGGCTCATAGATCTAGTTATAATCCCTCAGATTCAAAAAAAATCATTTGGCTGTGAAGGACCAGCTTCAAACCATCTCGGAACCCCCGAGCTCTATCCAATGGGCCCTCTACCATTCTCGGGGCAAACTTAGATAACCGAGTGAACTCAGCCTCATACTGATCCACTGTTCTCTACCGCTAACAAAGCCTCGTGAACTCCGCCAATTTCTGTTCCCGAGCACTCTTAGAAAAATACTTGCCATTAAAGGTTTCTACAAACATCGCCCAAGTCTGAGTAGTATAAGCTAGAAACACTCTTTCTCTAGTGGTTTTCCACCAATCACTTGCATTTCCTTGCAATTGATATACTGCTAACGTCACTTTCTCATCATCTGTATACCCTAATACCTCAAAAGCTTTTTCTAATTCTTCTACCCAAAGTGATGCAACCTCTATATCACCTCTACCATCAAACTTAGGAGGCATTAATTTCAGAAACTGCTCCACTAGCTGATGCATGTATCTATTCACATTCACTTACTCCTGTCCTTAATTCTCATTGTTACCATTAATAGCAATAGCTGCAGCGGCCTCAACAGCTTGGGCAATAATGGTAGCTCGCTTCTGAGTCTGCCTGCCCATCAAAGTTCCAACTTTCTCAAGCATCCTTAAAATTCCATCCACTCTGGGGTCTATTGCAACTCTAGCATCAACTCCGGAGTCCTCAATAGCTCTAGCATTAGCCCTGAGGTCCTCTAACACTGCAGGCAATTCACCATCACAACACAAATCACAATCAACAAGTTTTGTGTACATACCTCAGGTCCAGATGCACCTGCACTGCAATCATTAAAACACCCAATTCATTTAGTAATCACAACAAACAGTCTAAAGATACACGTAGCGCTAGACACACCTATGGCTCACTAAGGTCTCCGTAGCTAACTACAGCTACCCTAGATGGCTACCCTAGGGTTTCAGCTCCTTATCACTCCAGGCTTCGACCGACTAGATCGAGCTGTTCTTGCTTTGATACCAATTCGAATGGGGATGTCACGCCCCGCACCCATCATGCACAGGACATCCCTCGAGCTTGGTTGGATTAGCGTGACGTCCGAGGAAATGTCGCTGACTTAACGATCACGTCAGAGTACGATCGCGGCGAAAACAGTAATATAAACCCTGACAATAAAAACCTCGGGGTACTAGGGAGAAATAAATTACCAAACCACCAAACATAATACTATACCTCTATATATATGCACAATATCCATTTACAATTCAAACTTATACCACAACCACCATTTACAATCCACAAAGCAAAATATGCACACCAAACTCCTAAACTAGGCACCACCGACATCTCAAAAGATAAGTAGCCTGGGCAAGCATTACACCAAAAATGGGACAAAACCAGCTTCTTACTCAACTCCAAAAACTAATCCCTACACCATCTAGATGGCGTCCACTCTGACTCACACTCCTCATCTTTCTCATCTAAATTCTCATCAGGCACGTGCTCATCCAAAGACTCTGAGTCGGCCTCAATCTCTATTGGGTTATCCTCATCTCGCGATTCTATCTGAACCTCAATCCTCTGATTGTCATTAGACTCCTCTTTTGACTCCTCCTCTGGCTCCTCTACTGGCTTGTCCTTTGGCTCATCCTCTATCGGATCCTCCTTATACTCCTCCTCCGGCTCTACACTCGAGTCCACGTCCGTCAGGTCGTGACCGGCCTGCGACTCGTCTGGCTCTGGATTCGGCACTACTACTGTTGGCTTCGGTGCTACAGGGATGTGCTGGTGCCCTGACTGAGCTAGACTAGTATCCAAACTAGTCATTTTACCGTCGGGAGGGGGTATAGCCGACGGATCCTAATCGCCAACTCCATCAAAGGGGATGTCAAATTCACAGATGGGACCAAACTCGTTCATCCCATCCCGGGACATCTAGGCCGTGTAAGTGTGAGCCTGCCAAAGAGGTAGCCCTATGTCTACCCATACTACCGAAGTATGCTTAACCCAAGTTAAATTATCATCTACAGAGTACTCTACCACGTCATGGTCAGTGTGCATAGGAATCCCAAAACGCTGCGGCGGTAGCGGCGGAAGGTTCATGGCTCAGGCGGATTCTCTGAAATAATTTGGTTGATACAACCATGAGACACTTCTCAATAAGTTGACAACCTAAACCCTATCTAGGCTACCACGTATTCCAGACAAGTCCAGACAAGTCCAGACACCAAATCAAGCAATACACAAACAACATCCACACAAATACACTTACCTAGACTCTTGGTACATGTAACCTATACGTTAGTCTTACAATCACAACTTTCAAGCTATATACACATTTCAAGTCATTTTCATGCTCAAAAGCATATGTTGAACACACAACATTTTCGAACTCCACCCTTCACACTCGATCATGCACTACTACACTATTTTCATTTAACTTGCCACTTCATTCCATCTCATGCTCAATCACTTTCCTCAGCCCGCTTAAACACACATCAGGCCTACATGATGACAACCCACATAATCAACCTATCTAGGGTTGATTTGGCGGCTAGAATGCGGCGGCTATGGCAGTGATCGGCGGCGGCAGCGATCGGTGACGGCGGTGATGGCTTGGCTTTGGTGGGCTCCTCACGACCAAGGGGAGGAGGACAGTGAACCGAGAGAGAGAGGGGAAAACGGCGGTGGCGGCGTGAGGGTGGTGAGGGCAGCTCGGTGAGACGGTGGCAATGGGGTGAACGAACGGTGGTCGGCAACGACGGCTTGGCCATGGGGAGAGGGATGGTTGGTCGGTGAGGGGGAGGGAGAGAGAGAGAGTTGCCATGAGGGGGTGGAGAGAGAAATGAGAGGGGGAGAGAGAAATGGGTCTTAAAAACCAATAATTTAACCCTTTTTATGCAAAATGACCATCTTGCCCCTCTCTCTACTTTCCAATCAACGGCCGAGATTTATTCTTATTTTGAGATCGACGGCCGAGATCAAATCTTTTTAAAAAATATCTAAGGGTAATTTGGAAATTTCACAAAATTCCAAGGGCAAAATTGTTCAAAAATTGTCATTTTTAAAGTTAGAGTAAAATGACCAAAATACCCTTTCCCAATAACACTTGGCCTTAACAAAGCTCCAGGGGTAAAATGGTCATTTTCCATCCTTCGCCGAAAGTCAGTTTTTCTAAAGGATTCGGACAATTTTAAGGCTAAACATTCTAATAACAACGGGTTCCAAATGTCCTGTCATGACTTCCTAAATTTCCAAAACCTAAATTGGTCTCTAATTAATAACTGAATTTTATATAACGTAACTTGAGCGAGTCTCAAATTAACGGACGGCTTTTGGGGAAATTCGCCTATTCGACCCGTGACTGATACTAAATCAAGTCACGTGCAAGTTCCTTTGGATGGTGACGACCTCGGTTGTCATGTAATCGCGAGGATCAATTGCTAGTTTCGACAGGCACAATCGTTCGGTATAGGTCCTAGATCGTTTGCCAATTCATTTCGTGGTCAAACGGAGTCACCCGCGATTCACTCATATGACAGTGACGAATCGGCCCATGACTATCCTAAGATCGGCTTACATTAGCTCAAAATGTCACCTTGACAATTCTATAGTCGAAAGTCGATTCACGATAGAATTTCTTTAGTAGCACGAATTTAAATCCTCAGTTAGCCTTTCCTTAACGGTTAGTATCCTAGGAATGATCAGTTCCACGCGAGATCTAACTGCAAGTACGTTCATAAAACCACTAATTGCATAAATCCCAAATGGGTAAATTTCATAATGTCACACTAACGAAGGGTAAATTTATCACAAAATTATCAATTTGGGATTTTTTTTAGGCAAAAAATTAATTCGGAATAAATTTATCACGATGTCGCGACCTAAAAAAATTTTATCATTTTTCGGGCTAATAGATTATCAAGACTAATCTTAACTCGGGCCCTCCCAAGCCCTACCAATTCGCAACTTAGGGTTTAAGCCTTTCGCATGCAAATGTCTTCATGCTTGGAGTTGCCACTAATCTATTTATGGTAGGTCGATTAGAAACCTAAATAAAACATAGGGAGATATGTTTTATTCCTACGAACCAGAGATTCCAAGCCTGAGGACTTGATTACGCTAGATCTGGTCTAACGCCCTTTCGGTACCTTTTCTTTTCAAAAATGTTTTGACAGGCAGTTTTGATCCATTTCAACTTAATCATTAACATGTGGGTGTTCATGCGGGTGCGCAAACCATCAAATTAACACCCAAGAAAGCATTAAATAAATTGCACGATTGGAAAAATTACTTACCTCGAAGCAACGTAAGCATCTGCATTGTTAGCTAGAAAATCACATAAACAATCCTAATATGATTTCTAATTAATAAGCAATTCACTCAATTTTTTGGATTTTCACTTATTTAAATGAAATTTAATCTATATGTAATGACGTACAAAAATTGACATGCGAATTAATGCAACCTAGCATGCAAACTATATGTCATTGCGACGACGTGACCTAATTCTAATGACGGGCAAATAATTTATTTTTGGTATTTTCTAATGAAATTCGGAATAAAAAATATGCCTAATTAACATGCAACCTATGACTTCTTTTTTGGTATTTTTTATTAAAATTCGAAATTAAAAAATTACCCAAATTAAGAATGCAATCTATCCTAAGGAAAATGATTTATTCTATCCTAAAGTAACTCTTTTTGGGATTTTCATGAAAATTCGGAATTAAAAAATAACCTAAATAATCTATTAAGATTAGAATATTACTTAATTTAAATTAGGAAATAAATTATCTCAAGTCCTAATTTAAATTAAATAATTACTCTATCTTCTAGATATATTTAGGATTCCCCAAACATGCAAAATTCTAATTCAAATCCTAACTAATATTTTTTGAATTTTCTTTTTTATTTAAAAAGGAAAAAAATAATTTAAACAGAGATAACATTCACATTCAAAACAACCACGCGATCTGCCAGATTTGTTTCAAACTCGAATTAGGCACAAAAATCGAATTATCGGTCATATCTATTGGGTTATAGATATTGACGGAAAGTCGATCATTCAAATTTGGAAAGCAGATAAAAATCATTATCGTATCTAAGTGATTATGGATAGGATAATAATTTTCCGTATCGCCACGTATCGTACCTTAGGGATAAGGTCAAATAGTCGTCCAAATACGTTGCTGAATTAGGAAATTTTCCTAATTTTGAATATTTTTAAATATTGTGGATATCAGATAATTATCCTAAGACATCTAATAATCCACATGATATTCACGAAATAGTCAAATACCCAAATTAGGAAATTTAATATTCTAAAAAAATATCGGATAATGTCCTCTTACCTAATTTGAAAAAATTTCCAAATTGGATTGGCTCGGGATCGAGTTTGTCGATCGGGATCGGGACCACCGGCAACGGTGGCTCACGGTGTCGGGACGGCAATGGTGGCAGGGCTGCTTCGGTGGGCTCGGCGAGCTGCTGCTCTGGCGAGGTTCGGCGACGGCGGCGTCACGACAAAGAGGGCAGCAGCTTCTCCGGCGGCTATAGGTGGTGGCTAACGGCGTTGCTACTTCGGCAGCGGCAGAACAGCAGTTGCGAAGGGGCGTTGTAGCTGCGGAGGGGCAGTGCTGCTCCGGGGACAGGCGAAGCAGCGGAACAGCAAGGGAGAAGGCGCGGCGGCAAGCGGTGTCATGCGACTTCGGCGTGCAGCAGGGCGTCTCCGAAGCGGCGGCTGGTGGCGTCACGCGGTGGCAGAGGTGTTCGGCGATGCTGTGCTGCGGTGAAAGCTCTGACGGTGGCAAGTGTGGCGGCGGCGAGGTAGCTTTGATCAATGGCAGTGACTTCGCCGGCGAGGAGGCTGAGACGGTGGAGCAGCGACCGACAGGAGGCAGCACGGGCGGTGGCAGCACGATGGTAGTGCAGCAAGTGAGGCACAGCAGACGGGGGCGGCGGTGACTGACCTCCGGCGCGGCGGTGGTGTGCGGTGGTCGGGAACGGCGGAGGCTTTCCCTCTCTCACTCTCCTCATGTGTATCTCTCACGTCTCTCAAAAAATTCTGATCAGAAATTGTGTCGTCCCCCTCAAAATCTGACCTAATGATGTATATATAACACTAATCTAGGTCAATTAGATGGGCTCTCTATTCCTAATGGGCTTAGGCTTGGGCTTAAGCTCTAATTTTCATTTAAATGGGCGGAATTAATTTGGGCTTTTAATTAATTAAGCATAATGGGCTGAATTAAGCTCAAATTAAAACAACCGAGCCCATTTGACTTGTAATTCCCGGTCCTTGCATTCCGAGCGAGCTGAGTCCCATTCGATGAAATTTAAGCTCGTTCGTCACCGCCAATTCGATGCAAAATGCAATTAAACTAAAATGAACCTAAACTATATGTTATGCAACTTAAATATTTTTATTTAAGGGTTAAAATTTAATCCCTAATTTTCTATGCAAATTACATTAAATGATGCGCCAAAATTTAGGTGTCAAGAGCTGCCCCTCTTTAAAGATGAGCTCATAGAGGTTGAATTTAAAGACTAAATGATACCTAAATTTCAACTATGTAAATGCAATAAATGTTGTTTTTGTCGGGATTACAAGTCCCATTTTTAAATGCAATAAGAAATGATGTATGCCAACATGAATGGAAAACATACCTGAAATTACTTACCTGATGGAACCGAGATAATGCAATTCGAGGCATGACTCTGACTTTGTATGCTGATATGCAAATGTCTGGGCTCAATCCCATAGCTATTGCCTGATACACGTTGATGAACTTTGGTGATATGCAATTAAGTCAAAACACATGAAGAAAGCTCGACATTTCCAATCATCATCTGGATTCGTGAGAGCAGTTTTTAGCAAAAAATATAAAAACGTTCCGACCTTGACAAACTACCTATACATCTCCATAGGTATTTGTAAAGATTTGGCCGCTGCGCCTATATCCTTCACTCATATGTGCGTCATGGGGGAACTTTAAAAGGATATTCCGACTTTTATGAGATACCTATACATCTCTATAGGTACTCATAAAGATTTGACCGCTTCACTTATACCTGCTCATAAGTGAACTGTGGGGGAACACCTGGGATTGAGAGAATATTCCGACCTTTACAAGATACCTATACATTTCCATAGGTACTTGTAAAGATTTGGCTGCTTCACTTATACTTACTCATAAGTGAATCGCGGGGGAACACCTAGGATTGAGAGAATATTCCGACCTTTACAAGATACCTATACATTTCCATAGGTGCTTGTAAAGATTTGGCCGCTTCACTTATACCTACTCATAAGTGAACCGCGAGGGAATATCTAGGATTGAGGAGAATATTCCGACCTTTATGAAATACATAAACCTTCTCATATGCACTCATAAAGATTTGGCCGCTATGCCTATACCTACTCATAGGCATGTCGCAGGGGAATACCTGAGATTGGAAGAATGTTCCGACCTTTATGAAATACATATACCTTCTCGTACGCATTCACAAAGATTTGGCCGCCATGCCTATACCTTTTCATAGGCATGTCGCGGGGGAACATCTCGAGATTGTGTGAAAATCTGTGATTTAGTGAACAAAGGGGCTAGCCCGAGTGTTCAAGGGTTCCTTGACAAAGTACCTGAACATCATCAAAGGTACCTGAAAAAAGCTTGATTAATAGATACCTAAACATCATCAAAGGCATCTAAAGATCAAAACAAAATGATCCAATATGGGGCCTGACGATTGCTCGAACAGGTTAGGGATACCTTGATAGTCATAGACATCCAAGGGATAGAGATATACTTACCTGGCGATATCTCCGACTCTTGAGGGTGTATCTCTTTCTAGACATGGTTTTAGGCAACATGTAATATGCATTCGCGTACTATTGAGAATACATATACTCATGCACTATGATTTCAACTAGTTTTTATGCATGATGGTTTTGTCAAATCGGCATTACAAAATCCGCTGGGGAAAAATCAT
This sequence comes from Syzygium aqueum, assembly GCA_031216185.1. Taxonomy (NCBI): domain Eukaryota; kingdom Viridiplantae; phylum Streptophyta; class Magnoliopsida; order Myrtales; family Myrtaceae; genus Syzygium; species Syzygium aqueum. The sequence continues at coordinate 36,128,073 of CM062235.1, read as the reverse complement.
GACAAGACAATCCGAACTCACAAGTGGGTGTCTTGAAAATGTCGAATGAGGGACTTCCGGTCCGAAAGGGCTTTCTCTCATTCTCATCGAAAAAGACTAATTTATGAAAATCGCTCCATCTTACCATCATCATGTTGACAAGGGTCTAAGTATTCTCGCAAGCGGTACGACCTTACTAATCTGAGAGGTCTTTGCTAGGACCGTAACATGGGCTTGGTCAATGGCTTAACAAAGGAGACTCTTCGAGTCAAGGCTATTGAAAGAAAATACTCTGCAATTGTCTCTGGGTTTACAAGTCAAGAACCTGCAAAATAAGATAGAAATGGACTTGCTCGCATTCCTTCGAGCTAAGCTTATAAACATCTGAAATCTATGTTAGTTCAAGTGCCATAATCTGAAGAGACTTTGTAAGGGACGTAACGTAGGCTAGGTTTATGGGTTGAGAAATGAATGGATCATTAAGCTCAAAATGTATATGATTGGGGTGAATAAGTTGGTGATCATTTTGGCACTGTCACCGATCTTCTTCTTCACCAGGGATTGTCTTCTCGGTAAATGCTCCACTGGCTTCGAAAGTTCATCACTTTATTCTTTTGAGACTTGTAGGACTACTACTCTACTGGGGATGATTTTGACATGTCATATCCTGACATTTTTTCATTGGGCATTGGCCTTGCTTTTACTAGGCACACTGCTTTTTCTTGCCCCTTTTTGTTTTGTTTTTGTTTTTTTGTTTTTGAAACTTGACACATGTTGTCTGCAATGCACCTATCGGCCAACCACAATTTGGCTTGTTTTGATCGAATGACTAATATTTAGATTCTCAAGGGTCTTCATCAATGCTCTGGATATGCTGCTTGAACAATGATTACTTTTTGCCTTGCCCCAGTGTAGGGGATGAACACCAACTGGGTTTAAGAAATGAATTTGCAGGCTCAATTGGGCTTAGCAAAGGATAAAATGTGTATAGGATAGAGAAAGAAATGCTCTTCGTCATCCTAAGGCACTTGAACTTCGCGTGAATTCATCTGAAAAAGCAACACTCGAAGATTGATGTAATTGAGAGCAAGAAAATTTCTAATTATTTATCACCTTATAATATTGATTTACCTCTGATTTGCCCCGATGTGGGGTGGTTCTTGATAGGGATAATTTGAAAGAATTTCTCCAAATGTTTAGGCTCAAAGAGACAAAACAAGGGATAACTTGTAGTGTTTAAGGTAAAGAAATGAAATGCCTCTTGTCATTTCGATCGTCGTACCTTTTGCGAGAGAACTCTTTACCTTGCAGACATGAAATTTTTTCAACTCAACTCACTGAAGATTAGTGGATGGGACTGTATATAGGATAGGGCTTGCTTTCTATTATTCCGATGTACCTCATTCGACACATTTAATTCATTCCACATGAGTTATCAGATTGTCTAAATAGACTTACCCTTTGAAGTCAATGATACTAGTCGACAAAATAACAATGCAGAAATTAAAACCAATGCAAACATCTTAACTTGAAATTGATTGAAATCATTTATTCATCATTGAAATGTTTGCAATTCAGAAGTATAAAAAACCAAACACTGGAAAACTTTTGCTACAAAATGTTAGGTTTTATCGAGGATAATACATCTTTACAGCATTAGAATTAACAGGATTGGAGAACTCACGACCATTCATTTCTGCGAGAATCAGGGCACCTCCAGGAAGCACCTTTTTAACCATATATGGACCGATGTAGTTTGGAGCAAATTTACCCCCAGGAACAGGAAAGACCGGCAGCACCTTCCTTAGGACTAGATAATTTACCTCGAAGTGTCTTAGATGTACCTTTTAGTTAAAGGATCTAACTATCCTCTGCCAATATGTTTGACTATGGCAAATGGCTTTCAACCGCTTTTCATCAATTAAATTCAACTGCTCATGCCTTTGTCACATCCATTCCGCCTCAGATAAATCTACCTTAGACAAAACTCACAAGGAAGGGATCTTTACTTCAATGGGCAAGACTGCTTCCATGCCATACATCAAGGAAAAAGGGGTTGCACCGATAGAGGTTTGGATGGAAGTCCGATATGCCATTAATGCAAATGGCAATCTTTCGTGCCAGTCACGATAGTTTTCGATAGTTTTGACCAGGATCTTCTTGATATTCTTGTTAGCGGCTTCAACTGCTCCATTCATCTGTGGACGATAGGAAGACGAATTCAGATGTTGGATCTTGAACTCATTGAACAACTGATTCATGAACTTGTTGTTCAAATTCGTCTCATTATTAGTGACAATAGCCCTGGGAATACCATAACGAGCGACTATGTCTCGCCTGATGAATCTCACAACATTCTTTGCAGTAACATTTGCATAAGATGCCGCTTAAATCCACTTAGAGAAATAATCAATCGCGACCAAGATGAATCGGTGTCCATTCGACGCCTTGGGATTGATTGGGCCAATCACATCTATGCCCCACATTGAAAAAGGCCATGGCTCGAATAACTGATGTAACTCCATGGGGGGAACATTTATTTTATCCCTATGAACTTAACAGCGATGGTATCTTCGAACATGTTGGATGCAGTTACTTTCAAGACTGAGCCAATAATAACCCAATCTCATGATCTTCTTAGCTAACATGTAGCCATTCATGTGTGGACCATATATCCCCTCGTGTACTTCTTGCATGATTCTAGTAGCTTCAATTGCGTCTACACATCTTAGCAGGATCAAATTATAAGATCTTTTGTACAGCTTCTCACCACTGACAAAGAATTTTGAAGCCACTTTCATTATACTTCCTGTCGGTCGGAGTGCTTTTCTCAGAAAATTTTTGTCTTTGGATATAGTTCATGATATCATAATACCATGGCTTTTCGTCGGGTTCTCCGTTCACAACCATACAGTAGCTCGATTTGTTAGGACTTCGATCTTCAAGGATTCTACCTCCACTCCACCAGTTACTTGCAGCATGGATGATAACGTAGCTAGTGCATCAACGAACTGATTGTGGGATCTCGACAAGTACTCGAAGGAGATATCTTCGAATTCCTCTATGATTTTTTCGAGGTATTCATGATACGGCACCAATTTGGTGTCTCTCGTCTTCCATTCTCCTACAGTTTGGAGAATAATCAGAGCGGAATCACCAAACACTTTCAACTTGATTATCTCCATTTTCACTGTAGCTTGGAGTCCAAGGATGCAAGCTTCGTACTCAGCTATGTTGTTGGTACATGGGAACACCAACTTTGCTGTTACAGGATAATGTTGCCCATCTGGAGATATCAAAACTACCCTAGTGTAAGAGCCAGCCAAGTTCACGGCTCCATCGAAAAACATGATTCATGTATCTTCCTTTATTACCAGAATGCGATTTTCTGGAGAATATCTATCATCATCCGAGATTCCAGGATTCTCGGCTAACACATCAGCAATTACTTGGCCTTTAACTAACTTTTGTGGCATCATTTAGACATCAAATTCTGAAATTAAAATCTGTCATTTGGCTAGCTTCCCTACCAAAGCCGGTTGATCAAGTAGATACTTGATGGGATCATTTTCAGTCACAAGCAAAGTATGATGATGCAACGTATACTATCTCAACCTATGGAGCACCCATACTAATGCAGCGCAAGTCTTCTCGGTTTCAGGATAATTCAACTCCGAGACAGTAAACTTCTTACTTAAGTAATAAATGGCTCGCTCTTTTTCATTTTCAGGATTTTTCTAGGCTAGCATCGCGCTCAGAGACTTGCTGTGAATCATGAGGTAAAGGATCAAAGGCTGGCCCGGCATTGGAGGGACTAGCACTGGTGGTTTCATCATGTACTGCTTTAGTTCATTAAACGCTTCCTGGCAATTATCGTCCTATTCCACTTAAGCATTCTTCCTTAGAAGTTTGAAGAATGGTTTAGCAGTTTCGAAAAGTTGGAAAATAAAACGGGCTATGTAGTTCAATCTACCCAGGAGGTTCCATACTTCTTTCACAGTCGATGGGGATTGTAGCTCACATATAGCCTTTACTTTGGAAGGATTGATTTCAATGCCCTTACTACTTACTACGAACCCGAGTAGTTTGCCTGGCATTGCCCCGAATATGCACTTCGCTGGATTGAAACGGAGTTTAAACTCACGGAGTCGGTCGAACAACTTCTTTAGGGTGTCAATATGACTCTCTCCGAGTCGAGACTTGACAATCATGTCATCAACATAGATCTCGATCTCCTTATGCATCATGTCATGGAAAAGAGTCATCATTGCCCGTTGATATGTCGTTCCGGAATTTTTAAGGCCGAAGGGCATGACCTTGTAGTGGAATGTCCCCTAAGGAGTAATGAATGCTGTCTTCTCATTATCACTATCCTTCATTTTTATCTGATTATAACCCGAGAAACTATCCATGAAGGAAAATAGCTCAAACCCAGTAGTACTGTCTACCAAAACGTCTGTGTGTGGTAATGTTAAGTCATCTTTAGGGCTGGCCTTGTTCAGGTCACGATAATCAATGCAAACCCGAACTCGGCCGTCTTTCTTCATGATTAGTACGATGTTGGCTACCCAGGTAGGGTATTGGGTGACTTCGATGAATCCCACTTTTCAAGAGCGTCATGACCTCTTCTTCTATTTTCTTCGAAAGCTTAGGTTGGTTCTTTGTAACCTCTGTTTATTGGGCAGCATGCCAAGATTAATAGGCAGGCCATGCTCCACAATAGAAGGGTCTAAATCCAGTATATCGGCATATGACCAGGCAAAGATATCCTAGTAATCTTTCAGCAATTGGACCAGGCTTTTGGCTTCATCTTCGGGAAGGTTTGCCCCTATCTTCACTTCTTTGGTTTCTCCAGGATCACCCAAATTGACGATAATAGTTTGGTTTGATGTGAGGACTTTGGGCTTTTCATGTCGCTCTAGATCGCGCTGAATATCTGAGGAATCATCGAGTTCTCCGGAACCATCGGAATCAAGCTCGGTTGCATATAATTCATCATTTTGGACCATTCCCATACCCTCACGTGTCACAAGATTACCCCTGAAACATAATGTAAGGGATTCAGAAAGACAAACAGGGGTAGACATTGCATTTTTTTGTAAATTTTTGATTTTCTACTCTCTTTTTTTTGTTTTTTTTAAATTCTTTTCGAAAAAGTTTTAACATGAGGAAGCATGAAGAAGCCCAGGCCTTAGAATTCTCCTTGGACTATATTTTTCTTTATCGGTTGGATATATCACCGGGCTGGTTTGATGTACCTCAACATGCTCTCAAAACACTGAAAACAACTTGTAATTTCATTGATTATTTCGAAATGCATTACATTTATTGAATGGAAATTGCAACAATCAAGTCCTAGAAATGAAAATGAAAAGCAGCACTCGAGACGGAGTAAGTCCTAACAAGCAATAAAAATTCCCATGCAGGAGAGCATGCGAAAAAGTAAAGGTTTCACTCTTGTGGGCCTATGCCCATTCCCTTTAACGATCCTTCTTTGATAGCTTCAATGAAGACATCATCGAATAGGGCAGTGATTCCGTCCATTGCATCATCAGAATTTCCTAACATTTGAGGTGTTGGATCATCTATACCTCCCCATCTGTTAGGGACAATGTCATGGGGGTCAACATAGAAGCTCGAGGGCGCTGAGTGCTTCACGTAATAATTGAATTTGCCGCTCGGTTACGCTAGAGTGTCGATCACCTCTTTTCCTTCATCAGCTTTAAACATGCTCTTTACGATCTCTTCATCATTGGTCGTGTCTTCGAGCGGAGGCATGTCTTCAGGTAAAGGATCAAGATTGTCGTTCTCGGTGTCTAACGTAGCAAACTCCTCATCCTAGTTAATGACGACCTCGGAGATAGCGGAAACGATGCCAGTGTGGTCAGCATAAACAATCAACCTAGCTTCCACCATCCTTGAGATTCTTTCTCTCATGATAGCCAGGGAAATGGCCTCATTACTCGGGTAATAACCAGCTTTCACCAACTCTCCATAGACGTTGGTGGTGTATACCTTGACATTCTTGATTCGACCAGCATTGAAGCTAAATATAGCATTTACATTACCCGCGTGATTAGGGAGCGGGTTATTCTGAACATTCGGCTTAGCGGGTTGGAATGAGAAAGCCTTCGTGTCCAGGAGGTTCTGGATTCGGTGCTTGAGGACGTAGCAATCGTCAGTTGAGTGTCCCAGCTCACCCATATGATAATCGTATTTTTTCGACGAGTCGTAGTTATAGAACTGCTCAGGAATGGGTCGCTTTGGCTCGGTAGTAAGCAAGCCTTTCTTCCAGAGCACCGTCAATACTTGAGACAACGATCCGGTGAGAGGGGTGAATTGCCTCTTATTGTTCCTCCTCTGAAAAGGTTGACGATCCGTGTTTTGTTGCTAAGCTTCTACTACTTGGATTGCTGGGGCAGGGTTAATATTCTGCCGGCTCAGTTGGTTATAAGTCACATTCACTTTAGCTGCTGGTTCCTTCTCTTTTCTCGTACTGAATCTTTTGGTCGACGAAGACAGCTCTACAAACCACCCATCCTTCAGCCCTATCTCGATCTATTCGCCTATGGGGATGAGTTGGTTGAAGTTATCAGTCGGAATGGCCACCATCCGATTACGGTACTCGAACGAGAGAGTTTTCACGAACATCTTTTTCAACTCACTGTCTATGGGTTTCGGGACGACCTGAGCGGCTATATTCCTCCATTTAATGGCATAGTCTTTGAAGGACTCAGTCTTTTTTATTTGAGCACGTTCAAGATCATCATGGGTAGGAATGATGTCTGTTATGAACCTGTACTGCTTTAGAAATGCCTCGCTAGCTTCTTTCCAGGTCTTGAGGCCATTTATCTTCTTCATGAGATACCAGTTCAAAGTAGGACTTGTCAAACTTGCTTGAAACGCATGAATCATCAGGAGTCCGTTGTCAACATACGAAGTCATCTGTACGAGGTATAACTGCAGGTGGGCTTTTGGGCACGTGGTGCCATTATACTTGTCAAAATTTGGCATTTTGAACTTCTTTGGGATTTTGATCTATGAGTACAGGGACAGATCGATCAAGGGTGAGTACTGTGAACCCTCCAGCTGCTTCGCTCTCTCTTTGAGTTTGTTGACTCGTTCATCATGTTTGTCTTTGTTGACGATGATCTGAACGGGGTCATCTTCCAAATCGGGAATATCATCATCTTTCTCAACATCAACATTCTTCTTATCTTTATGCTTTAGAGCTGATGCCTCAAGGGATGTTGGAACGGGGACCGACCGAAAGGCCTTGATTTCAGTGGACATTTGTTGCATTGCGATGACTACTTGCTTCATCTGGTCCTCCATGCCACTAACACGATTCTGTAAGTCGATTTGATCGGCCATTCTGGCTCTCGATCGCATATGAATAGGCGATTGTGATCGGTCTGTAATTACCTAATTTGAATGAAACAGGCATATATAAGTGTCAAGCAAAATCATACGTCGATCCATGATATTGGTTTAACCGCTTTGAATTGAAAAGACCTCTTTATTAAAATGACGAAAATTTTACAAGGACTAATGACTTAAAATCACTTTAAACTGAATGTAAAAGCAAATGACTCGATCCCTAAACAAATTGAAAGACTGAAACCAGAATGAGAAAACAGCTTCAAGCTTTTTATTTAGCTTGATCTATAGACATATGGGAGGCGACTTCGTTCTTCAACTGCTCATAAGCCCGAGCTATCTTGGATGCTTTTTCTTGAGCTTCGTCAGCCTTCCTTTTGAGACGGTTGTTCTCTGCACGAGTGGTGGTCTTGAGAGGCACCTTGGGTATCGTTGGGAGTAACTCCTGTGGGATTTTGTGCCGTCGGATGTATTCAGTCATCGCAAAGTAGGACTTCTGTTCCCCCTTGAGCTCTTTTTTAGGCCGAGCTATCTTTAACACATGACATTTCTTCCACATCTTTTGGAGCTGAGCTATGGTCCCTTCATGGTCTTCATCCTTGTTAGAGAAATCGACATGGAGGAGCTCCGATTGCAATGCCGGAGGGAGCCCTTGGAGTATCTGGTACTGTCCGGACACTCTGGAAAGGTAGTATTCGATTGCGCCAGTGAAGCCCAAAAGTGGGACCGGTCCAACACCATTACACGTAAGCCGAGCTTCCTCGACCTTGAACCAATTAGCATGCTATTGGAAACATTGGGGTCTAGCATTTTTCATGAAAATAATCCATTCGGAGTAATGATAATCAGGTGTGTTCGCTTGTTTTTTTTTATAGCTTGAAACGGGATGACTGAAATCACTGAGTTCAGATATTTTGAGTAAATTGCTACATCCTTTTATGTGGGATAAAAATCAGATTTGCAATAGTTCAAGACGAACATGAAATGTTTTGTCAACATTTTGCTTGAATTTAGTGAGAGAAATGAAAGTCTCGGCTAAAATGGTGTTGACAAAATTCTTTTCAAGATAGACTTGTTGGACCAACCATGCAATTGACGAATTACATGCATTCTTGCAATGAGGAAAAATCACGAATCCAAAAAATGCTAGCAAAAAGATTCGGCTTTTCTGAAAGGATATGGCTTTTTCAAAATATTGACTCAGGAATGAAAAAGGACATGACTCACGATTTGCTTTCAAAACTTTTCTCAATTTATTTTTTTCGACATTCAGAAATTCAGAGAATATTATGGTGGAATCGATTCCCAAAAGTGGTGTAATTAACCCCGACCCTAAAGGTTTTCCAATGATCACACTATATTCTTCCAAAGTCGGGGTGAGCTCATGCTTACCGAATATAAAGGTGGATGTTTCAAGCTACCAAAAATGTGCTAATGCTTGAACGAGGCAGGTACGGACTTTGACTTCCAATAGGGGGAGCAGCCTCCCGATGTGGCCCTTAACTAGCTTGCGGTTGGTCGGATTGAGTAGGTTCCACCAGGCACGGAGCTCGTGCTTAGGAACATCAAGAATCCGGATGTCTACCCCTCCCATAGTGTATAGACCAAGACTCACGACCGACCTATTATCATGGACCGACCAAAGAAAAATGAAACATAAATGAATTGCGAGATAGAGATTTAGAAAACTTACTTCACCGGGTAGGATAATGGCAATCACATAGATATGCGCATGAAATGTGAGGTTTGATTTCTACCTAGACTCTGGCCTGCAAAGTGGAGATGCGAGGATTACCGAGCTAAATCAGTCATGGTGGTAGTTAGGCTGGGATTCCCCTGACTCCGGCTTAGTCAAAAAGTCGACTCGGGTTGTAAAGGGCGCAACCGTGGTGGGTATTCAATGACGCCATAAAAGAAAATTTCGGGACCGAGGAGGGCGACCTATATCACATGATTGATGTCGGGGTATCCACTGTCTCAAGAACATCCTAAACCTATGCCGCCCAGGTCCAGCAGCGGGTAGTGTGTGCGGTGTAGTGTAAATGTAAGGCATGCATAGCAGGTTATATCAAACATCGCTTCGTGCATAAATTAAATCATACATCCGAACACCTCCCTACAAAACAAGGATTAACAATCACGCCTCCCCTTATACCTCCCATTCTGCAAGAACATTTAACACCTCAAATGTTAGGGACGTACCTGGAATCCTCGCTGCCAAATAAAAATTATTTTTGAAATGAAAAATTGGCCTAAGTCCACTAAGAGTTTTAACTCAAATCCCCAGCGAAGTCGCCAAGCTGTCGCGACCTAAAAATTTTTTATCATTTTTCATTGCGACGACGTGACCTAATTCTAATGACGGGTAAATAATTTATTTTTGGTATTTTCTAATGAAATTCGGAATAAAAAAATACGCCTAAAGTAACATGCAACCTATGACTTCTTTTTTGGTATTTTCTATTAAAATTCGAAATTAAAAAATTACCCATATTAAGAATGTAATCTATCCTAAGGAAAATGATTTATTCTATCCTAAAGTGACTCTTTTTGGGATTTTCATGAAAATTCGGAATTAAAAAATAACCTAAATAATCTATTAAGATTAGAATATTACTTAATTTAAACTAGGAAATAGATTATCTCAAGTCCTAATTTAAATTAAATAATTACTCTATCTTCTAGATATATTTAGGATTCCCTAAACATGCAAAATTCTAATTCAAATCCTAACTGATATTTTTTGAATTTTCTTTTATATTTGAAAAGGAAAAAAACAATTTAAACAGAGATAACATCCACATTCAAAACAACCACGCGATCTGCCAGATTTGTTTCAAACTCGGATTAGGCACAAAAATCGAACTATCGGTCATATCTATAGGGTTATAGATATTGACGGAAAGTCGATCATTCAAATTTGAAAAGCGGATAAAAATCATTATCGTATCCAAGTGATTATGGATAGGATAATAATTTTCCGTATCGCCGCGTATCGTACCTTAGGGATAAGGTCATATAGTCGTCCAGATACGTTGCTAAATTAGGAAATTTTCCTAATTTTGAATATTTTTAAATATTGCGGATATCAAATAATTATCCTAAGACATCTAATAATCCACATGATATTTACGAAATATTCAAATACCCAAATTAGGAAATTTAATATTCTAAAAAAATATCGGATAATGTCCTCTTACCTAATATGAAAAAATTTCCAAATTGGAGTGGCTCGAGATCGAGTTTGCGGATCGGGATCGGGACAACCGGCGACGGTGGCTCACGGCGTCAGGACGGCAACGGCGACGGGGCTGCTCCGGTGGGCTCGGCGGGCGGCTGCTCCGGAGAGGTTCGGCGACGGTGGCATCACGGCAAAGAGGGCAGCAGCTTCTCCGGTGGCTGTAGGTGGTGGCTGACGGCGTGGCTACTCTGGCAACGGCAGAATAACAGCTGCGAAGAGGCGGTGCAACTGCGGAGGGGCGGTGCTGCGCCGAGGACAAGCGAAGTGGCGGAACAGCAAGGGAGAGGGCGCGACGGTAGGAGGTGTTGCGCGACTCCGACGTGCAACAGGGCATCTCCGGAGCAGCGGCTAGTGACGTCACATGGTGGCAAAGGTGTTCGGCGATGCTGTGCTGCGGTGGAAGCTCTGACGGTGGCAGGTGTGGCGGCTAGAGGCGGTGGTGAGGTAGCTTTGATCAATAGCAGTGACTTCGCTGGCGAGGAGGCTGAGACGGTGGAGCGGCAACCGACAGGAGGCAGCACGGGCAGTGGTAGCACGGGTAGTGGAAGCGGGACGGCGGCGCAGTAGCTGAGGCGCGGCAGACGGGGGCGGCGGCGACTAACCTTTGACATGGCGGTGGTGCGCGGTGGTCGAGAATGGCGGTGGCTGTCCCTCTCTCTCACTCTCCTCACGTGTATCTCTCACGTCTCTCAAAAAATTCTGATCAGAAATTGTGTCTTCCCCCCGCCCCCCCCAAATCTGACCTAATGATGTATATATAACACTAATCTAGGTCAATTAGATGGGCTCTCTAGTCCTAATGGGCTTAGGCTTGGGCTTAAGCTCTAATTTTCATTTAAATGGGCTGAATTAACTTGGGCTTTTAATTAATTAAGCATAATGGGCTGAATTAAGCTCAAATTAAGCATAATAGGTTGAATTAAGCTCAAATTAAAACAACCGAGCCCGTTTGACTTGTAATTCCTGGCCCTTACATTTCGAGCGAGCCAAGTCCCATTCGATGAAATTTAAGCTCGTTCGCCACCGCCAATTCGATGCAAAATGCAATTAAACTAAAATGAACCTAAACTATATGTTATGCAACTTAAATATTTTTGTTTAGGGGTTAAAATTTAATCCTTAATTTTCTATATAAATTACACTAAATGACGCGCCAAAATTTAGATGTCAACACACGGATGTGTCAGTTTGCGGTTTTTCGTGGTAGTAACCCTCTAGTAAAATACTGATCATAGGATGACAGCCTAAGAATTCAGCCTTGGGCAAGAGCAGCTTCGCTTACTGAAAGGTGACCGAGCCCATGTCGTTAACATGTGCAGGAATTAATCATTGAAGGTGTACAAGCACGAGGAAGTTCGATTCTAACAGAATTTTTTGCAACATGTCCATGGTATTCTGATACAGCAGCACAACCACAATAAGAGACTAACCTGATTCTTCAACCTGATTCTTCAACCTGATGCTTCATTCAAGGTTCAAGCATGTGGAACCTCACTAATCATTGGAAATGCCTAGCGTGGTGATCAGATCGATAAGTATAAGCATGCAACAGATAGGATATTATGCTAAGAAAGTGCAAGAAGTCATTTTTTTTCGAGACTTATATTGTATGATTGACTGTAACATCATTTGATATGAACATAATCGAGTATTTCATTTATTAAGATTCTTTTTCTGTCGCTGCTATAATCAACACATGGTATTGAAATTGATGTTGCCAACACAGGATATGCTCAGAGTTTGGGCCGGGGGCGGCTGCCAATTACCGCTTTCCTGGCTACAAAATTTCTTTTTCACCAATCTGCTTTGGCGGGTGGAGGAGCCCCACCATCGTTAAACTTCACCTTTTCAGTTTCTCCCATAATTAGGTACATCTAGTGAACTTTGAACGTCTCTCCATTAGTGATAATATCTCACAATGGAATAACTCAGCAGAAGGAAGAGACTACACATGCTTGGCAATCTATCTAGCTTCTAACAATGTCATGGTAATCACATTCGAGTTGCAATCTCTTCGACTCATTTCAACGTCTGTGTTTTCGGTGCTCCTCTCAATGTAGAAACCGAGCTGCTTGGGCTTTGGCAGCAAAGCGCTCTCACTATCCAACATCAAAAGCACAGACGACATATTCGGTCTATCATCAGGACACCATTGCACGCATAATAGCCCAATTTGAATGCATTTAACAACTTTTGAATATGAATGTGTAAGCCCATGAAAATACTTCTCACTACTTACAAAGTGCCGACTATCCTCTTTGTTTTCACCTGTGACAGATCTCCGCCAAAAACTCTAGCCACCCCAAAATCCAATATTTTGGGATTCATCTCACTGTCGAGCAACACATTGCTTGCTTTGAGATCCAAATGTATGATTCTTAATCTTGAATCTTGATAAAGATAAGGAGTCCCCTCCCAATTCCTATGATAATATCGAATCGCCTTCTCCATACTAGAGAATTTTCCCTTGTTTTACCTGATTCAATTCTCTTTCTAGTCAGTAATTTGGATGAAATTGCACATTGAATCAGATTCAAATCAGAGAAGGTATCGATCGAAGCAAACCAAATATGGAAGTGTCTAGGCTTCCATTAGGCATGTATTCATAGATTAGCATCGTCTCTTCTTCAATGCAACACCCCAGAAGCTTGACAAGATTCGGTGCTGAAGCTTGGCGATTAACATTACCTCATTCTTGAATTCATTAAGACCTTGCCGAGATCCTCTGACAATCTCTTGACTGCTATTTCTTGTCCATCTGACAGCTGACCCCGACAAGTGAATTGCATAGTTTTTCCCGAGTGACACAGGACAAGACAAATGAAATTGCATGAATGAACAGCACTGTTCTTTTGTACGATTATGAAATTGTAGACTAAACTCCACCTTGTATACGGGGCCAAAACCTCCTCCTAACTTATTTGAATCACAAAAGTTGTTAGTTGCTCGTAAGATGGTGACCATATCATAGATCGGAAGCTGTAAGCTGTTATCTTCAGCTTGAAAGTCGAATCTTATCCCTGTAGACCATTGAACTTTCATCAGAACACTAGGTCTTTTTTTCCCTAGAATAAATGACTAACTTACATGCAAGCAACGAACGGTTGTTGCATACATTGACTGAGACATAGGCGTTAGCAAAGAGGCCTAAGTCGATCAACTTTTCATGTATCGATAGATCAAAAGCTCATTTGACATACCACCCGCCTGAGTGGCGCTGCTGGCGCGGGCACTCTTCCTCTCGTAAAAGGTTAAGTGTTCGAATCCCGGGCGCTGCAGGGTGACTTAACCGGTGGCACGTGTGTGGTGGCTAGCACGTGTCACCCCTAGGGTTTACCTCCCGGCTGTCGGCCGTGCGGGGGTTCCCTGGGTTACCAAAAAAAAAAAAAAAGCTCATTTGACATGATGAGAACATTTAAGATTCTGTACTGTATGCTATCAGCTTACATTATTGATTGTCCACCCTCATGTAAAAAAAACTGATAGTAATGAGTGGAGTATTGCCATTACTTGGCGCCTACTTGACGCCAAAATACGAAAAAAGAGAACCAAGAATAGTAAAAGCAAGTTCTAGTCAGAGCCATAATTCCTATAGAGGAAGAGCTCAACTCAACCGATGGAAATGGAGTACCCTGGGCATTTTTTTCCGTCTTCCAAAAAATGCAGATGTAAAGCACCACTAAAAGCATGACAATTGCAGAGGAAATTGCCACTGCCACCCGAACTTTTTTTTTTTTTGGTAAGGCACTGCCACCCATACTTTCCACTTGGAATTCGCCAAATCTGAGAACATTGAGAGAGGCTAAAGGTCATCAGGATGAATGACGAATAGGATTATCATGTGTCTAGGAAGAAGAATAAAACAAAAGTTACACGTACTACCCAGGTCTGAGGCTGAAACACGAATAAAAAGATCTTGATTTGCATATTCGATGAGTTTTCTGACATCAATGAGATCTCCAAACCATAGGAGACAGCCTTTTCCTCCTCCGGTGGCGTCTACATTTGCGAAGGCCCTGCAAGAGCAGTTCTGGAAGCACTCTAATTCACATTCCTTCAGGGTCATGCTAGTATTCTTCCTGAACTGCAACATATCAGAAATTTTCACACCTTTGAGCCTCTTGGACCCGTCTCCTCTGGACACACATTGCTAAGCTCTCCTCGTGATCATTGATGGAGCTCTCTCTACCACTTGGTGTAGCTCCTCTCTACCACTTTGTGTAGCTATGGCTTCCTATACCTTAAACCCAAACCCAAACCCAACCCAAAGCCCCAACCTTCCACCATGATTTAGCCAGAGCTCCTGTTCTCTTCTTTCTCCGTTAAGTTTCCAGGTGCTCACTTTGCATCTGTGTTTCAATCTTTGTTCTCTTCTACAGCTTCTTCCCTATCCGACAACCATTGTAGCATCTACATGTCTTCGGCTCTTGGGTTCTCAGCTTTGTCACCCACCATTGACACATGCACACAAATCCATTCCCAGACTCACAGCTTTGTCACGCACCCATGTTGCCCTCCACAAATTTCTTGGCTCCTTCGGCGATTTTTGGCCTTCTGGACCTTTTGACCTCTACTACCAGTGATTGCTTCCAGACGTGGTGGCCCAGTTTCAATAGGGTTTTGCACTACTAAGCAATGTTGATGATGGAGACGAAGAAGGTGCTGTTGAGCGATTGGCACATCTCTGCAATAAACTGGGCAAGTTAATGTACGAAAATGATATGAATATTCTAGATGAGGAACTCTCAGAGGAAAAAATCATGGAATGTCGGGCATCTCTTATCGAGCAACTTTTCCAAAACCCTAGTGTAAATTTCCAAGCACTCCAAACAGCTATGAAGAAGGCTTGGAGGAATGAGTATGTGGAGGACAAACCCCTCGAAAATGGCAAGTTCAGTTTTGCATTTCGTAATTAAGGAGAAATGAATCGAGTGCTGGAAGGAGGTCCTTGGTCTTTTTCTAATCATTTACTGCTTTTGAAACCCTGGGAACCGGATACTCCTCTCCATTGTTATGAGTTCAAGACCTATGCCTTTTGGGTCAGAATTTTTGGACTCCCTCTTGAATGGAATTATGAAGGTATGGTAAAGAAAATTGCTAGCTCGATGGGGGAAGGTACTAGAAGTGAAAATAGATGCTCGAGGCCCTGCAGCCCAAAGAATTGGGAAAGCGAGAGTCAAAATGGACATGGATACTGAACTGAGAGTTGGACAATTGATGCGCCACCAAAATAGGAAGGTTTGGCTGGATTTTAAATACGAAAGGCTGCCTTTCTTTTGTTACTCGTGTGGGAAGATTGGACACTATCCTAATTACTACAATGACTTTCCCTACGATGAAGAAAAATTTACGATAAAGTTCGGAAGCTGTTTTGGAAGTTGGCTGAAAGCTGAAACTACAGGGCACAGTCCCTTCTGGAAAGTTTTCTACAAGAAGGAACCTATGGTACAAGAAATTGAAGAGAATATCCCTGAAATTCCTGAGCACCAAAGGCAAAATGCGGTAATGGAAAATGTTCAGCCCATCTCTTCCACTTTTAACTCCAATATACAACAGGGAGATCACATGAGGATAGATCCCTACTACACGCAAGAGATAACACTGTATAATTCCGGTAAAAGAGAGCTTCTGATTACAGGCCCTACTCATGAGAAAGGCTTGAATGCTTAGTCTGACCAAACGAGTTCAGAAGGCAACAGAAAGAAGAGCTCTAAGAAACCAAAAACTCCCTCAGCCAAAAAACAAAAGAGGTTCAGTCCTTACACTTCACTTCCTAAAACCCCGGCTTGGCTGGATGAAACTCAACTTCTTGAAACACCTGTTCGTATGACTGCAGAAGTCGCTACATGGGCTTTGGTGGCTAGCCCTAATAAGCCACCAAGTGAACCATGAATATACTATGCTAGAACTGTCAAGGGTTGGGCACACCCCTGATAGTCCGAGAATTAAGGGCTTTAGTGGCTCGTTTTAGGCCCACTGTGGTTTTTCTGATGGAAACAAAAAATCAGGCTGAAGTTATCCAGAGAATAAAGAGAAGACTCCACTTTCAGAGTTGTTTTGTAGTCAATCCTGTGGGCATGGCGGGAGGTTTGGCTGTTATGTGGGATGATAGAATTTCACTGGAAATAGACTCAATGTCTAAGGAATTTGTGAATTTGAGGTGTAAAGAGGTGGTTAGTGGAAAGAAAATGAGAGTTACATTTGTTCATGCTTCTTATTTGCTCCAGAACAGGCTACAACTTTGGGAGGAATTGCGGAATATAAGTTCCAGAAATGTACTGCCTTGGGTGTGTTTGGGTGACTTTAACGAGGTCCGATTTTACTAGGAAAAAGTTGGAAAGTGCTTGGTTGAAAACTATCGAATGAATGCCTTTCGGGATTGTCTAGAGGCCTGTTCATTGATGGACATTGACAGTAAAGGATGTGCATTTACTTGGGCCAATAATAGAGAAGGGGATGAGTACGTTAAAGAACGACTTGACAGGGTGGTATGTACGATTGAATGGAGGTTGATGTTCCCTGAAGCAAAAGCTTATGCTCTCCCAGCAATAGGATCAGATCACAGTCCTATACTTCTATCTCTTTGGGCCAACCCTGTAAAACGAAAAAAGGAATTCAAGTTTGAAGCCTTCTGGCTTAAGAGTGATGAATGTAGAAAGGTGGTGAAAGAAACTTGGAGCTCTCCTACCCACTTTGAAAAGGATTTAGTTGGGAAGTTGCAGGCGGGATTTAGTTGGGAAGTTGCAGGCCATCACGTTTGCACTTTCCAAATGGAGTAAGAAGAAATTCGCGAATGGACATAGGGAAATCAACTTGCTGAAATAGGAACTCCACTGGCTGACAAACAATACTAGGGAGCCCTTTGACAAAGTGAGAATCAAAAACCTGCAAGAAACTATTGATTATTTATGGAGGCAGGAAGAGATGTATTGGGGGTTGCGATCGAGAATTAATTGGCTGAAATGGGGAGATCGAAACACAAAGTTTTTTCATGCAACTACTATTCAGAGACGACAGAGGAATAGGATCTCTATGCTTCAAAATTTAGAGAATACGTGGCTATTTGAGCAGTGCCAGTTGAAAGAACGTACTCAATTTTCTTTTTCGAGATCTATATCAATCTATTGGCCCTCGAAACTTCTCCCCAGTTCTGGATCAGGTATCTCGGGTGGTAACAGAAGAGATGAATCACCTGGTGTTGGCTGAGGCAACCTTGGAAGAAGTAACTAATGCAACTTACCAGCTCGGCGCAGCAAAAGCACCGGGGCCTGATGGCCTTAGTGGTTTGTTTTATTAGCAGAATTGGGAAGAGATTAAATGGGATATTCTAAAGGAGGTGAGGAATTTCTTCAACACTGGATCCCTGCCACCAGATTTAAATAAAACAATCTCCCTTATCCTGAAAGTCCCCAACCCAGAGAGACTAGATCAATACCGCCCAATTAGTTTATGTAATTTTGGCTACAAGATTATCTCAAAAGTGTTGGCCAATAGACTTAAAACACTTCTACCATAACTTATTGCAATGGAACAAAGTGCTTTCGTTGGCTGGAGGCAAATTCAAGATAACATCTTTATTGTCCAGGAGGTGTTGCATCAAATTAGAATTCGAAAGAGAAGAAAGAAATTTCAAGCGGTTCTCATGTTAGATATGAAGAAAGCCTACGATCGAGTGGAATGGGATTTCTTGGAGGCATGCCTAATCAAGATTGGATTTGATGAGAAATGGGTGGGTTGGATTATGGAATGTGTCACAATAGTTGCATTCAGCGTTAAGTTAATGGAGAACCTCTCCATTACTTCAAACCTTCTCGAGGGATTGGCAAGGGGATCCCCTATCTCCCTACCTTTTCATTCTGGTGGCCAATGTACTGTCCTCGTTAATGAAGACAGCTATGGACGATGGAAGTATCACGGGGATTAAACTGAATAGGTGGTGTCCTACCCTTTCTCATTTACTTTTTGTGGATGACTCAATATTCTTCTTGAATGGTACAATTCTAGAGTATCAGAATTTGGCATCTATCCTGAATCAATATTGCCTAGCATCTGGACAAGCTATAAACTTAAACAAATCGGGGATCTTCTTTGGTAGGGATTGTCCCCAAACTCTGAAAGACAACATGGCAAGCGAATTGAGAGTACCTATTATTGACCAAACTAGCAAATATCTTGGAATTCCTTCGAATTGGGGAGTATCGAAAAAACAAATGTTTGCTTGGATTTTAGGACGAGTTAATTCCAAACTAGAAGGGTGGAAGGAAAAACTAATGTCAAAAGCTAGTAAAGAAGTTTTGCTTAAAGCGGTGGTTTAAGCATTACCACAATATGCCATGTTTGTTTTTAAGATCCCAATTTCTATTTGTAAGGCTATTGAATAGAAAATTGCTTCATTCTGGTGGAAAACTAATGAGAACAAAGTCGGAATTCACTAGAAGAGATGGGATATTATGAAGACAAGAAAGGATAAGGGTGGCCTGGGATTTAGAGATCTGCTTTCCTTCAATAAAGCAATGTTGGGAAAGCAAGCTTGGTGTCTGAGTAATAGTCTAAACTCTCTTTGGAGCATTCTATTTAAGGGCCTTTATTTTCCTCATAAAGATTTCTGGCATGCGGAAAAGGGACAATGCCCCTCAAGGGGTTGGCAAAGTCTGATCTTAGGAAGAGATACTATCTCACCCCAAGTGCTGTGGGCAGTAGGGGATGGTTCATAGGTCAGAATCCGGGAGGATAAATGGTTGAAGAAGGGAATCATAGGAGGTCCTGCTAATAGAAACGAACAATGTTTTGTCTCTGAACTCATTACCCGTGAGGAGGGTATATGGGATGAAACAATTTTAACTGCACATTTTGAGGATCAACTAGTGACAGAAATCCTTGCTATCCCGATTAAACCCCAAACAGAGAAAGACCAGCTCGTATGGACTGGAACTCAAGTAGGCAAGTACACAGTTAAATGTGGATACAACTACGTTCGAGAGAAAGCAAATGCACAGAATGAAAATCAAGCCTCAATTTCTTTTCAACCTCCTTCCACCCTCTGGACAGATATATGGAAATTGCAATCTCCACCCAAGGTTAGAATTTTCATGTGGAATTTATGCCAGAATGCTCTCCCAACTAAAGAGAATTTATTTCGAAGAAAAGTTATACCTGATCCTATATGCTCTTTATGCAATCGAGGCGTGAAAACGGTGGAGCACCTCTTTTTATTGTGTCCTTGGACGAAGGAAATTTGGTCGAACCCTGTGCTGAATGTTCATATATCAAGTCAGGGTCTTACTCGAATTGAAGATTGGTTCGGGACTTTGAAAGGAAAGTCAAGCAACTCACCTAATCTAGAGCTAGTTGCTGCAACACAATGGAGCATACGGAAGGCACGCAACCAAGCCATCTTCAAGAACAGAAAACCCAACACAATCAGCCTCTTTGACTCTGTTCTAGCTGGGTTGAAGAGTTTTAACATATGGAACCCTAGATCAAGCAGATCTGGGAACAAAATGGACGATCTCTCAAGGATTTGGAATCCACCGCTGTATGGAACTTATAAGATAAACATAGATGGAGCATATGAACCTGGAGCTTCAGACGGTTTGGTCGCTTGCGTTTGCCGTGATTTCGTCGGAAGGTTGTTGGACAGAGCAGCTCGCAAGGTGGCAACGTCATCCCCGCTGATGGCTGAGTCTCTTGCTCTGTTAGAAGCCCTAAATCACTTCTTTCCTAAATGCCTTGAAGCCCTTATAATTGAGTCTGGCAGCTTGGACTTAGTCAAAGCCTTAGAAAGTCCAGACCAAATCAGTTGGGAAGTTCATGCGATTATTTTGAAATGTAAAGACCTGCTACAGTCTTCTCCGGTATCTGGATTACTCACTGTTATAGAGAGGCCAACTGTGTAGCGGACTGGGTTGCCAAAACCCACAAAAATCACTACCTTCCCTTGAATTGGGTCTTCTTCCCTCCCCAAGCACTTTGGGAGCTCTTATGTACTGATGCCCATTTTTCGGGTTCTACTATCCTTTTTTAGTGAATGAAATTTTTTCTTTCCGATTAGAAAAAAAAAACCCTTCTCCTCTGGAACAATTAAATGGGCTCTTTCTGACATACCCGCCAGTCCACTTCGGTTGATACCCAATCATGCAGATACAAACTTGGGAATTGCTGATCGTGCACATGCTATGGGGTCCACAATTCGCATAGACATCACAGGTGTCATGCGGAAACATATGGATTAGCATCCACTCCGGAGTTCTCTTATTCCACATGGACCTTTGGAGGTTCCCAAAACTGTTTAATATAGACCTCGTGATTGTGGATTCATTGAAAGAGTTGAACGTGTAGTAGACCTCCTGAGAATTGTCGACGAACTTGGGGAAGAATATCAAATTAGGATTACTCCAAACCCCGCTGAACCGTACTCCATTCCAAGGCCCAGTTCGGAAGTACTTGGCATGTCCCTTACGGAGGACTAGTTGGGGAATTATTCCTCCAAGATCGACACCATAGGTGAACTCTCCAGTCGAGGGATCCTCTGCGCTCTTCCACGATGTCATGTGCCGGTCCAACCCTATTCTCAGGTCCCGCCCAAGCTTCATGCCTGCCAATAATGTGTCAGAGGGGTTATTGAATGTGATATCCTGAAAATTTGACCAAATCTGGTGATTTATGAAATGGTGATTTCATCGACGCTCTATTAGTTAATTCTCGCTCTAATCTGATCACCTAGAGAATACAAACCAAAGGGGAAAGGCTATCGAAGAATTGCTTTCGAGCAGCCGTCTGTTACTTCGAGATAAACTATAGTTGCAATTAATCGATTTCAGCCACGAATTATGATCCGATTTTACGTCTCGAATGCTCAAGGATTTTACACCCGAACTATAGGATGTCGCCTCATAATTTTTACGAATTGGCCATCGAAAATTATTTGCTAACTTGCCCTTCTAAAAACCTCTTTGTTAGATTAAATCTTGGCCGTTGGATGGAATTATTATGTGTGTTTATTACGGAAAATCCTCAGAAAATATTGTGATTAAGTATGGCGCAGGTTGTGGTTTTTGTCACGCCCCGAACCCCGCAAGCGCGCAACATCCTGCAATGGTCATTATGATGCAACGTCCCAGACGCATCGCCGACCCAACATTTTATCTTTTGATTACGCATGCGGAAGCTAAACAAAGATTCACCTAGACAATAACAATAAATAAGGATAGATAGGACAACTGTTTACAACAATGAAATCAAAACACCATTTTAACATTTACTTGATTAACCCCTAGGAACATTTTTACAAGCCCACTTCAGGCATTTTCATAAAAGTCTAAAAAAAGATGTCAGACTGGGGTCAATCTACTTCACCAAAAGTCAGCCTTCAGGCACCTCGAACCATATTGGGTGCATCGCATGCTAAGGACCTGAAAAATGTTTAACAACCACAAATGAGATAAAAATCTCAATAAGTTAACGCCTAAGCCCCGTTTAGAAGGCCAACTCACCTCGGGGGTCCTTAATCATGCGACCATGCATTGGACACAAATCATTCACCAACAACAAGCATCCTTACCTTGCCTTGGCATACATATGCATAACATAGATAGTCATATGTCACAACGATGCATCAAACATATCACATATCTAGAACGTGTAATGAGATTTCCCATGCATCAATGCATCACAGTCGCGCGTGTCTCGATTATAAGGTAAATCCACTTGGACACGTCCTATACCATGCCTAGCAGTTTCTACCCCATAATCAAGCACTATGCATCACACGTATTCTATTTATTACGCCCCCTCGGGGCCACTACACATCAAGCGATCTGTAGCAAGATGGCAGCCTTCCGGCATGACCGAGCTCCATCTCACCCTGTTGGGCACAGTTACGTCAAACGATCTACAGTAAGACAGCATTCCAATACGGTAACATCAAACGATCTACAACAAGATGGTATCCCGTAAGGAGCATCGAGTCCGACCTTAGACCGCGACAAGGTATCCGGAGTATCGGTAATCCAGATAATCTCCAGGCATCCGATAAATCGAGTATTGTCAAGCGATCTACAACAAAACTCCGATAAATCAGGCATCGTCAAGCGATCTATAGCAAGACGGCTCCAACGTGTGATCACACGAGCACATAAGCATTCAGGCCAATTTTTATCTTTTCATTAAGCCAGTGCATCCATGAATCGTGCTCACATAAATGCCATACAACAATAACAAGCGGTCACACATGCAAACGGTCAATCGACTTTATGAACCTCATTTTAAAACATGAATTTACAAAAGCATTCAACATCAGATCATAGCCAAATAAATATTATTGAAAAGTTAGGTAATTGTGGTTACTGTCTCTATTAGGCCGAAAATCAAAAGCTAAAGATTTCAAGTAAAGACCGGCAGATTATGGAATTCTAGTAAAACTGAACAAATTTGCATGATTTGGGAAATCAACTTCAACAACATAGCAAATGGTTTCCAAAAATTATAAAATTCGAATATGTTATAAACAAGACCTTCACAAATATTTTCCATGAGAACATAATCCCAAAATCCGTACACAAACATCACTTTTGATGGCTCGAAAACAACCCGGAACTGGTCCGCCGGAACAGGGGAACTGAACCACAAGAAATACTCGTTTTACCAACCAAATCCTTTCAAAACACTTTGAAATTTTTCAACGTTGTAGACATGGACTTCATTTACAAATCTTGTGAAGGAAGTATGGTCGAAATAGAACTGGAAATTTTTATAAAAATTTGAGAAAGCACGAAGGTCACGGAATCCACAGTATAAAACAGTTTTGACTCGGTAAGAAATGGGACCTTCGTGTAAACCAATTGAGCTCAGAAAAATCTTAAATTTAAATATGTTATAAATCAAGATCTTGTGAACAACTTTTATGAGAACACTTTTGAAGATTCTATCCACAAAATGTTCTATAATAATGGAAAACCAGGGACGTACAGTAAAATTAGTTTTGGAATCAAGATAAAAACTCCAAGAAATGCTTCAACTTTGAGATCCACCACTTCTCAGTCATGAAAATACTATACCAAGAGTTCAAATCAACATCCAATATCTATTTCAACTTTGTCTAGCAATCAAGACTTGCCAACGCTCATTCTAGGAGTTCAAACACACTAAAACAATAACTAGTTAAACTACCCAATGCAAGTTAAACATCCTAAACAAGGGATTATATGTTAACTTACTCGCCTAAAAACGACGACAATGCTAGAGCGACAGCGACGGCACGAGTTGTTCGTGGTGACCTCGGCTTGACACAGCAAGTGGCAACTGGCGGTGAACGGCACACGACGATCTACGAGCTCAAGGATGGTGGCGTGAGAGAGAGAGGGAGGGCTTCCTATTTATGGAAGCTCTTTACTTGGTCGTTACTCGAGGCTTTTAATGTTGGTTATGATGACAGTGCCTCAAAGTCAAGGGTCATGATGACTTGTCATCATGATAGGGGCCTTATAGTCTTCGTTCATTAATGCAAGCCATCATGAAGGGCCACCAAAGTCTAACTTAATTAATACAAGCCATTATGAGGGTGGCCTCCAAAGTCAAGAATACTAATGGCCAATTAATGAAGCTTGGAGGATAAGTTTTGACTCGGTCAAGGCCTTATCCTCCAGATTTCTCTACAAATTTTTCGAACCGTGGACTCCCTAGAACCTTCTGGATTTACTGAATTCTCACGCAAATAACTCGGGCCAATTAGGTCACACAAAATAGATCATTTGGCACAAAAAGCACAACCCACGCCATACTTAATCACAATATTTTCTAAGGGTTTTCCTTGATAAACACGCACAATAATTTTATCCAACGACCAAGATATAATCTAACAAAGAGGTTTCTAGAAGGGCAAGTTAGCAAATAATTTTCGATGGCCAAATCGTAAAAATTATGAGGCAACGTCCTATAGTTCAGATGTAATATCTTCGAGCATTCGACACGTAAAATCGAATCATAATTCGTGGCTGAAATCGATCAATCGCAACTATAGTTTATCTCAAACTAACAGGCGGCTGCTCGAAATAAATTCTTCGATAGCCTTTCCCCTTTGGTTAGTATTCCCTAGATGATTAGGCCAGAGCGAGAATTAACTAATAGAGTGTCGATGAAATCACAATTTCATAAATCACTAAATTTGGTCGAATTTTCAGGATATCACAGTAAGTTAGCAAATAATTTTCGATGGCTAAATCGTAAAAATTATGAGGCGACATCCTATAGTTCGGATGTAATATCCTCGAGCATTCGACACGTAAAATCGGATCATAATTCATGGCTGAAATCGATCAATCGCAACTATAGTTTATCTCGAACTAACGGACGACTGCTTTAAATAAATTCTTCGATAGCCTTTCCCCTTTGGTTAGTATTCCCTAGGTGATCAGGCCAGAGCGAGAATTAACTAATAGAGCGTCAATGAAATCACAATTTCATAAATCACCAAATTTGGTCGAATTGTCAGGATATCACAGCAAGTTAGCAAATAATTTTCAATGGCCAAATTGTAAAAATTATGAGGCGACGTCCTATAGTTCGGATGTAATATCCTCGAGCATTCGACACGTAAAATCGGATCATAATTTGTGGATGAAATCGATCAATCGCAACTATAGTTTATCTCGAACTAACGGGCGGCTGCTCGAAATAAATTCTTTGATAGCCTTTCCCCTTTGGTTAGTATTCCCTAGGTGATCAGGTCACAGCAAGAATTAACTAATAGAGCATCGGTGAAATCACCATTTCATAAATCACCAAATTTGGTCGAATTTTCAGGATATCACAATTCTTCCCCATTTACAAAAATTTCGTCCTCGAAATTTGAATTTGCCTCTAATTCCTCAAAAAGAAAGGGGTATTGACGCCTCATTATCTCTTCATTTTCCCAAGTGGCTCCCTCAATTCCATGATGTTGCCACACAACCTTGACTAGAGGAATAGTCTTGTTTCGTAGTACCTGCTCCTTCCGATCCTCAATTCTCACTGGTCTTTCCACGTACGACACCCTATCGTCCACGTCTATCTCTTCATAATTTAGAACTTGAGTTGGATCCAGCTCATATTTCCTTAGCATAGACACGCGGAATACATCATGTACTTGAGCCAACTTTGGTGGCAAGGCTAGACGATATGCCAATAATCCAATTCGTTCCAATATCTCGAACGGTCCTACATATCTTGGGCTTAGCTTGCCTTTCTTGCCAAAACGCGAAGTTCCTTGAATTGGTGATATCTTGAGGAACACGTGATCTCCCACTTGAAACTCCAATGGTCTACGTCGCCTGTTGTTGACACCTAATTTTTAGTCGACGCGTCATTAAAAATAGAAAATTCGAGATTATGATTTCCGATCGCGACGGAACCCGTTTCTTGAATAAAAAGTGTCGTTTTTTAATTCTGTATATTGGCCTAGCTTCTGTAAGTGATTTTCTATTCATTTCATGCAAAAATCCGAAAAGTCAAATAGTTGACTTTCGGGTTGACTTTTTGGTCAATCCTTTGACCAAAAGTCAACCACAAGTCAAATTGGGGCTTTTCGCATAAAAAGATTCCTTTCAAGTTTAATTTCACTTTAGAAATGGAAATTCTAGAAAAATTCAAAGATTTGATCATAAAATCAAACTCCTAGTGAAAAGTCAACTAGGGTTTGACTTTTGGTCAAATCTTTGATAAAAAAATTGAAAAATACAAAAATCCAAAAATCATCTTATTTTACATTCAATTTACCTTTGGCATTTGAAATTTTACAAAAATCGATTTAGAATCAACTTTTTCCCAATTTGCGGAATTTGGTTCAAATCGGCCAAAAATGAAATTAATTCATTTCTAGTCATTTTTTAGGTTAGTTTTCTTCACGATATTTGATCTAGATGTCATCTTATATTCAATTTTGGAACCAAATTTGTAATTCCAAGCCAAACACAAAAACCCCCAATTTTGGCCATAATCAGTGATTTGGTTCATTTCTTCATAATTTGCGCAATTGAGGCACGAATGAGCCTAATTCCTTGTATGAAATCCAAATTCAAAATCAATTTTAGAAGATTCACATGAATTCAAGTCAATTTGATCAATTTAGTGATCCAATGATTAAGAAGTCTAAGGGTAATTGGTCTAATTAGTGCAATTTAACTTGACCCACCCTAGACTAATATTCAATTTGATGAATTGAGACTCAATTTGGCTAATTGAACTTCAATTAAATTTGTTAATCTAGCTTAGCCATGCAATTACCCAAATTCAAGAACAATTGAGTTGATCAAGTTAAATTGAATCAATTTGTGCATGAATTTCAAATCGGTTCAATCCAATTTGATTGAATTCGATATTAATGGGGTCAATTAATCATGATAGAAATCAAATCGTACAAAATTGGAACAAATGGAAGCGAGAATTGAACTGGTTTGATCAGGCCAAATTCGGGGCTAACCGGCTCAACCTGGTTTGATTTAAATTGAACCGGCCCAATCAAACTAGCTATTTTCCGATCGAAAATCCGGCAATCGATGGTCCATTCCGACCAATCAAGGTCGGCCACATCCTTTTGAGCCCAAAAAGGACAAAAATGCCCGTAATTGAAAATTACGAAAATGCCCCTAAGTGAAAATTACCAAAATACCTTTCATTAAGGATTAAGCAAATTAATTAGGGGATAAGCAAATCGATCATGGCCATTCATTTAGAATTGATCATGTCCATCCATGATGCCATGTCACCAATTCTTAGCCTTTAATGAATATTTTTAATCATTAAGGATATATTTTGGGCCATTAGATTAATTTGAGGGTGAAAATACAAAATTGAGGGAAATATATAGTGTTTTTCCCTCCAAAATGGGGGGCTCTCATTTTTTCAGATATGAATTCTCTCTCCTCTTTCTCTCTCTCTCTTTCTCTCCCTCTCTCAAAACTCACGAGCTCTCTTTCTCTCCCTCTCTCTAAACTCACGATCTCTCTCTCTCATTCTCTCCCGGTCTTCGGCCATTCCATCCCATCGACGGCTATTTTCCGGCGAACCATCGCCTCACCGTTGTCCCCCACGGTGCCACAAGGCTGGTCGCAACACCAGCCAAGCTTGCTGGTGGCTGGAGCTCCTCATTTCGGCGAGATTCTTCCCACGGCAGCATCACCGGAGTTGCTGCCGGTGATTCAATCAGCCGGTTCAAGCGGCTGAACCGGCTAACTGGCGTTCCCTTCCGCAATCCAGAACTTCCAGCGACGTTTTCCGGCGTCTTCACGTCGCTGTGGTGGCCAGCTTATCGTTGAACAGCCGCCGGATCGCATCTTTCAACTTGATTTTCTGTTGATTAGTTCATTAGTGCAAAAACGAATTGATTCTCACTATACTTTGTACAATCTATTATCATAGGTTGGCCGAGCTTTTCGAGGTTTCTCCGTGCTGTTCTTGATCTGAATACGGAGGCCGGATCGCTCGATCTTGCGTCGGAGCAACGTTAAACAAGGTAAGTGCATTTGGATATGGTTATGTGAATTCGTATCCAGGAAAACCTGCATGTTTGAGATGCCGATTTGAGCTCGTTAATGTCGAAATCTTACAAAGTGATGAGCTAGAGAATCGTAAAACACGTCTTGAGGTTCGATTTGATATATTACACGCCTTAATCGGACCTGATTTGCTATGTCAAAACTACTTCGAAACTTAGGATCAGAATCTGGAAAATGATGTTCAAGTCAGTTCTGATGATGTTCTGATTGACGATGTGTTGTTATGTGATTTTTCCGATTTTCTATGATCATTGTTTGAAAATACTTTCTTCATGGAAGTTGTAAAACACATTCCAATCTGTTCATCATAAAATTTTCATAAAATTTCAAGCATGTTAGCATGGTACGATCTGCATCGTCATCTATGCATGAATCGGGTGACAGACTGGTTTCTGACTGACCTTCGTGTGTTCTTCGATTTTCATAAATTCGTGTGTTCAAAATATGAAAAAGTTTTCTTCACAAACTTTCACACTGAGATCTAGATCTTTCCATTGATACTAATTTCATCAAAATTGGAATTCATTTGAATTTTTAAAAGGAATTTTCATGATCAAATCAGTATCTGTGTTCAGATCTGATTTTCATTCCTTTTGAATCCAAAAGATGTTTTTCCGAATTTGATAAAGTTAGAGTCCTTTTTTGTAAAAAATCAAAATTACAAAGTTGTTCATTGGGGTCTCATTATGTTGAATGAAAATTGTGAGGGCCTAATAACAATTTTTAGAGGGTCAATTTGCTTAAAATTTCATATAAGTCATTCTCGGGTTAAAATTTGATTTGCAATTGAGTCCTTCACGAAAATTGAATTTTATAAAAATTTGGAGGGCTTTTTAGCAAACACTCAAAACGTGAAATTTGTTGCACACGGAGAATCCCAACTGTTCAAAAGTTTTCGCGCGGTTTTGAAAAGGTTTGTTATTTTTCCCGCCATTATTTTGAAATCCATAACAGAACCGGGTCCAGTCTGTCACCGAGGGTAAATTTGTCATTTTCGTGAAAATCGATGAGGATTTAGAAAAAATGGTCTTCTTGACTTTTGTTCCTCATGTTATAAGCTTTCAAATGACACCTGAATCACTTCATTTGGACATCATTAGGGTAGTTAATCACATCTGAACAGAAGCAATCCGAATTAGATAAAATTGAATAAGTGGTCTCCTTATGGAGCCCACTTCTTATTGTTTGATGGGCTTCGAAATAAGGCCCATGGGCCTGAATGCATGCTTATTCCATTGCTATGCATGTGTTTGTTAGATGAATGTTAGGCCCGGTGCATGTTCGGCGGGTAGCCCATTGTGGTCATTTAGAACCCGACTTTAGGGGTTAATTGATACGAGTTACCGTTTTGTGAATACAAATGGTAGCCCATTATCATTAACCATTAATCAAATAATGTTAGATGATTAGGTGGGTGGTGAATCGAAACGCATGAGAAACAAAGGCCGATCCCGAGGCCCGTGTTTGATTAGTAAATTGTTTGCACCATTGTTTTTTCTTTGGTTGTTCCTTTGTGCATTGTTGGTCATGAATGTATGTTATGAATGTAAATGCCGACATTCGAGAGGCGATCCATGGGGAGATAATCCAAAATGGTAAAAAGCCAAGGTGATTGACCGATGTCCAATCCGGTCCCATTTTGTATTCATTGGATGATGATAATAAACCGATGTCCGATCCGGTTTCAATTTGTATTCAATTCATTCATCCCCGATCATGTCTCGGGTTTTCAATTGGTGTTGTTATAAGCACCCGACGAGTTGCGGGTTTTTACTTTCTCGCACTTAGAATTAGCTCGTCTTTTCAATACTTTGAGTGTTTACTTTACGAATTGTCTTTCAATACAACTGATTGTTTCTTTCTTTTTCTAGACTAAGATAGGATTAGTTTAGGATCTTAAATGAAAATACAAAAACAAGATGCGTGATCACCTAGTGGACTAAGACTTCAAACATAAAAATGGTAAAAAACAAATGCATGACAACTTAGATGACAACCATGTTAAGTTTAGCGGTACCGAAAGGGCGTTAATAGATATATTAACGTAAGCTAGTCCCCGAACCTTTGATCTCTGATTTTCGTAGAAACCGAAACGAAATTCCCGCGTTTCGGTTGGGTATTCTAGCCGACCCCCGACCTAGGCTAGTGGCGACTCCTAAAAAAGATAAAATCAATCCGCTGTCACGCGAGATATGGATTTAGGGAAAATCCACGTTCATGATCAATGGGCCATATGGATAACCAAAAGATTTATGCTTCACTAAAGTCATTTTTATGATATGCCATATGAACCATTTCATGAACACTTATCTCTAAACCTGCCTTATCGAGTTCGGCCCTCGAGGGGTAGGTCGCGACACCTGTCTGCATAACTTTTTTGGTGACTTTGGGCCGTCTTTAGCTTATCCCTGATAACTTTAATAGCATCCGACGACTGTTGCACCAACTCGGATCCTGTGATCTTTCGTTCACCTACCTCATTCCAACAAATAGGGGTCCTATAGGATCTGCCGTAAAGTGCTTCGAAAGGTGCCATTTTAATACTCTGCTGATAACTATTATTGTACGCAAATTCGACAAGATGTAACTGTTCTTCCCAACTCCCTTTGAAATCCAAAGCGCAAGCCCGCAGCATATCCTCGAGAATCTAAATCGTTCTCTCGGATTGTCCATATATCTGCGGATGCAAAGCAGTGCTGTATTGCAGCTTTGTTCCCATGGCGCCTTGAAGACTCTTCCATAATGTAGCGGTGAACTTAGGAAAAAAAAAACTTAGGATCTCGATCCGACGTGATTGTTACAAGCACACCATGAAGACGAACTATATGCCTCACGTACATCTCAGCATACTTGTCCATCGCAAAATCCTTTTGCACCGGAATGAAATGAACAGACTTTGTGAGTCTGTCTACTACAACCCAGATAGAACCATTACCTCTTTGGCTCCTCAGTAGACCCATCACGAAATCCATCGTGATATGCTCCTATTTCCATTATGGTATTTCCAGCGGTTGCAACAGTCCACCAGGTTTACAATGTTGAGCCTCACCCGTTGACACGTAAAACATCTAGCTATATGCTTGGCAATATCTCCTTTCATGCCATTCCACCAATAATATTGGCGAAGATTCTGATACATCTTTGTGCTGCCCGGATGAATACTGTAGTTACTGTGATGAGCTTCCGCTAAAATTTTCTCTTTAAGTCTTTCATCACTAGGCACACACAACCGTCCATGAAACTTCAAGATCCCATCCTCAGATACTTAAAAGTCAAGTTTTCTCCTAGTTGTGTCCATTTGTAGAATCTTTTGTAGCTTAGGATCTGAAGGTTGCGTTGCTTTAATCATGGCTTGCATGTCAGGCTCAATCCTGAGAGTAGCCATTAAACTTGAGAGGCGACTTACCTCGAACTTGAAATCCGAGTCCCGAATTCCTTCAAGCAAAATCCATTCTTGAACCATTATATGCGTAATCGAGGACTTTCGACTCAACGCATCGGCTACCTTATTAGCCTTACCAGGATGATACAATATGTCACAATCATAGTCCTTAAGCAGCTCCATCCATCTACGCTGTATCATGTTCAATTCTTTCTGTGAAAATAGATACTTAAGACTCTGATGATCTGTATAGATATGAAACCTTTCTCCGCATAGATAATGTCCCCAAATCTTAAGCGCGAATATGATAGCAGCTAATTCCAAGTCATGTGTCGGGTAATTCAATTCGTGTGGCCTTAATTGTCGAGACGCATATGCCACAACTCTTCCATATTGCATTAGGACACATCCCAATCCTTTGTACGATGCGTCGCTGTAAATCTCATATCCTCCTGAACCAGATGATAACATTAGAACAGGCGCAGTAGTTAGCTTCTGCTTAAGCTCTTGAAAACTATGCTCACACTTATCTGTCCATTCGAACTTCGTGTCCTTTTTCAGTAATCGCGTCAAGGGCATGGCTATAGCAGAAAATTTTTCCACGAACCTCCTATGATAGCCAGCCAATCCCAAGAAACTCCGAACTTCAGTTACCGTTGTTGGTCTAGGCCAATTCACAACCGCCTCAATCTTAGCCGGGTCTACTGAAATTCCTTTCCCAAAAATCACGTGTCCAAGAAAAGCTACTCGAGTTAACCAAAACTGGCACTTACTAAACTTGGCATACAGCTTATGATCTTGAGGCGTCTGCAGTACTATCCTCAAATGCTATTGGTGTTCCTCTGAACTTCTCGAATGCACCAAAATGTCATAAATGAACACAATCACAAACTTGTCCAAATACTCTTTGAACACCCTATTCATCATGTCCATAAAAGCTGCAGGCGCATTTGTCAGAGCAAACGGCATCACAGTAAACTCATAGTGTCCATAGAGCGTTCTAAAGGCCGTCTTCGGTATATCTTCCTTTCCAATCCTCAATTGGTGATAACCTGTCCTCAGGTCTATCTTCGAGAATACGGAAACTTCTTGAAGTTGGTCGAACAAATCATCTATCCTGGGCAATGGATACTTATTCTTAACCGTTACCTAATTGAGTTGCAGATAGTTGATGCAAAGGCATAATGACCCGTCCTTCTTCCTTACAAATAGAATTGGTGCTCCCTAAGGTGATGCACTAGGACGAATAAATCATTTGTCCAACAATTCCTACATTTGAACCTTTAGCTCCTTTAATTCTGACAACGCCATTCTGTAAGGTGCCTTAGAAATCGGTTCCGTTTCAGGGGCTAACTCAATCACAAATTCTATTTCCCTTTCTAGGGGCAGTCCAAGCAATTCCTCAAGGAAGACGTCCGAAAATTCTTGTACTACAGCAATATTTTCCATTCTCAGCTCCTCTACCGATGTATCCACTACAATTGCCAAATAACCTTGGCAACCCACATCCAATAATTGAGTCGCCTCGAGCGACGAGATCAAAGGGATCGAAGGTCCTCCTCGATTCCTGACAAACTCAAAACCAACACTTCCTACCGACTCAAATTGTATTGTCTTACGATAACAATTTACCGTGGCTTGTTGCTTGGTGAGCCAATCCATTCCAATGATCACGTCGAAGTCAAACATCGTCAAAATAATCAAATCTATGCTGTCTTCATGACCACCTACAGATAACTTGCAATCAACACATCCTAATGTCGACACTACGTTATCCCTTAAAGGGGTAGAATGCTATAAACCACTCCCAACAGTTCCGAATTTAACCCCACTAATTCCACAAATTGCTTAGCCACAAATGAATGCATAGCTCTTGGATCAAATAAAGCATATACAGCATGGTCGTGTAGCGAGACCGTACCTGTAATGACGGCAGATGAGTTTTCCGCCTCCTTTCTGGTGACAGCATAGACTCGTCCTTGCACTTGGGGTTGGTTCAACTGGTTCGGCGGGGCATTACTTCCAGTTTGTCCTACCTGCTGCATTGGTCTTTGCGCTCCCGGTACCTGGCGTGGACAATCTCTGATATGATAGCCATGCTGGCCGCAACCAAAGCAAGCACCCATCCTAGCAGGACATGGGGCTGATCCATGGCGCCTTCTACATAAGCGACAGGGGCCATTGTTGTTGCTGTATACCAGCTTTCTCACTCCACCTTTCTTGTTAGGAGGGACAGGGAACTTACTTCTTGTCATTGGTCTCTTCCCAAACTGGTGATTATCCCTACTTGGCACAAACCACGATCCATACGTGATTGTCTTCTCCGCCAAGTTCCTCTCAATCAACTGTGCCCTCTCATACAACTCATCATAATTCTTTAGATTCAAGGGCACTAGTTAATCCTTAATCTCGGGTTTCAATCCATCCTTAAACCTCCTTGCCTTATCAACCGGATCATCGATCAATCTTGGAGCATACTTGGACAACTCAGCAAATTTAGCTTCATACTGGTCCATCGTCATTTGATTTTGTCTAAGTTGCTGGGACTCATTCATTTTCTGTTCCCGAGCGCAGTCCAAAAAGTACTTGTTATTAAATGCTTCCACAAAGGCACCCTACACCTAGGCCGTACCTTCTGGAAATAACCTTCTCTGGATAGCTTCCCACCAAGTACTAGCGTTACCTTGCAATTGATAGACTACCAATGTCACTTTGTCTTCATTCGAACATCTCAGCAAGGCAAAGGCCTTTTCCAACTCCCTGATCCAGAGGGTTGCAGCCTCAAGATCACCCGTGCCGATGAACTTGGGCGGCTTGAGCTTCAAAAATTGCTCCACCAACTTGTGCATGGGTTGATTCCCATTTCCATTGCCAGCCAACGGAACATCTACAGGCACAGGTGTAGGTGCAGATGCAGCTACAACGGCGGCAGCAGCGGCTTGGTCCTGAGCTTGCTGCCTTACCAAAGTCTCTAAAGCCTGCATAATCCGATCCAATCTAGGATCCTCTGGTGCTATCCCTCTAGCACCAGTCTGATTTGGCACAGTTCTTCTCCTAGGGGCCCTTGGGCCAGGATTACTCATTTCGCAAGATCTTTACAGAAACCTGCGTTCCAATTCCAATAAGGAATTAGAAATCATGACCAACCTGCTAAAAAATGAGAAATCTAGCAATCAAGCACATGCACTTAGTGTTTTCCTAACTCGCTATCCCAAAACCCATTGCACCTTATCACTCCAAGCCTCGACCAAACTTGGATCGAGCTGACCTTACTCTGATACCAATTCGACTAGAATGTCACGCCCCGAACCCCACGAGCGCGCAATATCCTACAATGGTCATTATGATGCGATGTCCCAAGACGCATCGCTGACCCAACATTTTATCTTTTGATTACACATGCGGAAGCTAAACAAAGATTCACCCAGACAATAACAATAAATACGGATAGATAGGAAAACGGTTTGCAACATTGAAATCAAAACGCCATTTTAACATTTCCTTGATTAACCCCTGGGAACATTTTTACAAGTCTACTTCAGGCATTTCCATAAAAGTCTACAAAAAGATGTCAGACTGGGGTCAATCTACTTCACCAAAAGTCAGCCTTCAGGAACCTCAAACCATATTGGGTGTATCGCATGCTAAGGGCCTGAAAAATGTTTAACAACCACAAATGAGATAAAAATCTCAACAAGGTAATGGCTAAGACCCGTTTAGAAGGCCAACTCACCTCGGGGGTCCTTAATCATACAACCATGCACTGGACACAAATCAGTCACCAACCACAGGCATCCTTACCTTGCCTTGGCATACATATTATGCATAACATAGATAGTCATATGTCACAAAGATGCATCAAACATATCACATACCCAGAACATGTAATGAGATTTCCCATGCATCAATGCATCACAGTCGCGCGTGTCTCGATTATAAGGTAAATCCACTTGGGCACGTCCCATACCATGCCTAGCAGTTTCTACCCCATAATCAAGCATTATGCATCACACGTATTCCATTTATTACGCCCCCTTAGGGCCACTACATATCAAGCGATCTGCAGCAAGATGGTAGTCTTCCGGCATGACCGGGCTCCATCCCGCCCCGTTGGGCACGGCTACGTCAAACGATCTACAATAAGACGATATTCCAATACGGCAACATCAAATGATCTACAGTAAGATGGTATCCCGTAAGGAGCATCAAGACCGGCCTCAGGCCGCGACAAAGCATCCGGAGTATCGATAATCCAGATAATCTCCAAGCATCCGATAAATTGAGTATTGTTAAGCGATCTACAGCAAGACCTTGATAAATCAGGCATCGTCAAGCGATTTACAGCAAGATGGCTCCGACGTGTGACCACACGAGCACACAAGCATTCAGGCCAATTTTTATCTTTTCATTAAGCCAATGCATCCATGAATCGTGCTCACATCAATGCCATACAACAATAACAAGTGGTCACATATGCAAATGGTCAATCGACTTTGTGAACCTCATTTTAAAACATGAATTTACAAAAGCATTCAACATCATATCACAGCCAAATAAACATTATTGAGAAGTTAGTTAATTATGGTTATTATCTCTAATAGGCCGGAAATCAAAAGCTAAAGATTTCAAGTAAAGACCGGCAGATTATGGAATTCTAGTAAAACTGGACAGATTTGCATGATTTGGGAAATCAACTTCAACAGCATAGCAAATGGTTTCCAAAAATTATAAAATTTAAATATGTTATAAACAAGACCTTCACAAATATTTTCCATGAAGAACACAATCCCAAAATCCTTATACAAAGATCACTTTTGATGGCTTGGAAACAACCCAGAACTGGTCCGCTGGAACAGGGGAACTGACCCAAAAGACATACTCGTTTTACAAACCAAATCATTTCAAAACACTTTGAAATTTTTATACGTTGTAGACATGGATTTCCTTTACAAATATTGTGTAGAAAGTATGGACGAAATCAAACTGCAAATTTTTATAAAAATCTGAGAAAGCACGAAGGTCACGGAATCCACAGTATAAAACAGTTCTAACTCGATAAGAAATGGGACCTTCGTGTAACCCAATTGAGCTAAAAAAAATCTGAAATTTAAATATGTTATAGATCAATATCTTGTGAACAACTATTATGCGGAACACTTTTCAAGATTCTAACAACAAAATGCTCGATAAAAATGGAAAACTAGGGACGTACATTAAAATCAGTTCTGAAATCAAGATAAAAACTCCAAGAAATGCCTTCAACTTTGAGATCCACCACTTCTCAGCCATGAAAATACTACACCAAGAGTTCAAATCAACATCCAACATTTATTCAACTTTGTCTAGCAATCAAGACCCGCCAACGCTCATTCTAGAAGTTCAAACACACTAAAACAATAACTAGCTAAACTACCTAATGCAAGTTAAACATCCTAAATAAGGGATTAGATGTTAACTTACTCGTCTAAAAATGACGACAACGCAAGAACGATGGCGACGACACAAGTTGTTTGCGGCAGCCTCGGCTTGACACGGCAAGCGGCAACAGACGGTGAACGGCACACAGCGATCTACGGGCTTAAGGATGGCGGCGTGAAGGTGTTGGTGGGTGAACGGCGGTGCTGGGGTGATTCGACCGAGAGAGAGGGAAGGAAGGGAGGCATGAAATGGGAGAGAGAATGGCGTGAGAGAGAGGGAGGGCTTGCTATTTATAGAAGCTCTTTACTTGGTCGTTACTCCAGGCCTTTAATGTCGGTCATGATGACAGTGCCTCAAAGTCAAGAGTCATGATAACTTGTCATCATGATAGGGGCCTCATAGTCTTCATTCATTAATGCAAGCCATCATGAGGGGCTACCAAAGTCTAACTCAATTAATACAAGCCATTATGAGGGTGGCCTCCAAAGTCAAGAATAATAATGGCTAATTAATGAAGCTTGAAGGATAAGTTTTGATTCGATCAAGGCCTTATCCTCTAGATTCCTCTACAAATTTTCTGAACCGTGGACTCCCTAGAACCTTCTGGATTTACTGAATTCTCACGCAAATGACTCAGGTCAATTGGGTCACACGAAATAGATCATTTGGCACAAAAACCACAACCCGTACCATACTTAATCACAATATTTTTCTGAGGGTTTTTCTTGATAAACACGCATAATAATTCTATCCAACGGCCAAGATATAATCTAACAAAGAGGTTTTTAGAAGGCAAGTTAGCAAATAATTTTCAATGGCCAAATAGTAAAAATTATGAGGTGACGTCCTATAGTTCAGATGTAATATCCTCGAGCATTCAACACGTAAAATCGGATCATAATTCGTGGCTGAAATCGATCAATCACAACTATAGTTTATCTCGAACTACCGGGCGGCTGCTCGAAATAAATTCTTCGATAGCCTTTCCCCTTTGGTTAGTATTCCCTAGGTGATTAGGCCAGAGTGAGAATTAACTAATAGAGCGCCGATGAAATCACCATTTCATAAATCACCAAATTTGGTCGAATTTTCAGGATATCACAGTTTTTGTGCCAAATGATCTATTTCGTGTGACTCGATTGGCCCGAGTCATTTGCATGAGAATTCAGTAAATCCATGAGGTTCTAGCGAGCCCACGGTTCGGAAAATTTATAGAGGAATCTAGAGGATATGGTCTTGACCGAGTCAAAGCTTATCATCCAAGCTTCATTAGTTGGCCATTATTGTTCTTGACTTTGGATGCCACCCTCATAATGGCTTGTATTAATTGTTTGGACTTTGGTGGCCTTTCATGATGTCTTACATTATTGAATCAAAACTTTAGGGCCTTTCATCATGACTCTCATTAATGGAAGTTGGACTTTGGTGGCCCTTCATGATGCCTCGCAATTAATGAATGAAGACTATGAAGCCCCCATCATGATGACAAGTCATCATGACTCTTGACTTTAAGATACCATCATCATGACCGACATTAAAGGCCTGGAGTAACGACCAAGTAAAGAGATTTTATAAATAGGAAGCCCTCGCTCTCTCTCACGCCACTCTCTCTCCCCTTTCACGCCTCCCTGCCTTCCCTCTCTCTCGACCAAATCACCCCACCACCGCTGTTCACCCACCAACACCCTCACGCCACCATCCTCGAGCCCCGTAGATTGCCGTGTGCCGTTCCCTGTCGTTTGCCACTTGCTTTGTCAAGCTGAGGCTACCACGGACAACTCATATCGTTGCCGCCGTCCTCATGTTATCGTCGTTTTTAGACGATTAAGTTAACATCTAATCCCTTGTTTAGGATGTTTAACTTGCGTAGGGTAATTTAGCTAGTTATTGTTTTAGTGTGTTTGAACTTCTAGAATGAGCGTTGACGAGTCTTGATTGCTAGACAAAGTTGAAATAGATGTTGGATGTTGATTTGAACTCTCGGTGTGGTATTTTCATGGCTGAGAAGTGGTGGATCTCAAAGTTGAAGGCGTTTCTTGGAATTTTTATCTTGATTTCAGAACTGATTTTACTGTACATCCCTAGTTTTCCATTTTTATAGAGCATTTTGTGTTTAGAATCTTGAAAATTGTTCTTCATAAAAGTTGTTCACCAGATCTTGATTTATAACATACTTAAATTTCAGATTTTTCTGAGCTCAAATGGGTTACACGAAGGTCCAATTTCTTACCGAATCAGAACTGTTTTATACTGTGGATTCCGTGACTTTGTGCCTTCTCAGATTTTTATAAAAATTTCCAGTTCGATTTCGACCAAACTTCCTTCACAAGATTTATAAATGAAATCCATGTCTACAAAGTATAAAAATTTCAAAGTGTTTTGAAAGGATTTGGTTTGTAAAATGAGTATTTCTTTTGGTTCAGTTGCCCCGTTCTGGCGGAACAGTTCTGGGTTGTTTCCAAGCCATCAAAACTGATCTTTGCATAAGGATTTTGGAACTGTGTTCTTCACAGAAAATATTTGTGAAAGTCTTGTTCATAACATATTCAAATTTTATAATTTTTGGAAACCATTTGCTATGCTTTTGAAGGTAATTTCCCAAATCATGCAAATCTGTCCAGTTTTACTAGAATTTCATAATCTGCCGGTTTTTACTTGAAATCTTTGGCTTTTGATTTCCGGCCTAATAGAGACAGTAACCACAATTACCTAGCTTTTCAATAATGTTTAGTTGGCTGTGATCCGATGTTGAATATTTTTGTACATTCATGTTTTAAAATGAGGTTTACAAAGTCGATTGACCGTTTGCATGTGTGACCACTTCTTATTGTTGTGTGGTATTGATGTGAGCTCGATTCATGGATGCATTGGCTAAATGAAAATATAAGAATTGGCCTGAATACTTGTGTGATCGTGTGGTCACAAGTTGGAGCCGTCTTGGTGTAGATTGCTAGATGATGCTTGATTTATCGAGGCCTTGCTGTAGATCGCTTGACAATACTCGATTAATCGGTTGCCTGGAAATTATCTGGATTGTCGATACTTTGGATGCCTTGTCGCGGCCCGAGGCCGGACTCGATGCTCCTTACGAGATACCATCTTACTGTAGATCGTTTGATGTTGC
This sequence comes from Syzygium aqueum, assembly GCA_031216185.1. Classification (NCBI taxonomy): domain Eukaryota; kingdom Viridiplantae; phylum Streptophyta; class Magnoliopsida; order Myrtales; family Myrtaceae; genus Syzygium; species Syzygium aqueum. The sequence goes on along the minus strand of CM062235.1, from coordinate 36,088,021 downwards.
CGTATTGGAACACTGTCTTACTGTAGATCGTTTGACAATGCTGTGCCCAACGGGGTAGGATGATGCTCGGATAGGTCCGGAAGACTGCCATCTTGCTGCAGATCGCTTGATGTGTAATGGCTCCGAGGGGACGTAATAAATGGAATACGTGTGATGCATAGTGCTTGATTATGGGGTAAAAACTACTAGGCATGGTATTGGATGTGCCCAAGTGGATTTTGCCTTATAATCGAGGCATGCACGACTGTGATGCATTAATGCATGGGAAATCTCATTACAAGTTCTGGGTATGTGATATGTTTAATGCATCGTTGTGACATATGACTATCTATGTTATGCATAATATGCATGCCAAGATAAGGTAAGGATGTCTGTGGTTGGTTAATGATTTGTGTCTAATGCATGGTCGCATGATTATGGACCCCCGAGGTGAGTTAGCCTTCTAAATGGGGCTTAGGTGTTAACTTATTGAGATTTTTATCTCATTTGTGGTTGTTAAATATTTTTCAGGCCCTTAACATGTTGATGCATCCAGTATGGTTCGAGGTGCCTGGAAGCTGACTTTTGGTGAAGTAGATTGACCCCAGCCTGATATCTTTTTGTAGACTTTTATGGAAACACCCGAGGTGGGATTGCAAAAATATTCCCAAGGGTTAATCAAATAAATGTTAAAATGGTGTTTTGATTTCAATTTTGTAAAATGTTTTCCTATCTATCCTTGTTTATTGTTATTGTCTGGGTGAAAGATTGTTTAGCTTCCGCATGCATAATGAAAAGATAAAATGTTGGGTCGGCGACGCATCCTGGGACGTCGCATCATAATGACCATTGCAGGATATTGCGCACTCGCGGGGTTCAGGGCGTGACATCCTAGTTAAATTGGTATCAAAGTAAGGTCAGCTCGAATCCAAGTTTGGTCGAGATTTGGAGTGATAAGGTGCGAGGGGTCTTGGGATAGCAAATTAGGAAAACACTCTGTGTCTATGTTTGGTTGTTAGTTTCTTTTTTTTAAAGCGGGCTGTTCATGATTTCTAATTCCTTATTGGAATTGGAACGCAGTTTTCCGTAAAGATCTTGCAAAATGAGTAATCCTGACCCAAGGGCCCCTAGGAGAAGGATTGTACCAGATCATACTGGTGCTAGAGGGATAGCACCAGATGATCCTAGATTAGATCGGATTATGCAGGCTTTAGAGACTTTGGTAGGGCAGCAAGCTCAGAACCAAGCCGTCGCTGCTGCTGTAGCTGCACCTACACCTGCACCTGTAGATGTTCCATTGGCTGGAAACGGAAATGGGAATCAGCCCATGTAGAAGTTGGTAGAGCAGTTTCTAAAGCTCAAACTTCCCAAGTTCACTGGTGCAGGTGATCCTAAGGCTCCAACCCTTTGAATCAGAGAGTTGGAGAAGGTGTCTGCTTTGCTGAGATGCTCAGATGAAGATAAAGTGACGTTAGCAGTTTATCAGTTGCAAGGTAATGCTAGTACTTAGTGGAAAGCTACCCAAAGGAGGGTATTTCTCGAGGGTATGACCCAGGTATGGGATATCTTTGTGGAAGCTTTTAACAACATGTACTTTTCGGATTGTGCTAGAGAACAGAAGATGAATGAATTTCAGCGTCTTTGACAGAACCAATTGTTGGTAGACCAGCATGAGTCAAAGTTTGCCGAATTGTCCAAGTATGCACCGAGGTTGATTGAAGACCCGGTTGATAAAGCAAGGAGGTTTAGGGATGCACTGAAACTTGAAATCAAAGATCAGTTGGTGCCTCTGAATATGAAGGAATATGACGAACTTTATGAGAGGGCACAATTGATTGAGAGGAACTTGGCTGAGAGAACAATCGCGTTTAGATCGTGGTTGTGCCAAACAAGGATAATCAGCGGTTTAGGAAGAAACCGATGACTGGGGGTAGGATTCCCATCCCTCCTAACAAGAAGAATGGCGTGAGAAAGTCGGTGTACAACAACAATAATGGCCCATGTCGATTCTATGGAAGGCGCCACGGATCAACCCCATGTCTTGCTAGGACGGGAGCTTGCTTTGGATGTGGCCAGCACGATCACTATGTAAGAAATTGTCTACACCAAGCCACGGAAGCACAAGAACCAAGATAGCAAGTAGGACAACCTGCAAGGAATGCCCCGTCGAATCAGTTGAACCGACCCTAAGTACAAGGAAGGGTCTATGTTGTCACAAGGAAGGAGGCGGAGGATTATCCTGTCGTTATTACAGGTATGGTATCGTTACACGACCATGCTGCTTATGCTTTATTTGATTATGGAGCTACGCATTCGTTTGTGGCTAAGCAATTTGTGGAATTAGTGGGGTTAAGTCCGAAACCGTTGGGAGTGGTTTATAGTATTTCTACCCCTTTAAAAGATAGCGTAGTTTCCACAGTAGGTTGTGCTGGTTGTAAGTTATCTATTGGCGGTCATGAGGACAACATAAATTTGATTGTCTTCACGATGTTTGACTTCGACATGATTATTGGGATGGATTGGCTCACCAAACAACGAGCTACGGTAAATTATTACTGCAAAATGATTCAGTTTGAGCCTTTAAGGAGTGTTGGTTTTAAGTTTGTCGGGAGTCGAGGAGAACCATCGATTCCTTTAATTTCGTCATTTGAAGTTACTCAGTTGTTGGACGAGGGTTGTCAAGGCTATTTGGCAACTATAGTTGATACCTTAGTCAAGGAGCAGAGAATGCAAGACATTACTGTAGTACAGGAGTTTTCGGATGTTTTTCCTCAAGAATTACCTGGATTACCTTTAGAAAGGGAAATAGAATTCGTAATTGAGTTAGCCCCTGGTACGGAGCCAATTTCTAAGGCACCTTACAGGATGGTGCTATCAGAATTAAAGGAGTTAAAGGTTCAGATACAAGAGTTATTGGACAAAGAATTTATTCATTCTAGTGCATCACCTTAGGGAGCGCTAATTTTGTTTGTAAAGAAGAAGGATGGGTCGTTGCACCTTTGCATCGACTACCGACAACTTAATCAGGTGATGATTAAGAATAAATATCCATTGCCAAGGATAGATGATTTGTTTGACCAACTTCAAGGAGTTTCGATATTTTCGAAGATAGACTTGAGGACAGGTTATCACCAACTGAGGATTAAGAAGGAAGATATACCGAAAACGGCATTTCAAACGTGCTATGGCCATTATGAGTTTACTGTGATGCCACTTGGTCTTACAAATGCACCTGTAGCTTTTATGGATTTGATGAATAGGGTATTAAAGGAGTATTTGGACAAGTTTGTGATCGTGTTCATTGATGACATTCTGGTATATTCGAAGAGTTATGAGGAACACGAACAACACTTGAGGATAGTGCTGCAAACTCTTTGAGATCATAAGCTGTATGCCAAGTTTAGTAAGTGCGAGTTTTAGTTAACTCGAATGGCTTTTCTTGGACATGTGATTTCTAGAGAAGGGATTTTAATGGATCCAGTTAAGATTAAAGTAGTTATGAATTGGCCAAGGCCAATAACGGTAATTGAAGTTTCTTGGGATTGGCTGGCTATTATAGGAGGTTCGTGGAGAAGTTTTCTGTTATAGCCATACCCTTGACGCGATTGCTGAAAAAGGATATAAAGTTTGAACAGAAAGATAAGTGTGAGCGCAGTTTTAAAGAGCTTAAACAGAAGCTAACTACTGCGCCTGTTTTGACATTACCATTTGGATCAGAAGGTTATGAAGTTTATAGTGATGCATCATACAAAGGATTATGATGTGTCTTAATGCAACATGAAAGAGTTGTGGCATATGCATCCAGCAATTGAGACTACATGAGTTGAATTATCCGATGCACAACTTCGAATTAGCGGCAATCATTTTTGCGCTAAAGATCTAGAGGCATTATTTGTGCGGGGAAAGGTTTCATATTTATATGGATCATCAGAGCCTAAAGTATTAGTTCTCGCAAAAGGAATTGAACATGAGGCAACGCAGGTGGATGGAATTGCTTAATGATTATGATTGCGAAATTCTATACCATCCAGGTAAGGCACACAAGGTAGCTGATGCGCTAAGTTAGAAGTCTTCAATTGCACATATGATGGTTCAAGAGTGGCTTTTATTTGAAGGAATTCAAGAATCGAATTTCAAGTTTGAGGTAAGTCCCCTCTCGAGTTTAATGGCTACTCTCAGGATTAAGCCTGAAATGCAAACCAGGATTAAAGTAGTGCAACCATCTGATCTCGAACTTCAAAAGATTTTGCAAATGGACGCAGCTAAGAAAAAACCTGACTTTCAAATATCCGAAGATGGGATCTTAAAATTTCATGGATGGTTGTACGTGCCTAATGACGAAAGACTTAAGGAGGAAATTTTGGTAGAAGCTCATCGCAGCAACTATAGTATCCATCCGGGCAGTACGAAGATATATCAGAACCTACGCCAATATTATTGGTGGAATGACATGAAAGGAGATATTGCCAAGTATGTGGCTAGATGCTTAACGTGCCAACAAGTAAAAGCGCAGCATTGTAAGCCCAGTGGATTACTGCAACCGCTAGAAATCTCATAATGGAAATGAGAGCATATTACGATGGATTTCGTGATGGGTTTACCAAGGAGCCAAAGAGGTAATGACTCCATCTGGGTTGTTGTGGATAGACTCACAAAGTCTGCTCATTTCATTCCGGTGTGAAAGGACTTTGCCATGGACAAGCATGCTGAGTTGTACGTAAGACATATAGTTTGTCTTCATGGTGTGCTAGTGACGATCACGTCAGATCGAGATTCCAAAATCACCGCCACATTTTGGAAGAGTCTTCAAAATGCCATGGGAACAAAATTACAGTACAGAACCGTGTTTCACCCATAGACAGATGGCCAATCCGAGAGAACGATTCAGACTCTCGAGGACATGTTGCGAGCCTGCATTTTGGATTTCAAAGGAAGTTGGGAGGAACAGCTATATCTTGTTGAGTTCACGTATAACAGTAGTTATCAGCAAAGTATTAAAATGGCACCTTTCGAAGCATTGTATGGCAGACCCTGTAGGACCCTTATTTGTTGGAATAAGGTTGGTGAACGAAAGATCACAGGACCCGAGTGTTGGGTTCATCAACGAAAAATAATACAGCGGAATATAGAACCCTAGACAGGATTCATGTGTATATTGAAATCGAAAAGGAATTTCGAAACATACCTTTTGCATATCAAAGATAAATCGGCAGCCGATTATGTCTAGATTAGCGCCCTAAGTATTGTGCCTCTATCGATATCCATACACACGAACAGAATTCTCCAATGATCTACATGCTAGCGACAGATCTTGAAATTCCTTTTTCTTGAACGTCTTTTTCTTTTTGATACTCTGTCGAAAAACCTTAGATAGAGAACGATTCCCTATCTATTTATACAGCCTCATTATCCAGCGGAATTAAAAGAAGTGGGCCGGATGATTTGGGCCCGCCAAACCATCCACATTTAATCGTACGTTTAATCGTTATCTTATAACGCGCACGACCGCATAGATAATTTAAATAAGAGAATAAATTAAAATCTACTTCTTAAGTAGATCAAGGCGCACAGAAAATATTAAGTCTGTTCGCTATTGTGTGCGACCCTGTAGGTTCACTAAACATTAGCAGTGTGCTCAAAACTCTTTTTGACTCACAAGTCATAAGTGGTCTCTAGCAAGACATTATGACTACCTAAGTATAGTGAATGTCGATTTTTCGACACAACTTAATCCACAACTAATATTAGAATATCAACCTTGATTGATTCCTAGGGTAGACCACTAACACCGAGTTGGTGCAACAGTCGTCGGTTGCTGTTAAAGTTATCAAGGATAGTCTAAAGACGGCCCAAAGTCATAAAAAAAAAGTTATGCAGACAGGCGACGTAGACTATTGGAGTTTCAAGTAGGAGATCACGTGTTCCTCAAGGTATCACCAATTCGAGGAACTTCGTGTTTTGGCAAAAAGGGCAAGCTAAGCCCAAGATATGTAGGATCGTTTGAGATCTTAGAGCGAATTGGATTATTGGCATATCGTCTAGCCTTGCCACCAAAGTTGGCTTAAGTACATGATGTATTCCACGTGTCTATGCTAAGGAAATATGAGCCGAATTCGACCCACATTCTAAATTATGAAGAGATAGACACAGACGACAGGGTATCGTACGTGGAAAGATCAGTGAGAATTGAGGATCGGAAGGAGCAGGTACTATGAAACATGACTATTCCTCTAGTCAAGGTTATATGGCAACATCATGGAACTGAAGGAGTCATGTGGGAAAGTGAAGAGATAATGAGGTGTCAATACCCCTTTCTTTTTGAGGAATTAGATGTAAATTCAAATTTCGAGGACGAAATTTTTGTAAAGGGAGAAGAATTGTGATATCCTGAAAATTTGACCAAATTTGGTGATTTATGAAATGGTGATTTCATCGACACTCTATTAGTTAATTCTCGCTCTAGCCTGATCACCTAGGGAATACTAACCAAAGGGGAAAGGCTATCGAAGAATTGATTTCAAGCAGTCGCCCGTTAGTTCGAGATAAACTATAGTTGCGATTGATCGATTTCAGCCACGAATTATGATTTGATTTTACATGTCCAATGCTCGAGGATATTGCACTTGAACTATAGGATGTCGCCTCATAATTTTTACGAATTGGCCATCGAAAATTATTTGCTAACTTGCCTTTCTAGAAACCTCTTTGTTAGATTAAATCTTGGTTGTTGGATGGAATTATTATGCGTGTTTATCAAAAAAAACCTTTAGAAAATATTGTGATTAAGTATGGCACGGGTTGTGGTTTTTATGCCAAATGATCTATTTCGTGTGACCCGATTAGACCGAGTCATTTGCATGAGAATTCAGTAAATCCAAAAGGCTCTAGGGAGTCCATGGTTCGGAAAATTTGAAAAGGAATCTAGAGGATAAGGCCTTGACCGAGTCAATGCTTATCCTCCAAGCTTCATTAATTGGCCATTATTGTTCTTGACTTTGGAGGCCACCCTCATAATGGCTTGCATTAATTGCCTAGACTTTGGTGGCCCTTCATGATGTTTTACATTAATGAATCAAGACTTTAGGGCCCTTCATCATGACTCGTATCAATGGAAGTTGGATTTTGGTGGCCCTTCATGATGCCTCGCAATAAATGAATGAAGACTATGAGGCCCCTATCATGATGACAAGTCATCATGACACTTGACTTTGAGACACCGTCATTATGACCGACATTAAAGGCCTAGAGTAATGACCAAATAAAGAGCTTCTATAAATAGGAAGCCCTCCCTCTCTCTCACGCCACTCTCTCTCCCTTTTCACGCCTCCTTTCCTTCCTTCTCTCTAGACCGAATCACCCCACCACCGCTGTTCACCCACCAACACCCTCACGCCACCATCCTCAAGCCTCGTAGATCGCCGTGTGCCATTCATCGCCGTTTGCCGCTTGCCTTGTCAAGCCGAGGCTGCCACGGACAACTTGTATCGTTGCCGCCGTCCTCATGTTGTCGTCATTTTTAGATGAGTAAGTTAACATCTAATCCCTTGTTTTGGATGTTTAACTTGTGTAGGGTAATTTAGCTAGTTATTGTTTTAGTGTGTTTGAACTTCTAGAATGAGCGTTGGCGAGTCTTGATTCCTAGACAAAGTTGAAATAGATGTTGGATGTTGATTTGAACTCTCGGTGTGGTATTTTCATGGCTGAGAAGTGGTGGATCTCAAAGTTGAAGGCGTTTCTTGAAATTTTTATCTTGATTTCAGAACTGATTTTACTGTACGTCCCTGGATTTCCATTTTTATAGAGCATTTTATGTTTAGAATCTTGAAAATTGTTCTTCATAAAAGTTGTTCACCAGATCTTGATTTATAACATACTTAAATTTCAGATTTTTCTGAGTTCAAATGGGTTACACGAAGGTCCAATTTCTTACCGAATCAGAACTGTTTTATACTGTGGATTCCGTGACCTTCTTGCCTTCTCAGATTTTTATAAAAGTTTTCAGTTCGATTTCGACCATACTTCCTTCACAAGATTTGTAAATGAAACCCATGTCTACAATGTATAAAAATTTCAAAGTGTTTTGAAAGGATTTGGTTTGTAAAACAAGTATTTCTTTTGGTTCAGTTGCCCCATTCCGGCGGACCAGTTCTGGGTTGTTTCCGAGCCATCAAAAGTGATCTTTGCATAAGGATTTTGGAACTGTGTTCTTGATGGAAAATATTTTTGAAGGTCTTGTTCATAACATATTCGAATTTTATAATTTTTGGAAACCATTTGCTATGCTTTTGAAGTTGATTTCCGAAATTATACAAATCTGTCCAGTTTTACTAGAATTTCATAATCTGCCGGTCTTTACTTGAAATCTTTGGCTTTCGATTTCCAGCCTAATAGAGACAGTAACCACAATTAGCTAGCTTTTCAATAATGTTTATTTGGCTGTGATCCAATGTTGAATATTTTTGTAAATTCATTTTTTAAAATGAGGTTTACAAAGTCAATTGACCGTTTGCATGTGTGACCACTTGTTATTGTTGTGTGGCATTGATGTGAGCTCGATTCATGGATGCATTGGCTAAATGAAAATATAAGAATTGGCTTGAATACATGTGTGTTTGTGTAGTCACAAGTTGGAGCCGTCTTGCTGTAGATCACTTGACGATGCTTGATTTATCGGGGTCTTGCTGTAGATCACTTGACAAGACTTGATTTATCGGATTCCCGGAGATTATCTGGATTGCCGATACTCCGGATGCCTTGTCGCGGCCCGAGGTCGGACTCGATGCTTCTTAGAGGATACCATCTTATTGTAGATCGTTTGATGTTGCCGTATTGGAACGTCGTCTTACTATAGATCGTTTGACGATGTCATGCCCAATGGGGTGGGATGATGCCCGGATAGGTTCAGAAGACTACCATCTTGCTGCAGATTGCTTGATGTGTAGTGGCCCCGAGGGGGCGTAATAAATGGAATACGTGTGATGCAGAGTGCTTGATTATGGGGTAGAAACTGTTAGGCATGGTATGTGACGTACCCAAGTGGATTTTGCCTGATAATCGAGACACGCGCGACTGTGATGCATTAATGCATGGGAAATCTCATCACACGTTTTGGGTATGTGATATGTTTGATGCATCGTTGTGACATATGACTATCTATGTTATGCATAATATGCGTGCCAAGGCAAGGTAAGGATGTCTGTGGTTGGTTAATGATTTATGTCCAATGCATGGCCGCATGATTAGGGACCCCCGAGGTGAGTTGGCTTTCTAAACGGGGTTAAGGCATTAACTTATTGAGATTTTTATCTCATTTGTGGTTGTTAAATATTTTTCAGGCCCTTAGCATGTTGATGCATCTAGTATGGTTCGGGGTGCTTGGAAGCTGACTTTTGGTGAAGTAGATTGACCCAGCCTAATATCTTTTTGTAGACTTCTATGGAAATGCCCTAAGTGGGCTTGTAAAAATATTCCCAGGGGTTAATCAAGTAAATGTTAAAATGGTGTTTTGATTTCAATGTTGTAAACCGTTTCCTTATTTATCCTTGTTTATTGTTATTGTCTGGGTGAATCTTTGTTTAGCTTCTACAAGCATAATCAAAAGATAAAATGTTGGGTCGGCGATGCGTCCTGAGACGTCGCATCATCATGACCATTGCAAGATGTTGCGCGCTCGTGGGGTTCGGGGCGTGACATTGAAACTCTGCTAATGATAGTTTCCGGAGACATTTTCGCTGTCATCTTTCAAAACGAGGTTTCCAGAATCCAGGAGCTGAGCAACTATGCTTTGCGAAGAAGTATTCATGTTACTCGACAACCGCAAGACTCTTTCTGCTCGGTCAACAAGGACTAGTTTCCCTTCATTTCCTATCCTCAGAACTGACAGACCATTCACCGGATTATCTCCATTTGCCACCCAAACAATGGTCTTATCTGGGATGTCGTGGTACCATATTGCGAGGTATCTATTGCTGGAGTTTCTAGGGCTGAACAACCCTAGTTGAAACTTTTCTCCTACCGACACTTAGGTTTCACCATCGCGAATTGGCTCAGATGAGCTTAACACATCAACTGACTTGCACACTTCTAGTGCAAACATACAAATTGAAATGAAACACAGTATGGAAAAACGAATAATGTCCATCTGTTAGTCTTTCATGCTTGCAAAAAGAATTAGCAGGAGGAGAATAAAATATTTAGTATGCTAAAAACCCGGTTTTTGTTGAAATGAAGAGAGCAGGACAAGTTCCTCATGATGTGTTGGTTCCACGATCCAATAAATTGATCAAGATTTGCTGGTAGCCACACGCCACATGCCTAACGGACTTTTCTGAGTCTGAGGATGGCCCATTTCTGAGTCACTATTACTTTAGCTAATGGGGAAGGGGGAAACGGTCCAAGACATTTTATGTAATTGGACTTTTCAATTTATGCGAACCGTGCACCAAACTAGTAAGGCTGCGTTTAGTCGACCGAATAAAAGTTAGAATAGGATGTGTTTTATCCTAGCTTGTATTTGGTGGTGGTCCAAGATAGGATAAGGTCGGATATAGACCGGATATAACCCAGATAAAAAAATCCGAGAGAGGGGAGAGATAGACCCAGATAAGATTTCTAATGCCTATTTTTCCAAAAACCCTACGCTCCACTTGCCATCATCTTCATCCCCACACCTTGTGCGCTTTTAACAAAAAAATTTCTTGACTTTTTTTCCTTCACCGACTCCGCTGGACCCATAAATAGAAAAAAAAAATTATCCTATTAGACTTTAAATCCATAGTCCACCAAATAGTAGACAAGATACGAAGAAATCCCAGAATTTCTTATCCTACCGTATCCAGTCCTATCCTATTTAGAAATCCGAACAATCAAACGCAACCTAATGGCATTTCCACAGAGACCTTTGAAGCCCAACTACTGTCAGGTTTATCAAAGTGTGACAGCTTGGCAAATTAGTCACATCAATCATGAAGAACAAGTTTGTCACATCAATGATCAAATACAAATAAAATTCGCCCTCCCCTCTTTATTTTTCTGTCCCGTCAAATTCTCTTGGCTGGCTCATTCATCTCACAATCCTTTAGCTTAAATGCCCTCTCATTGTGATATCGTCAATTCGACACCGTTTAATTATGCATCATTGGACTTGATAGGCGTCGATTAGGCACTAATCAAGAGGATAAAGCCCATCATGCCATATTTGATCTTGATTAATTTTTGGATAATTGCACATTAATATGCTTTGTGTATGATTAGTGTTCACATTTAGCTGCTCTTGCAACTTCTAGAAACTTAGATTGGGGAAAAACCAAAATTTGGTCTTGTTTTAATAGGGTTGGGTGCCACTTTTGAGGGAAAAGAGGGGAAGAGGCCAACTTGGTTGGTTTCTAGTGTGGTTCCCTTAGTTAGTCCCTAAGTACTTGAGCCTAAAGGAGAGGCTCATTGGGGAAGCTTGCAAGATGGCTTCTTATCCATAAATTTACTTGGTTATGAGCAAATGAAGGAGCTAGTCTAGGCTAGGCTTGGTGGTTGGGTCATTAATGCACTTGCATTATTATTGGGGTCTTCTTGCAAGATCACTCAAGTAGGAAACCATTCTCACTTCTCTCATTCACTCTCATTTCTCACTCTCATTTCTCTCCCCTTCACCTTCAGCGACCCCCCATTGCCGAACCTCTCTCTCTCTCTCTCTCTCTCTCTCTCTCTCTCTCTTCTCGCCGCCGTCTGCCACTATGTCGCTGCTGCCACACCGCTCACACCGCGCCATGCCGGCCTTGCCGTTGCGTCACCGCCTCTCGTTGCCATGCCGTACCCCTCACTATGCCGTTTGCCATGCTGTGCCACTGTTCACTCATCGCCACCATTTGTTGCCAAGCCATTTCCACCGCCGTTCACCACCATCTTCACCGTTTGCTGTCACTGTTCGTCCATCTTGTCCATAGTCCAACCAGTTTTGTAAGTAGTTCTTCTAATTCGTGGATAGGACGTTATTCTACATATGTTGGACTTAGGTTTAGTCTTGTTTGAGTTTGTTCTATCATGTGTACGGCTATCATTGGCTAGAAACGGTTATGAATGGATTATGTGGTTATGGAAGGTTAATTGGAACCATTGTTGGGTGATGCTATACTTGTCTTGCTCTGTTTTGCTTGTTCTAGAAAGAGGAAGCCCATGTATTAATTTTATATGGCTTGCTCATGAAATGCTTCCAATTTTAGTGTATCATTATGTGTGCGGGATTTTAAATGTTCTAATCGTGTGAGCATGAAACACTCTTACATTGGCCTAAGTGAAAAGTAATAATTGGTTTGAGTGCTTGATGTGCTTGCGTAATCACATAAATGGTTCCGTACCTGTATGATTGCAGAGGACGATACCCAATGGATTTTGATTGCCATTCGCGATAGAGTTCAGAACAATGCTTTTAATTGAATGCCGTCTTTGAGTGAGGTCGAGACATTGCCATGCCCGATGGGGCGAGACAATGCCCAATTATGCCAGATGACCATCGAACAGTCATAACAATTAGAACACATGTGGATGTATTATGCATGATTATGTGATATGAAGTGTTCTTGATTACTATGTGCATTGTCGCATGCCAATTGGAAGCGAGGCTTCACGTGTGATTATTTGTGTGAATTGTATGTGCCAATGGGAGGTAAGTATTCACGTGTGACTATTTGATTGTGTTTTGGCATGCCAAGAGGTTGAGGCTACCATTCGTATTTCCGAGGCGAGGTATCATCCTACTCGAGATTTAGAAATTCTACTTATTGAGTTTTACTCATGTGTTGTTGCTTAACCCTTTTTAGGCCCCTAGTATGGATACTCGAATTGTATGTTTTGGTGTCCTAGTAGACCGAGATGTAGAGGTGGTTGAGTATGTAGCACCGGTGATAGATTCAACATATGAAGAGTATACAATGACCGTTTGGGTCAACGAGGGGTTTATCAACTTGGTTCCTCATTGTTTTAAAGCATGGTATGTTCGGTTTGAAGGAAAGCATTGGGGACCTCTCCAGGGCTTTGATAGACCCCTAGGTATGCCAGGTGCAATTCTATGGAACCTGTGACGTCAAACGTCCCCGATGGTATCGTCAGTGATCCAAAGTCAGATCCAGATTATGACCCCAAACCTGAGCCATAGCATGCTCGAACGTGGAGGAAGCCATGTTGTTTTTAGGCACCCCTCGCAAATGGAGAAGTTAAGTAGGCCCCGACTCCCTCTCCTTTTTGTGATGTAATCAGAAAAATGGCCTGTGTAATGGGCGTGTATTTATCCATACTTCCGATATAGGTCGTTAATGCATATATATGAAGCATGCTTTTGTGAATGTGTTTTCCTTGTTATCCCTGTTGTTGTTGTTTGATTGTTGTTGGTTGGGTGATATGGATTTCCCTTCCGCATGTGCTTACTTGTTAGATAATACGATGGGTCAACAATACCTCTTGGGACGTCGTAATTAAATGACTTAAGAAGGGAAGTCACGCACCGGAGCCTTGGTAGATAGGATCGGGGTGTGATACTAACGGAACATATTGGAGTTCTGAAAACAAAGGGTGCTAAGTGATTAAGATGTGAAAAGGAAAAGAAATAATCTCACAAGAACGCAAAAATTATGGGACGCAAAATTCTGTATCCTCCACTTCATATTTTTTCCCCGGTGATACAGACCCGTTTCACGTGGATCGACCGTTGCCGATTAGTCTGTGGTCCTATCCTGGACGAGTATGGGTGCCGTACTTGACTCGCCACTAGTCATTTGACCTCACAGGAGTGAATTGGCCGCAGACTTTGCCTTCTTGTAGTGTCCATTGAGTCAGCTTCATGACAAGCACAGATACGGAGTCAGTGTTGAAGATTGTGACTTTAGTAATTGTGTAGTGTGTTGTGTCACTCTCGGGTTATCACATGTATCAGAAGCTCTTTGCCCTCTTTCTTAGTCATATTCTCCTATTCTTGAAGACAAGATATCGTACAGGAGAAGAACACGCGGCCCTGAAATTGGTGATGAGATTGTTGAATTTTTGGTCAACGAAATCAGCCTAGTTTGTCCACCATCTCTCTCTCTCTCTCTCTCTCTCTCTCTCTCTCTCTCTCTCCTTCAACTGATATTATCTTAGTATTTCTCTCCTCTCCCAACTAAGTCTCAATACTCCGTAACTTTTATCCGTTGTAAATAGCGGAAGAGCACATGCACATTCATGTGGAATAACGGGGAGAACGAAGTATTCCATAGCAAAACGAATGTGACGTACGCATAGTCTGATGTACACTGAGGATGGCATTGTTCTCGACATATTGTATAAGGTTGATGGTGCTTGACAGTGCGGAATACCAATTATGCTCCTATAATGTCTAGTAAACTACTGATCATAGGATGACAATCTAAGTATTCAGCCTCGGGCAAGAGCAGCTTGGCCTACTGAAAGGGAACCGTGCCCATGTCGTTAACATGTGCAGGGAATCAACCATCGAATGTGTACGAGCATAGACTATAAACTGGTTCTTCACTCAGGGTCGAACTATGGGGAACTTCACTAATCATTGGAAATGCCTAGCCTGGTGATTAGATCAATACGTATAAGCATGCAACAGTAGGATATTAAGCTAAGAAAGTGCAAGAAGTCATAATTTTTTCGCGACTTGTATTGTATGATTGATTGTAACATCATTTGCTATGAACATAATCGAGTATTTCATTTATTAAGATTCCTTTTCTATCACTGCTATAAGCAACACATGATATTGAAATTGATGTTGCCAACACAGTATATGCTCAGACTTTTGGGCTGGAGGCGGCTGTTAATTACTGCTTTCGTGGCTACAAAATGTCTTTTTCACCAATCTGCTTTAGCAAGTGGAGGAACCGGACCAACATTAAACTTCACCTTTTCGATTTGTTCCATGATTAGGTACATCTAGTGAACTTTGAACATCTCTCCATTAGTGATGCATTGCTATCTCACAATGGAAAAACTCGGCAGAAGCAAGAGACAACACATGCTTGACAGTCTATCTACCTTCTAATAGTGTCATGGTAATCTCATTCGAGTTACAGTCTCTTCGACTCATTTCAACGTCTGTAGTTTCAGAGCTCCTCTCAATGTAGAAACCAGGATTCTTGGGCTGTGGCAGCGAAGCGCTCTCAGTGTCCAACATCAGAAGCACATATGACATATTCGGTCTGTCGTCAGGATGCCGTTGTACGCACAATAGCCCGATTTGAATGCATTTAACAACTTCTGACAGATCAAAAGAATCCGAAAGCTGTGGATCTATGAAGTCGCTCACTTTCCCCTCAACCCACAACTTCCAGGCCAGACAAAAAATGAAGAGAATTTTTAGGCCCTATCCAACCGAAGTATTGCTATATTTTGAGAATTTGACTTCTTAGAACGATGTCGTACATGTCCGACAAGATTGAAGCTGTGGTCTGGATGATTGAACTCTCTATTCTTCTTTCCACATATTATCTCCAGCAATAGTACTCCAAAGCTAAAAACATCTGATTTTGTCGAGAAAAGCCCGTCTATTGCGTATTCTGGTGCCATGTAACCACTGCAGGCAAAACAATATGCATAACTAGAATAGGATTTTGAATATGAATGTGTAAGCCCATGAAAATACTTCTTACTACTTACGAAGTGCCGACTATCCTCTTTGTTATGAATTGTTGCCCAAGTTCTCCCCACAAAGTGGTATCAGAGCTAGCATTGAGATTCTAGTATTGAATGGAGGAAACTAGTAACATCATGTTTAAGTTAAATTGCCTCGACTTACAACATTTGGAAGCCTTGGATGGAAGATATGTTATATTGCAAAGAATTATTTAATCCCGTTGAGGGTGACGAGGTTAAAGGAGATAAAGAAGACAAAGAATGGGAGCGAATAAATCAGAAAACAGTTGGGTTTATTCAACAATGGATTGATGAAAGTGTGTTTCATCATGTTTCTCAAGAAACGAAAGCGGACACTTTGTGGAAGAAATTGCAAGATCTCTATGAGAGGGAAACCCCACAAAATAAAGCTTTTCTAGTTAAAAGACTTGTGAATTTGAGATACAAGGAGGGAAGTAGTATATCGGAACACTTGAGTGAATTTCAAGATGTTGTAAATCAATTGACAAATCTTGAGATTGACTTAGGTGTTGAATTGCAATCATGTCTATTGCTTGGTACTCTCCCCGATAGTTGGGACAGTTTGGCTGTGGCATTAGACAATTCGGCTCCTCTCAATGTGCTTTCTATGAGCATGGTCAAAAAAAGCCTATTTAGTGAAGAAACAAGGAGAAAAGACTTGAATTATGCTTCTAAATCGGAGGCTCTTGTCGTAGAAAACATGGTGAGAACTCAATCAAGAAAATTTCAGAATAATGATAATAGGGGCAAGTCAAGAGGAAGATCGAAGTCAAGGTTGAGGGGGAGTGTGAAGTGCTACAATTGTGGCAAGATGGGACATTATGCCAAAGAGTGTTGGTTGCTAAAGAGATATAAATCTCATGACAAAAATGGCGATCAAAAGAAAGAAGAAAAACAGCTTACAACAGCAGTTGCATCCGATGGTGATATTATGTTTATATGTGACGATGGTTGTGTGAACCTTACATGTCAAGACCCTAGCTGGGTTGTTGATTCCGGAGCTTCATTTCATGTCACCTCACCGTGTGACTATTTTACTTCCTATCGCAACGATGATTTTAGTTGTATTAGGATGGGAAATAGTGGTGTTTCCAAGGTTATCGGCATGGGAAACGTTCATTTGGAGACCGACGTTAGATATAGTTTGCTTCTAAAAAATGTGAGACATGTTCTAGATATTCGACTTCACTTGATCTCCACTAGTGCCTTAGATGATGAAGGTTATTGCAATACCTTCAATGACGACAAATGAAAATTGACTAAGGGTTTCATGATAGTAGCTAAAAGTAAGAAGACATGCACTCTCTATATCATGCAAGCTAAGTTGGTCAAGGAAGATGTGAATGTAGTGGAGGACTCCTCAATTGACCCGTGACATATGAGACTTGGTCATCTCAGTGAGAAAGGGCTTGAAACTCTTGCAAAAAAGAATCTCCTACCATTGAAGGAGAGAATTCTAAAGGAATGTACTTATTGCCTTACAGGTAAGCAACATAGATTCTCATTTCATAGTTCCTCTCCACATTTGAAATCAAATGTACTTGATTTAGTTCACATTAATATTTGTTGCATGGATGCTAAAATACTTGGCGATGCATTGTACTTTGTGACACTATTGATGTTTGCTCTAGAAAAGTGTGGGTTGTTGCTTTGAAATCTAAAGATCAAGTGCTTGCTGCTTTCAAACAATTTCATGTCAACGTGGAAAGAGAAATCAGGAAGAAGTTGAAATGTATTCAAGCTAACAATGGTGGTGAATATAGAGGCCCGTTTGAACATTATTGCAGAGATTATGGTATCAAGCTTGAGAAGACTGTTCCAAAAACACAACAAAATGGAATGGCGGAGAGAATGAATCAGACAATTAATGATAGGATTCGGTATATGCTCTCTCATGCGAAGTTGCCCAAGTCATTTTAGGGTGAAACAATGAGAACAACAGTAGACTTGATAAATCTTACTTCATCAGTTCCTCTCAAGGGGGATGTTCCGTAAAGAGTTTGGAGTGGGAAAGATGTTTCATATAATTACTTGAAAGTATTCGGTTATCGAGCATTCATGCGTGTTCCAAGAGATGAAAGTTCAAAATTTGATGACAAGTCTAAACAGTGTATTTTCTTGGGTTATGGACATGAAGAGTTTGGCTACAGGTTTATGGGATCCAGTTGCAAAGAAAGTCATTAGAAGCCGAGATGTGGTATTCTATGAGCATCAAACCATTGAAGACATTGACAAGCCAAGGAGGCCAAAGAATGTAGCTTAATATTATGTTAGTTTCAATCCAAGTCCTCTTACCGTATTAGGTAAAAATCACGGGGGAGAAGTACATAGAAATCATGAAGATGGTGATCCTCACAAAATGTTGATTCTTTAATTGAGACGGGTGAAACAGTTAAGCAAGAATAGCCAGTTGAGCAAGAACAGCCAGTCCTACCTCAAGTTAGAAGATCTGAAAGAGAACGGAGAGCCTCACAAAATATCAGCCGCATGAGTATGTGTTACTCACTGATGTAGGACAGTTAGAAACTTATGAAGAGGCGATGCCATGTGGTCAAAAGAATGAGTGATATGAAGCCATGCATGAGGAGTTCAAATCATTACATGAGAATCATACATTTGAATTGGTGAAGTTGCCTAAGCGCGAGAGAACACTCACAAATAAGTGGGTGTACAAGTTGAAGATGGAAGAAAGGAGTTTGCAATCACGATATAAGGCTATGCTTGTCGTGAAGGGGTTTCGTCAAAAGAAAGGAATTGACTTTGAAAAGATATTTTCACCGGTTGTAAAAATGCCTTCTATTCGAGTTGTTCTTGAGTTGGTTGCTACCTTGAATTTAGAAATCAAACAACTTGATGTAAAGACTGCTTTTCTTCATGGGGACTTAGAAGAAGAAATATATATGTAGCAACCGGAGGGTTTTGTAGCCGAAGACAATGAGCATCTTATATGTAGGTTGAGAAAAAGTTTATATGGTCTCAAGCAAGTGCCAAGGCAGTGGTACATGAAGTTTGAATCATTCATGGAAGATCACGGGTATGGTAAGACCAACTTCGATTCTTGTATCTTTATGAAAAGATTCTCGAATAATGATTTTCTTATCCTCCTACTCTTTGTAGATGATATGTTAATTATTGGGCATGATGTTAAGAAAATCAAGAGCTTAAAAAATGAGTTGGGTAAAGTTTTTGCCATGAAGGATCTAGGTCCAGCTAAGCAAATCCTTGGCACGAAAAGTACTCGTGACAGGTTGAACAAGAAACTTTGGCTATCTCAAGAAAACTACATCGACAAGGTGTTGGAAAGATTCAACATTAGCACATGTAAATCAGCAAGTACTCCACTTGCTAGTCATTTCAAGTTGAGTAGTGACAAGTGTTCTACAAGTGAGAAAGAGAAAGAAGAGATGATGAAACTTCCTTATGCATCAGTCGTGAGTAATTTGATATATGTTATGGTTTGTACAAGACCAGACATTACTCATGCAATTGGTATTATGAGTAGGTTTCTCTCAAATCCTGGTAAAGA
This sequence comes from Syzygium aqueum, assembly GCA_031216185.1. Lineage (NCBI taxonomy): Eukaryota > Viridiplantae > Streptophyta > Magnoliopsida > Myrtales > Myrtaceae > Syzygium > Syzygium aqueum. The sequence continues at coordinate 36,068,874 of CM062235.1, read as the reverse complement.
GCATTATGTTGTAGTTAAATGGATTTTGATGTGTCTTAGAGGCACTTCCAAATTTTGCTTGTGTTATGGAAATGGAAATCCTGAGTTGATTAGCTATTCAGATACAGACTATGCCGGTGATGTTGACTCTCGAAAGTTCACATCGGGTTACATGATGATTTTTGTAGGGGAAGCGTGTAACATCCCGAATTCTGACCCGTTACCGGGATCAATAAAGTGTATATTAATTCTCGTTTGATTTTAGTAAGTCTCGCCCGGACTTGATCAATCACGGGATACTAACCAAATGAGAAAGGCTAAATAGGGGATGGTACGTGGACCAGGGACCCGATCACGAGTTGAGTACTGATTTCGAGAAATGTCGAGGGAATATTTTGGGCCAATATAGGCCGATTTTAGGAAAATAACGGATTCAATGTAATCAGTGGCATACGCTTGGGTCGCGGGTGATTCCGCATAACTGAAAGTACGCTGATGATTGAATTCCGGATTTAATCCTAATAATCGCGACCCTCGGCACTAGTGATAATTCCTCGCGTTTTATGAAAGTCGAGGCCATCATGACTCGGACAACCCTAGGTCGATATGCGTAAACCCTAAATAGCCGCTCGTTAGTGAGAGACCCTAAAACTTCAAAATGAGCAAATTTGATCGTGAAATTGGATCCGGACTTCGACGTCGAAAACTCGAGGGCGTTAGCGACTATGTTGAAGGATCGACGTCATTTTGGTGTGGCCACATACGTTTGGGGCTAGTACGGCTGAAAACGGGAGTTTCGATAAAAATTGGAAAATTTACAATTTTGCCCCTGAGGACCCTGATGACCATTTTCGAGGCCAATGACATTATTTTTCGAGGCCGGTGTCATTTTGGGGTGGCCACGCATATCAGAAGTGGTTTCGGACAAAAACTGGAATTTCGACAAAAATTGGAAAATAATATTATTTTATTCCCGAAACTTTGCAGTCGATTTTCGGGGGCTTAAAAAGTGAATTTCGCGATTCCGACGCCATATTATGTTGGCCACGCACATATGGAACGCGTATGTGTAAAAATTGGAATTTTGACTCGGGATCGGAAAATTACCAAATTGCCCTTGGGTCCGTTTTTGGTAATTCCGAATTTCTTTCATTTTTGGGGGTTAACTAAGGTTGATTAGGGTTAACTAAGGCTGGTCAGCCCTTGGTTAGGGGCTTAAGACCATTTTACCCCTAAATTATTGGATAAGAAGCAAGTTTAGCCCTTGGATTAAGGGCATTTTTGTCCAAAACCCTTAGATCTTTGACACTTGGATTCCACTCACCCATCTTTGACCAATATTGACTCTCTCTCTCTCTCTTCCAGCCATGTTCGGCCAGACCAGCTCCATTCCTCTTCTTCCTCATTTTCTTTTTTTTCTCTTTACCGTGGGCACATTCTGCTGTTCTGGTACTGTTCACGCCGGAACAGTACCCACCGCCGGAGCTGCTGGCCACCAGCCACCTCCCGCCACTGCCTGGTACCACCACAGCCACCCACAGCCCCATTTTCCAGCTTAAAACAGTGAAGAACAGCAACAAATCGTCGTTTTCGGAGCCGCCGTGAACCGCCGGCTTGCTCGCCGGAACGCCGCCGCCGATTCCACCGCTCGTCGGTGATTGGCCGCTCATTTTCGTCGTCTTGAGGTAATTTAGGCGAGTATATTTTCCCTAAATCCGAACTAGACCAATTATGCATTTTTAATGGTTAATTAGGGGTTAATTAAGCCTAAATATGGATTATGTAGGTGTGTTTATGTGTGGACTGATTAGGGATGCTCATTAGAGCCTAATGAAGTGATTTAATGGTGGTTTAGTGGCTTAAGTATGGTCTGCCCTGGTACTGTTCATACAGAACCGAAATTGTGCATTTTAGGGGTGAAATTGGGCTTAATTAAGCTTAATTAAGGCTTAATGATTTGAGATTTTGCGTAGGATGTTTAGGGGACTTCATTAGGGCTTAATGAGGTGATTTAGAGGTGATTTAATGGCCCTAAAGTGTGCTGTCCTGGTACTGTTCACACAGAACCGAATTTGTGCAATTTGCCTAAGTTGTGAATTAAATGACTATTAAGGAAAAACATGGAATTAAACATTATAAAGGGCAAATTGGGAATTGTTGGAACCCTATGGGTGTTGCCATATTTAAGAGTTTATTGGCTAGGTTCGATTGGGTGTGACGGGCCTTAAACGCCTTGAATCAAATGGGAAGAAATGTGCGGACTGAGTGTCGGGTTGAAAGGACTAAAATGAAATGAGTTGTGGGTGCCGATAATGTGTGGAATTTATTGAAATTTATATTTAAAAGTACATGGCGCATTGGCATCGGCTATTGGCTCAAATTCCATTTCTCGTGATCTCTTTTAGTTAATATAGATTAAAAGTGCTAAATGATGCACGTGTATAAAATAGTGAGATTTGTTGGCCTACGGGTCGTTTTAAATCGTGGCCTTCGGGTCGGGCCTTCGGGTCGAAATAAACTGTGGCCTTCGGGTCGGGCTTTCAAGCCAGAGTATCTATTGGCCTTCGGGTTGGGCCTACGGGTCGATTTATTACTAAAAGTGGCCTACGGGTCGTGGCCTTCGGGTCGGAAAAATCTATTGGCTCTCGAGTCGGCTTAATTGAGTACTCTTGATATTCAAATGTGAGCGTCATCACTGAATGCCTAACTTGCAGGATTGTCCTGAGAATTATTTATGCTTAAATTTATGAAATTGTTGAGAACTATTAATATCCGCTTGATATGTTTGATTTACCTGTCAGGAAATGCATGTTAGCCTAGTTTAGATTTAGGGATTACTTACTTGCTGAATTTTATCTCACGGTTGTTGAAACCGACATTTCAGACCCCCGTCCGTGACCATGGCAGAGCCGCTCGTGCGTTTTGGGATTCCCCATTTTATCCAGAAGACTTTTTCTGTACACCCGGTAGGAGAGGGGAATTCGTATATCAGATATTTTACGTTAGTCTGGGTAGATGTCGGGGAGTTAGAGTCTGCAACCCATGAGTACGTAGCTTGGTGTTATAGGACGCACAATGGGGAAAAGATCGGACCTCTTAGGACTTTTGATGTTCCATTCCATGGACTGCTTGGAGTAGACCCTCGGTGCCCCGATGGGCAGGTAGTAGACCCCAGTCCGTCTGATGAGGAGAGAGAGAGCTCAGAGGAGATACCAATAGTGTACGAGTCCGACGAAGACGGATCGATGGATATGGACGTGGATGATGAGGAGATGGAGCAGCACCAGGAGGAGGACCCCGATCCCGAAGCAACGGATATAGAGGATGAGCCCGAGGAGGCTGAGTCCGAATTGGACTCATTAGATTCCGATGAGGAGCTTCTTGATAGTTCTTCCTCGTCTGAATCTTCTGACTCTGACTCGGACTAGGCCCCCTGGGACGACTCAGTTATGACTAGGTCGAGCTGTAATTTTTTGACCGTAGCCCGCCTTAACCAAGTTACCCTGGCCACCGACCCCTTTTTGATCCTCGTGGCCGTGACTTACCTTTTTGGGTTTGGGTTTTATGCACCCCTGTAAATGGATATTGTATCTACCCACTGTTAATAGTAATGCGTGTATGTTTGTATTAAATTTTTCTTTCCTATCCTGCTCTTCGTGGTCATCTTAAAATATAGGTACGGGTGTATATATACACATTTATATATATACGTAGCTTTCACTCGTGTTGTACTCGTCGCGATGAGATTTGGGTCGGTGACACTTCCTGGGACGTCGCAAGATATTAGACCGACTAGAGGGATGTTCGTGCTTCGCATAGGGTTACGGGGTGTGACAAAGCGGTTTCATAGCAGTTAAGATTGCAAAAATGTGTTACTTTATCTATGACTAAAGCGGAGTATATCGCTATTACCAAAGGAGGTAAGGAACTTTTGTGGATCCAAAAATTCCTACAAGAGTTGGCTTGAAGCAAGAAAAATCTGTTCTATATTGTGATAGCATGAGTGCTATCTATCTCAGCAAAAATCTGGTGTTGCATTCAAGGTCGAAGCATATTGATGTGAAGTATCACTAGGTTTGAGAAAAATTAGAAAGAAGCTCTTTCTACTTGAGAAAGTTCATACTGATGACAATGGATTCGATATGATGATCAAAGTCTTGCCCATAATGAAACTTGATTCATGTAGAAATAAAAGCTGGCATGATGGAACTTCCCACATGAGATGAAGGGGGAGATTTGTTGACTGAGTCCACCTTATGTGGGGCCTAGCCAGCATAAAACAAAAAAAAAAAGAAAAGTCCAAAAGTAAAAAAAGCAACAAAAACAAAAGAGAAAAAGATGAGTTGCTTCGTGCAAGTGTGTCCAAGAAAAGGAGAGAGATAAACAGGGGGTGACTTTATCGAGAGCTCACCAAGAGAGCAAGGGAGAGAAAGGAAGAAAAGGGGCTGCAGCTTGTGTTCCCGATTTCGAAGGCCAAATGTTGTCGGAATTGGCTTAAATTTGAGTATGTCGTTCGTGAGACCAAGGGATATGAGTTGATCGATTTCGTTCGTTGAGAATCTCCTATGAATTCTCCAATTGAGGTTAGGATTTTTTCCTCTATTTATGTAAATCCACTATTATGGTGATGGAAATGATGTTGTATTGCTGATGTAGTACCTCTAGTGTGTGGCTAGAGAAGAACTTTGTGCATCCTACTATTCTTGGTGATTAGTGGAAGTTTGTGGGACGGTCCATAATTTATCTCTCATTTGGTTTTCACGTTAAATCTTGGTGTCGTTATTACATTTGTCTCCTTATTATTGCAAGGTTGAATTGCTGAAATATTGTTGGTTGTTGCTAGGATCAAGTCGATTTCGATCGGTTTAATTATGGGGGAGATATTGATTTTGGATTGGAATTAGTTCTTAGTGAATTGTTGTCTCATTTCTCCCCAACACATGGACGCATCTTGTTACCTCCAACGGAGAGCTAAGTGCAATTGCTTCATTCGTTAGGTCCAAAGCTCTGCCATCAGTCCATAATTGCCACGCCTATACGAGACAACACTGTCAAAATATTGCAGGGAACTTACAATATTTATTAAGGTTGGAATTTGGGACTTAGGTAGGAAAGTAGATTCAGATGCTGTCCTTTGTCATATAGGGCCCAGTTCTTTTTGCTACTAATGATTTCCAGTAGCAACACTCCAAAGCTATAGACATTGGACCTCTCGCAAGATATCCCAACCGTGGCATACTCAGGAGACATATAGCCACTGCAATTTAGTTAAACATGTTATATACTCTTTGATTGTTTTGATAGACAACAGATATAAAACATTACCATCCGCCTGGGTGGCGCTGCTAGCGCGTGCACTCTTCCTCTCGCAAAAGGTTGAGTGTTCGAATCCCGGGCGCTGCAGGGTGACTTAACCGGTGGCACGTGTGTGGTGGCTAGCACGTGTCGCCCCCAAGGTTTACCTCCCGGCTGTCAACCGTGCGGGAGTTCCACGGGTTACCAAAAATTTTTAAAAAAAAACATGAATAAAGTGAGAGGTTTGTTATAATAAATCAATCATTTCAGTCTGCTTTAAAAGATTGACTCAATATGTGACATTTCATATTTCAATCTATTTTTGGGATTTATAAAACAAGTAATTCGTTAGTATACTTATAGTAAAATCTTGCTTGAGATTTCGCTAGAATCGCATTCGATCGAATTTGACCATTATTTAGAGTCCCAAACTTTGATGTCAAATTTTTCGGAGTTTCGTGACGAATTTAATTGGACGGTGTCGATATTATTGTGGCCCATCTCGATATTGCTTGGGATATGTGAAAAGTGAATTTTTAACCGGATACTGATTTGGACTAGTAGACCTCACTCGAAGTGTATTTTAGTTATTTTCTTTTGACCCATTTTCCTAATTATTAGTTAGGATTTTCGGAGACCGTTAAATCATTTTTTAATTTGAATCGTGGCCGTCGGATCGCACTTGAGTGCGATGTGATCATTCTCTGTCTCTCTCCTACGCCTGACAACCCCCCTCCTCCCCAACCCCACCAACTCCCTCTCTCTCCTCTTCTTTTCTTCCTTGGCTGTTTCCGCTTCTACTCCTGCGTGTCTTCTTCTTTTGCTGCTCACTGACCGGACCTGCTAGTGTTGAACTAGCCACCACCGTGCACTGCCCTTCCTCGCCGGAACCAGCCACCTGCCGCACGCCACTACTACTTCAACTCGGCCCCAATCGAGCAACTCCACACCGGCCACGTCCTCAACCCCCATCGCTGGCTTGTTCTAGCCAAGCATGAGCTATGCCTCCTATCGGCCCAGCCGCCGTCCGTCCACCATCACTTGCTGCCGTTGTCCCCGCCACTAGGACACCACGATCATCCGCCCTTGAACCAGCCCCGAGCAGCCTTGAACTACCACATTACAACTCGCTCCTTCGCCGCGCCACTCGCCGGCCCAGCCATCGCCCGTCCACCGCCGAGCACCGCTCCTCCCCGCCATCGAGCCATTGCAAACCCAGCTCCGTCTCAGGCCGTGTGGTACCACCCCTGGCTGCCCGGAACCTCCCGTCGTCGGTTCGCCCAAGTTGCACTCGAGAAACACCTTTTGCCTGTCCCGCCCGCCGTCCATCTCCGCTGCTCACTGTCGCTGTCCAGCACCCCCAGCCACTGCCACCAGCTGCCATTTCCACCGGGAACAACCCTCAAGCAACCAACAATAGCTGCCTCCCCTCACCGTACTCGTTCGTCGCCCGTCCGCCGCTCGCCAGGTCGAGCCAAAGGCCACCGCTGGCAGCCCGCATCGTGGTCATCGTTCCCGTGTAATTGCCGTAGTTAGACAAGTAAGTTAACCCCTAATCTCTCGTTTAGGGTATTAAACTTGCTTAGGATAGTTTAATTTATGTTTAGATTAGGTTAATTATGGCTTAGTGATTATTTAAGTGCAATTAGGTGGATAAGTTATCGATAGAAACGGTGATGGAATGATAGGCTATGATTGGGTATGCAATAAGCTATCGGGTATTTATTGATAAGATATCAATTATTTTATTATTATTGATTAGTTTATTTAAAATATTAATTTTCGGAATTAAATATTAGTATTTTATTATTAATAAAATATTTATTAATAAAATATTGGATTTTCGAAAATTAAATATGAATAATTTCAAATGATTTTTAATATTGAATCGTGATTGTTTTATGCACAAATTGGGATGCATGTTGGATTTTGCCGTATAAGTTGGCGTATATGAAAAATGATTTGAATAATTATGATTCGAGAAAATACTTTGAATTTTTTAAAATAAATTATTTTTCAGATATTATTAAATAATTAATTTCCAAATTTATTCATTATTACTTTGGAAAATCTTGAATCTCAAATTGTGATTTCTAACTTGAATGGTGGCGATTATGTCATGAATCATCGTATTAAATTGTTTATATGATAAATTGTTTTGAACGGAAGTTTCAAGGAAAGCTTATGAGATTTTTGGAATTAAACTATTTTTTTTATTATTATGCCGAGAAATGATAGTGATGCTTTGTGGTTGATAAACATGTTTGACATTGAAACTTGCAAGAATTGATTAATTGTTTGCATGTGTGACCACTTGGTTTGTTATGCGGTATTGTGTGAGCACTATTCATGGACGCATGGGCTAATTGAAAAGATAATAATTGGCCGGAATGCTTGTGTGCTTGTGTGGTCACATGTTGGAGCCGTCTCGCTGTGTATCGCTTGACGATGCCCAGTTTATCGAGATCTGCTGTGTATCACGCTCGGTTTATCGGATGCCTGGAGATTATCTGGATTGTCGATACTCCGGATGCCAGATTGTGGCCTAAGGGCGAATCTAATGCTTCTTACGGGATATCATCTTACTGTGTATCGTTTGATGTTGCCGTACTAGAATACCATGATCTTGTATATCGTTTAACATAGCCGTGCCCGATAGGGCGAAACGGAGCTCGATTTTTACCGGAAGACTGCCATCTTGCTACAGATTGCTTGATATGTAGTGGCCCCGAGGGGGCATAATAACTAGAATACGTGTAATGCATAGTGCTTGGTTATGTGGTAGAAACTGTTAGGCATGGTATGGGATGTGCCCAAGTGGGTTCTATCTTATAATCGAGACACACACGCCTGTGATGCATTGATGCATGGAAAATATATTTAAATGCTTTGAGTATGTGACATGTACATTTCATCAACAAGTGTGCCAAGGAGAGGTAAGGATGTATGTGGTTGTTTAATAATGTTGTTGTTGATGCTGTATTGCCTGGTTAGGGACCCCCGTGCGAGTTGGCATTCTAAACGGGGCTTAGGCCGTTAACTTATTGAGACTTTCGTCTCATTTGTTGTTATTAACCTTTTTTTTCAGGCCCTTAGCATGTTGATGCACCCAGTTTGGTTCAGGGTGTCTGGAAGCTGACTTTGTGGGATTGACATGTTGGTGAAGTAGATTGACCCCAGCCTAATATCTTTTTGTTGGCTTTTTGTGGAAACGTTCGAAGTGGGCTTATAAGAATATTATTAGGGGTTAATCAAGTGAAAATCAAAATAATGTTGTTTGACTGTTGTAATTTATTTTACTGACTATCCCTATTTATTGTTGTTGTCTGGGGATTTTTGTAATCGCTTCCGCATGCGTAATTAAAAGATAAAATGAAAGGTTAGCAACGAGTCTTGGAGCGTCGCATCTCAATGACCAAAAAGGGGTGTTGCATGCTCGCAGGGTTTAGGGCGTGACATAATAAATTGATTATTCAAATGTCCTAGAGAGCTTACCGTGTCCCAACAATTTTATGAGTGTTCACCAAAACACGAGTGCCCTTGAACATTCGTGCCAGCCCAAAATCCGAAATTTTCGGGTTCATCTTTTCATCCAAGAGAATATTGCTTAGTTTTAAGTCTCAATGTATGACCCTAAGGCAAGAATCTTGATGGAGGTAGAGAAGTCCCCTTGCAATCCCCTAAATTATATGAAATCGTTTGCCCCAGTTGAGTTCTCCCTTCTTTCTCGGATCTAACAAACATGACAAGCAAGAACAGTTTTGAACTTTTTTTTTTTTTGGTAAAGGTAAGAGATTGTATTACTTTTCAAAAAACACCATGTACAAACTAAAGCCAAAAGCACCCATCGACCCAACTAGGACATAAGATGTCCAAGTGGGATCAAAGGAGGTTTAGCAAGGAAGAACTATACATCCAGCCCACTAGAGGTGACCGAACAAGTACAATATAGCAACCATCTAGGAGATTGCTGGAGTGTCACCGAAGATTGATGAGGTTAGCCCCCAATTCCTTTGTATCTTCTGATTTGTAGGAGTATCAGGAATAGTCCCCATTGATATGGTTTTGTCCTTCACCACCTTGATAAGATGCTTACGCATATCTGGAATGTAGACATTTTTGTTCCTAAATATGGAGTTGTTCCATTCAGTCCAAATGATATGGCATAGGGCTCCAAAGGCAAATCTGGCTAACCAGTGAGCAAAGGAAGTGCTACCAGCAACCTTCATCATCCAGCTGATAAGTTCGGGCCAGGGTCTGTTACGCCAAGGGAGGTTGCATTTCGTGGCTCAGCATGAAGCTAGTCTTCTAGTGGACATATAAGCAAAGAATAAATGGTTAATTGAGTCTGGTACAGTTCCATAGAATGCACATAATGCTGTATCAATCCTGTGATTTTGCCGAAGAAAAGTCTGAGATGGCAGCTGGTTAAGAGAGATTAGCCAAAGGAGAAAGGAATGACGAGGAGTAATGTGCTTATCCCAAACAAGGGAGTGCCAAGGGGCTGGCTGTCCAATCGCCCTAATGTGATTCCAGGCACTCACAACAGTGAATAGTATCGACGGGGAAAGAGTCCAAGTGAATTCATCTAGCATATCTTCCAAACACATGGGAGGTGGATCAATCCAGCTTAGAATGGTATCAAGAGTGGCTGAAGATTGCCACGATCCATCATAAAAATCTCGTACCGATGTCTCCCGAGGTATCCTAGACTGATAAATATGCACATTAGAAAACAACCGGTATAGAGGGCCTTTATTGTGCCACCAGTCGAACCAGAAGGAAATGGAACGCCCATTGCCAACTTTCCATCGGAATAAGGATTGGGCGGACGTTCACATATCTAATATGTTCTTCTAAGTCCATGAACAGAAGGTTGGTTTTGATACAATCCAGAAGTTGGATTTGTTTAAAAAGTTAGTGTGTATCCATTTACACCACATACCTTCCTTGTCAGTAAATAGCAGCCACATATGCTTCAAGGTCATGGCTCTGTTGTAATCAAACAGTCGGCGTATCCCAAGACCTCCTTCCTCCTTGGGTAAACATATTGTACTCCATGCAACTTTAGCTCCGCTAGTGCCTAAGTCAGGGCCTTTCCACAAGAATTGCCTCAGAATAGTCTCAATTCTATGCAAAACTGATTTAGGCAAGGAAAATATAGAAGCCCAATATACTTGGATGGAGTGCAGGACCGATTTAATGAGCTGCATACGCCCCGCAAAGGAAAGGAACAGTTTTGAACTTTTAGTCCTATGGCGAGAAAGAAATTACAGAAAAATAGTTATTTGGAGAGAGAGAACCAACCAAAAAGAAAGGTGTCCAAGTTTTTGTTCGACATGCACTCGTATACCAAAATCTGTTCTTCTCCTTCAACGCAGTAACCCATGAGTTTAACAAGATTTCGATGTTGTAGTTTCGATAAAAGGATGATCTCACTCTTGAACTCTTCAACGCCTTGGGCCAAGGTACTGGAAAGTCTTTTCACAGCTACTTCTTTCCCATTCTTCAGCTTCCCCTGTTTCGCAACTCACATAGCTTTTAGAACTTGAATTACCTCTATATTTTCATTCAACGATTGTCCTTACCCTGTAAACAGAGCCAAAGCCTCCTTGCCCGAGTTTGTTTGTCGTGTTGAACTTGTTTGTAGCAAGTAGTATGCTATCAAAACTGAAAGGGGTCAATTCTAGTGAATCATCTTGCTTCAACTCCTCTTTCCATGCTTTTTCTTAGATAAGTTGGGCCGATTTTTCAGATGTATCTTCCAAGCCGTGGAGCCTTGAAATTTTGCTCAAGTTTCCTGTGTTTATCATTGGTGAAGAATCAGCACACTTTCTGCATAGCTATGGAAGATTTAAACACAATAGAAGCACAATCCTCTGAAAAAACTGATGCGGCTCTTTAATAGTACCTCTTTTCGTAGCTCTCCATTTGCAGAGAGAAAATAAACATACAGAAAAGAGCATGATCCCGGCAACAGTAGTCAGGCTGATGATAACTGCTTTATGTGGCGATCCTCCTGAAATGGGAACAGAGTTATGTCAAAAACGATTGGTGTTGACTCAAACTCATCTCAATGAAACAATTTCTAATCTGCTTTTACATGGTCAACTCGAACAACTGGATCTTCCCCAGTTGTGACTAATTCCTGAAGACCGATGACATCTTTACTGGCGTTGACATAAGAATACAATAATAATTGCTCGCGTGCCGGCTTAACAATCCTTCTTAAACCATACACCCAATTGCTCACGTAATGTCAGCGATTTCGGGTTAAAATTTGCCGGACTGATCAAATTGGAATTTTCTGCAAATGTTTAGAACTAAATTAGCAAAGTTACAAATTTTATAAGTAATTGACATTTTTACAATAGGTTTAGATCTGATTATACAATTTTGATGCTTCTTTTTACTTATATGTCAATTAGGATTTGGATCTTAAATCAATTGTCACTCGTCACTAACTAGAAGCATTGAGACTTGTTTAATTAGAAGCTTTGAACTCCAGCTGCAGCAATTTGAGAATTGAGCTGAGAAATGTGAGCTGAGGTGTAGCTTCGTGGGTATAAAATAGGGTTTGGAGAATTGATCTCAAATTCAATTTTCTTTTTTGGCCCTCTTTTACATTTTCTCCATCGTATTGTTTGTCTGTATTAACTAAACTTTATATGGCAATGCGTAAACTTGGAGATGAGCATGATCTGATGGTTATATTCCAAAACTGGAACCTAGAACCGAATTGGGGAACCGGTTCCTGGAAAACTTGAAACCCGAATCCAAATTGATCTATCCTATAATTTGCCTGGAATCAAACCGGCCAATTCCTAGGTAAAACGATGAACCTATCCTCCAACTTTTTTATAGCTTTTAGCATATTAAAAAAGAATAACTATTTTTTTATTTTGAGTTGAGACTGTGCCTTTTTAAGCCCTTATTTTATTATTATGTTGAGTTGTTAACTAGTTAACAAGCAATTTTTAATATATACACACACACTCATCGTATCAGAGCCGATTCAATATAGAATCTACTGGGAAGTGGCTCGGTCTATTGGTTCGTGGATAAAACAAATGGGTTCAAGGCTCAACCTTGAGACTAAACCAAACAGGGACAGTTCCCAAGTTTTGAACTCGTGAACCTACTTGGTTCTCCCTAGAACCGGTCTTGAATTAGACCGGCAAGGACTATTCATGATAGTTCCGGCAGAACCTGAACTATTGCTCCCCCATAGATAAACTTATATTCATTTAACCAATCTTTTGTAGGTTTTTTTCCATTCATCTGCTCTTCATTCCATCGTACCATACATGCGACTGACCTTTAAAAACCATCATAGGATGGACCACAAAGAGAAATTTTTCTAGTGTTCTGAGAGATCAAGTTATCAAACATGTGAGCAGTGAAAGGTTACCAAAAATACACCAATTATATCCTATCTACTAAAAAAATTCCCCGACAGAATCCACAATTTAGACTTAAAGCCAGAAAGCTCTTACAGTGTCTCAAATACTCTGTGAGCATTTCTTAGAACTTGATTTGCAATATCCTAATAGCATTTCAAACGGGAGAGAACTTATGGCCCAACACATAAGTAGACTTCGACTTAACTATTCCATTTGGGAGCTTTGTTCATGAGGATTGAGTACTCCAGTCGGAAGCCGGGTAATTAATATGGTATATTAAAGCATTACATCAGTCGAAAGTGTGGAAACTAAAATGTGTCACGCGCAACTATGACATTCTTAGATTAACTCACTCAAGATATTGTCTATTTTGGCCTGTCTCATACCGAGCCTCACGGTTTTGTTCTTGGCGTACACACAGCCACTTTCCTAGGAGTTCACCCATCTTGGTAGTGGCATAACCTAGGCTCGCTTAACTTTGAAGTTCCAAAACAAAACTTGCCGTTACATCAAAAGACGCCTTTGTGAGTTAATTCCAATTTTTTACATATATATTGTTAGAATATGTCTCGAGTTTGGGCTCATTAAACCACCTTATCCGAATTGAATTATGTGTCTAATGCATGAAAATTCAAAGCAAAATCTTAAAGATTACGGAAATAATTTCCGCATTGAAGTATTGGACAAAATATGTTTTAAAATCCACGGAAAAATATCCTTTGAGTTATTAGAGTAGGCAAAGGAAAGAAAAGAAAAGAAAAGAAAAGTTAATATTGGATTCCAAGTTGCAGGAGGAAACAAATATTCTTTCCTAATTGATGTTGGAGTCTACGGCTTGAATAACAAAGCCCAACGTGGCTTTGATTTGGACCATGATTCGGTCAACTCTTGGGCAAATATAATATATTCTGTGGGCACCTGGGATGCCAGTGGTTGATGAGTGCAGAGCGAGGTCATCGTGCCGGCCATAAACAGAAAAGGCTCGAAGCGCCTAGACGAGTGCTTGACAGTGAGTTTCGTGGATCTTTCTTCAGCAAATTACATTCAAGGGTTCAAGTGTTTGTAGCGGATTGAATCTTGTGTAAGATTTGTTAATTTTTTTGTAAAATTAATAGATTATTTTGTGAGAAATTGTAGGCTAAATACTACGTTAGTTATTTGATGTAATTGAAGCTTAAGAAACACTGAGAATGTTTGAGTGACTTAATTATGGCTATAATCTCCGCTTCATCTTGAGTGAAATTCATTTCTGCTCTTCTCATGAACGTAGATCACTATGATTGAATCACGTAAATTTGGTGTCCGATTTATTTTCTTGTATTGCCAATTTTATCGTTTGATCGCTTCCTTCTACAACATATATGTCAGATTCTCTCTCCCCTGTTCAGTACATCTTTGCCATCCTAAAGGCTTGTTAGGAGCCGCATCTTGTTCAAACCCTTTGATCCTGGTAACCACTTCCCACCCTTGTCGGACCAGGTCATTACAGCAATAAAGTGTTGCGCAGAAGTCACCTCTCATATCTTTGGGTACAATAAAAAGGTTTTGAGCTACGTGGACCCGCATTGCCATGCCACATCACATATGTGGAGTTTAACATAATCATCCATGCCAGGTCAACATGTATAACTTAATTTGGGATTGATGTTGCGCACCTTGAAATCTCCATACAGGACTCTAATGAAAGAATCCCAATTGAGATTCGAAGCCCTGTAGTGAGCAGAATATGGTTCCGGTTTTTCCTAGAAAATTCCTGGAGACCAGTCAAACAACACCTGGCATTCGCAGCCAATTGTAGATTATGAAATGGCTCCAAGGCCTAGAGCTGACAATGTTTTCTTAAAAACCAGGCAATCCTATCAACTTTAGATTTCATATTTTAACCTATTTCAAGCTTAGAATATAAAATGGCTAGACGTCTTTCGAAAGGCTGGTTAGACGGTCGCATGTAACCTCCCAGGAGTTGCTTAGTCTTTTGTCATTCAAAAGATAACTAATTGTTTCAGGGCAATCTTCCCGCTGGTGGTCATCAAGTCCCGTCAAGGTGTACAAAACTTATGGCTCGTACCGAAAGTGCCGCGCCAACTAACCTGGACACGCTTTTTTGAAATACAGGTCAACTTGATTCTCAGGGATTCACTTGAATACTAGGAGATTCTAAGAGGTTCACTTGAATAATTGCCTTTGTTCAATGAATCCCTTTTCCTGTCAGAGATCTGTAAGTCGCCTGTCAAGACGTACACATTCGTATTGCAAAGTCTGTGAAAATAAAAATGCAGAATTTGAACCATTAGTTCATGGCAAAGTTAATTTTTACGTTTCTCAAATTGAGGGAACGTTGACCGTTCAGCACAGAATATGATGAGCGAATGAAAACAGAAAAAGATGTCGATCATCATCTTCCTTCGACCACAGAATTCGTGATGATGTTCGTGGACAAGATGCTTTCCCATTGTGACTCGATATCATGACTTGAAATTTCACGTTTGAAGGTGAATGTAGGCTGTCTCGGCTAAGGAAGATCTAATTCACCACTCAGCATCAGAACTATGGGTGACATGCTGGGTCGGTCCATTGTGTGGTCCTGCACACAGAGAAGCCCTACCTGAATGCTTCTCATTGCTTCTGATGGCAAACAAGTATGAACAATCACTTCATCTGTTAGGTCTAGTCCTCTATCTTCGCTCCACAATTGCCATCCTTGTAAGAATTAGAGATCATAGGGCACATAAATAGCCGAAAATATTATAAATGATCACTTGAGACTGTATTCCTCACACTTACATAGGAAAGAAGATTGAAATGCTGGCCTCGGTAGTATAAGCTCCTGTTCTTTTTGCCAGTGACGATCTCAAGTAGCAACACACTGAAGCTATAGACATTGAATTTCTCAGAAAATATCCCTCCCATGCCATACTCGGGAGACATGAATCCTCTGCAATTGATTTGATCATGTTAATCACTCTAAGTTATAGAGTTTCCTAATTGAACTGATAATTCCAGCAACAAGGCTTGAAAACTTAACAGTGTTCCAACAACTTTGTGAGTATTTAGCAAAACTTGAGTGCCTTCAAAGATCCGGCCAACCCAAAGTCCGAAAATTTTGCATTCATTTTCTCATCCGAGAGAATATTGCTTGCCGTCAAATCTCGATGGATAACTCGAAGGCAAGAATCTCAATGGAGATTCAGAAGCCCACTTGCAATTCCTTGAATGATCTGGAAATGTATATCCCAGTTAAGTTCTGCTTTCCTTCTTGAATCTAAGCGAGGAAGAAAACGAAAAGAATTCGTAACTTGCAGTACTACTAAAATATGTATTATTTCCATCAGCACAAGCATGACTTGAAGAGAGTGAGACCAACCAAAAAGAAAGGAATCTAAGCTTTTGTTTGACAAGTATTCTTATACTAGAATTTTTTCTTCTCCTTCGGTGCAGCAACCCATGAGTCTGACCAGATTTCAATGCTGAAGCTTGGATATAAGAATGATATCATTCTTAAACTCCTCCATGCCTTGACCTGAGCTACTGGAAAGTCTTTTGCAGCTATTCCTTTCCATCATTCAGCTTTCCCTGTTTCCGAACTCATAGCAGTGTCTGACCTTGAAAAATTTCATGAAAATTCACTAAATGTACATTTTAGAGAAGGCGCTTACCTTATAAACGGGGCCAAACCCTCCTTGGCCAAATTTATTTGTTCCATCAAAGTTGTTGGTCGAAAGAAGTAAGCAACTAAAGTTGAACAGCGTCAATTCGGATGCATCATCTTGCTTCAGCCGATCTTTCCATGCATTTCCATGTGACAATTCTCCTGTGTTATCAGTTAAATATGGTGAGTCAAGAGCCTTGGGAATTTTGGTAAAGTTCCTAGATTACATTTAACGTGAAGCATTAGACATGAATTATTCTTACCTGTTTTATTAGCTCTCCACTTGTGGAGACTGAAAATAGCAGCTCCTACGAACTCGATGCTAAGCATGGTACTTACGCTGATGATAAGTCTTGCTTGTGTCGACATGCCTGACATGAGAAAAGAATTGCCGGATATGTGATGCAGTTCAAAGGAAACTCATTGTAGTGAAACCTCTTATACCTGTATTGTCATGTGCGACACAAATATATACATCTTGCCCAGCTGTTTAAAACTCCTGAATATCGATCAGATATTTAGCCCAGACCAAACACCGTATTGTGCCGACATAAGAATAAGCCAAGCAAGAACAATTGTTCAGGCACCAGCTTTGGCATCCTCCTTCATCTTCAATGTCTGACAAATAATCCGCAGAATCAGGCACTTTCATCCAGTTCATTTGCACAAAGACATCTTTCTTCACCTGCATCTAAGCCGACCGGCTTGCGTTCTTCTGACAATTCAATTCCATTTCTCTAATGCACCCCCTGGTCCAATTCCTGATGTTCCATTCTTCTTTCAATCTAGGCATAAACCCCTTTACACAGCAGCAGATAGGAGAGGTTAGTGAGTTGCAGATGCCAAAAGGACCGCAAGTTCCATAAACTTTGCAACTGTTGCTCGGCACTGCCCAATTTGTCAACCAACTCTTGGATCGACAATCCCAGTTTATTAATGCTAGAATTCCTCCATGTGAAATGAAGCCATAAGCAAGCAAAGAGTTGTTATTAGAATCAGCAGAGAAATAAGTGGTTCCCTGCTGAGGATCTTGCTGGAGAACATACCCGCCAAAATATGACGAATCCATTTCTGGTATGCCGATGAAAACCAATTTAACCCATGGTCTACTTCTCCAATGAGGGCTCGAGCCATTCCAGGAGAAAATTTGCGGCGGTGTCTCCAACATAATCCCAGCGACAAAATTTCCAGAAGATGGATCGTCGTCGTTTTTTCAGGAAAATAAGTACTGTCTCTCTCCGGTTCTGTTGGTTAGTCCTATCTTCATATTTGGTAGAAGAGTATCAGTTGGATCATCAAAGCTTGCCCACATTTCAACAGAATTCCCGTCTTGTAGAACAAAGTTTCCACCATCTGAATGCATTGCTGCAGTACAATTTGAGTGGACAGAAACATTGGTGGACCACACTATGTTCTGTTGCTCATCCACAAGCTTTAGATTCCTGTCACTGCCTATTGTTAATTTTGTAGATTGATCTGAATGGGCAAGCGATGTATCCCTATTGGCAACCCAGACGATCTTAGATGGAGTCATGTTCTTGTACTGTATGCCCACGTATTGATTTGCTGATCCATTAGAGGTGAAGAAGCTGAGCTCGAAGATTGACCGAGTGACACAAGTTAGGTTCTGAAAGAGTGGTTCGGCTGCAGTAATGTTAAAAACTGCAGGGCTCTGATGTGCCTGAAGAAGGAAGAAGATAACCAACGAAGAGTAGAGACTGATCATAACCAGCATAGTAATCCTAGTCCGTTACTGACAACCAAAAAAAAAAAAAATACTAGTGCGTTCAGGTGTCGGGAAATTCAGAATGTTAAAAGGCTCCCAATTCTTCACTTTTCCTTTTTGCCTGCAGATCTGAAAGGAAGACAAGATTTCTGCAAACCAAAATGTGTTGCGAAAGGGGTGAGGTCATTAGTCCTTTTGGAGATAGTTTCAAAGGTTATGTTATTGAACAAATTAGTTTTATATTGGAAGCTGATGATGCCTGTGCCAGTTCAACTGCATTCCCAAAAAAGCCAAGAGATGATGATGACATTGGTGTTTGACAAATCAGTTTCGATTATGCCATAGCAGTTTCATTGTGAGTCAGATGGTGGCTTTTAAAAAGAGAACTGTTTTTGGATGAGAAGCCAGTAGACAATGGCATTCTTCTCTTGGCCGTTGTTCAAAGTTGACTTAGCCTTCCAGTGTACAATTGATATATGAAGGGTTGAAGCCAGTTCTGATAAAATTTGTGGCCATCTGTTTCTGTTAATGCACTAGCACAAGTTTCATGTTCAATGGAGTTATAAATAATATAGGGTCCAAGTAAAAGGGTAACTCTTGAGCACTTCAGTTGAAGGATCACATAGCTCCGTTTTTTTATCATTAGCTGACATCAGGCTTCCATTTTCATGCGAAGCTTATCCGAAGTGAATTGTTCAGTCATTCAAGCTTCTCACCATTTTCTGTCTTCCTTCCTCTTCTTAGATAACTAAGAATTATTCTATGGCTGCAAGGCAGCAATTTAATTGCCACAGGCATAGAGGACTTCGTACCAAATCTGGAGAAAATAAATCATATCTGTGAATCATACTGAAGCTGGAAATACCTTTTGATGTATCAATCCTCATGCTTCTTTTGTGGGAACTTAAGTTTATATTTGGTAATGATATCTTTTGTCCCAAAATCAGAAAATCAAATATTCATAACACAACTGGTGGTGGGTGCAATGGTGATTACTTGGTGATACCAACAGTTCTGGCAATTGTAAATCAGAACAAATTCCTGCGTTGAGTGTGTTCCTGTCAAAATAGTAAATACTCCAAACCCCTACTTCGCAGCCTAAAATCCATGAGAAAATGGAGTAGTTCAATCAACCTTTTGTCCGGAGCAGACTATAGCCATCCTTGAATTGAATAAACACTTATATCTTAGAAAATAACAACAAACTCATCTCCGAAAAACAAAAATAAAAATGAAGAAAAACAGCCGTCATCTTCCTTCGACCATTGTATTAGTGACAGTGTCAACAGACCAGATGCTTTCTTGCTGTAATATAATAGAACGATTTGGCATTTCAGCTTGGAAAGTGAATATAGGCTGTCTCGGCTGTGAAAGATCTAATTTGCCACTTAACATCAAAACCACATTCGACATGTTAGGTCTGTCCGTAGCACGGTCTTGAATGCAGAGAAGCCCGACATGGATGCATCCTGTTACCTCCAATGGGGAGCTAATAGCAACTGCTTCATCCTTTAGGTCCAAATGCTTTGCCTTCACTCCATAATTGCCATGCCTATAAAAGAGAGAAAATTGTCAAAATAGTACAGGGAACTTACAATAGATATTACGGTTGGAATTTGGCACTTACATTGGAAAGGAGATTGAGATCTTGGCCCTGGTCATATGCAGCCGTGTTCTTTTTGCCCCTGACAATCTCCAGTAGCAACACTCCAAAGCTATAGACATCGGATCTCTCAGAAAATATCTCGGCCATGGCGTACTCAGGAGACATATAGCCACTGCGGTTAAGTTAAACATGTTAAATACTCTTTGATTGTATTGAAGGACAACGGAATTAAAACATGCATAAAGTCAGAAGTTCGTTTTGGTAAATCAAACATTTCTATCTGCTTGAAAAGATTGACTCAGCGGATTGATAATTCAAATAGGACTACAGAGCTTACAGTGTTCCAACAATTTTGTGGGTGTTCACCAAAACTTGGGTGCCCTCGAACATTTTTTTTTTTGGTAAGGAGGTGCCCTCGAACATTTGTGCCAGCCCAAAATCCGAAATTTTCTGGTTCATCTTTTTGTCCAAGAGAATATTGCTCACTTTCAAGTCTCGATGTATGACCCTAAGGCAAGAATCTCGATGAAGGTATAGAAGCCCCCTTGCAATCCCCTGAATAATTTGGAATCATCTGGCCCAGTCGAGTTCTGCCTTCTTTCGTGAATCTAACAAACATGACAAACAACAGTTTTCAAGTTTTAGTGCTATGTAAAAACATACATTACCAAAATATAGTTATTCGGCAAGAGAAAAACCAACCAAAAAGAAAGTTGTCCAACCTTTTGTTTGACAAGTACTCGTATACCAAAATTTTTTCTTCTCCTTCAGCGCAGTAACCCACTAGTTTAACAAGAATTCGATGTTGGAGTTTCAATATAAGGATGATCTCATTCTTGAACTCTTCAATGCCTTGGGCCGAGGTACTAGAAAGTCTTTTCACAGCTACCTCTTTCCCATCATCCAGCTTCCCCTATTTTTCAATTCACATAGCTTTTAGACCATGAATCACCTCTATATTTTCATTTAACCAATGTGCTGCAGAACGGTTTTACCTTATAAACAGCGCCAAACCGTCCTTGCCCAAGTTTACTTATCGTGCTGAACTTGTTTGTAGCAAGTAGTATGCTATCAAAACTGAAAAGGGTCAATTCCAGTGAATCATGTTGCTTCAACTGCTCTTTCCATGCATTTCCTCGTAACAGGTCGCCTGATTTTTCAGGTTTATCTACTGAGTCAAGGAGCCTTGGAATTTTGCTCAGGTTTCCTGTGTTTATCATTGGTGAAGATTAAACTTACTTTCTTCATAATGATGAAAGATTAAACAAAATAAAAGCACAAACCTCTAAAAGACACTGATGTGGCTCTTTAATAGTACCTTTTTTCTTGGCTCTCCTTTTGCAAAGTCCAATAACAAATACTGCAAAGAACATGATCCCAGCAATAGTACTCAGGCTGATGGTAACTGCTTTCTGTGGTGATCCTCCTGAAATGGGAAAGAGAGTCATGTAAAAGAGGATCAGTGCAACTCAAACTCATCTCAATGAAACAGTCTCTAACCTGCTTTTACATGTGTAACTCGAACAAATAGATCTTCCCCAGCTGTGGGAAATTCTGGGAGATCGATGAGGTTTCTACTCCAAACCATACACCCTATAGTGCTGACATAGGAATAAGCCAAGCAAGAACAATTGCTCAGGCACCAGCTTTCACATCCTTCTTGATCTCCAATGTCTGATAAATAGTCCCCAGAGTCTGGTAGTTTCATCCGGCTCATTTGTCCAAACACATCTTTCTTTACTCTTGTTGAGGCCGATGTGCTCGTGTTTTTCTGGCGATTCAATTCTGTCTCTCTTACACATCCTCCAGTCCAGTTTCCACTGTTCCATTCTTCATTTGACTTTGGCACAAACCCATATATGCATCTGCAATTAGGCGAGTTCAATGAGTTACAAACTCCAAAAAGACCGAACAGTGGAAACTACCCAAACATGTGTCCAAGGAACTTGTAGCTATCAATTGAAAAGTAAGTGGTACCTGCTGAATATCCTGCTGGACATTGAACCCACTCTTGTACGATTGGTCCATTTTTTGAATGCCAATAAATTTTGATTTGTCCCATTGCCCGCCACTCCAGTAAGGGGTCGAACCATTCCAAGTGAAAGGTTGAGGTGGCGTCTCTGATGTCATTCCAGTTGAGAAACTTCCGGGGGATGGATCACTGTCGCTTCTCCCGGAAATTAAAAACTGTTTCACTCCAGTCCTGACATTTACTGCCATCTTCATGCTCGGAAGAAGAGTGTCTGTCGGATCCTCAAAGCTTCCCCATACTTCGCTATAATTTCCATCTTGCAGAACAAAATTCCCAGTATCTAATAGCGCCGCTGACGTACTATTGGACCGGCCAGAGACATTGGTAGACCATACATTCAGTTGTCCGTCCAGGAGCTTCAAATTCCCATCACTACCAATTGTTAATTTCGCAGACCAGTCTGTGTACACAAGCGGCCGTTTCCTATTGGCCACCCACACGATCTTAGAAGGCGTCAAGTTGTTGTGCCATATGCCAGCATACTGATTTTCTGACCCATTTAGTGTGAAGAACCCAAGCTCAGACATTTGGCCAGAGCCAGAGGAGACGAGAGTTTGGTTTGGAAAGAGCAGCTCTGACGTAGTAATATTGTAAACCGTGCCGGTGGCTGTATGACTTGCCTGAAGCAGGAAGAGCACTACCCAGTAAGAGCACCAAGAAATCATATACCACATGATAAGAATGACCGAATGAAGCTAGCGAGTTTGGCTGGTCGGTCGATTATGCACTTTCTGCAGATCAAGAATAGATGAACGAGATTTCCTGTGAGTCAATAAGCCTTGGTGCTCTGCGGTGGCTGAAACACTATGGTTTTCAGAAGATATTATCTTCATTGACAATTCAACGTGGGGGCTGCACCTCGCCGCTGTTCAAATTTGACTCGGCGTCTCAGTTTACAGTTGAACCGTCCTCCTCCACAAATTCGAATTGCTTATGTGTTGTTAGCCTTTCGTCCAAGTGTCGTGTAATCAACTCCCTAGACCCATTTTTTGCATTTCCCCAAGGCCAATTGGAAAGGCTGAACCAAAAGCAAATTTAAGGCCATGCAATTTGGGTTGGTGTGAGAACACGGGTTAAGATTCCATACGTGAATTCAGTAGAACAGTCAAATCTTTAGTATCTTTTCTGGTCTATAAGCATCACTTACAACTTACAAGTGATTGTATGTGAACCCTAAAAACTTCTTCCAACCAAAATAGATACATGGTAATTGGTATGTTGACAAAAATAGTGTTTCTGGTTTCTTCAATACGCACCGTCTTGTTTTATTATTATTATTGTTGTTATTTCATGCAATGTGCATTATTGTTGCTAAACTTTTGATTGCTTGAATTCATATCAAACCAAACATTGAGATGGGTTCACTAAGCCATTAAAGTGGATGAGTTATTTTCAATTATTGAACCTTATACAAAAATTTAATAGTATCTTCAAAGCTTGTTTTGATTGTGCCTGCCGAACTCTAACTCCACCCTAATCAAAACTTATGTCCCATTGAAATCAAGTTGCATAGATTTCATTTCTTTAGGTGACATTTATATAGCTATATATAATGTCAGAAATATTTAGATTATTTATGATATTCTGGATATTTATGTGTAATAATAAAGAGTACATTAGCCTATTCTTAGGCTTTCCATGATGAAAATCTACATAAACAAACTATTACAATATCAATTATAATCCATCATAAAGATATCCAAAATATTAAACATATCCAAAATACAATAAATAATCTAAATATATCTAACAAATAACTTCATGTTAATTAGTTGGTCGCTTGTCGAAGTTTTGAAATTTGATAGTAAGTAAACAAACTTTTGTTTTTTTTATCGATCGGGTTTTGACCTAAAACAGCCTAGACCGAACTAAACTGATTTACCCAAATAATTTGTGAATTAGGTCTAGGCCCCTAATCGAACCCAGAAAATTCACCCTCAAAGCCCTTTTTTGCACCCTCCACTTCCCACTCGAACCTTGACCTAGTGCATTGCTACTATCATAGTTGATTCGATACATGAGTAGATCTACTACTCATATATTAGCTGATAAACATAATTCGGCAGAAGGACACTAGAAGTGCCACAACTTATGTATGGAGATCACTTTATTGCCATAACTTTTTTTAGGATCGCTTTGGTGCCAACTTTTTTGAAAAACGTTCATTTTAGTGCCAATACTGACGTGGCTCGCCGGAAATCCAATGTGACGCTGACACAGCTCGCCAGAGAGGTCCAATCAGCATTAAAAACCAAAAAACGACGCCGTTTAGCCCGCTGACGTATACTTTTTTTAAAAAAATTAAATTATATTTATTATTAAAAAAAAAAAGATTGCAGTAGCGGCGAGGGCCAACCCACCACCGCCGGGAAGGGTCGGCGATGGTGGGCGCAATGGTTGGCAATGGTCGCCGGCCCCTGGCCGGAGCCCGGCGATCCTCGATTCGGCTAGGCGAGACCTCGTTGTCGCGACCCCATCAACCCTCACTAACCACTGCACCCACCACTGCTGGCCCTTCCCGGCGATGTTGGGTTGGCGGCAGCAGCAGCGAGGACTCCCTCGCCGCTGCTGCAACCTTTTTTTTTAAATTATTATTATTTTTGTAAAAATTAAAAAATTCGAAAAAAAAATCACATAATTTTCACGTGTACAAGTCAAACCATTTTTTTTTAATATAAATGCCAGGTCAGCTTTTTGGCCGAAGTCATTAAAATGATTCGAAAAAAAAATTATGGCATCAAAGTAATCTTTGTATATAAGTTGTAGCACTTCTGATGTCCTTTTGCCAACATAATTCTATGTTCGGTGGCTAATATATTAGGGCGCTGTTCGCTTCTTGACACTGCGATCTCGAGTTAGTCGATGTGTACCATTGAGCAACTATAGAAATTGCCTCTTTGACGGAGGGGCATCGACCGGACCACGACACCGACGATAGAAACTCTTGCTCGAATCCGGGTCCAGGAGTCCAAAGTAATCACAACCGCTGATCGTGTGTCGCCACCTTTACATCAGTCCACATGATCAACTATCACAGTATATCGGCGGTGGTCTCCCATGTCGATCACGACGACTTCAACTCACAGGAGCCATACTGTGGCCGCGGCAGATGAAGTTCGGCTGAGTGAACACCTTCCGATGTGGGTAATTATTCGCCGAATAAAGTCGCCTGGACATCAAAGGACCGCTCGACTGCGTCCTCGAAGGTTCGTTCGATGTCTGGCATTTCAGTGACGCTGCTTTTTGCTATGATGGTGCGAGGAAATGTGGCGATCCTTGTTGTTTTTCTGGCTTTACGGCAAAAGGGTTCGAGAAAAATTGTGAATGTAGTTACGGATGATGATATTAACAGGATGGTACACTGTTTTCCGTTTCGATGTTGCACTTGAAGTGGGTTAGTGGTGCTTTACAGGTAGTTTCTGCTTGAACTATCTGTGCTATAATTTACCCATCTGTGTTCTTGACGAAATCGAAGTTGAAGTTTAGGTTTTCGATTCAAACAATCCATTGCATCGGCCTATCAGACGGCTACAAACCAAACTCACTTGATCATGTAGCTGTTTAGGTGGCAAAATTCCACAAAATGAATTTAACCCGTGCAACTAGTGTTCAAAGTTGACTTCACCTTCCAGTGTACAAATAATATACGAAGGTGTCAAAACCACTTCCGATCAAATTTTTGTTGACCATCTGTTTCCGTCAATGCAATAAGACAAGTTTCATGTTCAATGAAGCTAGATTCGGTACCGGTTCCAAGCAAAAGGGTAACTCTTGACTCTTGGGTATTTCAGTTTGAGGATCACATGGCTTCGATTTTGAGCACTAGATGACATTAGTCTTCCATCTGCATGCGAAGCTCATCTGAAGTGAATAGTTTCCGTCATTTCAAGCTTTTGGCCACTTTCTGTTTTCTTTCCTCTTCTTGCATAACTCCGGATTACTTTATGGCTGCAAGGAAGGAATATAATTGCCATAGGCATAGATAATTCTTCGTGTCAAATCTGAGAAGGTAAATTGTATCCATGAATCATACTGAAGCTGGAAATACTTGGCTGTGCCAATAGTCATGATTATTATTTGGGATCTTTAGTTTAGTTTTTATCTGAAAAACCAGAAAATCACGATGGTGATTACATGGTAGTTCTCCTTCATGAAACCAACAGTTCTGGCTCTTCCAACCCCTGCTTTACAGCCTAAACTCCATGTAAAAGTGGAGCAGTTCATTCAACCTTTTGTATAGAGCGGACTAAAGCCATTCTTGAATCAACTAAACACTAATGTCTTAGAAAATCAGCTGCAAATAAAGGAAAAGAAAAAAAGAAGAAGATAGCCGTCATCTTCCTTCAACCATTGTATTAGTGACAGTGTTAACAGACCAGATGCCTTCTTGCTGGGATGGAATAGCAAAATTTGGCATTTCAGTTTGGAAAGTAAATGAAGGCTGTCTCAGCTGAGAAAGATCTGATTCACCACTTAGCATCGAAATCACATTCGACATGTCTGGTCTATCAATGGCGCGGTCCTGAACACAGAGCAGCCCGACATGGATGCATCTTGTTACCTCCAATGTAGAGCTAATGGCAATTGCTTCATCCTTTAGGTCCAATGCTTTGGAGTCCTTCCATAGTTGCCATGCCTATAAGAGAGAACAGAGTCATATTATTGCAGGGAACTTACGGTATCATTTCTGGTTGGAATTTGGCACTTACATAGGAAAGGAGATTGAGATGTTGTCCCTGGTCATAGAGGGCCCTGTTCTTTTTGCTGCTAACAATCTCCAGTAGCAACACTCCAAAGCTATAGACATCGGACCTCTCAGAAAATATCCCACCCATAGCATACTCAGGAGACATATACCCACTGAAGTTGAGTTGAACATGTTATGTACTCTTTAATTGTATTGAAGGACAACAAAATGGAACATACATAAAGTGACAAAGCTGGTGGGTAACTCAATAGTTTTTGTCTAAAAGATTGTCTCGACAGATTGATAATTCAAGTAGCACGAGAGAGCTTACAGTGTTCCAACAATTTTTTGAGTGTTCACCAAAACTTGAGTGCCCTCAAACATTCGTGCCAGCCCAAAATCCGAAATTTTCGGGTTCATCTTTTCATCCAAGAGGATATTGCTCACTTTTAAGTCTCGATGGATGACCCTAAGGCAGGAATCTCGATGTAGGTAGAGAAGCCCCCTTGCAATCCCCTGAATAATTTGGAATCGTTTGCCCCAGTCAAGTTCTGCCTTCTTTCTCAAATCTAACGAACATGACAAACAAGAACAGTTTCAAGTTTTTAGTGCTACGTGGAAAATACATAACCAAAAAATAGTTATTCGGAGAAAAAAAAACCAACCAAAAAGAAAGGTGTCCAAGCTTTTGTTCGACAAGTACTCGTATACCAAGATCTTTTCTTCTCCTTCAGTGCAGCAACCCAAGAGTTTGACAAGATTTCGATGTTGGAGTTTTGATATTAGGGCGATCTCATTCTTGAACTCTTCATCTCCTTGGGCTGAGGTACTGGAAAGTCTTTTCACAGCTACCTCTTTCCCATCATTCAGCTTGCCCTGTTTCAAATTTTGGATAGCTTTTATACCATGAATCATCTCTATATTTTCATTCAACGAATGTCATGCAGAATGGTTTTACCTTATAAACAGAGCCAAACCCTCCTTGCCCAAGTTTGTTTGTCGTGCTGAAATTGTTTGTAGCAAGTAGTATGCTATCAAAACTGAAAAGGGTCAATTCCATTAAATTATCTTGGTTCAACTGCTCTTTTCGTGCATTTCCTAACAACAGTTCGCCCAGTTTTTCAGGTGTATCTACCGAGTCAAGGGACCTTGGAACTTTGTTCAAGTTTCCTGTGTTTATCATTGGTGAAGAATTAGCTTACTTTCTTCATAGCAATGGAAGATTAAACAAAATAGAAGCACAATTCTCTGAAAGCACTGATGTGGCTCTTTAATAGTACCTCTTTTCTTAGCTCGCTGTTTGCAAAGACCAAAAACAAACACTGCAAAGAACATGATCCCTGTGATAGTACTCAGGCTGATGATAACTGTCGGTGCCAATATTCCTGAAATGGAAAAGAGAGTTATGGAAAGACGATTAGTGTAGACTCAAACTCATCTCAATGAAACAATTTCTAACCTGTTGCTACACATGCAACCCGAACAAACAGATCTTCCCCAACCGTGGAAAATTCCTGAAGGTCGATGAGGTCTTCAGTCCACACCATACATCCAATAGTGCTAACATAAGAATAAGCCAAGCAAGAACAATTGCTCAGGCACCAGCTTAAACATCCTTCTTGATCTCCAATGGATGATAAATAGTCCCCAGAGTCAGGTACTTTCATCTGGCTCACTTGCCTAAAGGCATCTTTCTTTACGTTTGTTGAAGCCAATGTGCTTGTGTTTTTCTGGCAATTCAATTCTTTCCCTCTTACACATCCTCCGGTCCAGTTTCCAGCGTTCCATTCTTCATTTGACTTTGGCACAAACCCATCTAAGCATCTGCAAATAGGCGAATTCAATGAGTTACAAACTCCAAAAGGACCACAAGTTCCATAAATCTCGCAAGTATTGTTCGGTCTCGCCCAATTTGTCAACCACACCTTTGCTCCATCATCCCAATACATTAACCTAAGAGATCCTCCAGGCGAAACAAATATGTATACCAAGCATGGGTTCTTGTAATTATCAATCCAGAAGTAAGTGGTCCCCTGCTGAATATCTTGCTGGACATTGAACCCATTCAAGTAGGATTGGTGCATGTGTTGTATGCCAATAAATTTCAATTTGTCCCATTGCCCGCCTCTCCAGTAAGGGGTCGAACCACTCCAAGTGAAAGGTTGAGGTGGCATCTCCGATGTCATTCCACTCGAGAAACTTCCAGGGGATGGATCACTGTCGCTTCTCCAGGAAATTAAATACTGTTTCGCTCCAGTTCTGACATTTACTCCAACCTTCATCCCCGGAAGAAGAGTGTCTGTCGGATCCTCGAAGCTTCCCCATATATCACTATAATTTGCATCTTGTAGAACAAAATTCCCAGTATCTAATAGCATCGCTGACATACTATTGGACCGACCAGAGACATTGGTAGACCATACTATACGCAGTTGTCCATCCATGAGTTTCAAATTCCCATCACTGCATATCGTTAATTTCGCAGACTGATCTGTGTGCACAAGCGGCAAATCCCTATTGGCCACCCAGACGATTTTAGAAGGCAGCAAGTTCTTGTACCATATGCCAACATACTGATTTTCTGATCCATTCGGTGTGAAGAACCCAAGCTCAAACATTTGGCCAGAGGAGACGAGAGTTTGGTTCGGAAAAAGCGGCTCCCCCACAGTGATTTTGTAAACTGCGCTGCTGGCTATATGACTTGCCTGAAGTAGGAAGAAGAAGACCAAGCAAGAGCACCAAGTAATCAGAAGTCGCATATTCAGAACCACTGAATGAGCTTAGCCAGTTCGGTCGTTTGGTTGATTCTGCGTTTTCTGTGGATCAAGAATAGATGAACAAGATTTCCTTTGATTCAAACCTTGGTGCCCAAGGTATGACATCTTTTAAGTCCTCTTTTTATGCTTGTCCAAAGTTCATTTCACCAACAAACTAAGCACAAACGTGGGTGCCGACAATTCCTGTCACAGAGTACAAATGCATGCATGCGCAGTATGGCCCAGAAGATCACTTGCATTTTACGGTGTGATGTCACCCCCAACTCAACCAGTCGAAGGGAAATGACACCGCTGTCCTCCAAAGGATGTAACCTCAAATACAAACCAACATGAACGCGTTATTATTATTCATCTATACATCTGATAAAATGCTGATTTAGTTCATAATCAGATTTCTAAAATCCAACAAAAATAATATATAGGCATCTGCAAACCAACACCTAAAGCCAGCAAATATCATTTTGAACATATACAACTGTCTCAACTTACACCCAAAAGTCCAACTCCCCAAAATTCCCCACAGATATCGTTTTTGACTATTGCTGTTAGCTGAAGAATCTAAAAAAAAAAATTGAGATAAATGGTGTGAGTAAATCACCACTTAGTAAGACAAATCTTTTCTAAGTAGATTGAACAGCCGCTATGTATATTTGTAAAGAAATACCAGAGAATCATTATCCCAAATAGAGGATACAAAATACATAAAAGGCTAAATATGAGTTATATAACTTCGATACAGCTTCATACCTATTATAAATATTCATTTCATCAGTAATACCAAATGGTTTAGTCCATTTACCAATTTAGTGCTCAATATCATACTATGGTTATGCTTAACTCCCTGTGATAAGACTTATTGAGATTCTCTTTGGCTAGGACGCCACCTATATTACTTAGCCAACGACTTGGCCCAAATGGAATGTCGTGAGAACATAAGCATACTCAACCCCCTAATGGGTTCAAAACATAGCGATAATGAGCATAAACCCACTACTCAACATCCAATATCCCACAAAACCAATTTGGAATATGTCTCAGAAATCGGGTTTACACACCAAAACATTTAACCTGTAATAATTCAATTTATCAAACAGAATACATTCCATGAAAAAATACCTTTAACAAATAATCAACTCAAAATATTTCAAAAAGATACTTTGCCATGTCAAAGCCGGATCCAACTTTATGCAAAAAAAGAAATTTATCTAAATTCTATTTTATCATTTTAATAAAATCATACCGTGCGATACCTTTTATAACTTTCAATGTATTTAAATCCTATCACTTTCAAATCACGAGTTTGCAAATCATAGAAAAAATAAGTACCACTCACCACTAATTTAAGTCAAACCGGTAACTATGTCCCTTAGAAAGCTTCAAAATTGTAGCAAAGTAGCATTAACCGAATGTCAAAATAATCTTTTTTTTAGTTGAAAATGTCAAACTAATCTATAACTCTACAATGTGACCCTATTTTTGGGGTCAACATGTCCACTGCTGATGAACAAAACACCACACAGACAGCCACATTGTCGCAGCAAACAGCAGAAAACTCAACTCGCACGACGAACCTTGTCTTGTCGTATATCTCTCTATCTAACTCCAATTCAAGCAAGTTTAGAGTCAAAAGAAATCTCTTTCGTCGTGCTAGAAAATCATAAGCTTCTCCGACCCAAAATCCGGCCGGCAACATACGAAATTTGACATAAAAAGTTCCCGGTCGAATTACTGTATTTTCCGAAGATTTCGAAAATAGACATATCTCAAACGAGCAAAACAATGAGGAACACTTACCAATCACATACAAAAGCCGTATTCCAGTATCAATGGATGTTTTCCAACCAACAATCGCGTATTCCCTCTATTCTTTCTCTCGGTTTCTACGTGCCTCGTTTTCTCCCTCTGCCTTGTATCTTACGAAGGCAACTGCAAGATGATGAAGAAGACTTTTTCAAGTTTATTTGGACTGACAAGGGGCTAAGTTGGGCCTCTAGTTGCTGGCACAACCGCTAGTTAATTTTCATCGTTTGGGCCCTAATATAATAGGTGACAACACAATCATCTGAGTCAGAACGGTGGCTCGAAAACAATTGTTTTGAGGAGAGCATATCTTCATCGACTATTTGACGTTGCGATTGTTCCTCTCCACTGTTCAATTTTGACTCAGCCTCTTAGTTTGAACTTGAATCATCCTCCTCCGCAAATTCGAATTGCTCAAGTGTTAACCAAGGCATCAGCTGAGATCGATTTTCGGTTGGCATGACAACATAGGTTTAAGAAAGAAAGATTTCATACTTTCATCGGCAATATGTACTATTGTCCCTGAAGTTTCAATTGCTTGAATTTATATCAAACCAAACTTTGAGATGAGTAAATCTTTCAGCCATTTGATTTGAGGAATTACTTCCAACCATAGAACCTCAAACAGGTTCTCTTATTGTCTTAAAAACTTGTTTTCATTGTTCTTGCGAAATCCTAACTCTACCCGAATCAATCCTTATGTCCTGTTGTTGACACTTAAATTTTGCTCAATCATTTAGAGTTTTAACTGCATAGAAAATTGGGGATTAATTTTTAACCCCTGACCAAAAATATTCTCATTACATTCCATGGCACATAGATATTAGGTGTCTTTGCATTAATATAATTTAGTGAAACATGTTTTTCTTTTATTCTATTTTATTTTTTTTATAAAAAAAAGTCATTAGAAAATTTAAAAAAAAAGAGAGAGAAGACAAAAGGGGACACTATCTTGGCTCCCTCCCTCTGCACACTTACACCCAAAAAGAAAAAGGTGTTCAGCCACAATTCAGAGAAAAAAACAGAGAAAGTAGAGAGGAGTAAAAGAAAAAAAAAGACGAAGGAAAAAGACGAAAATGAAGAATGAAGCCATTTCCTTTTTTCTTCCCGGACTAACACAAGGGGATTTGTTTCTCTCTCCTCCAACACTTTCACAAATAAAGAAACAAGTGAGAAAGGACAAGAAAAGGAGGTTGCACGTTTTCGTGAGAAAAAAGAGAGAAGAAAGCTGAACACGAAAAAAAAAACAAGAAAGAAAATGTAGAAAAGCTTTACGGTCCCGAGGCTTAAAAGAAAAAGGAGAAATCGCATCGCACGAGATCGGAAAAAAAAAAAAGCCAAAGAAAATGACAAGAGAAAAATACTTCTCTCCGAGGATGGAGACAAAAGCCTTTCTTTTTCTCTCTCTCGTCTCCATCCACGGACACACGAAAAAGGAAACACAATAATCTGCACAAAAAAGGGGGAGTCAAGATAGAGTTTGACTAGAGAGAGAACGGGGAGGATAAAGCTTGATGAGCAAGAGGAGAGAAGGAGGGGGAAGAGGTTTTTTTTGGGGGCTGTAACAGAGACAGTTTTTGGGGGTAAGTCTGAGAGAGGCAGGAAAAGAGGAGAGAAAACCGAAAAAAAAAAAAGAAGAAAAAGGGGAGGGGGTCTGAGAAGAGAGCGCTCGGGCTCCTCCATCGGAGAGGATTGCCGGAAAATCTCTTCCCCCTCCCTGAGAGCCGACCACCGTCGCTGGACGTCCGTCACGTCCAGCCGTTGCGTCTCGCCTCGGTCCACCACGAACAAAGAAGAGAAAGTCAGAGGAGGGACCGAGAGCTTTTGGGGGAAAATCTGAGTGTAGGGAGTCCCCATCCGCCTGAAAAAGACCCCAAGGTGCCACCGACAAGCATCCGACCACCGCGTTGCCGCCGGCCAGCCACGAACAGGTGGGTTCTCATCCTTTATCTTCCTCTGTTTTCGCCCCTCCTTCCCCTGCCTCTCGGGAGCCGGGCATACCGAGCCTATTCGGTGGTCGCCCGGCCCCGTCGACCGAGGCAAACATATGTTTGACATCCAATGAGGATGGTCCAAAGGTTATATGTCGAAATTTGACCGTAAACTTTGTCAAAATCGGATCTATGGCCACATTTGTAGGCGCCTCTCACCTGTTTGTCGAAATGCCCCAACAAAGCTTTTTGAGTTAAAAACTCCGAATCCGGTCTTGTTGTTTTTGGACGTTTCTACGCAAACCGAGGCAAGGTTGTGGTTCAATATAGTTGATCATGTCTTTACACGGCACATTTAAGTCGAAAAACAACTTGAATCTCAGCCTAAGGTCTTCGCTCGAACCCGCTTACCACCCGTTTGGTAAAATGCATAGATGGAGGTCCGAATCATTTTTTTTTGTGGACTCGGTGCTCGGAACTCGATTTTTTATGTTTGGTTAATTCTTATATCCGTTGAATGGTGCCTTCCGTTGTGTTTTCTTTGTGATTTCTCTCGGTTTTGTGGCATATCTCTCGTTGTTCGAGTCGGCCATGGACGTGACCTTCGCCGGAGCTCCATTCTCCTTTGCCCAGTGACACCTGTGGCTCGAAGCCGCCACTGTCAGTTCGCTTTTTTTTCATGTCGTGTATGCTTGGTTGTTTGGGTTTTACATTTTCTTGTGGCCGAAAGTTTGGGAATCGGAGAGTGAATCTTGGTTGCCGGTGTCGTTCGGCGGCCAGAGTTACCCGAAGGTTCGGCGGATGGGGGGTCGATGGTGAGAGCGTGAGTCCAGTGTAGGTAGTCGGCGTTGGCGGCCCGCGTCGTCGGTCGGAGGCCTAAAAGCCTTCTTGGTGAGGTCTCGATTGAAGAATAGGAGTTCTCGGTGAAGAACAGTAGGAAGCAGGGGAGCTTTTTGGGCAGGAAGGTCAGGCGCAGGAGGGGATGAAGAAGAAAGAAGAATAAAGAAAAGAATAAAAAGGAACAAAAGAGAAAAAGACAAAGGAAAAAAGGAAAATCAAAAGAAAAGAATAAAAAAAAATAGAAAAGGAGTGGGGGGAATCCCGGGTCATGTGTCGGGCGGATCGGGTCAGGGGACCCGGTCCGGAATTATTGTATTATTAAAAATATTAAAACACAAAAAATATTTAAAAATGCAAAAAGAATATTAAAATATTAAAAATTCCAAAAAAATTCGAAAATGTTTCAAAACCCAAAAAAAATTAAAAGTCTGAAAAAACATTAAAAAAATTTAAAAAAAATTCAGAAAATTTCAAAAAAATTAAAAAATCCAAAAGTAATTTTAAAAAAATCAGAAAAATTCCAAAAATTCGGAAAATCAAAAAATATTGTTTGGGCTTTGAAATTTGCCTTTGCTTGCTTCTTTTGTGTGAATAGTGCCGTGTTCGATTTCTCGCGTCTTGAATTGCGTGCTTAATTTATTCTCGCCTGTGGTTGATTAGGTACGTTAAACTCGCATGTTGATTGTCGCTTCCCTTAACTCGGTTAGGAATGGAATTTTGAGATTCCCAATTAGTGTGAACAAGTTAGGCGGTAATTGGACAAGATTAGGTACCGAAAGGGCATTAATTGATCAATTAATGTAATGAGGTCCCCGTACCTATTGAATCTCTGGTTCGTAGAAGTGAAGCATTTCTCCCGTGCTTCACTTGGGTGTCTAATCGACCCACCAAAAATTGATTAGTGGCGACTCCTAATTAAAAATGATTTGCTTGTTAACAATTTAAATTTAAGTCGCGAATTGGTATGGGCTTGGGAGAGCTCGAGCTAGGTTTAACTTAGTAATCCATCAGCCTTAACCCGTTAGGCTTCCGGGCCGGTTCGGGAAGGTCGCGACAGCTTGGCGACTCCACTGGGGAGTTCTTAGTGGACTTAGGCCGTTTGTCTTGTTCAAATACATCCCTAACGTGATTGTTCTTGTCATTGACCCCTTATTTTGCAGGTTTGGGATTTGGGGAATGAGTGCTTATTTTTTTGGGTGCTTGAAGCATTGTTTGCTTATAAACTGTTGTGCATGCTTTAAATGTTTTAGCACTACACTGTTGCACACACAACCATGCTGCCGAACCTGGGCCGCGATAGGACATTTTAGGATGGTGTTAAGAAAGATACAACCTCGAACGCGAGACCGCGATGTAGAGGTTGCCTTTCTTCTCCCCGAAAATTCTTTCTTGGTGTCGTAAGTGTTTACCCTTGTCCGCGAGACCGCGTGATTATAGGATATCTCTTTCGACTGAGCCGGAGTTAAGAGGACCTGACACCAACGCGAGACTGCGACGGTCAGATCACCCTCTTAGCTTCACTTTGTTAAACTGTCTAGAGTAGGAATCAGCCACACGTTATATTCGCATGTTTATGTGATCGAAAGTTCGTCATCCACTGTAAGTATGATTTCTCTCTTTACCTGTTCACTTTTGGTTGGAACTTTCATTTTTGAAATTCGTGGAAATCAATTGAATGCCCTAAGTGATTTAGGCTTATAATTGAAAGTTTTGACAATCACTCTTGACAGTAAGCCTTGAGCATCATTCTCAAACATCTCAGATTTGGCCTTACAAAACAGATGATCTTATCTAAATTTTCAATGATGGGCTTAAAGTCACATTTTGTATAGAAATTCTTCCAAGTCAAGATTATATTCTAGGGCATAAAATTGAAATTACATTTTCAACAAAATTCTTTATTGTTCACATTTTGGAATTGGAATTCAAATCACGTTTTGTGTATTAAAACGAGAATTGTCTCGCCTTTCCAAAAACCGAAAGTCACAAATCAGTTTTTCAAAATTGATGCCACATTTTGCAATGAAACATTTGGAATAAAAAGGGCATTCGATTGATAGCTGCGATTTGATCTTTTAATGATGCCTCCTCTTATGATGAAGTTTTGGTGAAATACCGAATGCCCACAAATAGGGACCATGGGGGTATGTATCGTCACCTTACTTTCGTTATAAGAGACGGCATCAATGAAAGATCGCTTTTTCATTCAAATACTAACATTGTCTTCCTTTTGCAGGTTATACATGACGACCACTCCTTGGCATTCACTCGCTTGATCATGCACAAAAAAAAAAGAATTTAAAACTAGGATGAGAATTGTGTTCATCACACTCTTCTATACAATAGCTTCTTGGACTTTGTCCTTATCATTATTCATATTAGGAATTGTGCTTTGTGTTTGGGGTTTCGTTTGCGGACCCAATCGAACGCTTTGTAAATCGTGTAATACACATTTTTTAGTAATGAGGTTTGATTCCATAAGAATCATCTTTCTTTAAAGGTACTTAAAGTGTTTCAAACTAACATGTTGGGTTGGACTTTCTTACCTTACCTTTAAAAAATTTTGAAAACGAGTATCAAAAAAGACTCACATAAAATTGCATCTCCTCACCTGACTAATTTCGCAGATTGATTTGCAAAACGACACCGTGAGATGGTAAATCTGTAATCGTTCCAATTAGAACTTCTTGTACAATAACTGACTTGTTTTTTCATTTTTGTCAAAATAGGTAAAGGGGCAAAGGGTGAAGGCCGCTTGGGAACGAGTTGAAAACGTGCCACTGGGTCCCTCAAAATAGGGAGTCTCCACTTGTGTACTCACTTGTACAAAAGATGATTTATGAGGCGTACGCAAATCGGAACAAAATAACGATGTCAGATGATCACCCACTTGATAAAAAAGGACGATTCAAGAAAAGCCAACTCTCAAATAAGAGTAAGAGGGGCACCGTTGTATCCGCGGAGGATGAAGATGAGGATCGCACGACAGACCCATTGGAGCACCAAGAGATGCGTAATCGAGAGATAAATTGGGGGCATGGAATGTCAAAACCGCCCAATTCAATGAAAAAGGGTGTATTTTGTTCTCAAAGTTCATTCACTTTAATATAGAAATGATACTTCCTTTTCTTTTTTACCTAGGGTGGATTTGAATGAAAGACCCGACAAGAGCATGGCAAAGCAACGTACATTAAAATTATCTGACTAAAACACGAAGTGCGTGTGATCAAGAAGCCAACGTCCCTACTAATGACGCACAGGAAAACATTTGATTCAGCGTGGAGCGTGATGAACTCCCCCTCATCCCTGCCAAGGAAGCATTAGAGATAAAATTATCAACTTCGTCATGAAAGGGTGTATACCGTTCCTAAATTTAGTCCAATTGAGAATGAGAATAACATGTTTTATCTCATTTTTGCAGATGACGAACGAGGCAAGTCACCCAAGGGGTAACCATCGCCTATGAAGTATAATAAAATGGAGTCGACTGGTTCAACACAAAATAAAGAAATGTGTTTGACCATAGCAATAATACTTCCTGCTAGAAAGACATGACGAGGCCAAACTGTCCATCCCATTGTGACAAATGAAAGGTTGCGTCATGATGGGGCAAAATAGCGCATTTGAAGAACTTCTGTCCATCAAACTAGGGACATGCAAAAAATAGTCGGGGGCACAATTAGTCAAGATGATCAAAGGTGGAAGACCCGAGCAAAGGACAATGAAAATTAAACAAGTGTCTGTAAGAAGGCATGAAGGAGTATTGAATATATTGAAGTCTCCGGAAGAGAAAGCATCTAACTAGGGCGAGGGTCATCCAGCTGGGGCAAGTAGTTTTAGTATAATCAGGCTTGTGAGTAAGTTCCTTCTCCCCCAACAAGTGAATAGATGCGAAAGAGACATATGCCAGACAGATAAATGTAGGGCAGATCATGTTGTGGGCGGTGCCTCCAAACACTTAAGAGGGAATATCAAGCAACTTTGAGGAAGGAGTTGCAAAGGAAAAGCTCAAGCGACGAGATTGCACGAAGAGGACAACTTAGTCCAGAATTGAGCTATCCCCAAAACAAAAGGGCGTATATTGTTCCCAAATTATTCCAACTGAGAATGGAAATGACTCGCCCCATCTCTCATTTTGCAGACAAAACAATGTGTTTGATCAAGGTGACAACACCTTCTTCTAAGAAAGCATGATGAAGGTGAATCATCCATTTTGCTACAACAAAAAGGGAAGGCACCCATGGGACAATGCCCTCAAACGTTGAAATAAGAAGTGCCAAAAGTCAAAGGCAGACGAAAGCGGATGAAGGGTAATCTTGTATCGATTCCAATTTACCCTTTGTATTCTTTTCCTAACATGTTCCATCTTTATCCTTGATAGGAGTTGTTAATACCCGGGAAGGAAAATTCAAATGAGAACAAATGGTATCATTTCCAATTGTCCGTTTTAATATCATTTTTGACATAATTCTCTTTTCCTTTGATAGGAAGCATTAAAAACCTGAAGGACAAATGCAATCAAGGGGTAGTGTTGTATCGTTCCTTTTTTTTTAATCCTTAAAGGGTCTTTAACTAACACATTCTTTCTATTTCTTTACAGGGTCACCAAGTCGCCATACCACAGGTAAGTACCCTTCCTCCAAAATTCAAATGAAAATTTTCTTCACGAAAATAGAGGGAGTTTTCGATGTGTTTGAGAAAAGAGCACAAAAGTAGAATTGTGAAAGCAAACTTTTCACGAAAATTTTGAATATCGTCTTTATCCAAAAATTGCTTTGATGCTTGGCGGATCGTTCATTTTGAATCAAAATTCC
Source organism: Syzygium aqueum (assembly GCA_031216185.1). Lineage (NCBI taxonomy): Eukaryota > Viridiplantae > Streptophyta > Magnoliopsida > Myrtales > Myrtaceae > Syzygium > Syzygium aqueum. Next base: position 36,030,335 of record CM062235.1, on the reverse strand, counting down.
TTGTGGAGATGGATCAATTCATGATGATCTCAACGAAATGAAAAGGAGGATGTTAATTATGCCAAGTGAGAAACACTTAAGATGAGGAAAGGCAAACCATTCCCAAACACGTCCTATAAACACTTTGAGAGGAGCAGAAAAGCGAAACTCGTGATGTTTAGGGACGAGAGATTCATTTGCGAATAGTATACCGATCGAAATGAAAAGAGGCATTTCCTTCTTATATCCTATACACTACAGGTGATCATAGTCAAGCCCATTTGAGCCTTTAAATGTGAAGAATTCTCAAAATACCCCTGTCAAGAACCATCCCACAATTGGGGCAAATTTGGAGATTTTGGGTTAACAACATTTGGTAAAAAGATGAGAAAGATTTCTTTACTCTCACTGGTGTCAATCTTTTTGTAGTAACTTCAGGTGAATCCTTGTGGAAACTCGAAGCATCCCCAAATGAAGAAGAGCATTCATTTCTCTACCCAAACACTCATACCCTTGTTTAGCCAAGTTGAGCCTGAATATTCATTTCTAAAGCCCAAATGGTGATTATCTCCCTACATTGGGACAAAGCATGTGATTTATCAAGGCAATGGATACTCGCGAGACAATGTGGAAAACATCTCGAAAGTCCTAAAAAAAAAAAATTCGAAAGTCAAATGAAAACTAGGGGGCATGAAAAAGCAGTGTGCCTAGTAAAAGCAAGGCCAATGCCCATTAAAAAAAAGAGAGAAAAAGTAGCATCAAGAGAAGAATTCATTTGCGAGGAAAAAGTGTCAAAAGCAAAATGTCTGCATGAAAAGAAAATCATTGCAAATGCAAAAGTCATCAGAGCAAATAGCGAAGCTCATGTATTGAAGTGGTTAGTCGATGGACTTTCGAGACAAATTGGATTTCAAAAGTCAAGTGTCCTCGACAAGATTAGATGATATGGTAATAATGCCATGGTGATCACCAACTTTTGAACCCCTTTTGAAAATTTCTGGGCCTTTCAAACATTTACCCAAACCAACATTACAACCATTTCCCGAAGTCTCTTCTGATTGGGATGATTCAAGTGAAAATAAGGACTTTACAAAGAAGTTGCCGCTTGAAGAAGTGGGGGGCAAGGTGATTTTATCTCATCTTAAAGTTTCTTGACTTGTAAACCTGGTGAGGATGTTGATCCATAATTATTTCATTTCTTGGCCGATAGTGCTAATCCATTGTTGAAACCGCAATCATACCCACATTACAGTCCTTTAAAGGACCTCTTAGATTGATTGAGGTGTATTTATTGCGAATGATTCTCGAAGCCTTCGACATTGGTAATGTGAGATACATTAGAGATCTGACTATTTCCCACATCAATGGATGGGATCAAACAGCTTTCTTGAGAGTTTGTAAGAAGCCATTTTCCGATTAAGGAGCTCTTGTTTGGCATATTTAACTAACTCTTTTCATGGACCGAGGTCTTTTCTGATAAAGATTTATCTCCTAACGGAATTCGATGATTAATGACGCCTTTCAAGCCTAAAGGCAATTTTGCGATATTGAAGAATGCTGAATGCTTTCCAAACAATTGAATCTATCCTGAATTGTTCATATGATCAATATTTTCTCATTGATGATACCCTTTTGATATTGTCTCTCATGACATTGATCTCGCCTGGTTTGCCTTCATTACCAGAGCGTTTGGTATAACGCATTCCATTAAATGCGCAGTATCCATTTTGGAATCTTTTGATCAACATGTACAGCAAGCTCTAACAGTTCGAAGCCATCCTCACATGAGAGCTCTTCCCTACGTGAGATCGTGCTCTTCCGAAGGTTTGTGCGTTCATCCTTAAACCACGCAACGCAAAGGTTTGTGCATTTATTGCGTAACACCCTGATTTCAAAAAGGTTGCGGGTCTATCCTTAAACCCAGATTTCAAAAGGTTTCGGGTCTATCCTTAAACCCAGATTTCAAAGGTTGCGGGTCTATCCTTAAACCCAGATTTCAAAAGGTTGCGGGTCTATCCTTAAACCCAGATTTCGAAAGGTTGCGGGTCTATCCTTAAACCCAGATTTCAAAAGGTTGCGGGTCTATCCTTAAACCCAGATTTCAAAAGGTTCCGGGTCATCCTTAAACCCCGATTTCAAAATGTTCCGGGTCTTTCCTTAAGCCCTAATTTCAAAAAGTTTTGGGTCTTTCCTTAAACCCAGATATCAAAAGGTTCCCGATTTTGCCTTAAATCTCGATTTCAAAAGGTTTTGGGTCTTTCCTGAAACCCTGATTTCAAAAGGTTCCGGGTCTATCCTTAAACCCTGATTTCAAAAGGCTTATAGGTCTATCCTCAAACCGTGTTTTTTGTTTACCACATAAAGTCCTGAGTGAAAAACCTTAGGCACATTAAAATCCTTAGTGAAAAACATTAGGTATTTCAAAACCTTGAGTGCGATTTACCTAGGCATACTTTCAGGGTTTTAATCCCTATTTGTTCCTTCGAGCTGTCGTTCCTATTACCGGTCATAGGGTTTTAACCCTTAGACGAGATCTTAGCTGTTCATAGGGTTTTAGTCCCTAAGTTAAATCTTCGACATTCATAGGGTTTTAGTCCCTAGGTGTTCATTCAAGGTGTTGTTTCCATTGCCGTTCATAGGATTTTAGTTCCTAGGCGGGATCTTAGCTGCTCATAGGGTTTTAATCCCTAGGTGGAATTTCCGACGTTTACAGGGTTCTAGTCCATAAATGTCAGCCCAGAGTCTCTTTCTTTGCCCGGCGAGCTTTCGTAGCCCGGAGCGCCCCTTCGACCTGGTGAACTTTCACAGCCCAAAGTCCTTTTCTTTGCCCGGCGAGCTTTCGTAGCCCGGAGCGTCCCTTCGACCTGGCGAGCTCTCGTAGCCTAGAGTCTCTTTTTTTGCCCGGCGAGCTTTCGTAGCCCGGAGCGTCCCTTCGACCTGGCGAGCTTTCGCAGCCCAGAGTCTTTTTCTTTGCCCGGCGAGCTTTTGCAGCCCGGAGCGCCCCTTCGACCTGGCGAGCTTTCGCAGCCCAGAGTCCTTTTCTTTGCCCGGCGAGCTTTCGTAGCCCGGAGCGTCCCTTCGACCTGGCGAGCTTTCGTAGCCCAGAGTCTTTTTCTTTGCCCGGCGAGCTTTCGTAGCCCGGAGCGTCCCTTCGACCTGGCGAGCTTTCGTAGCCCAGAGTCTTTTTCTTTGCCCGGCGAGCTTTCGTAGCCCGGAGCGTCCCTTCGACCTAGCGAGCTTTCATAGCCCAGAGTCTTTTTCTTTACCCGGTGTTGACACCTAAATTTTACCGACATTCATTTAGTATAATTTGCATAGAAAATTAGGGATTAAATTTTTAACCCCTAAACAAAAATATTTGATTTTTGCATAACATATAGTTTAGGTTCATTTTTTAATTACATTTGCATCAAATTGGCGATGGCAACGAACTTAAAATTTTATCGGACGAGACTCGGTTCGCTCGGGGATGTTAGGGCCGAGAATTTCACGTTACACGGGCTTGGTTGATTTAATTTGGGCTTAATTTAATAATGTGAGTTTAATTAATTTAGCCCAAGTTAATTCAGCCCATTTAATTTAATTAAGACCTAAGCCCAAGCCTAAGCCCATTAGGTTAATTAAGCCCATCTAATTTGACCTAGATTAGACTATATAAACATACATTAGGTCAAATTAGAGGGGGGAGGTCATAATTCAGGTCTGATTTTTTTGAGAGTGAGATTGAAGGAGAGAGAAGGAGAGACGCGCTGCTGCCGCTACCCGCCACCGCGTGCCACCGCTGCACCGGAGGTCGGCCACGCCGTCGCCAGCCCGCCACGCACAACGCCGCCTCAGCCCGTCGCTGTCCGGAGCCCGCGCACCGCCGCTCGCCGCGCGCCACCTTGCCGCACGCTGCTCCTTCGCCCCGACTGCCGCCGTGAGCTTCTGCCCTTCACGCCGCCGTGCCGGACATCCCAGTTCGTCGCCCTGCCGCGCCTCAGCCGCTGCACGCTGCCGCGAGGAGAACGTCGACGCTGCCGCGTTGTCTCTGCCCCGTGACGCCCTGCCGTCACGCCGTCGCTGACTGGAGACCACAGCAAGCCGGCGCTGCAGCAGCCATCACGTCGTCGCCGCCGTGCCGGAGAACACCCTCCGGAGTCGCGAACAGCCGGGCCTTCCACCTTGCCGGTCAAATACCGCCACCGTTGCTGCCCCGGAGACGTCCTGCCTCGCTGATCGCCACTGTTCCCGCCAGCCCGACGCCTGATCAGCCGCTGTTCTTGCCGTGAAGTCGCCGGAGCAGCCCCCACCGGTGATCCCGTGCCGTCCTCGCCGTGTTTCCCCACCGTGCCGAGCACTACCCCGGAGTCCCGCCGCCGTGCCCTCGCCGTGAGTCCCGTCGGCCGTGTCCCGCCGTCGTCGTTCCAATCCCGATCCCGAGCCAATTCAAATTTGGTAATTATCTAAATTAGGTGAGGTGATTATCCGATGCAATTTTGAATATGTAATTTCCTAGTTTGAATTGTTTGGAATATTGCATGTATATCCGGTAGACGTCTTAAGATAATGTTCATATCCGCAATATTTGAAATATTCAAATTAGGAATCGTTTTCCTAATTTAGCAACGTATCGGGACGTCTATCCGACTTTAACCCTAAAGTCCGATACGCGGCGGTATGGAAGAAATCATTATTCTATTCATAACCACTTGAATACGATAATGATTTCGATTCGCTTTCCAAATTTGAATAATCAATTATCCGTCAATATCTATAATCCTTTAGATATGACCGATAATTTGATTTTTGTGCCTAATCCGAGTTTGAAACAAATTTGGCGGATTGCGTGGTTGATTTGAATTTGATTGTTATCCTTGTTTTAAATTGTTTTCCTTTTCAAATAAAAAGAAAAACCCAAAAATATTTTCTGTTTTGATTTAAATTAGAATTTTTGCATGTCTAGGTTTTTTTGAATATATCCCGAAGGATGAGATAAATATCTAATTTAAATTAGGACGTAACGTGGCAAGTTTCCTAATTTAAATTAGGTATTATTTCAAGTCCTAATGGATTATTCACGTTATTTTATTATTCCGAATTTTTAATCAAAAATCCCAAAAATAAATCATTCTAGGGTAGATTAAGTCATCATAGTTTGCATGCTAATTTAGGTATTTTTGAATTTCGAATTTTAAACAGAAAATACCAAAATAGAAGTCATTAGGTTGCATGTTATTTCAGGCATTTTCATTAATTCCGAATTTCATTTAATTCCGAATTTCATTCATTAGAAAATACCAAAAAAATATTCATTCACACGTCATTAGAATTAAGTCACGTCGTCGCACGACATATATCATGCATGTTAGGTTGCATTATTTCGCATGTCATATTTGCACGTCATTGCATATAGGTTAGATTTCATTTAAATAAAGTGAAAATCCAAAAAAAGAGAAATTGAGTGAATGCTTTGTTAATTAGAAATCATATTAGGATTGTCTGTATGATTTTTCGCTAACAATGTAGACGCTTGCTGGATCCCGGGTAAGTTGTTCTCCTAAACTAGCAATTTATTTAATGCTTCGATTTATGGGTGTTAAATTGGTGGTTTGCGCACCCGCATGAACACCTCACATGTTAGTGACATTAGGTTAAAATGGATCCAAACGGCCTGCCGAAATATTTTTGAAATGAAAAGGTACCGAAAGGGCGTTAGACTAGATCTAGCGTAATCAAGTCCCCGGACTTAGAATCTCTGGTTCGTAGGAATAAAACATATATCCCTATGTTTTATTTAGGTTTCTAATCAGCCTACCGTAAAATGATTAGTGGCGACTCCAAGCATGAAAACATTTGCATGTTAATAACTTAAACCCTAAGTTGCGAATTGGTAGGACTTGGGAGGGTCCGAGTTAAGTTCAATCTTAATAATCCATTAGCCCCGAGAAATTGAACAAAATTTTTTAAAGGGTCGCGACAGCTTGGCGACTCCGCTGGGGACTTGAGTTAAAACTCTTAGTGGACTTAGGCCAGTTTTTCATTTCAAAAACAATTTTTGTTTGGCAGCGAGGATCCCAGGTACGTCCCTAACATTTTAAGGTGTTAAATGTTCTTGCAATATGGAAGGTATAAGGGGTGGCGTGATTGTTAACCTTTGTTTTGCAGGGAGGTGGTTGAATGTATGGTTTAATTTATGCACGAAGCGTTGTTTGATATAACATGCTGTGCATGCCTTACATTTACACTACACCGCACACACTACCCGCTGCCGGACCTGGGCGGCATAGGTTTAGGATGGTACTGAGACAGTGGACACCCCGACCAAAATCATTTGGTACGGGTCGCCCTCCTCGGTCCCGAAATTTCTTTCAAGGTGTCATTGAGTACCCACCACGGTTGTATCCCACTCAACCCGGGTCGGCTCTTTGACCAAGCCGGAGTCAGGGGAATCCTAGCCTAACCACCACCATGACTGGTTTAGCTCGGTATTCCTCTCGTCTCCATTTTGTAAGCCAGAGTCTAGGTAGAAATCGAACCTCACATTTCATGCGCATGTCTATGTGATTGCCATTTTTCCTACCCGGTGAAGTAAGTCTTCTAAACCTTGATCTTGCAATTTACTTACTTTTTCGTACATTTGGTCGGTCCATGATAGGTCTAAGTCGATCGTAATTTTTGAAAGTAAAAATCATTGAAATTTTTTTCAAAGGGAAAGAAAAAGAAAAGATAAAGCTTTGAAAAAAAAATTACTTTCAACTCTTATCATTATTTTCCTAAGTCTGTCATAATTCATTATTTCCTAAGAAATTTGTCATCATTTTCACAAATACATGGAATAATGAAAAAATGTCATGAAAATGGGAATAAAAGAGACGATTAGACTGAGTCATGGACCGATTGTTTTGAGGACTTATACTTACCCTGTTTTATTTTTGAAATTAGGTAACTACGGGTCGATCACGATCACCTATTCGCACTCGGTCAAAAACTAGAATGGCCGATCAAACTGAGTTGCAGGAACGTGTTGACGGTATGGTAGACCAGATCAATCAACTCGCCGTCGCCATGCAACAAATGACCGCTGAGATCAAGGCTCTTCGGTCGGTCCCTGTTCCGGCATCCCCTGAAGTGTCAGTCCCGAAGCATACAGGTGCGAAAAATGTCGATGTCGAGGAGGATGACGATATGCCTAAATTGGAGGATGACCCTATCCAGATTATTGTCGACAAACCGAAGCCGGACGAACGGGTCCATAAGCTCGAGGAGAGAGTTAAGCAGTTAGAGGGTTCGCAGGATTCGCCCTCGATTGACTTGTCCATGTACTCCCAGATTAAGATCCCGAAGAAGTTCAAGATGCCGGATTTCGATAAATACAATGGCACCACGTGCCCGAAAGCTCACCTGCAGTTGTACCACGTGCAAATGACCTCGTACGTTGACAACGAGCTTCTGATGATCCATGCATTCCAAGCTAGTTTGACCGGCCCCGCTCTGCACTGGTACCTCATGAAGAAGATCAATAGCCTCAAAAGCTGGAAGGAGGCCAGTGAAGCGTTCCTCAAACAATACCGGTTCATAACGGACATCGCTCCCACCCATGATGATCTCGAGCGGGCTCAAATGAAGAAGACCGAGTCTTTTAAAGACTATGCCATTAGGTGGAGAAATTTATCCGCTCAGGTTGTCCCGGAACCTATTGACAGTGAGCTGAAGAGGATGTTCGTCAAAACTCTCCCGTTCGAGTACCGTAATCGAATGGTTGCCATTCCAGCCGACAACTTCAACCAACTTATCCCCATAGGCGAACAAATCGAGATAGGATTGAAGGATGGATGGTTTGTCGAGCCGTCCTCGTCAGCCAAGAGATACAGTGCGAGAAAGGAGAAAGAACCGGCTGCGGAAGTGAATATGGCTTATAACCAACCGAGCCGGCGGAATACTAACCCAGCCCCGGCAATTCAGGTGGCTGAAGCTCAGCAGCAAAACACGAGCCGTCAACCTTTCCAGAGGTGGAACAACAGGAGACAATTCACCCCCCTCCCCGGTTCATTGTCACAAGTGTTGGCGGTACTCCGGAAGAAAGGTTTACTCACCAACGAGCCAAAGCGGCCCAATCCTGAGCAGTATCGTAACTTCGACCCGTCGAAAAAATGCGATTATCATATGGGTGAGGTCGGACACTCGACCGACGATTGCTTAGCCCTCAAGCACCGAATCCAGAACCTCCTGGACACGAAGGCTTTCTCATTCCAGTCCGCCAAGCCGAATGTTCAGAGTAACCCGCTTCCTGACCACACGGGCAATGTGAATGCTATATTCTGCTTCGATGCTGGTCGGATAAAAAACGTCAAGGTGTACACCGCTCAGGTCTACGGTGAATTGGTGAAAGCCGGGTATTACCCGGGCAATGAGGCCCTTCCCCTGGCCATCATGAAGGAAAGAATCTCAGCGATGGTGGAAGCTAAGATGATTGTTTATGCCGACCATACCGGCATCGTGTCCACTATCTCCGAGGTTATCATTGACTGGGACGAGGAGTTCGCCACATTAAACGCCGGGAAGGATAAGCTCAATCCTTTGCCCGAGGACATGCCTCCGCTCGAAGACGCAACTGATGACGAGGAGATAGGCACCCCCGCAGCTAATGAAGAGATAGTGATCGAGATTCCTCAACCTTATGAGTACTCTGACGATAGGGCAGTTCCCTGGTCTTACAGCCTCGATGTTGATTTGGTCACCAGATCCGGACGTGCTTATGGCCAAGCCAATGCTCAACCCGCAAAGCCGGTCACTGATGAAGAGGCTAAAGAGTTTCTGGCTGTCATCAAAGCCAGTGAATATAGCATTGTCGAGCAACTGCGCAAGATGCCCGCACAAATTTCTCTACTTGAGCTTCTTCAGACGTCGGTCAAGCATCAGAAAGCCCTAATGAAAGTGTTAAGCGAAGTCCACGTGCCTGAGACGATTGATCATGAGAGACTGGAAGAGTTCGTGGGCTCCATACTCCTCAAAGACCTAATAGCCTTTTCCGATGAGGAATTCCCTCTAGAAGGCAGAGGACATACCAAGGCCCTGTACATTTCTGTCAAGTACAAGGCCTCGCACGTGGCCCGGGTCCTAATCGATAACGGTTCGGCCCTGAACATTTGCCCTCTGGCGACTCTACATCGCCTTAAGGTAGATCCCTCGAGGATGAATGCTGCAAAGACTTCCGTGCGAGCCTTCGACGGAACAAAGAAGGAAGTTATGGGAGAAATTCATCTCGACATACAGGTTGGACCCACCGTGTTCAACGTCCTATTCCAGGTTATGGACATTCCCACCGCATTCAACTTTCTGCTTGGTCGTCCATGGATTCATACTGCTGGAGCTGTCCCATCCAGTCTGCATCAGAAGGTGAAGTTCGTGGTGGAAAGGAAGTTAGTAATTGTCCACGGTGAAGAGGAACACCCAATCTATCACGCAGCGGCTATCCCCTATGTTGAGCCGGATTGCAAAATTGAATCGAGCTATCAGTCGCTCGAGCTCGTATCGACCATTCACGCGTCTAGAGGATCATCGCCACCAGTCCCTGAGGTGTCGAATGCTGCTGTCATGGTCGGAAGAGTAATGGTCTCGCATGGTTTTATTCCGGGCGAAGGCCTTGGCAGGGATGGTCAAGGTATCCGCCGACCGATCGAAGTCTCTCAAAGACCCCGCACTTCTGGATTGGGGTATCAAGGGCCAACTACGCTGAACAATGAGAGACGAAGATACGGTCAAGGTCGAGGCCAAGGAGCTGAGCAGAACGATCAGCGACCCAACCAAGGGTCGAATAATGAAGAGCCTGTACGTGGTAGGATGCCTCCACATATCCGCACCACGTTTCCGGGTCCAGCGAGGATGATGCATGAAGAGACGGAAGTAGTCGACACGCTGGGGCAACCGAGTGGCAAGTTTGACTACTATGTGAAGTACTCGGCGCCCCCAAGCTTTTATTCGGACCCCCGCGACATCGTCCCTGACGGATGGGGAGGTATGAATGACCTAAAGATAGAAGACCCCGACGATGAGACAGAGGGAATCACTACCTTGTTCGACGACGTCTTCATTGGAGCTCTAGAGAAAGGACCGTTAGAGGGAATGGGCACAGGCCCACAAGAGAAAAATCTTTACTTTTCCGCACACTCCCCTGCGTGGGAATTTTTACTGCTTTCTAGGATTTGCCCCATTTCGGGTGCTGTTTGCATTTTCATTTCTAGGTTTTGATTATTGCAATTTCCATTCAATAAATGTAATTCATTTCAAAAATCAATGAAATTACAAAGTTTTATTCTCATTTTTGAGGGCATGATGAGGTATATCAAACCAGCCCGGTGATGATATCCAACCGATAAAAGAAAATATAATCCAAGGAGAACTCTGAGGCCTGGACTTCTTCATGTTTCCTCGTGTTGAAATCCTTTCGAAATGAATTTCAGAAAAAACAAAAAAATCAACAAACAAAAATTTTGCAAAAAATGCGATGATTAGCCCTGTTTGTCCTTCTGAATCCGCTGCTTTATGTTTCAGGGGCAATCTTATGATACGTGAGGGTATGGGAACGGTCCAATCCGGTGAATTATATTCCGCCGAGCTTGATCCAGATGATGCCGATGAATTTAACGATTCCTCGGATATTCAACGCGACCTAGAACATCATGAAAGACCTAAAGTTCTGACGGTCGATCAAACTATCGCTGTCAACTTGAGTGATTCCAGAGAACCCAAGGAGGTGAAGATAGGGGCAACCCTTCCCGAAGGTGAAGCCAAACGCCTGGTCCAATTGCTGAAAGATTACCAGGATGTCTTTGCCTGGTCGTATGCCGATATGCCAGGATTAGACCCTTCTATTGTGGAGCATGGCTTGCCTACTAACCCCGGCATGCCACCCAAGAAACAGAAGCTGCGAAGAACCAAACCTGAACTTGCAAAGAAGATAGAAGAGGAGGTCATGAAATTGTTGAAAGTGGGATTTATTGAAGTCACCCAATACCCTACTTGGGTAGCCAACATCGTGCCAGTCATGAAGAAAGATGGCCGAGTTCGGGTGTGCATCGACTATCGCGACCTGAACAAGGCTAGCCCTAAAGATGATTTCCCATTGCCGCATATAGACGTTCTCGTGGACAGTACTGCTGGATTCGAACTGTTTTCTTTCATGGATGGTTTCTCGGGCTATAATCAGATAAGGATGAAAGACAGTGATAAAGAGAAAACGGCATTCATCACTCCTTGGGGTACATTTCATTATAAGGTCATGCCCTTCGGCCTTAAAAATGCCGGGGCAACGTATCAGCGTGCAATGGTAGCCCTTTTCCATGACATGATGCATAAAGAGACCAAGATTTACGTCGATGACATGATTGCTAAGTCTCGACTTGGAGAAAGTCATGTTGACACCCTGAAGAAGCTGTTCGACCGACTCCGTGAGTTTAAACTCTGTCTCAACCCGGCAAAGTGCATATTCGGGGCAACGTCGGGCAAACTACTTGGGTTTGTAGTAAGCAGTAAGGGCATCGAAATCGATCCTTCCAAAGTGAAGGCTATATGTGAGCTACAACCCCCGTCAACCGTGAAAGAAGTACGTAGCCTCCTGGGCAGATTGAATTATATAGCTCGGTTCATTTCCCAGCTCTCCGAAACTGTTAAACCGTTCTTCAAGCTTCTAAGGAAGAATACTCAGGTGGAATGGGATGATAATTGTCAAGAAGCATTTAGGGAACTGAAGCAGTACTTGATGAAACCACCAGTGCTAGTCCCTCCAGTGCCGGGGCAGCCTCTGATTCTCTATCTCACGATCCATAGCGAGTCTTTGGGAGCTATGTTAGCACAGAAAGGTCCCGAAGACGGGAAGGAGCGAGCCATTTATTATTTGAGTAAGAAATTCACTGTCTCGGAATTGAACTACTCTGAAGCCGAGAAAACTTGCGCTGCACTAGTATGGGTGCTCCATCGGTTGAGACAGTATACACTGCATCACCAGACTCTCCTGGTGACTGAGAATGATCCCATCAAGTACTTACTTGATCAACCGGCTTTGATAGGGAAGCTAGCCAAATGGCAAATTTTGATTTCGGAATTCGATGTCCAGATGATGCCACAGAAGTCAGTCAAAGGTCGAGTGATTGCTGATGTGTTAGCTGAGAATCCGAGAATTTCGGAGGATGATGGATATTCCCCAGAGGACCGCATTTTAGTGATAAAGGAAGACGCGTGGACTATGTTCTTCGATGGAGCCGTGAACTTGACTGGTTCCGGCACTGGGGCAGTCTTAATATCCCCAGATGGGCAACATTACCCGGTAGCAGCAAAGTTGGTGTTCCCGTGTACCAACAATATAGCCGAGTACGAAGCTTGTATCCTCGGACTTCAAGCCGCAGTGGAAATGGGGATAACCAAGTTAAAGGTGTTTGGTGATTCTGCTCTGATTATTCTGCAAACTCTGGGAGAATGGAAGACGAAAGATACCAAGCTAGTGCCATACCATGAATATCTCGAAGAAATCATAAAGGAGTTCGAAGACATTTCCTTCGAATACTTGTCGAGATCTCACAATCAGTTTGCTGATGCGCTAGCTACACTGTCATCCATACTACAGGTGACTGGTGGAGTAGAAGTAGAACCCTTGAAGATTGAAGTCCTGACAAAGCCGGCTTACTGTATGGCTGTGACTAGAGAACCTGATGAAAAACCATGGTATTACGATATCATGAATTATGTCCAGAGACAAGAATTTCCTGAAGAAAGCACTCCGGCTGACAGGAAATATATAATGAAAATGGCCTCAAAATTCTTTGTCAGTGGTGAAAAGCTATACAAGAGATCCCATGACTCGATCCTGCTGAGGTGCGTGGACGCAGTTGAAGCCACCAGAATCATGCAAGAAGTGCACGGGGGGTATGTGGTCTACATATGAATGGCCACATGTTAGCCAAGAAGATCATGAGGCTGGGATATTATTGGCTTAGTCTCGAAAGTGACTGTATCCAGCATGTTCGAAGATGTCATAGCTGTCAAGTTTACGGGGATAAGATAAATGTTCCCCCCACAGAGTTGCATCAGCTGTCCGAGCCGTGGCCATTTTCTATGTGGGGCATCGATGTGATTGGCCCAATCAATCCAAAGGCATCAAATGGACACCGGTTCATCCTGGTGGCAATTGACTATTTCTCCAAGTGGATCGAAGCCGCGTCGTATGTCAATGTTACAGCGAAGAATGTTGTGAGGTTCATCAGGCGAGACATAATCGCTCGTTATGGTGTCCCCGAAGCCATTATCACCGATAATGGGACGAATTTGAACAACAAGTTCGTGGACCAGTTGTTCGACGAGTTCAAGATTCGGCATTTGAATTCGTCTCCCTATCGTCCACAGATGAATGGAGCAGTCGAAGCCGCTAACAAGAACATCAAGAAAATTTTGGCCAAGACGGCTGAAAATTATCGTGATTGGCATGAAAGATTGCCGTTTGCATTGATGGCGTATCGGACTTCTATCCGAACCTCTGTCGGTGCAACCCCTTTTTCCTTGGTGTATGGTATGGAAGCAGTCCTGCCTGTCGAAGCAGAGATCCCTTCCCTGCGTGTTTTATCCCAGGTGGAGTTGTCTGAAGCGGAATGGATGCAACAGAGACGTGAGCAGCTGAACCTGATTGATGAAAAACGGCTGAGGGCCATTTGCCATGGTCAAACCTATCAGCAGAGGACAGCTAGGTCCTTTAACCAAAAGGTGCGTCCAAGACACTTCGAGGTAAATGATCTAGTCCTAAGGAAGGTGCTGCCAATCTTCCTTGTTCCCGGAGGTAAATTTGCTCCAAACTACATCGGCCCATATGTAGTTAAGAAGGTACTTCCTGGAGGTGCTTTGATTCTTGCAGAGATGGATGGTCGTGTGTTTTCCAATCCTGTCAACTCTGATGCTGTGAAGATGTACTATCCTTGATAAAATCTCACATTTTGCAGCAAAAGTTTTTCAGTATCTGGTCTTATACTTTGAATTGCAAACATTTCACTGATGAATAAATGATTTCAATCAACTTTGAAATGAAATGTGTGCATTGGCTTTAAATTCTGCATGGTTATTTTGTCGATTGGCATTATCAATTTCGAAGGGAGGAAATCTGTTTAGACAATTTGATAACCTATGCGGAATGAATTGAATATGTCGAATGAGGTGCCTTGGGATGATGAAAGGCAAGCCCTATCCTACACACTGTCCCATGCATTAATCCCCAGCGAGTTGAGTAGTAAAAGTGAATAAAAATCCCCAGCGAGTGGAGTGGAAAAATTTCCATGACTGCAAGGTAAAGAGTTCTCTCGCAAAAGGTACGATGACCGAAATGACAAGAGGCATTTCATTTCTCTATCCCAAACAATACAGGTTATCCATTGTTCAACCATTTTGAGCCTAAACAGTTGGAGGAATTCTTTCAAATTACCCCTGTCAAGAACCACCCCACATCGGGGCAAACTGGAGGTAAATCAGTACTATGTGGTGAAAAATGTGTAGAAATCATCTTGCTCTCACTTGCATCAATCTTCAAGTGTTGCTTTTTCAGATGAATTCATGCGAAAGTTCAAGTGCCTTAGGATGATGAAGAGCGTTTCTTTCTCTATCCTACACATGTTTTTACCCTTTGTTGAGCCCAATTGAGCCTGCAAATTCATTTCTTAAACCCAGTTGGTGATCATCCCCCACACTGGGGCAAGGCAAAGGTCATCATTGTTCAACCAGAGTATCAGGAGTGTCAACTGAAGACAAGAGGCTTTTGAGTTCAAACAGCAAGTTATTCAGTCAGATTAGCTGGTCAGTGTTTACCTTGTAAACAGCATGTGTCAAAAAAAAAAAGGGGAAAAGAGGGAGCAAAAAGGACAAGAAAGAGCAGTGTGCCTGGCAAAAGCAAGGTCAATGCCCAATGAAAAGTGTCAGGACACGGCATATCAAAATCCCCAGTGGACAAGTCCCAAAGGAATCAAGTGATGAATATCTGAAGCCAATGGAGCGTTCACCGAGAAGATAATCTCTGGTGAAGAAGAGGACATGTGACAATGCCAAGATGATCACCAACTCATTCACCTTAATCATATACATTTTGAGCCTAATGATCCATTCATTTCTCAACCCATAAACCGAGCCTACGTTACGTCCCTTACAAAGTCTCTTCAGATTAGGGCACTTGAACTAACGTAGAATTCCATATGTTTATAAGCTTAGCTCGAAGAAGTGCGAGCAAACACATTTCTATCTCATGTTGCAGGGTTCTTGATTTGTAAACCCGGAGACAATTGCAGAGTATTTTCTTTCAATAGCTTCGACTCGAAGAGTCCCCTTTGCTAAGCCATTGACCAAGCCCATGTTACAGTCCTGGTAAAGACATCTTGGATTGGTAAGGTCGTACCGATTGCGAGAATACTCAGACCCTTGTTGACATGATGAAAGTGCAAATGAGCGATTCTCAAATAAATCAGCCTTTTTTGTTAAGAATGAGTGAAAGCCCTTTCGGACCGGAAATCCCTCATTCGACATTTTCAAGATATCCGCTTGTGAGTTCGGATTGTCTTGTCATGATATTTCCCCAACGAAGTTTATAATGCCGATTTGACAGAACCATTATGCATGAAAAAACCAGTTGGAATCATAGTGCATGAATATGCGTGTTCTTGTTTGTCCATGAATGCATATTACATGTTGTTTAAAGTCGTGTCTAACAGGAGACACACTCTCAGGAGTCAGAGATATCGCCAGGTAAGTATATCTCTATATCCCTAACCTGTTCGAGCAATCGTCAGGTCCCCACATTGAATCAGTTTGTTACGATCTCTAGATGCCTTTGATGATGTTCAAGTATTTATTGATCAAGCCTTTTCAGGTACCTCTGATGATATCCAGGTACTTTGTCAAGGAACCCTCGAACATTCGGGCTAGCCCGTTTGTTCACCAAAATCATTGTTTTCACACAATCTCGAGAGGATTCCCCCGTGAGACACCTATGGAGATGTATAGGTGCCGCGGCCAAATCTTTACAAATACCTATGGAGATATATAGGTATCTTGTAAAGGTCGGAATTTTTCTCTAATCTCAAGAAGATTCCCCCGTAACTCACCTATGGCGATGTATAGGTGAAGCGGCCAAATCTTTACTAGTGTCTATGGCGATGTATAGATGTCTAGTAAAGGTCGGAATTATTCTTTAATCTCGAGTATTCCCCCGCGGTATACCTATGGCGATGTATAGGTACGGCGGCCAAATCTTTATAAGTGCCTATGGCGATGTATAGGTATCTTATAAAGGTCGGAATACTCTCTCCCCCGGATATTCCCCCGCAACTCACCTATGGCGATGTATAGGTGGAGCGGCCAAATCTTTATGAATACCTATGGCGATGTATAGGTGGTTCATAAAGGTCGGAATATTCCCTCAACCCCCAGGTTTTCCCCCGTGTCTCACTTATGGCGATGTATAAGTGACGCGGCCAAATCCTTATGAGTACCTATGGCGATGTATAGGTATCTCATAAGGGTCGGAATATCCTATTTAGTTCCCCCGTGACGCACCTATGGCGATGTATAGGCGCAGCGGCCAAATCTTTACAAATACCTATGGCGATGTATAGGTGGTTTGTAAAGGTCGGAACGTTTTTACACTTTTTTATCTCACGAATCCAGGTGATGATTGGATACGTTGAGCTTTCTTCGTGTTCGTGTGTTTTGACTTAACTGCAGATCACCGACACTCATCAACAGTTTATCAGGCCCTTCAAAGAGGGGCAGCTGTTGACACTTAAATTTTGCTCAATCATTTAGAGTTTTAACTGCATAGAAAATTGGGGATTAATTTTTAACCCTTGACCAAAAATATTCTCATTACATTCCATGGCACATAGATATTAGGTGTCTTTGCATTAATATAATTTAGTGAAACATGTTTTTCTTTTATTCTATTTTATTTTTTTTATAAAAAAAAGTCATTAGAAAATTTAAAAAAAAAGAGAGAGAAGACAAAAGGGGACACTATCTTGGCTCCCTCCCTCTGCACACTTACACCCAAAAAGAAAAAGGTGTTCAACCACAATTCAGAGAAAAAAACAGAGAAAGTAGAGAGGAGTAAAAGAAAAAAAAAAGACGAAGGAAAAAGACGAAAATGAAGAATGAAGCCATTTCCTTTTTTCTTCCCGGACTAACACAAGGGGATTTGTTTCTCTCTCCTCCAACACTTTCACAAATAAAGAAACAAGTGAGAAAGGACAAGAAAAGGAGGTTGCACGTTTTCGTGAGAAAAAAGAGAGAAGAAAGCTGAACACGAAAAAAAACAACAAGAAAGAAAATGTAGAAAAGCTTTACGGTCCCGAGGCTTAAAAGAAAAAGGAGAAATCGCATCGCACGAGATCGGAAAAAAAAAAGGCCAAAGAAAATGACAAGAGAAAAATACTTCTCTCCGAGGATGGAGACAAAAGCCTTTCTTTTTCTCTCTCTCGTCTCCATCCACGGACACACGAAAAAGGAAACACAATAATCTGCACAAAAAAGGGGGAGTCAAGATAGAGTTTGACTGGAGAGAGAACGGGGAGGATAAAGCTTGATGAGCAAGAGGAGAGAAGGAGGGGGAAGAGGTTTTTTTTGGGGGCTGTAACAGAGACAGTTTTTGGGGGTAAGTCTGAGAG
The DNA here is from genome assembly GCA_031216185.1 of Syzygium aqueum. Taxonomy (NCBI): domain Eukaryota; kingdom Viridiplantae; phylum Streptophyta; class Magnoliopsida; order Myrtales; family Myrtaceae; genus Syzygium; species Syzygium aqueum. The sequence continues at coordinate 36,012,693 of CM062235.1, read as the reverse complement.
AGGCAGGAAAAGAGGAGAGAAAACCGAAAAAAAAAAAAGAAGAAAAAGGGGAGGGGGTCTGAGAAGAGAGCGCTCGGGCTCCTCCATCGGAGAGGATTGCCGGAAAATCTCTTCCCCCTCCCTGAGAGCCGACCACCGTCGCTGGACGTCCGTCACGTCCAGCCGTTGCGTCTCGCCTCGGTCCACCACGAACAAAGAAGGGAAAGTCAGAGGAGGGACCGAGAGCTTTTGGGGGAAAATCTGAGTGTAGGGAGTCCCCATCCGCCTGAAAAAGACCCCAAGGTGCCACCGACAAGCATCCGACCACCGCGTTGCCGCCGGCCAGCCACGAACAGGTGGGTTCTCATCCTTTATCTTCCTCTGTTTTCGCCCCTCCTTCCCCTGCCTCTCGGGAGCCGGGCATACCGAGCCTATTCGGTGGTCGCCCGGCCCCGTCGACCGAGGCAAACATATGTTTGACATCCAATGAGGATGGTCCAAAGGTTATATGTCGAAATTTGACCGTAAACTTTGTCAAAATCGGATCTATGGCCACATTTGTAGGCGCCTCTCACCTGTTTGTCGAAATGCCCCAACAAAGCTTTTTGAGTTAAAAACTCCGAATCCGGTCTTGTTGTTTTTGGACGTTTCTACGCAAACCGAGGCAAGGTTGTGGTTCAATATAGTTGATCATGTCTTTACACGGCACATTTAAGTCGAAAAACAACTTGAATCTCAGCCTAAGGTCTTCGCTCGAACTCGCTTACCACCCGTTTGGTAAAATGCATAGATGGAGGTCCGAATCATTTTTTTTTGTGGACTCGGTGCTCGGAACTCGATTTTTTATGTTTGGTTAATTCTTATATCCGTTGAATGGTGCCTTCCGTTGTGTTTTCTTTGTGATTTCTCTCGGTTTTGTGGCATATCTCTCGTTGTTCGAGTCGGCCATGGACGTGACCTTCGCCGGAGCTCCATTCTCCTTTGCCCAGTGACACCTGTGGCTCGAAGCCGCCACTGTCAGTTCGCTTTTTTTTCATGTCGTGTATGCTTGGTTGTTTGGGTTTTACATTTTCTTGTGGCCGAAAGTTTGGGAATCGGAGAGTGAATCTTGGTTGCCGGTGTCGTTCGGCGGCCAGAGTTACCCGAAGGTTCGGCGGATGGGGGGTCGATGGTGAGAGCGTGAGTCCAGTGTAGGTAGTCGGCGTTGGCGGCCCGCGTCGTCGGTCGGAGGCCTAAAAGCCTTCTTGGTGAGGTCTCGATTGAAGAATAGGAGTTCTCGGTGAAGAACAGTAGGAAGCAGGGGAGCTTTTTGGGCAGAAAGGTCAGGCGCAGGAGGGGATGAAGAAGAAAGAAGAATAAAGAAAAGAATAAAAAGGAACAAAAGAGAAAAAGACAAAGGAAAAAAGGAAAATCAAAAGAAAAGAATAAAAAAAAATAGAAAAGGAGTGGGGGGAATCCCGGGTCATGTGTCGGGCGGATCGGGTCAGGGGACCCGGTCCGGAATTATTGTATCATTAAAAATATTAAAACACAAAAAATATTTAAAAATGCAAAAAGAATATTAAAATATTAAAAATTCCAAAAAAATTCGAAAATGTTTCAAAACCCAAAAAAAATTAAAAGTCTGAAAAAACATTAAAAAAATTTAAAAAAAATTCAGAAAATTTCAAAAAAATTAAAAAATCCAAAAGTAATTTTAAAAAAATCAGAAAAATTCCAAAAATTCGGAAAATCAAAAAATATTGTTTGGGCTTTGAAATTTGCCTTTGCTTGCTTCTTTTGTGTGAATAGTGCCGTGTTCGATTTCTCGCGTCTTGAATTGCGTGCTTAATTTATTCTCGCCTGTGGTTGATTAGGTACGTTAAACTCGCATGTTGATTGTCGCTTCCCTTAACTCGGTTAGGAATGGAATTTTGAGATTCCCAATTAGTGTGAACAAGTTAGGCGGTAATTGGACAAGATTAGGTACCGAAAGGGCATTAATTGATCAATTAATGTAATGAGGTCCCCGTACCTATTGAATCTCTGGTTCGTAGAAGTGAAGCATTTCTCCCGTGCTTCACTTGGGTGTCTAATCGACCCACCAAAAATTGATTAGTGGCGACTCCTAATTAAAAATGATTTGCTTGTTAACAATTTAAATTTAAATCGCGAATTGGTATGGGCTTGGGAGAGCTCGAGCTAGGTTTAACTTAGTAATCCATCAGCCTTAACCCGTTAGGCTTCCGGGCCGGTTCGGGAAGGTCGCGACACCTGTTAAAATTGAGAAGCGTCGATTTCATTTCTTTAAGTTTTCATTTATATATTTATAAATAATTCTTACATTAATTAGTTGATTGCTTGTCGGAGATTTGAAATCTGATAGTGACTAAATCTTTCCTTTTTTCAGAGTGGGCTTTGCCCTGAAGCGGCCACGGATCGAGTCTCGGAAAATTTAGCCTCGACTTGCTTGAGCCTGGTCAAAAAATGGCTCTAGGCTTAGCCTGCATTACCCTTTGACAGAGGGGCGTCCTGTTTGAATCCAGGTCCATGATCGCACGGCACATATACGTGGGCTCACGTGATCAAAGATCATGATAGACGCGTACCACGTGTACCTGGGTCTATGCCAGGATTGCCCACCGAGAACCCCTTGATTCAGCATTCTCATTTGTCTCCTATGCATTTCAGTTTAGCCAAGAGATTGCAATAGACTCCCAAGTCAATCACGACGACTTCAACTCGAGAAGCTATAGTATGACTGCGACAGACGAGGTTCAGGCAAGAGAACACCTTCTGATGTGGCTAACAATTCGCCAAATTAAGTTGCTTGGATGTTGCGCAATCGACGAGCCAACTGCATCTTCAAAGTTTCATTCAATTCCTAGCTTCTCAGTGATGGTGCTTCGGGTATAATGGTACAATGAAATGACGCAATAATTGATGTTTTTCCTGCTTTTTAGCAAAATGCTTGAAGGAAAATTGTTACCGTGTTACTCATGGTGATATTAACAGGGTTGTAAAAGTGTTTTCGTTTCGATTATGCACTTGAAGTGGAGTAGTGGTGCTTACAGGGAAGTTCTGCTTGAACTATCTGTGCTAATTTACCCACCTGTGTCCTTAACGAAATCGAAGTTACATTTAGATTTTCAATTCAAACAATTTTACATCAGCCTTAGACAGCTACAAACCAAAGCCATTCATCATGTAGCTGTTTAAGTGGCAAATCCCACAAAATGAATTTAACCCCTGCAACCAGTGTTCAAAGTTGACTTAACCTTCCGATGTGCAAAAAGCTTATGAGGGGTTGAAGCCGCTTCCAATCAAATTTTGTTGATCATCTGTTTCCGTCAATGCAATAACGCAAGTTTCATGTTCAACAAAGATAGATTTGATACCGGTTTGAAGGAAAAGGGTGACTCTTGAATACTTCAGTTTGAGCATACTAGCTGACATTGGCCTACCATCTTCACGCGAAGCTTTTCTGAAGTGAATTGTTCAGTCATTGAAGCTTTTGGCCACTTTCTGCTTTCTTTCCTCTAGTTGGATAACCAAGAATTATTTTATGGCTGCGAGGCAGCAATATAATTCCCATAGGTATAGACAACTCTTATTATCAAATCTGGAGAAGGTAAATCGTATCTGTGAATCATACTGAAGCTAAACATACTTTTGCTGTGCCAATAATCACGATTTTTATTTGGGAACTTTAGTCTAGCTTTAGTAATCATGTTTATCATCTACAAAGCCAGAATATAAAAATCTTCCTCACGCAACTGTGATGAGACCTGATGCTGATTACTTGGTAGTTCTCCTTCATAATACCAACAGTTCTGGCTATTCCAAGCCCCTGCTTTACAGCCTAAAATCCATGTAAATGGGGAGCAGTTCATTCAACCTTTTGCATAGAGCAGATTACAGCCATTCTTGAATCGAATAAACACTAATGCCTTGGAAAATAACAACTTAATCATCTGCCAACGAAGGAAAATAAACATGAAGAAAGCCGTCATCTTCCTTTGACCAATGTATTAGTGATAGTGTTAACAGACCAGATGCTTTCTTGCTGCGATGGAATAGTACGATTTGGCATTTCAGTTTGGAAAGTGAATATAGGCTGTCTCGGCTGAGGAAGATCTGATTCACCGCTTAGCATCATAACCACATTCGTCATGTTTGGTCTATCCATGGCTTGGTCCTGAACACAGAGAAGCCCGACGTGGATGCATCTTGTTACCTCCAATGGAAAGCTAACATCAATTGCTTCATCCTTTAGGTCCAATGCTTTGCCTTCACTCCGTAATTGCCATGCCTACAGGAGAACACTGTCATAATATTGCCGGGAACTTACAATATCGATTAAGGTTGGAATTTGGCACTTACGTAGGAAAGGAGAATGAGATATCCGTGGTCATACAGGGCCGTATTCTTTCTGCCACTAATGATCTCTAGGAGCAACACTCCAAAGCTATAGACATCGAACCTCTTGGAAAATGTCCCGCCCATGGTGTATTCAGGAGACATATAGCCACTGCAATGAATTGGACATATTATGTACTCTTTAATTGTATTGAAGGACAATGGGATTAAACATATATAAAGTGACAGGACCATTGTGGTAAATCAATCATTTCTATATGCTTCAAAAGATTGACTCAAAGGATTGATAATTCAAGTAGGACTAGAGAGCTTATAGTATTCCAACAATTTTGTGAGTGTTCACCAAAACTTGAGTGCCCTCAAGCATCGGGGGTAGCCCAAAATCTGAAATTTTCTGGTTCATCTTTTTTTCATCCAAGAGAATATTGCTCACTTTTAAGTCACGGTGTATGACCCTAAGGCAAGAATCTCGATGGAGGTAGAGAAGCCCCCTTGTAATTCCCTCAATAATTTGGAATCGTTTGCCCCAGTTGAGTTCTGCCTTCTTTCTTGAATCTAACAAACATGACAAACATGAACAGTTTTCAAGTTTTAGCGCTATTTCGAAAAATTAGACTACCAAAAAATAGTTATTCGGAGAGAAAACACCAACCAAAAAGAAAGGTGTCCAAGCTTTAGTTCGGCAAGTGCTCGTATACCAAAATCTTTTCATCTCCTTTGGTGCAGCAACCCATGAGCTTAACAAGATTTCGATGTTGGAGTTTCGATATTAGGACGATCTCATTCTTGAATTCTTGAATGCCTTGGGCAGAGCTACTGGAAAGCCTTTTAACAGCTACCTCTTTCCCATCATCCATCTATCCCTGTTTCGCAATTTACATAGCTTTTAGACCTTGAATTATTTCTGTATTTTCATTTAACGAATGTCCTGCAGAATGGTTTTACCTTACAAACACAGCCAAACCCTCCTTGCCCGAGTTTACTTGTCATGCTGAACTTTTCCGTAGCAAGTAGTATGCTCAAAATGGTCAATTCCAGTGCATCATCCTGCTTCAGCTGCTCTTTCCATGCATTTCCTTGTAGCAGTTCACCTGGCTTTTCAGGTTTATCAACCGAGTCAAGGAGCGTTAAAAATTTTCTGAAGTTTCCTGTGTTTTTTATTGGTGAAGAATCAGCTTACTATCTTCATAGCGATGAAAGATCAAACAAAATAGAAGCACAATCCAATGAAAACACTGATGTGGCGCTTTAATAGTACCTCTTTTCTTAGCTCTCCATTTGCAAAGACCAAACACGTACTGCAAAAAACATGATCCTGGCAACAGTACTCAGGCTGATGATAACTGCTTTCTGTGGCGATCCTCCTGAAGAGGGAGAGTCATGTAAAAGACGATTGATGTCAACTCAAACGCATCTCAATGAAACCATTTCTAACCTGTTCTAGCATGTGCAACTCGAACAACTAGATCTTCTCCATCTGTGGAAAATTCCTCAAGGTCGATGAGGTCTTCTTTCGTCCAAACCATACACCAGATGGTGCTAACATAAGACTAAGCCAAGCAAGAACAGTTGCTCAGGCACCAGCTCAAGCATCCTTCATGATCTCCAATGTCTGATAAATAGTCCTTAGAGTCAGGTAGTTTCATCCAGCTCATTTGCCAAAAGGCATCTTTCTTTTTGATTGTTGAAGCCCAAGTGCTTGTGTTTTTCAGGCAATTCAATTCTGTCTCTCTTACACATCCTCCGGTCCAGTTTCCACTGTTCCATTCTTTGTTTGACTTTGGCACAAATCCATCTAAGCATCTGCAAATAGGCAAATACATTGAGTTACAAACTCCAAAAGGACCACAAGTTCCATAAATCTCGCCAGTATTGTTTGGTCCAGCCCAATCCTTGAACCATGCCTCAGCTCTGTCATCCCAGTACATGAACTTAAGAGATCCTCCAGGCGAAACGAACATGTATGCAAAGAACGGGATCTCGTAAGAATTGATATAAAGTAAGTGGTCCCCTGCTGAATATCTTGCTGGACATTGATCGCACTCGAGTACGATTGGGTCATGTTTTGTATACTGATAAATTTCGATTTGTCCCATTGCCCGCCTCTCCAGCAAGGGTTGAACCATTCCAGGTGAAAATTTGAGGCGGCATCTCTGATGTCATCCCAGTCAAGAAACTTCCAGGGGATGGATCACTGTCGCTTCTCCAGGAAATTAAGCACTTTTTCTCCCCGGTCCTGGCATTTACTCCCATCTTCATTCTCGGAAGAAGAGTCTGTCGGATCATCGAAACTTCCCCATATTTCACTATAACTTGCATCTTGAAGTACAAAATTTCCACTATCTAATAGCGCTGCTCATGTATAATCAGACCGACCAGAGGCTTTGGTAGACCAAACTATATTCTGTTGTCCATCCACAAGCTTCAAATTCCCATCACTGCCTATCGTTAATTTCGCAGACCGATCCATGTACAAGAGCGGTAAATCCCTATTGGCCACCCACACGACTTTAGAAGGCAGGAAGTTCTCGTACCATATCCCAAAATATTGATTTTCTGAGCCATTCGGCGTAAAGAAACCAAGCTCGAAGATTTGGCCAGAGGAGACGAGGGTTTGGTTCGGGAAGAGTGGCTCCAATGCCGTGATATTGTAAACCACGCTCCTGGCTATTTGACTTGTCTGAAGTAGGATGAAGAAGACCAAGCAAGAGCACCAGCTAACCACGAGTGGCATACTAAGAATGACTGAACGACCCTAGCGAGTTCTGTGGGTCGGTTGATTCTGCACTTTCTGGCCGGAACAGGAATTGATGAACAAGGTTTTCTGAACGTCGACCCTTGGCGTTCAGGGCACGATGTCTTTTTAAGTCCTTTTTCTGTGCTTGTTTAAAGTTCATCTCGTGCACAAACTAAGCACAATCCTGGGCACCGATAACGCTTTTCCCAGATAACAACTGCAAGCCCAAAATGACCCAAAAGGTCAAGATTAACAGGACAATCATTCGAGTCAAAAGGGTGGCTAAAAAATCAATCTTTTCCAGAAGCATTTCTTCATTGACTAATTCAACGAGGGATGGTTCCTCGCCACTGTTCAAACTTGACTCAGCCTCTACTCCTAGAATCTTCTTCCTCCACAAAAAGAGCTGCATCGCGTGTGAAGATCACGTAAGAACAGAGGAACTTGGAATTGAAAATTGATGAAATCTGTGAACCATTTTCTAAGAATTCTCTAAGCAAATCTAGAGAAGTCTAGACATGCGTGGGAAGCAAGTTTGCTTCAAGACATTAAAGCAAAAAAATTATTTGAATTAGTCAACATTTGTAGTCAGCAAAGTAAATTCCATGGTTGAGAATTGCACAAGTTGCTGTAAAGAACACCAAGAAAGTAATTTAAGTTGGTTGAGAAGGCCTACATATACGAGTGATTTTCCTTCGTGAGTGTGTGTGATGAGTGAGCTCATAAATCCACATCCTTATAAGCATAAAATTGATCATTTGTATTTCTTGTAAAAACATATAAATAACAAATATTTTCATCGTCCATGAAAATATTTAGACTTAAATTGTTGTTAGTAATGAAAATATCTTTTATTGAATAATTCTTTTAAGAGATGTTAGCAATCGTTTTTAGAAAAATATTTTCCAATTGATTCTCTGTGAAACAAACCGATCCCCAAATTAAAGGAGATTGTAAGTCAATTAATAATAGCAGGGGTGTTTTGGTCAAAGAAGGGGTGGAAATGACCCCACCCCAGAACAAACTCTAATATTATCTAAGGATAAGTGCACTGGAAGTTCTAAAAATTATTAAGAAAGTGCAATTGAGTACTAAAACTTTTAGAAAGTGCAATTAACTCTTAAAACTTAGCAAATTGGTTCAATTATAACCTTTCGTAAATTCCGTCCAACAAGGCTAAGGGAAAATGCTAACATGTATTATTTTATTACTTTCATAAGACACATAGTGTCGATGTGGCACCCACCAAGAGCCATGTCAGAAAAATTTTAAAAATTTAAAAGCAATACAAACCAAATTAAATTTAAAAACTAAAAAGCTAAAAGTTAAAAAAAGAAAAAAAAATACAAACCACAAAAAAAAACTTAATCGTAGCTCTTGCTGGCTTGGGCCCTATTGATGGCCAACCCTAGGCAAAGCCCCACTAGCCCTCGACAAGAGTTTGCTAGCCTAGATCTAGGGGAGAGCGTGACTATCACCTTAGATTTGAGCAAGGGTCACTTGCCCTCACCTAGGGCTGACAAGACCATGCTTGTGGTGGGTGATGCTCACTCGACCCTAGGCAATGCTTTGCTTGCAACTTGTGCTCAAATTTGGGATGAGGGTCGCGACCTACCCTAGATAAGGGTGGATAGGACCTGGCAAGGGTCATTGGCTTTAGCAAAGCCTGGGCAACCTCCACGAGCCCTTCCCAGCGATGGGCGGTGGCAACGGCCAACAATGAGAGCTTATTTCTCCTTTTTTTTTGTATTTGGATTTTTTTTAAATTATCCTTTTTAATCAATTTATTCCAATTTAAGTAAAGTTTGATAATTAAGGAAAATATTGAAAACTTCCATATGGAGAGAGAAAGTAACAAAATGCCGCGTTGGCATTTTCCATCCGCCCAATTAGACATAGTTAAAGGAATGACTTTACCGAATCAATTTGACAATTTTTAAGATTTGATTACACTTTTTAAATGTTTTAAGACTCAATTACACTTTCGTGACTAGTTTTATGACTTTCAGTACACTTTTCCTTATTATTTAAAAAAATTTATCAAGATTCTGTTTAAGGAACTTCTAAATCTACCCGAATCAAATTTATATCCTGTTAAAATTGAGGTGCGTGCATTTCATTACTTTAGGTGACATTTATATAAATGACTTTCTTAATTACTTGATCGCTTGTCGAAGTTTTGAAATTTGATAGTAAACAAATAATCCCTTTGTTTAAAAGAAAATATTAGGCATTGACCCTTGGTAGACGTAGCCAAACCGTCTCAAACAACTTTTAGTGATTTAGGGCTAGGCCACTGATCGAGTCCTAACAATTTAGGCTCGACTTCTTTGGGCCCGGTCAAAAATCGATGCGAGTTGTTCGACGACGAAAGTGTTGGCAGTGACCAAGGACTGGCTCCATTACTCAAACACAACCCATCGTGGCTTCAATGCGAAAAGGATGAACCCGTTGAACGACAGACCGAGATTCGAGACATGATTGAGCAGCGCGAGCTTGAAGGATCACGCGGCCACGAAGGTGTCGACAATGAGATGGATCGCAGGGCCACGAGGGTAGTGGTGGCCACGGGCCGGTTTGGCCCGGAACCGGCCCGGTCAAACCCGGGCCCGGAACCGTTGACCGGGCCCGGAACCGTTGACCGGGCCCGCGGTTCGGAACCAGAACCGGCCCGTGGCCTACGGGCCCGGTTCCGGTTCCAGAAAAATATGAACCGGCCCGGAACCGCCGGTTCCGGGCCGGTTCTACGACGAAAAAAAAAAAAAAAAAAAAAAAAAAATTCTTCTTTTTCTTTTCCTTTTACTTTTCTGTTTTTCCTTTTTCTCTTTTGTCTTTTTTCCTTGTTTCTATTCTGTTTTTTAAAATTATAATTTATTATTTATTTTATAATTTATTTTTAAAATTTTTTAAATTTCGAACCGGAACCGGAACCGGACGGTTCCGAACCGGAACCGGAACCTCTAGGGGCGGTTCCGGTTCCGGTTCAAGTGTGGCGACGAACCGGAACCGCCGGTTCCGAACCGGAACCGAACGGTTCCGAACCGTGGCCACCTCTACACGAGGGTGATTGTTACAAGGAGGAAAAAGAAGAAAAGAAAGTGTCAGAAGAGAGAAAGCAACCCGAGAATTAAAGAAATAGTTAATATCACGAAAAATGCCAAATTAGTACAGCCACGACAAATTTACTCCCAAACTAATTTTTTGATAACTCAAAATCCCAAATTGGTACATCTATAATAATTTTACCCTCTATTAGTTTCTGTTAAATTTTATTGTCAAATTACTGAGTTAGATAATATGTCACAGTTGACGGATGTACAAATTTGGGGTTTTACCCTCCGTTTGTCATAAATGTACCAGTTTGTGATTTTTCTTGATATTAATTCAATTTGACGGAAACCAACGAAGTGTAAATTTATCACAAATGGTAAATTTATCATAAGTGTACGAATTTGAAGTAAATTTATCTTAAGTGTACCATTATAAGGTTTTTCGAAATATTAATCCTAAAAGAAAAGGAGAAATTTGAAGTTTTTGAAGAGTGGGGCTCAGTGTGTATAAGTGTCCATGTATCCAAAATAATCACAATCATTAATGGTGTGGCACATAGGTGAGTCCACATGATCAACGACTATAATAGAAGACTCGTGTATCCAGGTCCATGCAAGGATTTGCCCACTAGCAAACCCCTCGTCTCAGCACTCTCATATGTCTCCTCTGCTTTTCAGTTTAGCCAAGAGATCAGCAATACTCTGCCATGTCGATCATGGCGACTTCAGCTCCAGAAGCTATGCTATGACTGCGACAGATGAAGTTTTGGAGAGAACGCCTTTTTAATGTGGCTAATATTCGCCAAATTGAGTCACTTGGATGTTGCGAAATCGAAGAATCGGCTCCGACTGCGCCTTCAGAGGTTCCTTCATTTCCCATCGTTTCAGTGATAGCGCTTCAGCAATGATGGTGCACTGAAATGGAGCAACATTGTTCTTTATCTGGGCATTTTAGAAGAATGGCCAAAGAAAACTGTAAATGTAGTTATTGATGATCATCTTGGCAGGATTGTAAAGTGTTTTTGCTTCAAGGATGCACTTGAAGTTGACTAGTGATTCTTGCAGGGTGGTTCTGCTTGAACTATCTGTGCTAATTTACCCATTTGTGTCCTTAATGTAACCAAAGTTAAGTTTAGGTTTCGGATTCAAATAGTTTATTCAAACAACTTATTAGACAGCTAGAGACCAAACCCACTTAATCATGTAGCTGTTCGAATGGCAAATTCCACAAAAACTGAACTGTCCATTCATCCTTTTGAACAAAATGTAGATGCAAGCCATTCTAATCTATACATAGATACAAATTTTACGGATCACGATGATTGATTATCTACCTTCAACGACAGTGTTCGTGATGGCGTTCGTGGACGAGTTACTTTGTTGTCGTGATGACAAAATATCATGAGTTTTTAAGCTTTGAAAGGTAAAAGTAGGTTGTTTCGGCTGAGGAAGATCCGATTCGCCGCTTAGCATCAGAACCACTTGTGACATGTTGGGCCTATCCACGGCATGGTCCTGCACGCAGAGAAGCCCCACGTGGATGCATCGGATCGCCTCTGACGGTAAAAAGGTATCTGCAATTGCCTCATCCATTAGGTCCAGTGCTTTACCTCCAATCCACAATTGCCATGCCTGTAAGAATGCTATGATTGTCAGATTTTTCTACGAGTAGGTAGGGACTACCAATCACCAAAAAGGAGAGATGTTAGATGTGAGATAGATGTTGCGCTTACACAAAGGAGGAGATTGAGATGTTGTTCGTGGTAACCTAAGTTAGTGTTCTTTTTGCTGCTCACAATCTCTAGGAGCAGTACTCCAAAGCTATAAACATCGGATTTCTCAGAAAATATTCCACCCATGGCATACTCAGGAGACATGTAGCCGCTGCATAATTTAAACATTTCAAAGTCTCTACCACATAATGTCATAATCATAAAAAAGCCAGAAGAACCGAAGATTTGTGGGATGCACTTCAAAGTTAGAAAATCCTTAAGTAAGATAGGATAAGGGTCAGAAATTTGAGGCTGGTAGATTTTTTACATCCCGGGCACCAACAGCTTTACTCTTAATTTTTAAGATATTACTCTTGATCTTGGGGGCATGTGCGAGGCAATTTGTGAACAGTTTATACTAATTATGTCCCGGCTAGATAAAAATTTGCCTGATTGAGTCATATCTTAGTATGAAAGAAAAAAAACTTACAGTGTCCCGACAACTTTGTGTGTGTTTACCAAGACTTGAGTGCCTTCAAATACCCGTGCCAGCCCAAAATCAGAAATTTTCGGATCCATCTTTTCATTCAAGAGGATGTTGCTCACTTTTAAGTCTCGATGAATAATCCTAGGACAAGAATCACGATGTAGGTACAAGAGCCCTCTGGCAACCCCCTGGATGATGTGGAAACGAATGTCCCAGCTCAGTTCAGCCTTCTTCCTTGAATCTAAGCAAGGTAGCAGACAGAAAGAAATTCTAGTTTGAGTACTAGATTTTGTATCCCTCATAAGAAAATGGAAATAAATTCTTTAGAGAGTGAAACCGACGAAAAAGGAAGGTGTCCAAGCTCTTGTTTGACAAGTATTCATATACTAAGACTTTCTCCTCTCCTTCAGCGCAGCAACCTAGGAGTCTGACGAGATTTCGGTGTTGAAGTTTAGATATCAGAAGGATCTCATTCTTGAACTCTTCCACACCTTGTGCTGAGCTGCTCGAAAGCCTTTTCACGGCTATCTCCTTTCCATCATTCAGCTTTCCCTGTTTCCAAATTGATGGAATCATTACACCTTCAGCTTTGACTGATGACCTCTATGTTATACTTACAGAAGGCTTTTACCTTATAAACGGGGCCAAAACCTCCCTGCCCGAGTTTATTGCCTGTGTTGAAGTTGTTTGTCGCAAGTAATATGCTATCAAAACTGAAAAGTGTCAACTCTGATGCATTATCTTGCCTCCATGGCTCTTTGCATGCATTCTGCACTTCTTCTGACCTATCCGTCGTATCCCCTGAGTAAAGTAGTGGTGGGGTTTTCCTTGTCTTAAACATCCCTGCAATTTTTATGTATGCAGAGTGAGCATGCTTTGTTTATAAACAGATTGAGCAAGTAAAGGCACAATAGATGAAACATTGTTTTTTATGTGATTCAAGAATGAGGAACTAACAATTTAGAAGACACTGTTCTGGTCTTCATTTGTACGGCGATTATATAGTTCACATAAAACCAGCTATGGGAAACAGGAGAAAAGAAGCCCACAATGAGGACACGAGAAGGAAAGAAGTGATTCTGTTATAGAAGCTGCCTATTTTCCAGTGCCAGGGCACATAATATGCAAGATTCTCATATCACGTTTACCATAAAAAGCTTATGATATGGATTATGCATACCTCTTCTGTTAGCTCTCCACTTGCATAGACCATATATGGCAGCTCCACACAAGATGATGCCAAAACTTGTACTTAGGCTGATGATCACTTTCGTTTGTTTTGATAAACCTGAAGTCATGGAGTAAATTACCAGAAATATTGGACATACTAAATGAAACTAATCTGAATTCAAGTTTTTGAACCTTTATCTTCATGTGCAAGGCGAATAAACAGATCTTCCCCTGCTGTGGTGAATTGTTGAATATCTATGAGCTCTTCATTCCAAACCATACATCCTATAGTATTCACATAAGAGTAAGCCGAGCACAAACAATGACTTAGACACCAACTTTGACAGTCTTCTGCATCTGCTATGTCTGACAAATAATTGGAGGAATCGGGCAATTTCATCTGGCTCATCTTCAAGAAGACGTCTTCTTTTACTGGAGCAGAGGTGCTTGTGTTTCTCTGACAATTTAATTCTGTTTCCCTGATGCACCCTCCTGTCCAGTTTTCTCTGTTCCATTCTTGATTGGACCTTGGTTGAAACCCTTTTAAGCATCTACATATAGGAAATTTTAATGAACTGCAAACACCAAAAGGACCACAAGTTCCATAAATTTCACAGCGATTTGTCGGTGCCTCCCAATTTGTTAACCACTTATCAGTACGGTCATCCCAACCCAGTAGCTTTAAAGACCCGTCTGATGAGATCAATAGATATCCGAAGAAAGAGTTGTTGTAATTGTTAATGATGAAATATGATGTTCCCTGCTGAATATCCTGCTGAAGACTAAAGCCGCTCATGTATGTGTCATCCATATCAGGTATCCCGACAAAGGTCGACTTATCCCATTGCCCTCCTCTCCAATAAGGAGTTGATCCGTTCCACACAAATGCCTGAGGTGGTGTCTCTGGCGTGATTCCTAGGACAAAACTTCCGGATGAGGGATCATTTTCGCTTTTCCAGGAAACCAAGTATGATTTCTTTCCTGTTTTCACATTTATTCCCAAATTCATGTTTGGGAGAAGGGTATCAGTAGGTTCATCAAAGCTTCCCCATAATTCATTCGAATTTCTGTCCTGCAGAACAAAATTTCCATAGTCCGAAAGTGTTGCTACAGAATAATTTGAATTGACCGTCACATTGGTGGACCAGACCAGGCTTTGCCGTCCATCAAGAAGCTTCAGATTTCCATCACTGCCTATTGTCAAGCTTGCAGATCGATCTGTACCTGTGAGTGGCTGATCCCTATTGGCCACCCAGACAACTTTGGAAGGAGTCATGTTCTTATACCATATTCCTACATATTGGTTTTGTGATCCATTCGGTGTGAAGAACCCGAGCTCAAAGATTTGACTATTGGACAACAGAGTCTGGTTCTGAAGAAGCGGCTCTGATGCAGTTATATTTAACACTGCTCTGCTTTGAAGCGCTTGAAGCAGGAAAAAGATGACGGAGGTATAAAAGTACGAATTCATAAGAGCAACTACAAGATGAGATGACTCAAGACGTACCGATGAATTTGAGAGAGATGATATTGGCCTCGAGAGCCTCGCTGTTTTCGTAGGCAGATCAAAATGGATGAACGCAGTATCGCTCGAGAAGCAAGGCTTGTTAACCTAGCTATAATGCTTAATTTATCACTAAGGCGGTTCATAGAAGTTCATGTCTTAGAATAAACCAGTTTTCAAATGGGCCCTGATAATGGCTGACTTGGTTCTAGGACAGTCGCCGGACATCGACATTCTACTGGGATATAACTATTGAATGATGACCTTGTGTTTTGTTTTGGCAAAACTAGAATAGTAGAAGTCAAGATGGCGGCTTTCAAAAGCGACCAAAGATTATAGCATCCATGTAAGCTTGGCGTTTTCTGGTTCCGTGCACAAAGTTGACTCCTTTGGGAGGTGATGTATAATCCTCCCTCCTCAAATATTCCCTTCCTAGTTCGTACTAGTTTCTTCGTTCGACATGCACTGGGTAATTACTAAATTCCGGGTGTCTAGCAATGGATCTGACCCCTAAGGGAACAATCTCAAAGAATGAATTGTCTAGAAACCAAGAGGCTTCTTAGAAGATATGGCGAACATAGTGGTTGGGTCAGGTTTCGAACCGTGCGGGTCTGGATGCTAGTTAAATTTTCATTTTCGGGTCATCTCAGCTTCTGCTTTTGCATAGTTGTTTGTTGAGAACGACAGTAAGCAAATCGAAATCATCAGCGTCTTATCATGCACATTTGCATGCGGCAAAGCCAGAGGATGTCGCGAGATCGTATTACTATATTGATTTATGAATTGATGTCGTAAATAAGTAAACGTTGGTAGAGATAAATAGGGATTTCTCTAAGATAATTTTTTATGCTAAAGATATTTGATAATTCTAATGATTATATATATATATCTTTGATTTTATATATCTTGATTGATATATATTACCTAAGCTCATAAAGCCTATAAATAGGTTAATATACTATTCATTAGGATATATCAAAATATATAGAAATTCCTTATTCGTCACTTCCGCATCATTATTATTATTATACAAAGTCAAGTGAAGGTTTATGGAAATGACCATAAGATCTTGTTTAAATGTGAAAATACCTACGTAGCTTGATACTGATAATAATGTATTTTGACCCGTCTTCTTTTATGTCGTTCTTTAGTCATTCTTTGAATTAAAATACAGGATAGTTGTAGTGTTGTATGCATCGATGAAATAGTGGTCTTCAAAGCCATCGGCTGCTCATTCTTTGCCAGCCGTGAGCAAATTTGAATCCGTGTTACTAAAGTAATGACTTTATTGCTTTTATAAGTGATAATCTGTTCTTCAAATTGCCAAGCAAGAAATTCTGTTTTCTCCAAGTCAAAGATAGCTGCTGTAATATTTGAGATTTTTGACCCAGTCAAAAAGAAAAGGTGGGACCCACAAGAAGGAAAAAAAAAGGAAATTTGAGAAGCAAAAGTGGTAGCGTTCAGCTTTTAAAGACAGAAGGCCGAGACACCTACGGGAGAGAAAAGAAGAAGAGAGAAAAGGGGAAGAAAAAGGGGAAAAAGAAAGAGGAAAGAAGGGGAAGAAAGGGAAAGAGAAAGAGATGGGTTCTCGTCACGGGACCTCGCCAAGTGGAATCGACTTTATATTACAATGCTCGATAAGTGTTTGCATCCCTCATTTTTCTAATCGAAGCATTTTTTCGGATTAGGGTTCAAATTTCAGAGTTTGATTTTCTAGTTGTCAAGTGGTGTACATATATAGAATTGGTAGCTTAAGATATCGTGGGGCCGTGAGAATTTACGGAACTCGATTTGGATTTACAGTTTGCCGGATATGAATTTTTGAAATTGGCTGTGAGGGGTGAACAATGCGCTATAGCAGCTTTCCATGCCGATTTTCATCGCCTTTGGCCTGCTTTTGGGTCAGCCAAGCTGAGGTTCTTGTAGTGCTCAGAATGAGTTTTCTTTTGACTACAAGCTCGCTTGGAATGGAGTTTGGTGAAGAAAATTATGGCGTAATAAAGTTTCGCGTTCAAGCTCCGCTTTGCGGACAATTTTGAGTAATCACTTTGGGTGAGCGATTTGTGGACGCCTTTTAGTCATTATGTTAGCGTCTAAGCCTAGTTTAGCCGAGTCGTAATTGAGGTATTGTTTTACTTGATTTTAACATTGTTTCTCGCTTATTTGTTAGGATTGCAATTCGACGGATCGAGTAATTTTTGTCATTTGATTATAGGTTTTCCCAGATGAGTAATGCTATCTCTTCTTTGAGTTTATAAACTCATGTTTTGAAAGTGATAGGGATTTGAGTATTGTACGAGTTACTAAAGCATGTTTGTTACATAAAATCCTGAATCGGACAATTATTACATTTTGATATTTGAGAAAGATTTGAGAATAGTTTTAAAAAAAATATTGTTAACGGATATATGTGTATTATGTTGCAAATTGGTTTATATAATGAGTTTTAAGATGATTTGAAAAACGTTTTATGGAAGATGTTATTAAAGATTATATATATATCGATTTGTGAATTATGTTTATGAAATTATATGAGAAACATTTTACGAAAAAGTATTTCTATGGATGAATTGAGTTACGAAAGGTTATGTGATTAGTTTGGGAAACGTATTGTGATTTATAAAATTAATTATGACATGGTTTTAGAACCATATTGTGATTTATGAAATGGTTTATGAAATGATTTTTGAATTTGGTATGGTGGAGGATATTGTTGAGGATAAGTGAATGATACTCATTGTCTCTGTGAACGAATGAGAGTTTGTGGATATGTGCATACTAGTTTACGATATCCTTGTAGGCCAAGCCACCAGCTTATAGTAGGTGGAGACCTTGCCAAATGGGAAATCTTTATCACATTTTCACTGACCGTTATTCATGATCATAATTAGATTTCTGAGCATGAGATTGGCCAATGGAATGGACCATTAGCTTGTGTTCTTTTTTTATGAGATTGGTCAATGAAATGGATCATTAGTTTCTACTTTGATATTATTGATTAAAATAAGCATTTCTATTGTGAAAATGTTATGTTAAAGTAGTATATAACATATTTTGACCTTGACGTTTATTATATGCTAAAGTTGGGTTAAATAAGCTTTGGTTTGGTCTTACAACTATATGCATATTGGTTGCTTGATCTGCTTATTAGAGATACGCACTACTTACTGAACTGTGGTTGCTAATAGCCATTATAGTGAGAGCAATATCAACAGGGATCTTTTGAGAGTTTGTTCTTTAGTTGTGGTTTCAGGCTGCATCCTTCAGGTGGAAGGACGGTCGTGTCATCTTTCATCTTAGTAGGTTTCGGAGTGTGACAGTTCCCTACAACATGAGGAAGTTACTACTATTATTACATATATAAAAATATCTATTTCTTTCTTTAGAAAGTTGCCAGACGGTAAATATGTGGAAAACTTATTAAATCTTGCTTCTCCCGACAATACTATTTTTCAGAATATTATACCTGTAGTAGAGGAAAATGAATTGGCGGTAGTGCAGACGCTTTCCGTTGCAATGAGCATGGTTGTCGTTCCCTAATAAGTGGTATCAAAACACTAAGAGGTTCGATCTTGTGAGTTCGATCGCCAATAGCTCTCAGCAAAAGATTACGGTTGCTTCATGATGCAACCCGAACAAACTGACTAATTGTATCATACATGGTTATTGTATACTTAACCGTACTAATTTTTTCAATTTGCCTATGCATGTTTACATCACAAAATCCCCATTAAAGTGCAGTAACAGACGCATGTTCAAACCTAATTTAATAAAACACCAATTCCCTGGAAAGAAAAACTGAAAAGAGAAAATGCCAGATGCGATTTTATCTTTCCATAAACCGTAGAAATGGCGACGGTGTTCCTGGACCAAGTTTTCTCTTGAATGGATTTCGTAGTTTGGCAAGCTTCAAAATGTGAACATTGAACCAAAGTTTAGGGACCATTCATGCTATTATCCCTTTCATTTGACTTGTAGATTGTTATAGGCTTGCAGCAATAGGAGGTGTGACATCCTCAATCCGACACCGCTTAATTACGCATCATCAGACTTAATCGGCCTCGATTAGACGCTAATCAAGAGGGTGAAGCCCATCTTGCCACATTTGACCTTGGTTGATTGTTGGATGATTGCACATTAATGTTCTTTGTGCATGATTAGTGTTCTATGTTTATTATCCTATAGTTTAGCTTCTAATGCAATTTCTAGAAGCTTAGTTTGGCAAAAGACCAAAATTTGGTCTTGTTTTAATAGGGTTGGGCGCCACTTTTGGGGGAAGAGAGGGGAAGATGCCAACTTGGTTGGTTTCTAGTTTGGTTCCCCTAGTTAGTCCTTAGCTAAGTACTTGCGCCTATTTCTAGTAGTCATGATTACTCAAGAGTGAGACTTGATGGAGATATTTCAAGATGGCTTCTTATCCATGAATTTGCTTGGTTGGGTGCAAATTAAGGAGCTAAGCTAGGCTTGGTGGTTGAGTCATTAATGCACTTGCATTATTGGAGTCTTCTTGTAAGATCACTTAAGGAGAAGCCTTCCTCATTTCTCTCATTTCTCACTCTCACTCACTCTCATTTCTCTCTTTTTCTCCCTCCTTCTCACGCCACCATCACCGCCGACCACCTCCGCCACCATTTGCCGCTGCTTGCAGCCATGTGCTGCGTCGTCCGCCGAGCCATTCGCCGTGCCGACCACAGCCATTCACCACCATCTTCATTGTCCGCTCATCACCGCCCATCGTCGATTCCCCTCACCGCCGCTGCGTCATTCGTTCATCACTACTGCCATGTCGTTTGCTCCACACTGTCGCCATTCGTTTGACGTCACCTTTCGTCCGTCTTGTTCGTAGTCCAACCGGTTTCGTAATAGTTCTTCTAATCAATGGATAGGACGTTATTATATGCATGTTCAAATTAGGTTTAGTTTTGTTTGAGCTTGTTCTATCGTGTGTGTGGCTATCCTTGGCTAGGAATGGTTTTAGATGGATTATATGGTTATGGAAGGTTAATTGGAACCATTGTTGGGTGATGCTATACCCGTCTTGCTTTGTCTTGCTTGTTCTAGAAAGAGTAAGCCTGTGTATTCATTTTTATGGTTTGCTCATGAAATACTTCCGATTTTAGTGCATCATTATGTGTGCAGGATTTTGGATGTTCTAATCTTGTGAGCATGAAACACTCTTGCATTGGCCTAAGTGAAAGACAATAATTGGCTTGAGTGCTTGATGTGCTTGCATGATCACATAAATGGTTCTGTACCCGTATGATTGCGGGGACGATGCCCGATGGACTTCGAATGCCAGGTGGATTTCGGTTGCTGTTCACGATAGAGATCAGAACGATGCTCTTAATTGAATGATGTCTTCGAGTGAGGTCAAGACGTTGCCATGCCTGATGGGGCGGGACGATGCCTAGTTATGCAGGATGACCACCGACGCAAGTGTTGGTCGTGACCCTGAGCGGTCGTAATAATCAAAACACGTGTGAATGCATTGTGCATGGTTATGTGACATGAAGTGTTCTTGATTACTATATGCAATTGTTGTGTACCAATGGAAGTAAGGCTTCGCGTGTGATTATTTGTGTGAATCATATGTGCCGACGGGATGTAAGTATTTACATGTGACTATTTGATTGCCTTTTGGCATGCCAAGAGGTTGAGGCTACCGTTTGTATTTCCGAGGCGAGGTATCATCTTACTCAAGATTTAGAGGTTCTACTTATTGAGTTTTACTCATGTGTTGTTACTTAACCATTTTTAGACCCTTAGTATGGACACTCAGATTATACGTTTTGGCATCCCGATAGACCAAGACGTAGAGGTGGTCGAGTATCTAGCACCAAGGACGGATACGACGTACAAGGAGTATACGACAACCGTTTGGGCCGACGAGGGGATTACCAACTTTGTTCCTCATCGTTTTAAAGCATGGTATGCTTGGTTGGAGGGAGAGCGTTGGGGACCTCTCCGAGGCTTTGACGAACCCCTAGGTGTGCCAGGCGCAATCCCGTGGAACCCTATGACTTCAAACGTCTCAGATGGTGTCGTCAGTGATCCAAAGTCGGATTCAGATTATGACCCCGAACCCAAGCCATAGCATGCTCAAACGTGGAGGAAGCCATGTTCTTTTTGAGGTAGCCCTCATAAATAAAAGAGCTAAGTAGACCCCGAACCCCTCTCCTTTTTGTGTTGTAATCAGAAAAGAGCCCATGCAGTGGGTGTATATTTATCTTTACTTTCGATGCAGATCGATAATGCATATATATGAAGCATGCTTTTGTGAACGTATTTCCCTTGCTATCCCTATTGTTGTTGTATGGTTGTTATTGTTGGTTGGGTGATTTGGATTTTGCTTCCGCATGTGCTTATTTGTTGGATAATAAGATGGGTCGGCGATGCCTCCTGGGATGTTGCGATTAAATGACCTAATAAGGGAAGTCCTGCGCTGGAGCCTTGGTAGATAGAATCGAGGCGTGACAAGAGGCATCATCTAAAATATGTATATAAAAATCTCAGCAAAATCATATCATGGTAATTATGAAATACCATTAAGAAGAAAATTGATGAAATCCTATCCTTCGATACTTGGCAAGACTCAAAACACGAAAATGTTGGACGATGATTGTAACAAGATGGCCCAATCCACGTGGGACAAGCTCCTATAATGAGAAGTCTAAATAACTACACAAGGTGATGAACATTTGGAGATGGATGTTAGCTAATATATGGCTCAACACGGCCTCTCCCATCTAAATTTAGGACATGGGATATACAGTGGTCATCCTTTGTATAGTTACCCAAGTATTCCTTTTGGGAACTAGGCGTGCATAGGCAGATTAGGTGTCACATCCTCAATTTCAGTCCCTAGGAAATGGCTATGGTTTAAGTTTGGTGGTTTTCCAATCGGAACTAATTTTTACTCTTGTTTTGGAAAACCTAGTTTTGGATCCTATGTACCCCTTCATTTTGTTATTTTTTGAGAGACTTTTGTGATCCGAATTTTTAAACACTTCCTTCTTGAAAGTTGTTTCAAACATCTTGAAGTTTTACATATTTTAATTTCAGAATTTTTTTAGTTGATATGAGTGGTACGATGGCCTGATTTTCGGACCAAGTGAAACTGCCCAGAATGGGTATTTCGGTGATCTTCACACCGTATTTATTTTCTACAAGCATTTCTAGGCCGATTTTGGAAATGTTTCCTCACAAAAGTTGTTGAGAACATCTTTTTATATAACATATATAAATTTGGGAATTTTCCGATATGATTTGGATTCTGGACAGAGCTTAATTTGAGAAACAAGAATTTTGTTCCAGTGAAGTGTTTTTAGTCTGTCTTTGAGCTACTAAAAATGGTGTTTATAGAGAGATTTAGATTTCGTGTACTCATGAGAAATGTTTGTTAAGGCCTTGTTTATGACATATTCAAATTTGAGAATTTTCGGAGTCCATTTACTATATTTTCAAGTCTGATTTCGTGAACAGTGCAAAGTTGTCCGGTTTTGTCAAATTTCAAAGAGTTAGCATTTTCTATACGAAAACGTAGGAATTTGGACTTGATGTCTTCCGGTGATTTAAATTACACGTTCTGAGCTTTCAAATGAGATATTTTATGCTTTGATTGGAGGTCGGACCAGGGGCTAACCGAAAAAGAGAAGCAATCTTAGAATTTGGATGATTCTAAAAAAGTCAAAACTTGAAACCCAAGTTGGAAATGAATGGCAAAAAATGAAGCTTGTTCAAGAAGCCTAATTAATGGCTTGTATTGATTGCTTGGACTTTGGTGGCCCTGCATAATGTCTTACAATTAATGAATCAAGACTTTAGGGCCTTTCATCATGACTAGCATTAATGGAAGTTGGACTTTGGAGGCACCGTCATCATGACATAATGAGGTCATCGCTTACCTCACGCACCCGATGACATGTGCGCTTACCTCATTGAACCCCTAGCCATTTACCCTATAAATAAGAAGAGAGAAAGAGAGAGAAAGAAGCCTCAAGTGAAGCCCTCCCCCTCTCTCTCACGCCTCTCTCTCTCTCTCTTCTCACGCCCTCCTCTCCTTCCTCACGCCAACTTCATCAACCTCTCCCTTTTCTTTTGTTTCTCGGCCCAAGAGGTTCACACCCAAACCAACCCCGAACCGGCCCGTGTTTCAATCCATTTCCTACCCAAGAGCCCACGACATAACCTTCGTAGGCATCGGTTTGCTCGACCAAGCAAAGAGGAAGCCCGAAATTTCCCGAGCCTACTTGTGTCTAGCCCATTCTCTAGGGTTGTTAGTTGTTGAGTAAGCAAACTTCCTAATATCGGGAAAGGAAGTTGTGAACGTTGTGACACGATTTACTTGGACCGTTTCTTGGTCATTTGGTTGGTTGTAGTTAGTTCATTTCTTAATTTAATCATATTTCGTGTTTGACGTTTGTTTTGGAGATAGAACCAAGACTTGATTGGCAAGGTGCACATGTTATAACCATGCTTGATATTCTCTTGTATGAACTTTGCTATTGATCCGCCATCGATGCGGGTGCGGTAAGGGCCGACTTGTGCTAACGGCGATTCCCTCGTCCTCGCTTGATATTAGTAGATTTATTTGCTGAGTCTCTCCGACTCATCCCCCATTATTTCCCTTTTTTCAGGTCCGTTGGATGGCATCTCTCCCAACCAGCATTGGCAATCCCGTGGAGCAAAGAGCAGAAATGCTCACCATGATAGATGTCAGAAAAGACCATACCTATCGCCAAATCACGACGCTAGTGATGTTCGATGAGGGCCTAATGGACTTGGTGCCTCATCCGTACATGGCGTAGTATTACTACGTGGACGAAGAATGGGTTGGATCCCTATGTGGGTCCAACGATGCTTTGGCAGTGCGAGCAGACCGGCTCCGAGATAAAGCCACGAGTGGGATGTGAGATGGCCAGGTGGACGGAAACGGGGCGGAGGTGAAGAAACGAGGAGCAAGAAGCCGCAGTGGGTGTAAGACAACCCAAGCCAAAATTTTCTATTCATAATCGGCTATGAAACTCTATGATGTTTGCCATGGCCAGAGGGGCTTGTATTTAATATGTTTGCATGCACTGTAAGCATAAGGTTTGCTCATGATGTTGTTTGTCTTGTTTTTGCTGTTGTTTTGAATGTGATTGTTTCGATATTATGCTTCCACTTGTGTGTAAAGAAAGATAACAATGAACGGGACGTCCCATTTATGACCCCGAGGTTGGGGGCGTTTCATCAGGTTCGTTATAGATGATATCAAAGTGAGACCCCTTCAATAGATGCATGGCTCGTGGATGGACTAGGCCCGTACCCGATTCGTCGAGGGTGAGGAATGATCCTTTGGACAAGAGAGCTTGAACAAGGTGTGAATCCTAATAAGGTTCTAGAATTGTAACGCCCCCACCTCGGGGTCATTCTTGTGACGTCTCGTTCATTATTATCTTTTTAATAAGAACAAGCGTAAACGTATCTCGGAACAATCACAATCAATACACATAGCGAAAATAAGACAAGAAGCATCATGAGCAAACCTTATGTTTATAGTGCACGCGAACATATTAAATACAGGCCAACTAAGGATAGCAAAACTTGACTTGGGTTGTCCTATACCCACTATAACTTCTTGCTTCTCGCTTCTTCATCTTCACCCCGGTCTCGTCCGCCTGGCCATCTTACATCCCACCCGTGGCCTTGTCCCGAAGCCGGCCTGCTCACACCACCAAAGCACCATTGAACCCACATAGGGATCAACCCATTCTCTGTTCGCATAGTGATACCACACCACATACGGATAAGGCACCAAATCTATTAGGCCCTCATCAAACATTACAATCGTCGTGATTCGGCAATAGGCGCGGTCTTCTCTGAGATTTATCATGGTAATTACTTCGGCTCTCATCTCCATAGGATTGCCAACACGGGCTGAGGGAGATGCCATCCTACGAACCTGAAAAAGGGAGACAACGGGAGATGAGTCGAGGAGATTCAGCAAGTAAAAACACTAACATCGAGCGAGGATATATCGATCACCGTTAACATAAGTCGGCCTTACCACACCCACATCAATAGCAAAGTTCATAAGAGAACATCACGCATGGCTACATCATGTACACTTTGTTGAGAAAAACTCCTAATAAATTTTGAAGCTGACAAAACTCTCTTTGTTTAACTTGTGAATCTGACATACATTTCTTTCCAGGTTAATATATTCTGGAAGTTCAGAAGGAAATATCAGACTTTACAAGTTTTCAGAACTAAAAGTTTAGATCCAAAACTAAAAGTTCAGATTCAGACATAAGATCTTCATACTTTACTATGAAAGTCATTCAAACTCTATTTATGAAATATTCAGATTTTACTGAAAACCTACGCTGACTCAAGTTATGAATTAGAAATTCTTCAGACATAGAAGTTATGCAAACGCAGACGCTAAATTTTTTTAGACACAGAAGCAAAACTCATTCGGAAGAAATCATAAAAGCTAGTGATCTGGCATGGATTTCGCAAAAAAGATTTTGATTAACTCAATCTCAGTCTAATTGATTGATAATCAAATATTATGACAAGAATGCATTACAATGAATAAAGCTCTACTTATGGAAATCAAGATTCTGATTGTATGGGCGAACAAAATCAGCGGGAATCAGATCTTGTCAACCAACGACTACTCAATTCATTTTATACAAATATGTCCAAGATAAAGATTGGAAGATGATGCTATGAAGGCTGTCCAACGGTTAGTTTGGCAGTGAAGGGGTATAAAAGGAGATCTACGAGGAGCAAAAGGTAGAATGAAATTGAGAATGAACAAGTCCAAAGTCTGGGCTTACTCCGATCCTTTCTCTTATCTTTCTTGAGCCAAACATTAAGATCTTGAGCAGATGTAGTTTTTACACACCATAACAAAATGATATTGTGGAAAGGAAAAATCGTTCTTTGCAAGAAATGGCAAGAACTCTATTGATTAAAAGCAAGATTCCTTTTTACAGCTTGTTATATCATTAACAGAGCATTTCTCAAACCCATTCTTGAGAAAACCCCCTATGAGCTTTACAAAGGTAAAAAGTCTCATATTTCATACTTTCGTGTATTTGGTTGTAAATGCTATATTCTTAAAAATCTAAATGACCGCTCTAGTAAGTTTGATGAGAAAGCAAATGAAGGATTTCTCCTTAGATATTCTACTACAAGTAAAGTATATAGAGTCTTCAACAAGAATTCTCAAACTATGGAAGAAACAATGAATGTAAGGTTTGATGAAAATATTCAGACTCACAAAAATGAATCTAAACCATCTTCCAATATTCAAGAATTATTTGAAGCTCAACAAGAATCTCCAAAGATCATTGAATCTATAGAAGAAGGAAAAGAAGATACAATCCAGACTGAATCAGAATCTTTAGAGACTAATGATATTCAGAAGG
Source organism: Syzygium aqueum (assembly GCA_031216185.1). Lineage (NCBI taxonomy): Eukaryota > Viridiplantae > Streptophyta > Magnoliopsida > Myrtales > Myrtaceae > Syzygium > Syzygium aqueum. The sequence goes on along the minus strand of CM062235.1, from coordinate 35,986,275 downwards.
AAAGATTTGACAGAAATTGGAAACATAAATCCTGTCATCCGAAGAACCTCATCATTGGAGAAATAGAAGATGGTATCAAAACTAGATCTAAACACAGAGAACATCAACAACTTGGTGTTGATATCAGAAATAGAACCAAAAGAAGTTGGTGAAGTATTATCAGATGAAAGCAGGATTGAAGCTATGCAGGAGGAACTTCAACAGTTCAGAATCAATAAAGTATAGGAATTTGTGCCAAGACCCAAAAATCATCCAGTAATTGCAACAAAATGGATATTAAAAAACAAACTGAATGACAACGGAAAAGTCACAAGAAACAAAGCAAGACTGGTAGCAAAAGGCTATTCTAAAAAAAAAAGGCATAGATTATGACGAAACCTATGCACCAGTTGCCAGATTAGAAGTCATTAGGCTACTATTAGCTTATGCTTATTTCAATGACTTTAAATTGTTTCAGATGGATGTAAAAAGTGCCTTCTTGAATGGTTATTTCAAAGAAGAAGTATATGTGGAACAACCACCTGATTTTAAAGAACCAAGGAAGACTAATTATGTCTAAAAACTCAAAAAAGCCCTTTATGGTCTAAAACAAGCATCTCGTGCTTGGTATGAGAGGTTAAGCAACCTCCTTTTGCAAAATGACTTCACAAAAGGTAAGATTGATACAACCTTGTTTATTAAGAGAAAAGTTAAGGATTTTTTACTTGTTCAAATTTATGTTGATGATATCATTTTTGGATCCTCTAATAAACTGCTTTGTAAAGAATTCTCCAAGAATATGCAAAATGAGTTCAAGATGAGTATGATGGGCGAATTGACATTCTTTCTTGGCCTACAAGTGAAACAAACCAAAGACGGTACATTCATTTGCCGAGAGAAGTACGCAAAGGAAATTGTCAAGAAATTTGGATTGCAGAATTGCAAGAAAACAGGCATTCTCATGTCTCATTCATCCAAACTAGACAAAGATAAAAATGGTAAAAAGGTTGATCAGAAGGTATATAGAAGCATGATAGGATCATTGCTATATCTTACTACATCTGAACCTGACATATTGTTTAGTATCTGTATGTGTACAAGATTTCAATCTAACCCAAGAGAATCACATCTTTTTGCAGTCAAAAGAATAATCAAATACATTAGAACTTATCTAATGTTAGGTCTTTGGTATTCCAATGAATCAGATTTTACTCTTACTGGTTATTCTAATGTTGATTTAGCTGGATGTAAAGTGGACAGGAAAAATAATAGAGGTATATGTCAACTACTTGAAAATATGTTGGTGTTCTAATACTCAAAGAAGCAAACACAGTTGCACTTTTTGTAGCAGAAGCAGAATATGTGGCTTTAGGAAGTTGTAGTGCACAGATTCTATGGATAAAGCAATAGTTACGAGACTTTGCTATTGAAGATTCAAGTGTTGCAATCAAATGTGACAACACAAGTGCTATTAATTTGACCAAGAACCTAATTCTTCATTCACGTGCCAAACATATTAAAATCATCACTTCATCAGTGATTATGTTCAAAACGGTGATGTAAATATTCAATTTATTGATTCTAAGAATCAATTAGCTAATACATTCACAAAACCTCTTGATAAGTCTTCATTTGAGTATATTAGAAATAAACTATGTATTACTTATCCATTTTCTTGAAGTATTCGTTAGACAGGAATTTTTCAGACTCAAATGTTCTCTGTTTGAATGTCCATTTCATACTCAAAAGAAAGGTACCTCCCGTAATTCAAATTTTGGCATTTTTGGCAGGATATTTTCGTATTCATCACTTTTGGGAAGCAAATCAGGTACATATTCTAATCTATCTGATTGATTGTTTGTGCTTAATATTTTTTTCATGCTTATAAATTACGATCGCTTCTTATAATTTCTACAAGTATTTTATTTCCAAAAACTGTCCTCTTCCTTTTATAAAACCTTAACAGTACGAACCCTTTTTCACTCCCGATCATCACGACACTCAAGAGTCTGCGTCTCCTCCTTCTCCAAGATCAAATCTTTTTGCTCTAGACCTGATCATAATGCCTTTCAAAAGACGATCTTCACGTATTCTGAACAAAGATTCAAAGTCTTCAACACTACCAGAATTCATGGAGATATCATATATAGAGTCGGATCATCACCAAAATCCTTTAGAAGTGACTCGACATGAACCATAACCATCATCTGCACCAAAACCCATGGGTAAAACAGATTTTCATTTCAACAACATCAAACTTGTGTAGAATGTAACGTCCCGAATTTCGACTCAATCTATGGAATGAATAAAACGAGTCTTATTCGATAATTCCTTTTCGTAAATCTCGCCCAGAGCTGATCATTCTCGGGATGCTGAACAAATGGGAATGGCCAACTAGGAATAGGTACGTGGACCATGGACCGGTCGCGAATTAAGCCTAATTTAGGGGAATGACGAAGAAGTATTTTGGGTGAATTCGATCGTGAAATTTAATCCGGGTTTTGAGATCGATTTTTGTGATTCGCGAAATGATTTTAGAAGAACGACGTCAAATTAAGCTGGCCACTTATACATAGGACTTGTACGATCGAAAAATTGGAGATTCGACCCGGTGCCGGAACCTAATGTCGTTTTTACCCTCGAGCCCCTTCATATTCCGAATTTTGGAGTTTCTAGACCTCCAACTCTCTCTCATGTAAGCCATCAATTGATCTATTATGTTACTCCACCTCTTGGCCTTCCTTAGACTCTTCATCTTCACCTCTCATTGCATTTCTTCTCTTCTCTCTCTTTCTTCTCTCACTCACTCGCCCTCTCTCTCCCTCACGCCGGCTACTCTCTCTCTCTCGGCCTCAGCTACTGCTCACCGCCGCCCTTTGGAATCGTGCCGCCGGTTAAACCGTTTACTGGTGATCGGCCGCCGTTCCTCATCGTCCCGCGCTCAGATTATGTGAGTGTATTCCTCTAAACCCTAATTAGGATGATTATGCCCTCTAGATGGGATTAGGGGCTGTGTATGGTTGGTTTTGTGGTTGTATAAGCTTGATTTGCTTAATGGTGCAAGTTTGTGATTCTCGGATTTCTGGTTGTTACTATACTTCTGTGCTTTATTATTTTTTTGGTGATCATTGTGTGCCGAATCTGAGAAAGTGTTCTTCATGAAATTTGTTCCCAACATCTTTAACTATAACATACTTTAAATTCAGAATTTTTTGAATTTATTTGGGTCCATTCGGAGGTCGGTTTTCAGACCGTCACAAAACTGCCCGATTTACTGTTCACTCGACCTCTTTGCCTTTCCGAATTTTTATAAAATTTTGCAGACCTTAGTTCAACAAACGTCCTTCACAAAGATTGTTAGAAACACTTGTGTCTATGACATATAAAAATTTCAGGGCTTTCCAAAGTGATTTGGGTATTGAATGAGTTGTATTTTTTATGGTCTGAGGGGCTGTTTGAGCGAACCGGGTTCTGTCCGGCTTTGAGTGTCAAAACGAGGTACTTATGGTTGGAATTGGATTTCGAGTTCTTCACAGAAAATGTTTATCAAGATGTTTTGTACAACATATCCAAATTTCATAATTTTTAGAATTTATTTGCTATTTATTTCAAATAGATTTCTATCACTGTGTAATTGCCCAGTTTGGACCCGATTTTGTATATTCTCGGTTTTTCTCTCTCGGACTAATTAGTGGCTGTCCATTGCGAATTTAATTGGGCCTTGTGCGACTAATATATGGGTGTAAACCTCTAAACCCTAATTAGGACGATAATGCGTTTTAACGGGCTTAGGGTGTGATTATTAGTCGATTAGTGTCGATTAGGACTTGCATGAAATTATATGTGATTAGTGGGTGTCGGGAAATTATTGGGGAAGTGAAAAAATGGAATTTAGAGGTGGATTAGAGGCCAAAATGAGGAAGAATAGCTGCTGTTCACATCGGGATTTAATGGCCCATTTATCAATAGTTCGAGGATTGGATGGATTAGAGTGTCGGGATTATCGGGATGGTTAAACCGTGTGTCGACGTGTTCAATTGTGATGTGTTGGGTCTACCATGCTGTGTGCTCATGTGACCGACCGTTGTGGAGTGTGATTGATGATTTGTTAATGTACATCTTAATGCCCGAATACGTCATAAGTGCCAATTTCGCATGCGATGCCCCATGGTGTTGATTGGGCTAATTAAGCATATGACGTGAATCGTTGAATAGGAATTTGTGGCATTGAATTGTGTTGTATATTGTGGGACATTATGTTCGTGGTACATTGCACCAACATCCGTGTGCGAAATTGCATGGCCACGCATTATGCATGCCGAGTATGAAGCTTGTGGAAACTGTGCAAGAGTGCGTGTATGCCATGGACTCGTGATCACCTAATTGCCTGATGCGTTCCACGCTAGGTTCAGATAAAAATTGGTAGTGTGCCGTGTGATCACTTAAGGCCTTCGGGTCGTGGCCTTCAGGTCGTGTTGTTCTCATGCACTTTGGAGCAGGACGATGCCCGGTACGTTCGGAAGACGACCATCATGATGCGTTTACGCGGGCTCTGGTTCGTAAGGAGATCGGTGTTGCGCCTGATGCGTTTATGCGGGCTAGAGACACTAGGCCTGGGGCGTCTTTACGCTGGTCATGAAGTGTTGTGATTGGTCTTCGGATCGTGGCCTTCGGGTCGGGCCTTCGAGTCATGGTCTTCGGATTGGGCCTTCGGGTTGAATTAACAGAATAAACAATTATTACGTGTGATGCATAGTGCCTGAGTATGCAATGGAATCTGCGGGGCATAGTATGGGACGTGTCCAAGCGGATTCTATTTTATAATCAGGACACGAATGGAATCTTATGCCGAAATGCCATATGGATCAGATCGCATGCATGGCAAGGTAGTGGCAATTGCATGCATATGAATGCCTGAGTTAGCGTGCGAAATTGTGCGATTCGGTGATCCATACTTTGAACCGACAACTAAAGGTTTTTAGCATACGTATGATGCACGTGTGACTGGAGATGCCGCGTATGTGAAGTGATACTATTGGTTTTACCTAACCTGCAGGGTCATTGAGAATGCCGATTTGGGCCTAAGGGCCCAAGTCATTTTATGTGATTTTATTTTCCGACAGGAGATACATGTTAGCCTAGTTTAGGTTTAGAGGTTTTCACTTACTTAGAAGTGTCTCACGATTTTTATAACCCAACCTTTCAGACCCACATCTATGACGAAGCCACCTGTCCCAATATGTTTTGGGATCCCCTTAGAGTATGAGCATACTATGACTGCATATCCAGTAGGGAACGGGGAGGTGTACTTAAGACATTATTCTCTGATAAGTGTAGATGTAGGTACAACACATCCTGAAGTTCATAAATACGTAGCATGGTGCTTCCGTGACCGTTTTGGAGAGGAATATGAACCTCTCCGCACTATGGATGTTCCGTTTACCATAGATGGCCAGTTAGATCCGTAGTGCCCGAGTGGCAAGATCGTGGATTCTGAGATGGATTCGGAGGAGATTATGGGTCCTTTCGGTTGGTACGAATCTGCCAAGGACGAGGAGTTAGGAGGTGTAGACTACGAACCAGTAATGGAAGATCCGGTGGTGGAGCCAATGGAGGTTGATGAAGCTGAGCCGATGGATACTGAAGAGTCCGAGGAGGAGATTCCCAGTGAAGATTCAGAGATACCCGAGAGTTCATCAGAGTCCGACGGCTTTGATCCGGACTGGGCGCCTTAGGCTAGGCTTAGTCTTTTGTGAGAGTAGACACTTTTTGGACTTCAGACCCCCTACTTTGTAGCAGTTGGCCTCCTTGTTTCTCAGCCATTCTGACTCACGTGATAGTACTCTTTGTGGCACCCTATTTTCTATTGTGGTTTTCTTTGGAACGATGTAAGGATGTTTCTGACGGTTTTTGTGATGGATGTGTATGATGCTTAAGTATTCATAGTGTTGCTTCCCTGGTTCTTATGATTACTTGTACGGGTGTTTTAAAATTGTTGCTTCCGCATGTGCCTTATGCTCTGCTTGGGAAACGGGTCGATGACGACGCGTCCTGGGACGTCGTACTACTGTATCGACCACCGAACGGGTTGTTGCGTGCCATGGAGGTCGGGGCGTGACATAGAAAGCATACGAATGGTTGAAACGCAGTAATGCTTCTGCATCTGTTCTTCGTAAATGTCTGAAAGATAATAGCTTTCTCACAGAAGCAACTCTTACATAAAGTTATTCTCATTTTTACTCTAGAACTGATCATGATCAGGTTAGTTCTGCTCCAAATTATACTTCTTCTAGTAAGGGAAAAGAGAAAATCGGGGAACCATCAACTCCCTCTGACAAGAAATCAATTCGTATTAGCCCTAAGTCTACCAATGCATCAAAATTTGAGATTCCTGCTGAGTTCTTTGATAATTTTGAGATGAAAGTAGGAATTACATATGGTGTGCAAGGTAGTGGAGGTTTATTTAGAAGCACAGAGCATAACATCTACTATTGATTGTTGCTTGCTTAAGGGGTTATGAACTATCGAACTGTTGATTTCGAATATCTTGAAAAGGCTGGCATCTCTATGAAATATCTGTTTGAAAGATTGGGTATTTATGAATTTTGTCTACAATATGCACATGTATATGCAGAACTGACTTCATATTTTTACTCAAATCTTTCCATTTTGTCACCAAATTGGCTTTAATTCACTGTTGGTGATAAAAAAAATATGAATTGACAGTGGAAGAACGGGCTTTGATTATGGGAGCCAAAAAATTCCAAGTTTACTCCATTGGAAGTAAGCCTAGAAGATGCTTCCAAAGCGGCTTCAGAGAATCAGAACTTTGCTACAGGCTCTAAATGCCATATCTCCTACTTTGATCTAACCAGAAGAATAGTGATCTTGCATAAGATCATCATCAATTGCTTGAAGCCTAAAGCAGCCTCCAAAACTGACTTATCCAAATCTGAAATCAAGATCATTTGGGCCATTCTGAATGGAAAGTCTTTCTCTCTTCCACACATCATCATTTTCCATACGTACAAAACTCTCCAAAAGGACAAGGGACAACTTCCTTATGGTGCACTAATCTCTCGAATTTTTATGTTTTTAAAGATAAATATTCCTGGTGAGTTGTGCAAAACCCTTGTATCTTGCATGTTTGTTGGAGAAAAAATGCTTATAAAGATGAAGCGTTTTGATGATACAAAGGAAAGAGCAAGCACAGTCAGAGGAAAGGATGCTCAGCTTTCAGAAGCAAAATCTTTTTGGAAGAAAAATGACATAGACAAAGGGGAAAGGAAAAGAACGGGGACAGAAAGAAAGCAAAATGTCTCTTCAAGCCCACTCAAGGTGTACAAGAACGAAAGAAGAATTCTTCTCCGAGATGAATCCGAACACCTTGAAACAGAACGGGCTATTGGTCCAAAACATGTTTCAGAACATAGTACAAAGGTTTCAAAACCAGTTTTTGGAGACTCACATCTGCATCAATAAGATAATATTCCACATGAGACAGATGTAAGTCAATCTCCAGTTGATCCTGAAGAAACCTTGAATGTCAATAATGCTGCAGAACATGCAGATTTTCAGGGGAAGATTCCAACAGATACAACGGATAAGTTCGAACAGCATGCAACGGAAAATGTTCAAGGACAGACTTCAGAGAACATGAATATTCTGACCCTTATGCTAGAAATCAAAGAAAAACAAGCTGCTCTTGAAGAGGATGTGAAGAATCTTTATAAAATTATTGAGAAAAACAATCAGACTCAACATCTTCAAGCAGAAAAAGACAAGACAGAGTTAAGGGAGGCCATTGCTCTATATTCAACAAACATGGAGAAAGCTATGGGTCAATGTTCTACCAAGATTGAGGAAGTTGTTTCTATTCTGGACAACTTTCAACTTGCTCAAACCCGTTTAAAGAAATAAACTGTTTTTTATACTCTCTTTTCTTAAAACCATTCTAGATCTGTCTTGTTAACATTTGCCTTTGATATATTGCTTGAATGTTCTATATCAGTACTTTATTCCGCTTATTATTCTTTTTGTTGATGACAAAAAGGAAGAGAGATTATACAGATATTGTCCTACTAACACTTTAATATGCAGGTTATACAAGTTATATTCAAAAAAAGAGAAATGTACAAATCTTACAAATTTGCACATTTATATATCTGTATTTCATGCGTTTAAAATGTTTATTCTCTTCAATTTTAATTGATATTGATTGAATCCATATGGAAGTTTTGTCACTATAAAAAAGGGGGAGATTGTTGAAGAAAACTCATAATAGATTTTAAAACTGATAAAACTCTCTATGTTTAACTTGTGAATTTGACATACATTTCTTTCTAGGTTAATATATTCTGGAAGTTCAGAAGGAAATATCAGACTTTACAAGTTTTCAGAACTAAAAATTTAGACCCAGAACTAAAAGTTCAGACTCAGACATAAGATCTTCAGACTTTACCATGAAAGTTATTCAGACTTTATTTATGAAATATTCAGATTTTACTGAAGACCTACGCTGACTCAAGTTCTAAATTAGAAATTCTTTAGATGTAGAAGTTATGCAGATGCAGACGTTGAAGTTTTTCAGACACAGAAGTAAAACTCATTCAGAAGGAATCACAAAAGTTAGTGATCTTGCATGGATTTCACAAAAGGAAAGTTTTGATTGACTCAATCTCACTCTAATTGCTTGGCAATCAAATATTATGACAAGAATGCATTACAACAGATAAAGTTCTACTTATGAAAGCCAAGATTCTAATTGTATGGGCGAACAAAATCAATGGGATTCAGATCTTGTCAACCAATAGCTACTCAATCCATTTTAAACAAATCTATCTAAGATGAAGATTAGAAGATGATCCTCTGAAGACTATCCAATGACTAGTTTGGTAATGGAGGAGTATAAAAAGAGATCTATGAGGAACAGAAGGTAGAACGAATCAAGAATCAACAAGTCTAAAGTCTGGGCATACTCCAATCATTTCTCTTGTCTTTCTTAAGCCAAACATTAAGATCTTGAGGAACACTTTGTAAGAGTGATTGTGTGAGATAGAGAGTCATATCATACACAAGAGTGTTGTCACTCAAAATTTGTAATTCCTCTTAATTACATAGTGAAATTCAGCCAATAGGATGTTAGCGTGGGAAAGTGGACGTAGACTTGTTATAAGCCGAACCTTTATAAACTTGTGTGCAGTTTTTCTAACATTTATATTTTATTTTACATATTGCACATCAAAAGCGCAGTCTATATAAACTGTTTTTGAATATGAATTTTATTCAGACTCAACTGTGATCATTCATTTCCGCTTAAATTGATAAAAATTGTTTAAGATCACCTATTCACCCCCCCTCTAAGTGATCCTTGCTAGCTACATCACACTTTACCAACTAAGGCTTGGTTCTATCTCAAAATAATATCAAATAGGAAACATGATCAAACCAAGGAAATGAACCAACTACGACCAGTCAAACGATGGAAAAACGATCCAAGCAAACCACGTTACAAGGCATCTCAACATCCTTTCCCAGTATTAAGGAATTCACTTACCCAACGATAAAAACAAGAACAAGAAAAGGAACATGGGAGTCTCGGCGATTCTCGAGCTTGAACACATGAGTAAACGGATCTTGGCGTGAGGCTTGAACACGTGGAAGATGGCGTCTTGGCTTTGAGCTTTCTAGTTTGCCGAACAACAAGAAGAGACACAAGCTAGTCGGTGAGCTCTCTCTCTCTTTCCCTCTTTCTCGGCGTGAACAAGAAGCAAAGAAGTAATAGAGAAGGTGGTGGTGTGTGTGAGAATGGGGAGAGAGGCGTGAGAATAGCGTGAGAGAGAATGGAGGGCTTCCTCTATTTATAGCGGGGTCGGTTTCAGCCTGAAACCAGCCCAGTCAAACCTGGGCTCGGCCCATTGACCGAGCCCACGGTTTTGAACCAAAACCGGCCCATAGCCTACGGGCCCGGTTCCAGTTGTAGCAATTTTGGAACTCGCCCGGAATTAGCCCCGGCCCTGTTTCAAAAAAAATTTAAAAATTTAAATAAATAAATAAAAACAGAAAACCTGCAATAAGGCCTGCACGTCTGTAGGCCCTGCTACGGCCTGTTGCCAGGGCGGCCTTTGTAAGCTGCCTTGGCAACAGGCAAAAATAAAGTAAAAAATGAAAAAATAAAAAGATAACTGTTACAAATTACAACGGAATGCAGGGGTTCGGATAGGCTTAGGTTTTGGATCATTTTAGAGCATATATATTGTGCTCCTTTTTTTTAATAGATCATTGTAACGAATTGTAAGGTGCTTAATGATAATTTATTAAGTTCAAGTCCCCTCTTTCTCTTTTTTTTTTCCCAAATTTGATTACAATTTACATTTTGATTACAATTTATATTAAATAATTCATTATTTCATAATTTATTATTTTTTTATTTCATAATTTATTTTTAAAATTTTTAAATTATGAACCGAAACAGGCCTGAAACCGGCAGGAACCGGAACCAAAATCGGCCTAGAACGGGAATCGGACCTGAACGGGCCGGTTCATACATAGCCACGAACCGGAACCGTCGGTTCCGAACCGTGGCTATGACTACCCCAAAGTCTTATGGCCAGTAATGTATGTCATGATGGTGGTGCCTCCTAAGTTCAACTAATTAATGCAAGTCATGATGAAAGGGGTATCAAAGTCTTTGTTCATTTATTGCATAACATCATGATGGGAGGCCTCAAAGTCCAAGCTAATTAATATGGCTTGGAGAAGAAGATTTGACTTAGTCCAACCTTATCTTCTAGTTCATTCTACAATTTTCCAAACCGTGAAGCCGATCTAAGTCCTCAGAAAATACCGGTTCCACCTATAATTAACTCGGGTCAACCGAGGTGCACAAAATTGACTAATTGATGCTAAAATCGCAACACCACATCATACTTGTTTCCTCTATTTTCCGAGGGTTTTTCGTGATAAAACAAGCATAATAATCCCATTCAATCCGAGGTTCGGCTCGAAAACGTCCTCAAATATCACCAAATATAACCAAGACAAGATTCAAGTTGAATGGGATAAACTCAAGCCAATCGGCTAACCTGGCGTGTGGCTTGGTCTGACTGGGCGCATGGCCTGGCACACCAACGGGCCACACGGGCACATGGCCAGGCACATGGCTGGGCACATTAGCACTACGTCGGGCCACATGAGCACCGCGCCGGGTATGATGTCCGGCCAGACGAGCGTCGTGCCGAGCCGCACAAGCAAGGGGCTAGGCACTACGCCGGCTATATGGGCAACACGCCGAGCATCACATTAGGCCACACGAGCGAAGGTTCAGGTTATGGACTTAACACATGCCACGGCTCATGAATGGGCACAAGGCACGATTCATGGCCAAATTTCTTGGGTACGGGACTTGGTCCGAGTTGGATCTTACAGGCACAACACTTGGCAAGAAGGTTAAGCACAATGGCCGGCACACGGCTGAGCACATAGTCGGTCCGTGAGCTAGCTAACTAGCACAAGGGCCAATCATGTCCAGGCACACGGCCTAGCCGGCGCGGCTAGCATAATGGCCGATATGCGGCCTAGCCATTAGGCTCGTGGCCTGGCGCATGGCCTATCCATGGCCTACCCGACTTCACACAACGATTCGTGGCCGATTCTCTGCCGGTCTACGTTCGAGTATCAACGACTCATGGTCGACCCTTGGTTGTCATGTAGTCTTATGAAGTCCAATACCTCGAGACCAACTCATGGTCACCCGTGACCAAAACATGGTCATGTGGTATCACCCACGACCAACACGGCAGTGATCCATGATCGCCCCGAACCGTCTCACTAACAGCCCTTGTGGTCGAAGGGTCTTTCCATAGCCATATCACTCTAATCGACGCACACGATTAGGGAGTCATTTCACTATCAATCCCTAAGCCAAATCACGGACAATCTTTCGATTGAACCATAACCAACCCTTAGTACACACATTTCGACCATACCGTCCATTTCATTACCAACCCTCAGGTTGTATTACTCACCCAATCCATGGAAAAAGAACACTATTGATGCCATAACTTGTGTATGGAGATCACTTTTGTGCCATAACTTTTTTTCGGATCACTTTAATGCCAAAATCGGAGAAAATAGATCACTCCAGCCAAAATTCCGACAAAAAAAAGAGCCATGTCAAATTTCCGGAGAGCCACGTCAGATTTTCGATGAGCCATGTCAGTATCAAAAATTAATAAAAAAAAAAGAGTCACGTTAGATTTCCGGCAGCCATGTCATCATTGGCACTAAAGTAATCGTTTTTCAAACAAATTGACATCAAAGTGATCCGAAAAAAAGTTATGGCACCAAAGTAATCTCCGTACACAAGTTATGTTATCAATAGTGTCCTTATGCCCCCAATCTATTATCATTTACCTGCGGCTTCCCAAACCCAAAAATCGGGATGTGACAAGAATGGCAGTGGATAGCAATAGATTGGGCCACACATCGGATAGGGACGATATCGATGGGCTAAAACTGTCGAGGACATCAGTTCCAAAATTTCTTAAAAAAGGAAAGATAAAATAAAGAAGAGGAAATTACTATTCTGGACATACACACGGATGGCGTGCTGTAAACTCGGGAGGGGATCAAGGAATTCCCTAGTTTTCCCCTCCCCTTTTATTAACTAGGGTTGGCATTTTCCATTTTTATGCAACCAATATAGATAGGGAGAGAGAGAGGAGTACAAGAAGGCAGCTTGGGGGCACTCCAACCTCGCCCAAAGTAAACATTGGGTAACGTTGGAAAATCGTCCTTTCCCTGGTGGGTGGTGGGACTCGACCAAAACTTCTGCATTTGCTCTGTTTTTACTCTGTTTCGGCAAATCATCTGCTCTGCCTTCGCTGGCGGCGCTCGGGAAAATTTCCGGCTACACCTATGACATGAGGAGAGACTTGGGTGGTACTTTCCGACACGACACTAAAACGCAACTCAAACCCCAAATGACACTCCAACTTAACTTAAACATGACACGAACTCATATTTAATAAAAACATCTCGTTTTTATGTTGAAATTTTTTTGTGACGGCACGAATAATTGACTAGAACATGATACGCAAACTCAAATTGACATCCCTTACAGACACTTCCCCTCAGCATGAGTCAGTAGGACCTTTTTGTTTTGGTCGAAGGAGTCAGTAAGACTTAACGGGGCACGATTCTGAGGTTTTGCTCGAAAGATATAAGCATCCAAAATTGCAGCTGTGGCTTGTCGATAGGAAACCTTTTCGCGTAAGTAATATTTTGTTTGGATCAGTTTTGTGATCGATATTTGTTAGTACTACACGAGATCTATCCAATGACATAAAAATCATGCGAATTGGTTAGTTCCACTTTGGGTCTATTGTATGCAGCCTTACCTTGCAATTTTTGCAATAGGCTGTTTCCGCGACTCTAATCGGAGGTCACACGGCGGCAATTTTTATCTGAAATACTCGTCCTACATGCAATCAAACGTGATACTACAGTTTAAAGAGCAATCAAGACTCCTCATATCAAGAGCAGGGAATCAAGTTGTGAATTTTCTATTTCACGTCCGTCCTTTTCACAAAAATACATCGGCACAATTTCAAGAGCACTCGTCTTATTCTAAAGATCACAAGAACAAACAGACCGAATGACATGAATGAATCTCATTGGCCCTATCTACCATCCACCGAGCTAACTGTTACGCTGTTCCATGACTCAATTTCTTGGCTTTCAAACAAAGAATGAGTATCTGTGGAGCCCATGATTGAGGTTAAGCTGGATGGTTTCGGGAAGGGAAGACCCGCTGTTTCACCCGAAGAACAAGAATCTATGGATCCCCTTATCGAGGTTAACCTGGGTGGTTTCGGGAGGGGCAGCCCTGCTGTTTCGCTTTCTAATAGTAGCACAACGGGAGGCATGGCCAGTCTATCTACGGCCGAGTCTTGCACACACGAAGTCCGACTTGTACGCATCGTAATGCCTCATCCGCAGAGCATGTGTCCCTGATACAAGGATCGATCAGTTCCGTCACCTTCCCTTCATTCCAATGATGCCAAACCTGAAATCATCGTGCACTAGTGTGAAAAACACTTTGAATAACCCCTTAAATGTAAACATTCGAATGGCGAGTTCAAATGTATATGTCCTCATGCGTAATAGCATCTGTTGATATCACTATGCTTACAGACAATGGAGAAGTAGAAACCAGACCGAGACAACAGTATTTAAACATACCAATCTGAGCAGATGCAAACATCTCCTAAAATGAGAGTTTGGTGCCTATTAGCTCAAGTACAAATAAGGATGAACTCACATGGCTGGTAAGATTAGAATGTTCCGGCGTGCGAAAGCCAATGTTTTATTTTTTTCACCACTGATGATCTCCGGTAATAATACCCCGAAGCTGTGCACATCGGATTTGAATGAAAATAGACCTTCCATTGCATACTCTAGAGACATGAAACCACTGCAATCACAAGGGCAGATGAATCAGTCCACTTCACACTGATCAAACATTTTGAGTCAGAAATGCAGTTTCTTTTTCACTTGGAAGAAATTCAACTTACTACATGCCAACCGCTCGTTTGGTACTCGCTTTGTTTTCAATCCCACCGAAAATTCTTGCCATGCCAAAGTCTGATATTTTCAAGTTCATCTCTTTGTCCAACAAAATGTTGCTGGCTTTCAGGTCACAATGAATAATCCTTAGTCTAGAGTCTCGATGGAGATAGAGGAGGCCTCGTGCTATCCCTTCAATAATCACAAAACGTTTCTTGCAGTCCAGTCGCGGTCGCTTTGCTGGATCTGCATTAAATTTTGAAAAGAGAATAAAGGACACATGCAATGATTTTCGTGACAATTCTTTCATGGAATGCAAAAGATCGAATTTGAATGTTCAACTCAGCTTACCGAAAATAAAAAAGTCCAAGCTCCTGTTTGGCATGTACTCTTAAACAAGCATCTTATCTTCGCCCTGAACACAGAATCCGAGGAGTCTCCGAGGTTTCGATGTTGTAATCTCACAATTACCGTAACCTCATTCTTAAATTCCTCAAACCCTTGGCTTGACTTCCTCGAAAGTCTCTTAACAGCAATTTCTTGTCCTCCAAGAAGCTTTCCCTGCAGATTCAGAGGGTAGACAATTAAGCATGTAAATATGACATCCCAAGTCTAGAACTGGTGATAATTTAGCTTTACCTTGTAAACGGGACCAAATCCTCCCAGTCCGAGCTTGTTTTCTTCAGAAAGACATTCATCGCTGCTTCTATGGAGCTGAAGTCGAACACTGGTATATCAGGTCCTCCTACTTGCTTAGCATCTCTAGCAAGACCATCTGGTCCGGACAAATCATCATATAGCTCTCCGTTCTTAATAATATCATCCAACAAGGTAAGTTCCTTGTTTTTGCGATAGCAAATCAAGAATCCTGTATTTATCGTTCATTAACGTGAACATAAGAAAATAAGGACTGATAAATCATTCACTCCATGGACTGATATCTCACCTTTCAAATTGTCCTTGAACCTCCACAACAACCATACCGGTATACCGAGAGCCAACGCTCCAACCAAGACAGTAATTATTATGAATAGGTTGGATATTTTGCTCTTTGATCCTATTCATGAGAAGAGAAAGAAATTATGATTAGACGAGAGTATCACTAGTCGGAAAGTGTTCAAGAATGCTATAAAATATCCTTAGTCATTAGCACAGATAAACTCTGTGACAGTAGATGTTTGTCTATCATATGATACACGACTTCTTGTTGCAGGCAGGTGAGACAAAGTAAATCTCAGCTAAGCCATATAACAAATCATAAGCTGATGAATTGGACCGTTATATTCATCAAAGTTCTGATACTCCACCTTCATATAAGCTTGAAAGTACCTAGTTATGCTGGAGTTATTGAGACTACCATCTTGGAAACATCATATGGTTGTCTCCGTTGACAGTGATTACTTTCTTTCCGTTCTGATGCTACACAAGGCTAGATTCATGTTATTCAGTTACACAAACTATTGAGATCCCTGACCTTTTTAACCTCAATTCCATAGATAAGAATCTCAGTGCCATTTCTGCTTAGTCACACAATCAGTTCTGGTCATCATCATACTAAAGAAGATCACTAGGTACAGTAAACATTATTTTGGAAAAGATCAACAATTTTGAAAATGGCAAAGGGAAATACTCATAAGAGATCATACCTAATTCAGAATTGGCAAGACGAATTTGGAGGGTCAGTCCACCATCGCCGAAATGCTCCACATTGATCAAATCCTTGCTCCACAGCATGCGCCAGAAGCCTCCAAAAAATGCGTAAGCTTTGCACGAACAATTCTCCAGACACTTCGCCTCACACTCATCCCCGCCAGTGGTTGAAAAATAATCCACGAAATCTGGCAACTTCACACCATCCAATTTCAAAAAGCCGTCCATCCTGCCGCCATCTCTCGCTGAAATGTTGCTGTTGTCCCGACACTGTAATTGGGTCTTCCTAGTACAACCCGCAGACCAGTTACCCCTGTTCCACTGATGAAGTGATTCGGACGGAACCCTTTCATGCCTCTACATTTGGGAGAGTCCATTCCGTTACATAGTGCAGAATTTCCGCACTTATTATAGAGGTCACATTCCTTAGCAGGCTGTTCTTGCCGCAGAGTCTGCTCATTACTAGTCTCATTGCAGCCAAGCTGCTCCTCCATCCCATTCCAAAGTATACGGAACATCAAGAGATTGGAGCTATCCAATGGCGTGTACGTAAAGTACATGCTTCCATCCACCTCGGTGCTTGAAAGCCTGAACCGGTATCAAAAACTGCCAGTCATATTCGGCACTCCAGTGAAAATCAGCCCATTCCATTGACCGCCCCTCCATTGCCGGCCTGACTGGCCCCAGATCACTATCTGCGGTGGTTCCTGGGGACCGATGCCCAGAGAAAAGTTCCCAGGGGAAGGGTCGTTCAACGATCCCCTAGACCTAAAGGCACGGTTCTCTCCGGCCGCAGAATTCGCCCTCACTCTCATGCCAGGCAAGTCCGTGTCTGTTGGGTGTTCAAAGTTTTGCCAATATGAATTGCTGATACCGCCATCAGCACTAGCAGAGTCAGCATCTGCACTGGCCAAAAGAACAAGATTTCCAGTATCCATCAGAACAGCTGCTGAGTCGGTGGGCACAGAGGAAGAATTAATGCCATTTGACCAAACTGTGTGATTATGCCCATCTAAAACCATCAAATTTCCATCACTTGAAACTGTCAAAACTCCAGATTCATCAGAAACAGGGCTATCTCTGTTCGCAACTCAGACTGTTTTAACACTTATCTTGTGGCACCGAATACCAACATATCTAAGAGACGAATCTGCGGGGCTAAAGAACCCCAGTTCGAAATTCCCAGAAGAAGAAATCAGAGTCTCGTCAAGTCTGACCAGCTGCCCACGCAAGATCGAATTTGCTGCACGAAAAAACGACAACAGAGACGACAACACTAAAAACAACAAGAAAAGGAAGAAACTTACTCTGTTTTTGCCGGTGAAGGGCAATCCACCATTGACAACTGCCCCAAGCATTGCTCCGGAGACAGGGAGAATCAAGAACACGAGTGGAAACTTTTCAGGGTGAGAGAGGGAGTTCCAATGGCGACCCATGTTGGGTGCTGCAGTTTCTGACACAAAGTTGACGACTCTTTAAAGTTTAGAGTCAACAAAACAGAATGTGCATTGGATCGAGAGTTGAGACCTTTCTTTTTTCCTTTGGGTTTTTGAAACCCAATGTGGGATCGGTGACTCCCATTGACGAAGGAGTCTTTTAGTTTTAATTTGTTTACACGAAGAAGGCGAGAGATTCGTCGTCCCTCACAACGAATTCAAAAAAGGGTGTTGGTTTGCGCATGATTACAAGCGTTACCGGCTAGTTGACCAAACTGGTTTCCGGAAAAATATGGAAAGTTTCATCATTTTCATGTCGTTTTTAAGAGTGTACGGAACATCTCCCCCATAGGAGAGATCGAAATCACGTGTGTCAATAAGGCAATAAAATACCAGTGTGCCATGCATTAGCATTGGTCCAAATGCTTTAGTCTGATACTTGCAACGATGTCGATTTACGACCTTTATTGCTTGAGTGCACGACTCTCCTCAGAAGCTTTCCTCAGTATAAGATGGCCCCCATATTAGAGAAGCAAATCAATGTGCTGATTTCACGACAAAGAAAGGACGCCCTCTACAAGGAAATCTCCAAGTTACTGAAGACCCACCACTGGAAATTTTGCAGAACTCGCGTCTGGATTTTAGAAGTTGCTGCTTTCTAAGACATGCTAGAATTACCTAGTCTGTGTCTTCGTTATTAGGACCCTGTCCTCCTTGGTTACACCACATAAAATTCACTTTGCATAATTTTGCATGCAAACACAAAACAGCATAATCAAAAAGACCAAATTGACAGCAGAAATTCTCACAAAAGAAAAGCCCTTTTTATCAAAAATCGGTGAAAAGCCCATAATCATTCCAGATATCCAAACTCTAATTTCAAGCCCCTTCATAGTTACTACCACCATAGGTTGTCCTACTTGCCGTTAAGAAAACCTCCTAATATATTTTGAAGTTGGTAGACTATACATGGCTTATTATGATCTTGATATATGCAAGTATTGTTTGTGTTTCAAGTAATATCCGCATAAAATGAACTTCGATATGATAAGTGAAAAGACTCAAAATAGCTGGAAGAACCTATGTGAACAAGTCTAAACGAATGGAGAGTTCTTAAAGACTTGGAGGTACCAAGGTGAACAATTTACATGATCTACATCATCATTGTACTCGAAGTGCCTAATGGGAAGCAGTTGGATATAACTGGAAAGTCTGATATAATTGAGTTTGGCATCAATAGAAGCTTAATATGAGTGAAAACCTAGCGGAGCCTGATGTAAGTGGAAGTTTGATATAAGCAGAGCATGATATCATCAGAAGCTAGATATAACCAGAGACTGTTGATATAAGCACAGTACTTATATTACCTGCGGCAGCAATCGCATCACAAACTTCAAGATTATTATTTTGAGATATTTTATCTCATCGCTTGTGAGCTTGTGATTTGGTATGGTTCCTTACCTAGAAGAAATTGATTGATCATCAATCTTAAAGATTATCTACATGGAATAAATCAATCACGCCGGATATATTGGTTGATTGACAATCATTCCAAAGACAAGATACTTTTAATACTTGAGCTACTCTATTTCTGGAAATCAAAGATTTGATTGTATTGGTGACCAAATCTACGGAACTTTGATTGATGCACCTCAACGACTAATTCATCTGCTAAACAAACGATCAAATTAGAGATTCATCCTCTTGAAGATTGTCCAAAGGGAAGATTGGATGTGAAGGAGTGTAAAAGGAGATCAAGGCATCAAAAAGAAAGAAGAGCAAGAATGCAATTTAAAATTCAGAGAAATCTTTACATTCTTAAATTACCTTTGCGAGCAGTGAAATTGTAAGTTTTTTAGAAGTTTTAGCA
Organism: Syzygium aqueum; assembly: GCA_031216185.1. NCBI lineage: Eukaryota > Viridiplantae > Streptophyta > Magnoliopsida > Myrtales > Myrtaceae > Syzygium > Syzygium aqueum. Next base: position 35,966,772 of record CM062235.1, on the reverse strand, counting down.
ATGTTTAAGTTTGTGCTTAGGTGTAAGATAGTGAGATCTGTCTATTTGGGAATAAGCAGCACTGGCTTCGAGAAAAAGTACTTGAATATGAGCAGCTCGCTCAACTATAACTTCTGGAAAATTACCAATAGAGTCTAGTGTCGCGACCTTGAAAAATTTATCATTTTTCGGGCTAATGGATTATTAAGACTAATCTTAACTCGGACCCTCCCAAGCTCTACCAATTCGCAACTTAAGGTTTAAGTCTTTAACATGCAAATATTTTCATGCTTGGAGTCGCCACTAATCAATTTACGGTAGGTCAATTAGAAACCTAAATAAAACATAGGGAGATATGTTTTATTTCTACAAACCAGAGATTCTAAGCCCGGGGACTTGATTACGCTAAATCTAGTCTAACGTCCTTTCGGTACCTTTTCTTCTCAAAAATATTTTGGTAGACAGTTTGGATCCATTTTAGCTTAGCCACTAACATGTGAGGTGTTCATGCGGGTGGGCAAACCACCAATTTAACACCCAGAAAAGCATTAAATAAATTGCAAGTTTGAAAGAGTTACTTACCTAGAAGCAACGCAAGCTTCTGCATTGTTAGCTAGAAAATCACATCAATCATCCCTAATATGATTTCTAATTAACAAAGCAATTCACTCGATATTTTTTTTGGATTTTTCTCTTGTTTAAATGAAATCTAGTTTACATGCAATGACGTACAAAAATGACATGCGAAATAACGTAATCTAACATGCAAACTATATGTCATGCGACGACGTGACTTAATCCTAATGAAAGGCAAATGATTATTTTTCCTATTTTTGATGAATTTCGAATTAAAAAATATGTCTAAATTAACATGCAATCTACGATAACTTAACCTATTCTAACATGGCTTATTTTTGGGATTTTCCATTAAAATTCGAAATTATTAAATAACTTAAATTAAGATGCAATCTATCCTAATTTGATCTATCCTAAGATGACTTTTTTGGTTTTTTTTTATGAAAAATTGAAATTAAAAAATGACATAAATAATCTATTAAGATTAGAATATTACTTAATTTAAACTAGGAAATAGATTATCTCAAGTCCTAATTTAAATTAAATAATTACTCTATCTTCTAGTTATATTTAGGGTTTTCTAAACATGCAAAATTCTAATTCAAATCTAATTGATATTTTTTGAAATTTTCTTTTTAAAGGAAAGCAATTAAAAAAAACAAGAATAGCAACCACATTCAAATCGTCCACGCGATCCGCCATATTTGTTTCAAACTCGGATTAGGCACAAAAATCGAACTATCGGTCATATCTATAGGGTTATAAATATCGATGGAAAGTCGATTATTCAAAATTGGAAAGCATATAAAAATCATTAACGTATGCAAGTGATTATGGATAGGATAATAATTTTCCGTATCACCGCGTATCGTACCTTAAGGATAAGGTCGAATAGTTATCCATATACGTTGCTAAATTAGGAAAATTTCCTAATTTTGAATATTCAAATTATTACGGATATATAGAACATTATCCTAAGATATCTAAATATCCACAAAATACTCATGCAATATTCCAAACATTCAAATTAGGAAATTTAATATGCTGAAAATATAGGATAATGTCATTACATAATTTGCGGATAATCTCCAAATTTGAATCGATCGAAATCGAGTTTACAGATCGGGATCGGGACAATCGGCAATGGGCGACGGCACGACGGCGGCGAGATCTCTGGGCACTATTCCGGCGGTGAACGACTCTCCGGTCGGCGACGACAGCAAGGCAGCAATGGGTGGAGTGCGGTCTCCGTTGGCTGGCGCGACGGAAGAGAGTGAACAAGAACGGCGTCGGCGTTCGGTGGCTTGCTGTTCAGGTGAGCCTGTTTGACGTGGATGCTGTCCCGGCAGGAACAAGTGGCTCCGGCAAGGGATACGGCATCCAGACGGCGGCGAGCAGCTCGATGGCTTCACTGGTGACTCGAACTGCTGGAGGCGGCGCTCAACTCGAGCTCGGCGTGGTTTCAGCGCAACAAACAACGGCGGTGGCTGTTCGGTGAGGACAGTTCAACGCGAACGTTCAGGCGGTGATCGGCGCGGCAGGAAGCTGCTACGGTGGGGTTGCTCCGGCGAGAATGGCGAGTGACAACCGGCGGGGACGTCTGGCAAGGGGTGTCGGAACAGCAAGCTTTAGTCCAGCACAGCGGAAGCTAGGACGGCGTGGTGGGGCTGCAGAGACTGTCGGTGGTTGATCAGGGGTTGAGGCGAAGGCAGCTGTTCCGGCGTGGCTGCAGGCGACGCGCAGAGGGGCGGCGATGTGGCTGGGACACGAGCAGCGCGACGGAGACGGGGAGCTACGGTGGTGCAGCAACGTCGGCGAGAGAGGGAGCAGGGCCGGCGTCCTCCAGGCGACGTGCTCGGCGGGAGGCGGCGGTTGGCGAAGCTCCGGCAGCCATAGGCGAGAGGCGGCAGCGCGCGCGAAGAGGGGCACGGTGGTGGCACGGTTCTACCAATTTCTCTCCCACTCTCTCACGTGTTTCACTTGTGTCTCTAAATTTCTAATCTGGAATTATGTGACCTCCCCCAAAATTTTGACCTAAACATGTTTATATAATACTAACCTAGGTCAAATAGATTGGCTCTATAGTCCTAATGGGCTTAGGCCTTAATCTAATTTCTGGTTTTATTTAATTCCTAAGCGGGCTGAATTAACTTGGGCTTTAATTTAATTGAACATAATGAGCTGAATTAAGCTCAAATTAAAACGACCAAACCTATTTGACTCGTGATTTTCGGCCCTTGCCTTTCCGAGCGAACCGAGTCCCATTCGATGAAATTTAAGCTCGTTCGCCATCGCCAATTTGATGCAAGATGCAATTAATATAATGAACCTAAATTATATATTATGCAATTTTAATATTTTTGTTTAGGGGTTAAAAATTTAATCCCTAATTTTTATGCAAATTACACTAAATGGTCGGTAAAATTTAGATGTCAACATCTAGCCAATAGGCTTTTAATGTAGGAGAGTGAACGTAAACTTTTACCAAGTCAAACCACTATAATCTTTTAGTGCATCATTATTTATCTTTCTGCTTTTATTCATTTAATTGCCAGATAGAAGCGCATTGCACTACACTACACTACTTGATATAACCAAATCCTACTTATAACAACACCATGTTTTACCCAATATTGCTTATGTGATATCCTGAAAATTCAACCCAATTTGGTGATTTATGAAATGGCAATTTCGTCGACGCTCTATTAGTTAATTATCGCCTTGACCTGATCACTTAGGAAATATTAATCAAAGAGAAAATGCTATTGAAGAATTTATTTCTAACAGCTGCATGTTAGTTCGAGATATACTATAACTGCGATTGATCAGTTTCGGCTACAAAGCATAATCCGATTTTGAGTATCGAATGCTCAAGGGTTTCACACCAGAACCATAGGACGTCGCCTCGTAATTTTTATGAATTAGCCATAGAAAATTTCAATCTTGAAAAAAGAAATACAGAACTAGAAATTTGGTGTGGGAAAAACGAAAGTGAGCCGAGCAAAGCCGTTGGGCCTCGCGCCTGAGAAAAGCCGGCCATCAAGGCCTGAGAAGAACAAGTAGACCCATAATTCGGCACCCGGGCTGAGGACAAAGTGGTAATTTTGGGGGGCAAAATTTGTAAAAAATTACAAAGAAAAAGAGAAAATTTGGAAGATATTTGTGTAGGATCATGATTGATTCCACTTTCTCTTCTCTCTCTCTCTCTCTCTCTCTCTCCCCCTTCCCCCGCTGACTCCCCCTTTGGCTAACACCACCAACTCCCCACCAGCCCTCATGATTGACTTTCTTCTCTTCTCTTCTTCTTCTTCTTCTTTTCCTTCCGCTTCTACTTCTTTTCTTGGCCACTTCTGCCTCTTCCGTTGCCTTCTACTACTACTTCTTCCACTTCCACTTCTAGTTCCGTTGGCTTCTGTTTCTGCTTCTACTCAATTACTGCTGTTTTATCGACCTTGTGCTACCCTTCTTGCTTGGTCTTGCTTGCTTAGGCTTTGAGTAAGTGGCTTCCTAACCCTTGACTAGGCTTAGGGGTTACTAATGGACATGTTAGGGGTTGATTCATGGCTATCGATAGTTGGTTTAGTGGTTAGATGAGCTTGAATTGCTAATTGGTTTATGTTGGTTGATTCTCAGATTCGTTGCTACTATCCTTTGTTTTGCTATTTTTGTGGAGATAAATGTGGACCGAATTTGAGGGAGTGTTCTTCATGGAAATTGACCTTAACATCTTGAAATATATCATATATTAAATCTGAAATTTTTAGAGATTGTTTTGGGGTATTCAGGAGTCCATTTTCGGACCGTCACAACTCTACCGGAATTACTGTTCACCTGACTGGCATGTCTTTCTAATTTTTTATAAATTATTCCATACCTATTTTCAACAAACTTTCCTCATGAAAGTTGTCAATGACACTTGTGTCTATGACACATAAAAATTTCAGCATTTTACAAGGAGATGTGGGTACTGATTAAAATAGATTTTGAAGACCGAACTGTCTGCCCTGGTTGCTAATTTCGATATGACTTTGGGTGATAAAAATGGGTGCTTAGAGTTGGAATTGGATTTCATGTCCTTCATCAAAAATGTTTATCAAGATGTTTTCAATGATATATCCAAAATTCATAGTTTTTGGAGTTAAATTACTATTTATTTCAAAAGAGTTCCGATTACTATACAATTGCCAATTTTAAGCCCGATTCTATGTAAATTTGGTTTCTCTCTCTCGGAAACTTTTCAATGTGGTTGTTGCTTGCTTAGTGGACTGATTTAATGCTTGATTTGTGTGTTAGATGTGACGAATTGATGGCTGGTTGTTGTTGTCATAGGTGACTGATTGTGAATGTGTGTTCATGGCTTTAAATGGTGGAACCGTGGCTGATTTGGTGGGCGTGTAAACTAATTTGCATTGCTAGTGATTGAGCACATTTGAGTGATGTTTGAGAGTGTGAATGACATGGAATTGAATGGGTCATGTGGCGTGTGTGATCACCTAAGTGCCCCGATGCATCTTTATGGGGGAAAAAGATAATAAATTATGTGATGGAGTGTATGTGTGATCACTTAAGCCCTAATGTGTCTTTACGCAAGGATTGAACCCGTCTTGAGATGTATTACACGGGACGATACTCGGTTAAGCCGAAAGACCGCCAGCCTGATGCGTTTTACATAGGTTGTGCCACAGGCCTTATGCGTGTTACGTGGGTTGTGAATAATTTAAACGGAAGAGCGGGTGTGTGTTGTGCATTAGTGTATGCAGTGTATCGAGATTAAGATATGAACATGTTCACATTATTGCTGGCACACGTGCATGTGTAAGTCATGTCCGGGATTGTATGTGTTTGTGAGTTATTGCTGCACTATTGCAATTTGACTAACATGGGGCTTATGCATGTTCCAAGATGAGGTAGGGATGTCTATGTTTGTCAGAACATGTTGATTGTTTGAATCTCGTGTTTAGACTTGTCCGGGAGTATGCGTTGGCCTATGCGGGGCTTAGGTTGTTCACTTATTGAGACTCATTCTCATTATTGAATTACAAACATTTCAAAACCCTGAGCCTTATGATGATGTGGAAGTTCCAAGGATGCTGCCAGGGTATCATGGGGATGATTAGTAGGTTTAGCAATCCCGTCTTTTGGAGTACCCATTGTGGCAGAGAAGCTAGGCTAACCAACCACTGCCCTTTTTTATGACCATGATTTGATGCTAGTGGCCTAGTGTAGAGTTGTGTAATTAAATGTTGTAGGTATGCCAAGTGTATGAATATGTTTGTTGTTATGTGATCAAGCAAGTTCCCTGCTATCCTATGTAATTGAATTGTTGTATGGAGTGTTTGAATTTGTTTCTACTAGTGCATGATCATTAGTATTTCTCTGGGTCGGCGGCGAGTCCTGGGATGTCGCACTATTATTGACCTAAGCGGGATGTTGCACGCACGCCAGGTTTGGGGTTTGACTGCTTATATCTAACTTGACACTTTAAATTCCGCAATATTTTGTCTAGTTTCATGAAATCACCTATTCACCTATCTCTAGGTGATACTGTTAGTCGACATCAGGATTAACTATCATTCAAATCATCATTGTATTAAATCTTAGAAGGCTTCGGCTAACATGAGGATATCAAAAGAATTGATGCAAATTCCAGTTCAATTAATTAGGATTAGACATGCTTCTTAAGGATCAATGAGCTAGAATCACTCCAACATGCATGATCTAACTTAAATTAACTATCAATAACATAAGACCATATCAATTTCACACTAAGGAAGCTTCAGCCAACATGGAATTGACATCATAAAGTTGTCTAAACATGCAATTGATTTTTAATTTTTCTTAAACAATCCTAAATCTATCGACAATTTCATGCTAATCTCATCAAATTCCATCGTATCATGACTTAGGATTGGTCATAAATTGAATATAACACTTCAACTTTATACTATCATAAACCTAAGTATCCTAGGATAATCCTTTGGAATTGATATCACGTTTGTCGTCCTACCCTTGTTTAGGATCTCCGTTGAACAACAAGAGGATGGGTGCCATGGCATCCTTTATTAAAACTCACCCTACAACTCATTATAAGATATAGTGACTGTAGTTCTTTGCTTAATGAGTAAGCATTGATACCGTTGGCTCTTATTTATGCATGTGTATGGGTTACATGGCACCCTTTATTGCTAGGATTAAGTGAAAAATGGATGGCCATGATTAGAGCTCTCAAGGATTGATGACATTGAATTAAGTTTAGATAATTTGAGAAAATGGTATTTTGGTAATTAGGGAGAGAGGGGACCGGCCATGGGGTTTATGAATTATAATTTGTTGACTTTTGGGTTGACTTGGGTTAACCTTGGTAAAACCGGGTTGACCCGAGGCTTCTAATTGTTCTATTTCTCTTTAAACTACTCTATAAGCTTGGCCATCTCCATTTGATCGACCCATTGGACCGAATCAAGTCGAGTCAACCAAAGTGACTCAGCCCAACCTTATCGGTCCAACACAATGTTTTCAAGCTCATTTCCTCAAATGATTCTAATTGTGCGCAAATTGATCTTGAAATTGAATTAATTTGGCCTATTGGTATTTTAGATGTGTTTGTTGACTTTATTGAGAAAAGTTAATCATAGCCCTAAACTCATGTTCGAACATTGGCCAACTCTTTTAAGCTCAAAATCTTTAAATTGGCTTGAAATCTTGAATTATTATAGTTCCCAAATAATTGTTTGAGGTTGTGTCCTTCGAGTGGAAAGATGGCCGTGTCTTTGCCTTTGTACTTATGGAGTTGGGGTGTGACATTTCCTAAAATATGTATAAAAAAATCTTAGTCGCATCATACATACAATAATAATGGTGAGACGTCCATTAAGAAGAACATCAATGAGAAAAAAAAAATTGATGAAATCCTACTCTTTGATGCTTGCTTGGCAAGAGTCGAAACACGAAAATATTGTATGATGATTGTAACAGCCTGGCCTAGCCCACATGGACAAGCTCCCAAGACGAGTATTCTAAATAATTACATAAGCCGGTGATCATTTGTGTGCGTGTTGTAAATAAACTTATCAAAGCCTCACCCATTAATTTTGGACTTAAGATATCACAATAGTCATTGCCTTGTGTGATTACTCAAAGCAATCCTTTCGGGAGTTTCGTCCACATGAACCAAACGAAGTCATTACAAATGGATTCAGGATAAGACCTCTCTGGCAGATGCACAGTTCATTGACGAACTAGGCCATACTTGATTCAATGACGGCAAGGAGTGATCATGGGGACAAGAAAGTTTAGACAATGTGCGGGTGCTAGTATGCTTTTAGGATGATGAGGAACATAGAAATGGCTCAAGCCACACAATGAATAGGGAAGTATCGATGGGCAATACAAGCCAACACTAATAAAGACGTCATTTTTTTAGATTTGAGGAGTTTGTATAATATCCCATAAAAAAAGGGACAGTTCAAAAAACATTTAAAAAAAATAAAGAAACTGATATAAATATTTTGGACATTCACAAGAATGGTTCACAGCAAACTGGGGAGGGGATCAAGAAATTTCCTAGCTATGTTTCCCCTTCAATTTTATTACCTAGAGTTGCCTTTAATATAAAGATTAATACCACGGAAAATCTAAATTGGTATACTTGTGATAAATTTATCTTAAACTAATTTTTTGACCACAAAAAACCCCAAATCAATACGCCTGTGATAAATTCACCCAAACTAATTTTTTGATCACCAAAAACCCTAAACTTGTATATTTGTGACAATTTACACTCCGTTAAATTAGATTAATACCATGAAAAATCACAAATTGAGACACATATGACAAATGGAGGGTAAAACCCCAAACCGGCTCACTCGTGAACTACCACGTGTCATCCAACTCAAAAATTTGATAGTAAAATTAAATGGAAACTAACGAAGGGTAAAATTATCACAGGTGTACTGGTTTGAGATTTTTAGTAGTCAAAAAAAATAGTTTTGGATAAATTTGTCACAAGTGTACCAGTTTGGAGGTTTTCATAGTATTAACCCTTAATATTTTCACATGACCAATAGAAAAGGGGAAAGGGGAGCACGAGAACCTTGATGTTTGTTATTATATTATGGATTTAAGAAATGTCTTTTATATGTATATAATTATGTTAAAGCGATATAACTCATTTTGATCTTGTACGTGTATTATATATAGATTTTTGGATATGTAAGTACTAACATTATTTTGTAAAGTGCATAGTGGATGCTCGATATGCTTAAAAAAGATGTATTACTCACTAGGTTATGGTTGCTTATCCCATTCATCTTAAATACTTTTTAGGTCCCTCAGTTAGCGACCAATCAAAAGGAGAGCATTTGCATTATCGCCAGGGCATATTGATAGAGGGATTTTGGGTATGGGCTTGGTTGTACATTTTTTAGTTGTATATGACTGAGATGAGTTTGATGGGTATAGTTATTAGTTGGAGATATATTCTTTTTTATGGATTATAGAAATACTTTCGTTGTCGTTTATATGTGTGTTTGTGTTAATAGCAGGTTCTTAGTTGTGTTGAAGTTGCATCTTTTGGGTGAAAGGACCGTCGTGTCTTTACCCCCATTCTTGTTGGATTCAGGGTGTGACATATGGTATCAAGTTTGCCAACAAAATTGCATGCATAATCTCATACCAATTCCACAGCGAACAACAAATCGGCATTGTCATATTCATATCGAGATACTCCTGAAGCATACACAAGTTTCGAATTAGTGTGCATCCATGCTCACATTAAACTATCCTACTGGAGAGTTAGCATCAAAGGCCCTCGCTCTCTATGTTTTATATCATATCCACATAGAAGTGCAATGACAGGTGGCGAATTCAAGGAATTTAATTTGATACACCACTGAATCCATGGCATGATGAATTGGATGGAGATAATGCATATGAGAATTTTATCTTCCATCAACCATAGTAATGGTGATGGTATTCCTGTGGTTGGACTTCGTGGCTTGGTGAGCTTTGAAATGTAAATGTCGGTTGCTTCGGCTGTGGAAGATTGGACTCCGCACTTAGCATTCGCACTACAGCCGACATGTTGGGTCTATCTGTAGTATAGTCCTGCGCACATAGAAGCCCTATCTAAATGCATCTCATAACTTCTGATGGCGAAAATGCGTCAGCAATGGCTTCATCCATTAGCTCCAATCCTCTACCTTCACACCACAAGTGCCATGCCTGGAATAACTGGTCGATTGTTAGATTGCCCCATGGACTACCAATAGTTGAAAACTGAAATAGAGATACATTAGCCCAAAGTTAAATCTTGCACTTACATAAGCGACGAGATTGAGATGCCGTCCACAATAATTTAAACTGGTGTTGTTCTTGCTGCTGATAAGCTCCAATATCAGTACTCCAAAGCTATAAACATCTGATTTCTCCGAAAATATCCCACCCATGGCATACTCAGGAAACATGTAGCCGCTGTATGGCTTGGCCATGTTAAATTCTTGTAGATAGGATGCCATAGTCATAATAAAGGTATACATATCATATATGTGGAGGATTCACGATATCCAGTTAAAACAAAGAATCACAAGACTCTAGGATGATTTCATGAGAGGTCAGAATACTGGAGGGTGATATCGACTTCGAACTTTTATTTTGGTCAAATATCGACTTCCAACTTGACTAGTACTGTTTTTCTCATACCTTTTACCATTTGTATTACGGCGCATGTCTATAATTACCTCGGAGCGAACTGACTTATTGGACCATTGGATGTACATGGAGGAGTTTTCTCGGCAATAATAGAGGACAAAAGTAGGAACATGCACGAGGGGAAGGGGGAGCGTATTATACGAGGTAACAATATGCCTCATGAGTAACTCCTCTCAAGAGTGATGATAGAAAGCTTACAGTGTCCCGACAACTTTGTGAGTACTAACCAAAACTTGAGTGCCTTCAAACATCTGCGCGACTCCAAAATCTAAAATCTTGGGATTCATCTTTTCATCCGAGAGAATGTTGCTCGGTTTCAAATCTCGATGTATGACCCTGACGCAAGAATCATGGTGGAGGTAAAGCAGCCCTCTCGCGATCCCAAGGATAATGCGAAAGCGTATGGCCCAGCTAAGTTTTGCCTTCCCTATTGAATCTAAACAAGATAGCATACATAAACAATATCTAGTTTCAGTACCATATTCTGTTGAAAGCGGAAGTAAGTTCTTCAGAGAGTGAGACAAACCAAAAAGAAAGGCATCCAAGCTCTTGTTCAGCAAGTACTCATACACTAGTATCTTTTCTTCTCCTTCAGTGCAGTAACCAACGAGTCTCACCGGATTTCGTTGTTGAAGTTTGGATATCAGAAGGATCTCATTCTTGAACTCTGCGATGCCTTGGCCTGAGCTGCTCGAAAGTCTCTTCACAGCTATCCCCTTACCATCATTCAGCTTTCCCTGTTTCCAAACGAACATAACTATCAGATCTTGGATGATATCTTTATTTCCCTCGGAGAAGGCTTTTTTTTTTTTTTTTACCTTAAAAACACCCGAGTTTGTTTTTCACATTGAAGTTGTCTGTGGCAAGCAGTATGCTATCAAAATCATAAATTAGCAATTCCGATGCATCACCTTGCTTCATTTGCTCTTTCCATGCAATTTCCCTTAGTAGTTCCTCTGGTCCGTTGGCTTTGGCCGGTGGCCTAACCGGCCTTGGAATTGTCATTTTCCTAAAGTTCTCTACATTTCACAAACAGAATGAAAACAACTGAAGATAAGCATGAGAACATGAGAAGCAACAGTTTTTTAGGTAGTAACTGCCAAGCTTCTAAAGCCATGGTTTTACCAATCTTACAAGATTCTTTTTTTTTTGTAAGGTAAGAATGAATATAACTAAACAAAACACCAATACAAACTAAAGCACAAACCGACAACTGACCCAGAAAAGACAGCAAGATGTCTAGACGGGGTCAAGAGGGGTTCTGCAGGCAAACAACTAGAAGCCACAGGCTAAACAATAGAAAGGGATACAAACAACCCTACAAGGAGGAACACCCAAAAAATCCAAGAGGATTACAAGAAACAAACAGCAAAGGAAGGCCGCCCAAGAAACAGACGCGGCCGAGAGCTAAGAACTATTCCTATTGCTTGCAAAAATCACAGGAGGAAGATCCCAGTTTCTTTGCAGGAGACGATTCCTATATGTGTCTTGAATTTCCCCCATTGAAATGGCTTTATCTCTCACGACTTTGACGAGATGTGTATGCTCTTGTTTCTGAAAATAGCATTGTTCCGTTCGGTCCAAATGATGTGGCATAGCGCACCGAAGGAAAACCTGGAGAGACGATGTGCGAAGGAAGCTCCACCACAGACATTCATCACCCACGCAATATGGTCAAGCCAGTTCCTATTACGCCAGGGTAGACTGCACTTGGTGGCCCACATAGAAGCCAGCCTAGCAGTAGAAGAACACTCAAAGAAAAGGTGGTTAATAGAATCTGGTGTAGATCCACAAAAAGCACAATGAGCATTGTCAATCCTTTGAAAATGTAGTAGAAACATCTGAGTAGACAACCTGTTGAGAGAAATCAACCATAAAAGAAAGGAATGGCGATGAGCTATATCATGATCCCAAATGAATGAGTGCCAAGATACATGACGTCCTTTCCTTCGAATATGGTACCAAGCATGAGCAACCGAGAAAGCTTTAGATGGGTGTGGAGTCCAAAGGAAGGAATCCTGCATATTATTGTCAAAGGGCGGGGGCGGAACCATCCAGCTTATAATAGTGGTGAGGGTGCTGGAAGGTATCCAGCTACCCTCAAAAAAATCTCGAACTGAAATGTCTCGCGGAATGCGCGTATGGTAGATATCCATATTACTGAATAGGAGATAAAGTGGGCCTCTAGAAATCCAAGTATCAAACCAAAAAGAAACAGAGCGCCCATTCTCAATCTTCCACTGAAACATAGTACGTGCTGTGTCACGCATGTCAAGGATCTTTTTCCACGTCCAAAAACAAAAGGTGGGCTTAGCAACCACACAAAAGTTGGATTTTTTTTAAAACGTAGAATGAACCCACTTGCACCATAAAAATTCATTGTCTGAGAAAAGAAGCCATATGTGCTTGAGTATCATTGCCTTGTTATAATCAAGTAGTCGCCGGATACCAAGTCCACCTTCGGCTTTAGGTAAACATACAGAGTTCCAAGTGACCCTAGCTCCACCAGTAACTAGGTCAGGACCTTTCCATAGGAATTGACGCAAAATGGTCTTAATCCTATATAATATTGCTTTTGGAAGCGAGAATATGGTGGCCCAATACACCTGGATGGAGTATAGCACCGATTTGATAAGTTGTAGCCTTCCAGCAAAAAACAGGAATCGATACGTCTAGGATCGAGCTCTAGCTGTGATTGTGTCAATTAAGGATTTGCAATCCTCTTTGTTCAAATTGGAAGATATGATCGGAACTCCTAGGTACCGGAAGGGGAGAGCACCCTGCTGAAATCCAAAGCAATGGAGAATCTGGTCACGTAAAGTTGGGGTTCCCCCCGAGAGGAAAACATTGCTTTTAGAGTTGTTGGGGGTTAAACCAGACCAAGCAGAGAAGGTGTGGAGGCCTTCCTTGATTATTTCAACGGATCTCAAATGGCCTTCCGAAAAGAGAAGGACGTCATCCGCAAAGAATAGGTGCGAAAGCCGAGTAGACTTACAACGCCAAAACCAGTGGAAATCCGGGGTCTCAGTTTTAGATTTAAGGAGCCCCGAGAAGACTTCCATCACTAGAATAAAGAGGTAAGGTGAAAGTGGATCACCTTGGCGAATGCCACGAGTATTTCCAAAATAGCCATGTAACTCACCATTAATATATATGGAAAACTTGGCAGTCGAAACACATGTCATAACCAGTTTAACAAAGGAAACCGGAAAATTGAAAGCTAGTAGGACATGTTCGATGAAGTACCAATCCACGGTGTCATAAGCTTTTTGAAAGTCGACTTTGATGGCACATTTTGGCAGGTACGGCCGATGGTGAAAATCAGCAAAGAGCTCCTGAGCCAGCATAATGTTATCGCTAATTCTCAGCCCTTTGACAAACGCAGTTTGGGCCGGCCCAATAAGAGAAGGAAGAAACCGAGCTAGCCGCTTAGCCAATATTTTCGATATACACTTATACAACGTGTTACAGCAAGCAATAGATCGGTAGTCAGACATAGCAGTAGCATTAGGAGATTTAGGCACTAGTGTTAGAATGGTGCTATTAATCTCCTTTAGCATACATCCTGTGTCAAAGAAATCCCTCACTGCCTCGAGGGTGGAAGGACCAATAACATCCCAAGTAGTTTTGAAGAAATCAACATTAAAACCGTCCGGTCCGGGGGCCTTTCCCTTTACAAGCGAAAAGAGTGTGGAACGGATCTCATCATCTGTCACCGGTTGGACCAGAGAAGTCCGCTGAGCTTCATCTAAGACGCGTTCCAGGTGGGCCCCTATCTCGTTAACCGATGGACGGATTAAAGGAGAAGGACCATTAAGTATCTCGTGGAAGTGCCCGACAATGTGGGACTTGATAGCCTGAGGGTCAGTCAGAATGCATCCATCAACTGTTGACACCGAGAGTATCCGATTATGTAGGCGTCTTTTGGCGACAAAATGGTGGAAAAATTTGGTATTCATGTCGCCTTCCTTAAGCCACCTTATGCGGGATTTTTGCCTGTAAAAAGATTCCTCCTGCAATCTTAAGGTAGAAAAGGATCGAGTGAGCTCTATTTCTCTGTCACTCAATGTCTGGTCGAACGGGTGTGTTTGCAGGGCTGACTGAACAGCATACAGATCAGCTCTAGCTTGATCCGTTCTTGCAGAAATGTTAGAAAAGGAGGTCCTGTTGAGAAGTTTTAGTTTCAGCTTGAGGACCTTCAGTTTGCGGCATACAATGAACATAGGCGTACCTACTATAGGCGAATCCCATGCTTGCTTTACTATATCCATGAAATTAGGATGAATAGCCCAGAAGTTAAAAAACTTGAAAGGCTTCTTGATGGTATGAGGCGAGACAATTTTTATCACCATTGGAGAGTGATCAGAGATCCCAAGTGAAAGGAAACTGGCTTCCGAGAAGGAGAATTGTTGCATCCACAAGTCATTTACTAGAACACGATCAATCTTACGTAGTTTTTGGTTCTCCCCATAAGAAAAGGTCCAAGTGTACCTACACCCGACATATCGAAGGTCTTATAACCCTGTCTGGTTCAAACATTCCCCAAACTCATCAAAAGCTGGGATCCAAGGAGTTGTGCTGCCCACTCTATCATCAGGGTCCTTGATGGCGTTAAAATCTCCAGTCACAACCCAAGGAAGAGCACAATCTGAGATCCGCAAAAGGTCAGCCCATAGTGTGCGACGTTTCACAAAAGAATGCTCACCATAAGCAACTGAAAGGAGACAGGACTTGTTCATATTTATAAGCCGAAGCTGTACATGAATTAGTTGATCATACAAGTATAACAGATTGGCTTCCAGCTCATCTGGATTCCAACCAAACCAAATTCTACCCAAAGGAGAAGCTTCATAGTTGGAAATCCAAGACCAGTTACCACATAAGGCTTGTGAGATACTAGCAAAAGAGGAGCTTTTAGCTTTGGTTTCGATAATACCTATACAGGAAAGATTATTAACCCTGATAAAAGAACGAACTTCAGCCTGTCTAAGGGGACCTATTAGTCCCCTAATATTCCAGGAGCCAAAAAACATAGAGATATTGCCAGAGGGTTTATCGCTGAGAAGACCTCAGCCTCCTATTCCTCGCTTTCTTCTGGGAGGAAGAAGGGCCAGATGCCTTATCGTGATCCTCCGCATTGATAGAGGCCAAGGTACGGGATCGGGTGGCGGGGGGGATAGACTCTCCCTCAGACCCCCACCAAGATCCCCGGATCCATCAGAAGCCCCTGCTTTGTCTAGAGCAGAGGAATGCTCTGTGGATGAAGTGGAGTTAACAGGGGATTGGTACAGCGAGCCTGATGCAATCGGAGCAGGGGAGGGGCTACTCCTTGCCTGTGGATCAATGTTTTGAGCCATATTCTGTTGGGACAGAGAGCCTGAAGCAGTCGAAGCAGGGGAGGGGCTGCTCCTTGCCTGTGGGTCCACATTTTGAGCCATATTGGAGTTAACCACAGCCGGGGCATCAGCGCCAGGAGCAGGGGGGAGAGGTTCATCCAGTTCAGGGGCCATTGTAGAGCCTTCTGCCGTGTCATGGCCAGAAGGGGGGGTCTGCTGAACAGGTGAAGTGGCTGGGTGAGCATTGTGCTTCTTTCTGTATACTTGAGTCCATCCATCAGAAGCTGGAGGCCGTGAAGGTTCAGGTTGTTTTTCTGGTTGTTTGGTGTGACAACCAAAACCAGCTGATCCCTCTTTATGACCAAACAATCCACAAGAGAGGCAAACCGATGGTTTCCATTCATATTCGATATGTACAAGGTGAACTTCACCATCCCAGCGCACCTTAACCATTTCCAATCGAGGTGTTGCAGCTTTGATTTCAATACAAACCCTTGCATAAGATATTCTTGTCATGTGTTCAGTCTGGGTATCCACATAGAGTGGCTTACCAACAGCACTAGCAATCCTACTTATACCTGCAGAGGACCACAAAGAGAAAGGTAAGTCTCTTAGTCTCACCCATACAGGGATAGAGTCCATGGCATCCTTTTTGAGTTTCAACTTAGGGTGCCATTGTTGGAGTAGCATAGTGCTACTAAATATTGATACCGGGCCCTTCTCGATTATCTTCTTACGGAATTCCTCGTTCGAGACACGGAAGAAATAAAATTCATTTTCATGGAGCTTAACATCAATGACATGCTCTCCCCAAGCTTTTTTGAAAGCTTCTTCCGTTAACTTGAATGGGATTTTCTTCCCAATATAGTGACCTACTATACATTCAACCCAGAAAGGGTTCTGTTCAGCGGCAACTTCCGGAGTAATTTCCACAACCACTTCGCCATTTTCCTCTATGGGAGGAACAAATGCTAAGTCATAGTCTTTTGTCATGACCCGAGCAACATTAGCCCATGATTTAGGGGTAGGGACTTGGTTTAGATGGCCTTAAGATCGGTTAGAAGTCTGACCCACCTCATCTGGTTTCTTAACCAATTTCACTCGCGACTGAGACCGCCTAACACCCCCAGCATTGAGTGTTTTATCCTGAGGATAGCTTCTGTTCTTCGGGCGTCCTCTACTCCTACTTCGGCTAGAAGTGCCCTTCAAGATAGGTCTTTGTCCAAATGGACGTTCATCCACATTTAGCACAGAAGAGGATTTCCCTTTTAGTGCCTCTGTTGAATTGTTCCCTTCAACATGTAAACCAGCCTGAGTAATCGCAGGAACAGGGGATGGTTCAACTCCTATACCAGGGGGAGGATCAGGTAATGTGGTCTGTGCAGTCTTCTCCATTGGAACAAAACTACAAACACCTACCGGTCAACAACCACCACCATACAGAGCGACTTGCAAGGCCCCTGCTATAAATGCCACCTCCAATTCACAACACAATACCAGCCAGCCAAACGTCACTAGAGAGCTAGAAACTAGTCCGGGAAGTTTGCCCAACAGCAACCAATTCAACCCACTAACAACTCCACATCAGAACAGTCCAGGCGAGGAGGAGCGTCGATAAGTTCTCCTGAATGTGCTACCACTACCCTCGATCTCCTAACTCACCACCAGAGAATGGAAAAGGGGCGAGAATACCTGTAAGAGGGGGTAATGAACACCAGAGTCCCAGCCCAGCACTATACTTCCCGAATGAACGAAGTTCTCGAACTGAGGATCCAGCACGAGCGACGAACCGATCTGAAAATCCAGCCCCTACCCTTCACGAAGAGTGAAATCCTTTGAAGGGGTTGGTAGAGGATCGTTCAGGGAACCTAGCCTCCGAGAATCAGGCCAAATGGCCGCCAGAGACAACCGGAAATCAACAGGGAAACGGCGGGTGAACAGTACCTCCGGGGAACACAGAAGAGAGCATCCCACCTGCGTGAACAGTACCCGCGAATTTTTGGTGTTTTTGTCCTTTAATCATACAAGATTCTTATATCGTGCTTAACGCGAAAATGGCACATCTTTTATTACCTGTCCACTTGGAGAGACCACAGACTGAAATGCCAGCTCCCAATAGCACGATGGCAGAAATAGTACTTAGGTTGATGATGAGTTTTGTCTGCGTAGGTATACCTAAAGCGGGAAAATATGTTGTAAGAACCACGGGCAGTGCAAAATTAAACGCATTTTACTTCATGATTCCCAACCTGTATCTGCGTCCGTGAGTCGAATAAATAGATCTTCGCCTGCCATGGAGAATTGCTGAATATCTAGGAGGTTTTTACTCCAAGCCATACATCCTATAGTATCCACATAAGAAAATGCCAAGCACGAGCAGTTTCCTAGGCACCAACTTTGACATCCTTCTGCATCGGCTATGTTAGACATATAATCAGCAGAATCAGGCAACTTCATCTGTTTCAATTGCCAGAATACATCTTTTTCCAGACTCGTTGAAGCTGCTGCACTTGAGGATTTCTGACAATTCAATTCGATATCCCTAAGGCACACTCTGGTCCAGTTTCCTGTGTTCCATTCTGCATCTGACCTTGGTTTAAACCCTTTTAAGCATTTGCATATACGTGAACTAATCGGGTTGCAAACTCCAAAAGGGCCACACGTTGCATAAATATCACAATGGTTAGTTGGTACCAGTGACTCCCAGTCTATTGACCATCCATCGTCCCAATACATAAATTTTATAGATCCTTCTGTTGAGATGAAAATATATCCAAAGAAGGAGCTGTTGTAATTATAGAGGGAAAAATATGATGTTCCCTGGTCAATATTTTGCAGGACATCATAGCCACTCAGGTATGTCCCAGCCATGGTTGGTAGTCCGATGAACTTGGAGTTATCCCACGGTCCAGTTCTTAAGTAAGGACTTGACCCATTCCAAAGGAAAACCTGAGGTGGTGTTTCCGATGTCACTCCGAGGACAAAACTTCCGAATGAGGGATCATCTTCGCCTTTCCAGGAAATCAAGTTTTGTTTCTTTCCTGTTTTCACGTTTACTCCAATCTTCATGTTTGGCAGGAGAGTGTCGGTTGGCTCATCGAAGCTTTCCCACATTTCATTCGCATTTAAATCTTGAAGAACAAGGTTTCCAAAGTCTGAAAGCACTGCTAGAGAATAATTCGACTTTGCTGTGACATTAGTAGACCAGACAGTGTTTTGTTGCCCATCAAGAAGCTTCAAATTTCCATCTCCGCCAATTACAAAACTCGCAGATTGATCTGTGGGTCCAAGTGGCTTGTCCCTGTTGGCCACCCAGACAACTCTGGAGGGAGTCATGTTCTTGTACCATATTCCTATGTACCGCTTTGCTGATCCATTAGGCGTGAAGAACCCAAGCTCAAAGATCTGACTACGAGAGAGACAAGGGTTTGGTTCTGAACAAGTGGCGTTGATGCAGTTATATTGTAAATTTTGCCGCTTTGAAGCGCTTGAAATAGGGAGAAGACGAGCAAAGAAAACAAGTGCACAGTCATCAGAACGATGATGAACGGATTCAAAAAGTACTTTGTGAAAAAATGCCTGCGAAACTTCGCCTCTTATAGGCAGATCAAAAAGAATAAACCGGGGAGCACTGCAAAGCAAGGCCCGCGATCCAAGCTTATATTTAAATTCCCTTTGAGTCCGTTTCAAGTAAGGTTCATTTTAAAGAATAAACTAGTTTTCAGATGAAGCAAGATATATAGAGGCTTCCTCAGTTCAAGTGCCTTCATAGAACACCGGCATTCATTGGAATATTGATATTTATGGTCAGAAGTGTTTCATTGGGCAAATAAAATGGTTTGAGTCAGATCTGGGGCTCTCGACAGTGATCGTTTTCGAAAATATTGTAGCCTCCATAACCTGCTAAGATTTGGCAATTCTACTCCACCGTCCAAAGTTGACGCGGTTTTGCCGTTTACCAGGTAATATTTTTTTTTTTTTGGTAAGGCTTACCAGGTAAAATTTGGATCCTCCTGAACCAATAAAATTATTCGCTGCTTCTTTTCCTCTTTCCTTATAATTGACAAGGATATCGAGACATTCAGGAGTTCGGAGATTGAAGTCATCTGCTGAACTTTAATGCATCCACTCTTCCTGCTGTATACAGGAGGGAGATGACTGGCTTTATGGCACTCGATATTCATCCCAAGCCAACAAAGCTAAAACCTGTGATATCATCTTGCGAGTCAATACATGCTTGTGATCTTGTAGATTTAACAACATAAAATTGCTAAGGAGTTACAGAAAGGAAAACAATCATCTGTATACTTCAGCTTTTTTCTTCTCCTGAAGTTGGTACTTCGATACTCGAACTGCTCCGTTTTTGGGTTGGGCTGATCATTGACAAATTTTGCGCTGATTGTGTTTGATTCAATTAAGGTTACTCCGGAGTTAAAAGTTCATTCAAGTTACTTTGACCACTGGAATTCTTTCTTCCGTGTAGTGGCTTAACTTGAAAATGACTTGTAGATTGTTGCAGGATTGCAGCAACATGAGGCGTCATCTGGAATATATATAAACGAATCTTAGTAGCGTCCTGCAATGGTATTGGTGAAATAACCATTAAGAAAAAATTAATAAAAAATTTGATGAAGTTCTATTCTTCAATGCTTGGAAAGAGTCAGAACACGAAAATATTTGGACGGTGATTGTAACGACTTGATCCAGTCTACGTGGGCCAAGCTCCCAAAGCGAGTATTCTGACAAACCACACTATTTGGTGACCATTTTGGTGGGTGTTAACTTGTATAAAGCTCAAAAAAAGCCTCGCCCTTTTGGTACTTGGGATATCGCAATGGTCACCATTTGGATGGTTACTCAAGGTATTTCTTTTGGAGACTAGGCCCATGTGGACTCATCCGATTCATTACAAATGGTATCATGGTGAGACCCTCTTGTTAGAGGAAAAGAATACTAGAAGTGTCATAATTTTCATACATCACTCACTTTAGTACAAAAATTTTTTGGTGGATGACAAATTCTGACCAAAAGTCCTAAGTGGCTTTTTTATTGAATTTTTTTGAAAGACGTGGCTTTTTAAAAAACAGGATAACTACGCTAGAATTCTTAAATTTTGTCGCAAAAGTGCAATTGAATTATAAAACTTATTAAAAATGGAATCAACTCCTTCCATTAACTCCGTCCAAATAGACTAATGGAAATATTGACATGGCTTTTTTTAATATTTTCTCTCTCCTACATGGCATTACTTTACTAAAACATGAAATATAAGACTAAAACAACAGTGTTTTGGCTTGAATCCTACTTTTTTAACCAAAATCTTAATTAAATTAAATTTTAAAAAAAAGTTATCTAAAAAACACAAAAAAAAATGGGGCAGGGGCAAGGCCAAGGGTAGTTGGCGCCTCACCAACGCCGCCCCACCATCGCTAGAAAGAATCGGCAGGGGCTTGGCGACCTTCGCCAACCATAGACAAGGTCTGGCGACACTCGCCCAAATCCGGGCAAGGTCATTGACCCTCGTCCAAGTGTGGCGGCCTAGGCTAGACAGCAACAAGGGCAAGGGCGTCTCGCATCGACCAGGCCTTGCCATGGTGAAGCCTAGGGTTCCCATATTGGGGCGAGGACGAATGACCCTCGCCTAGATCTAGGTCTACGGTCATCGAGCCCCCACTGGCCCTTTCTAGCGACAACCTGGCAACAGCGACCCTTGTTTTTTTTTTTTCTTATTTGGTATTTAAATACCTTTTTATTTTTAAATTTTATTTAGTTAAGATTTTGGTTTAAAAATTAGGATTTAGGCCAAAACGATGTCATTTTAATCTTATATTTCATGTTTTAATTAGGTCAATACCACAGGAGAGTGAAAATATTAACAAAGCACGTCAGCATTTTCTATTAGTTTAATTGGACGGAATTAACAGAATAACTCGATTATATCAATTTGATAAATTTTAAGACTTAATTACACTTTATGTAAATTTTAGAACTCAATTACACTTTTGTCATATATTTTAGAACTTTCAATGCATTGATCCTTTTAAAAATAAATTGAAGTCCAAGATGGGCTAAAGACCAGACACGTGGCACTCTTACTAAATTAACTTCATTTGAGGTAAATTACAGAGTCGAACAAGGATTGACGCCTCTCTCTTTAATCGACACGGCCGGCTCCATTGGTTCCTCCTCCTGGAGAATGAATTTCGGGCTCCACAGATAAAATGAGAGAAGATGAGAAAAACAGTGGTTTTGGGTTCGCGTCAATGGACGACCAGTGTTGATTTGGCCGTTATGGCACTACATTTTTTGGGATGGGTGTTCTAGGGTCTGCAATTGCCATTGATTTGGACCAGGAAGACATTTTTGTTTTTCTCCATTCCAGTTTATTTGGTCTGCGTTTGGCACAGTGGAATGAGCATGGGGTCGATCTTCAGAGAGGTCGAGAGCCAACAAGAGAGACAATAACACAAATCGTGGGCTAGCCGACGGGAGACGCAAGTTGATGATGAAGGCAGCGCCACAGGAACTAGGATAGAGGGCAGCGGTGACTAAAGATGGAGGAGGGAGAAAAGCAATGAGGGATTAAGGTTTGAAGAACAATTCTACCCCATTTCGTTAATTTAGAGCAAACAAATGTGAGATGTTCTCGATAAGCCGTTAATAATTATTCTTCTTCTTCTTCGCCATCATCCTCTACGTCAAGATCTTCCTTGCCTTCCTCGTCCTCATCAGCACTTCAACAGCACCAACTTCTTCTTCAATCCTCTGTAAATTGAAAAAGAAAAAAAAAATTAATGTCCAATGTTGATAAAAAAATAAGTACAACGTGGTTCTTTACCGTTGAGTCACGTCAAATCCTCCTTAAATTTTTCAGCTTTTCAAATTGGCAATAACACTTAAGTAATCATTTTTTTTTTACAAAATAACACTTAAGTGATTGCTCAAAAAATATTGGCACTAAAAAGAGCACCACACATGAATTATGGCAATTTCAATGTCATTTTTCCGCCCATGTCTGTGGATGGACTAGGCCCATAGCTGATTGGACAAGTCTCAGGAGTGACCATCGGTGCGTGATGGCTCGGAAAATGCGCAAATCATATAGGTTTGTAGGATGGTAAGGGAGATAGAGGTCACTTCCTAAACAGGGGAAATACCAGTGGGCAACAGAAGCCAGCACTGAGATGGACATCTATTCTTAGAGGGCGGAAATTTGTGTAATGCTCCATGAAAAAGGGAAATCTAGGGAGGTAAAATAAAGGACAGGAAATGGCCGTTCTGGACATGCACACGGATGGTGTGCAGCAAATTAGGAAGGTATCAAGAAATTTCCTAGCTAAGTTTTCCCCTTCCATAATGAAGAGGCTAGCAAGGATCACCTAGAGGGGGGTGAATAGGTGATCTTAAACAATTTTAACAAATTTAAGCGGAAATGATAAAATACAGTTTGAGTCTGAATAATATTCAGATTCTATAAGGACGTGCTGTTGAATGTGCAGTGTATAAAGTAAAAGATTAAGAGATGGAGAAGCTGCACGCAGAATTTATAGTGGTTCGGCTTATGATAAGCCTACGTCCACTCTCCCACGCTGACAGCCTACCGGCTGGATTTCACTATGTAATCAAGAAGTTTTACAGATCTAGAGTGATATCACTCTTGTGTAAAATAGGACTTTCTCACACAAACAAGTCTGTAAAGTAACCCTCAAGATTCTAAAGTTGGGCTCAAGGAAGAGAAAGAATTGGAGTAATCTCAGGCTTTGGACTTGATGATTCTTGAATCTGTTTTTCTTCTGCTGCTCGTTGATCTCCTTAAATACTCCTCCACTTCCAAACTAGCCGTTGGACAGTCTTCAGAGGATCATCTTCACCTTGGACAGATTTGTATAGAAAGGATTGAGTAGCCGTTGAATGACAGATTCTGAATCCCGCTGATCCTGGTCGCCCATACAATCAGAATCTTGGTTTCCATAAGTAGAGATTAGTCCGTTGTGATAATGTTTGATTGACAATCAAATTGTTTTAGATTGAGTCAATCAAAACCTTCCTTGTGAAATCCAAACCAGATCACTAGCTGTATTGTTAAGTTCTTTGTCTGCATAATTCAGCGTCTGAGTCTGGAAAATATCTGCGTCTGGAAAATCTTCAGAGTCTGGAAAATTTCTGAGTCTGGAAAATCTTCAGAGTCTGGAAAATTTCTGAGTCTGGAAAATCTTCTGAGTCTGGAAATTTTCTGAGTCTGGAAAATCTTCAGAGTCTGGAAAATTTCTGCGTCTGGATTTCAAAACCAAAAAGTAACTTCATGTTATTTACGAAAGTTTTGTCAACTTCAAAATCTTTTGGGGTTTTCCTCAACAATCTCCCCCTTTTTGATGGTGACAAAACTTTCATGCAGATTCAAATAATATTGACTGAATAAATATTTTAAGTACATGAAATACAATATAAAGCAAGATTTTATGATATCTGTATTTCTCATGTTCCTGCACAACTTGCAATTCAAGGAGTGTTAGTATAACACTATCTGCATAATTTCTCCCCCTTTTTGTCATCAGCAAAAGAGTAATATGCAGAATATGCAGTATATATATAGAAAATCATTCAAACAAAATGTCAGAAATAAGAATTATAAGTACAGACTGTTGAATGTTTGAAGAAGAAGGGCACAACAAATAGGTCATTTTTTGGAAGGGGTTCGAATGAGTTGAAAATTTTCGAGAATCGAAACGGCTTCATCAATTTTGTTGTTGCTTTGACCCAAGGCTTGCACTGAGCAATCGCCTCCTGTAATTCTGCCTTGTCCTTTTCTGCCTGAAGTTTGTGAATGTGATTGTTTTCCTCAACAATCCGGTGAAGGTTCTTCATACCTTCCTCCAGTACAGCTTGTTTTTCTTTGATTTCCAGCAGAAGGGTCAAGATAGACTGATTATCTGAAGCCTGATTCTGAACATTTTCTTGAGTATGCTGTTCAAATCATCCCCCTGTCTCTGGTGGAATCTCCCCCTGAAATTCTGCATGTACTTCAGAAGGATCTGCATGAACTGGTTCTTCAGGTTGGTCTTGGGAGGGCATAGTATCAGACCTATGTTGAGCACCAGCCTGATCAGGCAGATTTGATTCTCCAGAGCCAGGTTCTGGAACCTCTGTTGTGATATCTGGATCAGCTGTTCTTCCAGATTCAAGATCTTCTTCTTCTTCATCCTGAAGAAGGATTCTTCTCTTCTTTTTGTAGACCTTGATTGGAGTTGAAGAACCTGTCTGTTTCATAACTGGTTCCTTTCTTTTCTTGACCTCTGTTGTCCTGTCACCCTTCTTTCTGCCTTCTGAGGGCAGAGCTTCCTTGCCTTTGGATTTTTCTATTTTCTCCCGAACATCATCAAAGTTCTTCATTTTGTTAATCATTCTTTCTCCAACACACATAGTGGGAATCACAGTGGCACACAGTTCATGAGGAATGGGAATTTTCAGATGCAAAAATATGTAATAGATGAGAGAACCATATGGAAGAAATCCCTTGCCCTTATGAAGTGTGCGATACATGTGAAAGATGACAATGTGAGGTAGAGAGAAAGTCTTCCCTTTGAGTATTGCCCAAATAAGCTTGATTTCAGATTTCGAAATATCTGTTTTGGAGGCTGCTTTGGGTCTTAAACAGTTGATGATTATTTTGTGAAGAATCACAGATGTTCTGGTTAAGGCAGAATAGGAGATAGACTTCTTTGATCCTGAAGGAAATTTTTGAAGTCCAGAGGCTGTCAACCAAGCATCTTCAAGACTGACATCAACAGGAGTGAAAGTTGAATGTTTGGCTCCCATTATCACGGCAAGATCATCAACTTTCAGATCATATCGATTATCACCAACAGTGAACTGGATCCAGTTTGGTGATAAAATGGAAAGATTTGAGTAGAAATATGCAGTTAATTCAGCATAAACCTTGGCAGACTGCATACAGAATTCAGCAATGCCTATTCTATTAAAAAGATCCAAAATAGGAAATCCAGCCCGATCTAGATAGCCAAAATCAACGTTCCTGTGATTTATCACTCCTCGTGCAAGAAGCATCTTGTAAAACACATTGTGCTCTGTGCTTCTGAATAAACCACCAGAACCTATTAATCCATAGGCAATACCAGCTCTCATAACAAAAGTCTCGTAGAACTTTGCATCATCATCAGGTATAACATATTTAGAAGAGCTGAGAGGTTTAGGGCTAACGGGAGTGGATTCCTCAGGGGGTTGAGATGATTCTCCGACCTTTTCTTTCCCTTTGCGAGAGAAAGACTGAGGAGGAGTAGAACGAGCTTGTTCTCCAGCAGATTCAGAATGAAACTTTGTGTATTCTTGAACAAGATGAGTCTCATCACGGAAAAGGTTTTCTTTTAGACAGGCGAATAGAAGATGGTCAGAGGCATTAAGCCGTTTGAGACGTTTATAGGTCTTCCACACCAGATTTATATCTTTACAACGAAAATCTTTTGTACCCGTTATAGCTGGTGGAGACGTGGAACGACGTTGCTCCTGGTGGGTCGAAGCCGTAGGGTTTGACTGCTCGGACTCCGTATCAGACACTTCCATATGCTCTGGCGAGGCCGTAGATTGACAATCACGGTTGAGAATCCTTGTGGACTTCATCTTATACTTCATGATGAACAAGAGTGAAGAAGAAAAATCGGAAATTTTGAAGAGGAGAGGAGAAAGATGATCTTTTTAGTTTGGAGACTGTGAAAGATGATCGAGAGAGACGGTCTGAGAGAGATTTGGCCGATAGGGTTTTTACGGTGAGAGACGGTATATAATGGAAGGAGTTACGGGGAAGAGTTATTAAAAGAATTTAAACAGACAGAGTATATATGTATATCTATCATAAGCAACCAATCAAATAAAATAGAATATTTACCTGGTTTGCTTGCCATAATTAATAACTATGAAAATATCTTGCCAAAAAATTTTCCCGCCAAGTTAAACCTGCCATAACAGTTTGGAACGTACCTTTCTATTGAGTCTGAATTATTCAGAACGACAACCTCCGAGTCTGAATTATTCAGACCGAGAACCGTTAATTCTGTAAGATTCCTGTCTACAGAATACTTTAAGAAAAAGGATAAGTAATGCACAGTTGGGTTCTAATATGCTCAAAAGAAGATTTATCAAGTGGTTTTGTGAATATATCAGCTAATTGATTCTTAGAATCAATGAATTGAATATTCACATCACCATTATGCACATGATCTCGAATAAAGTGATGCTTAATTTCAATATGCTTTGCACGGGAATGTAGAACGGGGTTCTTGGACAAATTTATAGCACTTGTGTTGTCACATTTGATTGTAGTACTTGAATCTTCAATTTTAAAATCTCTTAGTTGCTGCTTTATCCATAGAATTTGTGCACAGCAACTCCCCAGCGCAACATATTCTGCTTCAGCTGTTGAAAGTGCTACTGTGTTTTGCTTCTTTGAGTACCAAGATACCAACATGTTTCCAAGTAGTTGACATGTTCCTGTAGTACTTTTCCTGTCCACTTTACAACCAGCTAAGTCAGCATCAGAAAAGCCAGTCAGAGTAAAATCTGAGTCTTTAGAGTACCAAAGACCTAACATTGGATATGTTCCAATGTATTTGATTATTCTCTTTACTGCAGAAATATGTGTTTCTTTTGGATCAGATTGAAATCTCGCACACATACAGACACTAAAAAGTATGTCAGGTCGAGAAGTAGTAAGATATAATAAAGATCCTATCATGCTTCTGTAAACTTTCTGATCAACCTTTTTACCGTTTTCATCCTTGTCCAGCTTGGAAGATTGAGACATAGGAGTGTCTGTTTTCTTGCAGTTTTGTAGACCAAACTTTTTGACAATTTCCTTGGCATACTTCTCTTGGCAAATGAAAGTTCCATTCTTGGTTTGTTTCACTTGTAAACCAAGAAAGAATGTTAGTTCGCCCATCATGCTCATTTCGAATTCGTTCTGCATATCTTTTGAGAAATCCTTGCATAATGACTCATTAGAAGATCCAAATATAATATCATCAACATAGATTTGAACTAATAGAAAGTCCTTACCTTTTCTCTTGATGAAAAGAGTCGTGTCAACTTTACCTTTTGTGAAACCATTTTTCAGAAGGAAGTTACTCAATCTCTCGTACCAAGCACGAGGTGCTTGTTTCAGACCATAAAGAGCTTTATTGAGTCTGTAAACTTGGTCAGGTTTCTTTGGTTCTTCAAAACCAGGTGGTTGTTCCACATAAACTTCTTCTTTGATGTAGCCATTTAGGAAGGCACTTTTCACATCCATCTGAAAAAGTTTAAAGTCATGGAAACAAGCATAAGCTAATAATAGCCTAATGGCTTCTAACCTGGTAACTGGTGCATAGGTTTCATCATAGTCAATGCCTTCTTCTTGAGAGTAGCCTTTTGCAACCAGTCTTGCTTTGTTTCTTGTGACTTTCCCTTTGTCATCCAGTTTGTTCCTAAAAACCCATTTTGTTTCGATTACTGGATGATTTTTGGGTCGTGGCACAAGTTCCCAGACTTCATTAATTCTGAACTGTTGTAGCTCCTCCTGCATGGCTTCTATCCAGCTTTCATCTGATAAAGCTTCATCAACTTCCTTTGGTTCTATTTCTGAGATGAATGCAAGGTTGCTGATGTTCTCTTTGTATTTTGACCTTGTTCTGATCCCTTCTTCTATATCACCAATGATGAGATTCTTTGGATGACTGGATTTGTGTTTCCAGTTTCTGTTGAATTTTTCTTTCTGGAATTCATCAGATTCCGAAATATCGGTTTGAGTCTGAATTATTTCTTTTCTGCTTCCTTCTTCAGACTCAGCAATCTTTGGAGAGATTTCAGATTCTTGTATGAGGGGATATGGTTCAGATTCATCTTTTTGAGTCTGGATGTTCTCAACAAACTTTACGTTCATTGTTTCTTCCATTGACTGAGAGCTTTTGTTGAAGACTCTGTATGCCTTGCTTGTAGTTGAGTATCCAAGGAAGACACCTTCATCTGCCTTCTCATCAAACTTACCAAAGCGGTCATTTGGATTTTTAAGAATAAAGCACTTACAACCAAACACACGAAAATACGAGATGTTGGGTTTTCTACCTTTAAAAAGCTCATAGGGGGTTTTCTCAAGAATTGTTCTGAGAAAGACTCTGTTTATGATGTAACAGGCTGTAAACACTGCTTCTGCCCAAAATTGTGAAGGAGTCTTGCTTTCAATCAACATTGTTCTTGCCATTTCTTGTAAAGAGCGATTTTTCCTTTCCACAACACCATTTTGTTCTGGTGTATATGGAGTAGAGAAATTGTGTTGAAAGCCATTTTCCTCACAAAAGTTTGAAAAGCTTTGATTATCAAATTCTCCCCCATGATCAGTTTTGATGCTTGAAATAGTATAACCCTTTTCATTCTGAATTTTTCTTGCAAACTTTGAAAAGTATGAGAAAGCTTCATTTTTATGAGCAAGAAAAAATACCCATGTAAACCTGGTGAAATCATCAACAATGACTAGATAGTATTTCTTACCACCAATGCTCTGTGTTCTGGTTGGTCCAAAAAGATCCATATGAAGAAGCTGCAAGGCACGATTAGTGGAAACATGATGTATAGGCTTAAAAGAACTTCTTACTTGTTTTCCTAGAGTGCAAGCATTGCACAGTTCTGTTTTTCTGTATCTCAAATCTGGTAGTCCTTGTACCAGTTTCTTATTTGATATTTTTGAGATCTGCTTCATACTAATATGTCCCAGTCTTCTGTGCCAAAGATCTTCATCTTCTGTGACTGAGATCAAACAGTGAGTGTAGTTTGAGTTGACGTCAAGAAGATAGATGTTCCCATTTCTTCTTCCTGTGAAAGTTTGAGAACTGTCTCTGCTTGTTCCTGAACAGATATCTTCTTGAAAGTTGATTCTGAAACCTGAATCACATAGTTGGCTTATGCTTATCAGATTGTAGTTGAGACCTTTTACCAATGAAACATCATTGATTGTAAGTCCTCCAATCTCAACAGTTCCTTTTCCAACTATTTTTCCTTTATTATTTCCTCCAAAGGAAACTTTTCCACCATTCAGACTTTGTAGTTCAGCGAAAATACTAGGATCTCCAGTCATGTGTCTGGAACATCCACTGTCCAGGTACCACTTTCTTTTCCTCTTTGTGGTGACCTGCAAAAGTTACAACTTCTCATGTTTTCTTTGGTACCCAAACTTGTTTGGGTCCTTGAAGGTTAGTATAGGCTGTCTTAATGAAGTCTCTTCGAATAGGTCTCCAGACCTTAGGACATTCATTCTCAAAATGTTGTGGATTTTCACATTTTGAGCACTTTAAGGCACTTCGACCAATAGGTTTGACAAAGTTCTTATTGAAATGATTTTTGTAAGCTTGTCGAGGAGGTCTTTGTTTTAGTCTCTCCTTGACCTTTGGAAAATCAATTAAACTTTTATTTTCCTTTACAAATCCAAGACCAGATTTGTTGAAATAAGGAATCTGTACAGAAAGAATATTTTTCAAGGTTTCTGAGCCTTTTGAAAATTTAGAAACCAGTTCTGTAACTTCCTTTTTCAAGGCAGTATTTTCTTTGGAAAGAAAATCTCGATTTTCCTTGAGTTGATGAAATTCTTTTTGAAGAAAATCAATCTTTTCTTTTTGAGAGATCTCCTGTTGTCTAAGTGATGAATTTTCCTTTTTCAGAGAAGAGATTCTTTTAAGAGCAGCCTTGAATTCGAGACATAATTCATCAATATAGTTTGAAACTTCAATAGGCATTTCAGAATGATTTACCTCAATCTCAATTTTTGCGTTTGATTCTGAATCTGAGTCTGTATCTGAGTTGGCCATTAGACAGAAGTTTGAGATATCTTCATCACTGTCTTCGCACTCTGTATCACTCCATGTTTCTGCTTTTAAGGCTTTCTTTGCCTTCTCGAATTTGGTCTTCTTTTTAAGAAGAGGACAGTTTGGTTTGATATGTCCTCGCTTTCTACAGTTGAAGCAGATTATTTCCTTTGATTTATCTACTTCATCAGAAGTCTTTTTCTTTTCAAAAGGCCTCTTTCCTTTGAGGTTTCTCCCTTTGATCTTCATCCTCTTGTACTTCTTAATGAAGAGAGCTAGTTCTTCATCATCGACATCTTCGTCTTCAGAATCTGCATCAGAATCAATGTTAGTCTTTAAAGCGATTGATTTATTACCTCTGGATTCATTTTCTTCAATCTGTTTTTCTGTTTCGTATGATTGAAGAGTTCCAATTAACTCGGTCACAGAGAGAGGCATGATTCTTTGAGTTTCCCTGATGGAAGTTTTGATGTTCTCCCACTGTTTTGTCAATCCTCTCAGAAGTTTGTTGACTTTCATCACATCTGGAACTGGTTGTCCTTGATACGCAAGACCATTTACAATTTCTGTAAATCTGTCATACATATCGGCAACAGGTTCTTCAGGCTTCATTTTGAAGGATTCATATTGGCCAAGCAGTATGTTAATCTGAGTTTCCTTGGCACGATCTGTTCCTTCATAGGTGATGTAGAGAGTGTCCCAAATTTCCTTAGCTGATACACAGGAAGCAATCTTTTTATACTCAACAGGTGCTAAAGCACAATAAAAAGAATAAATTGCTTTGGAGTCTAAAGATTCTCTTTTAGATATCTCAGTTTGAGATAATGGAAGGTCTGTTGGCATATTTTCATCCATCTGCTCTTTTGAATCAGAGGGTTTTGGTCTGACTCCTCTAATGATGACATCCCATTGCATGTGATCAATTGACTTTACGAAAGCCTTCATCTTGTTTTTCCAGATGCTGTACTCCTTGCCATCGAAATAGGGAGGTCTGTTATTACTTTGACCTTCAATGAGACCTGGAGCACCAAAGCTAGCCATATAGATCGTAAGCTCAGAAGTAAAACACTTCAACAGATGAGCAACCTGCTTTGATACCAATTGAAGAGGCTAGCAAGGATCACCTAGAGGGGGGTGAATAGGTGATCTTAAACAATTTTAACAAATTTAAGCGGAAATGATAAAATACAGTTTGAGTCTGAATAATATTCAGATTCTATAAGGACGTGCTGTTGAATGTGCAGTGTATAAAGTAAAAGATTAAGAGATGGAGAAGCTGCACGCAGAATTTATAGTGGTTCGGCTTATGATAAGCCTACGTCCACTCTCCCACGCTGACAGCCTACCGGCTGGATTTCACTATGTAATCAAGAAGTTTTACAGATCTAGAGTGATATCACTCTTGTGTAAAATAGGACTTTCTCACACAAACAAGTCTGTAAAGTAACCCTCAAGATTCTAAAGTTGGGCTCAAGGAAGAGAAAGAATTGGAGTAATCTCAGGCTTTGGACTTGATGATTCTTGAATCTGTTTTTCTTCTGCTGCTCGTTGATCTCCTTAAATACTCCTCCACTTCCAAACTAGCCGTTGGACAGTCTTCAGAGGATCATCTTCACCTTGGACAGATTTGTATAGAAAGGATTGAGTAGCCGTTGAATGACAGATTCTGAATCCCGCTGATCCTGGTCGCCCATACAATCAGAATCTTGGTTTCCATAAGTAGAGATTAGTCCGTTGTGATAATGTTTGATTGACAATCAAATTGTTTTAGATTGAGTCAATCAAAACCTTCCTTGTGAAATCCAAACCAGATCACTAGCTGTATTGTTAAGTTCTTTGTCTGCATAATTCAGCGTCTGAGTCTGGAAAATATCTGCGTCTGGAAAATCTTCAGAGTCTAGAAAATTTCTGAGTTTGGAAAATCTTCAGAGTCTGGAAAATTTCTGAGTCTGGAAAATCGATAGAGTCTGGAAATTTTCTGAGTCTGGAAAATCTTCAGAGTCTGGAAATTTTCTGAGTCTGGAAAATCTTCTGAGTCTGGAAAATTTCTGCGTCTGGATTTCAAAACCAAAAAGTAACTTCATGTTATTTACGAAAGTTTTGTCAACTTCAAAATCTTTTGGGGTTTTCCTCAACACATAATATTACCTAGGATTGGCATTTTCCAGATGACACAACCAAATAGAAAACAGGAGAGAAGAGAAGATCTCCTGTATTTACTCTGTTTTCACTCTATTTTGGCAAATGATCTCCTCTACCTTCGCTGGCGGTGCTCAGGCGAATTTCTGGCTACACCCGTGGCATTAATAGATACTAGAGGCAGCAATACAAACACGGCGCACTTTACCAAAAAAAAAAAAAATACAAACACGGCGCAAGAACACCGCTCAAATCAAGATGGCACGGCACAACTAAACTTGAATTTGACATGAATTGACGCGTTCTCACTCAATCTTTATAAGATAACATTTTGTTATTATGTTGAAACAATTTTATAAAGACACGAAATGACACGGATGATGTCACGAAGATGATGAGCAAATAATTTTAACTTGCGGGGCTAGGTGAAAGAGACCAGCATCTAAAATTTTATGTCATGGATGGAAGTCCTTGTGGTACTGGACCCTGGTAATGGCTGACTTGTTTCAAGCACTGTCCCGGATTGCCAACATTCCACTGGCATTCACATATTCAACATTTGAGCGACAACTTGTGTTTCATCTGCCAATTGCTGAATTGGTTCGAGTCGAACCAGTGTCTCTCAACAACTATCACTTTCAAAGGATTGTAGAGTCTCCATGACCCATGTATAGCTTGAACTTAGGTGGTCGATGCCCTCTTTTGCTTAGATCTAATTCAAGTTCGATGACATTCAATTCGCGTCGAACTGGGTCACAGTCTGGGCTATATCATCCGGTTTTCGATAGGATTTCAGAGTCATGTCTGCTCTTCCTGTCAAGTTGTTCCTGCTTTCTCAGGCGTGTGTCTCTGCACGATTTCTCCTAAACCAAGCAATCTCTTTGGGTTGACGGAAGAGCATAAAGTATCAATTCACTAGGTTTAGGCCAGAACTAATGTTCACGGAGATTGCTTTCTTTGTTCTTGAAAGCTTCTTTTATTACACACAAGGACGTATATAATTGTGGTTATAATAAGGTACTTTGAACCGTTTTTTCACCCACAGACAAAACACGTACGATGATAGATATATTAAGACTTTGAACCGGTCTTCCTTTAAATCGCAGCCTTTATAAATTCTTTTCAAAATCATAATTACAGGGAAGGTAGTACTTAACCCGATATTGAGTCGTCAATGGCGGTCGAAGCTCGGGCAAGTCAACCTCAAATCAAGCCTTTAGATCCTCTTCTGAGGTCGAGAAAGAGAAGTTAAGGGAAGGGTGCTGCTCCTCGAGGTGGGGGCACAGCGGCAATGGCTGGAATGGCGTTGGTCGGCGCAAGTCTCCCGTTGGTTGGCGCGAGTCTCGCAGCATCGGCTGACAGATGCCGGACAAGAAGGGTTTCCGAAACATTGCTAAGTGTACGTGTAGTCGAACAAACACTCGATGAATGCATGACAAGTGTCCCGGAAGCAACATGAACTACCTACAGCTAAATCTCACCCTAAGCAAAGTTACAAGAGGCCTCCGACTCTGATAGATTTATTTAGGCATCGATTTGTTCTAAAAGTTTGAACCGTTTGACAATCGCAGAATTTTATATTTCTCTAGTTAAGCAAGATGGACTTTGTCTCGTAAAATTGAACCGTCCCAAAAAGATGAATTCTCACTTCAGGCACAGCAAACTGCAGAAAGCTGGAATAAAACGGGCATCCGGTGCATGGAGCTTCCGCTATGCGCGGGAAGATAGGACATGTCCGACCACTTCGGGTCTAATGTACGCAGCCTCACCTTGCAATTTTTGCAAGAAAACTATTTCCGCGACTCGAACCCGAGGTCACACAGCAACAACTTTTACCTGAAATGCTAGTCCTAAATGCAATCAAACGCGATACTACAGTTTAAAAAGCAATAAAGACACTTTCATAACAAGACCAAGGAATCAAGTTGTGATTTTTCTATTTCACGTGCGCCCTTTTGACAACAATACATCCGCACACTTCTAAGGACACTTTTCTTAATTGTAACGATCACAAGAACAAACAGACGAAACAACACGAACGAATCGCATTGGCCCTATCTACCATCCACCGAGCTAACTGTTATGCCGTTCGAGGACTCAACTTCTTGGCTTTCATACAAAGAAGAAGTATGTATGGAGCCCGTGATCGAGGTTGACCTGGGTAGTTTCGGGAAGGGAAGATCCACTGTTTCACTTGCTAATAGTAGCACAACGGAAGGCATGGCCGGTCTATCTATGGCAGAGTCCTGCACACACAACAGTCCGACTTGTATGCATCGCAATACCTCATCCACAGAGCATGCGTCCCTGATACAGGGATCAACAAGTTCCATCCCCTTCCCTTCATTCCAATGATGCCAAGCCTGAAATCGTCGTGCACTTGTGTGAAAAACAGTTCAAATAACCTCTTAGATGTAAACAAACGAATAGCGAGTTCAAATGTATCTCGTCTTAAAGTGGGATAACATCCGTTGATATCATTTACTTTTTGATATGAATGATTGTTTCTAAGCTACAAAAAATGGAGAAAACGAAACCAGACTGAGACAACCCTAATCAAGGCCAGTTTTTCACAAAACAATCGGAGCAGATGCAAACATCTGCTAGAATGAGAGTTTTGGTGCCTAGTAGCTCAAATGCAAATAAAAATAAACTCACATGGCGGATTAGATTAGATTGTTCCAGCGTGCGAAAGCCAAGGTTTTTCTTGCCACTAATGATCTCCAGTAATAATACCCCAAAGCTGTACACATCGGATTTGACCGAAAATAGACCTTCCATCGCATACTCTGGAGACATGTAACCACTGCAATTTAAATTGGCGGATGAATCAGTCCACTCCACACTGATCAAACATTTGGAGTCAGATATGCACTTTGTATTTCTTGCTAGGAAGAAATTCAACTTACTATGTGCCAACCACCCGATTGGTACTCGCTTCGTTTTCATTCGTACCGAAAATTCTCGCCATGCCAAAGTCCGATATTTTCGGGTTCATTTCTTGGTCCAACAAAATGTTACTAGCTTTCAGGTCACGGTGGATAATCCTTAGTCTAGAGTCTCGATGGAGATAGAGGAGGCCTCGTGCTATCCCTTCAATAATCTCAAAACGTTTCTTCCAGTCCAGTAGAGCTCGATTCGCTGAATCTGCATCAAATTTTGAAAAGTAAAGAAAAAACAAATGAATAAATTTCATGGCAATTCTCTCATGGAATGCAAAAGACTAGATTCAGATGTTTCACTCATCTCACCAAAAATAAAACAATCCAAGCTCCTGTTGGGCATGTACTCATAAACGAGCATCTTATCTTCCCCTTCAACGCAGAATCCAAGGAGTCTCACGAGATTTCTGTGCTGTAATTTGGCAATTAACATAACCTCATTCTTAAATTCCTCAAGCCCTTGGCTCGACTTCCTCGAAAGCCTCTTAACAGCTATTTCTTGTCCTTCAAAAAGCTTTCCCTGCAGGTTCAGAGCGTAGACAATTAATTAGGCCTCCATGCAATCTCAAAGTCTACAACTGGTGATCATTTAGCTTTACCTTGTAAACAGGACCAAATCCTCCCAGTCCGAGCTTGTTTTCTTCAGAAAAGAAGTTTGTCGCAGCTTCGATGGAACTGAAGTCGAACACTGGTATATCAGCTCCTCCCACTTGCTTAGCATCTCTACCAAGACCATCTGCTCCGGATAATTCAGCAGATAGCTCTTCGTTCTTAACAGAATCATCAGACAAGGGAAGTTCCTTGTTCTTCCGGTAGAAAATCGAGAATCCTGTATTAAAAATTCACTAACATGTAAATAAGAAAATAAAGACCAATAAATCATTCACTCCACAGAATAAAATCTCACCTTTCAAATTGTCCTTGAACCTCCACAACAACCATACTGCTACACCGAGAACAAACGCTCCAACCAAGACAGTAATTATTATGAACAGGTTCGATAGTTTGCTCTTTGTTCCTATTCATAGAAAAGAGAAATAAATTACGTTGTACGGGTCATCACTAGTTGCAAAGAGTTCAAGTATTCTACAAAATATCCAAAGTCATTAGCACAGATAAACTCTGTGACAATAGATGTATTGTCTATAGTATCACGCACAACTTCTAGTTGCAGGCAGGTCAGACAAAAGAGATCTCGTCTAAGCCATATAACAAATCATGATATGCTGATGAATAGGATCTTTTCATGCGCAATGTTCTGATACTTCACCTTCATATAAGCTTGAAAACACCTGGTTATGCCTGAATTTTTATGAGACTGGAAACATCTTATGGTGATCTCTGTTGACAGTGACTAATTTCATTCCTTTCTGATACTACACAAGGCTAGATTCATGTTATTCAGTTACACTAATTGGCATAATCCCTGACCTTTATTAACCTAATTCTATATATTAGAATCTCAGTGCTTTTATTGCTAAGTCACACAATCGGTGTTGGCCTTTATCACACTAAAGAAGATCAATAGGAATAGGAAACATTACTTGGGAGAAGATCAAGTTTTTAAATTGCATAGGGAAATACCAAAAAGAGATCATACCTAATTCAGAATTGGCAAGACGAATTTGGAGGGTCAGTCCATCCATGGCAAATTGCTGCACATCTATCAAATCCTCGCTCCACAGCATGCACCCCATGCCTCCAAAAGCATACGCGTTGCACGAACAATTCTCCCAACACTTCACCTCACACTCTTCCCCACTAATGTCTGGAACTAAATCCGCGAAATCTGGCAACTTCATGGATTCCAATTTCAAAAAGCTGTCCATCGCGCCATCATCTCCCACTAAAACGCTGCTGTTGTCCCGACACTGTAATTGGGTCTTCCGAGCACAACCTGCGGACCAGTTACCCCTTTTCCATTGATCCGGTGACTTCGGACTGAACCCTTCCATGCAACTACATTTGGGAGAGTCCCTTTCGTTACATATTGCAAAATTTCCACACTTATTATAGAGGTCACATTCCTTACCAGGCTGTTCTTGCAGTACAGTCCACTCATTAATAGTCTCATCCCAGCGTAATTGCTGCTCCGTCCCATTCCAAAGTATACGGAACATCAAGAGATCGGAGCTAGTCAATGGCGTGTACGTAAAGTACGTGCTTCCGTCTGCCTCGTTCAAGAGCCTGAACCCATACAGATAATGGGGGTTCATATTTGGCACGCCGGTGAAAATCAGCCCGTTCCAATGCCCGCTCCTCCATTCCCGGCCTGACTGGCCCCAGATCACTATCTGTGGCGGCAACCGGGGATCGACGCCCATAAAGAAATTCCCAGGTGAAGGGTCGGCCAACGATTTCCACGACCTGAAGGCACGGTTCTCTCCAGCCGCAGAATTTACCCTCACTCTCATGCCGGGCAAGTACGTGTCTGTCGGGTGTTCGAAGCTTTGCCAATGTGAATTGCTAATATCACCATCAGCACTAGCAGAGTCAGTATCTGCACTGGCCAAAAGAACAAGATTTCCAGTATCCGTCAAAACAGCTGTTGAGTCGGTGGGCACAGAGGAAGAATTAAGGCCACTTGACCAAACAGTGCGATTGTGCCCATCTAAAACCATCAAATTTCCATCACTTGAAACTGTCAAAACTCCAGATTTATCAGAAACAGGGCTATCTCTGTTCGCGACCCACACGACTGTTTTAACACTTATCTTGCGGTACCAAATGCCGACATATCTAAGAGACGAATTTGCAGGGTTAAAGAACCCCAGTTCGAAAATCCCAGAAGAAGAAATCAGAGTCTCGCTATCTCCGATAAACTGCCCTCGCGAGATCGAATTTGCTGCACGAGAACTCGAAAACAGAGACGACCACACG
Source organism: Syzygium aqueum (assembly GCA_031216185.1). Taxonomy (NCBI): domain Eukaryota; kingdom Viridiplantae; phylum Streptophyta; class Magnoliopsida; order Myrtales; family Myrtaceae; genus Syzygium; species Syzygium aqueum. Next base: position 35,928,372 of record CM062235.1, on the reverse strand, counting down.
AAAAACAAGGAGAAAAGGAAGAAACTTGCTCTGTTTCGGCCGGTGAAGGGCGTTCCACCATTGACAAATGCCCCAAGCATTGCTCCGGAGAGAGGGAGAATCAGGAACACAGAACCAAGTACACCAGCGGAAACTTTTCAGGGTGAGAGGGGCAGAATCAAGTACACAAGTGGAAACTTTTCAGATTGAGAGAGGGAGTTTCAATGGCACTTTAGGTGTTGCGGTTTATGACCCGAGGTTGACGACTTTCTTGGAATTAGAATCAACACGAAAACACGTGCATTGAATCGAAAGTTGAAACGTGTCTCTTCTCTTTCGTGTGTTTTTGAGTTGACCCGACGTGCAGAGAGGGCCATCGCCAACAAAAAAAACTACAGAAGTGATGGATGAGACCCCTTTGACTGACGGAGGAGGCGTCGAGTTGAAATTTGTCTATGCGAAGAAGTCGAAGATGAGGACAAAGAAGAGGGTGAGAGAGATTCGCCGTCCATCACAATTCAAAGCACGGGCTGGTTTCAACCCGAGTGCAAGGGTTGCCGAATAAGTGTCCAAACTGGTTTTCCAGAAGAAAGCAACGCATGGGACCCAGCTATATGGGAGTTCCATCTCTTTCATCTCGTTTTTCACGAGTGCAGGGAACATCGTTTTTTAAGCATAAAATGCCAGAAAGCATGCTCCGACACTGGTTCGAACGCTCCTACATGATACATGCGATGATGGCGATTGACGACCTTCGTTCCTTGAATGCGGAGACTCTCTTCAGGAGATCTCCCTCAACATAGGATGGTTCAGAGAAGCGAATCAACGCGCTGACATCATGCCAAAGAAGGGACGCCTTCTATGAGGAAATCTACCAAGTTATGGAAGACCCACCCCCAAGAAATGTTGCAGAACTTGCAGGTTCATTTTACAAGCTGTTGCTATCTGAGACGTGCCTGAATTACCTAGTATGCTTTTCTGTTGTTAGGTCTGTTTCCTCCTTTGTTGCACCGCAAGTAAATTCACGCGCAAGTAAATTCACTTCGCTTGCTTTTGCACCTAAGCACAAAACAGCATAGTCAAAAAGACCAAACTGCTGTCATAGATTTTTAAAAAAAGAAACTCTAGTGCCAAACAAATCAGTCAAAAGACCCTCGTCATTTCAGATACCCAAACTCTAATATCGAACCCCTCAACCGCTACTACGACCATACTCGGTCACATTTGACAACTAGGGTAATAAAGATCATAAACCTAGTAATGGTACATGTAACATTTGCGCACCGCTTGGGGAACTAGGGAGTTGTATCCAGTACCTTGAGACCATACACAGGATCACAAGTTACGACCCTCGTACCTCAGTGCTCGAGCTCAACACATTGAGGGCTAGACTCAGAACCCCGAGTATCGAATCTAGGACCCCGAAACATAGCATCTAGACCCCAAGAAACCAAATGGTGTAATCGCATTATGTTGTTCAAGCCAAACCGCGTAATACATATTAAAACTTTATTGCATTGACATTCCTATTGTTATATCATTGGAACCAAATGAGCTAACCGTTGAGGAAAACTCCTAATGGATTTTGAAGATGACAAAACTCTCAATGTTTAACTTGTGAATCTGATATGCATTCCATTTCAGGTTAATATACTCTGGAAGTTCATAAGGAAATATCAGACTTTACAAATTTTTCAGAACTAAAAGTTTAGAATCAGAACCAAAAGTTCAGACTCAGACATAAGATCTTCAAACTTTACCATGAAAGTCATTTAGACTCTAATATTCAGATTTTACTGAAGACATACGCTGACTCAAGTTTTGAATTAGAAATTCTTCAGACGCAGAAGTTATGCAGACGCAGACGCTAAAGTTTTTCATACACAGAAGCAAAACTCATTCAGAACGAAATACAACAGCTAGTGATCTGGTATGGATTTCACAAAAAGGAAGATTTTGATTGACTCAATTTCAGTCTAATTGACTGACAATCAAAATATTATGACAAGTATGCACTACAACGGATGAAGCTCTACTTATGGAAACCAAGATTCTAATTATATGGGCGACCAGAATCAGCGGGATTCATATTTTGTCAATTAACGGCTACTCAATCCATTTTATACAAATATGTTCAAGATTGGAAGATGATCCTCTGAAGACTGTTCAACGGCTAGCTTGGTAATGGAGGAGTATAAAAGGAGATCTACAAGAAACAGAAGGCAGAACGAAATAGAGAATCAACAAGTCCAAAGTCTGAGCATACTCCGATCCTTTCTCTTGTCTTTCTTGAGCCAAAACATTAAGATCTTGAGGGACACTTTGTAAGAATAATTGTGTAAGATAGAGAGTCTTATCATACACAAGAGTGCTGTCACTCTAAATCTGTAATTTCTCTTAATGACATAGTAAAATCCAGCCAATAGGCTATCAGTGTGGGAGAGTGGATGTAGACTTATTATAAGTCGAATCACTATAAACTTGTATCCAGTTTTTATAACCCTTATCTCTTACTTTACATAATGCACAACAAGAGCACAATCTATATAAACTGTTTTGAATCTAAATTTTATTCAGACTCAACTGTGATCATTCATTTCTGCTTAAATTGATAAAAATTGTTTATGATCACCTATTCATCTCCCCTTTAGGTGATCATTGCTAGCTACATCAATTGGTATTATATTAGGTTGCTCGTTCATTGACGTGTTTTACTTCTGAGCTAACGATCTATATGGCTAGCTTAAGCGCTCAAGGTCTCATTGAAAGACAAAGCAACAACAAACCACCATATTTCGATGGCAAGGAATATAGTATCTGGAAGAATAAGATGAAGGTATTCATAAAGTCAATTGATCAAATGCAATGGGATGTCATCATCAGAGGAGTTAGACCATGACCTTCTGACTCAAAAGAAAAGACGAATGAAAACATGCCAGCAGATCCTCCATTATCTCAAACTAAGATATCAAAAAGAGAAGACTTAGATTCCAAAGCAATTTATTCTTTCTATTGTGCTTTAGCACCTGTTGAATATAAAAAAAAATTGCTTATTGTGAATCAGCTAAGGATATGTGGGATACTCTCTACACTACTTATGAAGGAACAAATCGAGCCAAAGAAACTCAAATCAATCTATTGCTTTGTCAATATGAATCCTTCAAAATGAAGCCTGAAGAATCAGTTACTGATATGTGTAACAGATTTACTGACATAATAAATGGTCTTGCATATCAAGGACAACTTGTCACATATGCAATGAAAGTCAACAAAATTTTGAGAGAACTAACGAAACAGTAGGATAATATCAAAACATCTCTTCGAGAGACTCAAAGAATCATGTCTCTATCAGTGAATGAGCTAATCGAAACTCTTCAATCATATGAGACTAAAAAACTGAATGAGGAAAATGAATTCAAAGGTAAAAAGTCAATTGTATTAAAATCTAATATTGATTCTGATGATGTAGATTCTAAAGATGAAGATGTTGACGATGAAGAACTAGCTCTCTTCATAAAGAAGTACAAGAAGATTAAAATCAAAGGAAGAATTTTCAAAGGGAAAAAGCCTTTAGAGAAAAAGAAGCCTCTCGATGAAACAAAAAAGTCAAAGGAAGTCATCCGCTTTCACTGTAGGAAACAAGGACATATCCAGCCAAATTATCCACTTCTGAAAAAGAAAACCAAATTTGAGAAAGCAAAGAAAGCCTTAAAAGCAAAAACCTAAACTGACACAGAATGTGAAGATAGTGATGAAGATATTTCAAACTTATGTCTGATGGCTAATTCATACTCAGATTCAGATTCCGATGCTAAAGTTGAGATTGAGGTAAAACATCCTGAAATGCCTACTGAAGTGTCAAATTATATTGATGAATTATGCTTTGAATTTATCGCTGCTCTTAAAAGAATCTCTTCTTTAAAAAAAGAAAATTCATCATTGAAACAACAGGATGTTTCACAAAAAGAAAAAATCGATTTCCTTCAAAAAGAATTTCATCAAGTCAAGGAAAGTCGAGATTTTCTTTCCAAAGAAAATGTTGTTTTGAAAAAGGAAGTTTCAGAAATTATTTTCAAGTTTTCAAAAAGTTCAGAAACCTTGAAGTACATTCTTTCTATACAAATTCCTTACTTCAACAAATTTGGTCTCGGATTTGCAAAGGAAAGCGACAGTTTAATTGATTTTCCAAAAGTCATGGAGAGATTAAGGCAAAGACCTCATCGACAAGTTTATAAAAATCATTTTAAAAAAATTTTGTCAAACCCGTTGGTCGAAGTGCACTCAAGTTCTCAAAATGTGGAGATCCACAACATTTTGAGAATGAATGTCCTAAGGTCTGGAGACCTATTTGAAGAGACTTTATTAAGACAGGCTATACTAACTCTTAAGGACCTAAACAAATTTGGGTACCAAAGAAAACTTGAGAAGTTGTGATTTTTGCAGGTTACCACCAAGAGAAAAAGAAAGTAGTACCTGGATAGTGGATATTCTAGATACATTTCAGGAGATCCAAGCATATTTGTTAAACTACAAAACCCGAACGGTGGAAAAGTTTCCTTTGGAGAAAATAACAAAGGAAAGATAGTTGGCAAAGAAACGGTTGAAATTGGAGGACTCACAATCAATGATGTGTCATTGGTAAAAGGACTCAACTATAACATGATAAGCATAAGCCAATTATGTGATTCAGGGTTCAAAATCAACTTTCAAGAAGATACATGCTCAGGAACAAGCAAAGATTATTTTCAAACATTCACTGGAAGAAGACATGGCAATATTTATCTTCTAGATGTCAATTCAAACTCCACTCATTGTTTGATCTCAGTCAAAGAGGATGAAGATCTATGGCACTGAAGATTGAGGCATATCAGTATGAAACAAATCTCAAAAATCTCAAACAAGAAATTGGTTCGAAGATTGCCAGATTTGAAATACAGGCAAACAGAGTTATGCAATGCATGCACTCTAGGAAAAATAAGTAAGAAGCTTTTTTAAGTCTATACATCATATTTTCACTAATCGTGTTTTGCAGCTTCTTCATATGGATCTGTTTAGACCAACTAGAACACAAAGTATTGGTGGTAAGAAATATTATTTAGTTATTATTGATGATTTCACAAGATTTACATGGGTGTTCTTCCTTACTCATAAAAATGAAGCATTTTCATATTTTTCAAAATTTGCAAGAAGAGGTCAGAATGAAAAGGGCTATACCATTTCTTGCATTAAAACTGATCGTGAGGGAAAATTTGATAATCAAAGTTTTTCAAATTTTTTTGAGGAAAATGGCTTTCAACACAATTTTTCTACTCCTTCCACACCAGAACAAAATGGTGTTGTGGAAAGGAAAAATCGTTCTCTACAAGAAATTGCAAGAACTCTGTTGATTGAAAGCAAGATTCCTTTTCATTTTTGGGCAGATGCAGTTTTCACAGCTTATTATGTCATTAACAAAGCTTTTCTCAAACCCATTCTTGAGAAAACCTCCTATGAGCTTTACAAAGGTAGAAAGCTCAATAGTTCATATTTTCATGTATTTGGTTGTAAATGCTTTATACTCAAAAATCCAACCGCTCTAGAAAGTTTGATGAGAAAGCAGATGAATGATTTTCCCTTGGATATTCTACTACAAACAAAGCATACAGAGTCTTCAACAAAAATTCTCAGACCGTGGAAAAAACAATGAATGTGAGGTTTGATGAAAATATTTATACTCACAAAGATAAATCTGAACCATCTTCTAATATTCAAGAGTTATCTGAAGCTCAACAAGAATCTCCGAAGATCGTTGAAGAAGAAAAAGAAGATACAATCCAAACTCAATCAGAACTGTCGGAGTCTAATGATATTCAAAAGGAAAGATTTGACAGAAACTGGAAACATAAATCCAGTCATCTGAAGAACCTTATCATTGGAGAAATAGAAGATGTCATCAAGACTAGATCTAAATACAAAGAGAACATCAGCAACTTCGTATTAATATCAGAAATAGAACCAAAAGAAGTTGGTGAAGCATTATTAGACGAAAGCTGGATCGAAGCTATGTAGGAGGAACTTCAGCAGTTTAGAATCAATAAAATATGGGAACTTGTGCCAAGACCCAAAAATCATCCAGTAATTAGAACAAAATGGGTATTCATAAACAAACTGGATGACAAAGGGAAAGTCACAAGAAACAAAACAAGACTAGTAGCAAAAGGCTATTCTCAAGAAGAAGGCATAGATTATGATGAAACCTATGCATCAGTTGCCAAAAAAAAGTATATGTGGAACAACCACCTAGTTTTAAAGAATCAAGGAAGACTAATTATGTCTATAAACTCAAAAAGGCCCTTTATGATCTAAAACAAGCATCTTGTACTTGGTATGAGAGGTTAAGCAACTTCTTTCTGCAAAATGACTTCACAAAAGATAAGGTTGATACAACCTTATTTATTAAAAAAAAAAGGTAAGGATTTTTTACTTGTTTAAATTTATGTTGATGATATCATTTTTGAATCCTCTAAGGAACTGCTTTGCAAAGAATTCTCCAAAAATATGCAGAATGAGTTTGAGATGAGTATGATGGGCGAATTGACATTCTTTCTTAACCTACAAGTGAAACAAACTAAGGATGGTACATTCATTTGTCAAAAGAAGTACGCAAAGGAGATTGTCAAGAAGTTTGGATTGCAAAATTACAAGAAAACAGACATTTTCATGTCTCATTCATCCAAACTAAACAAAGATGAAAATGGTAAAAAGGTTGATGAGAAGGTATATAGAAGCATAATAGGATCACTGTTATATCTTACTGTATCTAGACCTGGCATATTGTTTAGTGTATGTATGTGTGCAAGATTTCAATCTGACCCAAGAGAATCACATCTTTCTACAGTTAAAAAAATAATCAAATACATTTTAACATATCCAATGTTAGGTCTTTGGTATTCCAAAGAATCAGATTTTACTCTTACTGGTTATTCTGATACTGATTTAGCTTGATGTAAAGTGGACAGAAAAAATACTATAGGTACATGTCAACTACTTGAAAATATGTTGGTGTCCTGGTACTCAAAGAAGCAAAGCACAGTTACACTTTCTACAGCAGAAGCAGAATATATGGCTTTAAGAAGTTGTACACAGATTCTGTGGATGAAGTAACAGTTACGAGACTTTGCTATTGAAGATTCAAGTATTGCAATCAAATGTGATAACACAAGTGCTATTAATTTGATCAAGAATCCAATTCTTCATTCACGTGCCAAACACATTGAAATCAAACATCACTTCATCAGAGATCATGTTCAAAACGGTGATGTGAATATTCAATTTGTAGATTCTAAGAATCAATTAGCTGATATATTCATAAAATCTCTTGATAAATCTTCATTTGAATATATTAGAAATAAACTGTGCATTACTTATCCATTTACTTGAAGTATTCATTAGACATGAATTTTTCAGACTCAAAAAGAAAGGTACGTCCGTAATTTAAATTTTGGCGGGTATATCTTTGGCATTTCTTGTAGGATATTTTTCACATTTGTCACTTTTGGGAAGCAAATCAGATATATATTCTAACATATCTGATTAATTGTTTGTGCTTAATTTTTTTTCTTACTTATAAAATAGGATCGCTTCTTCTAGTCTCTACAAGTATTTTATTTCCAAAAATTCGTCCTCTTCCTTTTATAAAACCCTACGGACATTTTTTTCACTCTCAACCATCATGACACTCTAAAGTCCGCATCTTCTCCTTCTCCAAGATCAAATCTTTTTGCTCTAGACCTGATCATAATGCCTTTCAAAAGACGATCTTCACATATTCTGAACCAAGATTCAGAGTCTTCAGCACCACCAGAATTCATGAAGATCTCAAATACAGAGTCCGATCATCACCAAAGCCCTTCGGAAGCGACTCGACATGAACCACAACCATCATATACACCAAAACCCACAGGTAAAACAGATTTTCGCTTCAACAACATCAAACTTATATGAAAATCATATGAACGGTTGAAACGCAGTAATGCTTCAACATCTGTTCTTTGTGAATGTTTGAAAGATAATGGCTTTCTCACAAAAGCAAGTCTTATGCAAAGTTATTCTTAATTTTGCTCTGAATTGATCATGATTAGGTTAGTTCTATTCCAAAGGAGACTTCTTCTGGTTAGGGTAAAGAGAAAATCGACGAACCATCAACTCCCTCTGACAATAAATTAGTTCGTACTAGCCCTAAGTCTACTAGTGCATCCAAATTTGTGATTTCTGATGATGATGATGCTAGGTTCTTTGATAATTTTGAGATGAAAGTAGGAATTACATCTGGTGTGCAAGGAACTGGATGTTTGTTCAGAAGCACAAAGCACAACGTCTACCATCGGTTGTTGCTTGTTCGAGGGTTTATGAACCATCGAACTGTCGATTTTGAATACCTTGAAAAGGTTAGCATCTCTGCGAAAAATCTGTTTGCAAGATTGGGGATTTATGAATTTTGTCTGCAATCCGCCAATGTATATGCCGAACTGACTGCCTATTTTTATTCAAATCTTTCCATTTTATTACCAAATTGGCTTCAATTTACTATTGGTGATAAAAAGTATGATTTGAAAGTAGAAGAACTGGCCTTGATTATTGGAGCAAAAATTTCCAAGTTCAGTCCAATTGAAGTAAGCCTAGAATATGCTTCCAAAGCGGCTTCATACGATCAAAATTTTGCTAAACACCACATCTCCTATTCTGATCTGACTAAAAGAACAATGATATTACATAAGATCATCATCAATTGCTTGAATCCTAAAGCAGCTTCCAAAACTAACTTGTCCAGTTCTGAAACAAAGCTCATTTGGGCCATTCTGAATGAAAAGTCTTTCTCTCTTCCACACATCATCATTTTCCATATGTACAAAACACTCTAAAAGGACAAGGGACAACTTCCTTATGGTGCACTCATCTCTAGAATTTTTATGTTTTTGAAGATATCCATTCCTAATGAGTTGTGCAAAACCCTTGTACCTTGCATGTTTGTTGAAGAAAAAATGCTTGTAAAGATGAAGCGTTTTGATGACATAAAGAAGAGAGCAAGCACAGCCAGAGGAAAGGATGTTCAGTAGTCAGAACCAAAATCTGTTGGGAAGAAAACTGACGAAGATAAAAGGGAAAGAAAAAGAACAGGAAGAAAACCAACTGTCTCTTCAAGCCCCTTCAAGGTATATAGGAAGAAAAGAAGAATTCTTCTTCGAGATGAAGATGATGAAACAGAACACCTTAAAACAGGATAGAATGTTGAACATGTTTATGAACCTAATACAAAGGTTTCAGAACCAGCATATGGAGACTCACATCTGCATAGGCAGGATGATATTCCACAGAAGACAGATGTAAGTCAATCTCTACTTGATCCTGAAGAAACTTTGAATGACACTACTACTGCAAAACATGCAGATATTCAAGGGGAGATTCCTACAGAGATAGGGGATAAGTTCGAATAGCAAGCACCAAAAAATGTTCAGGGATAGACTTCAGACAACATGACCATTCTAATCCTTTAGCAAGAAATCAAAGAAAAACAAGCTGCACTTGAAAGAGACGTAAAAAACCTTCATAAAATTGTTGAGGAAAACAATCAGACTCAACGTATTCAAACAGAAAAAGACAAGGCAAAGATAAGGAAAGCCATTGCTCTATGTTCAACCGACGTGGAGAAAGCTATAGGTCAATGTTTTACTAAGATTGATGAAGCTGTTTCTATCTCAGAGAACTTTCAACTTGTTCAAACCCCATCAAAGAAATAACTTGTTTTTTTTTTATATCCTCCTTTTCAAAATTCATTCTGGTTCTGTATTCTTAACATTCGACTTTGTTATATTTGATGCTTTATATCAACACTTTGTTTTGTTTCTTATTGATTTATTCTTTTTGCTGAAGACAAAAAGGGGGAGAGATTATGCAGATATTGTCATACTAACACTTTAATAGGCAGGTTATACATGTTATCTCAAAGCAAGAGAAATACAAGATCCTGCAAGTTTGCACATTTATATCTGTGTTTTATGCGCTTAAAATGTTCATTTTCTTCAAATTTATTTGATATTAATTGAAGCTGCATGGAAGTTTTATCATCATAAAAAAGGGAGAGATTGTTGATGAAAACTGCTAATGGATTTTGAAGCTGACAAACCTCTCAATGTCTAACTTGTGAATCTAACATGCATTCTATTCCAGGTTAATATACTCTGAAAGTTCAGAAGGAAATATTATACTTTAAAAGTTCATACTCAGAATCAAAAGTTCAGACTCAGAACCAAAAGTTCAGACTCATATATAAGATCTTCAGACTTTACCATAAAAGTCATTCAGACTCTGATATTCAGATTTTACTGAAGACCTACGCTGACTCAAGTTCTAAATTAAAAATTCTTCAAACACATAAGTTTTTCAGACGCAAACGCAGACACTGAAGTTTTTCAGACACAGAAGCAAAACTCATTCAGAACGAAATACAACAGCTAGTGATCTGGTATGAATTTTACAAAAAGGAAGATTTTGATTGACTCAATTTCAATTTAATTGATTAACAATCAAAACATTATGACAAATATGCACTACAACGGATAAAGCTCTACTTATGAAAATCAAGATTCTGATTGTATGTGCGACTAAAATCAGCGGAATTTATATTTTGTCAACTAACGGCTACTCAATCCATTTTATACAAATCTGTCCAAGATGAAAATTGGAAGATGATCCTCTGAAAACTGTTCAATGGCTAGCTTTGTAGTGGAGGAGTATAAAAGGAGATCTACGAGGAACATAAGGCAAAACAAAATAGAGAATCAACAAGTCCAAAGTCTGAGCATATTCCGATCCTTTCTCTTGTCTTTCTTGAGCCAAAACATTAAGTTCTTGAGGGACACTTTGTAAGAGTGATTGTGTGAGATAGAGAGTCCTATCATACACAAGAGTGATGTTACTCTGAATCTGTAATTCCTCTTGATTACATAGTGAAATCCAGCCAATAGGCTGTCAGTGTGAGAGAGTAGACGTAGGCTTGCTATAAGCCCAACCACTATAAACTTGTGTGCAATTTTTCTAATCATTATCTCTTACTTTACATGTTGCACAGCAAGAGCACGGTCTATATAAACTGTTTTGAATCTAAATTTTATTCAGACTCAACTATGATCATTCATTTCCGCTTAAATTGATAAAAATTGCTTAAGATCACCTATTCACCCCCCTCTAAGTGATCTTTATTAGCCATATAACTGACAACTCTTATTCCTTTCTTTTGATATATCTTTCCTTTGAATAGTTTCTCGTAGTCGAAGTTTCTTTATAGTCAAGTTGTCAACTGTAAACAATGGAAACAAAGACAAGAGTCCCCCTGCTGAGTCGTGAAACTATATTCGGAGATCACGAGATTTGACTTGGAAAAAAGATTCCGACGTTCGTGGACTTGGTCGACCAACCTCGTGTTGGAAAACCAACCTCGTGTTCAGTCCATGCTGGAGTTCTAGAAAGATTCAAACGTTGAGCCCCGTGCTGTGAATATTGAAAGTCGCTGATAAAGTTCCTCTGCTGAGCAATTTGGTAGGTAAAGATGATGGCATCAACAATTCACTAATAGATTATGCACCGCATTACAGGATAAATACGAGTTTACTTCGTCACGTGATACGAGGGACTAAGTTTCACGTATAAGGTTTGTCGAATGAAGTCTCAGGTTTGAGCTCGCGTCCGAAATCCGCTTTTCTATTTGGATTAGGATTAATTTGATGAAGTACTAGATGGCTTCAGACGAAGGGACCCAAATATTCTATAAATATATACTTATCTGTGGAAGTAAAAGTCTTTGTCGAGGAAAATAAATAAAGAAAAGGAGAGGATTTTGCTTTCTTCGTTTTCCGGCCTGCCGCAGCAGTAAAAAGTGAAAAGAAGTGTGAATATTTTGTGCACGCAAGCTAGCTATATCTCAATCATAAGATCATGTGATATTTAGGCCTACTTCCGAAAGAAAAAATACTAAATTAATTTTGAGTGATAATTCTGACCCAAATATTTTTTTGTCTCAATAAAAAGCATAAACTTTTACTCGAGTCTCAAATCTAGCCCCCGTGATATGAAATTTTCAAATTGTTCGGGCCAGATTTGATATTTAAGTGAAAGTTGGTGAATTTTTACTAGACAAAAAAAGTTCCAGGCAGAATTGTCACTCACTATAAAGTTAGTGCTTTTTTTTCAAAATTAACCCATGATATTTATGTAAAGCTCATATTATTCAATGGCTAAGATGGAGTGGACTCACATACTCCAAATGTAAACAAGAAATTTTCCTCAATGATTAATACCACCAAAATTCTAAACTTATTATTGTGTTGTCAAAAATTCTAAAATGTGCCCACTGTGGCACCAACAGCCAAAAATTCTTTTTGCGTTAAACTTGGAACCGCCCACTATTTTTTTTCTTTTTTCGGGTTTCATTTGATCATATAATCAAGACATTATCGATTGCTGCAATCAGATATGACCAAGGATGCTTAAATTGATCAAATACAGTAAATATCAGTGAAGCTGTGAAACAGTCACGGCAGAATACTATAGCTTCTCCATTTCACAATTGAATGACGTAAGAAGAAGGCCCATTTTGGAGAAAATAGTTGGTGAACAGGAAAGGACGACATGCCTTTCATAGTATGTCAACCCAAGCTACAGATTCGCAGTATATAAAGAATGGTCGGTCCCTTGCAGACATTGATTTTCAACATTACCATTGAAAGATGTTTTGTTTATTGCCGAAAATTAGCAGTGGAAGAGAAAGTGGCCATTATGAAGGCATTAATTGCAGGGAAAATTATTCAAAAAGTCTTAAACCTATTGCACTTTTATCAATTCAGTCTTAAATCTTTTAATTTTGTCAATTGAGTCCTGTCGGCCAATTTTGGCTGCAAATCTATGATGTCGACGCTGGATGTTTTACATGGCACGGCCACAGTTGACGTAAACAATTTTATATAATATTATGATATTTTTTCTTTTTATATTATGAATTTTGCCAAAAATCCCAAAAATAAGTCATGTTAGGTTAGATTAAGTCATCATAAGTTGCATGTTAACTTAGGCAATTTTAAATTTCGAATTTTAATAGAAAATACCAAAAAGAGAAGTTGTTAGGTTGCATGTTAATTTAGGCATATTTTTAATTCCGAATTTCATTAGAAAATACCAAAAATAAATCATTTGCCCGTCATTAGAATTAGGTCACGTCGTTGCATAACATATAGTTTGCATACTAGGTTGTATTATTCGCATGTCATTTTTGCACGTCATTACATGTAGACTAGATTTCATTTAAATAAGTGAAAATCCAAAAAAAAGAAATTGAGTGAATTGCTTGTTAATTAGAAATCATATTAAGATTGTCAATGTGATTTTCTAGCTAACAATGCAGACGATTACGTTGCTTCGAGGTAAGTAATTCTTCTAATATGGCAATTTACTCAATGCTTTCTTAGGTGTTAAATTGGTGGTTTGCGTACCTGCATGAACACCTCACATGTTAGTGACTAGGTTAAAATGGATCCAAACTGCCTGCCAAAATATTTTTGAAAAGAAAAGGTACCGAAAGGGCGTTAGACTAGATCTAGCGTAATCAAGTCTCCGGGTTTAAAATTTCTGGTTCGTATGAATAAAATATATCTCCCTATATTTTATTTAGGTTTCTAATCAACTTATCGTAAATTGATTAGTGGCGACTCCAAGTATGAAAACATTTGCATATTAAAAACTTAAATCCCTAAGTTGCAAATTAGTAGGGCTTGGGAGGGCCCGAGTTAAGATTAGTCTTAATAATTCATTAGCCCGAAAAAGTAAAATTTTTTGGGATCGCGACAAAAAGTTTAGGGGTTTTAGAAAAAAAATTGAGACATTAATATTATGATCGATTTTTTTTGTCAGAATATCACGACCGATTTAATTTAGGATTTTTTACAGCTATGCTCGGCTTTTCTCGGGCACAAACCATGAGCGGACACTGTGGTCAATGTTGCATTTGCACCGAAGTGCGTGGGGGAATATCATGGAGACATAGCAACAGTGGGAATAAGAGCCGACTTTGGAAGACTTATACTTTCAACGACGGAATTTTTTGTACAAGAGGAACTTTCCCATGAAAGCCGGACTTTGTTTGACATCAAGAACGCGCATGATAATCATTTTATTTCTATTTAGAACTAATTTTCTATTTTTAAGAATAGATTTGAAACAGAAACCCGTTTGGTAATGCAATTCTATTTTTCTATTTCTCAAATAACTTTTTGTTCCAGAACTGATTCTTGACCAAAAATCAAAACAGAAAAAAGTAGGTTTTATGTTTATGGACAAGAAATGAAAATCATTTCTAAAAAAAATTGTCTTCTCTCTTCAAAATACATCTCTTTCTAAATTTGGCCCGGTCTGATTTGGTCAGACTAGTCCCAACCAGTTCGGTCCGATTCATTCCCGGAATGAAAATTAAAAAAAATCTATAAAAAAAATTAGAAAATCATAAAAAAAATTAGAAAAATCAAAAAATTCATAAAATTCATAAAAAATTTAGAAAATCTGGAAAATTCCTAAAAATCTCAAAAAAATTTTAGAAAATCCATAAAATTTGAAAAATTCTAGAAAAATTCATAAAAAATTCCAGAAAATAAAAAATTCAGATTTAGGGAAAATAGGAAATTTGGTGAATTTTTTCAAAAAAAATTCAAAAAATCAAAAATTTCAAAATTATACATAATGGCTTAGAATACTTGTGGCCACCCATTTTGAGTGAAATTAAATTTTTTGAGGTGCCCAAATGATATTTTTTAAGACTCCTTAGCTTAGGGATTTAAAAGGGGTTTAACCCCTAAAAAGGGTGTTTACCCCTAAAAAACCATAAAAACCTAAAAAAAAACAACCCAATCCTTTCAATGAATAAGCCTTTAAGGCTTTACTAGGATTTTGGTGTTTTGATTGACTTTCATTTTAGAGACTATTGCTAAAAAAATGGATTTTTGTTCTAAGAAATAGAAATGTGTGCTGTTATCAAACAAGTTTATGTTTCAAGAAATAGAAATTTATGCTATTATCAAACGGGTTTGTGTTCTAGAAATAGAAATATTTTGTTGTTATCAAACGGGTTTCTTTCCTCAGAAAACTCGTCCTGGGAAAAAAAATAGAAAAATATATTTCTATTCTAGGAATTGTTTATGGAACAGAATTGTTATCATTCGCGCCCTAAGAAAATCATTATTCTTCTTTTATATTTTTTTGTTGACATGAAATAATTTTCTTATCTTTTACAAAAATTATGAAAATATTCCTAATCTTAGATCACTTCGAATGTCGGTACCTATATTGGTAGAAAATTTTTAGGTGCTTCTTATGTAATAGAAATCAAAATTCAAATGCTAAAGACAGCATAGTTAACGTGCTTTGTTTTGGATCAAAACCAAGTAAAATGCAACTTTCTTATTCTCATCAAAATCTGAAATATTAATCGAATTTAAAACATTTTGAAGAACTTATCTGTGAATTTTACCCGCCAATACCACAGGTATTTTGTATTTAAGGAAATTAAAGTGTGCATGTTGTACAATTATAATATATATAAGCAAAGAAAAATTGTAATCTCTAGGTTAACATAGCTAAACATTCTTGTGTTTAGAGATATTGATATAGACTATGGTTAGAGCAACCCACATATGCCAAGTCATTGAAATTTCTATTAGGTGCATAACAAAACTAAATTCTCTCCAATAATTATTATAGCAAACTTCACCTACGTTTTTCAACAACTTTAAATCTTCAAATCTCTTAAAGTGTGTAAGTCATCTCACCATAATATCATGTCTCTGCATGCTACTGCAATTATGTTAATTCAAATAGAAGGAAGAATATGTCTCGAGTTGGTTGAGAGAACTTGCTTTTGTCTGGTACAAATGCAATTACATTACTTAGTAAATCAAATTAATTTTATGTATCGATCTTAATTCGAGTACCTAAAGTTACTCTTTAATCTCATTTTCACACTCACCACTTTCAAGTTGTAGCCCACGCCCCTCTCATCTAAACATTTAAGAGGCAGATAACTCTTGGACTTGGGCGTGGGCTTGGGCTTGGGCTTCAATTTGGAATCCATTGAGTAATACCCTACTTCATGTTTTTCCCCTGCTATGGTTATAAATTTGTGATCTTTATTGGGTGATCTTGAACATCTTTCACCCAAAAGCTAGCTTAAAGGGTGAGATTTTCTCTCGCACTTATAAACTGGCCACGTGCCCTCTTCCAAGTCAGGGTTAGTCGGACAACTAGCGCTGGCCAATGTTTATGTCAATGCCGGCCGGCCAAAATTAGTTAGATGGACTGAATTGACACAAATACAAAAATTTTATGACTGAATTGATCACAAAAAATGTTTAGGATTGAATTTGCACAATTGCAATATCTTTAAAACTCTTTTGGTAATTCTCCCTTTAGGTAAGGCGCGCGCAAAAGAGAGTGTGAGGCGACTGTTTGATGGGCCCCTCAACCACCCACACGGTGGTCCTCCAGAATCGGACAGACCTTCTAAAAAGTGAAAATGAGTGCTAGGTAGACATTAAAAAAGAAACAGAATTCGAAGGAAATGACCGGACACACATGGGGTTCCTCTTTGTAAAATCTTGTGCATCCTTGTAGAAACCCTAGAAAAACCAGATGATCTTCTTTCTTTTTTTCTCTTCTCCTTTTGGATACGATGGGCGCATGCAAGATCATCAGAACTTACCCTTATTTTCATGGAAACTCTATTGCTCTGGCCTGCTTTTGATTCCAATCATTGCTTCCCCTTTCTCAGGAAACCAACAATGACGTGCCCAGGAGACAACTGTAATCGAGCACGAATTTTCTAGGAAAGTGGGCTTCAAGCGATTTTCCTTGAGAATGGCCAAAATCCTCTCTGTGCTGGCCTCAGTGCCTGTCCTGCATAATTCCAAATTGAAACGGAAACTTTCATTCTGAGGGAGGCTCTTGTGTTTGAGAGCTCTCTTCTTTTGGAAAAACTTGTGAAGCCGCAAGCGATCTTCCTCTGAACATAATTGTCTCGGAAGAAAGTTCCTGCTTGGACACACCATAGGCATCAAAGGACATCGTAAATTGGGTTCAATTCGACGATCTGACGTCCTTCCTTGGATGATTGAATTCTTGTCTAGACTCGGAGTCATCATATGACGACAACCTTTTGCATGCATGATCTATCGAGTCTCTTAATTACTTGTCCCGATCTAAAATTCTAGATCCGTCATTTAACATAGGATTAATACCACGAAAAACCCTAAACTGATACACTTGTGATAATTTTACCCCGAACTATTTTTTTTTACCACAAAAAACTCCACACTGGTACATCTGTGACAAATTTACTCCGAACTATTTTTTTAACCATCAAAAACCTCAAACTGGTATACTTGTGGCAATTTTACCTTGAACTATTTCTTTGACTACTAAAAACTCTACACTGGTACACCCGTGACAATTTTACCCTCGGAACTAATCTTTTGACCGCTAAAACTCCCAAACTGGTACATTTGTAATAAATTTACCCTCTATTAATGTCCGTTAAATTATATTTATATCACAAAAAATCACAAATTGGTAAACTTGAGACAAATAGAGGGGTAAAACCCAAAATTGGTACAAATTTCAATTACCACGTGTCATTAAACTTCGTAATTTGACAGTAAAATTTAACGTAAATTAACGGAGGGTAAATTTGTCGTAAGTGTACCAGTTTGGTGTTTTTGGTAGCCAAAAAATTAGTTCGAGGGCAAAATTGTCACGGATATACCAGTATGGGGTTTTTTATGATCAAAAAAATAGTTCGGGGTAAAATTGTCATAGGTGTACTAGTTTAGGGTTTTTTGTGGTAAAAAAATAGTTTATGATAAATTTGTCACAAGTATATCAATTTGGGGTTTTTCATGGCATTAACCCTTTAACATATGGGATGTAGTTCACCACCAAACTCGTACCACACAAACCTCAACTAGTTTACCAAACTCGTTGAGCTTGGTCAATTGTACATGACAATGAATAGTATTTTAAACCATTGATGGTTTAAGGTGAGAATTCTTAGACGCGGTACTTCATTAGGCTGATCAAGTCTAATTTATCAAGTTAGTATTGTGCAAGCCAATATGCTCATCTCTTCCCTAATTAATTAGAGAACTAAATTTCCTTAATGATCATTTAGACAAATTAAATTTTACCTCGGGGCTCTAACCATTGAATTGCAAATTACTTAAGAAAATCACAAAGTAGGTTTCTTTAGATTTACGATAGTCATTTATATGATACTTAACGAAATTAGATACTTCACGCAAAAGTTTTTGTCAACGAGTGCTTTAAAAGCAGTAGATTCTTTTTTGGTCGAACCAAAGCCAGCAGTTAAGATCATTAAAGATAGTAATAATACATACCAACACACTTTGACAGTGGAGCAATAAGCACATATAAAAAAAGTTACATACTTCAAATAGAAATCTTTTTGTTTCTAAAGTATAATTCTTGTGACTTAACAAGTGTCATAAGAACACACTTCAAACATTTTTCTCAGGAAAATTGTCTAATCAGTCCTAAATCTATTGTAAGAATACTAATTTGGTCTTTCACTTTTCAATTTTGTTTATTTAGTCATAAACCTTTGCGCGAAATACCAATGCCGTCCTTTTGGTCAATTTTCACCGGAAATCTATGACGTAGCAGTCCAATCATCGTAGGCCGTCCCATGTGACACACTATCACTTTAGTGATTTCCGACGAAAGTTGATCACAATAACTACATTGAAATTGGGAGCAAAAGTTTAGAACTAAATCGATAAAATAGAAAAACTTATGACTGAATTGGCATATGTATAATAAATTTAGGAATAAGTCCATTAGAAGTACTAAAACTTTTCGCAAAAGTGCAATTGAATCCTAAAACTTTCAAAAAGTGCAATCAAATCCTAAAACTTGTCAAATTGGCTCAATTAAGTGTTTTAATTGATTTGACTATTTAAAAGTTTTAGAACTCAATTGCACTTTCATGATAAGTTTTAAGACTTAATTGCATTTTTGTGACAAGTTTTAGTTCTCAATTATAGTTTTTTTTTTAAATTTTAGGGCTCAATTGCACTTTCATGACAAGTTGTAAGACTTTTAGTGCACTTATCCTGTAAATTTAAAATCGATAGAGTAATTTTCCACATTTTCCTTTACGCAATTGGACAAATCACCACTCAAAAAAAAACCTTCAAGCACGTTACAACTTTCCTAGTCGTCTATTCTAGATGTGTCGTGCCATCAACGTGGAAGATAGATACAAGGAAAAGAATGACTTGGAAAGTGGATGCTTTGGAAGAAGGTTATCGCTGCAGGCTTGGCGACGGCTGAGATCTTTGGTCGTTGTTTGTACTCGTGCGATTAAGAGAAAAGCAGATGAAACGAGGAAGTGAGATAAACACGTCGAGTCATTCATTCATCAGACGTCTCATTGTCCATAGGATTAAGAGTCGCACTAACCGTTGACCTGACATAAACTTATAATGTTCTTATTGATTTGGAGGAGTTTCCATCCGCCTCAACTTTTAACTCTCTTCAATTTGCTGGAGGAATCTTCCAACCATACTTGATAGCAATTGTTTGTTGTATATGGGGAGGTTTGTGGAGGTTAAATGTAAATAATATTTAAAGTGTCACTTTCTAGACCCTATACCTATCGAAATTGAGAGGATAAAAGTGTTAGTCCGGCGATCAAAATTCTCTCTCTTTCGCTACCCACAAGAAAACGGACTCAGGGGTTGTGATATCCTAAGTAGTACTAACACTAACACGTGACACGATACGAAATGACTCGCCGACACATTATTTTTAAAACAATAAGAATTTCGACACATTAGAACACGTTGTATATTACATGTATATTTTTATACATACATAATAAATTATTATTTTTTAATTAAATTAATTTGATTCAAATTTATAAATAAATAAATAATAATAAAAGAGTATCGGTGTTCGACACATGTCTGACATGACACGGAGGTCTCCTGGAGAGTATCCGTACTTCATAGATATACCCATATACAGTCCCCATCTCCCTAAAACCCTCCCCCTCCCCCACCCCACCCCCCCCCCCTTTCCCCCCATTTTACGATCACTGGATTCACGCAACGTGCTAGTCTGCACCAAGTAAAACAAAGAAACCTTAAGCTTCGTTTGTTTCAGAAAAAAATATATTCTGAATTTTTTTTTAATTTTCCGGCATTTGGTTTGTATAAAAAAATGAATCAATGAAAAACCTATACTTAAGTCCAAGAAAATGATATCCTTTTTACAAAACGATGACTAGGCATAGGCACTTGGACCTGAAACTCTACGCTTGATCATGAAAATCCAATGCTGGTTCCCGAGTCCGTAGCATCCATGACCAGGTTTCTGGCATCCAAGCCCAAGTCCATCGAGGCTGGCCCAGTGACCTTGGTGCCCATGCCCCGGTCCCTAGCATCCGCGCTAGGGTCCATCGAGGTCGAGCCCAGGAACCTGGTGCCCATGCCCGAGCCCCCGCCACCTACGCATGGGTCTATTGAGGCCGAGCTTGAAGCCCCGGCACTTGGCATCAGGGCTCGGGTCCACAAAGGCCAAGCACAGGATCCTAGTACCCGAGCTTGGATCCCTAATGCCTAGGTCGAGTCAACAAAGGCCGTGTTCAGGTCCTCGACACTCGTGCTCTTATCCCTAGCACTCAAGCCTAGGTCCACAAAGGTCATGCCTAGGTCCTTGGCGCTTAGGCTCGAGTCCTTGGTGCTTGACCCAAGGTCTATTGAGGCTGAGGCTAGTGATCCCGGTGCCCGTGCTTGGGTTCATCAAGGCCAGGCCTGGGACCTCTACGCTCGCGCTTGGTCCATCGAGGAAAGACCCAATACCCCAACGCTCGTGCCTCAGTCCATCAAGGTTGAGCCCAAGACTCAAGTGCCCATGCCCGATCTTGCACCTAGGTCGACATCCTTCAAGGTCGAATTTGGAACTCTAGTGCATATTTCTGGTTCCTCATATGCCCATGCATAAATTACCAGTGACCGAATAGTATATATCTATATGGGAAAATCAAATCATATTTTTCATATCAAATGACGAAAAATATTTTCCAATTTATTTTCAGAATTTAGCCAAACATTAGAAAAATTTTTCTTAGAAAATAATTTCCTAAAAATATTTTCTAAAAATATCACTTTTTTCGTGAAATAAGTGGAGCTTTAGTGCCACTCACCCTTCTCTCTCTCCTCCCCCTCTACCCCTGCCTCATGCCACACCACTGCTGCACCTCTACGCCATGGCCGCTTGACCCTACCATCTCCGACAAGCCAACGACTGGATTTTACGAAATTGCCGAACATATGATTAAGTACTTATAATGATTGATCTTTTTTTTACGTTATAATTATGTTGCCGAACACATTATTTATATCAAATTTGATGTACTCAAATTATTTGTCAAGCTTATCATTCGCATTTGATGAAGCAAAATCATGAATTTTTAAACTCAATAATTTAATTTCCAATGTGAAAATAATAAAACAATAATTTAAAAAATTCCCACTAAAAACTAACAATCGATATCTAAGGAGACAAAAATGAAAAGATTAGTCGCGATATCCAACCCAAGAAATCAATATAATGTGACAAAAAGAAATTCCCAAAGATGATAAATTTTTCTTCACCTTTGCTCCTAATTTGGCAAAAAAATTGGCTCAAGGCGATGAATTTTGGTCACCAAACGCCACAGACTCGACCAAAGCAACGAAATTTCGTCAACATTAGCAAGTCTTTGGTGACAAAAAATGAGTTTTCTCGTTTTCGTGCGACACACTTTCTAGTTTGTTGCCTTTGGTTTTCAGAGGCAACGAATGACATTGGCCGCCGCCCATGGTACCAAAGTTGACAGATTATCGCCCGTCGCCTTCGGCAGCAACAGCGTTGCCTTTGGCCAAAGGCAAAAAAAGGTTCTTGGGTGGCCTTCGACGATAAAATAAATCAATCGCCTTAGGCAAAGGCGACGGAGCAAACGCAATAGACTGTTCGTGACGAAAATAACTTGCCACCTTTGCCTTTTTGGTTGCCCTAGCCCATTTTGCGTGGTGATTTTTAAGGCAGCGCATCTAAAACCGGTAACATATAAGATTGAGGATAGCATGAAGTTAAACAAGTGTAGACTTACTCGTAATTCAAGCCTACGACCAATCTTCCATTCTTTAATTAAGCTGTCAATTTCAATCAATTTTATGTTTTGGGCATTGATTTATGTTTTATTCGCAACTTATCTCGGATCATGATTCTGGTTGGTATTTTCATAATCTCGAGTTTACTAATCTAAAATGGGCTTTTATGCTACGACAATAAATGCATTTTTTAGACCATTAAAAGGTTTACGTGCCTTAGTAATTTATTTATTTATTTTGCCAACTTTCTATGCCGTGATAAACATTATTATGTCCTTTTTATTCTATCTCCATATATATGTGTATTATATATATTATTAATCTATGTGATGCAAAAGGTATTGGAAAAGGCACGAGGTTTGTTATTGGTTAGACAAGCATCATTATTTTACGTCTTCTTACGGTCCTATCCAAAACATAATCTTAAATTTGTTAACGGGTCCCACTCACGATTCGTCATTTCATCACACCAACTCAATGACATAATTTGGCAAACGTCTCCATTAGATGGAGTGATTGCTGATTTGACATTGTCCTAACTCAGATAAAAATAACTAGACATTATATAGAAATTTTTAATCTAAAAAAAGTCGGAAAAATTACTCAATCAATCTTACATTCAATCATAAGCGTTTCAATTTTGTCAATTTAATTTTAACTTTTGGCTAAATATTGACGAAATTCAAATATAATCATTTCGATCAATTTTTATCAAAAATAGCTAACGTGGTGATGTAACCGTTACCAATCATTTTATGTGGCACACTGTCATATTAGAATTCCAGCGAAAATTGGTTGTAAGGATTATATTGGAATTTTGTACAAAATTTTATGACTAAATTGATAAAATTAGAAAGTTTAGGATTGAATTGCATTTGCACAATAGATTTAAGACTGATTGAACAATTTTTTCTAGAAAATATCGATGGAAGTATAAAGACAGTGTCATAAAGCCAGTTTGTATGAGCTTGTGTTGCTAGATTAATTGTTAGTATGGATCGCAAAATATATAAGCTTTTTTCTGTAAATTACTAATATAAATAAACATTTTTTAATTGTTAATCCTTCATCTATCTATACTACTATATAATTCTTAAAAGACTCTACATAGAGAGAACAATGGTCTTTCTAAGTCACAAAACATTTTCCAGCATATTACCTCCAAGACCAAATGCTTGACTCTTGCTTCATTTGACTTGGAAAGTTTCTTCCCCTAGAAGTACTCATCTAACTACAACAAAAATATTTGACCCAAAAAAAAAAAAGAAAAACTACAATCAAATTGACTTCAATTGTAATATGTCTCCTTTTACTATAGTCATTATCTCTACATTCATTTTTTATTTTCTTAAAATTGACTGCAAGGTTGCATTCTAGGAAATTGACTTCCCTGACAGCTTTATCTAAACCACTTATGTCTCCTTATGAAGACGCTTGACATGTACGTACCTTCCCATGCAGCTTCGAGGAAGGAGACAACTTATTCCGACGAAGCAAACGACCCCTTGAAAAGGAATAGAGATCCAAAGCCAACACCACCTTCCTGACCAGTTTCTCTCTTGCTGTACCTTCTTTGTCACCAAATCGGACAACTTCATTTCTCTCAATCGTTCAAGCAATTTCATCTTCAAATCTCGCCACTTTCCCTCCCCTATTTATACCACCCTCTCCCCGTGTATTCCATGCATTCACAAGCAGAACCCTGATTGGATAAACTTGGGAACTCGAGTGAATTCGAGCTATTTTTGACAATGGCGTCGCGGAACAATGTTGTGTTTGAGGACTTCTTCCCGGCGATGGTGGAGAAGCTCGGGGCAGACGGGTTCATGAAGGAGCTGAGCAACGGCTTCAATCTGCTGAGGGACCGTGACAAGGGCGTGATCACCTTCGATAGCTTGAAGAAGAACTCAGTGTTGCTGGGGCTGGAGGGGATGCGGGATGATGAGCTGAGGTCGATGCTGCGAGAAGGCGACTTGGATGGTGATGGAGCGTTGAACGAGAAGGAGTTCTGTGTGCTCATGTTTAGGTTGAGTCCCGGATTGATGAGGGACTCCGGGGAGCTTTTGGAGGAAGCCATTGTTGAAGATTCTTTGTAGATCCGGTATTTGTTGATCCGGTATTTGTTGATCCGTAAAATTTGATGTGTGAGCTATTCGAGCTGATTCGGGTGTAATATTTGTCGACTCTTGTGGAATTCTATCCGTCGTTTGCTATATTGGTCCTACCTTTGCTGTTCACATGGTACCTCATTCGACATTGGTCTATATCTACTATTACACAGCATTAAGAGTTCAGCAAACAATCAAATATGAACCACACACCAAATATGACTCAAAGGAGTATACATGAGTTGCAAGGGCAATTGAGATATTGAACCATACAAATGTGATGTAAGGCTCACTCCCTCCGGGATATATTGTGCCAAGCCACACACCAGTGTTTCCTCACAAAGTGTTGCAAAGAAGATGCTTTAAGAGTAGCCAAGTATTTCTATTACTAAACATTATTAAAAATTTCTTGCCCTTGATGGTTTCTTGTTTTCATAATCTAAGGGCACAACCTCTGAGGTTCAACTACTTGGAAGTCCATGGAATACCCTACAAGTCTTCTATACCTATTAAATTCAGGCCTTTGGCCTATGCAAATGGCTCTAATGATCCAGAACAATTGTATGCAGTTTGTCACGCCCCGCACCCCACGAAGCGTTAACATCCCGCGTACAGGTCGAAATGTGGTGTGACGCTCCCAGGTTACGACACCGACCCAAAAACCAACATCAGATAAAACACGCCTCATGCGGAAACGACGTATATATAATAGATATATATATACACCCAAACAATTTAAAAGCAACCATGAATAGCAAGAGATAACAAATTACGAACTATTAAAACAATATATACATTCATTATAAGACTTACATACAATATCCATCTATAAACAGGAGATACAACAAAAAGGCCACTAAAACAAAAAGGGATCGATGGCCTAGGGGATCGGGCTAACAACCGGAGGGCTACAGTCAAAAGGTATCGGCCCTTGCTCCTAAAAACTGAGGTCTGCCCTAGGATATCCAGTCTGGGTCAGATCCAGACGCCTTGGACTGCTCTAGCTCCTCCTCTGAACTCATAGCCTCAGACTCTGTCTCGGCTCGGGGTCCTGCTCCTCGGCCCCAAAATTTACGGCCGGTGATCTGAAATGTCGGTTTTACCACAACCGTGAGAAATCTCAGCAAGTACAAACCTCTAATACTAAACTAGGCTAATGTGCACCTCCAGAAGGGTGAATAAAACGCATCTAACAATGAACCAGTAAAATAAATTAATTCGCCCGAGCTCACAGCCCAATATATTGTCTCATAGCCCTGCAGGTTAGGCATTTGATATCACTTAATTCATGTGCAATTATATCGACCCGAAGGCCACAATTGGATATGCCGACCCGTAGGCCCGACCCGAAGGCCACAGTTTGAATATATCGACCCGTAGGCCCGACCCGAAGGCCACAATTTGATAAATCGACCCGTAGGCCCGACCCGAAGGTCACAAGTGATTATAACGACCCGTAGGCCCGACCCAAAGGCCACAAGTGATTATAATGACCCGTAGGCCTGACCCGAAGGCCAACATTTGAACAAAGTTCAGGCATGCACAACATTGCACTTAATTTCAACTCAATCACAGCCTGGCATACAAATGATACACTCGGAAATTCATGCCAATACTCAAGCCTACGTGCCGAACACAGTTATTTACCAAGCCCATGAATCTAACGCACCCTCGGCATCATCAAATCATTACCCTTCTAGCTCAATAAACCAAACATTCATTCCGAGGTAGCTCAATGTGTTAAAGGCCCACCTTGGGCAATTAAATCTCGATAATAGTTCTCACTACTTCGGGGTCATTCAAAAGTATTTATACATGCCCTAATCAACCCCTAAAAATGCCTAAATTCTCGTCATTAATCCATTAGTCTTAGAATGTTCAATTTGGGCACAAATTAGGCATTTTCGGTACTGAATTAACAGTACCAGGTTTTAACACCAAACAAGCCTTAAACCATGTTTAAACCAATCCATAAGTCCCCAATCACAACTACTAATCACCCAACAACCAAATATACTTGATTAGGCCTCAAATAAGCCAAATTAGCCCCTAAAAAGTCCAATTCCAAGTCATTAGCACTTGAACTTAATTAGTGCCACACTTAGACAAAATTACACAAATTCGGTACTCAATGAACAGTACCAGGGCAGATTAACATTTAGGCACTAAACCACTTTTAAACCATCTCATTAGGGCCTAATCACTTACCCTAACCATCCAACCACTAAATACACATAATTAAGCTTCAATTAAGCCTAATTAGCCCCTAAAATATCCAATTCTAAGTCATTAACCATTGAATTCACTTAGTACAAAACTTAGACAAAATTGCACATTTTCTGTACTTAGTGAACAGTACCAGAACAGAGGGTTGTTTAGGCTTTAATCCACCATTAAACCATCTCATTAGGTCCTAATGACCTATACAAAACATCCCACACACAATTAAGCCTAATTAAACCCCAATTAGGCCTATTTAACCCCTAAAAATGCACAATCAAACTAATTAGGGGTTTAGGGGTTTATACTCGCCTATCAGCGACTCGGGACGACGGGAACGGGCGGTCGATCACCGACGCGCGGTAAGGATCGACGGCGGCGTTCCGGGTGCAAGCCGGCGGTCACGGCGACGACGGAAACGACGATTTGTTGCTGTTCTTCACTGTTTTAAGCTGGAAAATGGGGCTGTGGGTGGCTGTGGTGGTACCAGGCAGTGGCGGGAGGTGGCTGGTGGCCAGCAGCTCCGGCGGTGGGTACTGTTCCGGCGTGAACAGTACCAGACCCAGCAGAAAGCCCACGGTAGAAGAAAAAAAACAAAGAAGAAGAAGAGGAAGAGGAGAAATCGGGAGAAATGAGGGGGAGAGGAGAGAGAGAGAAGGTCAAAACTGGTCCAAGGTCTGGTGAGTGGAGTCCAAGTGTCAAAATCTTAGCCAAAATGACCATTTTGCCCCTCATCCAAGGGCTAGAAATGCTTCTTATCCAATAATGCATGGGCAAAAGGGTCAAAAGCCCTTAACCAAGGGCTAACCAGACCTGAGTTAGCCCTAATCAGCCTTAGTTAATTTCCCCCAATGGCCAAAATTCGGAATTATCAAAAACGGGCCCAAGGGCAATTTGGTAATTTTCCGGTCCCGGGTCAAAATTTCAATTTTTGCACCTACGCGTTCCGTATATGCGTGGCCAACATAATATGGCGTCGGAATCGCGAAATTCACTTTTTAAGCCCCCGAAAATCGACTGCAAAGTTTCGGGAATAAAATAATATTATTTTTCAATTTTTGTCGAAATTCCAGTTTTTGTCCAAAATGACTCCTGGCATGCGTGGCCACTCCAAAATGACGTCCGTCTCGAGAAATAACCTCATACGGCCCCCGAATCCAATTCTGCTTCCCGAGGGCAAAACCGTAATTTTTTGACCTCGGACCAAAAATCTGATTTTTAACCATATTCTCTCAAAATGTGCGTGGCCAGCGTAGAATGACGTCAGAATTCCAAAATCAATCTCTTAAGCCAGCGAAAATCGATATCCCAATCCGGGCTCAATCTCGTGCTCAAAATTCGCTCGGTTTTCAATTTTAGGATCTCTTACTAACGGGTGGCTGTTTAGAGTGTACGCGTATCGACCTAAGATTATTCGAATCACGACGATTCCGTCCTTTGAGAGAATGAGAATCTATCGCTAGTCCCAAGAATTACGATCATACAGTTCAGGCTTAGAATTGATTAACCACGAGTACTTTCGGTCTTGCAGAATCACCTGCGATCCGATTGCACATCGTTGGCCTTGGTTAAATCCAACCCGTTGCCTTTCCTAAGATCGATTCATATTGGTTCAAAATATTTTCTCATTACTTCTCAAGACCGGTATTCGATTCGAGATTGAGTTCCTGATCCACGTACCACTTTCTAGTTAGCCATATCCTATTGGTTAGTATCCCGAGAGTGATCAGCTCTGGGCGAGACTTACTAAAATGAAACGAGAGTTAATATACACATTATTGGTCTCGGTAACGGGTCAAAATTTGGGATGTTACACAGTTGGTGAAATTAAAAATGTAATCTCCAATTTATGAGCTAGAAATCCCTTGATACCACGATCAATTTTGTCAATCTTGTTGATATTTCAGCAATTTTGAAATATTTGTTAAAATTTATTATTGCCATAAAGTCATCATTTTGTAAAGATTTTGCAACGGCCATATAACGACTTTGTAACATTTCATTTAATTCTTCATAAATCCTCCATTATTTTATAATGGCCATATAACAATCACTTTTTTAATAATTACTAACTATTTTATAACGGCTCTCTTTCTTGTACCTATAAATTAATACTTTGAGCATAATTGGAAAGTGATATATATACATATCAAAACAAGAATTCGTTGGTCTTTCTTTATCTATCTTTCCTTTCTTTGTTGGGATATAAACATAACGTTGTCCATATTCCTTTTAATATTCAATGCGGAATATAAAAGAAGATCTGTTGTATCTTGGGGGATAGCTGTTAGAGCGTTATGCACCGAGTTTCATACTTTGAGAGGCATAACTATCCTTAAGGACAGTGACTAGCACGCCTCAGACATTGATGTTATTTTCTCATCTTTTTCAATAGATTTCCAACAATTATTTTTATTTTTCCATGTTATCTAACAACTTTTCCATTAAATCTTTGGGGTAAACTTTGATCCGTCACAAAGTTCTACGCAAAACATATTACTGGACAATGTTCTATTTAAGAAGTAATTATTGCACCTAGTCTAAAACTAAGATAGCATATATCCTTTATTTGTAACAATTGGAGATTAGACATGTAACAACTTGAACAAAAAAAATCGTAATTGTATTCTATGGGATATGCTGAAACTGCCTATGATTTCACGAGAACAAATATGCTAGATCACGAATAAACTAAGGGTGGATCTGTTTGAGCAAAAAAAATTTCTGCAAATTAGATTTTTGTACTTTTACGCATTTGTTGTCCTGAAAATGATCGGTCAACAAAAAACCAGTTACGGTAAAAGAAAAGATGCATGCTTAAAGTTAGAAAAATGAATTCCCTAACTTAAAAAGAGAATAACATTTTCCTGGAAAATGGTTTTCCCGAAAAATATTTTCCTTTATCATGAAAGTTTTTCCTGAAACAAACACATGCTCAATTTGTTATTAGGCTTATTGATCAAATGGGGTTAGTGGTGTATCATTAGATTCGCGGTTCATTAACATTTGTTAGATTCTACTTACCAAAGATTGATTTTGTTATACATAAGTCTTGAACAAATTCAAATTTTTGAAAACTAAAGATTAATGCTTCATTCATTTCACGAAATATTGATATTTCTGAAAAATATTTTTCAAGAAGTAACTTTCTAGGAAAATAATAAAATTTTTCGGTGTTTGATTGAAATCTGAAAATGGATTGGAAATTATTTTCCGTTATTTGGAAAGAAAATCTTGCTTTTATTTTCCTGAAAATACATGCACTATTACGGGGCTAGTGACCCAAGCACGGGCGTCGAGGTCCTGAGCTTAACCTTGATAGACCCGCGCTCAAGTCTCCAGCACCTAGGGCCTAGTTAATGGAGGTCGAGTTTGGGTTCACAAAGACTAAGCCCAGGAACTAGTCCCTATGCCCATCTTCCCGGCGTGCGAGCCCGAGTCCATCGAGGTCAAGCCTAGGATCTTGACGCCCATGCCTAGGTCCCCAGCACCCAGGCCGTTGATAATGGAGGTTAGGCCTAGGACACTAATGAAGGTCCCCAATGCCCAAACTTGCGTACATCGAAGAAGGGCCCAAGCCCATGGAGACCAGGCCCAAGACCCTAATGCCCATGCTCAGATCCTAGGTACTTGGACTCAAGTACATTAAGGCCAGGCCTAAGACTCTAGTGCCTATGCCTAGATCCCTAGCGCCTAGACCCAAGTCCATTGAGCTCCGGCTAGGGCCACAGAGGTTGGGCTTAGGACTCCAATGCCTATGCCTAGATCTTCGAGCCAGGCCTTAATAGACTTGGTCCCTACCTCAATGGACTCGGACCTGAGCGTCGAAGACTCGGGCATGGACACTGGAGTCTCGAGCTTGGTCTTCATGGACTTGGGCTAAGGCTCCGAGGACCTGAGCTTATAGGCACTAGGGTCCCTTGCCTGGCCTCAATAGACTCGGGCTCAAGGGGACTAAGGCATTGATAATGGGGTATTGGGCTCGACCTCCATGGGGCGCTTGGACCCGAGCACAAGCACGGGGGTCTTGGCCCTAACCATAATACACTTGGGCCTAAGCACTAGGACTCGGACATGGACATTGGGGTCCTAGGCCCAGCCTCTATGGAACCAGGCCCAGCCTTGATGGTCATGGGCCCGAGCATCAGGGACTTAATGCAAGGGATCTAAGCTTGGGCGTGAGGACCCAGGCAAGGGCATTGATGTCTCATGTCCGACCTTGATGGACCTAAGCCTAGGCATTGGGGACCCAGGGCATGAGCACCAGGGTCCTTAGTATGGCCTTTCTTGACCCGAGCTCCGGTGCAGGGGTCCTAGGCCCAGGCACCTACGTGCAAGGCCCATTATCTATGGATCTAGGACACTGGTGTCCTAGGCCCAACCATTGTGGACTCGAGCTAGAGCATTGGGGAACTAAGCATGTACACCGGGATCTCGGGCCTAACCTATTTGGACTAAGTCCTAGCCTTGATGGACCATATTCTAGCCTCAATGGACCTAGCATCGACCCCTAAACCTGGGTCCATTGCTAAGCACCCAGGAATGGGCATTGGAGTTCCTGTGCCCAATTACAGAGTTTCTATTCCAAGTTTCAATATCTAGTCATATGTTGAAAAATGATTTTTGATTTTTGAAAGATGAAATCATTTTCTTGAATTTAAGCATAATTTTCTGTAGACTGGGATAAAATTGTCTTATTTTCCTAGGTGATTCAAATGCCAAAAATTGAGGGAAATGTTTTCCCAACAAAAGATTTCCGTAAAACAAATGAAGTCTAATTCTAAATGAATTTGGCATTTCATATGGCTGAATTATCATGGAGATCCGCAAGAACATGATGGACCGCGTTTGCTATTAACTAGTGGACACTTGACTCGGACCAAACTAGTGCACGAAGCTCAGCCCAAGTGCTTTGTCTTTCCACTTTATGGAACTCAATGTGTAATATTATCGTTCCCCTTTCATCGAAAGAATAAAATTACACTGGATAATACGTAATGATTATCATAGGAAAATTTATCAAATTTGATTGCCTAATCAAGTCTATTACCTGATGAGTTCCATCTTACCCGTGTTAATGATATTTTACTCACTTATGTTTCGGATGCAACATATGCATCTTCTTCTTTTCATAATTTTTGTTGGCTGATGTCCATCTGTCTTTAATACACTATTTTGAAGATTAGCCATGATATATCATTGGTTTTTTTGGCATAAGTTATAACGTAGATTACTTGCCTCAACTAGGAGACATTTTTTGGTGCACCAGATACATGCGAACCCAGTGCAACCAAGCCCTTAGATAATGCAGATTCTACATGGGACCTATCAAAATCCAATGCTGTGATGCATCGACTTCGTATGCATCCGAATCACCTAACAATGTTTCCTCCACTACTCCAAATGTAGGATTTGCTTTGTTTTGGAATTCATATAGAAAATTTCTTCTGATTATTTATGTACTTTTTCACATTTAATTTGTCTAGTCAGGTACTTCTACTAGCACAAATTATATAATCAAATTCCTTCAATACCAAATCTGGTCAAATTCATCCAACATCCAAATTATGATGTGGATAAAATATACGGGTCCCCACATGGACATGTGTGGAAAAGTTTAGCCTAGGTAGACGATGTTGGAGAGCCTGTGTAGACAATATTGGAGTATTATGTGGTTAAAATTTAGTCAATGTGGATAAAATTTAGCTGATGTGGACATTCACTATGGAAAACTTTTATTTACGTCACACAACTATTTTGTCTACTGGCCACGTTAGCTGGATTTGGCCAGATTTGATGTTGGAAGGATTTGATTAGAAATTTGTGGAAACAAAAGGATTCTTAATTAAACAAAGGGAAAAAATCACCAAAAACCTCAAACTATGCCACTTGTGACACATTTATTCTGAATTTTTTTTGTGACACCAAAAACTCAAAACTATACTATTTGTGACACATTTACCCTCATGCACTTTAGTCCATGGGTATTTTTATCTTTTTTGCTTTTTCTTTTATTTTTCCTTTCCAGTAAGGGTGGCCCTCGCCGGCGTCGGGCGACGATCGCCCTTGCCTGAGTCAAGCGAGGGCCACCCTCGCTCACCTAGGCGAGGCAACCCTCGCTCGACTCAGGCCAGGGCGGCCCTCGTTGGATCTGACGAGGGCAACCCTCGCTGGTGTCAAGGGAGGGCCGCCCACACCTGAGTCAGGCAAGGGTTGCTTCGCCTGGGCGAGCGAGGGCGGCCCTCGCCCGACTCAAGCGAGGGTCACCTCGCCTGGGCCAGCGAGGGCGGCCATCACCTGACTCAAGTGAGGGCGACCCTTGTCGCCCTCGCCGGAAAGGAAAAAAAAAAGCAAAAAAGACGAAAATGCCCATGGACTAAAGTACAATGGGGTAAATGTGTCATAAATAGCATAATTTGGAGTTTTTGGTGTCACAAAAAAAATTTCATGGTAAATATGTCACAGGTGACATAGTTTATGGTTTTTGGTGGTCTTTTCCCTTAAACAAATTTTGTAAATTAGTACTTGATTAGAAATGATGTAAAAGTATAGAGACAAAAATAAGAATTTCTCTGATTTTCAAAATATTAGGTTTGTGGGTAATAGTATCCACCACTTATTAACTTTAGTAGCGTAAAAAGAAAAAAACATATAGACCATTACGGTGAAGATACCGGGTCATTAAATCACGTAGATCCAACAAATTTAGATTATGTTTCCTTAATTTACATAGTTCGACTAGAAAATAGGAAACTTTAATTTCTAAAAGTAGTACATAAAATTTTAAGTATAATTATGTAAAAGAAAAATGTGATAATTATCCAAAGGGAAAATGACATTAATAGTCAAAATGTAATATTATATTTGAACTTTTAACTTATTTAATGCGGTCCTTAAACTATTCCAAAATGTTCAATCTAATTCCTAAACTTTTAATTTGTTCAATCTAGTCCATTAACTTTCCATAACAAAGTCAAATCAATCCTTCAATACTTTTCATAAGTTTTCATAACTACACGATTGCTCAAATTTTATGATATCTTTTCATTTCAATCTATTTCCTAAATCAATGAAAAGATGTTATCTTTTTGTTAACTATATACCCTTCGGTCTTTATAAATATTATGATAGTTTCATTTAAGTATATATTAGATTATGATATCTAAAACTATAAAAGTACAACCTCATTTAGAGTTGTATTGGGTCGATATGCCTACTATTTTAATTTTCTAATTTATAGATTTAACTAAATTTAACTTAAAAAACACAAAACAGAAAAGCTTAAACATTTTATCTATATGAAGAATTAAGAGTAGATTACTATAAATACGATAATATGTAGATAAATTAATATTGTTTTAAGATATCCTTATAAAAAAAATTTATTATTAAAATAGCAGGAATATCAACCCAATATAACTCTAAATGAGTATCTACTTGTATTGTTATAGAAATCATAAGCTAAAGATACCTAAATGGAACTATCGTAATACATTTAAAGAGAAAATTTCAAACAAAAGTAATAAAATATAGCATTTTTTTATATAGGAAGTGTATTGAATTTTGAAAAAAAAAATATATGGACAATAATATAAATATAAAAGCTTATGATATTACCGAAAGATTGATTTTATGATTGAATTAATGAATAGTTCAAGTATCATATTGAACAAAAGTTCAAATATGACATTGTATATTGGGTTAATTAATGTGCCATTTTCCCTTATTTTATTGTAATAATAACCAAAGATTGTTCCCAGGAAGTGAGCATTTTCCTTTTCCCCCAAATTTCACGTAACTTGAAATTACTGTCCAAAGACCCACAAATAGAAGGATACAAAATATGCTTTTTAGGAATTATCCAAATTTTGGAAAAGAAATTTCATCATATATCGGAGATTCACGGACTCGATTACATCAGGTTTGTGTTGATATGACTTTGGATTTCACTTGATTTATTAGTAATGGCGGTATTGACTTTTCTTACTCAATTTCAATTTCAAATCAAGTCGAGTTTCAATCGAAGCTTTCTCCTTGTGACAGCTTTCATAACCACAAATCTACCTTAAATAGCATCTTCTAAAGTGGTGACCCGCCATCTTGCTCAAATTCCTTTATCCATCCACCCTTATTTTCACATCCTCATTGCCGTCGACTCGCATCCCTGTTGGAGTTGGCGAATATTTCGGGAACCCTTGTTTCTCACACCGGATACACCCACATGAGCTTAAGGAAACTAAAGTATTATTCGACGATATGTGATTCCTGCGTGCAAAATGCGGGGGTTCGAAGGCAGCGCCACTGACACAGGTGCCCCGCTGCCTGGTTAGCGAGCAAGGGTTTGGGGGCAGCGCCCCTCAACAGGGGTTTCGCTGCCCAATCAGTGGACAACTGCCCAGCTCACCGGTGAGCTGGCGGGGGCTTGAGGGCAGCGCCCCCGAAACCTCAACGGGTTTAGGCTTTTATTTAAACTTGTCCGTATGGTACAAAATTAAGAAATTTCATATAGATTTAGGTTTTGGGCCCGTTTGAGGCACATATATATTTTTTGCTCATTTTTCTAATCATTGTAACAAGTTGAGTTGCTGTAAATCGAAAATATAGTGAAATCTTTTTGCAGGACGTAAACCTATTCGAGGGTGAACCTAAATAAATTCATGCATCATTTATTTTTCTCTGTCTTCTGCGTGATTTTTCTGTTTCGATTCTTTATACATCCCTTTGACCCCAAGCGACTTTCTCCGTACTTGACAACGATGATCACTCTTCATTATTGTTTAATCGAGTAAAGACTAGTCACGAACCACACATTTATTAAAGGGGGTCCTACTTTAATTCTATTTGTGACGACTGGCCATTCCACGTAAGCTAACTCCTCAAAATAAACATTTCGACTAGCCACACAAATCGATGACCTCACTGAACAAGATCCCTCGCAATCGTCATAAGACTTGAGATGTCATACTATATGCATTAAGTACGACTTCTTTGGGGGCCATGTGTCTGGTGGGATTGGAACCATGAATTTTTGCCATCTCGATGGAATAAATGACACGTCAGTAAAATGACATTAATTGAAGAACTTGCTGACATATTCAAATCTCCAAAACAAGAGGACCAACAAGTCTCTCATGTTGACCCACCATGAGATTTTTTGAATGATGAGAATGAGAGGCCATGGAACAAGGAAAAGATTGCTTGGTTAAGTATGAACCACTCACATTGTAACCAAAGACCCACTTGACTCAATACCATCGAACTGCCGTTGGTTTTGGCTGCACCTAGTTTTGCAGAAACGCACATTGGGTTTGGTGAGAGGACCCATGCCCACCTCTTGCTCTTCATGAACAGTCCAATTCAATGTGTGGTCTCTCCTTTCTTCTAGGGTTTTTTTCTTGTTAACGGGGGACATGATGTAAAGGGGAAGGATTAGGGGAGAGATTGATCTTCTGTGTGTAAGAAAATTTGGATTAAGTTCATTTGGCAAAGATCGATATATATTGATCAATTGACTTCGATCATAACATATAAGTTGACTTTTGGCCCCCTGTGTATTGCCAGATGTGTAAACCGGTGCAAACAAGTCCTCTAAATTGATATGTGCGATCGGGTTATCATATCTATCTCCCATTAGCAACTTACCAATAAAATGATACTTATGCAGCTTGCCCCACGTCTATAGTGAAAATATTCAATTTGTTAAGGTTTAATAATGAAAAGATTCGACGGTACACATCAATCAAGTAAGTTGATTGCATAAAAAAAGCTTTGATGGTCCAATTAAATAATTTGGAAAGAGTTAGGAGATAAAAAATGGACTCGAGAAATTCATTGTCAAACTAAACGATAAGAATTTATTAACTTCAAATGACAGTTAATCATTAGAAAATACTACGTGATCCAACCATACCATATCCCATGTTGATATGCCGGTAGTTTGCGTTACTAAAGAAGATTAATTCCCTTTAACCCAAAAAATAAGAAGATTAATTCCCTACTGTCATAGAGGTTTCACAATTATTATTTTTTTAGGGGACTAAGCCTGCGTTGGATTAATCCTACCAAAAAGTCCAAATTTGCCGTATGAGACATCCATATCCTTTTTTTTTTTACGTCAAACTTATATCATTGACGCAAAAATACCTTCCGTCACAGTTTCATCCATAATGACCATTTAAAATCCCATGTGGCAGCATCACGCTTGCCGTCTCATTGGACTTAACGGCTGTTAAGGACAGAACTGTAAGGGAAGGTATTTTTGGATAATTGATACATGTTTGGGATATTGATTAGACGAAAAAAGTATTTAGATATTGATACTCTACGAGGAAAAGTTTGAGACTTTTTGTGGGATTTCCTCCGGAATTAGAATAGAGTCTGACTTAGTGAAAAGACTAAACCCTGGTGAATAAGATTTTACATCTTCAAGGAAGTCTTTGGCCTCCACGATCGGGTGCAATCAAGGATATGAGTCGACTTTTGGCCCCCCGTGTCTTGCCAAATGGGTAACCAGTACAATCAAGTCTATTCAATTATAATGAAAATATTCGTGAAAATATTCGATTTGTTAATTTTAAGATTTTTTGCGGAATTTCCTCTGGAATTAGAATAAAGTCGACTTCGTGGAAAGACTAATCCCTAATGGATTAGATTTCACATCTTCAAGGAAGTCTTTGACCTCCATGATCTCATTTTGGATTAAGATTTTACCCTTTTAAGAAAGAAGATTGGACCACCATTAGAATTGTACCTAGTTATCCAATCGCTCTTGGCCCTTTTTGCATGCTAATTGTTCTTTAGCCTATCAATTTTATAGTTCAATATTACTACAAGATTTAAACAAAAGAAAGAAATAAAAAAGAATTATCTAGAAGCATGCACTATGAGACATATCCAATCATCATACAATTCTCAAATAAGAAAGTAGGGGACAAGAGGCAAGGCCGCTTACAAATTTTATAACTTTCATGGTGGGCTTCGTCATCCGATCACAATTAAA
The DNA here is from genome assembly GCA_031216185.1 of Syzygium aqueum. NCBI lineage: Eukaryota > Viridiplantae > Streptophyta > Magnoliopsida > Myrtales > Myrtaceae > Syzygium > Syzygium aqueum. The sequence continues at coordinate 35,890,822 of CM062235.1, read as the reverse complement.
TGACCTATATTTTATTTTATGTAACAATACCTTATTCACATGAGAAAGCAACAAGGGCACTCTTTGTTTTTTTAAATTTTTCCATAATGAAATCAGAATAAGGACACTCTTTATTTCGTAGAAAATGAATGATTTGAAAAATATTTTTCAAGAAATAATTATTTGTATCGCTTAAAAAATGAATGAATGAAAAATATTTCCATCATCCACGAAAATATTTAAACATAAATTATTGGTGAAAATATTTTTCATTGACTAATTATTTCAATCAATATAAGTGATCAATTTTCGAAAAATATTTTTCAAATCATTCATTTTCCGTGAAACAAATGGCGCCAATATTTATTTGCCATCCATTAACCTAAAAGGATAAATTGTTCACTCTTAAATTAAGAAATTTCACCATTAATTATTCATTCATTATTTTTTCCCTAGTTAGATATATCGTTTCATAGAAATAAAACCCGAGACCTATTCTTATCGAGATCTTAGCGATTTTCTAAGCATTTAATAGATCTCTTCTCGTCTTTGTGAATGGTTGTATAATTCTATCAAGATGAAGAGTGCAATGATTCATTAATATTTCGGACGAGTGAAAACAACCACATTTAACACATGAGACATCCAATTTGAGAGAATATTAACAATATTAGACATATTTAAATTGAAACAAAGTTAATATTGAATTTATGTTGGGAAAAATTTTAAGTACGCAATTGAATTCTTTTATTAAGGTTCATTTGTTTCTCGAAAAATGAATGATTTGAAAAAAAATTCTGGAAACAATTGCTTTTATCGATTACAAAAATGAATGAATCATCATCCACAAAAATATTTACAAATAAATTGCTTTCTATAATGAAAATATTTTCTATTGATTAATTATTTCAAACAATACATGCGATTATTTTTAGGAAAATATTTTTCAACTCATTCATTTTTCACAAAACAAAGTGAGCCCAAGCCTTCGTATATTTGGCTGAAAATCAATGATTTTAAAAATATTTTCCAAAAATGATCGCTTATACTGCTCACAATAGTAAATGAATGAATAATATATTCATTATCCATGAAAATATTTAGATATAAATTGTTGTCGATAATGAAAATATTTTTCATTAACTAATTATTTCAAGCGATACAAGCGATCATATTTAGGAAAATATTTTTCAAACTATTTATTTTTCGCAAAACAAAAATAGCATGAATAAAGATTAAATGTTATTCCAACAAAAATTTGCCACTTGCTCTATAATTTGAGAGAGAGAGAGAGAGAGAGAGAGAGAGCCCATATATGTAGCATCTATCTTCTCCAGCTTCTCAATCTCCACTTAAACAGACAAGATCATAGACAAGTCATTGAAACTGAAACGAGCGAGCGAGAGAGAACGAGACAGAGATGAAGGAGAAGAAGCCATGCGAGCTCTGCAACAACCCTGCCACCATGTACTGCGGGTCGGACCGAGCGAACCTGTGCTGGGACTGCGATTCCAGGGTCCACGGCGTCAACTTCCTCGTGGCCAAGCACTCGAGGAACCTCCTCTGCCGCTCGTGCCAGAGCCCCACGCCGTGGAGAGCCTCGGGGCCGAGGCTCTCTCCCATAGTCTCGGTGTGCGAGGAGTGCATCAGCAGCCGTAGGGCATGCAACGATTATGGCGATTCGACTGGGTCTAGCCACGGAGAAGGACGGGGAGATGACAGTGGTTGTGATGGAGATAGAGATAGAGGCACGGCGGACAGCGACGGCGACGAGGAGCACCAGGTGGTTCCCAGTGGATCATCTCTGGCGGCACCACCGCCAGTGGTCGCTAACCCTTCATCAAGCGAAGATATTAGAGCTTCAGACTCGAGTTCAATGGCAATTTCGTGGAAGCGATCGTGGGAGGAGCCAGAGCTCTGTTCTGCGTGGTAAGAACATTGCATTTTCAATATCGTGTTCGACCCATGTTCTCTTGCGAGACTGAATCTCGATCAATCTACACAGAATTTTACATGACGATGTTCATTACCTGACAACTTTCAGGGGCTCAACCTCGAATTGGAAGAAATACAGGGTGCTCATCAATATGAGCTAGAGACAGAGACAGAGACACTCGTTAAGGACAGATCAGACCATGAAGAAACAGTTTCAAGAGTAGAAAGAACAAGCCTACCATTTTGCCACCAGATGTCTAGGATGAACTTTTTGTAGTCCCTTAAGCTGTTGAACTTGTTTTCTGACCAAAAAAAAAAAAACCTATTGAACTTGTTCATTGTTGGGGTTGCTGTCCTATTTTCTCTAACTCTAGCAGATCTGAATGCGTTGTTGATAGACCACCTCAGCTGATCACGTTTGTGGTAAACAAGTTTTTCCTGCTATTTTGTATTCGGCTAGAAGGGGTGCCTTGGCACGACGGTAGAGTCGTCACCGTGTGACCTAGCGGGTCACGGGTTCGAGTCTTGGAAAAAACGCCCCTCTTGCAAAAATTGCAAGGTAGCCCTTCCCGCCTTCGACCCAAAGCGGTCCGACCCTTCCCCGGACTGCAGAATCTTGGTGCACCCGGCAGTCCTTTGTCTTGCAATTTTCCTTTTCCTTGGTTCCTGCTCTTTAGCCGTTTATCCCTAGAAAGAGATGAAAGCCAAAAACCTTCCTGGAAGTGATGTCTCGTATGCAATATGCATTGCAATTCTGATATGGATAGATCCTTCTTGATCCTTTTATATCGTACTTGTAATTGAGTCCTTGTATTTTTTTTTTTAATGTTTACAATCTAGTTCTTTCGATTGTATCCAATTCCTTTCATTATTCAGCGCAATTATCTATGCTGACATGGCATACGAAATTGTAACTATTAAGATTAAAAAAGTTGGAAACCCCATGGGGCAATGATTGGACAATTCATATAATTTAGAGAACTCGATAGTATGGATCAAAAGTTTGAGGAACCAATTGAAAAATCGATAGAATAAAAAATTGTTAAAAAGAGTGATTATCACAAAAAGGGAAAAAGGACTTCTAGTGATTGTTAAATTGCTAGTTCTGAGTCATGGGTTTCTGTCACTGTCATTTTTATTTAGGGAAAAAGCCACCAAAAACCCCAAACTTTGCCCTCAGTGACACATTTATCCCGAACTTTTCTTTGTGACACCAAAAATCCCGAACTTTGCTTTTTGTGACACATTTACCCCAATTCATTTTGTCCATGGGCATTTTCGTCTTTTTGACTTTTTCTTTTTGTTTTTTCCTTTTTTTCCTTTCCGGCGAGGGGCTCGCCGGCGTCCGGCGAGGGCTGCCCTCGCCGGATCCGGCGAAGGGGGCCCTCGCCGGCGTCCGGCGAGGGGGGCCCTCGCCAGATCCGGCGAGGGCGGCCCTCGCCGGCGTCGGGCGAGGTTCGCCCTCGCCTGGGCGAGCGAGGGCGGCCCTCGCCCGACTCAGGCGAGGTCGACCCTCGCCGGCGTCGGGCGAGGGTCGACCTCGCCTGAGTCGGGCGAGGGCTCGCTCGCCCGATCTGGCGAGGTCGACCCTCGCCGGCGAGGTCGACCCTCGCCCGACGCCGGCGAGGGTCGACCTCGCCAGATCGGGCGAGGGCCGCCCTCGCTCGACGCCGGCGAGGGCGGCCCTCGCCCGACTCAGGCGAGGTCGACCCTCGCCCGACGCCGGCGAGGGTCGACCTCGCCAGATCGGGCGAGGGCCGCCCTCGCTCGACGCCGGCGAGGGCGGCCCTCGCCCGACTCAGGCGAGGTCGACCCTCGCCGGCGTCGGGCGAGGGTCGACCTCGCCTGAGTCGGGCGAGGGCCGCCCTCGCCGGCGTCGAGCGAGGGCGGCCCTCGCCCGACTCAGGCGAGGTCGACCCTCGCCGGCGTCGGGCGAGGGCCGCCCTCGCTCGCCCAGGCGAGGGCGAACCTCGCCCGACGCCGGCGAGGGCCGCCCTCGCCGGACGCCGGCGAGGGCCCCTTCGCTGGATCCGGCGAGGGCAGCCCTCGCCGGACGCCGGCGAGCCCCTCGCCGGATCTGGAAAAAAAAGAAAAAACAAAAAGAAAAAGTCAAAAAGACGAAAATGCCCATGGACAAAATGAATTGGGGTAAATGTGTCACAAAAAGAAAGTTCGGGTTTGGTGTCACAAAGAAAAGTTCGGGATAAATGTGTCACTGAGGCAAAGTCAGGGTTTTGGTGGCTTTTTCCCTTTTATTTATTCGTGGTGTTTCATTTTCACTTGCGATCCTTCATGAATCGTCGCCTTTGTTTCAGCATTTCTCTATTTTACCTTCGAGAATGGAATTAGGCATTGTAATGATCGAAAAGGACACAGAAAAGGACTATCATACTCGATGAGTGACGATTCATTAGGTGCTTAGGTGCTCACGAGCATTGCACAGATCCCCACTAAAGAAAAAAAGTATAGTAAAAGAAGGTTTGCTTCTTCCTTCTTGGCAGCTTCTATTGTCACCTAAAACCAATTTGTATAAATGGGAAGCGAATGTGGAGGACCGTGAAGTAGACATCCCAAGTTGCCCATAAAACATGGGGGACCCCACAAGCAAACGAAAGCAATGCTCTGTACTCCATATGTTCATTTCACGGGGCTTGGAGTCATTTGACCAATTGCCGAATTAGGACAAGAGCAAGCTTGTGCACAATGTCAATGGGACCCAATTCATTGTACAATCTTGTGGTCCACAAGCTTCGGTTTGTTTCTAGGCAAAATGCACTTGGTTTCCTATGGAAGGAAGAAAAGTGTCCACAAATGGAATGGCCCTCCAAAAGTAGAATCTTCTTAGAAGTTGCGGAGGCAAATTGGAAAATCCATCTCATCATATATAATAGAAATAGAAAATCATTTATATTTATTATTTATTATAATTATATAAAAAGAAATTGTCCCTCCAGCTATAAGATCAGGTGTAGCCCTCCAATTTTGATTTATGAAAAAGATTGTTTTGAGATTCACATGAAAAAGGGTCATTAACACCCAGACTAGATTAGATACTCTAGCATGATGAAACAAGATAACTCAATGAACCTAAAATTGTTTAATTTAGGAAGAATATTAAATAAATGACTACTACCTGACACTGTTTCAGAAAATTTTGTTCAGTGTTTAATTGAGATTTCTTTTCCTTTTGACATTAAGGTGAAGAGGCAAATGGGCTCAAGGCTCTTCAGCATTATTACCTCAAGATGTTGAAAATATAACGGCAACCATGCCTGGAAAGGCAAAGAATCTCAAATTTACCAAAAACAATCTTCTTCATAGCGGCATAAGCGAAAATATAAACGGACAGTCAAAAGATGGAGGAAACAGACTTGGAGCGATAACGGCATTACACACCATTACACACGACTTCCAGCCTAAACCTTGTGACTCTTCAACGGTCAAAGCATTGCAGCAAGCTCCTCTCAAGCAGCCTTGTCCATCTCTGCGAAATACCGTCATCAGTTATTCTCATTCATTTTATAGAAAACACGATAAAGGATGATATCAACCTCAAACCGATTATGTAACTCATTTATACGGCTTCAAGCTAGCTAAGAAGATACATCCCACATCACCAATAATGCCAGATATGAGAACTCAGATGATGTACAAGTAGATCCTTCAGGGAGGATCAAAACTACACTGCACAAGAATGATTCCCACACATGGTATTCATGCCCCAGAAGGTAATACAATGAAATATTATCCCCATAAGAAAATCTTGCCAAGGATTTATAACATATCAAAAACTCCATTAGCTAGAATAGAACTGCAAATTTCCTCTTCCAACAAGCCATTGGTACTCCAATTATGCCCAGTGTGGTAATCACATAGCCAGGGATACCATTACAGCCTTTTTCTCTCGTCCTTTTCCCTTTCCCAGTTCTCCTCTTTGCTTACATTTCTGATATGGTGGATCCCCAAGCCTAATCTAATTTGAAAGCCAACCAAAACAATCTAAAGATGGGATAATAATTGCGTTAAAATCCAACACTGCCAACATGTAACACGAAGATTACAAGACAAACATTGTTTTAGTGTGCTTTCCACGTATTAATAAAGTTCTTCAAACTTCTCTCATGCACGAACCACGTATACCTCGACCATTGCAAAATGCCACTAAATCATGGTTCGGTCTCAGATTGATCACCTGTACAGCGTACTAACCGCAAAATACAAGGAGCTTGTCAAATTACAACAACTCCCCACTCAAAAACCCGGAATATTCCATTAATACCTAAATAGAAATATTTTTGCATTTCAAAAAAGAACTTGGACCACAGAGCCAGAGTAGCAGGAGAGGTTGCCACTAAATTCAGTTCTATGCACCCGCCCATAGGTAAGGTATGGTAACTATTCAACATAAACCTAAATACATAATATATGAAATAAAAACAACTTTCAATTTTTGTCTGGCACATTTGTTATACATAAAACACGTGGCTTGCTACAAAACAAGTATTTGCTTGCTCCTCTAGTATTACCAACACATCAATGGTAACATTGATTCAAATCCAAATTTTAGCAGATGATCCACAAGACAGGTAGAAAAGTTGAATGATCGTTCTATTAATTAGATATAATTTACCACATGCGTGCATATGCAGTCCAAGTAAGCAAGAAGGTCAATAAGAAATGAATTGGCAATTCTCAAAACAATTAAATTCTTAAAAGATTCGTCAATGTCACACCTCGTCTATCTAAAGTTCCAGAAAACAATCCATCCATTTTTGTCTATCCTAAACAAGTTTCCTGCTTTATGTGGTAGCAGATGAGCAAAGATGGTTTCTAAAATTTTATCTAAGCACTGACAATTGTCCAACAGCATATATATGTAATACACCAGTTCCAAATTCCCTCAAAAACCATATTCCGTTTATAATGTTCAACAGATCACAATACTTAAATAGACCCTAAGGGTGGGTAGGTATAGAGAGTTTCCTAGGAGCTTGCTGGCGGCAGGGGTAAAAAGTTTCCCAGAGGAAACTGTCGGATGATTGGCACTTGTTTTAAAAAAAAAAAAACACCTAGTTATGGGAAGGTTAAAGAGTATGCACTTTACATTCCATTTTCCATTGTTTGTCATGTGATAGCCCATCATCTTCATTCAAATACCAGCAATCACAGAACACACTGGCTGAAAAAGACACATCTTCAACAACCACCACATCAACAGTTATCCAGGTTTGGACTATGCCACTAGGCCTATAATGTAGCGGTGACCACAAGACAAACCAAATAATTATTTTCCGATCATCCAGAAAGCCTCAAAGATCTTCGGTCATTTTCATTTCCAAATAAGGCCGCGTGATGTTAACTATTACAGACTGTCAGAATGCAAAAAACACATTTCTCACAACTGAAGTCAGCTCGAAACTTCCTTTCATGTTTTTATCTGAAACATCCTGCTAACAAGATTTATGATCTCAAACACTTGCCCAAAACAGGATCCACCATATACAGTTCAACTATGGAGTTAGGTATTTGACAAATAAGAGGCTTTTACATGCCAAACCATGAAAAAGTAGACAGATAAATCTTCATTCGTCCTCCTTTTGCTAAAATGCACATTCTTTAGCCAAATATGAACGTTACTAGGGAAAACAAGAAACAGAGAATACAACAGGAATCCCTTGAATTAGACAACTGAACCAAAGTACCTGAATACTAGGAGGGTTTAATTCAGGGCAAAGCACAATGGCATAAGATGATAAGACGATCCATGTAGTTCACATCTCTTAATGGAAAAATGCTCAAGTGTTGATAATGTTCTTGCTTCTACGAAGTCAAACTCAAAAGATTGATACACTTTGCTTCTTTTCATTGTTATGATAAGAAGGTTACAGTAACTCGAGCTCAAATATTGTAATACTGTGTTGACATTCCAATTCTTCGAATCTTAAATCGACAAAATGGGAGTTATTGCAGGGATCAGACTATCCTTTTTTGATCATGTCAAACTCAGATATACATCCACGAGTCTAAAAGGATTAAAGGACATTTAGCCTTTTGAAGGTGAAAATCAAGGAGAAAGTGATCATAAAACTTTTCCTAATGTATGAATTGATTATAGGTCTAAGTCCATAACCTCATGTGTTCCTTGGCTTCATACAACAAGATTAAATTAGAATACTAAGACTCCTAAACCGACAGCCTGACAAGAACAATTTCATTATGCATACCACAAGGAAGTAAGCCCCCATTTTCAACTGCACTTGCCTTGAGATACAATCACCACCAAACTTCCTTACCTTGCAAAGTAATGGAACAACAGAAGACAGTGAAATAGCTTTTGGAGCAAAAAACGAAACTTTGACAGCAAAAGGTCCAAAATATAAAAGGAAGAGATCTTCTCCTATCTTGATCATAACAATAAAAGAAAATCTATCAAAGGTCAAAATCCTCTTGTTTGTACTGAATCCCTGTGCAGCTAAATGTAAAAAGAAGTCAAGGATTAGCATAAACGGTACCAACTCTGTCCTCTTTCTCCTTGTTTTCTCCATTTAGTATCCTTTTTGGACCACAAGATTGAGTTCAATGATCATTGACTTCAAAAAAATGGACACTCGGCAGAACTAAATGTTACAGCTAAATGTGACATAAGGTGGCCACTTTAGCTTTAATGCCATTTGATCAAAAGCTACATGTGGCCAAAAATCACGTCATTCCAGTATATTCAACAGACCAGATACAACAGTGAAATGACTGTTTGGAAGTAAAAGTTAGACCAATCCTGAGTTTCCAGCCGCCATCTTCTACTTTTGAGCTTATTTTCTGGGAAAGCCTTAAACATACAGGTCAAGTATGGAGAAAATGTAACAATTTTATTATCTTCTCTTTGTAAACCTTTACCAGCACCGCAAAATAAAAGAAATAATCAACAACTTGCAATCTACGGCACAAGCTTCAATTGGTGGTTGCATATTTCAAGTTTCAGTGAAAATATTTGAGAAGTTTACCAAAAGTTCACGTGCCATTATTAGTATATTATTATCTGCAAATCTTTTCTCACTAAATTGAATATGCAAGTACTAACCAGAGCATACTTTCACTAAGCAGTTCCACCTGGATCCCTGTTTCTGTACCATCCCACGCTGATGATCCTAGACCGCCCTTCCTAACAATATGCAGCTACTTACAGCTCTGGTGCTTACATACGCGGTACACCTCACTGTTTTCGATGCAGTTTATATTCTATAATACAGAACATGTCACCAGAAATGACAATCTAGACAGCACTGATAATCTCCTATGTCCTTTCAACACTAATGAATTACTTAGTAAATACAATGAAGCAATCAGTACTACAGAATTTCAAAATTGTGCAGATATTCATCTTTCAGAAAGTTTCCTGGCTAGTCATCGTTACAGAAGAAATAAAAAGGCAAAACTGAAGTTGACTGCCTCAAGCTCAAATTTTTAGACTGCCTCAAGCCCAAATTTTTCACATGGCAATGATCAACTCTTCCCACGCAGATCAGTCACATTCCAAGACAAAAGAAGAACTTCAGTGTTTTAATCCAAAACTACTAGCTAATACAAAAGAGGAACTTTATAGTACCAGTAAAATCAGTCATCATATAACAAGCAGACAGTGGTGAAAATGACATTTCTAAAGAAACTACACATCCCAGAGACATTAAATAAAATTTCTTAAACATGAATTGGAGAACCATCAAACAAAATGATCTTCCAAACCAAGTAAAACAATCTTTAAACAATGCCACTTAAGAAAAACGAACATACCACTCTGCTTATCACATGCATCGTGATACTCCGGGTCCTCCTCGGGCACCGCCGGGCTTGCCCCACACCGACTGCTCCGAGCGGCCGGGCTGCCCAATTTATTGCTGCCGCCGCCATTTTTGTCCTTGTCACAAGGGAACCTGACAACAATCACAGGGCAAGCACAGTGATGCACGCAGTAATCGCTCACGCTCCCGAGCCTCCCCTTGGCGTTCTTCCGCGCCGCGCCGAACCCGCGACTCCCCATCACGACGGCGCTCAGGCCCAGCCTCTCCACCTCCAGGCACAGCCTCTCCTTCATGTCGTGGTCCTTCACTATGTGGATCTTGAAGGGCACCTGCGCGTCCACGAGGGGCTGCGCCAGATCGTTGGCCTTGGCCGTCGTGAAGGCGTCGAACTCGTCCTCGAGCCTCCGCTTCTGGGCCTCCTCGGCGGCGTCGACGGCGACGGCGGCGGCCTCGTCGTGGAGGGCGAGGTCGATGGACCCCCAGTCGGCGCCGTAGAGGACGGAGGTGGGGCTGACGTGGACGAGGACGACGGCGTCCCCGGGGCGGAGGTAGTTCTGGACGGCCCACCGGACGGCGTAGGCGCTCTCGTCGCTGAGGTCGACGGCGATGCCGATCTTGCGCTGGGCGCCGGCGGTGGGCGTCCCCGGAGGAGGAGGGTAGCGCGGGGAGGAGGGCTGGATCATGACGGCGGCGTCCGGCGGCGACGGGTGGTGCTTCCTCGGGGTGCTCATGGCGGTTTCTTTCTTTTTTTATCGGGTTCTTGATTTTCTTGGTTTCGTAAAGTTCCGATTTTTATCGTTTGTTTTCTGTCTCCGTGTTACTGTCGTCTGATGATGTTTCGGCAACTGCGGAAGCAGCGGAAGAGGAGGATGGTTATGGCGTGACCCACACGGGACGAAGCGAAAAGCTCCGGATAGGATCGGGTCTGACGTGATCGCATCACACGTGCTCGTACAATATATTCTTGGAGATGGTCTAACCCCACTGAGCTTTGAGCTGTACCCATCAAACGAATGGATCGTATCGGATTAGGTCGAAAATAATTCGATTCAAATTGACCCGTTTGCATGCAATGCGAATCTAGAGACATGTATCCAACCCAACACATACCCGATCCATAATCGATCCGACTCATATTGTCTCATATTGAAAAATGCATACCCCAATTGAGGAGAGAGCGCGGACTGAGCGACCGTGAGATCAAGTTATGACGAGAGAAAGTGAGAAGAGAGTCGTAGATGTGAAATGGGTCTACCTAGGTTGCGAATCTATTTTTAACTAATTATTTTGGGTTTTATAACTTATTGACTTAATATAATTAATCCATATAATAACTCTACGCATCAAATATGAATTAAGAAATGAATTTATAACTCGTTTTGACAAATCTTGCTCGAGCTCGATTGAGCTTATCTGTGAACTGAGAGGTGTGGAGAATCGAACCGAGCCGGGTTCGAGTAGGTTGGACCCAACCAAAACCAGGCTAGCTGCGTTGGGACCTGCTTCATTTGTACACACAGGGATTCACATTGAAGCACAAAAGATGACTGCAAAGGGCGTGCGAGCTCATTTTGCTGGAGAACGAAGTAAAAGAAAAGTGACCAAATGCACTCCTCGTCTCCATCACGTGTATCTTTAGAGTTGATCAATTTGATTCGTATCGGTTCAAGCTACGCTCTCGGACTGGCGCATCCACCTTCTAGCCAGGCCGATTGTGCATTTTGCTCAAGTATAGATCTCACCAATTTGTTGCAACAACATTACTCGAGATTGAGTTACGATCAGGTCTTCATCCAACTCCGCTTTCGAATAAAACATTCGGAAAGTGTATTTCAAGCTTCGATTGCAAAATCCCATCTCATTACCCCCAATGAAATAAGGGGCAAAATACGTGATTATAACTGTAAAATTGCAGGTCCAAAGCCAATGTAAGAAATGCTCCACCGTTATAGTTCCCTCGAAAAGGCCCCAAGATGCTAATGCATGGCCTAAGCGCGAGAACTCAACCACCATGACAAGCCTAACCTAACAATCTTCGGGAACAACCTCACTCAGGTAAAGAACGATAACTAACGAAAAGAACAGAAACTCGGCTCAGCATCCTCCACAACTTTCAAAACATGCACACACCTTCCCCTGCATTATACTTCAAGAGGCATTCAAGATACTGACCTAGCTCACTTGGTTGAGCGCTAACCACATAGCAAAGATGAATTATCAGAACACTAAACACGTAGTTCTTCCGACAGTTTCACACCCCACATTTAACTTGACCCTTTTTGAGATGTCCCTACAATTGAGTTATCACTGAGGCGTTGGTGAGTTTCTAAGAAACATACATGATAAGAAGACTGACCAAATAAAATAATCAGGAGCTTCCAACCTGTGCTCCTGCCTCAGGATTTCAAGCAGCGCATACAAGCCAAAAAAGGGTAAACTAGGATGTAAGCAGTAGAAGTTAATCAACTCGAGAACTTCCAACGCAGGGCATAAGACATCACTAAGCAATGGCATATACAAGCTCGCAGTAGCAAAGTTCATCTTAGCATGGTGACTCAAGACTTCCACATAGCCATCATGCAAGAAGTAACTATGAATTTACTAACGGAACCAAAATCTTAATCCCAAGAAAGAACACTCCAATCCATCATAACATACATAAAGGGGAAGAAAAGGAACTGTCATCAAGGATATGTTGATCCAATGAAAAAAGATACTAGATGGAACAAGTAAAGTCCAATTCTTTTCCCAAAAACGAAAATTTGAAGCTCTTCAACTCGTAGCAGCTAAAGGAAAATTGGATCTAAACATTTCTCAATCACCCTTTCTCCTAAAAGAGCAACCCTCCGTGAGCCTAGCACGCCCACCAGTTGGCTGGCACAAGACCGTCTGGCAGTTGCCACAAACCACCACAGTTTGAGAGTGGCTGAAAACAGTTGTTCTGCATTTATAAACATTGTGTCAACAAGTTAACATCAATTCACAGCACAACCAAAACCAACTTCACATATCAACATCGCGAATACTCACATGTTGAAGCACCCCTGGCACTTCACATCCTGAAACCCAAAATACAAAAGTAAATTAATTAGACAAATTGCTCTGCCTTTCTAAATAAATGTTTGACTCTAAAAGAAAGGGAGATTGCAGACAATGAACCCTCCCAAATGCTAATCAGACAGATGGTAAGTTCATAATTCTTAAAAATCTAAACTTTCAGACAGCCAACACACTCATTCCTTGTCAAAGACCAAATCATTAACTAAAACAATTAACAAAAATAACCCAAATAAGAAAGAAGTCGTTATGTGTCATACCATGAAAAAGGAGTTGGGAGATTGAACGAGACGTTTGAGCTTGTGCTTCCTCTTCTCAAGCTCCGCCGGCGGGTTCAGCAGATCGATATCGTTCTGGAGAACCTATTTCAAACGGAAACAATCAATCAGGCCAAAAAGATCCGCCACTGAATCACTTCCGAATTCGAAATGCAAACAATCACACGATGAAGAAGACACCACTCGATTTCACTTGCTGCAGCTAACTAAACAACAAAAGACACACGACCCACAATTCCACTACCTTCAAACCACAACCCAAAGCAACCCGGAACCCAATATACTCACAAAGCAGCTACTCCCACCATCTCTCAGCTCACAAAGGCCTCTTTTGCGCAGCACAGCAAGAAACAATGCCTAAACTTCAAGCCGCCCAAGAGAAAAGAGGGTCAAACGGAAGGAGATTCGGCGCTTACCATGGTGAAGGAGGTTCAGAGGAGACCCACAGAGAAACCCCAGAAAACCCTAGCGGGAGAGAGAGCTTCGCGGCGGAGCACAGACGCGGAGCGGGTAGGGTAAGGAAGAAGATGACATGGGTTATATAGCGAGGTCAGAGTTTGATGGTGCAAACGGGCCGGGCGGTCGGGCCTAAAGGGGCTTCGGCCCGGAGCAGAAAGATTTGGTTTGGCCCGGGCCCAACCAATGCTCGATTTGATCTTGTGCTACCTTTTTTCAAGATTCTCTTCATTTGTAATAGGGGTGAGCAGAAGGAACTGCCACGATCGGACCAAATTAACCGGTTCTTGGCGGGTTACTAGGGACACCAGTCCGATTCTCAGTTCCAATTTTTTGAAACTAGTGATTTTTCAGTCCGGTTCTCAATACCTAGACTGACTTTTTTTTAAAAAAAAATTACAAATTTGTAAAAACTAAAAAGCCATAGTTCTTATTTCCTCCCAAACCCTTACCCCGCTCGCTCTTTCATATATCTAAAAAACAAACTAATCGCTCACTCCAAGCCCTAATCACTCGCTCTTTTGCAAATCTTCAAGGCTTTGAGTCACAGCTCTTTTTGCTCAACTTGCATATGCCACCTTATCACCCGAGTCACTTGTGCCCCTCTCGCTCAACGCCTCACTCTCGCGGTCTCATCTTGAGTCTCGACTCTTGCCTGCCTCTCGCTCTATTTTTGGTCTATCATGATTGCGATAAACATCTCATTAAGGTAAATATTCAATGGTTTGTTTTTTTTGTTCCATTCTTCGTACACCATTTTTGCATATCATCGTCTTTGAAATCCGAGGCTTTCGGGATCGTCTTTTCCAAATTGAAATCCAAAATCAAAATGGTGTACGAAAGACAATGAGATGCAATGCAAAAAGATGCGAAATATCAAGTTGCCCTTAGATTTTGATTTGCATCTTGTCGTGATCACAAACACTTTTTTCACTGTAGCAAAGTGAAACAATGAGATGCCAAATTCAACACAGAGGAAAAAAAAATGAAACACACTAGTTTCATTGACTCACCTGATAACTTGACCAGTTCGGTCCAATTTAGTTCCAAGACTAGATGATCCGGTTCTTGGTTCCTGGATGGGTACTGGATCATCCGAGAACCAATCACCCTTAATTTATAATATATATCACGCGCTACATACATGCTGAAGAAAGGAGGAAAATGAAACAATGCTTTGAGCATTTTCAGGAAGCGGAAGTAACCACCCATTCAAATGTAGGAGATCACCATTTTAGATTTTATTAGTGTAAGAAATATATAAATTTTAAGGATATTTAATTAATTTTGATGGCAAACACCAAATTCAAAAATTCTTATTATAATAATATACATAAATAACGAAAGCTATTACAATGGATCAACTAATTTGTTACCGCCTCATCTCGCCCCATCAAAATCCCGGCTTTATGCCTTGCCATTTTCCCCACCACCTTATTCTAGCTAGAAAACCCGATCCAATGCAAGTTGATGCCCCTCGGACCATTGAGCCTCGCTCCTCGTGACGTCTCCTATAATACATTAATATAAAAATTGCATCGATTTATGTATAATTGATTGGGTAAGGCATAAGTTTACTCCCGAAAATATGATGAAAAATTCACTTTTTCGCAAATCAAATACGTTCCCAACATGAAAAATCGAGATAAGTTTTTCTGTCACGGAGTTTTCCCAAATCGCACCCGCCCAAAACTCACTTTCGCTTTCCACATGCTTTCCCTTTCCCCATTCTCAATCCAATTCAACGCCAATTCACGTGAAGCTCGATCCCCGTTGACCTTTTCTCCCTCCGACATCATTTGACAAGAGCACGAGGACACAAGAGAGCATCATCCTCTGCTCTTCCAAAGTTTCAACGTCCCAACGCCCCGCCCAAAAATCCAGAAGAAACAGCATCCAATCCAAATCTTGAATCCCCCACAGAATCCATTTTCATGCCCCCCCAAGAAAAGGGTCAACCAATCCGAGATTAGACCGTTAATCCGGACGCTAAATCTTCGTTTGGTGGGAAGGGCAGAGCAACCACCTACGTCCCCGTCCTACGTGGCGACAGCTGGACCTTCCCGCGAGCCAGCTTGTCCGAACGGACGGAGGGCACGGGGCCCCCCACGCATCGGCCGCCCCAATATTGGAGAGAGAGAGAGAGAGATTTTCGTCACTATGCTCTCTTCCTTCCTTATCCTTCAAATCCCACAGCGACCGCTCCAAAACAAAAAGGAAAAAGAAACCCGAAATTGTTGTTTAATCAAATGCATATAGTGTGCGCAAATGGGCATCAAAAGGAGATCCCTTTTTCGGAGAAGCTGCGAAGAACAGCCCCTTGAGGAGGAGGAGGAGGAGGAGGAGGAGGGCGGAGGAGGAGGAGACCCACGAGAAAGCAGCGCCAGAGGGACCGAAAGTTGCCTCCTTTTTGTTGGGTCGCGAGGTTTGGGAGCTGGTCGTTAATGGCGGATGCGGAGAAGAGAGAGAGAACGGGGGGAGGGGGACGGGGAGGGGAGGGGGAGGAGGAGGAGGAGGAGGAGAGGCCGTTGATGGAGGGCGTGACGGTTCTTGATTTCGACATGCTGTGCTCGACCGTGGCGCTGCAGACGCAGGGGAAATGGAGGAAGCTCGAGAGCGGCGATTGCGGAGGCGGCGGCGGCGGCGGCGGGGGGGACGATGAGGGGTTGGAGCTTGGGGGTGGAGTTTTTAGGATGTGGGAAGGTGAGGTTCTTGATTGCTTCGAGGATCGTCGTGTTGCTCTTCAATCTTCATGGTTAGTTTTAGTTGTTCTTTTTTCTTTTGATGATCTTGTTGTTGTTTAGTTTCTGTTGAAGAGAAGATAGCATAAAGTATTGCGAATTGATGTTACAATTTGCGGTGGAAGCTAACAAAAAGACAGATCCTTTTGTTGTTTCCGGGGTTTTGGGCTTGAATTCAGCTCATGCAAATAGGGGTTCATCTATTACGGAAGCATTTCTTTTTTTTGGTTTGTCTGATGAATGATTTTACCTTTACCAAAAAAAAAAAGATTTATGCCGTGAAAGGACAATTTTTTGTGTGTGGAGTACTTTTTCTTTTTTGGGTTGAAAGATTTTGTTTGCTGACAATTCTGCTCTTGTTGGACCAAGTCCTCTATTTTGGTTCAGCACATGTTTTTTTTTGTGTTTTGACTTGGGGAGTGCGACGGCTTTCGCTATTATGACTTTTTGAATGGGACTAATTATCTGTGTGTTTTTGTATTATGAACTAATAATATCGTGCATCTGTCAGTAATTTCTGCAATTGGTTGTGCAGTTGTCCATGCTACAGATTTGGAAAAAACATGAAGCGTGCGGGGTTTGGTTCTTGCTTTATGCAGGTAAATCATTGAGAAGGATGACCATGCTTCTTTTTGCTACGGTGAAGTTTCTCTGATTAGGCATAGTTGGTTTTCCGCTACTAAGCACTTTTTGGCGAAATTTACATAATAGGGTATCAATAAAGCATATTTTGAAGTCCCTTTCATTCGTCTACTGAGATCACGGGATGTTGAAAACGTAACTATGAGCTGACTAGACCTTGCGTTTGTCAACATGCATATTTAAGTCACTTTTTCGATTGCATTGCTTATTTAGTGGTTTCAAACAAATACAGTGACATCAAACTGAGTTTATTAGCTTTCTTGGCTCTATCATGCCTTTCTTGAGCCAAAAATGCCAATAGTTGGTCTTGGAGGTACAAAGGGGAGCCAACATAATTGACACAAAAAAAAGGTTTTTGAAATGCACTAATTGTTGTCTCACTCTAATTGTTGTATCCTCTAACTCTAATTGTTGTCTGAATGATGTTTTATGCTCAAATGCACGACTTCTTGATGTTGGAGTGCAAGCACCTTACTGCTGTCTTGTTGGCGTACATCCTTAGTTCACCTGTTGAGGTTCTGTCAAACATGTGTAACCGTTTCTCTGTCAGTTGGACCTCATAAATAAATAGTGATATTGATTTGTGTGCTTATTTTTATAACATAGAACGCAGCTTCCTGTTAGATCTGCCCATATGCTTCACCGGCAGCTTATAAGCTCTCAAGATTCAGAAATCTCAGTCTTCTCTAAACAGGGAGCGTTGTCACTGATTTGGGTTTATCATTTGCTTTGCAGGGAACCTTCCACTTTGTTCTTGCCTTCTGTGCGTTCTTCAGCGTGATTGCTTTTGCAGTAACCAAGCGACACTTGTTTCTTTACTTAGCAGTAGCTTTTGCCCTCTCACTTGGAACATATATGGGTTTATTCCGTGCACAAATTAGAAAGAAGTTTAACATCAAAGTAAGTGTCTCATTCTTGCTTTGTGTCCAGTCTATGTATCTGATATATATTCGATAATTGTACACAAAGCTTTTCCAAGTGTTATATATATATATATATATATATATATATATGGTTTCTCTGCTGGAAATAATTTCTGTTTCTATGGTTTCTGTGGATCTTATTTCTGTTCCATTTAAAAGCAATTGGTTCTTCTTCGATTTTATACTTCCGCGATGTCCTCTTCACGTTCATAATCTTTTGAGACTACAAACTTGCATTTTACTTGTCGATGAGATAAAAGTTTATTATTTCTATGTGTTCTTGTTTGAAGTGCTCTAATTTGTTAGAGACCTGTATATCTGCTATCTTGAAGAAGTTGTTGTCTACAAAGTTGGTAGCAACCAACATTGAACCAAAGCAGCCTTAATCTGAAATCTTACATACCAATGCTTGTTTACTCTAGTTCATCTGCTTTTGTTGGATCTCCATCCTCATGATACAGTGACATTTGAGAGTTTATTATTGCGGTGGAAGCACTCTGTAGGTTAATATAAGCAGGGTCTTGTTAACTTGGCTTTTTTGAGCTTGTGTACAAAAATATGATTTTTTTTCCTGCTTTTCCCCTTGTTTTGTTTTTCTGCCTAAATGATGACTCTTGTCTCTCATATTTTGCTTTTCCTGCTGATTCATTTTTGGCCTTTTTGTCTAGCTCTTCGTCTGATCTCCACCCACCGTGTTCACGCATTTGATTTTGAAATGGGGCTTGTTATGCAAAGATCCCTAGACATTGAGGTCCCTCTCAAGTTTACCCTTAACTTTGAATTTAATTGACATTGTAACAATCATATTCATTGCTTTGTTACTCTTTGGTAAAGTGTAGTTGTCAAATGTCAATTTGCCTGCAGACAGGGATGGGCCAGCCCAATTGTCTCGATTTCTGAAACCATGACAAGCATTGATTGAGTTAGTTTTTACTTCAAAGAAGCACACATGGGAATAGAAAGACATGGATTTTAGTTACTGAATTTTTTTAAGCCCTAGAGACATATACATTGGAGAGTGACATCATGAGTTCGATAGCCATTAATGGACGACTGGAAGTTGTATAGCTGAGATCTTGTGCGATCTTTTGTAACTTGCATCTACAGTGGTTTCCAAGTAGCATGATAGTCATTGAGGATGACGTACTCCATAAACGGTGGACCCCTGGTCACATGGTTGCTACAAGCACTGATGCATCTCACAGTCATTGCTAAACTATGAGTTGGGTTGCCATTTCGCCATGTGATTTGAGTCAGTAGATCTCCATGTTAGGTCTGCTCCCATGCCAAGAGCCATGAGGGTGCCAAGAGCCAGTAGGAAGATTGAAAATCTCAAGTAGAAATGATGGCTTGGCTTAGTTGTGGACCAAGATCCAGGAAGTTTTAGGAGTCACAATCTAAGAGCTAAGATCCAGATTCACTCAATTGATCTCCATGTAATTTGAGAATTGGGGAATGAAATTGAAAATTCCCTTTAGAGTAGGAAGAATTGTGTGGCACTAATGGTGGTCCAAGATCTAAAAAGTTCACGATTTTTCTTATTTCCTGCTTCCGATCATACCCACTAAATAAAAGAACAAAAGAAAACACCCGTAGAGTTAGGAATTGTTTTGGTGAAGTCAGGAGTCACATAATTCACTTAGTTGCTATGCATATTAGTGTCTCATCTCTTTTCTATTGCTTTCATTTCCGTTTTTTCCGTGTTGTCATAATTTCACTTGACTTCTTTTTTGGGCTGATTAATGTCACTGTATCTATTTTAATTTCTTAATATCAATGAATCTTGACATTCAACTTCTTCGCTGATCTCTTATTACAGGGTACCGACAGCTTTTTGGACGATTGTGTCTACCATTTTATATGTCCATGCTGTGCCTTATGTCAGGTAAAGTTTCTCCTGAAATCATGTTCAAACTCCATGCAATTGGTTCAGTTGAAGTCTGCACAAACAGTGGTTTATCATGTGTTGCTAATGGAAAGTCTACATTATATTTTTCCTGTTCTGTGCCCTGGTCCTCATGTTACTTCAATATTGAGCAGGAGTCCCGAACTTTGGAGATGAACAATGTCCAGGATGGAATTTGGCATGGTCGGGTCGACACAATATGTGTGGGTACTTACAATGAAGGAAGCAAAGCAATACTTGAGCTAAATTCAACCCCTGTTTCCTCAACCAAGTGCCCCGACCCTTGCACAATGCAAAAATACACTACAGCAGGCTGAGAATTTCTCAAACCATTTGAGAATCTGTAATCTTCTGAACCATCGGTTGGGTTTGCAGTCAAAGGATTGTCAAGCGGGCCATGTCAGTGTGAAACCCAAGTTGCGTGAGTTTCTGGTTGTAGTCATTAGGAGGAGGCATACGGCGCAGGCCAAGCAATACGACAAGCATTGATTCAGGGGAAATGATATGGGAATATGATGTTTTTTTTTTCAATATGCTCGAGGTTTCTCTCGGTGTATGTGTCAAAATTGATTGCCCAGCAATGCATTTATTCTCTTGATTGAAAAAGTTCAATCCTTGTATATGTTGGTGTGCATCAGTTTGTTGTATGGGGAACGAGTTCATCCATGGTGTTTATCACATCATCAAGCTGGGAATTGAACGAGTTCATCCATGGTGTTTATCACATCATCAAGCTGGGAATTGATTATTTGAGCATTCAGCTTTTTTGGCATTGAGCTTGCATATTGTTATGTAAATGCATATCTCTTTCGTTTTCTCTTGATTGTTAAAAGTGCGATTAGGAATGAGCATGGTCCGATTCTGGGATAAAATCGGGAACCTGATCGATCCCCCCTTTTTGGATTCGGCCTAGAATCAAATCAGCCGGTTCCTAGGTAGAACATGGAATATGTCCCCTCTATTTTGGTCCGCTCCCCTTTTGTCTGTCCTATCATTGTTTTTGGGCGAAATTGGAGAGGCCAAAAGAGATGCAAATGGCTAGAATGAGGAAGTGGATTATGAGCCTTTTATCTAATTAACCTTTTAATTATTAATAAAATGAAATTTTCGTGTAAAAAATATTATTAACCGGTTCAATATCGGTTCGACCCTGGACTGACCAAGTCGATTCGGTACCGAGGTGGAATTGGCGTTTCTACCCTCACCTTGGAAAATAAATTGACGCCGGTCTTTTCACAAGCTACTTGGTTCCAGGCTCGAACCGAATTGCCTATGCCGAACTGTATAGAGGTTTGCAAACATTAACCGCTGAGTGCCGGGGAACAAGATTTTTTTACCACGCAGGCTGGACAATAAGATGACCATCTGGGCGCCGGGAGAACTAGGATATGCTTACATTAGACTTCAAGAGACAATTTCATGATCATTGAAGTATCCCTATAGAACACTGCGAATAAAATGTTTGTATCCTCAAGCTGTACACGGTTGCTCCCAATTCCCGAATCCGTATGGAAGTGAATGTAATGAGGAGTCGGATGCTGATTTGTCTGGTTTTCTTTCTGTTCAGTATGCGTAACGAGGAAGATGATTGTTCTCGAGAAACGCTGCTTTTTATCTGTTTTGATTTCCATTCTATTCTTCACCATCAAATTGCACAGATGTATTCGAAGCCCCGACAGGAAACCATGAAAATCAACGTCGGTCCTGAGATAAAACTGTTTGGCGCATAATTGCAGTGAAGATTCAAAAGAAGTCTGGGATCTCTTGCCTTGAAGCATGAAGCAAAAGTCATCTCCAGTTTCGCATCAGCACAAAGACCGTATCTTCATGTACTTAAATCCAGGTTTTGATCAGGAACACACTGCAAAGTTCATGCCTTTTCAACTTTTAAAAAAGGATGGTTGCTTGATATACTCGCGCCGCTTTTTTTTGTGCCGGGTGAAGTTTCTTCTGAAACAATGTTCAAGCTCCATGAGATCCGTTTCCTGCTCTGAACCTAAATCTGGATCTGTCTGATTTCAATTGCTCATAGTTAGATGAGGAAGATTTGCAGAAGATAATCGTTTATTATAATGTCTACACACATAATTACACATGTTAGTATGCTTAAGTATTTTGTCATCCTCAAAGCACGACAGGGATTTTTCCTAACTCGAAGTTTGAGAAATTAATCGGTTAGTTGTTCTCTCTCTTTTTTACTCTTTTTTGATAACATGACGTTATCCGAACTTTCAGCCCAACAAGTTTCACATGGAGGGATGCAGATCGGAAAATTTTAAGTACATGCCCAAGGAGGGAAAAGTGTTAGAAAAAACCTAAATCTATTGCATTGATGCCAATTTAGTTCTAAATCTTTCAATGGCGCCAGTTTAGTCCTAAACCTTATGACCTATAGCCAATTAAGTTCTTCTAGCTAATTTTGATTGGCTATTGCTGAGGTGGACGTTGGCCGGCCTACATGGTATAGCCAACGCTGACGTGGATATTTTAAATAATTTTTAAATAATTTTTTTTTAATATTTTTCTTATTTTCCTTTCTTATTTTTTCCTCCTCTTTCCTCTAGTGGCCAGTGAGGGCGAGTGTCGGCGAGGCCACCCTTGCCCAGGCCGGCGCTTACCCTCGCCAGGCATCAGCGGAAGGAGGAGGAAAAAAAGAGAGAAAAAAGAAAAAAATCAAAATTTCTTAAAATATTATTAAAAAGATGTCTACGTCATCGCCAGCCATGCCACATAGGCCGGTCGACGTCCGCGTCAACAATATCCTATCAAAATTAGCCGAAAAGACTGAATTGGCTCTAGATCAAAAGGTTGATAACTAAATTGGCACCATTTAAATGTTTAAGACTAAATTGGCATCAATGCAATAGGTTTTATGACTTTTCTAACATTTTTCCTGCCCGAGGACGAACATGGAATAACGAGGAGTCATGTGAACGCTATTAATGAAGATTAGATGACATTGGATGCAGCTTAAGCTTCACGAGTACTTTTATTTTGAAATAATCTCTCCTTAATTAATTTATTACTGCTTACTAAACTGATGGAAGTTCTATAGTTATCAAATTAATGAGTGATGCTCCAGCTTTATCAATAATAATTAACTTTTGGGTTAATATCACGAAAAACACAAAACTGGTACAACTGTGACAATTTTACCCTAAACTATTTTTTTAACAATAAAAAATCCTAAATTGGTACACTTATGACAAAGTTACCCCGAACTATTTTTTTGACTACCAAAAACCCCAAACCGGTATCCTTGTGATAATTTTACCCTGAAACTAATTTTTTAATGATATTATTATTTTTTTATTTTTTCAAATTTTATTATTATTATTTTTTCTTTTTTTCTTTCATCTTCAACCTCTGGCCAGTCGTGGTCCCGCGACTGGCCAGAGGTTGAAGATGAAAAAGATCTGGTGAGGCTCGATCTCGCAGTTGCAGGGCGAGGTCGACCTCTCCATTTGTCGACGAGTTTGAGCCTCGCTAGATCTGGCGAGGGCTTGGCCTAACGAGGCTAACCTCGCTGTTGCTGGGCGAGGCCGATCTCGCCAGCGGCCGGCGAGTTCGAGCCTTATCGGCTTCCGCCTCTGGCTGGTTGCCGAACAGTTGAAGATGAAGAAGATAAAGGAAAAAAAGAAAATAAAAAATAAAAAAATTAACAAAAAAAATTCTAAAAAATAAAAAATAATATTAAAAATTAATTTAGGGTAAAATTGTCACAAGTATACCAGTTTGTGATTTTTTGTGATCAAAATATAGCTTGGGATAAATTTATCACAAGTGTACCAGTTTGAGGTTTTTGTGGTAAAAAAATAATTTGGGGTAAAATTATCACAGCTGTATCAGTTTAGGGTTTTTCGTGATATTAACCCTTAACTTTTTACCTATCAAAAAAGAAAGAAGAAAAGGCTGTCTTGGCAGAACAAAACCGTGTTTAACATTTTTATTTGGCCAAATATAATAAGACTTTTAATCGAGATTGGCAGCTTTAATGTCAATAATAGATAAACTCTACAAGGCATTAAACAATTATGTTTGCGTTCGTTTTAATATCTCTTTAAGTACTAGAGATTTGCCTTTTCTTGCACGTTCTTGTTGCATCGAGCTTCGCAAGACTGTAGAAAAGTATTTGGTTTCCTATATCCTATGGATTTGCCTTTTCTTACACTTTCATGTTGCATTTTCTTTGTTGGATTGAATCTAATCCTCGAACTCACTCAATGTAGTTATTCCATTAAAATTATAACACCGTTTGCTAGTGTGACCACATAGAACATCAAAGAAAAGTTCAAGAACCATTCATGTCATTATCTCATTAGACAAATTGAAAGCTCAAGCACGGGAGTCAAACACACCCGATTGTCAAGATCATTTTTCCATTTCATGCACACACTCAACTATTGTGGGCCGGGTTTGGGTTGGCACAGGGAAAATTGCCAATTCAGTTCTAAATTTATTGTACGGATATCGGTTCAATCCTAAACTTTCGTGTTGCAAGTGTAGTCCTAATATATGTGTACGAAATTCCACTGAACTCCTTTTAATTAATTGGTGCCGGAAAATTGCTAACGTGATGGTGATTAAAGTTGTCCACATTGGTGCAATAAGTAGGACAGTTAAGGATGACTGGATGTCACATCAACAATTCCTAGCTACAATTGGCCGCAAAAATTAAATTGAAATTTAGCTAAAAAATTTAGCAGTACATCGACGAAATTGAAAAATTTGGGACAAAATTGGCATTCATATAGTAGCTTAGTGACTGATTTGGTAATTATCTCAACCTCTGGGTTGAACGCATTACAAGCGCCTGTCGTGGTCTAGAAATTTTCCCAAAATATTGACATCCACCGTCGCCCTAGTGCAGGTTCACACGACACTATAAATCATTTTCTTGTGAAAATGAAATGGTGGGGAAAAAATTATACATAAAAAAATATGGAATTTGCATTATCATATCAGTTCAAAGAAATGTTCTTGTGCGGTCGAGAAACGTTTTAGCAGTGTGGTCACATTTGCTTGCCAAAGCGTGTGAAGGGCTTTTGGCAGAATTCATCACGCCCTGACCGCCAGCTGTCGGTGTAATCTTTAGTACTTTTGAAATCTAGTACATGCAATAAGACAATTTCAATGACCTCCAAGTAGAAATGTAGAACGGATCGCACTTCTTCTAGTTGTAGATTCACAGAGAGATATGGAGTACTCGGTTCTGATTTTGTGTTTGTACCTCCTCTGGGGCTTGTTCCATGCTCTCTCTTTCGTTGCCGACAGAGGCCGAAGAGCTCGGCCCTCCAAACTGCCACCCGGTCCACGGCCTCTCCCGATCATCGGCAACCTCCTCGAGCTCGGAGATCTTCCCCACAAGTCCCTCACCAAGCTCGCTCACACTTACGGCCCCATCATCAAGCTGGAACTCGGCTTCGTGACCACGGTGGTGGTCTCTTCACCGATGCTCGCCAAAGAAATCCTCCAGAGCCACGATTCTGTCTTCTCGAATCGTATGATTCCGGATTCCGTCACAGCCCATGACCATGACAAGCTAGGCTTGGCCTGGTTACACGTTTCGCTTATCTACCGAAACCTCAGGAAAATATTCAACTTGCATATCTTCACCCGCAAAAAACTCGATTTGAACCAACACCTTCGCGGCAAGAAAGTGCAAGAGCTGGTCGCCTTTGTGAGGAAATGCGCGTATGCTGGCGAGGCAGTGAATATCGGTGAGGCGGCTTTCAGGGCCAGCCTTAACGCGATATCGAACACGGTTTTCTCTTTGGACATGACAGAACCTTCGAATCCAGCTGGAGAGCTGAAGGAGGTGGTGTGGCAAATCATGGTTGAGATTGGAAAGCCTAACCTGGCAGATTACTTTCCCGTACTCAAGAAGATTGACCCGCACGGTTCGAAGCGTCGCCTTGAGGAGCATTTCCAGAAGATGTTCGACTTTTTCGACAAAGTGATCCAGAGAAGGTTGCAGCTGAGGACAGAGAACAGTTCGGTGAGGTGTAATGATGTTTTGGATAGTCTGCTTGATGTAGTTGAGGATAAAAATGAGACCCTGGATATCACCCGAGTCAAGCATCTACTTCTGGTACTGTATCCTCGTAATCATGCTTCCCTAATTGTGATAACTATGTTCTAATTTCTAGGAAAAAACTCTTCTTTTGCAACATCCATCATGCAGGACATATTCGTCGCTGGTAGCGAAACCACTTCGAGCACTCTGGAGTATGCAATGACAGAACTACTTCGCAACCCGGAAAAGCTATCAAGAGTCCAGGCCGAGCTCCATCAAGTTATTGGCAAAGGCAAGAAGATTGAAGAAGCCGATATTTCTCGCTTACCTTATTTACAAGCTATCTTGAAAGAGACTTCCCGATTGCACCCAGTGGTTCCTCTCGTTCCTCGGACATCTGGAGAAGATTCGGTTATAGGCGGTTTCACCATTCCAAAGGGTGCACAAGTTCTCATAAATGTGTTTGCGATAGGACGAGATCCGACCATTTGGGATGATCCAGACAAGTTCGTGCCTGAGAGATTTCTTGGATCCGATATTGATGTTAGGGGACAAAACTTCGTGCTGGTACCGTTTGGCGGTGGCAGGCGGATTTGTCCGGGATTGCCATTGGCCATGAGAATGTTGCCTTTGATGCTCGGTTCGCTCATTAACATATTCAATTGGAAGCTCGAAGATGGTGTTATCCCTGAGAACATGAACATGGAAGACAAGTTCGGATTAACCATCCAAAAGGCTCAATCTCTAAAAGCTGTGCCCATTCCTATATGAAAGGAGTAATTGTATCGAGTATATCTAAGTGAGTCTATATATATATATTAAAAAATAAGTGCAAGGAATGAATGCATGTTCGCGTTACATTCTATGTAATTATGCTTGATTGTGTTGATCGCATCGTCTATTTACAGAAAAAAAAAAAAGTATTATTTTGGTAAATTGTGCGTTTTTTCTTGAATTTATATCCTAGCAAAATAAAGAGATATTAGAGAGGGAAAAGAATTTCCCAATATAGTAGATGTCGAAGAATAGGCCAGAGATTTGGGAAATCTTACCTCTCTTTATCTGTGTAATCTCTTTTCTTTACAATCAATATGTGGTGAGAATACTGCCCGATGCTTGCCAACATTTTCCGACTGTCGAAATTGCAAAAGAACCTAGAGATCCTCCGGATCAAATTTTGTGATTAAATGAAAGAACTATTTAAACCTTTTGCGCCTGCGGAGTGTAACTTATGGAATTACCAAAGCTGCAGAGAATTGGCCTTAATATGGCCTCGTTGCAAGTCTTGAAAGTGAGACGATGTCCAAATCTTACGTGTTTAGAAGAAACTCCTGGAGAAGCCAAAAATCTAGAGGTTCTCTATATTTCCTGTGCTGCTGGAGACTATATGCAGTCAGAAAATGAAGCCTGAGAGCTTCAAGAATCTGAAACAGCTTAAGATCGAATCCTGTCCCAATCTCAAAGAGCTATTTAAACCTCATGCGCCTGCAGATTGTACATTGCAGACCTTGGATTTTATGGAATTACCAAAGCTGGAGAGAATTGGCGTTACAATGGCCTCCTTGCAAGTCCTGATAGTGAGACAGTGTCCAGATCTCAAGAGTTTAGAAGAAACTCTTGGAGAAGCCGAAAATGTAGAGGTTCTTGATATTTCCGGTGTGATTAAGAAGGAGGCTATTTGCAGTCAGAAAATGAAGCCTGAGAGCTTCAGGAACTTGAAACAGGATAAAATCGGATCTTGTCCCAAGCTCAAAGAAGTTTCTTCCTCATCTAATTTACTGCCAAACCTGGAGATTCTTGAGGTAAAATCATGTGATAGCTTGGAAACTATTTCTGGAGGCAGCTCTGCAGCAGGTTCTTCATTGTCAAGACTACAACTGTGCGACCTAAAAAGCACTGGGTTCAAAGTGCCACGGCAATCTCATGTCATTAATGCCGAAAACTGTGTATAGACTGATCCAGTTGAGTGAAAAGTAGGTTCATATATACATAGGAGTTGATGCAAAGATGACTGATTAACACATCTAAAATGTTGTTCTCTTTGCAATTTGTCTCTCTCTCTCTCTCCCTCAGTCTCTCTCCCCGCACCAAGTTGGTGCATCGATGTTTTGTCTCTATCTAATGCTGGAACTCATCCGTCTTTTTGCAGACGTTTCGGTTTTCAAATGGGGATGATCCTTTTGTCCAAAAGAAAAAAATTGGGGATGATCCGTTAAATGCATGAAGAATGCCGGTGGCTTTTCAACTTTTAAAAAACGGATGGTTGCTTGATGTATTCATGCTGCACATTGTGTCAGGTGAAGTTTCTTCTGAAACAATGTTCAATCTCCATGAGATCTGTTTCTGCTCTGAACCCAATACTGGATTTGTCTGATTTCAATTGCTCATAGCTAGATGAGGAAGATCTGCAGAAGATAATCGTTAATTATAATGTCAAGAAGCAGTATCTTCTACACACATAATTACTCACGTTAGTATTCTCAAATATTTTGTCATCTTCAAAACAGGATAGGGATTTTTCCTAACTTGAAGTTCAAGAAATTAGTCCGTCAAATCTTTGACACTAGCAATCGTTCTATTGGTTAGCTGTTCTCTCTCTCTTTTCTATTCTCTTTTTCGATAACACAACACTCTCCGAACTTTTCATTCCGACTAGTTTCACATGGAGGGATGTGGATCGGAAAATTTTAAGTACATGTCCAAGGGTTGAACGTGGAAGAATGAGGAGTCATAGTAGTTGAAGCATACGGAACCCGCATCCCTTTATATTAGTGAAGATTAAATGAGATTAGACGTACGGGAACGATACGCAAATCATGAGCTTAAGCTTTACGAGTACTGCTATTTTGAAAGAATCTCTGCTTAATTAATTTTTTACCGCATACTTAACCAAATGGAAGTTCTATTGGTCGTCAAATTAACGAGCGATGCTCCAGCTGTATCAACAATCAAAGACTTTTCACCTATCATAAAAGAGAGAAGAGGAGGCTGTCATCGGCAGAACAAAACCCTGTTCGGCATTTTTATTTGGC
The DNA here is from genome assembly GCA_031216185.1 of Syzygium aqueum. Taxonomy (NCBI): domain Eukaryota; kingdom Viridiplantae; phylum Streptophyta; class Magnoliopsida; order Myrtales; family Myrtaceae; genus Syzygium; species Syzygium aqueum. Next base: position 35,862,061 of record CM062235.1, on the reverse strand, counting down.
CAAATATAGTAAGACGTTTAATCAAGATTGCCAGCTTTAATGTCAATAATAATTAAACTTTACAAAGCATTGTTAAACAGAAAAAAGTTATGATACGATGTTCTTGTTGCCTTGAGCTTTGCAAGACTGTGGTAAAGGTATAGGAATACTAGAAATGCTAAAAATTTCGTACGGCGTTCACTTTCACTTTAATGCCCAAAATTTTAGACGGCTCACTTAAATGTCAAATCGAAGAAAAAACGATCACTTTAGTGTATTTGACAATAAATTTCGGCCAAAAATATTACGTGGCTTTTTTAATTAAATATTAATCCCTATGTGGATTTAAAAAAAAAGAAATTCCACGCGAAAAAAAAGTCACATTATTTTATACTTTCCTCCATGAAAATTGCAAGTGACGACACAATGCATCTACGTCCTCGCCAGGTTTTTCTTGCTTCTTCCTTGAAGCTTCTTCATCATCTCTATCACTACACCCGCCCCTCACTAGCCACCATCGCTCATCCAGCACCCACATGCCACTCTCATATTTATTATCGGATTTCTAGCAAACGCTCGCAGTCCATCTCTCACCCTCCCGCACCAAAAACACTAGGGGTGTAAAATGGTTCGGTTCGGTTCATTTTTTCGAGAAAACCGAACCGAACCGAACCTTTAAGGGTGCCCCCTTGAACCGAACCGAATTTGAACCGAACCAAATTTGAACTGAACCGAAAACTCGATTTGGTTCGGATCGGTTTTCGGTTTCAAGTTCATTAAGCAAAGAGAGAGAGGAGAGAGAAGGGGAGAGAGACGAAAAAATAGCCATAAATCGAAGTGTTTATTTTAGTTCGGTTCGATCCGAACCAAACCGAAATAAACACTTCAATTTATGGCTATTTTTTCGTCTCTCTCCCCTTCTCTCTCCTCTCTCTCTTCGAACCGAACCGAAATAAACTGAACCGAAAAGAAAAATTGATTTATTTTGCGCTCAATTCCCGAATCCGTATGGAAGTGAATGTAATGCGGAGTCGGATGCTGATTTGTCTGGTTTTCTTTCTGTTCAGTATGCATAACGAGGAAGATGATTGTTCGCGAGAAATGCTGCTTTTCATCTGTTTGATCTCCATTCTATTCTTCACCATCAAATTGCACAGATGTATTTGAAGCCCCCGACAGGAAACTATGAAAATCAACGTCGGTCCTGAGATAAAACTGTTTGGCGCATAATTGCAGTGAAGATTCAAAAGAAGTCTGGGATCTCTTGCCTTCAAGCATGAAGCAAAAGTCGTCTCCAGTTTCGCATCAGCACAAAGACCGTATCTTTATGTACTTAAATCCAGGTTTTGATCAGGAACACACTGCAAAGTTCATGCCTTTTCAACTTTTAAAAAAGGATGGTTGCTTGATATACTCGTGCTGCTTTTTTTTGTGCCGGGTGAAGTTTCTTCTGAAACAATGTTCAAGCTCCATGAGATCCGTTTCCTGCTCTGAACCTAAATCTGGATCTGTCTGATTTCAATTGCTCATAGTTAGATGAGGAAGATTTGCAGAAGATAATCGTTTATTATAATGTCTACGCATATAATTACACATGTTAGTATGCTTAAATATTTTGTCATCCTCAAAGCACGACAGGGAATTTTCCTAACTCAAAGTTCGAGAAATTAACCGGTTAGTTGTTCTCTCTCTCTTTTTTATTCTCTGTTTTAATAACATGACGTTATCCGAACTTTCAGCCTGACTAGTTTCACACGGAGGGATGTAGATCGGAAAATTTTAAGTACATTCCCAAGGAGGGAAAAGTGTTAGAAAAAACCTAAATCTATTGCATTGATGCCAATTTAGTTCTAAATCTTTCAATGGCGCCAGTTTAGTCCTAAACCTTATGACCTATAGCCAATTAAGTTCTTCCAGCTAATTTTGATTGGCTATTGCTGAGGTGGACGTTGGCCGGCCTACGTGGTATAGCCAACGCTGACGTGGATATTTTAAATAATTTTTTAATAATTTTTTTTTATATTTTTCTTATTTTCCTTTCTTATTTTTTCCTCCTCTTTCCTCTAGTGGCCAGTGAGGGCGAGTGTCGGCGAGGCCACCCTTGCCCAGGCCGGCGCTTACCCTCGCCAGGCATCAGCGGAAGGAGGAGGAAAAAAAGAGAGAAAAAAGAAAAAAATCAAAATTTCTTAAAATATTATTAAAAAGATGTCTACGTCATCGCCAGCCATGCCACATAGGTCGGTCGGCGTCCGCGTCAACAATATCCTATCAAAATTAGCCGAAAAGACTGAATTGGCTATAGGTCAAAAGGTTGATAACTAAATTGGCACCATTAAAATGTTTAAGACTAAATTGGCATCAATGCAATAGGTTTTATAACTTTTCTAACACTTTTCCTGCCCGAGGACGAACATGGAAAAACGAGGAGTCATGTGAACGCTATTAATGAAGATTAGATGACATTGGACGCAGCTTAAGCTTCACGAGTACTTTTATTTTGAAATAATCTCTCCTTAATTAATTTATTACTGCTTACTAAACTGATGGAAGTTCTATAGTTATCAAATTAATGAGTGATGCTCCAGCTTTATCAATAATAATTAACTTTTGGGTTAATATCACGAAAAACACAAAACTGGTACAGCTGTGACAATTTTACCCTAAACTATTTTTTTTTTTTTTGGTAACACATGGAACCTCTGCATGGCCGACAGCCGGGAGGTAAACTCTGGGGGCGACACGTGCTAGCCACCACACACGTGCCACCGGTTAAGTCACCCTGCGGCGCCCGGGGTTCGAACACTCAACCTTTTGCGAGAGGAAGAGTGCCCGCGCCAGCAGCGCCACCCAGGCGGGTGGTAACAATAAAAAATCTCAAATTGGTACACTTATGACAAAGTTACCCCGAACTATTTTTTTGACTACCAAAAACCCCAAACTTGTATCCTTGTGATAATTTTACTCTGAAACTAATTTTTTAATGATATTATTATTTTTTTATTTTTTCAAATTTTATTATTATTATTTTTTCTTTTTTTCTTTCATCTTCAACCTCTGGCCAGTCGCGGTCCCGCGACTGGCCAGAGATTGAAGATGAAAAAGATCTGGTGAGGCTCGACCTCGCAGTTGCAGGGCGAGGTCGACCTCTCCATTTGTCGACGAGTTTGAGCCTCGCTAGATCTGGCGAGGGCTTGGCCTAACGAGGCTAACCTTGCTGTTGCTGGGCGAGGCCGATCTCGCCAGCGGCCGGCGAGTTCGAGCCTTATCGGCTTCCGCCTCTGGCTGGTTGCCGGATAGTTGAAGATGAAGAAGATAAATGAAAAAAAGAAAATAAAAAATAAAAAAATTAACAAAAAAAATTCTAAAAAATAAAAAAATAATATTAAAAAATTAGTTCAGGGTAAAATTGTCACAAGTATACCAGTTTGGGATTTTTTGTGATCAAAATATAGTTTGGGATAAATTTATCACAAGTATACCAGTTTGAGGTTTTTTGTGGTAAAAAAATAATTTGGGGTAAAATTATCACAGCTGTATCAGTTTAGGGTTTTTCGTGATATTAACCCTTAACTTTTTACCTATCAAAAAAGCAAGAAGAAAAGGCTGTATTGGCAGAACAAAACCGTGTTTAACATTTTTATTTGGCCAAATATAATAAGACTTTTAATCGAGATTGGCAGCTTTAATGTCAATAATAGATAAACTCTACAAAGCATTAAACAATTATGTTTGGGTTCGTTTTAATATCTCTTTAAGTACTAGAGATTTGCCTTTTCTTGCACGTTCTTGTTGCATCGAGCTTCTCAAGACTGTAGAAAAGTATTTGGTTTCTATATCCTATGGATTTGCCTTTTCTTACACTTTCATGTTGCATTTTCTTTGTTGGATTGAATCTAATCCTCGAACTCACTCAATGTAGTTATTCCATTAAAATTATAACACCGTTTGCTAGTGTGACCACATAGAACATCAAAGAAAAGTTCAAGAACCATTCATGTCATTATCTCATTAGACAAATTGAAAGCTCAAGCACGGGAGTCAAACACACCCGATTGTCAAGATCGTTTTTCCATTTCATGCACACACTCAACTATTGTGGGCCGGGTTTGGGTTGGCACAGGGAAAATTGCCAATTCAGTTCTAAATCTATTGTACGGATATCGGTTCAATCCTAAACTTTCGTGTTGCAAGTGTAGTCCTAATATATGTGTACGAAATTCCACTGAACTCCTTTTAATTAATTGGTGCCGGAAAACTGCTAACGTGATGGTGATTAAAGTTGTCCACATTGGTGCAATAAGTAGGACAGTTAAGGATGACTGGATGTCACATCAACAATTGGCCGCAAAAATTAAATTGAAATTTAGCTAAAAAATTTAGCAGTACATCGACGAAATTGAAAAATTTGGGACAAAATTGGCATTCATATAGTAGCTTAGTAACTGATTTGGTAATTATCTCAACCTCTGGGTTGAACGTATTACAAGCGCCTATCGTGGTCTAGAAATTTTCCCAAAATATTGACATCCACCGTCGCCCTAGTGCAGGTTCACACGACACTATAAATCATTTTCTTGTGAAAATGAAATGGTGGGGAAAAAATTATACATAAAAAAATATGGAATTTGCATTATCATATCAGTTTAAAGAAATGTTCTTGTGTGGTCGAGAAACGTTTTAGCAGTGTGGTCACATTTGCTTGCCAAAGCGTGTGGAGGGCTTTTGGCGGAATTCATCACGCCCCCACCGCCAGCTGTCGGTGTAATCTTTAGCACTTTTGAAATCTAGTATATGCAATTTCAATGGCTTCCAAGTAGAAATGCAGAAGGGATCGCACTTCTTCTAGTTGTAGATTCGCAAAGAGATATGGATTACCTGGTTCTGATTTTGTGTTTGTACCTCCTCTGGGGCTTGTTCCAAGCTCTATCTTTCGTTGCCGACAGAGACCGAAGGGCTCGGCCCTCCAACCTGCCCCCCGGTCCACGGCCTCTCCCGATCATCGGCAACCTCCTCGAGCTCGGAGATCTTCCCCACAAGTCCCTCACCAAACTCGCTCACACTTACGGCCCCATCATCAAGCTGGAACTCGGCTTCGTGACCACGGTGGTGGTCTCTTCACCGATGCTCGCCAAAGAAGTCCTCCGGACCCACGATGCTGTCTTCTCGAATCGTATGATTCCGGATTCCATCACAGCCCATGACCATGACAAGCTAAGCTTGGCCTGGGTACCTGTTTCGCCTCTCTACCGAAACCTCAGGAAAATATACAACTTGCATATCTTCTCCAGCAAAAAACTCGATTTGAACCAACACCTTCGCGGCAAGAAAGTGCAAGAGCTGGTCGCCTTTGTGAGGAAATGCGCGAATGCAGGCGAGGCAGTGAATATCGGTGAGGCGGCTTTCAGGGCCAGCCTTAACGCTATATCGAACACCGTTTTCTCTTTGGACATGATCGAACCTTCGAATCCAGCTGGAGAGCTGAAGGAGGTGGTGTGGCAAATCATGGTTGAGGTTGGAAAGCCTAACCTGGCAGATTACTTTCCCGTACTCAAGAAGATTGACCCGCACGGTTCGAAGCGTCGCCTTGAGGAGCATTTCCAGAAGATGTTCGACTTTTTCGATGATGTGATCCAGAGAAGGTTGCAGCTGAGGACAGGGAACGGTTCGGTGAACTGTAACGATGTTTTGGATAATCTCCTTGATGTAGTTGAAGATAAAAATGAGACCCTGGACATCTCCCTAGTCAAGCATCTATTTCTGGTACTGTGTCCTCGTAATTTTTGCTTCCCTAATTGTGATAATTATGATCTAATTTCTAGGACAAAACTCTTTGATTTGCTACATCGATCATGCAGGACCTATTCGTCGCTGGTAGCGAAACCACTTCGAGCACTCTGGAGTGGGCAATGACAGAACTACTTCGCAACCCAGAAAAGCTATCAAGAACCCAAGCCGAGCTCCATCAAGTTATTGGCGAAGGCAAGAAGATTGGAGAAGCCGATATTTCTCGCTTACCCTATTTACAAGCCGTCTTGAAAGAGACTTTCCGATTGCACCCAGTGGTTCCTCTCCTTCTTCCTCGGACATCCGGAGAAGATTTTGTTATAGGCGGTTTCACCATTCCAAAGGGTGCACAAGTTCTCATAAATGTGTTCGTGATAGGACGAGATCCAGGCATTTGGGATGATCCAGACAAGTTCACGCCCGAGAGATTTCTTGGATCCGATATTGATGTCAGGGGACAAAACTTCGAGCTGGTACCATTCGGTGGTGGCAGGCGGATTTGTCCGGGATTGCCATTGGCCACGAGAATGTTGCCTCTGATGCTCGGTTCGCTCGTTAACATATTCAATTGGAAGCACGAAGATGGTGTTATCCCTGAGAACATGAACATGGAAGACAAGTTTGGATTAACCGTCCAAAAGGCTCAATCTCTAAAAGCTGTGCCCATTCCAATATGAAAGAAGGAATAATTATATTGAGTATGTCTAAGTGAGTCAATATATATTAAATAATAAGTGCAAGGAATGAATGCATGTTCGCGTTACATTCTATGTAATTATGCTTGATTGTGTTGATCACATCATCTGTTTACAGAAAAAAAAGTATTATTTTGATAAATCGTGCGTTTTTTCTTGAATTTATATCCTGGCAAAATAAAGAGATATTAGAGAGGGAAAGGAATTTCCCAATATAGTAGATGTAGAAGAACAGCCCAGAGATTTGGGAAATCTTACCTCTCTTTATCTGTGCAATGTCATTTCCTTACAATCTGTATGTGGTGATGACTTTCGGTCTGAAACGGAGGTCTTCTCAGATCTTAAGAGCTTGTACATAGAATATTGCCCAATGCTTGCCGACATTTTGCGACTGTGGAAACTGCAAAAGAACCTAGAGATCCTGCAGATCAAATTTTGCGATTAAATGAAAGAACTATTTAAACCTTTTGCGCCTGCGGAGTGTAACTTATGGAATTACCAAAGCTGCAGAGAATTGGCCTTAATATGGCCTCGTTGCAAGTCTTGAAAGTGAGACGGTGTCCAAATCTTACGAGTTTAGAAGAAACTCCTGGAGAAGCCAAAAATCTAGAGGTTCTCTATATTTCCTGTGCTGCTAAGCTGGAGACTATATGCAGTCAGAAAATGAAGCCTGAGAGCTTCAAGAATCTGAAACAGCTTAAGATCGAATCCTGTCCCAATCTCAAAGAGCTATTTAAACCTCATGCTCCTGCAGATTGTACATTGCAGACCTTGGATTTTATGGAATTACCAAAGCTGGAGAGAATTGGCGTTACAATGGCCTCCTTGCAAGTCCTGATAGTGAGACAGTGTCCGAATCTCAAGAGTTTAGAAGAAACACTTGGAGAAGCCGAAAATGTAGAGGTTCTTGATATTTCCGGTGTGATTAAGAAGGAGGCTATTTGCAGTCAGAAAATGAAGCCTGAGAGCTTCAGGAACTTGAAACAGGCTAAAGTCGGATCTTGTCCCAAGCTCAAAGAGGTTTCTTCCTCATCTAATTTACTGCCAAACCTGAAGATTCTTGAGGTAAAATCATGCGATAGCTTGGAAACTATTTCTGGAGGCAGCTCTGCAGCAGGTTCTTCATTGTCAAGACTACAACTGTGCGACCTAAAAAGCACTGGGTTCAAAGTGCCACGGCAATCTCATGTCATTAATGCCGAAAGCTGTGTATAGACTGATCCAGTTGAGTGAAAAGTAAGTTCATATATACATAGAAGTTGATGCACAGATGACTGATTAACACATCTAAATGTTGTTCTCTTTGCAATTTGTCTCTCTCTCTCTCTCTCGCTCAGTCTCTCTCCCCGCACCAAGTTGGTGCATCGGTGTTTTGTCTCTATCTAATGCTGGAACTCATCCGTCTTTTTGCAGACATTTCGGTTTTCAAATGGGGATGATCCTTTTGTCCAAAAGAAAAAAATTGGGGATGATCCGTTAAATGCATGAAGAATGCCGGTGGCTTTTCGACTTTCAAGAAACGGATGGTTGCTTGATGTATTCATGCTGCACATTGTGTCAGGTGAAGTTTCTTCTGAAACAATGTTCAATCTCCATGAGACCTGTTTCTGCTCTGAACCCAATACTGGATTTGTCTGATTTCAATTGCTCATAGCTAGATGAGGAAGATCTGCAGAAGATAATCGTTAATTATAATGTCAAGAAGCAGTATCTTCTACACACATAATTACTCACGTTAGTATTCTCAAATATTTTGTCATCTTCAAAACAGGATAGGGATTTTTCCTAACTTGAAGTTCGAGAAATTAGTCCGTTAAATCTTTGACACTAACAATCGTTCTATTGGTTAGCTGTTCTCTCTCTCTCTTTTCTATTCTCTTTTTCGATAACACAACACTCCCCGAACTTTTCATTCCGACTAGTTTCACATGGAGGGATGTGGATCGGAAAATTTTAAGTACATGTCCAAGGGTTGAACGTGGAAGAACGAGGAGTCATGGTAGTTGAAGCATACGGAAACCGCATCCCTTTATATTAGTGAAGATTAAATGAGATTAGACGTACGGGAACGATACGCAAATCATGAGCTTAAGCTTTACGAGTACTGCTATTTTGAAAGAATCTCTGCTTAATTAATTTTTTACCGCATACTTAACCAAATGGAAGTTCTATTGGTCGTCAAATTAACGAGCGATGCTCCAGCTGTATCAACAATCAAAGACTTTTCACCTATCATAAAAGAGAGAAGAGGAGGCTGTCATCGGCAGAACAAAACCCTGTTCGGCATTTTTATTTGGCCAAATATAATAAGACGTTTAATCAAGATTGCCAGCTTTAATGTCAATAATAATTAAACTTTACAAAGCATTGTTAAACAGAAAAAAGTTATGATACGATGTTCTTGTTGCCTTGAGCTTTGCAAGACTGTGGTAAAGGTATAGGAATACTAGAAATGCTAAAAATTTCGTACGGCGTTCACTTTCACTTTAATGCCCAAAATTTTAGACGGCTCACTTAAATGTCAAATCGAAGAAAAAACGATCACTTTAGTGTATTTGACAATAAATTTCGGCCAAAAATATTACGTGGCTTTTTTAATTAAATATTAATCCCTATGTGGATTTAAAAAAAAAGAAATTCCACGCGAAAAAAAAGTCACATTATTTTATACTTTCCTCCATGAAAATTGCAAGTGACGACACAATGCATCTACGTCCTCGCCAGGTTTTTCTTGCTTCTTCCTTGAAGCTTCTTCATCATCTCTATCACTACACCCGCCCCTCACTAGCCACCATCGCTCATCCAGCACCCACATGCCACTCTCATATTTATTATCGGATTTCTAGCAAACGCTCGCAGTCCATCTCTCACCCTCCCGCACCAAAAACACTAGGGGTGTAAAATGGTTCGGTTCGGTTCATTTTTTCGAGAAAACCGAACCGAACCGAACCTTTAAGGGTGCCCCCTTGAACCGAACCGAATTTGAACCGAACCAAATTTGAACTGAACCGAAAACTCGATTTGGTTCGGATCGGTTTTCGGTTTCAAGTTCATTAAGCAAAGAGAGAGAGGAGAGAGAAGGGGAGAGAGACGAAAAAATAGCCATAAATCGAAGTGTTTATTTTAGTTCGGTTCGATCCGAACCGAACCGAAATAAACTGAACCGAAAAGAAAAATTGATTTATTTTGTGCTCAATTCCCGAATCCGTATGGAAGTGAATGTAATGCGGAGTCGGATGCTGATTTGTCTGGTTTTCTTTCTGTTCAGTATGCATAACGAGGAAGATGATTGTTCGCGAGAAACGCTGCTTTTCATCTGTTTGATCTCCATTCTATTCTTCACCATCAAATTGCACAGATGTATTTGAAGCCCCCGACAGGAAACTATGAAAATCAACGTCGGTCCTGAGATAAAACTGTTTGGCGCATAATTGCAGTGAAGATTCAAAAGAAGTCTGGGATCTCTTGCCTTCAAGCATGAAGCAAAAGTCATCTCCAGTTTCGCATCAGCACAAAGACCGTATCTTTATGTACTTAAATCCAGGTTTTGATCAGGAACACACTGCAAAGTTCATGCCTTTTCAACTTTTAAAAAAGGATGGTTGCTTGATATACTCGTGCTGCTTTTTTTTGTGCCGGGTGAAGTTTCTTCTGAAACAATGTTCAAGCTCCATGAGATCCGTTTCCTGCTCTGAACCTAAATCTGGATCTGTCTGATTTCAATTGCTCATAGTTAGATGAGGAAGATTTGCAGAAGATAATCGTTTATTATAATGTCTACGCATATAATTACACATGTTAGTATGCTTAAATATTTTGTCATCCTCAAAGCACGACAGGGATTTTTCCTAACTCAAAGTTCGAGAAATTAACCGGTTAGTTGTTCTCTCTCTCTTTTTTATTCTCTGTTTTAATAACATGACGTTATCCGAACTTTCAGCCTGACTAGTTTCACACGGAGGGATGTAGATCGGAAAATTTTAAGTACATTCCCAAGGAGGGAAAAGTGTTAGAAAAAACCTAAATCTATTGCATTGATGCCAATTTGGTTCTAAATCTTTCAATGGCGCCGGTTTAGTCCTAAACCTTATGACCTATAGCCAATTAAGTTCTTCCAGCTAATTTTGATTGGCTATTGCTGAGGTGGACGCTAGCCGACCTACGTGGTATAGCCAACACTGACGTGGACATTTTAAATAATAATTTATATTTTCTTAGTTTCCTTTCTTATTTTTTTCCTCCTCTTTCCTCTAGTGGCCGGTGAGGGCGAGTGTCGGCGAGGCCACCCTCGCCCAGGCCGGTGCTTACCCTCGCCAGGCACCGGAGGAAGGAGGAGGAAAAAAAGAGAGAGAAAAAAGAAAAAAATTTCTTAAAATATTATTAAAAAGATGTCTACGTCATCGCCAGCTATGCCACATAGGCCGGTCGACGTCCACGTCAACAATATCCTATCAAAATTAGCCGAAAAGACTGAATTGGCTTTGGGTCAAAAGATTGAGAACTAAATTGGCACTATTAAAATGTTTAAGACTAAATTGGCATCAATGCAATGGGTTTTATGACTTTTCTAACACTTTTCCTTGCCCGAGGACGAACATGGAAAAACGAGGAGTCATGTGAACGCCATTAATGAAGATTAGATGACATTGGACGCAGCTTAAGCTTCATGAGTACTTTTATTTTGAAATAATCTCTCCTTAATTAATTTATTACTGCGTACTAAACCGATGGAAGTTCTATAGTTATCAAATTAATGAGTGATACTCCAGCTATATCAATAATAATTAACTTTTGGGTTAATATCATGAAAAACACAAAACTGGTACAGTTATGACAATTTTACCCTAAACTATTTTTTTGATAATAAAAAACCCCAAATTGGTACACCTATGACAAAGTTACCCCAAACTATTTTTTTACCATAAAAAATCCCAAACCGGTATCCTTATAACAATTTTACCCCGAAACTAATTTTTAATAATAATATTATTATTTTTATTTTTTCAAGCTTTTTTATTATTTTGTTTTCTTTTTTTCTTTCATCTTCTTCATCTTCAACCTCTGACCGATCACGGGACCGCGACCGGCCAAAGGTTGAAGATGAAGAAGATTTGGCAAGGCTCGATCGCACAGCTGTAGGGCGAGGTTGACCTCTCCATTTGTCAGCGACTTCGAGCCTCGCTAGATCTGGCGAGGGCTTGGCCTAACGAGGCTAACCTCGCTATTGCTGGGCGAGGTCGATCTTGCTAGCGGCCGGCGAGTTTGAGCCTCACTAGCTTCCGCCTCTGGCTGGTCGTCGGACAGTTGAAGATGAAGAAGATAAAGGAAAAAAAGAAAATAAAAAATAAAAAAATTAATAAAAAAATAGAAAAAATAAAAAATAATATTAAAAAATTAGTCCGGGATAAAATTGTTACAAATATACCAGTTTAAGGTTTTTTGTGATCAAAAAATAGTTGGGGGTAAATTTGTCACAGTTGTACCGGTTTGAGGTTTTTTGTGGTAAAAAAATAATTTGGGGTAAAATTATTACAGCTGTACCAGTTTAGGGTTTTTCGTGGTATTAACCCTCAACTTTTTACCTATCAAAAAAGAAAGAAGAAAAGGCTGTCTCGGCAGAACAAAACCATGTTTAACATTTTTATTTGGCCAATTATAATAAGACTTTTAATCGAGATTGGCAGCTTTAATGTCAATAATAGATAAACTCTACAAAGCATTAAACAATTATGTTTGGGGTCGTTTTAGTATCTCTTTAAGTACTAGAGATTTGCCTTTTCTTGCACGTTCTTGTTGCATCGAGCTTTGCAAGACTATAGAAAAGTATTTGTTTCCTATATCCTATTGATTTGCTTTTTCTTACACTTTCATGTTGCATTTTCTTTGTTGGATTGAATCTAATCCTCGAACTCATTCAGTGTAGTTATTCCATTAAAATTATAACACCGTTTGCTGGTGTGACCATATAGAACATCAAAGAAAAGTTCAAGAACCATTCATGTTATTGTCTCATTAGACAAATTGAAAGCTCAAGCACGAGAGTCAAACACACCCGATTGTCAAGATAGTTTTTCCATTTCATGCACACACTCAACTGTTGCGGGCCGGGTTTGGGTCGGCACAGGGAAAATTACCAATTTAGTTATAAATCTATTGTACAAATATCAGTTCAATCCTAAACTTTCATGTTGCAAGTTTAGTCCTTAATATGTGTACGAAATTCCAATGAACTCCTTTTAATTAATTGGTGCCGGAAAATTGCTGACGTGATGGTGATTAAAGTTGTCTACATTGGCGCAACATGTAGGACGGTCAAGGATGACTGATGCCACATCAACAATTCTTAGCTACAATTGGCCGCAAAGATTACACTGGAATTTTGGGCAAATATTTAGGACTACATGGATGAAATTGAAAATTTTGGGACAAAATGGGCATTCGTACAGTGGCTTAGTGATTGATTTGGAAATTATCTCAACCTCTAGGTTGGATGCATCGCAAGGGCCTGTTGTGGTCTAGAAACTGTCCCAAAATATTGACATCTACCGTCGCCCTAGTGCAGGTTCACACGACATGACACGATAAATCATTTTCTTGTGAAAATGAAATGGTGAGGAAAAAATTATATGAATGGATGAAAAAAATATGGAATTTGTATTATCATATCAGTTTAAAGAAATGTTCTTGTGTGATCGAGAAACGTTTTACGGTGTGGGTCACATTTGCCTGCCAAAGCATGTGAAGGGCTTTTGGCAGAATTCATCACGCCCCCACCGCCAGCTGTCGGTGTAATCTTTAGCACTTTTGAAATCTAGTATATGCAATAAGACAATTTCAAGGACCTCCAAGTCTATATATAGCGCGTGATCGCACTACTTGTTGTTGTAGATCCAGAAAGAGATATGGATTACCTGCTTCTGATTTTGTATTTGTGCCTCCTCTGGGGCTTGTTCCAAGCTCTCTCTTTCGTTGCCGATCGAGACCGAAGGGCTCGGCCCTCCAACCTGCCCCCCGGTCCACGGCCTCTCCCGATCATCGGCAACCTCCTCGAGCTCGGAGATCTTCCCCACAAGTCCCTCACCAAGCTCGCTCACACTTACGGCCCCATCATCAAGCTGGAACTCGGCTTCGTGACCACGGTGGTGGTCTCTTCACCGATGCTCGCCAAAGAAATCCTCCAGACCCACGATGCTGTCTTCTCTAATCGTATGATTCCGGATTCCATCACAGCCCATGACCATGACAAGCTAAGCTTGGCCTGGGTACCTGTTTCGCCTCTCTACCGAAACCTCAGGAAAATATACAACTTGCATATCTTCTCCAGCAAAAAACTCGATTTGAACCAACACCTTCGCGGCAAGAAAGTGCAAGAGCTGGTCGCCTTAGTGAGGAAATGCGCGAATGCAGGCGAGGCAGTGAATATCGGTGAGGCGGCTTTCAGGGCCAGCCTTAACGCTATATCGAACACCGTTTTCTCTTTGGACATGATCGAACCTTCGAATCCAGCTGGAGAGCTGAAGGAGGTGGTTTGGCAATTCATGGTTGAGGTTGGAAAGCCTAACCTGGCAGATTACTTTCCCGTACTCAAGAAGATTGACCCACGAGGTTCGAAGCGTCGCCTTGAGGTGCATATCCAAAAGATGTTCAACTTTTTCGATGATGTGATCCAGAGAAGGTTGCAGCTGAGGACAGGGAACGGTTCGGTGAACTGTAACGATGTTTTGGATAATCTCCTTGATGTAGTTGAAGACAAAAATGAGACCCTGGACATCTCCCTAGTCAAGCATCTATTTCTGGTACTGTGTCCTCGTAATTTTTGCTTCCCTAATTGTGATAATTATGATCTAATTTCTAGGACAAAACTCTTTGATTTGCTACATTGATCATGCAGGACCTATTCGTCGCTGGTAGCGAAACCACTTCGAGCACTCTGGAGTGGGCAATGACAGAACTACTTCGCAACCCAGAAAAGCTATCAAGAACCCAAGCCGAGCTCCATCAAGTTATTGGCGAAGGCAAGAAGATTGGAGAAGCCGATATTTCTCGCTTACCCTATTTACAAGCCGTCTTGAAAGAGACTTTCCGATTGCACCCAGGGGTTCCTCTCCTTCTTCCTCGGACATCCGGAGAAGATTTTGTTATAGGCGGTTTCACCATTCCAAAGGGTGCACAAGTTCTCATAAATGTGTTCGCGATAGGACGAGATCCAGGCATTTGGGATGATCCAGACAAGTTCATGCCCGAGAGATTTCTTGGATCCGATATTGATGTCAGGGGACAAAACTTCGAGCTGGTACCATTCGGTGGTGGCAGGCGGATTTGTCCGGGATTGCCATTGGCCACGAGAATGTTGCCTCTGATGCTCGGTTCGCTCGTTAACATATTCAATTGGAAGCTCGAAGATGGTGTTATCCCTGAGAACATGAACATGGAAGACAAGTTTGGATTTACCGTCCAAAAGGCTCAATCTCTAAAAGCTGTGCCCATTCCAATATGAAAGAAGGAATAATTATATTGAGTATGTCTAAGTGAGTCAATATATATTAAATAATAAGTGCAAGGAATGAATGCATGTTCGCGTTACATTCTATGTAATTATGCTTGATTGTGTTGATCACATCATCTGTTTACAGAAAAAAAAGTATTATTTTGATAAATCGTGCGTTTTTTCTTGAATTTATGTCCTGGCAAAATAAAGAGATATTAGAGAGGGAAAGGAATTTCCCAATATAGTAGATGTAGAAGAACAGCCCAGAGATTTGGGAAATCTTACCTCTCTTTATCTGTGCAATGTCATTTCCTTACAATCTGTATGTGGTGATGACTTTCGGTCTGAAACGGACGTCTTCTCAGATCTTAAGAGCTTGTACATAGAATACTGCCCAATGCTTGCCGACATTTTGCAACTGTCGAAGCTGCAAAAGAACCTAGAGATCCTCCAGATCAAATTTTGCGATTAAATGAAAGAACTATTTAAACCTTTTGCCCCTGCGGAGTGTAACTTATGGAATTACCAAAGCTGCAGAGAATTGGCCTTCATATGGCCTCGTTGCAAGTCTTGAAAGTGAGACGGTGTCCAAATCTTACGAGTTTAGAAGAAACTCCTGGAGAAGCCAAAAATCTAGAGGTTCTCTATATTTCCTGTGCTGCTAAGCTGGAGACTATATGCAGTCAGAAAATGAAGCCTGAGAGCTTCAAGAATCTGAAACAGGTTAAGATCGAATCCTGTCCCAATCTCAAAGAGCTATTTAAACCTCATGCTCCTGCAGATTGTACATTGCAGACCTTGGATTGTATGGAATTACCAAAGCTGGAGAGAATTGGCGTTCCAATGGCCTCCTTGCAAGCCTAATGCTTGCCAACATTTTTGAACTGTCTAAGCTATTAGGATTCGGCACACAATTACAAGAAAATATAGAGTAAAAGCGAGAAAAAAAATCGACATATAAGGTTTTTATCCTAGTTTGCCCTTAAACTAGGGATATATCTAGCAAATGGTTCTATTATAATTAGCAGCTCCCACCTTTCCGTTACATCTCAATTACAAAAAAAAAAGAAGAGAATATATATAATTAGTAGTTTATTCAAGGGCCAAAACCCAAATTACTAATAAAATACGGATTCAAAATATAAAAGCCCTTTGGCATCCAAGGGGCAATGCCCCCTTACAACCTCCGTTCCCCGCTCGCTCACTAGAGAGCAAGACCCCCGTGCCTTCTTGTCAATAGAAAGTATAAACCATACCCCAAGATTCTTTCACATGGTAAATACTTTACATGCTTCTTCAAACCAACACACTTTTCTGAACTCACTGCCTTGGTAAAAAAATATGCACTATCATCTATGTGTCAATTTGCTCCAGTTCTGTAACTTTATGTTCCACTTTCTCTCGGATGAAGTGATTTTGTATGCCCATGTGCTTTGTTCTTGCATAGAATCTAGGATTCTTAGCCAAGAATGTAGCAATCTGGCTATCTCACCCAATTTTCACTCCTTATTGTGTAAAACCAAGCTTTTTACACAATCTGCACAGCCAAATTACTTCCTTAGCAGCATTGCCATGTACTCTGCCTCAATACTAAATAAAATAACCATGCTCTGCCTCTTGCTCATCCAACTCACGGCTTCATCGAGTAAGGAAGCAATATATCCCTTGGTTGACCTCTTGCTATTAATGTCACATCCCTAGTCAACATCCACAAAGCACTTTAGTTCTAAAGCTTGCCATTCCTTAGAGTTTTTCATGTCTTCATAACATGGTTCAAAGTTAGATGTACTGGAAAGATATCGAAGCACCAGCTTTGCTGCCATTTAATGCTCTTTCCCCGAATTGGACATATATCTGCTCAATACTCCCGCTGTTTGATCCATATTTTAACGAGTACAAACTATGGTATACATCAAGCTCCCAATTGCACTTGCATGTGGGACTTTTGCCATCTCTTCAGGTTCTTCTTTAGTCTTGAGACACTAGAGCATGGATAACTTGGAACTTGTAAATATGGGGGTCTGCATTGGTTAACAGTCAGTCATGTTGAACTTCTTCAACACACTTTCAACATATTTCTTCTAACTTAGCCACAAATTCTCATTCTCACTCTCTTTTTTTATTTGCATGCCTAAGATGACGTTGGTTATACCTAGATCTTTCATCTCAAACTGTTTTACCAATAGTACAGTGCTAATCATTCTCAAACTATTTCCTATTACTAGCATATCATCAACATATAAGGTTAAGATAACAAAATTATCATCTAACCTCGTAACATAGATGCAAAAAATTAGCATGACAACAAATAAAGCCAAGTTTCAAGATATATGAGTCGAAGTTTTGGTGCCATATTCTTGGAGATTGCTTTAGGCCATACAAAAACTTGTTTAGTTTGCAAAGAAAATCATCTTTTCATCTAACCAAAAACCCTTATGGTTGCTTCATGTAAATATCCTCCTTCTCCAAGTCATCATGGAGGAATGTTGTCTTCACGTCAAGCTACTCTACCTTTAGATTGTATGTAATTGCTACAGATACAACTCTTATGAAATTTAATTTAGCAACAAGAAAAAAATCTCACCATAATTGACCCCCTCTATCTGAGAGTATCCCTTTGCAATCAAATGAGTTTTGTATCATTTTATTTCTCCATTTGTAGATATTTTCTTCTTGAACACCCATTTGCAACCAATTACCTTTCAATTAGCATGTAGTTTTGCCAATTGAAATAATTAGATGTTCTCACGAATTTGATAGTGAACACAATAAGGTACATGCTTTATCTTCCTCATCATATCAACATCAATAGATGCAAGTTTCCCACAAATAGTATTAAACTTGTTTAAGTGTAAAGAAAAAAAAATCACTTTCACTCATCCGAAGGTTATATAGTCACTTCTGTAGAAGCAGCCTATTCACGAGCGACTTGCTCTGATAAAGGCTTCCCAATTTCGTCCAAAGATTCTTTACCATCTTCTAAGAGGTCATATTTACTAGGACGTTATTAGCAAGACATAGATAGATTAGGCTTCGGACCCTCCAATTGCTTATGTTCCACACCTTCAATTCAGTAGACGTGAAGTCCTTTGACTCATCCTCCTTCAACTTCCGCTTGATTTTCTCCTCAGGTTTATCATCTTGATCACATACCGCACATCTCTATCCACGAGTAGGGCCTCCATCTTCAATTTTCATTACTCGAAACCCTTTCCTCCAAATTTCTCTACTTCAATCTATGATTAACCAGTCAACATCTTCCCAAGATTCAATTTTTCGGATCTCTCTTTACCAAGACTTTAACGTCAAATCTCACTATAATACCATATGTTAGAATTCGGCTCACAATTGCAAGAAAATAGAGAGTGAAAACAAGAAAAAAAATCGATACCACCTTAGGCCCACAATCTTTCTTTTTGCACGCCTAACAAGTAATAGGCAGCTAGAGTCCATTTCTTTGACAATGAAATATATTAGGTACTTCTTATTTTGTCTTTCAGTGGTGACAGCTACTCATTCTTTTTTCTTTTGTGCAGTCAATATTTATCTAACAGGATCAAGTTTCGTAAATGTTTCAAACTCGTGACATAATTTAACAATTCTCCACCTTGGCTCGACATTTGAAGCTAATTCATAGTGTTCATTAGCCATGCCGCTCTCCCACTGCCCCGATGGGCGCTTACTCTTCATATACGCCAATTGTGCTCAAGCAAGTTTGAGCTTCACCAAAGGAACAGACTTAATCATCATGTCTGCCGAGTTCTTCATTGACGTTCTTCACAACAACCTTATCCTTCGCTAAGACATTTACAAAATGACTTAAAATGCTTGTGGCCACTTACTTTGAATGAAATTTAAATTTTTTGAGGTGCCAAAAAAAGAAAATAATAGAAAAATAAAAATTTTCAAAACTTCACAAAATGGTTTAAAATACCTATGGCCACCCATTTTGAGTGAAATTTAAATTTTTGAGGTGCCCGAAAAAAGAAAAATAATAATAAAATAAAAATTTCAAAACTTTACAAAATGGCTTAAAATACATGTGGCCACTCACTTTGAGTGAAATTTAAATTCTTTGAGGTGTCCAAAGAAATAAAAAATTTCAAAACTTCACAGAATGGCTTAGAATACCTATGGCCACCCACTTTGAGAGAAATTTAAATTTTTTTAGGTGCCCAAAAAAATTAAAAAAATAAAAAATTTCAAAACTTTATAGAATGACTTATAATACATGTGACCACCCACTTTAAGTAAAATTTAAAATTTTTTAGGTGAAAAAAAAATCAACAAATCAAAATAGATTTCTATTCTAGAAATCAATTTCTGGAGCAGAATTAGTTATGTTTTACCAAGCAGATTTCTCCTCTATAAATCAATTTCCGACAAGAATTTCAGAAATTAATTTCTGATAAAAATTTAATTTTTAAAATAGAATAGTTACCATTCGTACCCGAAGTAACCCACGTAACTTTTGTTGTGCTGTCGTCGCAGGAGAGAGACAAGCTTAGGGTTCTCTTTTTCCTTTTATCTCTACACTCTTTGATTTTTTTCTTTTTGTTCAACGTGCGGCGGTTCACTAGGTGGCGGCTCCCCAGGAGAAGTTACTGTGCAGCCATCAAGTCTCTCTTTTGCTGCGTGGCTATGAAGGAACCCCATCTAACCTTCATTTCATTGTATGGCCATCGCTACAGAGAGACAAACCTAGGGTTCTCTTTTTCCTTTTATCTCGACACTCTTTGATTTTTCCTTTTGTTGAACGTGCGGCGGCTCACCAGGAGAAGTCACTGTACGGCCATCGAATCTCTATTTTGTGCTGTAAAGGAACCCATCTAGCCTTTACCGTGCGGCTATTTCTGAAGAGAGACAAGCATAGGGTTCTCTTTTTTCTTTTATTTCAGCACTCTTGATTATTTCTTTTGTTCAACGTGTGGCGGCTCACCTGGCGGAGGCTCACCAGCAGAAGTCCCTGTGCAGCCATCAAATCTATCTTTTTCTGTGCCGCTGTGAAGGAACCCACCGAATCTTGACTGTGCGATCACGTCGGAGAGAGACAAACCTAGGGTTCTATTTTTTGTCTTTTATCTCAATAGCCCCCTGGACCCACAAGCTGTCTATTTTGTACGCCTTTACAAGTTATAGGCAATTAGGGTCCAGTTCTTTGACCGTGAAGTCTCTGTGCGTGTATCTCACAAAATAAGGTGCCCCTTATTTTGTCTTTTAGTGATTGAGAACTTCTTCTTCTTTCTTCTTGTTTCTTTTGTGCGGTCAAACTTATATGTTCATCCAACCATGTCAAGTTCCATTATCGGCTGAAACTCAAAATATAATTTAACAGTATCCTAAGCTATAGTTCATAGTTGCTCCAATTCTTGAATTCATATGCGAAGTGAATGTAATATGGAGTCAGATGCTAATTGATCTAATTTTCTTTTCACTGAGTATGTGCAACGAAGAAGATGACTTTACGCGAGAAACTCTGCTTTTCATATATTTGATCTCCTCCATTCTATTATTCACAATCAAATTGCACATACGTATTCAAAGCCTCAACAGGTAATCTCATAAGAAGTTATTAAATGAATGTTGAGATAAACCTATTCGGTACTTAATTGAGTTGAAGATCAACAAAAGTTTAGGATCTATCTAAACTTCCCCTTAGAAAACTTGCCTTCAAGCATGAAGCAGAAGTCATCTTCTGTTTCATATGAGCACAAGACCGTATCTTCATGTGTTTAAATCTAGGTTTATATGTTGGAAAACAATGGGAAGTTCATAGCTTTGCTACTTCAAAAAGGATGAGTTGCTTGATATGTCCATTACGCACATTGTGTCAGGTAAAGTTACTCCTGAAACACTGTTAAAGCTCCATGAGATTGGTTTCCTGCTCTGAACCTAAAATTGGATATGTCTGATTTCAATTGCTCATAGCTAGATGAAGAAGATCTCCAGAAGATAATTGTTTATTTTTGATAGCTTAAAATCTACAACTTTTTTTTCATTTAAATTCTGGACATTGGTTCTCAGGTTGCTATGATATTAAGCAAGAATCCAGAGCTCGGGAGATGAACAGCGTCCTGATTGGAATTTGGCATGGTTGTGGTGACACAATATAACCGAGGTGATTAAGCAAATCCTTGTTCGAGCTCTAATTGAACCCCAGATTCCTTGACACCGTGCCTCGATCCCTGCAGAATGCTCGAACCCGCCACAGGAGGCCAAGGACGTGCAAAAAGTTCGCGTCATCTGAATCTTTTGGTCGTATTTCGCAGACAAGGAATGTCGAGGAAACTGCATCAGTGTTAACACCCGAGTTGGATTAGTTCCGAGTCGTCTTCGTTAGGATGCTGGCACGCGGGGCAGCCCAAGTTAGAGGAGTGCCGTTGATGCACGTCGGAAACGAGTGAGAACATCTCTGTGCGCGCGCGCGTAATGAATGGTCAGCCAATACATCCTCTCGTGCTGTAGTTCAACCTTTCCATCCTCGCATTTTGCTTCCTATGCGCTGACTAACACTAATTTGTATAAGGGCCAAAAGCTACCGTCTTCTTTGATAGGCCTAATAGCGATCTGTGTTTCATTGAGATCCCAATTTATAGACTCCATTCCTAATCTTTCGGGATAAGTGGATCGGAAGTTTTAAAACTTGTCATGAAAATGCAATTGAGTCCAAAAATTTTCAAAAAAATGTAATGAAGTCCTAAAACTTATCGCAAAAATGCAATCGAGTACTAAAAATTTCAAAAAGTGCAATCAAATCCTAAAACTTGTTGGGAAAATGCAATTGAGTTATAAAACTTTCAAAAAGTGCAATCAACAGAAGGACTTGATTGAACTAATTTAATAAGTTTTAGGACTTAATTATACCTTTTGAAAGTTTTAGGAATGCACTTTTGCAACAAGTTTTAGGACTTAATTGTACTTTCATGATAAGTTTTAAGACTTTTAATGTATTTATCCCTTAATTTTTTTTGTCTACCTGTTCTTCATGTAATTTTCTAGTTAGGAAAAGAAAGAAGGTGGAAAGAAAGAAAGGTTAACCATCTCAGCTCTGATTAAAAGTAATAAATGCGGAGCAACGCTATGCCAGGTATACCAAGTTAGATCGGTAAAATAATGTTTTAAGTGACAAGGCAAGCAAGTGGGCAGTTGTGCGAATGGCCAATACTTTACCGTGTTACTTTGGAATAATTACCAAAAAAAATTCTAAACCTATTACATGTGTGCCAATTCAATCCAAAATCTTTTTAATTTGATCAATTTAGTCTTTACCTTTCAATTTTGTCTGGAAATCACTGATGTGGAAGCTAGCTGTCCTACCTAGCACGACCGACTAACGCAAACATTTCTTTAGTAATTTTTTTTAAAAAAATTCTGAATTGTTTTATTTTTTTTTTTATCTTTCATTGTGTCCAAGTCACTGATTGTCTCGTGTTATGTGTTACCATTACTTTGGTTCAATATTCTAAATTGAGTTTTGTTAACGAGTGCTCTCGGAACACTTATTAATCATATTCATTAAGAAATATTTTGATTTGTTTTAAGGCATATCACCAGAGAGACATTGCATTAAGAATCACAAGTTTTCCTTAACGGGGTGGTTGTTAACAAAATCCTCCTAATTAAGTACGCTTAACGAAAGTAATATGAATAATATCAGGGATAGTAAAATAACTAAATTAGGGGGAAAAAGACGCTTAATAACTTTAACAATAGAATGTGATAAAGAGAAAACCGAAAGATTTAGTTACGGAACATGTGGAGTTCTAAAAAATATCATTTGTCCAAAACGAAATTTTGTTCCGTGTATGGTAAAGTTGAATAATCAACATATAAAAAAGATTGGTTGTCATAGGTAGAACAAAACCATGTTTCAACTTTTCTTTATTTGGCCAAATATAATACGACGTTTAATTAATAGGGTTAATATCACGAAAAACCTTAAACTGATACACTTGTGACGATTTACCCTGAACTATTTTTTTAACCACAAAAAACTCTAAACTGGTACATCTGTGACAAATTTACTCTGAATTATTTTTTTGACCACCAAAAACCCCAAACTAATATACTTATGACAATTTTACCCCGAACTATTTCTTTGATTACCAAAACCTTATACTGGTACACCTGTGACAATGTTACCTCCGAACTAATTTTTTGACCATTAAAAACCCCAAACTAGTACATTTGTGACAAATTTACCCTTTGTTAGTGTTCGTTAAATTATATTAATATCACAAAAAATCACAAATTGGTAAACTTGTGACAAACAGAGGGGTAAAACCCAAAATCGATACACATGTCAATTACAACGTGTCATTAAATTTCGTAATTTGACAGTAAAATTTAACGGAAACTAACGGAAGGTAAATTTGTCACAGGTATACCAGTTTGGGATTTTTGGTGACCAAAAAATTAGTTCGGAGATAAAATTGTCACAGGTATACCAGTATGGGATTTTTTATGGTAAAAAAAATAGTTCGGGGTAAAATTGTCACAAGTGTACCAGTTTAGGGTTTTTTGTGATCAAAAAAATAGTTTAGAATAAATTTGTCACAAGTGTACCAGTTTGGGATTTTTCATGGTATTAACCCTAATTAATATCTCAGTGACTCCTATAGGTTTGCCTTTACTTGCACGTTGGGAAAAGTACCAAAAAAGTCCTAAATATTTTGCATTGATGCCAATTTAGTCCTAAACCTTTTTTTGGTGCCAATTCAGTCCTAAACCTTTTGTATTTATGCCAATTTAGTCCTAAACCTTTTTTTGGTGCCAATTCAATCCTAAACCTTTTAAATTGGTGCAAATTTAGTCCTAAACATTTTGTTTTTGTGCCAATTAAATTCTTTTGGTCAATTTTGATCGAAATTTGCCTACATGGACGCCTGCCAGCCGGCGGCCGTTCACCGGCGCTGACATGGACAATTTTAATAATATTTTTTTGAATTTTTATTTTTTTTCCTTTTTTTTGTCTCTCCCTCCTTCCTTTACCGGCGATCGGCCAGAGGCTGGCGATCTCAACCTCGCCGGCCACTGGCAAGGCTTGCCCTCACTGGCCACTGGCAAGGGTGACCTTGCCCAATGAGGGCGAGCCTCACCTTGGTCCGGCGAGGCTCGAGCCCTTGCGGCGAGGGCGAGCCTCGCCATGGTTGGGCAAGACCTGACCTCGCCGGATCTAGCGAGGGCGAGCCTTGCCTTGGTCAGGTGAGGCTTGACATCACCAAATCCAGCGAGGTTGGGCATTGCTCGACCATGGCAAGGCTCGAGCCCTCCCCGCAGCCTTAGGCGAGGTCGGGCTTGGCTCGATCATGGCGAGGCTTGCCCTCACCACGGCCTCCAGCGAGGGCTTGAGCCTAGTCCAACCAAGGCGAGGCTTGCCCTCGCCAGTGGCCGGTGAGGGTGAGCCTCGCCAGTGGCCGGTGAGGTCGAGCTTCCCGGCCTCTGGCCTCTAGCCGGTCGATGGACCGGCGACTGGCCAGAGGAAGGAGGGAGAGACAAAAAAAAGTGGAAAAAAAAGAAATAAAGGAAAAAAAAATAAAAATTTAAAAATTATTAAAATATTGTTAAAGTTGTCCACGTCAGCGCCACGTCGGCGCCGATGACTAGTTGCTGGCCGGCAGGTGTCCACGTCGGCAAATTCCGGTCAAAGTTGGCCGAAATGACTAAATTGACACAAAAACAAAAGGTCTAGGACTGAATTAACACCAAAAAAAGATTTAGGATTAAATTAGCGCCAATGCAAAAGGTTTAGGACTGAATTGGCACCAAAAAAAGGTTTAGGACTAAATTGGCACAAATGCAAAAGGTTTAAGACTTTTTTGGCACTTTTCCCCTTGCACGTTTTTGTTGCATTGAGCTTTGCAAGTTAATAGGAAAGTCTTTTTGGTTCCTTTATTCAATCTAATCTTCGAACTTTAAAAGAATCTATTCAATACAATCCTTTCATTAAAAGTATAACACTATTAACTTATGTGACCACATTGAACATTGATGAAAAGTTCGGGAAACGACCTATGTCACTATCCTCTTAGACAGATTGAAAGCTCAAGCACAATAGTTAGTCAAACACATATGCACACGCTCGAGTAGTACGAGCCGAGTTAGGGTCGGCACATTATGGGCAAATCCGACCGGGTCCAAAGCCTAACAATTTATCTAATCAAAGGACTACCATTAGGAGGTTTAATCTAGCTGACAAGAAAATGAATAAGTAGCTTTCGAAATCGAAGCTAATGTATCCAACATGACAAAAGAAATGAGTAGAATGAAGTTTTGTGATTGAACCGTCCCGCAAGATTCCAACTACAATGTCAAGAGCGCAACTGTTACTCTTTATTTGTAGAAAAAAGAATAATTTTAAAAAAATTCCAAAAAATATCACTCTTATTATTTACAAAGATGCCATTCACGAAAATGTTTAAATATAAATTTTTGCCGATAATGACAATATTTTTTATTGGCTAATTATCTTAAGCAATAGAAGCAATAAATTTGTAGGATTCTGTTTTTCAAATTATTTGTTTTTGTCCTTTCCACTTTTTTCTTTTCTATCCTTCATTTTGGGCGAAATTGGAGAGGCCAAAAGAGATGCAAATGGCTAGAATGAGTAAATGGATTCTGAGCCATTTATCTCATTGATATTTTAGTTAGTAATAAAATTGAATTAAAAAAAATTTTATTAACCGGTTCAATATTGGTTCAACCCTGGACTAACTTGGTCGGTTTGATTCCTTGCTAAAATTGGCGGGTTCAACCCTTACCCTGGGAGCTAAATCAAACCTGATCGATTCTCAAGCAAGAGAATTACCAAAAAAAGTCTTAAATATATTATAATTGTGTCAATTCAGTCTTAAAATTTTTTTTTACAATTGAGTCATAAACTTTTTGCATTTATGTCAATTTAGTTCATCCTATGAATTTTGGCCACCGGCGCTGACGTAACACGACCGGTGCTAACATAAATAAATTTTAATAATATTATAATATTTTCTTGAATTTTTTTGAATTTCCTTTTTTTCTTTTTTTTTCTTCCTTTTTCCTTCTTCCTCTAGTCTGTTTTGTCATCATTGGGTGAGGGCGAGCTCCCCCAACCATTGGCAAGGTCAACCTCGCCCAACGATGGCAAGATGAGCCATGCTTGGGGGGGGGGGGGGGGGGGGGGGGGCGAGGGCTCACCCCACCCAGCCATTGAGGCAAACCCACGTTAGATCCAACGAGGCTCTCCCTTGCCGGCTAGAGGAAGAAGCACGAAGGAAGAAAAAGAAAGAAAGAAAAATAAATAAATTAATTAAAATATTATTAAAAATATTGACATCAATGCCGGCTGGCCAAAATTGGGCGGATGGATTGAATTGATACAAATACAAAAAGTTTATGACTCAATTGAAAAAAAATGTTTATGACTGAATTGACACAATTTTAATGTGTTTAAGACCTTTTTTTTGTAATTTTCCTGTTCTCAAGCTACTTGGTTCTAGGCTTGACCTCAATCGCTCGTGTTTGGGCGAAAATGGAGAGAACAAAAGAGAGGCAAACGACTAGATGATCGAGTGGATTGGGAGTCTTCTTTTATGTCTTCGAGTTTTTAGTTATTAATAGAAAAATTTTGTTATAAAATATTATCAACCAATTTACTACCAGAGACTAATTTGATCAATTCAGTTGGGATAATAACCAAATCAATCTTAAACATATTGTATGGGTGTTAAATCACTTCTAAACTTGTCAATTTTACTAATGTAGTCCTAAATCTTTGCGAGACATTCCAATGTAATCTTTGCGATCAATTATCATCGGAAATGACTAACATGGTGTTCGGTCATTGCCGACCGTCCTATGTGACACGCTCATTGGGACACCTTGTGGATTGTTACATTAGCAATTTCCAGCTGCAATTGGTCGGAAAGATTACGTTGGAATTTCTCGCAAGGGTTTATGACTATATTGGTAAAATTAGAAAGTTTAACATTAAATTGACATCCGTATAATAGATTTAGGATTAAATTGATAATTTTCTCTAGTTTGGTTCCTCAATAGAATTGGTGGGTTGGACCCTCAGTTGGAAGTAGACCAACTTGGGTCCTTGTTTCTTCTGAAATCTTTCAATTTTGGACCATGCCAATGACCCAAGTTAATTATCCAATCACACGTCGCAAACTTAGGAATGTGAATTTGTAAGACATATCGTAGTTCTTTTTTCTTAAGCATAGTCGCAAAGTGATTAGGATTTTCTCTCTTCAAAAGTAGAGAGAGAAAGCCATCTGGGAGAAGATTTCCCTCTCGTGATTTACATATACATTACGTGATTTACAAGCATAAGCTTCAATTATTGTTACACTTCATGAACCTCCTTATCTTCTAACTAGAGATCAAGCCAATTACAAGCTTTATAATCATCAAATTAGCAATTTTCTTATTTGATAATTATGAAAAAAGATATTAGTTCGCATAATTTCCGCGAAAATATTTTAAACATATGTGACGGAGTAACATGAAATAGCGGTAAATCTCGATCCATCTTTTTAAATCACGGGTTTATTGTTCTCGCCTCGAGAAAGAAGTGGACGATCGACACTTCTAACAACTCCTTGATCGACACGTAATTAGAGGCTAACCCTGCACATATTTGCCCACTTAATCTCATCACTAAAGGTTAAGCTTTCATCCGCTAAATAATGCTTAATTACATGTGATTGGACATAAGCAATAGTCAAATAATCAATGATCTGTATGAAGTATATTCCTCCATAACTGCCACGGGCTTGTCCTCTAGTTGCACAATTCTTGATTGGTTGCATTGGACTTGCAAGCTGTCCAAAGTTTGCTTTACACAAACCCTAACATACATTAATAGAATAAAATTGCCACCTGAATTTCATAACTACTGAATCCACCATGATGGAATTAATAAGTGGCTGATGGTCACAATGCCAAATTGATATTAGGTACATCTAATCTATTCAAAGACATTTAGAGCATACTCGACATGGATACGCACGTGAATTTGCGCCTCGGAGATAGACCGAGTTCGATTAGGACTTTGTGCTTTTTCCAAAAGCTTGTGTTTTGGTATTAAATTCTTAACTCGGCATGATCTCTCTTAAACTTAGCCGTACGAGAATGACTATCTTGCGAATGCTCTGATTTCAGAATGAAATCGATCCGATCGAGAAGGGGGTGTGTTGGATTATGCTGTTAACTGAAGTAATTTTCTCGGTTACGCATCAAATAGCGCTCAGCTCAGTTGATACCGTGGCCAGCCACTTTTAAAAATCGAGCCTAAAATATTATCACACCAATGTTAACAATTTGTGTATGCATGTGTCTATAGTTCGTATCTCCCACTGCTTGTGTTTTGCCCAAATGGATATTTATTGGAAGGCAAAATGGTATAAATGGTTCCGAACTTTGACTCGATATGCAAAGTCGTCTCTAAAATTTTATTTTGTTCAATATAATCTTTGAATTCTAACTTAATGTGCAATGTAGTCTTTGAACTTTTTATTTGTTCAATATATCCCCTGAACTTTTGGTAAATATTCAATCTAGTTTTTGGTCTAGATAATTTAAGGACTAGATCAGACATTTATCAAAAATTCAAAAATCACATTAAACTGGTAAAAAGTTTAAGGACAACATTGCATATTGGGTTAAATTTTAGAAACCAGATAACACTGCACATAGGGTCAAAGTTTAAGTTTAGGAACTACTGATACAATCATCCCTTGTTGAAATGGGATTTGAACTATTTCTGATGCCATCTTGGTGACATGATCAATAAATTTTGGCTCAATGTATAATGTGGTCCCTAGACTTTTAATTTATTTAATGTGATCGCTAGACTTTTGGTACATGTTCAATTTAATTATTGAACTATATGAAAATGTTTAGTATTGTCCTTCTATTAATTCAAATTCTATAGTTTAGAGACAAAATTAAACACAAAAATCAAGGAATTAAATTAAATAAATTACAAATTCATTGATCACATTACTAATTGAGATAAAATTTAAGAATTATATTGAACAAATTAAAAATCAAAACGAAAAAGGTGACCGAACGCACTAAGAACAGAGGTTGGGCAAGCACACCCCCACCATTGACTGTGGCGAGTACAATAGCAGAAGCTTGGGATGAAGAAGGCTCGCTATTTTGTTGACCCACAAAGAGAACGCTTTCCGAGAGGTCAGTGAGAGTTGTTGCATTCCGCTATTGAAGCCTCGGCTCAGCTCCCCCATAGCTTTCAGGTTTCTTTGCACTCTCTCTCCCCCCTTCTGGTTTGGCCTGCAACGTGTTGTTCATTTGCCTGAATCAATCTTGCTTTCTTCGTTTCTATTTTCTTCGCTCTGATTCCGTCACAGGTTGGTTCAATTGCCATGGCTGTTGAGAGTGGACAGGTATGTTAAGCGATCCGTATGGAAGTACTGCATCCCGATCGATCTAGTCGCATCGGGAACACGTTGGTGTTGAATTTGAGAGTCTGAAATGGGTGTTTGCAAATTGAAACTGGACATTCCATTTCCCACTTCTTTGTGGATTCATTTGTTATGTGGGCATCAAGCTGACACTTTCTAAGCTACTCATAGTGTGAGAAAATAATGCAATTTGGGCTGTCATAACCAAAACGCAAGTTAGAAACGGTATATGAACGGCATTTGGCTCATACCATCTAAACCCAGGAATATGTGGAGCAGCCGACCCTGTGGTTAGCTGCATGGTTTATGCCGGACTTAAGGTCACACGTGTTTGACGTCGTTTTCTTAGGGTTCTTTTGGCATAACTCAAGAGAAAGCGGTTGAGACTGTTTAGAGAGTTCATTTGTGAGATTGAGTAAATTTTAATGAGGGATCAAGAAATTAATCATCTGAGTGCTTTATGGGTGTAACTGGGGGCCCAAAATTGAGAGATTCAAGATGCAGAATGGTTCTGTTTCTCCACAAAAATTGTGAACCGGCACCTAATCTTGGTCCAATGTTTATTGGACTGCTTGCGAGCATTGAATTTTGACACATGGGATGTCCAACCCTGAACATGCACACAAGTAAAACCTTCTCCTTTTGTCAGGGATGCACATCGATTTGATTTGGTTTTTGATTGGTTTGGGCTCAAAATCAAGGCACTAATTTGGTTATTCTCCATATTGGGTTGATGTTCCTAGGCAAGTCATCAGTCCTGATCTGCAAGTCCTTCATGCTTCCAAGCCTAAGCAATGCTTGAACCTGGCCAGTGGAATTGACTGTTTTTCAG
Organism: Syzygium aqueum; assembly: GCA_031216185.1. Lineage (NCBI taxonomy): Eukaryota > Viridiplantae > Streptophyta > Magnoliopsida > Myrtales > Myrtaceae > Syzygium > Syzygium aqueum. The sequence continues at coordinate 35,831,869 of CM062235.1, read as the reverse complement.
CATGTCCGTCGGATTATAAGTTGTGGTATCTTTTTTCACCGACTATCCAGTAGCACTTCCCCACGACATAATATTTTACATAACATGATACCTGAAGGCTGACATAACTGCTTTTGGTACTCTCTTGGTGCATCTGGTTTTCTGTTGAATCACTCTAGCTATCACAGAATACATTAGCATATTGCTGTTCTAAACCAAGATCAGAAGCTAGACTGTGCAACCACAATGAGTCTTCTATTGCATCTGTTACTGCCATGTGTGCAACTTTTGTCATCGACTATGCCTTTATCACATGCAAAGACATCTTTCTTTCACGACAAGACTAGGGAAGCTGAAAGGACAGCCCTTCAGTGACTATATCCTGTTTTAATCTTGTGCACAATCGAAATTAACATGCCCAGTGACTCGATGATCTTAGTGTCATTCGCCTGGAAACTGACCTAACTCTGCCATCCTCTTCACATGCTTTAGGATCCACTTTGCAGACTATCGTCTTCCTCCTTATCCTCAGTCTGTGCTGGTAACTTAGTAGAAAATTTAAGCTGTGCAGCAAAAGGGATACTCACATGTTTCGCTGATCGCATGCCTATTCGCTCTACTAACTTTTCTATGTACTCTAACACAAGCATAATACACGGAACAGTCCTATCTTCATAAATTTTACATATCCAGAATTTTTTCAGCTGCATTAGATCTTTCAGTTCAATTTCTGTACTGGATCAGGGCCTGAGTATTGAGGAACAATGTTTTAATGTCAAGTATCACGTCTACAATGAACTCCAACCCTGAACACAAATGTGATTTAGACCCTTTCCTTTGATGGGGGCTTCCCGGCACTTTAAATCGTGTTGATTTTTGTTCAATTTAAGCTCAAAATCCATCCTCCCATTTAACACATATTGTTTACTGGCAAACCAAAAGTCAGTCCCATTTAGTAACAACCTCTTGCTTGCAACTTTGGTAACCATCTGGTTCGTGAAAATACTCCAAAATAATGTTATCATTTACTTATGGTATTGAAAGCGATCCGTAAATTTGATTTGGCAACATTTTGACAATTGTTTTCAAACTTTTCGATGTTTCATTGCTTTCATTCTAAATAAAGCAAAGAAGAAAATGTGGATGCTTCTAATGCCCAAAGCAAAAGGTCTTTTATAATTTCGAGAAAATATAATCATATCTTTACTATTCATGTTCCAAAAAGGAATGTTGATTTTCACTTCCTGAAAAAAATGAGACTAGACACTGTGTAAATAAAAATTGGAAAGCTTTTCTCAAATCAAACAGGCCCCTAGTCTTTGTTTCCTTCTCTTCTTTTCGAAAATTTTGGCCACTGATGTCTGTCCTCTATATTGCTTTACCTTGTGAAACTTGCATAGCCTCGCTTTATCCCGAGCTTTCATAACCTGTCTAAGTTTATTCAAAGTTCTCGTGCCAACGAATTTAATGCTGGAATTGAGCTAATCATCTAGCTCATGACTTATCATGTCCGAAACGAGTGTGTACAATTGTCCATATAAATTATTTAGCCAAAATTTTCCTTGTCAATTGCTGAGCCTAATTATTCAACTGTAGTGGTTTGCCCATAAACAGTGTCTTTTTGAGCTGATCTCAAGAAAACATCATGACATGAACCACGATTACGGGATAAACTGAGACAGGATATACTTTAGGGGCAAAGTGACACGAAGGAAAATTTTTAGGGAGCTAAGTCTATTTTCTCAACTTGTCAGCACCAGCGTTTTAAAGGAACAAATGTAAACTATTCCTTGTGCGGTTATGGTTGGCCGTAGTATCCTCATCTTACTAAAGTCAAGCTTACATTTGAAAGCAGGATTCGGGGATATTTATCCTTCTCTCTGAATCGAAATATTTACTTTGCTTCTCAGACTATATTAGTAAATAAATAATTCTCGGGGGAATAACTATTGTAAGCCAAAACTACCTCAACACCACATAATTCGTTTCAGCCTTATTTTGAGCAATCTGGGTAAATTAAGAAAGCTCTTAATTTTTTTATACTAACTTATTCTTAAAGCTGGGAAACTTCACCTAATTCCAACAATGTTGTCGATGAAGAATATCGGATCCTCTTTAAGACATCAGTCAAATGCTATATCTTATTCTGGTAGATTGATCAAAGAACCACTTAGATAGGCTATATTTATCTCATATCGCCTGGACATATCAAACATACTGTTAGGAATATGGATTAAGGGAATTATTCTACTTGTATAGTGTGTTCACATAATTAGAAAATATGACGACCATCCTTCACGAGACAATAAACACTGTTCTATCTTCTCCCTTCCAGGTAGGAGTAATGGGATTGGTAGTTTAGGTTTTATTTTCTTTTGAAGTCTAGTAAGTGAGAGTTGGTAATGCATGGTTCTATTGTATGTGGAACAGTTTAACTCAAAATATTTTGAAAATTTTCTTTGGAAGGACATAATGCTTCATTCACCCTTAGTTGATGTCCCATTATGCAGTCACTTTTGCCTGCGATGGCCGACCCAGAAGATTCTTTGAATGCTTGAAAGCAAGAGATTTTAGCTTTTCTAAGCGATGACAAAGTGAAACCAGTTGTCCTTTTTGGAGAATTGGGAGTAGGGAAAACATGGATGGCAAGAGAGGCAGCAGCCGACCTCAAGGGTTCATCCTATGGAACTCTTTGGATGGTGCTGGGAAAAAGTACGAGGAACGAGCTTTTCTTAAGAATATTGCCTTTCAGCTGTCTGTTTTTCCTTCTAATGAGGATTGGGAGGAAGATGATAAAAATGCTGAGATGGAGCAGCAGAAGGCAAAAGTGTACACGGAAAGTCTGAAACAGAGGATCCTGGATAAGCTTAAATTGATGAAACCTGCAAAACTTGAAGAAACAGAAGCAGCGAAATCGGATGGGAAGAAATCTGGAAAGCCTGGACAGAAAGCACCAGCAAAGGTTGATCAGAAGGAATCCAGAAAAGAGCTGTATCTTCTTATTGTTCTGGATGATATTGCTGATGAGGACCAAGAGGAAATTGTCACTGCTCTAAATGGCCTGCTTCATGAGCACCTTCTTAAGGTTTTGATCACAAGAAGGGGCAGTGACATTGGTGGTTGCTCCGAAGGAATCGGGGATACAATTCAGACTGAAGCTGAGAAAACAAAACCATATGAAATCACACCCCTCTCTAATGCCGACTCATCGAACTTATTGAATAATAGGGTCAAGAAAGAAGTTTCTGGGGCAACAGGGTTCAAGAGACTGTCTGATGCTATTGGTAGTAGTGGCTTATGTTGTCCTGGGGTGATTATCATGATTGCAGAAGCATTGAATCATGTTGAGGATTTGAAACTGGCCGACACAATTGAAGAAGCTGCCTCTGTTGTCGAATCTGCTGATATCACAGGGTTATTGCAGTATGTGGATGATATGTTGCCCAGCACCCTCACCAAGTGCTGCTGGCATTGCAGATACTTGTTTAGATACTTGTTTCCTGAATGTAGAGGTATCCACTACAATGAGTTGATAACTCACTGGTTACTGGAAGGATACTTTGACAACCATGATCATATTGAGAAGGCTTATGAGGAAGCACACTGTACTCTGATGGAGCTCAAAGATCGTGGTTTTCTAAGAGAAATGGAGGATAGTTATGTTTATATGGAAAGTGATGCTTTGGGAGTCATTGATCACTGACCTGATGGACTCACTGATCACCGACCTGATGGACTCAGCAGGTCTGCATGTGTTGGCCTGGCTTGTGTGCTGAACGACCACACTTGGGCTGGTCTTGGGAGGGTTATACAGACTGATGGGATGGTCAAGACAAGTAGTGGGAAAAGGAATGAGATGTCCACTCTCCTTATTGATGGCACTCGTTTTTGCAGAGAAGTCCCTGGAACATTTTCCCATTGACTTAAAGTCCTGGTCATCTTAAATCCGATGTTCAAAAAGCTTCCCTCACCACTTTCAAATTTGAAGGAGCTTCAAATACTTGTTCTTAGGGGCTGTCGTCTATTGGAGAAGGTAGATGAGATCTGAGAACTTACGAACTTACTAGTTCTTGAAATATCTGGGGCTTGTCTGGTGAAGGAAATCCATGATGATCTTTTTGAGCTCATGAAAGATCTTAGATCTCTTAACTTATCTGAAGTTGGAATTAAGTGGCTTCCTGCTTCTGTCTTAGATCGGAGCGAACTCCGTTGGCTCATTCTTAGAAAGTGCCCCAATTTGGAACAACTGTGTGATAATAAATTGTTGAGGAAAAAGGAAGCGGCAAAACAGGAAGTGCTTTCATTGGCAAAGCTGGAAGTGTTTGATTTCTCTGGTTCAGAGTCTTTCCAAAGTATCCAGGTCAAGATCCTCAATTCACTCCAGAAACTTCAAATTCTCAATCTTTCTAAAACCAAGATTGGGCGCTTGCCCTTTTTTCACAATTTGGGAGAGCTCACTCGACTCCTCCTAAGTGACTGTCCATCCCTGGCAAGACTTCCCACCCTAAAACCTTTAACTAAACTTGAGATTCTCGTTCTTTCAAGGACAAGATCTTTGAAAGAAGTACAAAATGATTCTCAAGAAACTAAAACTGACTTGAGAGTTCTGGATCTCACGGGTAGTGCTGTGAATGAGCTACCTAGCAACATCAACAGCTTATCTCATCTTCTTTTGAGTGGTTGCATTGAGCTTCGAAAATTGCCATCCACGCAGAACCTCAATCGCCTTGAGGAGCTGAACCTTTCTGATGCCTCTATATTGGAAGAATTCGAAGATAATTCATTTGAACATCTTAATTCCCTTCGCCGACTCATCCTCTCAAATACCAAAATAAAAGCTCTCCCATCACTTTCTGAGCATTCTGAACTTTGTTTCCTCTTGCTAAAGAATTGTAAATGTCCTATTGAGTTGCGAAACTTGAGTAAACTTAAGAAACTGGAAGTTCTTGATCTCTTGGGATGCTCTGAGTTAGTGATAGCAAGCAATTATTCCTTTCAGGCATGTCTCACCTGAAGAAGATCAATCTCTCAGAGACTAAAATTAAAAGGCTTTCCCCAGATTGCTTTCCTATCAGCCTCCGTCAACTAATAATAAGAAATTGCCCAGACTTGGAAGTCCTTCTTTCCTTGAAAGATCTTCCGAATCTAGAGGTACTCGACCTTCATGGTGCAAAATTTATAGAAGTTGAATTTCTTTGTCATATGAAAAAACTAAGGATTCTCAACCTGTCTGAAATAAAGTTTGCACAATTGCCATCTTTGTCCTACCTCAGTAACCTGAGGAAACTCTCTCTGTGAGGTTGTTCCTGTAAAGTGTCGAATCTGGATTCCCTGAAGGAGCTTGAGCTGCTGGATCTATCGGGGACCAAAGTCGAGTATTTACCTACCCTTGAGACTTTTAGCAACCTCCAACAACTACCGCTAAGCAATTGTGCTGACTTAGATGATGTGACAAATTTGAAGTCTCTTACCAAATTGGAGGTTCTAGATCTTTCAGGGACAAAAATAAAACAATATCCCTATGAAATCTCGTCTCTGACTAGTCTGAGGAAGCTCAATCTGCAGGATGCGAATCATATTAAGGGAATTGACTGGAAGCAGATAAAGTATATTCCAGAGGAGTTCAACTTGGGAGGTTGTGAATCCCTACGTTCTGAGAATTCTGCATCTCCTGACTGGCCTTCCATAGTAATATGTGGTACCAGATTTCTCGAGTTCGTGGAGGAATCCACAAGTTGTGGGATACATGCTTCCAAAAATTCCACTTTTCTGTTTGGCTTCACAAAAATGAAGATGGAAGGATACATGACCTTGAGACAGGGGCCTACTGATGGATATCAAGTCTCAGGGAAGAATTCCTTATCATGAAGAGCTAGGGCGGTATCTGGAGATCCATGGATCCTACTGCTCTTCCAGTCTACCTGAACATGTTCTTTATCATGCTGATCACATTTCGCTAATTGATGATAGCTCTTTTAGTCACTTATCCGAACTTGTTAAAGAGAATTTGAAATCAATAAAGAGCTGCTGGCTTGATAGGTGCACGGATATCAAAAGTATAGTCAATGGAGAAGAAGATGCCAGAGCTTCAGGAAAGCTTGAGTTTCTTTATCTGTGTTATCTCTCTTCCTTAAGATGCATATGTGATGATAAAGTGCAGACCGATGATGACAAAGTGCAGCCTGAGGTCTTTGGAGTTCTTAAGAGCTTGCATATAGAGTGTTGCCCAATGCTCACAGACGTTTTCCCATGGTCCAAGCTGCCAAAGAAGCTCGAAACCCTCCAAATCAAATTTTGTGATGGAACGAGAGACCTATTTGACTGCGGTATGTCTGCAGAATGTAACTTGCAGACCTTGGATCTTATGGAATTGCTGAAGCTTGAGAAAATTGGGGTAATGATGGTCTCTCTGCGAGTACTGAAGGTGAGACGATGTCCAAAACTGAAGAACATATGCCCATAATCCAATCTGCCAAAGAAGCTCGAAACCCTCCAAATCAATTCTTGTGATGAAATGAGAGAGCTATTTAGCCGTGGTATGGCTGAAAAATGTAACTTGCAGACCATGGATCTTATGGAATTAAAAGAGCTTGAGAGAATTGGGGTTATGATGGTCTCCCTGCGAGTACTGAAACTGGGATGCTGTCCGAGTCTGGAGAACTTAGAGGAAGTGCTTGGAGAAGCTGAAAATCTGGAAATTCTCCATATTTCTAGCGCTGCTAGGTTGAAGACCATAAGCAATCAGAAAGTGAAGCCAACGAGCTTCAAAATACTAACACAGCTTAAAATACAATCTTGTCCCCAGCTCAAAGAAGTTTCTCCCTCATCCAAATTACCGCCAAACCTGGAGGTTCTTGAGATAAACTCTTGTGAAAGCTTGGAAAGTATATTCGGAGGCAGCTCAGCAGGTTCTTCATTGTCAAGAGTACGACTGTGCAGCTTGCCTAAACTAAGCAGCCCTGGGTTCATAGTACTTCATCAACATGATGTCAGCAATTGCCCAAATCCGCGAATAGACCGATCCGGTTGAGTGAGAAATAAGTTCATAGAATTTGATGTGAGACACACTGATCAATGCTTTTAGAATATCATTCAGTTTGCAATTTCCGGTTCAGCTCTCTCTCTCTCTCTCTCTCTCTCTTCACCTCCCCCCCCCCCCCCCCCCCCCATGGAATTTGGTATTGTCATCTCAATTTCGGAACTCATCCATTTTGCGGGCATTTCTTCGGTCGTGAATCTTGATGATCCATTGAATGCAAGAGAAATTTCCCCTGAAGTGCCTGGCAGCTTTTTTCTTTTACTAATGTATAAGCAATCATGGTCATTGCAAATGGAAAGAGAAAACATCGGATGCTTACTGGCTGCAATGTCCAACCACCCTTGCTGTAACTCAATGCATATGTTTCCTTGAGGGATGTGATGCAGCATAGAATCAGATGCTGGGGATATCAGGTGACTTAATTTTTCATATGACAGTATGTCAAGTCTACATTGTTCTTTCATATCTGGTTTCAGGTTTCTCAATTTGGATGTGTACGTCAATATTTGTACTAATTCAAATCCCGCGTCGATTGATACCTTTGCAGTGGCAGCGGTGTCATACTTTTCTACTGGAACTCACTGATTTTAATTTGTTTGAGGCTCTTGGCTTCATTTCTGAACTGGGTTCTGGTTCCAATTGGCAACCCTTGATCTCCCCTTCATGCTGAGATTACAGCTGATTTTGTTCATATGTACCAGGTTATACATTACTCTTATGAGCTGCATAATTTGTAATCCTAGAACCGAGGATGCGCGTCACATTGGACTTCACGAGAGAATGTATGATCAACGACGCATCACTCGACAAAATCATGTACTGAAGTATTCGGAAGATGCAACGATCTCCATTCTTTTGCTGTTACCAGAATTCTGTATGTGAGAACTGCAGTTTTTCCTCCTCCAAATGTTTCTATCATGATATTATGAAGAAGCTCCCAAGCGGCGAGAAGCTCATAATCTCACGAAGAAAGATGCTCATACCGGTACACATCGTCTCATAAAAAAATCCCAAACCAGCACCCATTCGTCTCCAACAAATCCAAATTGGCGCTCCCGATTCAAATCTACCCTCCATATCGGTTCGGAATTTTTCGACAAAATATTATTAGTTCGAGATAAATGTGTTTGAGATTTTTAACAGTACTAAAAAAAAGACATTTATACAAGCTGTCAATTTGCATGAAACTCTTCAAATTCTCAAGAACAGGAATTCAACAATATCGTCATGTGATGCAGGGCATCGTCATGCTCTCCAACGAACGTGGGCAAAGGAAACGAGATTGTAGTACAAGAAGGGTCCAGTACAATGATGAAGTACAGGACTCCACCATTTCTTCCCAAGCATTAATATTCCGTGACAAGACCGGAAACCTCTGCTCGTTCGGCAGATCGAGAGGCAGTACAAAAGGGATCCAAAGTCACTGTGTACTGCACTTTCACGGCCACTACCGTATAAAAGAATGAGTCTAGATGTACGAAAGATGCAGATCGTGATGCTGCTCGAGAAGATTGGAGACTCCCACGATTCAGAAACATCATTGAGTGCAGCGTTGATGAAATCGCCTCCAAGTTTCCCGGGATCTTGCTCAATGGAACAGGGTCGGCTTCACCGGCGCTGCACTCAATTATGTTTCTATGTTTGGGTCGCTGGCGACGCCGGAGATTTTGAGGTTTCGGATTTACTTTTGCGTATGATGCGATTGGTTTTGTACCCTTGTCGTCTGGATTTGTAGGCAAATATCATATCCCAATATATTCATATTGATTCAGGATACGAATTTCATTTATGATTGCATAGTTATTGCGAAGTATTCCTGCATAATTAAAAGTGTTCATCAGTGAACTCGCATGTTTACGGTGAAAATCGCTATGAAGTTGTCGATATTTTGTTGTTAGATAGTTCTGAAAAAGATGCATGATGAGTACGAGCCTGAAAAAGTTAATAAATAGTTTCGCCAATGGTAATACTTTAATTATTGAGCGCATCTATAAACTATTATTTCAGAGTATTTTGTGGAAGATACTTGTGTTGATCAAGGCCCAATGAGACACTCTTTTTCCCTTTGCAATTAGGCCCCTCCTAGAGTAGACAAATTTACAACAAAACTTTACCAATACTTGAGGCTTGTGGCACTCATTATATATATTTGATAGTCGAGGATCCGCACGTACGGCCGACAGCCAATAGCAACTATACCTCGAGGGGAACTAGCACAGCAACTTACCGCTATAACCCCCTACTTAAATCGCGATAGCAGTGCTGGGGAATCAATTTCAGGTCTCACGGGTAAAGACTGGGAACGCCCTAACTAGCGCAGCTGCCCACGGGTGGGTTTGTGGCACACATTATATTCATATTCACAATTTCCAAAATGTTCAAAGAATAAAAAATTTTAACATCCTTATCAAAAAAAAAAAAATTCTAACATGTATTTGGTTCGCACATGCCCGATGTACTCTTTAGTCATTCAATGATGACTTTATGTGCATATGATGCATTAAATAGTGGTTCATACCTAAGAGCGTCCAATGCATTAGATAGTGGTTCATACCTAAGAGCAGATCTACCCAATTAAAGTAATGAAGTTAATTGTATAAGAGATTTGAGATAATTGACCGTGATGGTACAGGGAAAGGAGTTCTCGGCCCGTGACAGATAGAGATGGACTAGTTCCATCGTATAGTTTGGGCTCTTAGAATATAACCTTTCTAAAGCTTTCGATTCGGTTATATCAAAATGCGCACTAAATTAGGGTCTCCTTATCAGCCTAGGTCATTTTAGGCCGAGCTAATTATAAGTTTTGGTATGTATAAGAGTGTAACGCGTGTTAAATCAATTTCTAATTTGTCTCCCAATTGATTATGCAACCAATTTTAATTATGAATCATTCAATTCGACAGTCATATCAAATGTGGCATTTCGATCACGACAATGCATAAAATCTTCCAAAACCAGATTTTTCATGACCTTGTTTGATCCTTGAACGTTCCTAAAATAGAGAGATCCACCAGATACGGGAGATCACAAAAGTGGCATAAAACTAATCATAGAAGAAAATATCTTCACTAAAGTAATAAGATGCTTATTGTAGCTTGATGAAAGCACACCTTTCCAGAACATCCTAGGGACATTACATGCGAAAAGTTTGAGATGATGACAGATCATAAGTACTGTTATGGATACACAATCTGATTAACTTGGATTTAACAGGTCATCTAAGCCTATCAAGCTCTAAAAAAATGTATTTAAGCGAGTGGGTCATATTCAAGTACTGAAGAAAAAGTCTATCGTGTCATCTTGTAAATCGAAAAATTGCACCATTGGTCTTAATCCTTCACGAAAAAACTACAATCGAGTTGTAAAATTTTCAATTGGTTCGATCAAGTCATCAACCTCTATTGAAAAATGCAATTAAGTTATTAAATTTTGTTGAAAAGCGCAACTTAAAAATGCCACATAAGCAATTTTTTTTGGGTGACACGTAGGCAATTTAAAATACTGTTCATCAAAATAACTTGATTGCACTTTTTGAAGAAGGTTGATGACTTAATTGAACCAATTGAAAGGTTTAAGATTTAATTGCATCAATACATAAAAATTAGGACTTCCTGCGCGATTTTCCGATCGCAATTTTTTTTTTTTAAGTCTAGCTGTTCAAGAGACACCAACCAAGTTAACCAAGTTGCTAACTGAGTTGTGAAAGCCCAATGAATGAAAGCCCTATCTACACAAATGGGGCCTCTTTCCCTCCACAATGAAACTTTGAACTTGTATTCTCAACTTTATCTAGGTAATGAAACTTCCAGCTGTTCATAGCAGATTTTTCAGGATTTCCTATTATTTGACTTGATTATGATACAGTCTTAAATACATGGGAGATCAAATAGGGCATAAACGTAATTAAAGGAGAAAATATCTTCATGAAGTACTGAAGTTCTTATTTTACCTTAATAAAACACCTTTCTAGAATTTCCCAGGGACATTATCGTATGCAAAAAGTTGAGATATCATCTATGTGTATCAAACTTTAAGAGAAACATTTAAACAGGCGGGTCATATTTAAGCACCTAATAAGAATCTATCATGTTAT